>OY482670.1:125606118-126903618 GCA_960531455.1 Urophora cardui | reverse complement strand
CCTGGCCACACTGAATACATATAATGAATATCTGCAGTTTACTGTGCCGTGCCAGACGCCGTCTTCATTGCTTCATACAAACAACCACCCCTCTGCTTTTTCGCATGTACAACAACCACTTTTCTTGTACTATTTATCTTATGGATACGAAAAATTAAACGGCGAAAAAAATCATAAAAGTATTTCTCTTTTGTCTCAACCGTTTCGGATATTTTCGCCTCATAAATGGTATTTTTCGCCGTGAAGCTTCACGAATATTGCCGAATTCGCCCTGCCATTACCATAATGAATTTGCCTTGTTTTATCGCTGAACATCGCTCTCTCGTTTTCTCTCTGTTCCACAGTGAACCGTTTCACGCGCATTTTATTCGCTCACTTTTGCCTCGTTCGCTTATTTACTTTTCGCCACTCACCTTTTAGTCAGCATTGCCGTTTTAGCCATTTGCATAACCTAAGTATAGAAGGTCCATGCACACGGTAGGCAGGAAGCGACGATAGGTTGCATGAAAATGTCGAGAAAAAAGGAAAGTGGGGTTGTGTTATGTGATGTTTATAGATGGAACATCCGTTGAAATTAAAATCCGAGCTGCTCCTTTTTCAAGGATATCCACATTTTTTGTTTTTTTTGAAAGGATCAAATATTGAGAAAATCGAAAATTCGCCACCGTCCAAATTTTTCCGATTTCAATACATTATTTGGTCGCTAAGGGATACAAAAAAAGGTATTAAAAAGAAAAATGGACACCTGTAGTGGAAAAATCCAATGTGAACAGGACCTAAAGGATAACCACTGAAATATAAAATAACACAAAAAGTACCCACTTTAATTTGCGTATAACTCCTAACATGTTAACTCTACGTGAAAATTCCTTATAATATGTTTCATTCAGAATAAATAAAGGAATATTTCTTTGATATACAATTTTGATGTACCTGCAGTGGTTAATGCACTTTGGTCCATCTAAAATGAAAATTTCAAAAAAAGTACGTTTTTTTTTATGGTGCTATTTTAAGTTCAAATATTTTTCTAGTTTATGTAAATATTTTAATCTAATGATCCAATTCTCATTCTTACATATCTATACGTTAATATTAAAAAGAATTGGAGCTGAAATACGCGCTAGCTGTGCACGGTGGGCGGTAAGCAACAATAGGTTGCATGAAAATATCAAAAAAACGATCGCCGGCTAAACACTTACGTAAACTGATATTCTAATATACTTCATAAACACACAGCAAGCGTGAATAAAATCTCCAACATTTTTTTTAAACGAAAATTAGTACCAGCACACAGCTAGGCACATATTCGTTGGGCCATCGTTTTTACGATATTCCCATGCAACCTATTGTTGCTTCCCGCCCACCGTGCACAGCTAGCGCGTATCTCAGCTCTAACTCTTTTTTAGTATTAACGTAGAGATGTGTAGGAATGAGAGTTGGATCATTAGATTAAAATATTTACATAAACTAGAAAAATATTTGAACTTAAAATAGCACCATAAAAAAAACGTACTTTTTTTGAAATTTTCACTTTAGATGCACAAAAGTACATTAAGCACTGCAGGTACATCAAAATTGTATATTAAAGAAATATTTCTTTATTTATTCTGAATGAAACATATAATAAGAAATTTTCACGTAGAGTTAACATTTTAGGAGTTATACGCAAATTAAAGTGGGTACTTTTTGTGTTATTTTATATTTCAGTGGTTATCCTTTAGGTCCTGTTCACATTGGATTTTTCCACTACAGGTGTCCTGTTTTCTTTTTAATACCTTTTTTTGTATCCCTTAGCGACCAAATAATGTATTGAAATCGGAAAAATTTGGACGGTGGCGAATATTCGATTTCCTCAATATTTGATCCTTTCAAAAAAAACAAAAAATGTGGATATCCTTGAAAAAGGAGCAGCTCGGATTTTAATTTCAACGGATGTTTCATCTATAAACATCACATAACACAACCCCACTTTCCTTTTTTCTCGACATTTTCATGCAACCTATCGTCGCTTCCTGCCTACCGTGTGCAAGGGAGGGTAGCTCTTCTTAAGCGAGTTTTTAGCTTATGTCAAACTGTAGTCTTTTGGTTGGATTTTGCCTTCTTGCACGTGTTTTTCGTGGAAATAGCTTGTGTGTTCGGTTGCGCGTTTGTGTGTTCGGTTGTGTGTTCGCTCGCGTTTTCTCTGCTTTTGACATTCTTGAAAGACGCCATCTAACTGTAATCACCTATTTTGCTTCACATAAGAGGACCTGTATAGATTGGTCTTGGCCATTTGGTAGCTAGATTTAGCCAACACCGTGTTTTTTTTTAGCCACCAAAATTATGGTTTTGCCCCTAGCCACGCTTGTAATGAACCATAATTTTGCACATAGGAAGGATGTGGTAACGCTAATTCAATTCAGCGATTATCACAAATCGATTAAAGTGTTAAAAAACAAAACAAGTAACGCAACTATCGATAAAAGCCTGTTGATACTCGCTAGTGGAATAGTAGGCTGTCGATGTAACGCTGAAGTGGAAAGAACCTTTTCCGTAATGAATATTGTCAAAACCAAAAATCGAAACAAAATGAATCGTACAATGTTGAATGCAATCTTAACTATAAGATATGGCTTAAAAAATGTAAAACAATGTTGCAATGATTTTGAAATAACAGAAGATCTCATTAAATTAATGAAGAAAGAATTAATTTATGAAGAGAAAGGGTCAATTAGTGATGACGACATAATGATAGATATTTAATGTGATATCTAATTTTTTTAGATATAGTTAAATACATACTATGTATGTATGAATATTTTATTTTTGGACAAATTTATGATTTTTTCCTTATATTGTATGCAATACTTTTGTGCCTGAATTTGAAAAATATATTTAAAACATGTTAATTTGAAACAAAATTTTTTAGCCATCCTTTTTAGCCACGCACCAAATTTTTTAGCCACAAATTAAATCAAATCTAGCCACTACGAAAATTTTTAAACGGCAATGCTGCTTTTAGTATTTGTCGACTTTTGGCAATGATTTCTCTAGCTTTGTCCGTATATTTGCCAACTCATCGGAATTGTTGGCGTTTGTTGTTGGTGGCTGCGGGTTTTGGCCATGCAAGCAACAGGAGCCGTCTTTTGCTTGTGTATTTATACATTTCGTTTTGTACGTCTTCTATTGGATTGATTTGTTTATTGTTATACTCGCTCGTCTTTGTCTCCCAACAAACTAAAAAGGGGATCGCCGTGAGGTGTGTTGCGAACACGTTGTCGCTGGCCTGAACATACATATTTACATGTCATAAAAATGGGCATAAATATTTACGTACATACATATGTATGTATGTATGTAAGTATGTACATATGCTTTTCTGATTACGATGCGCATGTTCTTTTCGCCCATGTGTTTTATCACATTGTTTGCTTTTGAACCGTTCCGTACCGCTATTTTGCCGCATTGCGGTTATCGCTCTGTCTGTTTTGCCTATTTAGCAATGTTTTCTTTTATTTCGCTTTATGTATGTACATATATCACTGACTGTGTGTGTGCTACCGGCGAGCAAATTCGGTTTGTTGCCTTTGTTTTGAGTGGTTTTTTATCCGCACCCTGCAAAAAATGCGATTAATCCGGGACGTGTCCGGGATCAATCGCAAGGGAGCATGCGACTAATACAATTTTAAATCCCTTTATATGGAGTGAATTGATCGCATTTGTTCGAGCATGTCCTATGAAGAGACTAATTGTTCAACTTGTATACCCGAACGGGTACCAATGTAGATTAATCACTAACATACCGTACGGGTACAAATGTAGATCAATCGCTTTCATCCCGAACGGGTACAAATGTAGATCAATCGCTTTCAGCACGAACGGGTAAAAATGTAGATTTTTCCAAGTTGTTAGCCACGGCAATTTTTAATAACAATCTTTAAAAAATTGTAAATGTTAATGCATATATAAATAAAGATTATATAATGTCTTACTTTTGAAAAAAAATCTCAATAAATAAATAAAAAAAATTATAAATTTTGAGTATGCATTATATGAGCGTAATGTAAAGGATTTTTTCATAGAATATTTTAGGCAACATTTTGTTAAAATTATTATTCATCATTGTTATTAAAATAAAGGGTGCTCAACTCGTTTTACCGGTTGTTCTACAATTTTTAAACATTGCATATTTTTGTCAAATTTCTACATTTAAGGAATCTAGATTTGTACCCGTTCGGAATGAAAGCGATTAATCTACATTTATACCCGTTCAGGATGAAAGCGATTAATCTACATTTATACCCGTTCGGGAACAAGTGGTCTACAATTAGTTTACATTTATACCCGTACGGGAACAATCGGGGACTAATTGTGGCCCGATTGTTCTCGAAAGAGATCAATCCGGGACAAATATCTTTCGGTATTAATCGCAAATTTTTTTGCAGGGTAGAAGTATAGACACATACATATGCATACATATGTACCCAACCAGCAAAATTAACTTACAATAAGCTTAAAACAAGTTTTATGAAGTAAGCATTAAGCTTACAAAACGCTGATTTTTCGTTTATAAAACAATTGAAAGTAAGCGAAATATAATCGAAACGGAACCTTGGTAATAAGTGTTGCAACTAAAGCTTAGATTAAATGTATCAAAGTAAGCTTTTTATAAGTTTTTTATATAAAGCTTTATTTAAACTTTATTTTATTACATATAATAAGTGTGGAACTTATTTTAATTATGCAGTAAATTTATTTATACCGAAAATTCAATTGTTTTATACATGTCATTAGTAAAAGTTATAAAGTTATAAAGAATTCAGTACTTATGTTTTTTATGTTGAGCGTGTATAATAAATTTAAATTAACCTTTGGCACCTGAAGCAGCTATCTTGATTCGATTTTTAGCAAACTGAAAGAATGGATTTGATGCAGCTATAAAGTCTTTTTCGTCCCCACCATTCTCATGCACAAAGGTCTCTGGAAAGGGATAAATAAATATTGTTTAGATACTACGAACAGCTGGATACATTAATGTGATGCTACTTTACTTACGACGTATGGCTTCAGCAAGCGTTAAATTCCGAACACATGTCTTCTTGTCAGTTTCTTTCCAAGACATTTTTTCAGCTAAAGCATCAGTCATAATTTTTCACCAGGCTTGCTTAACAAATTTCTTTGAATTTGAGGAAGACATGATTTACACCTCTTATTTATTTATAAATTTACCTTATATTTATTCTTAATTTCACTGTTGAAGACAACTATTTTTCACTTTTTATTTTAAACAATTCAGATTTACTTCCACTTTTCAGAAAGAAACGATAAGTGTATCGGCTTTTTTCCGTAAACATTTGCAATTCGCTTATATAGGTAACTGGTTTGTAAATGTGCGCTCTTAATGCTTACAAAATATTTGCTTTTTAAACGTATAGTAAACGTCAACTTTTAAACACTTATAAAAGGTTTATTTTGAAAACGTTTTATAAACAAATAACCGAAACGCTTATTTTATTGCTTATAAGAGAAAATTTACTGTAAGTTTATTTTAAGAACATTTACAGAAATGTTTGTTGGGTACCTACTTATGTACATATGTATGTAAGTGGGGATGTAGTCGATCATCGGCGAAATTTTGAAATGTTAGCTTACTTAAAACATACATATTTACATATATCATACATACATATCTATATATACGGATATTATGTACATACATATGTATGTATGTAACATATTTGCCTATTTGTAGGTATGTATGTATGTATGTACATATCGACGCTTCCAAACAAAACTGTACTAAGTCTGAAAACTGTGTTTTGCAGGAGAAGCTCTCAAAGTTTAAACTCGATATGAAACTTCGGTTGTATGCTAAATATGTATGTGTTCACTTGTAGGTAACTTCTGTTTGGATTAAACGATGAACACCAAAACTCGACAATATCAAAGTCAGCGTACGCTTTAAAGCCCGTCTCCACATAACTTGATTCACCAGAGAAACATGTAGCAAAACATCTCGCTCAATAACCCGTCTCCACGTGGCTAATCGTGATTCAGTTTGACATTTCTCTTTCTTGCTCTTCTTAAATGTTTGTATGTTTGCTTATTTTTGCGATTTTGTTTTGGTCTGTGTGAGATTTCGATAGATTTTCGATACAAAATTAGAGAAGACATCGATATCATCGAGGTTGGGAAGATGATTCAGAATGAAACAGTGTTTCAATCTTCACTCGCTCTCAAAAATTTGTATGGAAATTGGCGAGATTCGGCACTCGTTTTGAGGTCGAAACAAGATTGAGAGAGCGAATGCAGAAAAAAAGAGCGAAACACGTTATGTGGAGACATGGTATTATATAAAACCGTAAGAAGAAATAAAAATTTGCTGCGTGTTTTTTCATGGCAAGCTCTCAAAGTTTTTATTCTGTACAAATCTCGAGTTGTGTTATATGTACACTTTTGCTTATAACTTTTGATTGGATTGTCCGATTAATACCAAAATTAGACAGCATCTAAATTAAGACACGCTCTACTTGAAAACGCCAAAAAACGGGAAAATGTACTAAGTCGACTTAGTACAGTATTGTTTGGAAGCGTCGATATGTACCTACATATGTATGGATATGGGTATATGATGGATACATACTTACATACATATGTATGTATATATGTATGTAGGTGGTGGAGTGTATGCTGATAAAGGTTTGCAAAATTATCAGAGCAGTCAAGGTGATGGGCATACATATACAGTGAAACCTCCCTTGGGCGGACACTCACCGTCGGGCAAATTTTGTCCGCCCAAGAGAGGTGTCCGCTTAAGGGAGTGGGTTCCTATTTTGGAAATTTTTTGGATTTTAAAGGATTTATTTATTCATATTTCACTGAAAAAAACAAGGATTCTTATGTCTTCAAAATTTCACTTAAATACATAAATAAGTATGTACATATACATAGACATGTATGTATGTATATACATAAAGTATTAACATACATCCCAAAAAACACTGAGGTTAGTTATCAATTTGAGAATGACTCGAGAACTAGCCTCATTCTCCAACCTCTAACGTTAGAGGACGACTCGAAAATCTATCGAGAATCATAGCGTTCTCAAACAAAAGGGTACCTAATTCTCAAATCGAGAAAATTATAATTCTCGAATTGAATTCTAATGTAGTTCTCTAATGAGATTCTAATCAGAATTTGCAAATACTTCCAATTGAAATGAAAAACAAAGCTTTGTCTCCTTTTACATGATTTTTTCATTGCTTAGATTTTATTAACGCAATATGTGCCTAAATTGCATATGATTATATATATTGACATGTGTATGTTTACCACATTTATAAGAACTGAAATTTAAACAAAACTCAGTCTTATTATTTAAATTTAAGGTACTTCTTGTACTTTTTAATGGAAAACATTGTACTACGGTAATATTAACTTTACAATTTTTAGTATCTAATTTCAATATATGTATGCATATTCAATATATCACAGAAATATATTGAGAATTGATATAAGGCGTGAGATTTGGCTCCTTCTCTAATCACTCGCTAACCGAATTCTAGTGTAGTTTTCAACCCTAGTTAGCGATTTGAGAATATATAGAGAATTACACTAGTTATCTAAGGTAATCTCGACAAAATTTCTAACGTTAGAGACTGTGTTTGCTGGGATATTAAATTACAATTAGTAAGTTGCTGAGAACTAGAAATGTTGGGATATCTTTAAAATTATTTAAAAAATTGCGAAATTGTCGATTGACGAGGGTTTTTTGCTTATTTAAAATAAAATTGTTTTGCAGATGGCTTTAAAATGGCTGCAACAATTCAAATTCAATAAGGTCTTCCGTGCAAAATCTTTTCAAATTTCAAACTGCAGTCAAAGCCATTTCGTTCGAGGAGATTGCATTACCTACTTTTAGCGGTAGTTAGTATTGGTACTATCATCTTCAATGGTTTCGACGTTTTCGTCAGTTAGAACATCTAACTGGAAATCCGTGAATGTAGTTATATCTATTCCAATAAAGTCATGCGGGCATTTATTTTAGTTGGTGATTCCCCTTTCATCGTAGTGCTTTTTACCCAACGAACATTCCGCGAACTTTTTTTATATTGCTATACATACTTATATTTTGTCAGCATAAGAGGAGTTCGCGTCCGCCTAACAGAGGTTTTTATGTGATTTGTTATGAAAATAAATCAAAGTGTCCGTTGACGAGAGGTTCGTGCCCGCTTAATAGAAGTTTTTAGTTCAATTCAATAGTAAATAACTGTCCGCGTCCGGCCAAGAGGTTGTCCGCATAAGAGAGGGCAATTTGTTCTAAAAATTGAACCTAAATCTTGGTGCATGAAAAAATGTCCGCTCAAGGAAGGTGTCCGCCCATGAGAGGTGTCCGTTAGGAGAGGTTTCTCTGTATATACTATTGAAGTTATCTCTGCGCATTCAGGCCTTTTTTCATACAGAAACTCTCCCTTCTCGTACGGCAATTTTTAGGATGTACATATATGTATGTATATATATACATAAAAACGAAAGGAAAAGTTCAGATTTTAGAACTAAATCACTACTGAATATTCGGTAGGAAATATACCTATGTATGCTGATCAATATCTACTGCTGGGTTTGCATAGCATCCCTGCAGTAAAAATCCGCAATGAATCCTTAATGAATCACTGATGCAATTCACCTATGACGAGGAGGCATCAGTGAATACTTTCATATAAAGACTGCTGAATTTTTCATATAAATCGTTTGCTTTCCTCAGAAAAAAAAAACAAAAACAAAAATATACTGAGTTATGACGACAGTGATGAATATTCAACAAAGAATCATCACTGATCCTTCAGCAGTGAAACAAATTTACTTCAGGGATATATGTAAGTAGATATGTATATTAAGCCGTATCACGTTATATGGACAAAAAAAAAGTGTAGTGTGTGTCAGTTTTATTTAAACACTTATCTCGAAAAAATATTTTTGGTGTAAAAATTTTTTTTTTAGGCCCGCGTTTAAAACAGCTAAATCGCGTTTTTTGTAATAACTTCCTTATTTGATGTCGGATCTTTATGATCTTAATGTCGCAGAAAAGGTCTCGCTCAGAACTATATTTGGCTCATATAAAATTTCGTCCTCAAAGGTTGTCCTGAGTTTTACCTTTAAAAATTTTGGAGTTACTATCCCTAGATTTTTTTATTTTTATCACTAATACAAAGCTCCCAAAAAACCATGAAGAATCCCCCAAAAAAATTCTAGCTTTTATTCACAAACAAAAAAGTTATAACGTTGTAAAATGAAACACTTGTTTTTTTTTTATAAAAAATTACCACAGAGAAACGGCGAAACACTTCAGCTTAATTTTTGGCTCAAGATTACGATGGCGTTGTTAGAAATTCCGGATTAGCTCCCATTTTCGAGATATTTAAGAAAACATTTTCAGTTTTCACATACAAAGCGATCCGATGGGGGGCGTATGAGTAACTATTGTTGAGGTAATAAAAATAAAGAAAAGGGGAAAAAACTATACGTACATATATGTATATAAAATGCATATGAGAGGAAAGAGAATACCCTGCACATAAATTCTAATTTGTTTTAAACGTTCGAAATCTGAATGTTTTAAAGAAAATTGTATTCAAAACAATGAAAATATGTCTTTAGCGAATCATTCCCATTTTTCCATAATCTGAGTAATTTTTTTTTGAGTGTGAGCAAAGTAATATAAGCGACGAAGAACTCACTTTCAGAGCTCTGAAACTTCTTTCATAAATATCTCAAAATTTGGAGGACATCGTCATTTTCGGTCTCGGTTATCATAGATAAGAAGATGTTTTCGGGATTAAAGTAAAGTGCGTTGTTTTCAATTGTAGGCTGAAAATTAACGGCATTTCTAGGGGCAGACGACGCATCCAGCGCAAGTATTGATAATACATTTAGACTTCCATTGTCTCTTTAGGCGCGTATAATTTTACAACGTACTCTAGCAGTTTTTCTAAACAACTTGGATGATTTTACGATACGCACGGATGCAGAAATCGTGAAGCCGTTGTAAGCCAGCGCGCTGTGCTTAGATATCCCACTTGAATACTTACCAAATCTTCACTACAGCCATTATCATTCAATATAAATAACGTTGATCAGCACGAATACTCCAATAATCAATAATTTTTTGCATATCATGTATCCAGTATTGGTAGCTGTTCCATCGCGGTACAACATTCTCAAGTCAAGCGAGGACTTAGAATACTTTTTAATCAAAAACTCATACTATATGGCGTTACTGCCTCATATAAATAAGAACTTGGGATAATTTTTCAAAAAACACAGGTTCCCTGATTTTAAAACGGTATAACTTTTTTGTTTGTGAATAAAGGCTAGAATTTTTTTGGGGGATTCCTCATGGTTTTTTGAGAGCTTTTTATTAGTGATAAAAATAAAAAAATCTAGGGATAGTAACTCCAAAATTTTTAAAGGTAAAACTCAGAATAACCTTTGAGGTCGAAACTTTATATGGGCCAAATATGTGCATAGCGAGACCTTTTCTGCGACATTAAGATCATAGAGATCCGACATCAAATAAGGAAGTTATTACAAAAAACGCGATTTAGCTGTTTTTAACGCGGGCCTAAAAAAAATTTTTTTACACCACAAATATTTTTTCGACATAAGTGTTTAAATAAAAGTGACACACGCTTGACACAACTTTATTTTCGTGATACGGCTTAATGTATATGTACATATATGTATGTGAATAGTACATTCCCTGCAGTATTTATCAGTTGGAAAACAGCACATATTTCCTACTGAATATTCAGTAGAGATGTAGTTCTAAAATCTGAAATTTCCCTTTCGTTTTTATATAAAGGTGGCGTCGAAAATCAACTACCTAAAAACTGCTGAACGAGAAGGGAGAGTTTCTGTAGGAAAAAAGGCCTGAATACGCAGGGAGAACTTCCATAGCATGTATTTCAGTACACCTGATGTCTTCACTGCGTGTTCAGTTATTTTTTCAGCAATGAATTTTGAACTTAGTTTCAGGGTATTTTTCATAATGAATATTCTACTGAATATGCACCTCCTTACCTCAAATTCTGCTGGGTTCATACATACATACATACATACATACATATGTACATATGTACCTCGATAACAAATCTCCACAAGAACTGGTATCTTGCTAAATGTTGTCAAACAAGTAAAACAACATAGACCGCAAAATAAGAAATATGAATGATGTTCAGGTGTAAATAAAAAGCGAACGAAAAATGTGACCGGCAAATTTCTGTTTTCGGCGGTGGTCGGCTACTTTTTAATTGATCATGGCATCGGAAACTGCCATTCATTCATGACTCAACATTCAGAAATGTTGAATGAAGCAAAAAGGTAAACACAATCATCGCTTACAATAGCATATGAATTAGAAGTATAGATATGTATGTACATACATACCATCACCTTTAGAGAAACGAACTAAAAAAATCTATGGCAATTCAATTTTGGCAAGTAAATTGTTTACTTTTTAAAAAAATTGTTTTCATAATTTCACAATATGAAACCATATTTTAATTTTTGTATGTACGCAGCTGTGGTGTCGTTGACTTTTGTCAACCCAATTTATCCACTCTCCAATATGAAGGTGGAAAATTCGGCCGTAAGTGGTTCACGTAATGCAGCTGAATTCGAATATCTGCTGTAAAAAGGTATGAAAAAAAAACTCGATTTCAAAAAATTTTGAGTTGTGTCTTTTTATGATTTAGGATGCGATATGTAAATATGATTTTTCAACTAGCGTTATCAGATGTTATCAGCAACAAAAAGCGATCTTATCAACTTTAGACCTTGACTTCACCTGCTCCACGTGCTGCTGCTATAAAAAACTTGTGAAAGTTAGGTACTTATATACATGGATTAAAGCAACTTTGTGTACCAACATATGTACATATGTACATACATACATGGGTATACTTATACCCAGCAGTATTTATCAGCTGGAAAACGGCACATATTTCCTACTGAATATTCAGTAGAGATGTAGTTCTAAAATCTGAACTTTCTCTTTCGTTTTTATATAAAGGTGGCGTCGAACATCAACTACCTGAAAACTGCAGAACGAGAAGGGAGAGTTTCTGTATGAAAAAAGGCCTGAATACGCAGGGAGAACTTCCATAGCATATATTTCAATACACCTGATGGCTTCACTTCGTGTTCAGTTATTTTTTCAGCAATGAATTTTGAACTCAGTTTCAGGTTATTTTTCATACTGAATATTCTACTGAATATGCACCTCCTTACCTCAAATACTGCTGGGTAGTTATGTACATACATACATACATATGTAGGTATGTATGTATTACATATTTATTTTAATACTAGCTGGCCCGGCAGACGTTCTGCCTAAAATTTATTCCTATAAAGTTATAAAACTGTCAATTCTCTGCACAAAAGAGATATACATATATTCGCCGCGACAAACCTAATTTCCCCTATCCCTATATCTATCTCTATCTCTGTCTCTATCTCTATCTCTGTCTCTATCTCTTTCTCTATCTCTATCCCCATTCCTATCCCTATCTCAAAATGTGTGGGAAAATATTTTTTTTTTTTTGCATTTTTCGGGAATTTTATTGGATATTCTCCTATTCTGGCCAGAGAACAATCTGAATTTGTCTCAATCATCCAAATCGGTGCAGGCGTTCTTGAGTTATACGCGTTTGTACTAACGCCACTTCCTTTTATATATATAGATTGCAAGGATTTATTTAAGTTGTTTGTGAAGCCTGATTGATTTTGACGAATTTTTCTAAGCGAGAATGAAAACCTGTAAAAATATTGACTTTTTTTCCCCGAAATAAAAAGGGAGCGGTAAAAATGTTGGTACACATATTTAATACCGAAAATTCGCGCTGGAATAGATGTATATAATTTTTTTAGATTTTCATAATAATAAATAAAAAAAAAAAAAATAATAATTGCACCGCAAATGTGATAAACTCATACTTGTATATTTTATGTGCCTAGTCCAATGCGGTGTTACCTATTATAGGGGGTATGTTCAGAAACGCAGCATAAAACGCAACAGCGGCAGTAAATATTTGTTTGATGATTGTGATGGGCGACGCTTAATGAATTTGCGTTTATGAACGCTCTGCTTGTACTACAAAACTAGGTTGTGCTTCAAACAGAGTTTCTGAACAAAGCCAGGCTATAGCTGATAATTGCCGAGTTCCCGTGGCAGTGATCCAGATCGGGATAAGAAGTTTGCATGCAAATGCAACAAGAATTTTGTGATACTGGTGTTTATCTGTATCAATTTCGGATCCGTATAGATTGTAATAGATTTTTTTGATCCCTATAAATACCAGGATCACCAAATTGTTGTTGCATTTGCTTGCAAAATTTGTCACGGGAACTCGCCTAATGTGAGACGCTTCGACAACCCAATCAAGTAGTCACTCAACCCAAAGAACTTTCACCAAAAAGTTGTACATAATACATACATATATATATGTACATATGTATGTACATATGTATGTACATATGTATGTGTATGTACATATTTAGTATGGGTTTAAAAAAAGCACATCGTCAAAACGGTTGTCGTAGCAGTGGGCGTTGCACCTACTTTTCGAAAGTAGCCAAATACATGGGGATGTACATACATAAATATGTAAATACACATGTACATACATACCCGGCAAAAAAGTTTGGCTTATTGCTGACAAATCAGGTCTAAAAAAGGAGTACACTGGCAGCTCTGTTTCTGTTATGCACTCACTCTGTCTGCTCCTAACTCTCTAATACTTCTCTAGGCCTTATTTCGCATGGCGGATAAGCCTTTGGAATAAGGTGTGCTCTCAGAGAGAGAGAGAACTCCTTATGGCCTGATGACATCAGCACAACCTTATTTTAAGCCTTACGCCATACAAATTTGCCACCCTTATAATTTGCAGGCCTTATTTCGTAAGCTTTTAAATCTGCTGTTTTAATTCTTAAATAAGGCTTAGATTTTTTGGTGGGTATGTATGTATGTACATATCATAGATGGGCATTTTCAAGTATCAGTAATAATGCTTTACCAGTATTCAAGCAGTAAAATGTTTGTCTTTGACTTTCAACCAAAATTTTTCGCAAAACTCAGTTTGAACTCGAATATTTTGCAAGATACATTGGTAATATTTTAATAGCTATTGCAATTTCATGAGCATTCGTAAGCTTTACTGCACTTCCCTATTAGACAGGAATGATAGAAACTCCAACACATTCTCAGCTAGGGTTGCCAGATACCTTTCCCGAAAAAATCAGTAGGTACATTGCCTTCCAAAAAAAAAAAATATATGCGGAGAAAACCGTCTTTATTACTGGCATTTGGTTTTTGTTTCCGTATCGTCAATCATGTTTCTCTACGTGCTTGTTTCACCCAGCAAATTTGATCGATGTGAGAGTCCGAAAACTCTCTCACTCGTCGGAGTGCACAACAATTATGCCGTGGTTATGCTTACGACAATACAGTACAAATCAGTACAAAATCCAAAAAATCAGTATTTCTTAAGGTTTTTAAAACGATCAGTACGGGGCACCAAAAATCAGTATTGTACTGTTCAAATCAGTACGTCTGGCAACCCTATATGGAATCCACATAAAATGTATATATAATTAAAGGGAATCAAAATACCTATCGAATGGTGTAAAAATATTCGAAATCAGTTCAGCAGTTTTAAAGTAATTGCAATTTAAAATATACATAATATAAACTTTGACCTTTAATAACTTTTGTTGTTGTTGTTTCAAAAAAAAAAAATTCACTTTAATACTCAACTTAGCCATTTTTATCAACCCTCATACTTCGTTTTTTGATTTTAAAATTTTAGAAATTTACATTTGTACCAGATCGTGCTATTTTTTTTCAACTTTGTGGGGCTGAGGGCACCTCTAAACATAGGAGTAGGTCAATAAAATTTTACAGGCTCATTTCTGGGCTAGAAAGGTGCCGTTCTGGTTTTGGAACAAATTGAATTTCCGAAAAAAAATTTTCACTCCACCTTAATGTACATACATTGTACATAAATATGAGTTGGCTTTCTGTAAAAAATTTGTCTTAGATAAAAGTTTAGCGTATGTTGGTATATCATAAATCTATTTTTAAACGTTGAACAGGCCAAAATGGTATTTTTTGTATTAAAACAACTGACACTTGTTTACAAATTCCACGTTCGCTTTTTGTAGTAGAGCTAAAAAAAATTATGGGGAAAAGTAAGTCATATCCGATAAGTAATAGATTTTCAACTTATGCAGCAAATCTAACAGTAGAAGTTATAGATAAACACAGTAAAAATTCTTTCCATGTGCAAAAAATATTCTTAACCTTAACTTAACAAATCGACTAAAATTTAACACTCTTTTCAGGCTTATTCTCAATAGACTATTAAGAGCTTTTCAGCAATTAAAAGTCATTAATACAATGGTAGCTATGCAGGGTTGCACCCAAACCCCCTTCCCCCCCATTTTCTAATTTTTTTCTCAATTACTTACTTTTTTACAGTCCATTGGAAAATGACTTAAAAAGTTTATACAATTACCTTTCATTGGTATCAAATTTATTTAATTCAGATGAGGGTTTCCCTAGTTATTGGCGGTTGTGTTTTATTTCGGGTTTTGATGTGTAAACATCTTTGCTGTAGCTACGAGTGATTTCGAAAAACAGGTAAAGTTTACGTGTAAACGTAAATGACCTTTGTGTTAGTGCACTGCTGCGTCCGTGTGAATCGCTTGGCATTGTCAGTGGTAGGTAGGTAGATAGACATGCACTTACAAATGCTTGCATGCATAGCCGTGCAAATGCAAATATCAACAACAACAGCAACGAAGCGAAGTGAAGTTGTTGTTGTTGTTGTTTTCTGCAACAATGCGACAAATGGCAAAATAAAAAGGACCAACCTGTTTGAACATGTATGCAAATGTATGGATATGCATACATACATCTACCTATCTAATTTTCTGTGCAATATTGGTATCAAATGAAAGGTTATGAGCAGGACTTCGATATGAAGCTCTTTTCATTGTGACCCCTAGGCCGGGTCTCAAGATATGGGTCAAAAGGAGGACCCGGATGATCCTTGAATGTTTCTGAGCAAAATTGGTATCAAATGAAAGATCTTGAGCAGGCCTTCCTCAGGGAGCTCTATTCTTCATGGTTCCTAGGTCGGGTCCGGAGATATGGATCAATACGAGGACCCGGATGATCTTGCATGTTTCTGAGCAATATTGGTATCAAATGAAAGGTTCTGAGCGGGGATTCTACACGGAGCTCTACTCTTTATGATTCCTATGTCGGGTCCCGCGATATGGGGCTATACGAGGACCTGGATGTCCTTGAATGTTTCTGAGGAATATTGATATCAAACGAAAGGCTTTGAGCATGGATTCTACAGGGAGCCCTATTCTTTATGATTCCTAGGTCGGGTCCCGAGATATGGGTCAAAACGAGGACCCGGATGATCCTTGAATGTTTCTGAGCAATATTGGTATCAAAGGTGTTCAACAGGGCTTCTACATGGAGCTCTATTCTTTATGAGTCCTAGGTCGGGTCCCCAAATATGGGTCAAAATGTGACCCCGGATTAACCCGGAATGTTTCTGAGCAATATTGGTATCAAATGAAAGGTGTTGAGCAGGCCTTCTACACGGAGCTCTACTCTTTATGATTCCTAGGCCGGGTCTCCAGATATGGGTTAAACGTGGACTCGGATGATCTTGCATGTTTCTGAGCAATACAAAACAAAACAACATAATAAATCAAAAGTCAAAAACGAAAAACCAAAACAAACAAAAACAACAAAATAGTAGCAGTCACAATGACAATAAAAAATTACAAAAACGATAGTCGCCTTTTAATCCATAGAAAACCAGGAAAAAAAGGAATAAGGAAAAGGGAATAAATATCCGATTTCGAAACTGTTTACACATCAATGTTCATGAATACCCGTTATTCATGCTTTAATTTTTTTTTTTATTGCTGTCTTCAAAAAAAGTCCAGATCTTTAAGTTACGAGATATAATTCTTATTATGTATTCATTTATTTAAATATCTATGTGAAAGCGACAAATTAAGGGATGCAATTTAAAGCTAATTGACTCAATTAATTTGGCATCTCTGAACAGATAAGCCACTATAACTCAGTGTAAACTAAGCTTAAATTTGATTGAAATGAAATTTGTACACCTTTTAGTTATGAATGTAATTTGAGATAATTTAAATTTGGCTCCTAGTTCATGATACCATTCCATTTGAAATATGTTTTTACTTCCCAACAAACATTGAGGTGATATTCTTCAACAAAGCTAGTACGGAGCCTAGAAATGTGAGACCATCTCGACCCATTATACATTGGCTGAGGCCAAGCGTCCAATCTCTAGGATTTATGGCAAAAACCTCAGAATGTTTGGCACAGCGTTAGTGGAAATTATTGTAGAACTGTAGAGGAATCTATGCCAAGATGAATTGAGATAATAATAAAAGCAAAAGGAGGTCATATTAAATACTTAGATAGTACACAGTTAAGAAAACATGCCAGTGTCAACAAATTGATCACATCGCTTACGACCACTTTTTTGAAATACTTAGGTGATTCACAAAGTGTCATAGTCATATGTCATATTAAAATATTGTACGGAAATAGTTATAAAAAACGTTTCCGAAGCCCGTAAAGAAATAAACAAAAACAGCTGATCAAATACCACGACCCAAAAACATATCGTGCAGAGTTGTATTTATTTAGTACACATACAGCATACATAGAATGGAAAAAGTTGTTTTAGGTATCTATTATTCCTATTCTTCTGGCTTAACTATTAAAAAATTACGAACCAAAATTAGCTGCTGGTACCAACATGTGATCAAAAAGTTGAGGAACTGTATATAATTTTATGTCCTGTAGAACGATTTTCCGTCATCTCTCCAAACCAAACTTGACAAGAGATGACGGAAAATCGTTCCACAATACATCATATTCCTACCCTGTCGGAAAAATAAGCAACCAAAAAGTATATAATTTCGTTAGGAGCTTTTCATCATTCAAACTTAACTAATATCTAACCAATTCTAAACATTTCAACGCATATTTCATATTCATAGCTCCACTGTTCAGAACAGTAGTCGTTGTTGCTGACGTCAGTGTATTATTGTATGTCATTTTTTCTTTTTTGTTGCCTTAAAAAGCGCGAAGCGGAAACTCAAGCTCGTATTGCGCATATTGTCTTAGTAAATAATAGTGGAACATTCAACAATATGTACATATTTAACATTTTTAGTTACATATATGTATCTCTTTTTGGCATCTACATATTTACATATTATGTACATATGTATGTAAATATTATTTCTTTATGTACATATGTATTTTTTAAAATTTATTTCGTTTTTTTTTTTAATTTTACTTTTGTTGTGCATTGAATAATTGTTTTACGTAAATCCGTCGTTTTATTTCACTTATTGGATAGAAATTTCGAAATTTTTTTTTTGGTAATTTCCTCTTTCTCATCTCCTGGGCATTCGATATTGACAGTCGATTTTTGTTCGTTTGTTTAAGGAAAGACATTAATGTATCGTCGCCCGGATAAATTAATGTCGTAAAAGTCATTGTCGTTTAAAGTTATTTGGGAAAACAGGTTTGAAGTTTGGAATTGTATTTCTCCAAAACGTCTCATTAGTTTTTCTTCAAAGTCTGACAGAACGCTACTAGGCCACAAAATTAATTATTTAAATTTTGTTATATATTGTTTATTATTTTGAAATTTATAAAGGATTTTCTTCCGTAAAATTTTTTCGAATGTTACCCTTAGCAACAGTATTGCAGGAAATTTGTATGACATAAGACAAAATATGCTCCCAATTTGAACTAAATTAAAGATTTTTTATTTTTTATTTTTTAGAAACTAGAAAAAAACTTTTTAAGCATGGATGTAACTACAGCTGTTTCACCTTAGATCCCTCTAAGACTCATCAGGTTACTTTTGCTTCTGCCAAGACTCGAACTTGCGCACCTTGCAGTACAATAACTACAGTTCTAACCGCTGAGCTATTGCCTGCCTTCGACATCTGATAGAAAATTTGTTGCTAGTTTCTACCTGGGCCTGTGCTCGTTAAATTAAATAAATTAAAGATTTTTTAAATTTGTTAAATATTGTATTTTATTTCTCATAAAAGTAAATAAATTAAATAATTCACAGCAAGTAAAAACACATTGGAAATTAGACGAAATCGTTTGCGACCTTGCATAAACGACAAAATTCTGCTCAATATCTCTTAAACTAAAAAAGATAGTAAAAAACGGATAACGTCATTCGAAAAATCTTGTTTAGTTTAGTATAACTGTATTATTAACTCAATTTGGCCCAAATTTCACATACGACACTAATTTATCCGGAAGACGGTATGTCTTTTTAAATGAAGAACAAGCAGATAAGTAGTGCTATTCGAAAACGAAATTCGATTCGAAAGCACATTCGTACACTGTAAAATACATATGTAAGTATATGGAATAGAACTCGAAAGCGAACGAATTTTCTTTCGAATCGAACTACAGAGTGAGGGTCCTGGTGAGGCGAAGGGAGAATGATATAAGTACCGATTAAAAATTGACATTTTAATTGTTTTATTGTTTTTTTGCACAGCTCGAAATGATGAGCGTTGTTTTTTTATATGGGTGTTTCCTTTATTCCTATGAAATTATTTATGGCGGTGACCCTTATCAAATGGCTTTAAAAACTCATAGAAAATTAACTGTTGCGTCAATAATGCGGTATTTTAACTACATACATACATACATATGTACAAATGTATGTATATAGGTACATATGTATGTATAAATTATATTTCGCAATAGCGTCGATAGCAAGCGACGCAAACGATTCGATATGCGTACCTACATACATATAATATCGATGCGAGAAGTATTAAGTTATACATAACTTATAAGTTCTTTCGTATTTTCACTGCATTTTACGTCCCTTTGCCTATGTATATATTTTACGATATTCCACTCTGCTTAAAATTATATAGAAATACATGGATATTTAGAAAATTTTTTCTTTACCAATTAGTAACAGATTTTCATATAACTTTTTTTTATCTTCCTTACGCTTTCAGGCTGACCAACTCACAGAGGAACAAATCGCCGAATTCAAAGAGGCATTCTCGCTCTTCGATAAAGATGGCGATGGCACCATAACAACAAAAGAATTGGGCACCGTGATGCGATCACTGGGACAAAATCCAACAGAAGCCGAATTACAAGACATGATAAATGAAGTCGATGCTGACGGTAAGTGAAAATTAAAGTTTAGAAAAATTAAATCGTCGCTTAGGGCCGTTTACTCAACCTCTGATTAACGCTAACCACGGTTAAAGCCCGGTTAAACATCATTATCGACTTCACCAAACCATATATTTAACATGTGGTCGATAATGCAGTCCAAGTAACAAAAAACAAAATGCAGTTTTACAAAACAAAAAGTAAATGTGGGTAAAGTAAAATTGCAAAGGAATTAAAGAAAAATCAAAATCGTGAAAGGAAAGCAAACGAAAACTAATTCAAGTAAAATATGTATAAATTAGAGGCAAAATTTATTCCTACATACAACTATTGTTCATAAGTTATGAAATTCAAATCATAACCAAAAAAAATTAAAATGTTAAAAAAAGAACGCCAACTTTATAGTTTATGGTACAAAATTGGCCTGCCTGGCGAATTTAATTGAATTTCACGTGATCTGAACTGAGTTAAAGTAGCATATTCACCACACCCCAACCCCTCGTTTGTACATATACATATACATAAGTATACGAAATAAGCAACGCACGAAAAAAGGCTTTTAAAATGATTTTAATGGCGCATGGCCAAGTGGTAAGAATAACATATTAATAAATAAAATGTTAATCACCAAATAAAATGTCATCATACATACATATTTAGTCAGCGGTTGTCTCTGAAACAGCTAAACTAGAAGAAGAAAATCGCTGTTGGTTGCTGAAATAATCATCGAACAAGTAAAGTGTCTGATTGTCTGGTTTATCTCGTAATGTTGTCATCATTTAGTAAACATATGTATGGAAAAGAAGAAATCGCGCATGGCAACTTACATATTAAAGAAAACATTGAAAAAAAAACTTAAAGAAAAAAAATTAAATAAAAAATACTATAATTATTCACAAAAAGTGTGCGGAAAGCTTTAAATGCTGGCAAGTCGTCGTAAAGATCGTAATCTAATCCTTTCATTTACATATTACTTACATAAATCGTATACAGCTAAGCAGCTTAATTCTTGTCGCCTTGCTGTTGTTGTTGTTGCTGTTGCTGCTTCGCCCACATTGCGCCATAATGATCTGCATGCTTGAATCGATGCTGTGTGTCCTTTCAGCCAAGGCAATTGCACAGCTGCAATGTGCAAGAACCGCGCCCCATTCACAAACAACATTTTCGGTTACAATTCCAACTAAGTACATATGTAACTGTGTTTGTGTGACGCCACACCTGCAGCTAAATTCAAGTTGCACAAAATTGTTCATTGCGGTTTTCCATTGTGCTGGCATATTGTGAAATCCTTTTTGTGCAACGTTGTTTACCTACATATGTACATATGCTGGCATATATGTAGTAAGAGGTGCTCATGGCCTCATATCATGTTTATACAACAGTGTTTACCTGTTCCATTTCATACATCTTACATACACATTGTGACGCTTATTATACTGTCCTTTCATGCTTTTTCGTGGCTCTCGCCGGAGCTTTCGTCATCTTCTACTGCATTCATTTCATGGCCGGCCTCCGCCTCCGGCGGTTGGCGTTACATAGTACATATGTATGTACTTTCTTTCGCAATTGCAGTAGTTGTATTACCTGGGATTTCGCTCTGCTTTATACAGGAAGCATGCAGAAATAGCTCATGCGCAGTGATAGAGCTGCAGTAAGTAGTATGGCTCCTTTGCCTTTGCGTTGAGAGAGAGAGAGAGAGAGAGCTAGAAAGTGCAGCCCCTCTAAGGCGAAAGTTACCTTGGTTGGGTTTGTTTGATAAACCTTGTTTGTTTTGGGGGGTGGAGTGCACAGTATGACAAGGCGAAAATCGTTTAAAACAAATATATAAATATGTATTTTGATGCACATAGTACATACATAAGTATATGTATTTGTAAGCGTAAAAGTTCATGCACCAACTACACGAGTTCTTGGTAGTTGGTTCCCTCTCAAACTTGCCCCCTTTACCACACCTTCTTTTCGGTGTTGCTTGTCTGTCTGCATAATCCATATAATATTACCATGTTTGTACATACTTGCTTGTTCATAAAAACATACATACATATGTATGGTTACTTTCACTGCATTTTATAGGCGTATAAAGTATGTGCTCTTGGTAAGCCATGAATACATAAATATTAATTTAAATGAATGAGAATGTAACGCTTGAATTGTGAAAGATATGATAATGCATAATTTGTTGTTGTTGTACTCGATGCGAAAGTGGCAGTAAGCGTGTGTGCAAAGACTCTGATATCTTTTCCAAGGAGATGACTTTATTAAATACATATATTGCATTTGGTGCATTTACATTTATGTATGCAGTTGATATACATACATACATATCGCACCCTAAATCATAAAGTGACACAACTCAAAATTTTTCAAAATCGGGTTTCTTTCATAAATCGGTACACAGAATATATCTCTGTAGCGAGTGCAAAAAAATCTTTTCAATCAGAGTCTTTTTTAACTGAAAAATAACTATGTATTATACGTGGCCTTTTTCGATATCATTGCCTATCAAAAATAAAAAGTTTTTTTGGCTCCTGAAAATTTTCGAATTGTATGAATCTCTAAAATAAAATTTGGTTGTTTTTACAACCACGACTGCACCCTTTAATTAACAACTTAAACAATTTAAAAATTTTTAACTAAGTATTGGCAGAAAATATCAAAAATAATGAAATAGTTTTTTTTTTTGCTGTTTTTATTCTTAAATTACAAATAATCATAATTGCTTCTTGATTATTTTGAATTTAAATTGATATCTAATTCTTTCGTTATATGTACATATGTAGGTACCTATATAAAAACTAATTGGATTAAAAATAATATTTTCCTAACTTGTGATGCGAATGATTGTAATCGATTGTAAAATGACGTTACTCGAATAACTCGGTCGAACTTTTAACCTACTAATAGAAGCTTCAATGCAAAGCTGTAAATAAATAAATGTCCATAATGAATATTAAACTTATCTACCATTCTCTATGTAGTAATGACCTGTTTATATTGCAATTACACTTTTTATGACCTACAATATTTTAAAAATACACACATACATACGTGCAAGTTTATTTTGTTACGGATATTGACATTCTCCCCTCAGCACTTTTATTATTTAAGCAGCAAATACTCGACGGGTGACTTTAAAATTAGTCAAAATCCTATAAATACATACATACTCGTACATAATAATGTACATATGTCCCTGTGGGCAAAATCTCTAGTTCACACTAGTGCGCTTCTAGCACATTTTTTGACACTGTCGGTTGGCGTTCATAATCTTTTCCGTACAAGCAACTGGCGAATTTAGCACGGCAATGTCGGTAGATGTCTCCCCGATCTAGCCAAGACATAACCCCACACCGCTCGTTAAAGTACGGAATTGGAAAAAATTTCTAATGTACGGTATTCGAAGATAATTTCGAATTGGCGGAGGCATCTATCGACAAAAAATTTAAGCCATTTCACTTATTCACAATAGAAAAAAATGGCATAATCAGTAAAGATCAGTTTAATGAGTAGCTGGCATACTCTCTAAAAGTCTCTTAACCCATTAGTGGTTGCCGTGCCAATTTGGGAACACCCAATGATATATTTTATATTTATTGTAGATGTGCTTTGACCACTAATGGGTTAAAGTCTCTAATATTTTGTATGGAAACTGTCAGCCAAGAGAGCAGAATCTAGTATAAGCGGGCAGCGAAGTGCCCAAAAAAACACTCCTAATGTTTTTATTGCTCGTTTAAATGACCCCTTCTGAACTGATGAGCTCCTAACTACAATATAACTTGTGCCTTTTGACACAGTTTCGTTAGTTCTAAACCAGAAATTTCCTTCACTAGTAGTTGTTGTTTTCCCTGCACGGCTGCTACTCTTATTTACACCTCTACCTTGTCGCATCGCCTGCCTATCTACCCTTCAGACTGACTGAAAGTCTGTTTGCCTGCTGTTGAAAGCTTGCGCGTATAATTTTCATCGCTGCTGCTGCTATTTAATTTAGTTCTTTATTACCTTTCCAGTTTTTTTTAAGCAAAAAATTAATAAAAATAAACATTTGTTTAGCAACGAAACGGACAGGGCAGACAGAATATGTACATAAATACATATATATGTGTATAGAATGAGACACACGTGTCGCTGCGGAAAATTTTTGCCAGGATTTTTGGATAATTAATAGTGGTACACTAGATCGAAATGGAACGAAACCTACACATATTCTCTGAAAAAAAAACGCTGTAAATATAAAGACTTTTGCAGTTAAACGAACAACCTTCCGCAGTTGAAATGTGCCCAACAACGCTCCGTTGTTGTTTCAAAGATGCGAGCGTTTTTGATTAAAATACTTATCGTATTTAAGTTAACAACGGAACCTGTTAAATCAAATACTTTTACATTTAAGTTAACAGTTTTTGCTTTTGAATTAACAGCAAAAGTTTTTGGTCCAAAAACGGGCACCATTGAAGCAAATACTCACGCATATAAATTAACCTAAAAAAATTGTAAACAATAGTAATTTTTTTTTAATATAATATATATTTTTTATTTTATTTTATTTTATTTTTTTATATAATGTATGTTTAGCTAGCAATATTAATACTAAG
This sequence comes from Urophora cardui, assembly GCA_960531455.1. Taxonomy (NCBI): domain Eukaryota; kingdom Metazoa; phylum Arthropoda; class Insecta; order Diptera; family Tephritidae; genus Urophora; species Urophora cardui. Next base: position 126,878,745 of record OY482670.1, on the reverse strand, counting down.
GCCTGGTTTCACCAAACGAACTTTTTCGATTCACCATTTCCATCTTTATTTTTATACCTTTCATGAGAATGAAATGGTATTATAACTTTGTGCCAAAAAATTTTTGTCGAAAGTACCAGAAGGAAGCGTGGGGGACCCACCAAAATATATACCGATATGGTCAGAATCACGAGCTGAGTCGATTAAGCCATGTCCGTCTGTCCGTCCGTCCGTCTGTGTGAACGCAAACTAGTCCCTCAGTTTTTGAGATATCTGAATGAAATTCGGAATACAGGTATGTTGTTATATGCAGCTGATCATTTGTCGGAACCGGCCGAATCGGACCACTATAAGATATAGAAAACAACCGATTATTCAGACATACATGAAATTTTTTGATGTAATTTGTGCATAACTTCCCCATTTATACAGCTAAGGACATGAAACTTTGAAATAGACGTGCCCATTTTGGCCCAAACAAGGTTACCGAAAATTGTCAAGATCGGACCACTATAACATATAGTTCCACAACATCCGATTATTCAGATATACACATTTTGGTGTATAACTCCTCCATTTTAACAGCTAATGGCCTGAAATTTTGAAGTATTTGTACCCATATGGACCCAAACGAGATTGCCGAAAATTGTTAAGATCGGACCACTATAACCTATAGCTCCCCTACAACCGATTGTTCAGATATACACATTTTGGTGTATAACTCCTCCACTTTAGCAGCTAACGGCGTGAAATTTTGAAGTATTTGTACCCATATGGGCCCAAACAGGGTTACTGAAAATTGTCAAGATCGGACCACTATAACATATAGCTCCCCTACAACCGATTGTTCAGATATGGACATTTTGGTGTATAACTCCTCCATTTTAACAGCTAACGGCGTGAAATTTTGAAGTATTTGTACCCATATGGGCCCAAACGGGATTACCGAAAATTGTCAAGATCGGACCACTATAACATATAGCTCCCATACAACCGATTGTTCAGATATGCACATTTTGGTGTATAACTCCTCCATTTTAACAGCTAACGGCGTGAAATTTTGAAGTATTTGTACCCATATGGGCCCAAACGGGATTACCGAAAATTGTCAAGATCGGACCACTATAACATATAGCTCCCATACAACCGATTGTTCAGATATGCACTTTTGGGTGTATAACTCCTCCATTTTAACAGCTAACGGTGTAAAATTTTGAAGTATTTGTACACATATGGGCCCAAACGGGATTACCGAAAATACATATAGCTCCCATACAACCGATTGTTCAGATATGGACATTTTGGTGTATAACTCCTCCATTTAAATAGCCAAGACACCATTTTTTCTAATAAATCTTTCCATAAATGAACCCACAGAATTAAAATTATAAATTAAACTTAATCCGGCTATGTACATACATAGGTAACTTTTCATTTCCCCACTCATGAAAGGTATGAAGTCTTCGGTACGGCCGAAGACAGCCGCGCTTTTACTTGTTTTATTCTTCATCTACCTTGGCCACTCCTTCCAGCCTTTAAAACAACTCTTGTTTGCAGCGTAGTAATGCTTATGCTATTGATTCCACTGCAATACAATTTCACTAAATTTAATTTATTTGTATTTTGTGTTTATTATTATTGTTATTGATTTTATATGCTATTGTTTTCTTCACTGGTATATTTTGCAAATCCGCCTAATTTTTGCCACACTCTCACATGATGGGTTGTTGAATATATTACTCGTGGTGCATGTTTATAGCTTCGTAGTGAAAAAGTTCGTATACACGCTAACCGTTTATTTTATGTATTTGTTATAGAATTTGAAAATTTTTTTTTTATATCTTTTTATTCTTCTTTTTTTATACTTAAAAAATTTTCAACAGCAAGGGAGTTTTTGGATCAACAACGCCCGTCTTTGAATTAACTACGGAAAGTTGTTGAATCAAAAACTTTGCCGTTAAAACAAATAATTTTGCTTTTGAATCAAAGACGGAGATTCAACAGCGGAAAGTTGTTGGGTATTTTTTTCAGAGTTGTGACCTTTCATTTGATGCCAATATTGTTGAAAAATATTCTGGGGTGATCCGGCTCACTCACAAACATCCCCATTTAAGTATAATGTTATACAATAGTAAAATTTCTTCATCTTCCCAGCCAGCAAAATCATCGTAAACGAGCTCGTAAACTGATGTTTTCTCGAAGAAAACTCTAATAAAATATCGTTTACGAAATCCGTTTACGATTCGCCTACGAATACTGTTTCGCTTTAAAATGTTCAGTGCCTACGAGTGTCGTAAATGTATCGAAAAAGCACTCGTATATGAATCTTTTTACGTCCGTTTTTTTATCGTAAATGTAGAAATTTTACAAACATACATACTTACTTTTAAAATATTGAGTTTGGAATTTTTCGTTTTCTTTTTTTTTTACATGATAGAAAAAAGCTTCTTTTGTTATTGTTTTTTTTTTATTCGAGAATAGCTCGTAAATCGCAATGTTCGTAAAATGTACGGAACCTTGCTGGCTGGGTTCATACATATGTATGTATGTATGTACATACAGCTGCGGTCAAAATCTTAGTAGTGCACCCACCGTAGATAAAAAATCTAAAAAAAGTTGGATTTTTTATACTAAATGTTTATTTTGGATTTTATTATAATAAACTACTACTAATAACAGATACATCATGCAGAAGAACTTAGTAAGTTAATTATTTGTACGGTTTTAAAATAACATTTTATACTTTGCCCTCAAAATATCAACGGTCAAAATCTTAGTAGTGCGATTTTCTTTAACAAAAATATAGTTGAACTAACTATTTATTCAAAAGATTTTAATTGTGGATTAATAATAAAACTATAATAAAGTGTTTAGTACATCGTAGCGTATCCTTTATTAGATATAACAGGAGCGCAACGCCGATGCATCGAGTTTACGAGTGTTTCCCATTGTTCGCTAGGAATTGCTTTCCATGCCCGCTCTTCCGTTTCCCAAAGTTGATTGTTATTTGTGGGATTGCACTGGGCGACTCTCTGCTTTACGTCGCACCATAAATTTTAAACTGAATTGCGGTCTGGAGACTGTGCAGGCCCTTCCATGACCTCAACCCTATTTCTTTCAAACCATTGTTTCACTGATTTGCTCGTGTGCTTTGGATAATTATCTTGCTGGAAGACCCAAAGCAGCGCCATTTCATCCCGGGCATATGGTAGCATAACCCCCTCCATGATTCCAACATACACTGTGCGATCCATGATCTCCTTAATACAATATATTGGCCCAACTCCATAGAACGAAAAGCAATGCAAATCATAATACTTGTTTAATTGTCTTATTAGTGTGTTTTGGGTTATACCGAGTTAATAGGCCGTCTTACATATTGGCTCGCTCCTCTGGTCCCACACAACATGATTTTAGATTCATCCGTCCATAGTTTACATGGAAGATTAAGTATTATGATTTGCATTGCTTTTCGTTCTATGGAGTTGGGCCAATATATTGTATTAAGGAGATCATGGATCGCACAGTGTATGTTGGAATCATGGAGGGGGTTATGCTATCATATGCCCGGGATGAAATGGCGCTGCTTTGGATCTTCCAGCAAGATAATTATCCAAAGCACACGAGCAAATCAGTGAAACAATGGTTTGAAAGAAATAGGGTTGATGTCATGGAAGGGCCTGCACAGTCTCCAGACCTCAATTCAATTTAAAAATTATGGTGCGACGTAAAGCAGAGAGTAGCCCAGTGCAATCCCACAAATAACAATCAACTTTGGGAAACGGAAGAGCGGGCATGGAAAGCAATTCCTAGCGAACAATGGGAAACACTCGTAAACTCGATGCATCGGCGTTGCGCTCCTGTTATATCTAATAAAGGATACGCTACGATGTACTAAACACTTTATTATAGTTTTATTATTAATCCACAATTAAAATCTTTTGAATAAATAGTTAGTTCAACCAGAGCTGGGCGCTAAGGATTACAATTACATTTTGATTACGATTACTGTAATCGTAATCCTAGAAATTTAAAGAATACGATTACTGTAATCGTAATTGAAATTTTTATGATTACGATTAGTGTAATCGTAATCCTAAAAAATTTAACGATTACGATTACAGTAATTGTAATCGTACGTTCTATGATTACGATTACTGTAATCGTAATCCTAAAAATTTAACGATTACGATTACAGTAATTGTAATCGAACGTTCTATGATTACGATTACTGTAATCGTAATCCTAAAAATTTAAAGATTACAATTACAGTAATCGTATTCGCGAAAATTTCAATTACGATTACAGTAATCGTAATCTTAAAAATTTAACGATTACGATTACAGTAATTGTAATCGTACGTTTTATGATTACGATTACAGTAATTGTAATCTTTAAATTTTTAGGATTACGATTGCAGTAATTGTAATTGTAAAAATTTCGATTACGATTTAATTATATTTTGTACAGTAAAACCTCTTATACATTACCAGAACATCCCCTTAACTTCTTATACATATGTACATATATCCATATATATGTAGTTACATAGACAGTTTGTATACACGTATGTACGAAAAATAGCACATTTGATTTTCGCTGACGAAAGGTAGCAAACATGTATGTATATATTGTTTTTACATTGTTGTTTTTTAAACGAAATTTCTACTTTTCGTCAGCCAAAAATATAATGTGCTGTTATTCGTCAGCCAGAAAAAAATTGTGAGCTAGTTTTCGTATGGTACGACGATATGTATGTATGTATTTAGATATATATGACAAAGATTTATGATAAAAATTAAATTAGTAGTACGATATACATAGTTAAATAACGTTTACATATCGTCGTTTAAATTGCAATACCTCGTATCAACAAACCGCAGGAATGTGTTTTTGTTACAGTAGGAGTTAAGAAGAGTAAACCGAAACAGAAAAATGTATACGAATGAAGTACATAACAAAGTTAGATGGTAGGCAGCTGTATATTCATCACCACAATAATGCTACCATTCATGGTGAAAACCTAACAAGATTATAATAACGACCATATGAAAGAAGCATGCGGCTAAGAATGAAAACCTGACGCTTTCGCTTCATTGCTTTTTTTACTATACAAAGTCATTCATGCAAAGGCGGTCATAGTCATGGAAGTTGTTATCTTCCCTAACGGAAATGTAAGGAGAAAAGTATTGATGATTGTAGTACCGTTGGACCAAATGGGTAAATTTATGTACATATATGTATGTATACTAAGTAGGGTGGTCCCCAAATGTATGGAAACAAATTGCGTATCATATTTCGTGAACCTGACCACCAAGGTCGATGCTAATATACACTGAAAAAACAACTTACTCAGATTATGGAAAAGTGGGAATGATTAGGCGCTAAAGACATATTTCCATATTTTGATGTACGATTTTCTTCAAATCAAGGAATAAAAACCACGTTTTAAAGAAAATTGTACATCAAAATATGGAAATATGTCTTTAGCGCCGAATCATTCCCATTTTTCCATAATCTGAGTAATTTTTTTTTTGAGTGTAGTCGAAGATATCATGTATAAATTTTTGTACCGATCGGAGACGACTAAGTTGTGTCGCCCAGCGGTCAAATTTCAGAAAACTCTATGGAGACTGAAAAAATTAAATTTAATTTCTTGTACATCTAATGCCCAAAATCGATAATCCTGCACTAAGGGATACCAAATATATATTTTGGTCCCGATCGGAGATGATTAAGGGGTGTCGCACAGCGGTCTACTATATCACCTATCTTCCTTTTAGGCGCTTACTAGTTTGGTCCGAAAATTTATATTTTTCAAAATTCCTTTTCAAAAGTATTTAATTTTCTGCTTATGAGGCGAAAAGATTCGATGTACAGTTCAAGAGAATCTCTATTTTATTTTTATGTATTATTAATTTTAGTTAGTTGCTTAATACCTGAATGTGATTTTGGTAAAGATCGTTGCTTTCTTTGAGAATTTTGAGGTAGTCCGTGTTAGCCAGCAAATTCAGAGTGTGACTTGCACAGCGTTGATGCTTGGGCAAAAATTGCAATATTTCTTTGAAATAGGGCATTTGTTCCTCAATTTCTAAATCTTCATATATGTATGTATGTAGACGGCTCCTTTATGGGGAAAGTATGTGTATTCATAAACTGAATGAGAGTTTTTCAGTGTGAAATGTTTTTATCAACAGTACCTACTGTAACCGTAATCATTGAATATACCATTACGATTACAGTAATCGTAATCCTAAAAATTTTACGATTACGATTACTGTAATTGTAATCGTACGTTTTATGATTACGATTACAGTAATCGTAATCCTAAAAATTTAACGATTACGATTACAGTAATTGTAATCGTACGTTTTATGATTACGAATACAGTAATCGTAATCCTAAAAATATAACGATTACGATTACAGTAATTGTAATCGTACGTTCCATGATTACGATTACAGTAATCGTAATCCCAAAAAATTAACGATTACGATTACAGTAACTGTAATCGTACGTTCTATGATTACGATTACAGTAATTGTAATCCTAAAAATTTAAGGATTACAATTACAATAATCGTAATCGTAAAAATTTCAATTACGATTACAGTAGTCGTAATCCTAAAAATTTAAGGATTACAATTACAGTAATTGTAATCGTAAGTAATCAAAATGTAATCGTAATCCTTAGCGCCCAGCTCTGAGTTCAACTATATTTTTATTAAAGAAAATCGCACTACTAAGATTTTGACCGTTGATATTTTGAGGGCAAGGTATAAAATGTTATTTTAAAACCGTACAAATAATTAACTTACTAAGTTCTTCTGCATGATGTATCTGTTATTAGTAGTAGTTTATTGTAATAAAATCCAAAATAAACATTTAGTATAAAAAATCCAACTTTTTTTAGATTTTTTATCTACGGTGGGTGCACTACTAAGATTTTGACCGCAACTGTATGTATGTATGTATGTACATATGTAAGTATAAAAGTATGTAACTGTGTGATTGACTTTACTACTGCAAAAACATATTTCCAGAGATAAAGAAAATGGAAAATTTAAACTGTGTAGGTGTTGCCAAGCCCCCGTTTTTTCAATAAAATATGAATTATCAATGATGATTATTGTTTAAATGTTCCATTATTATGCATTGTTGGGTTGTGGCATATAAAAAAAACACATCCACATGACTACTGGTTCTATACCCTGTAGGAAAAATCTCTAGTTCCGAACTAGGTCGCTTCTAGTGCATTTTTCGACACTACTAGTGCGAGCTAAATCTCTTTTGCATGTTATCAACTGGCGAATTTAACACGGCGATGTCCTAGGCGGTGTCAATTGTCACTCTCTGCACTACATTTTCGATAGTTCCGAACTAGTACTAAATTCTACAGTTTACATTAGTTCGTTTATTGGCACCATTTCGATAGTTCTGAACTAGCTACAAGTACCTACAAATTCTACAGTTTTACATCTGTCGCTTAAGTGCAGCCTTTGACATACTTCATGCAAGTGGCGCGATGGCCGACCGGCTAACGCATGTGCCTTTCAATCTGAGGGCGCGGGTTCGAATCCTGTCGGTGTCAAGGTGGATGATATTTTTTTTTAATTTTTTTTAACTAATATTTTTTTATTTATTTATTTAATAAAAATTTACAATAATATTTAAAAAGTAATAAAATAAAAAAAATTAAAAATAAGCCTGAGGGATCGGAAAAGCATAATTAGGGGAACATTTAATTTCATACAAGATGGAAATAAAAAACTCTTTATATAAAATGCTTCACTAAACATCTGAGAATTGCAGAAATATACAAACCCAACGGCAATTGAACGAACGAAAAATTTTCATAGAATTTTTGTCACTTCGAAATTGCATACAAATCAAAGTGTGTCTTATAATGGTCACTCAATTCACTCGTTCTGAACTGGTCTAACTACAATTGATCTAGTTCCCTTTTGACACTTTTTCGCTAGTTCGGAACTAGAAATTTTGCTCACTAGTTATTGAGTTCCCTGCAGGGATAATTACTTTCATACATACATACATACATTCGTACGCACAGGTCTTTATAGCTTCTTATTTTTATACATACATAAGCTTATTTAGCACAACAATTTTCTTCAGATCTACAAATGTATGTACCTACATACATATCTTCCCATCCATTTGTTTGCAGCTTGTTATTTGAAGCAGTTAATAAAACATTAACAATAAAAAATGAACGATAAATACATATGTAGTTGCGTGCTTAATTTAAAAAAAGAAAAGAAACATCTTTCTTGCCATTTTACCGCGCCGAGCATCTCCTGCTTGCCAAGATGATATGTATAAAAAAAAAATACAGTGATATTCGATTAAATTGTATTTAGTTTTTGTTTGAGCGCAAATTTCTAAAATGTTTTCCAATAGATGAACCGTACCGATACACAAATGTACTTACTATGTGTGTATGTTCATATTTAGTTTCTCAATATAAAAACAGGTACCCAGTAGGCCCAAAGATCTACTTACTTTCCTCATTACATTTTCTTTTGGGGAAGATAACAGCTTCCATGGCTATGCCCCAATGACTATCGCACGGCGATGGCCTCCGTCCGGATTGAGGTTTGAACCCGAGACCTCTGGTATGCAGGCGAGCACTCTACCCACTGCACCACAACGGCCTCATACATACATATATGGATGAAGACAACAAAATTGTGTGTATGATGTTACTTAGGCTGTGATCCGGACAAGAGGGAACCTTTTGAAAATGCTTCACGTACAAACAATAATTGCTAGCAAAAGAATTTCAAAAATACATAAATGTACATACATATGTATGTATGTACATTAGACCGTATCGCAAAAAAAGTTCCCCGTACGCCCCCCATATGATGTCTTTTTGGACGCCGCTAAAATGCATTTTTTTCATATCTTCTGTATTTATGGTATGATCCCTAAGTTTGATACACCAATCTCTTTGGCTTGATAGGGGCCTCTACTATACATATAATCGTATTAACCCTATGTGCGCCGTAGGGGTCACTTCCACCCAGTACTTGGTTTATACCACCTTAATGTAACTTTTTGCCTGCATGTTAAACGTCGTCAAAAAACATTAACCTTTTGCAAAAGAGGTGCTGTTTCTAACGATTCAGAAGAACACACTTAATATTCCGAAGAATATAAAAGTTTTTTAGGTTCATTTTGCAAAGATTTTTTCTGAGTACATCCCTACAGAAATTTTATGGCGACTAATTTTCTAGAACATTTTAGCCCTCTTTTGGATCTCCTAAAAATACTATTTTTTTTCGTGACTAACCAAATAAGGTGTCAAAATAACCCTTTTGTATGGGTTCTAGATGGTTAAAATGTTTTAAAAAAGCTATTCGGCGTAAAATTTCAGTGGGAGTCTCCTCAGAAAAGTTCTTTGTAAAATGAACCTAAAAGACCACAGGAAGCGAGAAACTTATAATAAATGTTTTTTTTATTTCCGGTTCTACTGAAGCGATCGAAACACTTCTTTTGCAAAAGGTTAATGATTATTGATGACGTTTAATATGCAGACAAAAAAGTTGCAATCCGTTGGCACCTATAAACTAAAAGCCCGTCTCCACATAACTTGATTCACCAGAGAAACATGTAGCAAAACATCTCGCTCAATAACCCGTCTCCACGTGGCTAATCGTGATTAGGTTTGACATTTCTCTTTCTTGTTCTTCTTAAATGTTTGTATGTTTGCTTATTTTTGCGTCTTTGTTTTGGTCTGTGTGAGAGAAAAAAAGAGCGAAACACGTTATGTGGAGACATGGTATTATTAGTATGTGGAGACATGGTATTATAACGTGTTTCGCTCTTTTTTTCTGCATTTTCTCTCTCAATCTTGTTTCGACACGGAAACCAGTGCCGAAACTCGCCAATTTCCATACAAATTTTTGAGAGCGAGTGAAGATTGAAACACTGTTTCATTCTGAATCATCTTGCCAACCTCGATGATATCGATGTCTTCTCTAATTTTGTATCGAAAATCTATCGAAATCTCGCACAAACCAAAACAAAGACGCAAAAATAAGCAAACATACAAACATTTAAGAAGAACAAGAAAGAAAAATGTCAAACTGAATCACGATTAGGCACGTGGAGACGGGTTATTGAGCGAGATGTTTTGCTACATGTTTCTCTTGTGAATCAAGTTATGTGGAGACGGGCTTTAAGTCCTTGGTGGAAGTGAAACGTTTTCCAAAAAGAAAATATGGGGGGGCGTATGGTAGACTCTTTTTTGGTCCATATAAGGCGAGACGGCCTAATGTACATCCATACGTACACTTTACAACGGAGAGTATAAAAATATTTATGAATATTTAAAAATAAATCGCAAAATGGTACAAAAAAAAAAAGCACCCAGCAGCAGACTTGCGGCGCAAATGAGGATTTCCCATAACAAAAACAAAAGCAAAATCAAGGAATTGAATTTTTACATATATACATACTATGTAGGTACAAGTGAAAACAACAAACCGATTTTCAACCAATCAAAGTTGAATGTCGGCGATGACGGAGGGCGCCCTTTTATACAGCACCTTTAGCGGCTGAAAAGGCGCTGTGGGTGGCTGATGGACAAAATAGTTTTAGATGATGAATGGGAAAATGATTGGGGCTGCTGCAATCAATACATATGTATGTATGTATGCATATAAGACGATGCGAATTACAATTTTTCTTTGACCGCGCTAAAGGTTAGAAAATGTTAAGGGAATAGTGCTGCAGCGGCAGGTTTCTGGTTTAAGATTCTCTATTAGTAAATACTTGATGTAGCAGGTGGTGCTTATGGTTCAATTTTAAATATTTCTTCTTCATTTAAATGTGAACAATTTTATGTGTACAATTTTAAGTAACTACTCTGCCGGCTATACATACATATGTATAACGCGTTCCTCATCTCGAACTTTTGCATATTTATCCGCGATTGAGATTCATTTTGAATGTTATTTTAATTCTTTATTAATTTATTTTTTTAAATACCTAAATTATCTGCTTATTAAGTTTTCTATTTAACTTTTTATTTTATTTTTATGTTTTTTTTTGCCTAAATTTTCGGCATTCGTGCTTCGCTTTTCTATCTAATTTTATCTCAACATTGGCGTTGGTTTTGTGTTATTTATATCGGTGCCGACGTGTTCTGTTCACACAACTGCAATTTTCACGATAAAACTTTACATATCTACATAAATATGTATGTATGTTTATTCCTACACACATATGCATGTATTAGCATACTTTGTACACACAGTTTCACGTTCAAATCCAATTATTTTACTTGATCAGCGCAAAAAATTTTCCTTCCCGGCTTTATGAGGCACAAAAAGAAAATAAATTCAGCCATCAGCATTCCTGGGTTGTTGTTTTGCTGTTACTACCTTGTTTCTAGACTGTACAGTGTACAGTGTACAATAACCGAAGTATTTTGTGTTATAAACGGATGGAACTTTTTAGTAAAAGTAAAAAATAAATGCCCAATTCAGAGAGGTTAATTTTTTAGTTTCTAACTGCCTATAGCGTAACGGCGTGCAGCGACCCCGATGCTTTGGAACTCTGAAACACCTTCTCTGTCAACGTCGAGCTTTTGGCAGACTCCGTCTTAACTGCCTCCGCCTTACCTGCCTCGGTTCCGTACACTTCCCGTACGTAGAAGGCATTGCGGATCAGAAAATACAAAATACTAAAATTTGCGAAGTCTTGCATTCCAATTTAAGTATAACGCCTCCAATACGATGTTGGCAACACTAAGGACCATAAAATCGCTCTTAAAATTGCCTTAAAGTAAGCTTAAATTTAATCCGAAATAGAGTTCATACAAATTTAATTGCAGTATTCACTACTAAAAGCCGCGAATCAAACCACTGCAATGATTTCTTTGTAGATATTTAAAATTCTTTCGAATTGCTTTTCATTTGCGATGCGTGAATGAATTACACAATCAGCATTTATTCTTCGTTTTGGGAAGATATACAAATGCTAATTGATTTAAGTCAAATATGCAGATTTAAACTCGATTTTTGCATATTTTTAAATGTACATATTTTTAGGTAGTAAATAACGATGTTTACATGTGGCTTTGTGACTGCAATGGCCGGTGCGATTTCCTGTCAAAACCAACAATAAGATACGATAAGATTTGAGAAGATTCAAAAGTTGTTTTTTGTCCAGTTCAAGGCCGCTAGGCAAACTCGCTTAATAAACTATTAAAAGCTTTTCAGTAATTTAAAGCCATAATTAAGCTCTATTTACCATATAAACAACTCAATTTATTATTATTGAGCTCAAACTTATTAGCATTTTCAGTGCAACCCTGATAACAGGCTGTGTTTCATGAGCAAACGAAATGCAATGAAAAGGAAATGGAACATACACATAAATACACAAAGGTTGTTCTCTGTGTCTAATATTTTTGCCGAGATATCATGATATCTTGAGAAATTTGCCACACAGAGAGAGCGCACCTTTAAGAAAATAAAATTCTAACTGACTTCATTGTGAACTAGCATGTTAGTCATATTCTTTCCACTCTTTATCAGAGTTGTAATTATTATAAGAGAAAAAATAAAAATCAAAAAATAATTATTATTGAAAGAAACATATTTTAAAAGTCTTTCCATAATAGTTATTTCTGAGATATTTTTTTTAAGTCTTTTTGTAATTATTATAAATGAGAAATTTTGCTTTATATCTTCAAAGACTTTTATATTGAGACAAATTTGAAAAAAGTCTTTGAGTAATTATTATCCGTAACAAATTGTTTTTTAGGTCTTCAAAGACTTTTTCATTGAGACGAATTTCAAAAATATCTTTAAGTAATTATTTTGAGTAACAAATTTATTTTTTATATCTTCGATAAAAATCTTTCATACAATTTCAATTTGCAAATTTGCTTGAATTTGAAGTACTTATATGAAAGTTATTTTCATTTTATACTTATATGAAAGTTATTGAAAATTTTCTGAGACTTTTTTGAACTTTGTCTCAATGAAAAAGTCTTTGAAGATATAAAAAACAATTTGTTACTGATAATAATTACGCAAAGACTTTTTTCAAATTTGTCTCAATATAAAAGTCTTTGAGGACTTAAAAAATATATATTTGAAATAACTATTATGGAAAGATTTTTAAAATATAAGTTTCTGAATAATAATTATAGAAGATTTTTATCATTTTCATCAGGAAAAAAATATTATCAAAAGACTTTTATGATCCTGAAGAAAATTTGTAAGACTTTTTTATAATTTCAAAATGAAATAATAATTATTCTACATCTCTGCTCTTTATACAACTGTTGTCGCTTTGCTTTGCTTGCTTCAATTTCGAATTAATTAATTTTTTATCTGAATAAAATAAAATACTTAAAAAAAAGAACTAGAAACATAAATTCAAACTCACTTCTCATAGAAGACCATTGTGAATGTAATAACATGGTTGCATTTCCCGTGATATTTTTCTCATGATATCACATATCACGGGTTGGGGTATGAGAAATTTGCCGAAGCTCCAAATTTGACAAGACGTGCATTTTGTTGTTGTGCTCGGCAAATTTATCACACTTATGTCATCTCTGCAAATTTGCCAGGCCAAAATCACAGAGAGAGAAAAACCTTACTAAAATATCTACATACATCCCAACCAATCCTCAGAAGATCATTTCCATTTAAGACATTTAGGGCCGTTTACTCAACCTCCGGTTAAGCACTTAACCACGGATTTTTGTCTGGTTAAGCAATCGTGGCCGCTGTGGTGCAGTGGGTAGAGTGCTCGCCTGCTATGCCAGAGGTCTCCCGTTCAAACCCCAGTCCGGACAAACATCAAACAATTTTCTAATTAATTAAATCCCAATTATTGGGTTTTTAGAAATAGCAGTCACCTCTCGGCAGTGGGCGGCATACCCTCCGAGTGTACATATATCTGCCATGAAAAAGCTTCTCACAAAAAATGCATTCGCCGTTCGGAGCCGGCATAAAACTGTAGGGGTCCACCCAATTAGTAGGAAAAACAAAAAGTTAAGGAGCACACCTCGAATTGGGAGAGAAGCTCGGCCATAAAACTCGTCAGAGTTGTAATAGCGCTAGTGTATTATATAGTAAGCAATTTATTTGACAGCTCACGTGTTGAGTAAGCAGCCCTTAATGATTATGTATGCACCTATTCGGAATTAAAAGCTTATACTTGCATAGCAAAGTATGAATAACCCCACTCAAAAATTATTTTTAGTGCACCCAGAAAAAAAAAAATAGTGTAGAATCAACCAAAAATCAACAAATTTTGTGGTTAATTTTTTTCAACACGATGCTTAATGTATGCCATCATGTAATCGTGTAAATTCAACAGTACTGTCAAGTGTTAGTTTAACAGGATGACAACTGTAGAATTAACACTAAAAAGTATTGAGTCTTCCTGTTGATTTTACAATTTTAACTAGTTAATGTTACAATAAAAGCTGGTTAAATTAACACGAAGTGGTCCTGTTGAATTAACAATAACATCTTTTTGATTTTACCTTAAATTTATTGTTAAATTAACTAGAAAGTCTTGTTGATTTTGCAATTTATTTTTTTTAAATAAAAAAAAACATATAAAACATAAAATATATAATGCATATATAAAGCATATATAAAGCATATTCGAGTACATCACCCGCACAACCGACCAAATTGAAAGCGTCCTTCTCATACGAATAGTTTATACATAGGCGATAGTACGTACTATCACTGGCACCGAGTAATGTTTGGCCGCTAATGCAACGGTATAAGCACCGCATGCTGCGTGAAAGACTCCATTCGCTAAACACCTCTTCGTGGTAAAAATTGCAAACTATGAAGAGGACAAAGAAAATATTGAACATTAAAAACTTTTAGAAACAAAAATGCAACCCACTTTTAACTTACCTCCAAACTAAACACATAAATGGAAAAACCATTATCACGCACTGCCAATGATGCTAAACTTCCATCATTGCCACGGCACAAAATTTTTTTTTTTTGTTAAAAAAAAATTATTAGTTTGTGTTTTGCACGAACAGCAGAACTTCAAACGTTGAAAAAATTGTGTATGTTTCAAAATAGTTTTGACGTTCTTTTTAACCCTTTTTTAGATTATATTGACACTATCATCGTGTTGAATAAATCAAAATTCCAAATGACGTTTATGTTTGAACATTGTGTCGTGTTATATCAACCAACTTTTATTGTTGATTGTGGTTCTAGTTGTTTTAACATTTGTCTTCATGTTGTATTAACACTAAAATTGGTACGTCATTTTTCTAACATTTTTTTTTCTTAGTTTAAATTGACACTATCATCATGTTAAATAAACCAAATTCCAAATGACATTTAGGAATAAAATTGGATATTTGAATCATCTTGTATATTTTAAAATTTCTTAATGTTGTATCAACAATAAAATTTGGTTGAATTTATCAAATTTTCAGATGGCAGTTAAAAAGCCAAAATCATGTTTCAAACATCGTGTAATTTGAAAAAATTGTTGCTGTTCTATGTGTAAAGATCGATCGTGTTAATTTTACATGAATCGTGTTGATGATTTTTTTTCTGAGTGTGGGTTATGAGTAAATTCGTGTCGCATAAAATTCCCATTTAGATTTTACGGGGCGCGCATAGAGCGGCACATTTCTCAATTGGAAGCAATCGGAGGAGGTGTGCGGTGGAAAGTGTGATGTGTGCGTTGAAAATTCTGTTTATCGCTTACCCTTCACGGGGAAGCCGCTTTCCACGATCACAAGGCATTCCTTCCTGTTTGTCTTGTCGTCTGCACTCCGCGACTATTAATTTTATGTCATTCAAATATTCAATTCTTTTATTATTATTATTTTCGGCGATATTTCGTCAAAACAAAACAACAACAGAACAAACACATTGAAAAAGAAAAAGAAACCACAAAACACAAGAAAATGTATGTAAATGAAAATCGCTTTTTCCGTTTATAAATAAATTTAACCGCATTTCGTTTAATATTAATTTTAGCACATTTTCAGTTGCATTTCGTTATTTGTGTTGTTGTTGTTGTAAATACTCTGCATGTATACATATGTACATGAAAATATGTTTTATTTTTATGGACACATTGTGGTAGGAGACACCTTTTAAAAGAAAATAAATATCAGTTTTATTGTGTAGAAATATTGAAAAAATGTGGGTTATTGACCCAAAAGTATACAGCGCCTAGTTTCTCTCATTCTTGTTGTGCTTCTCTTGTTGTCTACTAATGGCGATTTCAGTGTGTTGTCGTTTCTGTTCTGTTTCTGCTAACTGATGGCAATTAGAGATCCTTTTAATAAAGCCAAATAGAAATCACCTTCATCTTATCAAATGCGCGACTCTGTTTCACATTTGTCATTAGCATGTGCTTATGCTTCCATATGAATTGTGTTTATTTCAAGAAATTCTGCTTTTTTTGTTGAAAACTTGGAACTGTTTAAATGAGTTTAAGATTTACATAATTCCATGCGTGGAGATATGATTATTGAAGTCCAAAGTTTATTGACTCTGTGCAAGAACCGACTGAAGGAATAATATAAATTAAAAGAGAAATTAATAATTTAGTAAATATAAATAATAGCTTAAAAAACTAAAAAACACGCTTTAATCTTAAAAATCGTACTAAAAATTGAGAAATAATTTAATTAGAAACAAAATGATGAACGAAAATATAAGTATTTAAGGAAAAGCGTGGGGTGCTCAGTATGTCAAAAAATATTTAAAGTCGGTGTTTTTTTACTAATAATTTTATTTTGACTTTTTTGAGATTTCATATATCGTACTCTTTAATTTCGCAACTAGGTATATTTTTGTACTAGTTGTACGAATCGAATATTTTCATGATCAAATATTATTGAGCACCCCAACGCTTTTCCTTAAATACTTATATTTTCGTTCATCATTTTGTTTCTAATTAAATTATTTCTCAATTTTTAGTACGATTTTTAAGATTAAAGCGTGTTTTTTAGTTTTTTAAGCTATTATTTATTTTTGACTTTTTAGTGAAATTTTTCATTAAAGGATGTTTTATGCGGACGCAAGAATAAAAGTAAAAAGAAGTCTGATGAAGGGATGTGGTGTTCTCCGAAATAGATCTACATACATATGTATTTATAACTTCTACCAAAAATCCCAATATGCAGTGAAGTAAACTAGCTTATTATGCAATATTTTCCAAACCCTTTTATTCAAGGTTTTCCAAACTAGTTTCCCAAACGTTTTGTTATATTTTACAATCAGAAAGTGAAGAGAAGTTGAGGTGAAGCATTTGAAAAGAACAAAAAAAAAAAAGAAACCTGATTGAATAAATTCGAATTTAGACAATAAAGTTCCCAATGCGTTTGTAGCGTAATGGTGAGGTATGCTGCCTACGGACCAAGGAGCTCAGGTTCGAGTCCCGAGTGGCGCATTTTTTTTTTTTTTTTATTTTTTTTTATTTTTATTTTTTTATTTTTAGAGAAATTTTTTCACCTCACGTTTACAAAACATTGTATAAAAATGTAATTAGGGTTCCTTTTCGTTGATTCAGCACTTACTATTAAATGAATTACAAACAAAACCAGTTCTTGCTTTGCATACATATGTATGTACATGCGATTGTTTTTATTGCAAACACAACAACGACAAACCATAAAGCTTGTTACACAAAACACAAAACCAGTTCTTGCTCTGCATACGTATGTATGTACATTGTACATGCGATTGATTTCATTGCAAATACAACAAACCCAAAACAGAAAGCTTCAAGCTTTATTTTTGAGTGAATTTATGCATTGAGTTTATCGCCATCGCTATGAGCGATCGCTGGCTGTTGTGCGTTAGTTCGCTCGCTATTTGAGTGGTTATACGTTTTTCTTTGAACATTTGTTTGTGATTTGAGAAGAATGTATTTTTGAGCGTTCGTGAGTGAGTTTTTCCGTACCCTGCAAGCTTGTTACTTATTGGCTTGTATACGGGAGTGAATTGAAATTCATAGAGGCTATTTTGAAGAAAGGTAACATAAAAGCCGCAATGAAGCATAAAATATAATATTGAATGTCCTACTATATGATGCCGTTGGGCTGTTGATGTCATGTTTCGAATCAATCCGGAGGAGAATAGAAATAATAGAGAGAACACAAAAAAGTGAATGTTTGAAAGATATAATAATTTAGTTAAATGTTGCAACTTTTAGGATGGGATGAAGTTACATACATACATACATACATACATACATACATAGATACATACATACAGGTGAAGCTAATAAAAGCGTGTTAAAAAAAAAAATAAAAATCTCAATAAAAATAATAACAAATTTAATGCATTAAACATTTGAATGAATTAGCTTAAATCAAATTAAAAATTTTTTTTCCTGAATGTGGTGCACCAGACCAACTATGCAATATTTCTCAATAACAATATTCCATATTTTTGTTTCCTCCTCTCTTACACCAGGCAATGGCACCATCGATTTCCCTGAGTTCTTGACAATGATGGCACGTAAAATGAAGGATACTGATAGTGAAGAAGAGATCCGAGAAGCCTTTAGAGTATTCGATAAGGACGGCAATGGCTTCATTTCAGCGGCTGAGCTGCGTCATGTCATGACAAACTTGGGTGAAAAGTTAACAGATGAGGAGGTGGATGAAATGATCCGGGAGGCTGATATCGATGGCGACGGTCAGGTCAATTATGAAGGTAAGTTTTTTGTGTGTGTGCACGCGACCCAATTATATACATACATAACAAACGAGCGTATCTACGTATTTTTATTTTGCATGGATTTAAGATTTATTTCTTTTACATATCTCACAATGAAATCATTAACAGTGTTAACATAAGGGAAAAAAAAAACAAAATACATCACAGCAGAGTCACCAATTTTATTTTCAATAGTAACATAACATTATTATACAAAAGAAAAATGAAAATGTTAATACATATGTACGTACGTACATACATACATATTTATATGGGACATTCCATGAGTAAGTGAAGCTTGAGCCCAAATATCATTTTCTATATACATATGTACAGTGTTGGAAAAAATAATAGGGACACGAGAAATATTTTACAATTCTCCATTTATTTCATTTTATGACCAAATAATAATTACTATAAAAAAAAAATTCAACAACTATTTACAGCGAAGGTTGAGTGTATAGCTATTTCACGAAAAACCATTTTCGATCATCAGCACTCTTTTCGGAAGTGGATGCACCGGGGATTGAACCCGAGTCCATTCCAACTTCAGCCGCAATGACCCAACGGATAAACACACTCGGCCATTGAGACTCTGTGCAAGCTGTTGGATTTTCCCCACTTTTGCCTTTTTCATTTTCAACATTAACGTTAGTGTGTATATGCTTTTGCATATATTCTCCACAAACGTGCTGAATTTTTGTTGTAGGCAGTTCGCAATGAACATTGTTGTTGGTATTTATTTTATGTATATACCAAACAACGTTAACAATTTTACTTGAAAGAGTTTTTAGTGCTTAGCACGAAATTTTTATTTTTAATTCAATTTTTTAATTGTTGGGGTAAGTGGAAAAAAATTCAACAACTATTTACAGCGAAGGTTGAGTGTATAGCTATTTCACGAAAAACCATTTTCGATCATCAGCACTCTTTTCGGAAGTGGATGCACCGGGGATTGAACCCGAGTCCATTCCAACTTCAGCCGCAATGACCCAACGGATAAACACACTCGGCCATTGAGACTCTGTGCAAGCTGTTGGATTTTCCCCACTTTTGCCTTTTTCATTTTCAACATTAACGTTAGTGTGTATATGCTTTTGCATATATTCTCCACAAACGTGCTGAATTTTTGTTGTAGGCAGTTCGCAATGAACATTGTTGTTGGTATTTATTTTATGTATATACCAACAATGTTCATTGCGAACTGCCTACAACAAAAATTCAGCACGTTTGTGGAGAATATATGCAAAAGCATATACACACTAACGTTAATGTTGAAAATGAAAAAGGCAAAAGTGGGGAAAATCCAACAGCTTGCACAGAGTCTCAATGGCCGAGTGTGTTTATCCGTTGGGTCATTGCGGCTGAAGTTGGAATGGACTCGGGTTCAATCCCCGGTGCATCCACTTCCGAAAAGAGTGCTGATGATCGAAAATGGTTTTTCGTGAAATAGCTATACACTCAACCTTCGCTGTAAATAGTTGTTGAATTTTTTTCCACTTACCCCAACAATTAAAAAATTGAATTAAAAATAAAAATTTCGTGCTAAGCACTAAAAACTCTTTCAAATAATTACTATATATTGATAGTTACACGGAGAGGACATGCTTCAATGACTCTGGGGTGGTTTTTGTATAATAATTTAATTTTTATAAACAAAAATAATGAAATTTATAATTTAAGTTGGAAAAAATAATAGGGACAAACTTTAAATTCGATTGTTTTTTCAAATAATCTACAATATTACTGCTGCAGTTAGATTTAAACCGTGGCCGCTGTGGTGCAGTGGGTAGAGCGCTCGCCTGCTATGCCAGAGGTCTCGGGTTCAAACCACGGTCCGAGCCAAACAAATTTTTCTAATTAGTAAAAATCCAATTATTGGGTTTTTTAAGAGCAGCGGTCACCTCTCGGCAGTGGGCGGCATACCCTCCGAGAGTATTTCTGCCATGAAAAAGCTTCTCACAAAAAATGCATTCGCCGTTCGGAGCCGGCATAAAACTGTAGGTCCACCCAATTAGTAGGAAAAATAAAAAAAAGGAGCACACCTCGAATTGGGAGAGAAGCTCGGCCATAAAACTCGTCAGAGTTATAATAGCGCCATTGTATTATTATTATTAGTTAGATTTAAACTAAAGTTTAATTGAAGCTCCTTCATTTTTTATAACTTCCTTACATCTTCGTGGCATAGGGTTGACCAAATCAGCGCAATTTGCAACCGGTATTAAGTACCAAGCTTCTTTAATTTTTTTTTTTTCATAACTCTTGCTTATTTTTCCATTTTTGATCCGCCATAGTCTTCTTTAATGTTCCCTATAGGCCTGAGGTACGACAACTGTGAGGGTTACTCCAAAACAGCAACTTTCTTACGTTCAAACCATGAGTTTTCGATTCTAGAGACATGTTTGGGATCATTTGCATGCATAAATCGCCATCTAATGATATCAAGGAGGGTTTAAACTATTGAATTTTGAGTAGAACAATTAGCAACAGACCTCGAGAAGTAGGACTAAGTGGAAGAAATCCCAGAAAAGCTCCGTATCTGAGAAAAAATAATGTAAGCCAACGAACTGAATTCGTTCAGAGGACGCCACCGTGCTTGATAGTCTTTTTGGTGTATCTGGGATGAAATTTGCATTCTGCGGGCGTTGAACGAACATTATGCCATCCGAGCCGAACAAATTTACTTTTGTGTCATCAGATTAAATAACGTTATTCAAGTTGTCCGGCAACATGTTCCTCTGAGCGAATTCAGTTCGTTGGCTTACATTATTTTTTCTCAGATACGGAGCTTTTCTGGGATTTTTTCCACTTAGTCCTACTTCTCGAGGTCTGTTGCGAATTGTTCTACTCAAAACAGGATCATTTAAACCCTCCTTGATATCATTAGATGGCGATTTACGCATGACAATGACCCCAAACATGCCTCCAGAATCGAAAACTCATGGTTTGAACGTAAGAAAGCTGCTGTTTTGGAGTAGCCCTCACAGACGTCGTACCTCAGCCCTATAGGGAATATTAAAGAAGACGATGGCGGATCAAAAATGGAAAAATAAGCAAGAGTTATGAAAAAAAAATTAAAGAAGCTTGGTACTTAATACCGGTTGCAAATTGCGCTGATTTGGTCAACCCTATGCCACGAAGATGTAAGGAAGTTATAAAAAATGAAGGAGCTTCAATTAAACTTTAGTTTAAATCTAACTGCAGCAGTAATATTGTAGATTATTTGAAAAAACAATCGAATTTAAAGTTTGTCCCTATTATTTTTTCCAACTTAAATTATACATTTCATTATTTTTGTTTATAAAAATTAAATTATTATACAAAAACCACACCAGAGTCATTGAAGCATGTCCTCTCCGTGTAACTATCAATATATAGTAATTATTGTTTGGTCATAAAATGAAATAAATGGAGAATTGTAAAATATTTCTCGTGTCCCTATTATTTTTTCTAACACTGTATATACATAACTAAGAAATCCTCAGAATCATGCAGCAAATGAATTGATCGACTCTTATTCTGAACCTTTAGCATCCTTAATAAGTTTCTGAAGCACTTGGATTTCGCACCCGTAAATTTCGTGTAAAACTGCCCCACCCGTTACAATGGAATCGACCATATGGGATAGTGACATTTAAAAAGGAAGCATGATTGCTTTTATTTTCTAGCCACACCTGTGAACTCCAAGTAACTACATGTGTAGAAGAATTTGACGTACATGCATATGTATGTCTCTATTTGTTATCAAAATATTCAAGCAACGTAAAATGGAGTGTTCCAGTGGGTGTGGCGGTTTTTGGCAATGCGTCATAACTAGGGCAACCAAAAATATGCTTCAAAAAAATTAAAACATGCCACAAAAAAGGCAAAATATGCCAAAAAAATATGACATATAAATCAAAAATATGCCCCAGAAAATTGCAAAAATGCACAAGACATCGGAAGTGCGTTTCTGTAACAAATTCGGGAAAATTTTCGTTAAATTGACGCCACAGTAATATGTTCCACACTTTTTCACCACCTAAAAATATGGTGCGGCGTCTGTTAGAAATTAAAAGAATATAATCTCTATTGAAGCCTTCTCCCAAAAGTTTTACAGATTCATCGAAAAGCCGAGCAATTGTTTTTTGATTTGCAGCTTCCAATACTGCAACGTTTAAAAAAAAACTTTTGCTTAGATATATCAAAGTTTTCATGTAAAATTCCGACTATAACATTTGCCACATATCTACCTGCAGAATCTGTAGTTTCATCAATCGCAATCCAAATAAAGTGGTCTTTTAGTAGCGATTGTATCTTTTCCATAGTATTGCTATATAGTTGCTTAACATAAGTAGTTCGAAGGCTTGTCTCACATGGTATTTTCTGGGAAAACCATTTTTCAAAAAACTGCACTAGATTTATGTTACGTATTTTATATAAGGGTATATCTGCACATACAAATGCTTTACACAAATCCTTTGCGAATTCGACATATGACGGTGTCAAGCTATTCGCTACAAGGCTTTGTGATTGTGGCAAATTTAGTGATCTTTTGAGTTTGATGTGTTTTTCACTCTGCACATGCTGCTTTACAAGAAATGTTTTCTTGAATAATACGGTCTTACTGCATAACTTGAAAACCAGCACCTCATCGTCAGTTTGAAGATCGGGAAATTCCTTAACGAGCTTCAGCTTTCCCGAAATAGTTTGTTTAGCTTTTGACATTATCTGTAAGAATTTGCATATGTACATACATAAATGTATATATTTTCAATCTTTATTTCAACAAGCACTTACCGTTTCTTAAAATAAGAAAACGCTAGCAAAAAACAAAACCAGAGAATGCAAAAACAACTGAAATTTTTCAAGTGTCATTATAAAATGAGATTTGCATAAATGTTTCGATAGTTCGATAATTAAATCGAAAGATGTCCAAGGACATGGATGCATTTTTGCGCACTAATTCTGAAATTTTTTTATAACTTAGCAGAAATAATATGGCCCGGATTCACCAACGTGACTAAAGCCAAAACTAAGTTTTGACTTAAGTTAGCTCAGATTTGGGGCTAACTTACTTTTGGGTTTCACCAACTAGTCTAAGAAAATAGTTTTGCAACCAGCAACCCTGCCAGCTTTTATGGCAAATACTGTTTTTTTTTGGTTGTTTTGGTTGCTGTATTTGCTCATTTTTTTGTCATATTCGCTCTTTTTGTTGTTGAATTTGCTAAAGCGACTCAAATTCTTAGTTTATTTTTAGTCAAGACAAAAGCTGCCTAACTTGTGACTTAGCTCAGTGAAACTGAAAACTTAAAAAAATCGGCTTAACTAAGTTGAGACCGGTTGGTGAAACCGAGCCTATGATTTTCCTCAAAGATGTAAAATATGACAAAATATGCATTTACAAGTAAAATATTCTGTCATTATTAAAATATGCTAAAATATGCTCTAAAAAATATACGTCAACCACTTGTTTTTCTCTAGAAACAAATTCATAAATTAAAAGTTTTTCAATAGAACGAATCAGAAAAAGTATGACATTGCATATATTTGGTTGCCCTAGTCATAACTTTGATTTTCGAACTTACTTTACACACAGTGGACCTTGACAGATTCTCAACTGTACATTTTAAATATATAGTGGACCGAAAAAAGTGTTTCCACTGATTAAAATTTCAAATTGTTCAATGAAAATCATACATGTGAATCTCCTATAGATAGGGTTGGAGTTGCGCTATAAACGCATACTGTACTCGAGACGCTCTCACATAAACACTCAATAGCGCTATAACTTCTAGCCGATATCACTCGTCGTTTTATTTCTTTCTAGCTAATGTAGCTCCCAAACCTAAATTTATTGGGTATTTTTTGTCATTCCATTCCGGGAACTATGTTGTTGCAAAGTTTATAACGTTGTTGTAAAGTTTATAACGTTGCTGTCGTCTTGCACCATTATTCAAATTGCCTGGCAACCCTTGCTTTAAATCTCTTGCATAAGTACATATGTACATATGTGTGTGACTGCTGGTGGGCGTGGGCAGTAGATTAATGTTTATTGTTGGCAGATGCCCATGCTGCCCCCAAAATCCAAAAGAAAAAGCAAAAGCATGCTCACATGCATACTTAATAATTAACTTTATTTTATTTCCAAATTTTATTAAGACTTCTATGACTTTTGGCAGAGAGTCAAGCAAGCAATGCGGAAGGTTTGCTTTATTTCTTTCACCTTAACCCATCTTTTGTCTTATTTATTTCGCAACATTTATTTATTTTAATTGTATTATTCGTATCCAACGTTATCACATGCAAGGAGAAAGCAAGTATGTGCCCGGAAAAAAATCTTTCCTTATTGTTGACAAATCAGGTCTAAAAGAGGTGTACGCTGGCCGCTCTTCTTCTGTTATGCACTCAGTCTGTCTGCTTCTAACTCTCTAATACTTATCTAGGCCTTAATTCGCATGGCGGATAAGCCTTTGGAATAAGGTGTGCTCTCAGAGAGAGAGTACTTCTTATGGCCTGATGACATCAACACAGGAAAATCTGCCTTATTTTAAGCCTTACGCCATACAAATTTGCTACCCCTATAATTTTCAGGCCTTATTTCGTAAGCATTTAAATCTGCTGTTTTAATTCTTAAATAAGGCTTATATTTTTTGGTGGGTGTATTTACATACCTACATACATATGTTTCAGTCTGAAATCACTCTCAAGCACAACAATACTGTTTATCCACTTTATTTTTATTGTTAATCAGATAAAAAGTATGTTAATCGTTCCAATAGTTATGAATGGCGAAAATCTATACAAAAAATTTCAAAAAATTAACAAACTGCATAAATTTTGAAATGAACCAGCTATGTATGTAATAATACTCTACAAAAGCATTTTCAGTAACAATATTCTATCAAAGTGACTAATAGATGCGCAATGAAATCATCATGAATTTCTTTATGACTCAATTGCAAGCCCATATAGAGATCTAATTAAATTGTTGTTGTTGCCTCTTGCTGTCTTACATGCACCCACATGCAAATACATATGTACATTTTTTTAACACGTGTTTACTTTTTGTGCAAACTTTTTATTTTAAATTGCTAAGAGTAGGTATCGCTATGGCTTAGTGGATAGCGTGTTCGTCTTGCATGCCAAATGTCTCGGGTTCAAATGAAGCTTAAGCCAATACCAAACTGAAACTAATTGATTTTATAATCATTGGGTTTTCCAAAAATAGCGTTCAGACTTAGACCCTTGTCGGTTCTACAGCATCGATCGAAATACTTCCTTTGCAAAAGATTAATGTTTTTTGACGACGTTTAATATGCCGGCAAAAAAAAGTTACATTCAGGTGGTATAAACTATGTACTGGGTGGAAGTGACCCCATAGGGTTACGCACATAGGGTTAATAAAATTATAAAATACGAACGCTCCTCTCAAGCCAAAGAGATTGGTGTATCAAACTTAGGGATCGGACCATAAATACCGAAGATGTGAAGAAAATCAATTTTAGCGACATCTAGCGGCGTCAAAAAAAATTTATATGGCATTTTCTTTGAAATAGGGCGTTTTTGAATTAATATCTGAAATAGGACGTTATTAAAACAAATTCTGCAATAGGGCGTTTTTGAAACAACTTTTGAAATAGGGTGATCCTTTACTCAGGCGTCGATATGTACGTATAAGCTTAAATTAATTACTAAAACCAGAAAAAAAACTAACGTCTTTGTTAAACAATTTTTAACAGAAACACGATAAAAATATTGGCAATGAAAAAATATTTCTTGTTTATGCATTTAATTACTATTTATTTATACATATGTACTTATTGTTTCTCATCTCGTTTTCTTTTACTTTCACTACAGAATTCGTGACTATGATGACATCGAAGTGAGCTGATAAATTAATTGTTTTTAAGCCTTTCTATGTTTTTAAGATGTTGAAGACTGTAGCTGTGCGCCACACCATCGCGCGACGCTGTTGCTATCGAATCCATTAAAGCAGAAGGAGTAGAAGTTAATGGAGTTATATGAAGGATGTTGAATACAGAATGAATATAATAAATATGGCAAGATGGAGATTTAAATTTATAAAATTAAACATTTAAATGAAAATGAAAAACAAAAAACCAGAACATATTATAATAAATTACACTTAAAATATTTAAAATAAAGATAAATAAATATTAAAAGAAAAAAAAAACAAATTTAAAACTCATTAATTATGATGTAGTATGTATGTATTAACAACAAGAATGAATAAAGACATACTTACTAAATTACCTACTTACTTACTTACTTACATGCCAAGCAAAAACACGTCACATAAAACACAAAAATTACTTATTTGCATATATACGCATACTACACACACACACACACGTACACACATTTGCCCGCCATTCAATGCAATTCAAAATTTTCAAAGAAAAAAGTAAAGGAAAAGGAACAAGAGAATAAAGAGCATATTTACGCAAAATGCAAAATTTACTATATTTAAAATTAAATTTAATTAAATTACACATAAATATATATATATATAAATATGCATATTATAATATAGGATATATCACGTGTAAAAAAACTAAAAACTACACAAAAACTAGTATGTATATCTATTCATTTCTCAATGCGAGCTTAGGTAATATTTAAGGTAGTTGAAGGTGCAAAAAAACTAACATCCACAAACAAAAAACGTTGGCGCGTTAAAAAAAATAACATCAAACGTGGAGAACAAATCAAACATCATTTGAAATTACATGTATAACTGATACTCGACTGTTGTCTGCCTGTATTCAACAGGTACAGTCGAAAATTTACTTAAATATAAAAAAAATATCATTAGTCTAATTATGGAGAAACGATTAAAAAAATTAAAGAAACAAAACACATTTAAATGCAATGAGAATTTGAGGAGAAGCAGATGAGGAAGCAAAAGAAAACAAGGAGATTTAATCTAAAATTTATATATAAATACATACATACAAAATAGCTAAATGTATATTCCAGTAATATGAATTACTTAAACGAAAAACAGCAACTAAAACTAAATTAAATGCAAATGCTAAAAGTCAAGCAAAACAAGCTTGAAATAAAAAAAAAAAACACCTACATGCATAGTTAAAAACATATATAAAATTAAATAACAAAAATTAATAATTTAAAATAAAACTTATTAGCTAAGGATAAGTAATGTAAAATCGATCACACAATCTCGCAACAATGACATGCAAATATAAAATTAAAAGTGAATTATCACAAAACATAAAAACATTTCAACAAAATACATTTAAACTTAAATCTTAAAAAAAGAAAAATTTAATAATTAAAACAAACAAAATTAAACTCTTACTAAAATACATATATTTAAATTTAAGAAAAGCAAGAAGTTATGGAAAATTAGCAGAGAAAACTACAAACTAAATTGAATGAGCGACGAAACGAGCAGAAATGTAAAAACGGGAGCATACAAATGCGCGTTGTGTTTGTTGCGTAGATGCGAGAGGAAATGAAAAGCACAAACGCGTTAGCAAAAAAAAAAATTTAACTAAATTTAAAGAAATAAATATTTGCAACAAATTTTAGCTAATATCTACAAAAAAAAAAGATATTTAAAATGATTTTGGTTGACTGTGGCAAGCGTGCTGATTTGGAAATGCGCAATAACTGCAGCCAAAAACACCGCCCACAACAATGCTCTGCATAGAGAACGTAGTTAGAGTACATAAAAGAAGTGCAACGGAGCAGCAGCAGCAGCATCTACATACCTACATACATATGTAGTATGTGTAAGGAGACATTTGATAAGGAATGCATTTTAATGAAGAGGATAGCGAAAAGGATACATTTGTAGAATTAATGGAAGGAAATCAAACAGCGAATTACATGTGCACGTAGATGCAGAAGAGGAAGTAGAAAAAGGCGTAATGAGAAAAATAAATAAATAAAAAAAATTAAAAGGGAACGTTTAATCCCAAAATATATGTATGTATGTATGAAAAAAAAGAAAAGAAAATTGCAAACAGCAAAGTCTTGATTGGCAATTTTTTTAAAAATATTTTACATATTTTTTCCTCTTCATTACTTACATACATATATATGTATATGTATATAAATATACACGCATATAATTATAACTTATACATAATATAAATAAATTCTTATATACAAAAACAAAAAAACAAAGCAAATAAATGTATATGTAAAGGTGTTGTGCACTAATTTTTTTTTTTTTTTTGGAAATGTAATACGAATAACAAACATCGTTTTTTAGTAGATAGCTGAGAAAACACATGCGATTTTATTAAATTGTAATTACATATTGCTAGCGCTTTTTTGGGTAGGGTATTTAACACACAACAACAACAACACACACAAACATACATATAAATTATCAACACACATGTGTATATATGTATAACACATACACAAATACACACGTTCAATACACGAAAACCCGTAAACAAAACACCAATGACATACATACATAAATACAATTGACGTGTGTCCAATGAAACTGCAACGGCGGCGGCCACAATTCTCTTCACTTTTGTGTCTTAAAAGAGGCCACATCCACCCATTCATGCGTCGTTTTTGACTGACTGCAATTGCAGCTAAGTTCATTTGTTAAGCTACTTTTTGCTACGCATGTACATAAGTGACCGAAGCTTAAAATAGCATCTTGAGAACGTACTATATTAGAAGTTACGTATATAAAATGGGTAATACGAAATCGTTTCCTCTTTTTGTTGTAATTGAATTTAAATAAAGTTTTGCGTGCATATTTTTAGGTGCATCCAACTTTGTCAACAAATACATGCCTATACGTGTCGTCGTAAATTGAGCTTCGGGTACGTTCGTGGCGGAATGAGATTTCTCTGCTAGCTAGCGCATAGCATGTGGGTTGGCTGAAGCGCCTAAAAGTATGCAACTGGCAAACTGCAGCTCCCAGGTTTCCAGGATTTTAGGTATATTCTTATGGATTTCGAATAAAAATTGAAAACAGTTTTTAACTATTCTACTTTTTTTTATAGTGAATCCTGGAAGGTATTTTTGAAGTTAGTCTACTCAATACTACCGCCACAATACTACAATAACTTTGTATGCGTCTATGCATGTATGTATGTAGATTTGTGGTCACGCCTGCAACATGGACGTGAACATGAACATGGACGGATGGATGACGATGACAACAACAATAATATTAACAAGAACCAAGAAGAAAACAGCAATAACATGAATATGTATTTCCCATTGTACCTATGATAAAATAACGTTTGGAAAAAAAAACAATCAATAAATGTAAATGTATTGAAGCATGTAAAGAGCAAAACTTAAGAGAGGCAAAAGAGAAAGAAAAGAAAATAAAAGAAAAGAAAATAAAAGAAAAGAAGATAAAAGAAAAGAAAAGAAAAGAAAGAAAAGGAGAAAATAGAAGGCACTAAAATGTGTGTATTAGATAGCCAGCGCACACAGTCCTACAGTCTAATTTAGTCAACACAAAGAACAGAAAAAAAATACAAAAAAAAATAAAAATAAATAAATTTAAAATTATTAAAAAAGATAAAAGGTCTTAGTTATAGGTGTATGTGTCTTTTTTGTCTAAAAAAATGCGTAAACACATTGTCTTTAAGCGATTTATATTACATTTTTATGATTATTATTTATCGACATTTAAAATACAAGAAAATTTTAAATTAAACATGGTCTGTCTCTAGATACATTACTGATAAATGATGATGAACATCAAATCGAAAAGTCAAGACTATTTGTACTTAATTGCGTATATATATATATATATATATATATATATATATATTAATAATAAATAAGTTATGCATTTGCAAATAAATAAAGTGGTGTAATTCTAACCGAAGAGAATTAGTTTATACTTATAGAAAATACATACATACGTATGTACATATGTATGTATAATCAACTAAGCAACTTTATTGAAATGTTGAAGAACATTCTTTGTTTTTATCGCTATTAATACAAGGGCAAATTGAAACTTTTCGAAAGCGCAGTTGCTCAGTTCGAAACATGTAAACACGTACATACATATGTTTATATGTGTGCATTTTTTTAATACGAATTTTCAACATATGCATTTTTCTGCTGCTTTCGTATATACGAACAAAAAAATACGCATTTTCGAAATTTTGAAACCGACGAAAAAAAATTCAGACCGAAATAACTAAAGCTTGTTAAGTGAAATGAGCATTTGCATTAACGCAGTGAGTATTAACGCCTACGAAAACCAAATACCAACTGAATTTCACTTATTCGCCTATTAAAGCTTAAAATGCTTGAAAAAATAAGCGCAGCTTAAACGTGTGCGTCAGTAATGATGACATTATTTCTACAACTGTGCTATGTATATGTATGTATGTACTCCTATCAGAAAGTATAAACGTACAAACAAAAATAGTTATTTGTAGTAGAGCTGCAAAACTATCGATGGCACTATCGATAGTATCGATAGTTTTTTTTTCGTGTCACTATCGATAGTTTTTTCCACTATCGATGGTTATCCCTATTCATTCTTGTAGTTTTGTCCCAAGAGAAGAATATTGAATACTATTTGTTGTTATTTTGTTAATTAATTAATGTTAAAAAAAATTAAAGACTTTGAAAAGGAAAATGTAAACAAAACCATCCCTCTTTTTAAGGTAACTTAAAAATAAATAATAGCTTAAAAAAACTAAAAAACACGCTTTAATCTTAAAAATCGTACTAAAAATTGAGAAATAATTTAATTAGAAACAAAATGATGAACGAAAGTATAAGTATTTAAGGAAAAGCGTGGGGGTGCTCAATAATATTTGAACATGAAAATATTCGATTCGTATAACTAGTACAAAAATATACCTAGTTGCGAAATTAAAGAGTACGATATATGAAATCTCAAAAAAGTCAAAATAAAAATATTAGTAAAAAAACAGCTATTTTAAATATTTTTTGACATACTGAGCACCCGACGCTCTTCCTTAAATACTTATACATATTTTCGTTCATCATTTTGTTTCTAATTAAATTATTTCTCAATTTTTAGTACGATTTTTAAGATTAAAGCGTGTTTTTTAGTTTTTTTTTAAGCTATTATTATACTCAGCTGTACTAGTACACAGAGTATTATAGTTTTAATCACATAACGGTGGATTGTAACAGAATGAAATAATCGAGATAGATATAGACTTATATATATCAAAATGATCAGTGTGAAAAGAGACATCGATTGAGCCATGTCCGTCCGTCCGTCCGTCTGTCCGTCCGTCTGTAGACACTCTAACTCGCGCAAAAATTGAGATGTTTTGATGAAATTTGAAATGCAAGTTGGTATTGGGACTGGGACGGTTGGTATTGACAATGGGCGAAATCGGACCATGACCACGCCCACTTTTCCTATATAGAAAAAATCGGAAATTTGGTATTTCAGTCACTAATATAGCTGGAGCGATGAAATTTTACCCACGTGTTGAGCTCAGGCCCCTAGGAAGAAATTTGGTGCAATTTTGGAAAATGGGCGGTGCCACGCCCACTTATTAAGGGGCAAACATTGAAAGTTTTATATGTCATAACTCAGAAACCATTGAAGATATATCGATGAAATTTGGTGCGCGTGATTTACTTACCTAGGCAAACGTTTGGACGGAAAATAGTTAAAATCGGTTGACGGCCACGCCCACTTTTATATATGTATATTACAAAGTGACCTAATAAAAACATTTTAAGCCATATCTCTGTCAAATATAAAGATATATCACTGAAATTTTGTGGTAGGAGTCTAACTACTGATAGAAAACAAAAACCACAAAAATTTTGGAAAATGGGCGGTGCCACGCCCACTTATTAAGGGGCAAACATTGAAAGTTTTATGAGTCATAACTCAGAAACCGTTGAAGATATATCGATGAAATTCCGTACACGTGATATACTTACTTAGGCAAATGTTTGGACGAAAATTTTCCTAAATCGGTTGACGGCCACGCCCACTTTTATATATGTGTATTATAAAGTGGCCTAATAAAAACATTTTAATCGATATCTCTGTCAAATATAAAGATATGTGTTGGGGTAAGTGGAAAAAAAATTCAACAACTATTTACAGCGAAGGTTGAGTGTATAGCTATTTCACGAAAAACCATTTTCGATCATCAGCACTCTTTTCGGAAGTGGATGCACTGGGGATTGAACCCGAGTCCATTCCATCTTCAGCCGCAATGACCCAACGCATAAACACACTCGGCCATTGAGACTCTGTGCAAGCTGTTGGATTTTCCCCACTTTTGCCTTTTTCATTTTCAACATTAATGTTAGTGTGTATATGCTTTTGCATATATTCTACCCAAACGTGCTTTAAAAAAAAAAAAACAAAAAAAAAAAAAAAAAAATACATACCAACAACAAATGTTCATTGCGAACTGCCAACAAAAATTCAGCACGTTTTTGTGTTTTTCGTTTTATGTCCGCAGTTGGACTTCTGCTATAAAATTTCAATGACATATCTTTATTTGAAAGAGTTTTTAGTGCTTAGCACGAAATTTTTATTTTAAAAAAATGGGCGTGGCACCGCCTCTTTTTAGAAACAGGAATATACGAGATTTCTGAGCCCATAACTCGACAAATAAATGATATATAATGACGAAACTTGGTGTATACTTTTTTATTACTTGTGGTAATACATGTTCAAAATTTTAGGGAAATCGGTTTGGCGACCACGCCCACTTTTATACATGGGAACTATAAAGTGGCCTAATAAAAATATTTTAAGCGATATTTTTGTTAAATATAGAGATAATTCATAGAAATTTTGTGGCATGAGTTCCACAATAGACCGGAAACAAGAAATATAAAAATTGTGGAAGATGGGCGTGGCACCGCCTCTTTTTAGACAAAGGAATATACGAGATTTCTAAAATCATAACTCGACAAATAATTGAGATATTATAACGAAACTTGGTTTATACACTTTTATAACTTGTGTTATTGAAATCGGTTTATGACCACGCCTACTTTTTAACAAAGATATTTCTGGAACACCCTTTGGGAATTTGTAACAAGACATATTTGTAACTGGAAGTCATAAAGCAATGTAATTTTGCACAAAGAATAATATTCATATGCTTAGTTGGATGACTGAAAAAATGTTGAAAATGGGCGTGGCTACGCCCACTTTATGCGGCACTCGCTTTATATAAAATACGCCGTGTTTCCATCGAACGCAAACAAACAATGAAAACAACAGCTGAGTATCTAATGTTCGATTCCACTCGAGCTTAGGCTTCCTTACTTGTTTTTTAACTAACTATGTTCATGCAAAGCACGTGTAAACATAAACAACTCGGATAAACAAAACGAAAGGTAAACAAAGTTTGACAATTGGGAGAAATTAAAAATGAAAAAAGTAAAATCAGCTGCTGGTAGGCCACTACCTGCATAGTTGTATCAATGGGTTAAGCTAGCCACACACGACGAACATGCTCGCCACCATGCGCGCCAGCATGCTCGTTGCCTTTGCCCACTAACGTGCGAATATCTCATTTGTAAATGCGTACTTCAAGTGGAAAGATGGCAATGAATGTGCGGATGATGCTCTTGCTATGAGTTAGATTTGCATATATATTTATGATTATGTTATGTTTTTTTAATTACACTGTAGGAAGGCCAAAATATCACAGAAAAACGCTGAAATACCCCAAATAAATACGATGGCGTTTTCAGAAAGTCCAGATTAGCTCTTGATTTCAAGATACATAGAGAATTTTTCTATACAGTTTTTAAACAGAAAAATTATATGCACGTTTAAGGATATTATAAGCATTTATCATACAATGTTCCTACAAAACAATCCTCTTTTTAAGGTTTAATTTAACCTGAAAATGCTATATACATAAGTGAAGTATTTAATTCTTATTTGATCTTTTATTTAATTATTGGTTTGCGTAAAAAAAAAAATTAAAGACTTTTTGAAAAGAAAAATGTAAACAAAACCATCCCTCTTTTTATTGTAGTGAAATATTCATAAAAAACTATCGATAGTATCGATAGTTTTTTTTTCGACTATCGAAACTATCGAGTGGTCCGACTATCGATGGTTTTGCAGCTCTAATTTGTAGTACGAAGAAAAAATAATATGAGTGTAGTCATATACATATGACTAAATATAAATCAACAACCCAGCAGTATTTATCAGCTGGAAAACAGCACATATTTCCTACTGAATATTCAGTAGAGATGTAGTTCTAAAATCTGAACTTTCCCTTTCGTTTTTATATAAAGGTGGCGTCGAAAATCAACTACCTAAAAACTGCAGAACGAGAAGGGAGAGTTTCTGTATGAAAAAAGGCCTGAATACGCAGGGAGAACTTCCATAGCATATATTTCAATACACCTGATGGCTTCACTGCGTGTTCAGTTATTTTTTCAGCAATGAATTTTGAACTCAGTTTCAGGTTATTTTTCATACTGAATATACTACTGAATATTCACCTCCTTACCTCAAATACTGCTGGGAACTTCGAATTTTATAAATGTATGTACATATGTTCATACATTTATAAGTAATTTGCTAATAAATAAGCTATTGCTTGGCATTAATTATTCACACCTTTGCATATGAACTTCGAAAACACACATCTTTAAACATATACATACATAGTATACACATTTATGATGCTCACTTCACAAAAACGTTTGCTTAAAGAAGTGAGCATTCGTTGAACAATTTCGAAAATCTGTGTACAAGGTTTATCTAACAAAGTTTATAGCTGTAACGATTTCTTGCTTTGTTGCTTTTGTTGTTTTCGTGAAAAATGTCATTGTGAAAGAGAAGAGAACTTGGAATTACATTTACAAGAAACATTTTTGCAATTCGTCTTGTTTGACATTCTTCCAATTTTGGCATACATACACAATTCAAATCAGCTGATCTAATAAGATAACCTCTGTTGGTTAAACCTTGTCTGTGTACTATGCAAAGAAAAATTCAAAGCAAATGAATAAATTTAATTAAAAAAAAAAAAAATAATTTTGAACTCAAGCAGAAATGTTGACGCATGTGCTTTAAGGTTTGCATTAAAAACTAACATTGCTAAAATTATTAAAAAAATACATATTTTCAAAAAATTTAATTATTTCTGAAAACGAACCAATTTCGCTATCAACCGGCGTGATGTACATAGGAGGTTGGCTCCTAAAAAATTTAAATACTTTAACATATCTACATACATGCATATGCATGTATGTATGTATATATGTAAGTGCGCATGTTTGTACTTCGAAGCATTCATATTTTTCAAAAGTTACACTCACCAAAGTACATATTACAGTTTATAAACAAAAACTAGAAATATTGTAAAATTTGCAAAAACCAAAACTTTCTTTAAAATACACAAAAAGTCTAAAAAAAACCTGAGAACAAAATGTTTCATTCGTGTATTGTTGTGTTGCTTAGCTGCAAGTTATACAGATTTCTAAGGCAAACTCGCACAAAGTTTTAGCAATACAGAGCTGTCAAAATGGCTGAAGATGGATATCCTCTCCCATTGTGGATAGAACTTATTGTAATTTTCATTTGAATATATTTTTTTTGAAATACGATTAACGTTTATGTTAAGACCCTACTTGATAATTGGTAGAGCTCTAGATACCCGGGTATCGAACAGTTCGAATTGATCGTTTTTGTTTGAAGCCCGTTTGTTGTTCAAATGCCCGTACAAACATTCGAGCATTCGAGCTTACAAACAAAAAAAATGTGTATCGAAAAAAACAAAAATAAAAACAACTACATATGAAGAAGAAAAAAAATAATAAACAAAAGAAAAAAACAAACTTCAAAATGTCCGAATTGTTCAAATGCCCGTACAAACATACGGGTAATAAACAAACAAACGACTGTTCGAGCACATGGTATAAGTATACCAGGTAAAACAAACGTCAATTTTTCGTCGCCATATTAACCACCTGACAATTAAGCAGATTATGACATTTCGTGCTGCCATACTCAATGATAAAAATCCTCCATTAATGGCATTTTTCACTGCTTAGTTTTAAAAATAAATTGTAACCATGTTATTCATAGTAAAGAATTTTTTCAATTTGAATTGATAGAAATTTTTCAATTTGAAAAAATTACACATCCTGCAGTAAATTTGTTTCACTGCTGAATGATCATTGATGATTCTTCTGAGTACAATTTTTATTATTATTTTTTTTTTGAAAAAGGCAAACCATTCATATGAAAAATTCAGCAGTCTTTATTTGAAAGTACTCACTGATGCCTCCTCAGTCATAGATGAATTTCATCACTGATTCATAAAAGATTCATTTCGGATTTTTACTTCGCGGAATATCAGTTTGGCCGTACTACAAAGTAGCCCCTTTCCGGTATTCTCGGTGAGTTTTTAATTTAGTTTAGTAGTTACGATCACTTTTAATTTAGGCTTTGTGATCACTCTGGTATACAGTTTGGGGAGGTTTTGGAGATTGATCTATTATAACTCCATATCGTCGCATAAAGTGCAATACCGCGTATCCGCTACCACCCAAATTTTACAGGAGACAGTAAAAACTGTTTTAATTCAAAACGGTTCGGAATTTGGCAAACCCACATCCAAACCAAGGGAGATTTTTGGATTATATTCTTAATCCAAATATAATTTTGGCGAAAAACAGTTAAATGTGCAGTTATTGGCTTACTTATGTATTTATAAGCGGTTTTGCGTCTTTTATTTTGTTCAATATTGACGTATAGGCGGTTTTGCAGGCGTACGTAAAAACCTTTCTTCAATAAAGCAAAGTTATAATCCATTTCGTGTTTATGAAAGTATAATCAACTTTAGTACATTACAGTACAGTTATAAAGCAATAACACCTATTATTCGCGGTATTGGTTCGAAAAATTTCCTTAAAAAAAGCGGTTTTGAAACTGTCATTATTTGGAATTGCGTTGTGTGAATCTCAAAATTGATGCATGAATGGATGGGGACGGACGCCAGGAATATATTTTTGATGAAATCTCATTTTTGGCAAAAATGTCACGCGGTTTTGCACTTTAAACGACGATATGTATGTACACCACCATACCAAGTGAGCATTTCAGTCTATATATGTATGTATGTACATATCGACGCTTCCAAACAATACTGTACTAAGTCGACTTAGTACATTTTCCCGTTTTTGGCGTTTTCAAGTATTACGTGTCTTAATTTAGATGCTGTCTAATTTTGGTATCAATCGGACAATCCAATCAAAAGTTATGAGCAAAAGTGTACATATAATACAACTCGAGATTATTACAGAATAAAAACTTTGAGAGCTTGCCATGAAAAACCACGTAGCAAATTTTTATTTCTTCTTACGGTTTTATATAAAGCGTACCCTGATTTTGATATTGTCGAGTTTTGGTGTTGATCGCTCCATTCAAACAGAAGTTACAAGTGAAAATATACTTAGCATACAACTGAAGTTTCATATCGAGTTTAAACTTTGAGAGCTTCTCCTGCAAAACACAGTTTTCAGACTTAGTACAGTTTTGTTTGGAAGCGTCGATATGTCCAATCCAATTACAAAAAAATATGTACCCTAGATTTTAGCAATATGAGTTGCTTATTTCCGCGGTGCAATAATACCAAATATGGCTGCAAAGACGGTGATATAAAATTTTTCCAATTTCCGACGATACCCTTTAGTCGCTGAGAGTGGATGAAGATTTGTGGAGTGAGCGAAGAGGAGCTACCGGAAGTTCCATAAATCTGCTCACTAGTGCCCTTTCTCTTTCTGTCCTTTGATTCCTGAAATACCCAAACTTTCAAACAAAAATCTACGCATTCAAAAAATAAAAGTCTGGCATCGCTATACTCCAAAACTGGCATAAGATCAAACTTCAAAAATCTGCTTTTTAATCAAAAAGACAGCGTCAAAATGACAATGCACATACCTGTATTTTTTATACCATGGTTCGAGCATTTGAACATTTGTTCGGGCTACTCGAAAATGTTCAAAAAAAATCTGGAGCTCTAATAATTGGTAAGTATCTACATATGTACATACATATGTATGTACATTAGGGTGGGGCGATTTGAATGGAGGGAAATTATTCGATACCGCGCATCGAAATTCGGATTCCTCTCATCTTTCTGAGTAGAAAACACCTCTACGACATTTTTCTAAAACTAATTTTGATGTTCCGGAATTTGGTTTTTATGAACCAAGACGAATTTTTGAAAATAAAAATTGGGCAAAAATCGACAAAAAAAAAATCCAGGCTAATATGCACATCCAGTTGAAGCAGAATTTTATGCTGAATCCAGATATGAAATTGAAACTAAAATCGGATGATTCGTTTTCGAGATATAGCCTGATTTCCGGTTATGGAGGCTGAATGCCGAAAATCGCATATTTTCGCTATTGGGACATTCCATCGTGACTCCTGGGACATTTGACTCCAGAGCAGGGATGGGCACACAAACACATTCAAACAATCTCCGAAAATTACCCTGCAAAAAAATGTGCGATTAATACCGAAAGATATTTGTCCCGGATTGATCTCTTTCGAGAACAATCGGTCCACAATTAGTCCCCGATTGTTCACGTACGGGTATAAATGTAGAATAATTGTAGACCAATTGTTCCCGAACGGGTATAAATGTAGACTAATTGTAGACCAATTGTTCCCTAACGGGTATAAATGTAGATTAATCGCTTTCATTCCGAACGGAATATAATAATAATATAATAATCTTTATTTATATATGCATGAACATTTACAATTTTTTAAAGATTGTTATTAAAAATTGCCTTGGCGAACAACTTGGAAAAATCTACATTTGTACCCGTTCGTGCTGGAAGCGATTGACCTACATTTGTACCCGTTGGGGATGAAAGCGATTAATCTACATTTGTACCCGTTCGGGATGTAAGCGATTGATCTACATTTGTACCCATTGGGGATGAAAGCGATTAATCTACATTCGTACCCGTTCGGGATGTAAGCGATTGATCTACATTTGTACCCGTTCGGTATGTTAGTGATTAATCTACATTGGTACCCGTTCGGGTATACAAGTTGAACAATTAGTCTCTTCATAGGACATGCTCGAACAAATGCGATCAATTCACTCCATATAAAGGGATGTAAAATTGTATTAGTCGCATGCTCCCTTGCGATTGATCCCGGACACGTCCCGGATTAATCGCATTTTTTGCAGGGTAGTGTGTGTTGGTGCGCCTACTGTAGGCAAAAGTGGAAAATGACAAACAATAATCAGTCTGCATGCAGATGTTGAGCGAGCAGGGTCATGCTGCGCACGCCTTGCGAAATTATGAAACAACGTACGTATACAAATACATACGTATGTATGTTATATGCAAACTCTTGATAGTTTTGTTTGTTGTCTGGCTTCTGCAAATAAAACAAAAGAATTTCAAGCGACGACCACTTGCTTTCACGTAGGGTTGGGCGATATATATCGATATATCCATATATCGATATTTTTAAAATAGTACAGCCGATAATATCGACGATATTTTAAACTACCGTGCATCGATAATCGATAATTTTTTGCCATTTCGAGCCAAATTCGATATTTTTCATACATTTCTAATTCGCTTCGAATTTAACAGCAGAACATTTTTTAAGAAGTGGTATAACCATAATGTCCGGGTGCTTGAATTTACATTACTTTCTTCTTCAAGCAATTCTTAATGATTTTTATGTTTATACTTCAGGATTCGTAGAATATCTGTAGATCCATCCAACTTTAACAACAAATATCTAGTAAACTATAAGTCTGCGGCAAGTTTGGATTCCAGTTTTGAGATCTGTGAGAGCACCTCTAGCCCCGTGAAGAAGTGGTTTTTCGCGTGACGTGGTTCCTTAATGTGAAGCCAGCCCTTTCGATATATTGATATATCGATGTTTTTACACGGCATAAATCGATGTTTTTTTAAATATCGATACAATATATATCGATATATTTTTCCAATTTGCCCATCCCTACTTTCACGACAGTCGAAGGCAAATTAATTCTTTTTGCTAAGCGACGATCGCCTGGTCCCATCGTAAGCGCTCGTTTTACGCTCTTTATTTGTCTGTATTAGTGACAATCGGTGAGTATACGTGTGAATCGCAAACAGCTGGTCTGCCCGCGGGCAAGGGGCTGCGCATCGCTGCTCCAGAGCTTAGTCAACTTTGAATTATAAAACTGACATCGGGACTTAAATTGCTATGAAATATATTTATCGAAATGGATACAACAAATGCATTAAAAGAATTGGCTAAATAATAACAAATAGCTTTGTAACTACTCAGTCACCCTTATTACGGTTGTCGTCGTCGACGTCGTTGTCACTTTTCAGTCGACATCACGTCGCCTCGACGTCGTCGTCACATCGACGCAAAATCGGTATTAGCTAAGCGTATTGAGACGACGTCGACATTTGGTTTTTTTCTGAAAATATGTACATAAATAAATTTTTTGATTGTGGCTTTATTTTATTTTTTTGAAAAAATAAAAAGAACAAAGAAGCATAATTTGGAAACCCAGTGCAGAAAAAATAGGAAGCGGTCATCCAACCTCACAAAAGAGGAAGAGATGAATATTGCATTATAGGACTCAACAAACAAAATCGGTTCAAAAATTTTAATAAATGTTTGATATTTGATTTTGACAGACTGCAGAAATGAAATTTTTTCTGGCAAAAGGAACCTTTAAATAACTTAAATGCTCGTTTTTGGGTATTTAACTTTAAATGAACTTTTATCTTCAAAAATACTTTATGAAATCGATCAGCAAATTAAAGGCTCCTTTAGAATTTAAAGGAACTTTTAATTTGATTATGAAATCGGCCCTTACCTACTTAATATATTTTACATAAGTTATTGCTATTCAATACTGATCGGAAACCTTCATTAGAACTTGAAATATTGTTATTTAAGCTTAAGTAATTAGTTTGGAAATATTTTCTCCATACAAAAAAAAATTAAAACTATTTGAAGCATACTTTTAGGTTTATTATGGCTGTATGTATGTATGTAAGTGGCTTCATCAAAAGGTACTGTCTGATATCATAGATCAACTGCATTTACATATTTGCAAACCGCTGTGAATTTTTCAATGACACTTTCAGGAAATGTTCTCTGGATGCTAATTCTACTAATTTTAACACTTTTGACCATGATACCCCCTCTATGAAACAAATATGTGTGTATAAAAACTAAAAATTAGTTGAAACATGAAGGAAGTATCACCACGTTGTGTTTTCGCTGCTACGTATCCATAACGTCAATGTAGCCGAAGAGTTATTTACCATGGCTAGTGGCACAGCAGTCGAAAGTCACATAAATAGTGCAGTTACGTTCCAGCGACTTTTGTGCTAGAGATGGAAAATATTTGGCGTACCTGTAATTCTGGAAATCAGACACGGCAGTGACCAATGAGTTTAGGATTTTAATTTTTAAATAATGTTTTAAATTGATTTTGTTAAAGATTTCCAAACGTATTTTTAGGGAACTAAGTAAAATGCAGTTATTTTCCAATTTATATCAATTTTTGTTTAGTTTTGTTAGGAAAAACTTTTATTTCACACTAGGGCTCTAGATACCCGGGTATCGAGCAATTTGATCTGATCGTTTTTGTTTGAAGCCCGTTTGTTGTTCAAATGCCCGTACAAACATTCGAGCATTCGAGCTTACAAACAAAAAAAATGTGTATCGGAAAAACAAAAATAAAAAACTACATATAAAAAAAAATAATAAACAAAAGAAAAAAACAAACTTCAAAATACCCGAATTGTTCAAATGCCCGTACAAACATACGGGTAATAAACAAACAAACAACTGTTCGAGCATTTGAACAACAATTGTTCGGGCTACTCGAAAATGTTCAAAAAAAATCGAGAGCTCTAGTATGTACATATGTATTACATATTTGTACTCTGATGCAGGCCCGACGAGAGGGGGGGGCTGAGGGGGTCAATTGCCCCGGGCCCGGGCTTTAGAGGGCCCGGGAATCTCAAAATGATATCCAAGTTTTTGCTACGGAAAATAAACACACAACACCTTTAATCACCTTTCGTAGATAGCAATCATTTTAAGTTTCAACAAATTTTATAAATCTCTTAACGTGTCTGCATCCCACTTAAGGAATTGTTGGTTTTTGGCGTCGACTTTGCAGCATAAATTTGAATTCGTTTTCTGTTGCAACAGAAAAATTCGGTATGATGCAAATTCTTATACAGCGATATGGGTATTTCCTGGGCGTTTCGGACGGTATGTTCGCACGATTTTTTGAACTTTTGAGGCAGAACTATTGCGAAATATTGTATCGTTTTATGATAAAAGGAAAGATTTAGGCCACAGCTAATGATTAAAGTATGTTAGCGACAGAAATTTAGTTTAATGCCTCTGTTTTAGCCACTTAAACTGCGTTCCGGACGCTATAAAAACACGTCCATTTTTTTAAGTGGCTAAAACAGAGGCATTAAACTAAATTTCTAACATACTTTAATCATTAGCCGTGGCCTAAATCTTTCCCTCTTTCATAAAACGATACAATATTTCGCGATATTTCTGCCTCACAAGTTCAAAAAATCGCATACCGTCCGGAACGCCGAAAACAAACGAAGCTTGCGAAGCTAAAATTTGCTTTGGTGCTTCGTACAGTTGAATTCGATTGCTGTTTCACTAAAGCGTTCAGCAGGATCAGTCTTTTGATATACCAAATTCCTACCAACAAATATTTGTATTCCAATTTAAAGAAATTTATTTCATACAAATAAAGCAATATGTATTTAAACAGAATTCATTCAGACCTATGGTCCCATGGACAATATTACTCAGTATGACCCATGGATTCGGAAACTGGATGTGCCTTTTGACAATACATTTGACCCACCCTAATATGTATATTTCTATGTAAACATATTTACTTGATCTGTATTAATGTATAGATAAATTAAAGTTCGTAACCAGACTTGGGCATTATTCGAATAAATTTTTATTTAGATAATTATTCTGAGGTTTATTCGTTATTTCAAATAATAAATAAAAACTCAGGGTACAACAAAAAAAACAACTGAGTAATAGTAAAAAAAAAACTTTGTAAATTTTTTTTGTTTGTATGTTTGTTTGTTCTTACATATGTAAATGAAAATTATCTATTATTCGAATAATTTTTTGTTTGAATAAACGAAATTATTTATTATTCAAATAAAAATAAAAAAAATGTATTCATCTATTATTCTTATTCGAATAAATTTTGCCCAACTGTGTTCGTAACTATATATTCATTGAATTTTGATTTTGAGAATTTGTTCATTTAGTATAGGGGCCCGTAGTTATTTTGACCCCGGGCCCGGATTTTCTCTCGGCGGCCCTGCTCTGATGTGATGTTTTTCATTTACTCGTGCGGGTGAATTTCGCCGGTGCCTTTTGTACAGTCATATGAGTATATTAATACATATCTT
This sequence comes from Urophora cardui, assembly GCA_960531455.1. Taxonomy (NCBI): domain Eukaryota; kingdom Metazoa; phylum Arthropoda; class Insecta; order Diptera; family Tephritidae; genus Urophora; species Urophora cardui. Next base: position 126,834,611 of record OY482670.1, on the reverse strand, counting down.
TTTTAATATGCATACATACATACATATGAGAAACAGACTATGTTTTTAATAAAGTTTGTGTAACTTCACAAAAAGCAACAAACAAATAAAATAAGAGTAAGAAACACAGAATCATTATTACACACAATCATTTTCAACCATCATCATTTCAACCGCAACTGCTGAAGTAAAACAACGAACGCTGATTGAAATTTTCAAACATACAAAATTTCTTCGTTCCTTGAAACCTTGACATGATGAAATTCGTGAAATGATACAAAATGTGAAACAAGTTTTTTTTCAAATGTGTTGTAAGTTATTCTAAAATTGATAAACAATGTTTGATGAACACATGAAAATATGTTTATTTTCAACTTATATATATGCTGATTCTCAAATTTAGAAACAATATTTTCTCAACGTTTGAGAATTTCTTTTTCAGTGTTTAATGGGAATTCAACAAAAATAAAAAAATTATTTGTTGACATTATGTGTAAATACATATGTACATATGTACGTGTTTTGTTTAGTTTGGTTTTTTGAATAAAATATTTATATGCAACATCCCAATAAACACAGACGCGAAGATGATATCGCGGCGAATTCGAGGCGAGTTCGCGAAAGCAGATTTTCGCGAATGTAATTTCTCGGACTCGCCTCGAGTTCGCGGCAAGTTCGAGAAAATCAATTTTCGCGATATAACTTTTTTCTATTTTTTTAGGTTGTTTTGCACTAAAAAATCATTATAGTTCTGAAATTTTAGATTTATACCTGAACACGAATATCAAATTTCCGCATATGTTATCGTGGCGAATTCTAGGCGAGTTCGCGAAAGTAGATCAAATCGGTTCATAATCAAATGGATACGAGTATGTAGAAAAACCAATTTAAAATTGTTTAATAGGGGGACTTTATTACTGCTTAAATTTTTCCTTATAAAAATATTTTAAGTGCTTTGTATTATTTTATACGGATTTAACCAAACTCTGAACTTCTAATTTTTCGAAACGCCATTTATAAAAATCTCGAATCGCTAATGAACAAATTTTCGAATCGCTAATGATAAAAAATCCGAATCGCCAGCGATCCGAGAATGAACAAATTCTCGAATCGCTAGTGATAGGTGACATGCCTACGAATTCGGATTCGCCGATCTATCGCCGCGAACTATTGCCGCGATAATATAATCAGAGAAAGCGAATCCGACGCGAATTCGAGGCGAATCCGTTGTGTTTATTGGGATATTAAAAAAATGTGTGTGTTAATATAAATATACATATGTAGATACGTCCCAATAAACCAAAAGGCTTGAGAATAATATTATAACAAGCTTACAAATATAAGCGTTAAGCTTCAGGAATGCTTGTGTAAAGTATTGAAAAAGACTTAAGAATAATTGTAGAAAAATCAAAACGGCACCCTTATTATAAGCTTACAAATGTAATTGTAGAAAAATATTACTTGTGAAAGCTTGTTGTAAGCTTATAAATATAATTGTATGTATAAATAGTAGAAAAAAGAAAAAAATAAATTTTTATTTGCATTTTCCTTTTCATTTTATTTCCTTCTTCACATTTACTGCAATGTTCTTTATTTTATATTCTCCTCCTGTTTCGAACCATGACATCAACCTGAACGGTATCATATAGTAGGACATTCAACATTATATTGAATTTTATTGAGGCTTTTATACTTCCCTTTGCCGAAAGAGGAATAATGAATTATATGAATCATTGTAAAACCAAAATTTAAAAAAATTTTACAGCAAGCTTAAAACAATCTTATTATTAATATTTTTTCAAGCTTTCATTGCAAGTGTAAAGTAAGCTTATTGTAATATTGTTTTCAAGCTTGTGTTCCTCAATTATTACAATCATGCTTGTGAATAAGCTTACAATTAAGCTTATAAGAACTGTATTGCAATAAGCTTACAATGGACAATTTTTATAAGCTTGTTCTCAAGTCCTATTACATTTTGCTTACTTCCTGGTCTGTTGGGGTGTTATTCAATGTTAAAAAATAAGATGCATTTGTGTGTTCGTGTGTGTGTAAAGTTAAAACGTTTTTATTAATAACTGTTTAATTTAAATCAATGATGCCCAAACATTTCTTACGGGCGAGCAATGCCATAATTTAAAGAAAAAAAAATATGTTTCCATATATTTGTTTTTGTAGTTTTCTACAACTTCATTGACATCTGGAGAACCCAGTAAAAAAATTAGGACACAAACCAGACTAATGATCGAAATTAACTAAAATTCCTCCTTTGTATTGTATTTATATTTATGTTATGCAAACAAAGCTATCGAATATGCATTGGAATATATGTATATATTTTTAATTAATAAAATTAATATTAATATTTATAAATAAATAATTAATTAATATTGAAAAGTGGATTGATTTTAGAAAGCTTAAAAAACATCTTTAATACGAGACTTATGGACTTTGGCTACTATTACTGAAATTATTAATTAATTTTCAATGCTCTCCTCTAAATTTTTCAAAATATATAAATAAATAATTAATTAATTATTAGTGTGACAAAATTAAATATCTTTGCCTCCGAGCGTTTATTTTAAAACTTTCGTCAATGTTTTTAGTACGTATAAATGTGAAAGTGTATTTTAAAAATTAAAAATTATAAAATCAAAACACAGAAATCGGATCTCAGACAAACACCTCGAGTCAGTTTTGCAACTATCAACCACAAATGTTGAAATAGACATAGATAACATTATCGAAAATATGAACGAATCATATTAGTTTCCATATGTATGTATATACATACATATATGTTCCACATTTCATTCTTTTCATTGCTGGGTTGGACCTGCTCGAATCAAAAAAAAAATTGTTTTTCTATTTCCATAGAAACGTTTCGGGAGTATACAAATTTTATTTTCCTATGCTCGCCTATGCTCGCATATATACACAAATTTCTTATGAAAGTGTATAGGCGAGTAGAATCCTATACTTACGAGCATTACAAAAACAAAATGTGTATGCGAGCATAGGGCTTGGGCAACTATGATTTAAATCAAAGAAAAAATTTGTTCAGCATCATATTCGGGTTCGCGAGATTGAAACGCATCGATTGATACCCCGTTTTTTTAAAATTGGCTAATTTTAGCCGTTGCAAATTAACCAATATCGAATGCTCACTCGAAAAAAAGGAAGTGACTCTTTTGACAGTTAAAGTGACCGTTTTCGTCACTTTGCGTTTTATAAAATACCAAAAACGTAACATACTCACCAAAAAACGTAACACATTCACTTCGAGTCACTTACAGTCACTTTCAGTCACCTAAAGAGATACAAATTACGAACACGACAATAAGTGACTCTGGGTGACTCATTGCGTCGCGTTGCGTTTTGCAAAATAAGGCCCTACATATCGACGGCTGAGAATAAGATCGCCCTATCTCAAAAATTTTTTCAAAAACGCCCTATTTGAAAAATTTTTTCAATAACGTCCTATTTCAGATTTTGCTTCAAAAACGCCCTATTTCAGAGAAAATTCCATAGATATTTCTTTGAAATAGAGCGTTTTTGAATAATTGTCTGAAATAGGACGTTTTTGAAATAGGGCAATCTTATTCTCAGCCGTCGATATAAAGAAAAAAATAATAATAAACAAAAGAAAAAAACCAACTTCAAAATACCCATGGTATAAGTATACCAGGTAGAACAAACGTCAAGTTTTCGTCGCCATATTAACCACCTGACAATTAAGCAGATTATGACATTTCGTGCTGCCATACTCAATGATAAAAATCCTCCATTAATGGTATTTTTCACTGCTTTGTTTTAAAAATAACTTGTAACCATGGTATTCATAGTAACGAATTTTTCCAATTTGAATTGAAAGAATTTGAAAAAATTACACATCCTTCAGTAAATTTGTTTCACTGCTGAATGATCATTAATGTTTCTTCTGAGTACAATTTTTATTATTATTATTTTTTTTTTTTTTTTGTAAAAAGCAAACCATTTATATGAAAAATTCAGCAGTCTCCTCAGTCATAGATGAATTTCATCAGTGATTCATAAAAGATTCATTTCGCATTTTTACTTCGCGGAATATCAGTTTAGCCGTACTACAAAGTAGCCCCTTTCCGGTATTCTCGGTGAGCTTTTAATTTAGTTTAGTAGTTACGATCACTTAATTTAGGCTTTGTGATCACTCTGGTATATAGTTTGGGGAGGTTTTGGAGATTGATTTATTATAACTCCATATCGTCGCTTAAAGTGCAATACCGCGTATCCGCTACCACCTAAATTTTACAGGAGACAGTAAAAACTGTTTTAATTCAAACCGGTTCGGAATTTTGCAAACCCACATCCAAACCAAGGTAGATTTTTGGATTATATTCTTAATCCAAATATCATTTTGGCGAAAAACAGTTAAATATGCAGTTATTGGTTTACTTATGTATTTATAAGCGGTTTTGCGTCTTTTATTTTGTTCAATAGTGACGTATAGGCGGGATTGCGGGCGTACCTAAAAACTTTTCTTCAATAAAGCAAAGTTATAATCCATTTCGTGTTTATGAAAGTATAATCAACTTTAGTACATTACAGTACAGTTATAAAGCAATAACACCTATTATTCGCGGTATTGGTTCGAAAAATTTCCTTAAAAAAAAGCGATTTTGAAACTGTATCATTATTTGGAATTGCGTTGTGTGAATCTCAAAATTGTTGCATGAATGGATGGGGACGGACGCCAAGAATGTATTTTTGATGAAATCTCATTTTTGGCAAAAATGTCACGCGGTTTTGCACTTTAAACGACGATATGTATGTACACCACCATACCAAGTGAGCATTTCAGTCTATATATGTATGTATGTACATACGTCCAATCCAATTACAAAAATATATGTACCCTAGATTTTAACAATATGAGTTGCTTATTTCCGCGGTGCAATATTACCAAATATGGCGACGATACCCTTTATTCGAGGAGAGTGGATGAAGATTTGTGGAGTGAGCGAAGAGGAGCTACCGGAAGTTCCATAAATCTGCTCACTAGTGCCCTTTCTATTTCTGTCCTTTGATTCCTGAAATACCCAAACTTTCACACAAAAATTACGCATTCAAAAAATAAAAGTCTGGCATCGCTATACTCCAAAACTGGCATAAGATCAAACTTCAAAAATCTGCTTTTTAATCAAAAAGACAGCGTCAAAATGACAATGCACATACCTGTATTTTTTATACCATGAAAATACCCGAATTGTTCAAATGGCCGTACAAACATACGGGTAATAAACAAACAAAGGGTACGTTCGCGACGGCAATCAGAACCGCAGTGTTGCAAGTATCACGTTCTTCGCGTGTTTGTGGCAATACCTGTAAAACTCAAACGTTCGTTTGACACATCAATCGTGCAGTTTGTTTGAATAATCGGCAACAGAAAATTTGTGTCTGCAATTTTTGCATTAAAAAATGAAAAGAGAAGGGTAAGCATGATTGCTATATATTTAATGGAATATGCAATTTTGTAATTTTAATAACACAAATTAATTGCAAACACTTTTTATAATTCTGTTATAGCAATATATCAGCTTAGTATCAGCAGGCAAGTGCAAAATAAGCAACGGGGTTGCTGTACTGCTGCAATTATAAATTTTCATGAACGTACCCAAACTGTTCGATCATTTGAACAACAATTGTTCGGGCTACTCGAAAATGTTCAAAAAAATCGACAGCTCTATTCCACACTAAAAAAAGCATCTGGACAAGCTTAGCAATCATTACTGGACTTGAAAAATATACATAATTCGATTAAACACATTTATTTACTTTCTAAAAAAGTGAATAAAGGTGGATTCATCGTTCGAGTTCAGAACTAAAGTTGAATTTGACTTAACTAATAAAAAAAGTTCAGAACTTTTCGGAATTCCTCTCACACTCTGAAAACACAACAACCACATGGCAAAAAAGTTCTGAACTTGAACGATGAATCCGCCTTAAAAGTCTTGGTTCCTGTCAGGAATCCTGAAAGTCACTGTCACTGATAAAAATCACAGTGACTAAAAAGGCTTTGTTCAGAAACTCAGTTTGAAGCGCAACCCGCTTTTGTAGTACAAGCAGAGCGTTCATAAACGTATATTTTTCATGAAGCGTCGCTCATCACAATCATCAAAAAAATAATTACTGCCGCTGTTGCGCTTCATGCTGCGTTTCTGAACATACCCAAAGTCACAGTCACGAATCACTCCGTTCCTCAAAAATCACGGGCTCGGCCATATCTATGTTGTGCAAGTTCCGTTACAAGCTTTTTACCTATTTCGTAAGTCCTCACCCAAAGTTTCGATACTTTGGCACATATACGTCCGGAGATGTGGAGTATGAAAAATTCAGTTGCTATTGGAGCAGACATGCCTCAATCGTCTACTTATCAGTATAAAGTTTACTTTTTGTTGTTCGTGTAGAAATATGATGTATTGTGGAGCGATTTTCTGTCATCTCTTGTCAAGTTTGATTTGGTTATAAACCGGTTTCGTCGATGTACCACCTTCAGTATTTTTTTTTAATTTCCTATTGGCGGTTGCTATTTCGTAGGACATCAAAGCATGTAAACAGTCACGATTTGTATGGACCAAAATTAAACGATATCGCTACGTGGAAATTATGGTTGCTCTCGGAAAAAAATTCTTCTGCGCTCTGGGTCTTTAGACACATTTGATATTCCGGAACTCGATTTTTTTGGATCAACACGGATTTTAAAACTCTCATCTAACACCAGAAGTTCGGAAGCCATCTACACACATGTTATGAAACAGTGGCTTGCATGGCTTTCAGTTTCCCTAAAAGCATATAAATGTTGGAATACATGTTACACGTGTTGCTTAAATTAATTTTTTTTTTCAAGCAAACAACGAATTCCGAAAGTATACTAAAATCTAGTTCTTTTGGTTTGCATTACACTGTTTTTATCAATTGTTGGTATTCAGAAGAAGCCAGCCATGCTTAAGAATCAAGAAGAACATCTATCGATGAAGTCTTGTTATTTTTGCTTAAATGGAATAATGACTAACACTTCTTCTAAAAATATTCACTCCTCTGCCATTAAGATTGAACTTAAACAATAAAAAGAAGAAGATAAAAAAAGCTCAACGGTAAATTTTAAATAACGAATGCGGATATCCTGTATGTGGATGCATACTTATGTAGGTAGTTCACAATAGGCAAAAAAGCAAATAAATAAAAGCTTCCACGAAAAAGCTCTTGCAATTTGTTAACGCTTAATAGAAAAGCGCGCAACTTCAACAATTTACATACACAAACACATGTACATATGTACATATATGAGCTTTTACAACCGTTACTAGTCATCAATTAACTCGTCTCCGCTTCACACGCACACATGCACGAGCACAGTCGCCATTTTTTTGTTTACGAATCTTACTGCACTTTTGTGCCATGACAACGAAAGCTGTACTGCTGTCATCCATGTCATGTCAGTGTGCTCTCGTTGGTTTGAGAAACTGCATATTCCCGATTCGGCTAGCTGGTTTAGGGTGAGCTGTATGCATAGGCGCAGGCGGCAAACCTCTGGTAACTTTTAAATTCACGTGCTTTCCGTTATTCACGTGCACAATTCTATATTTGTTGCCGTTAGTGTTGGTGTTCGTGTAAGCGAACGAAAAATTGCCGCTTTCGTAGTTTACTTCGCGTCCCGGCCGGGACTAATTGGTTTTATTTGCATGACTTTCGAAATCAGTTGGTGGCAGTTGGAAGTCGCGAACGGTTCGGCGCGTTGAATGTGTGCCTCGAGCGGTCCTTAATTTCGTTGCGTGTGCCTTCGTTCGTTCGTTTGTGTGTTTGGCTGTTTCTTTCAGACACTAGCACCAGGCGCAAATGGGAAATACATACATACATATGTACGTGCAAGGAGTGCATGTACGAGAACTATAATGTATCCAGCAGCATAAGTGGCATAAAATATTTATAAGTTCTTATTCTTTCAAAACGTTCACTTTTCAAGTGAGGCTTCGTTTATTTGCTTTGTAAGTTGGCTGCATGGTTGCATTTTGTAAGGCCAAGCGAGTGTCTCGGTAGTGTTAATATGTAGTGTTTCTCTACAAAGATACGTACATATCTATCTATACATATGTGCAAATTTCAAGAGCGTCATGACTAAAAAGATGCAAAGCATTGTGCTTTAATAAAACAATCAAACACTCGTTAGCAATTCCTTTTTTTCCAATTTTCACTATAGGCCAGTGAGTGTTCGTGCATATTCGTGTACACACATGCAAACATATAATATGCCAATTGCACTCGCTTCCATGGCTTTGTTGGTGGTAATCGTGCCAAATGTGTACAAAATTTGCACGTGTCCTTGCGACATTGCTGCGTACGTTGCCTCTGTTTCAACTTAGCGTATGCTTTTGCTTATGTATGTATGTCTACGCGCTGTAAAATCCGCAAAAATAAAACTAAAAGTTGTAATAGTTGTTTGAATGTTAGAAATCGCGTAAAGCAAAAAAAAAAGAAAAAATAACTACTACGATTGAATTCTGGGTATTGAGCGAGGGCAAGAGTGTCTGAAAGGCAGAAACGTCAAACAATTCTATTGAATACGTTTTTCTCCAAGAAAGCAGAGATATTTTCGATAGATATTTAGCTGTCCTGGTTAACCGCAAAAATACATACATACATATGTATATGTAATTACTTTTCACTAAAAACAGTATTTATCAACCATTTCAGCTATTTTTATTACCAAAAATATTATAAAAATAATCAAAATTTGGTTTTGATTTAATTCCATAAAAGTATAGAATTTATTCCAATTTTTGTATTGATCTTATACCATTTCAACTACTTTTAATACCAGAATTATTCTAAAAATAATCAAAATTTGGTTTTGATTTAATTCTAAGAAAGTATTAATTTGACATCAAGAATAATTTCTGTCTCTCAATATTCTCTTCTTTATTTTAAACCAGAATGGTTTTAATTTAATGCTTTTTGGCATTGTTATATATAAATACCAAAATGGTATTAAAATTAAACTAAATTTTTTACTGTGTAGAAATAAGTGAATATTTTAAAAATATACATAAATACACGCGCGCCATCTGGAACATAGCGGTGCTTATAACCTAATCCCATTAGTAAATATGTTGCATATTTTTAGACACCAGCTAGAAATTACATACATACATACATACATACATACAGGTGAAACTAATAAAAGCGTGTTAAAAACAATAGAGGCAATATACAAGCGAGAAAAGTTCAAAATACTTAACAAAGCTCAGTGGGTCTTTGGTTTGCGCTTCGCATACATATATTGCATTACTGCCGGTTGGAACATGAATTCAATCCCCGCTCCGGTAAAAAAGTTCTGGTTTTAAAGAATATGTTTGCTTCGAAGTTGCGTGCATTTTTTCCGCTTAACCCAACAATTAAAAAGAAACCTTTTCAGCTAAGTGTACACATAATGTTCGTTAGTATAAATTTTAATTTCTTATGGTAGTGCGAAGCTTCATATGAAATTGTCAGGAGCAAAACACTCTCAAAAGTCCCTATGTGAATTTTTCATGTTCAGCCACAAATTAGAAAAAACCACTAGGGCCTCAAGCTCTATTTTATTTGAATATCTTTTGTTATTATCTGAAAGCTTAGTCCTTAAGGAATTTAGGGTTATAAAAAATTAAACCGCATTTTGACAGATTTTTGCAAATTCAACGTTTAATTGTTCACTTAGTATTTTTTCACATAGAGAATTTTGAGACAGTATTCTTTCAATGCATAAATGAAACATAGAGACTTTGAAGGAGTATTTTTTTATTTAATGCTTTTTTTATAAAACGCAAGGATTTTGCAATAAATTTTTTGTCCTATTTCAGACAATTATTCAAAAACGTCCTATTTCAGAGAAATATATATGGAATTCTCTGAAATAGGGCGTTATTAAAGCAAAATCTGAAATAGGACGTTATTGAAACAAATTTTTAAATAGGGCGTTTTTGAAGCAAAATCTGAAATAGGACGTTATTCAAACAATTTCTGGAATAGGGCGTTTTTGAAACAATTTTTGAAATAGGGCGATCTTATTCTCAGCCGTCGGTATGATGAACTTTAAATTATTAAAATTTTTGGAAATAAACTATAAACTAAATCCAACATTTTAATGATCTGAAATGTCCTATCTACACTGACTATTTGTCTATTAGACGCAAGTAATCTTAGTTGCATTAAACAAGTATGTACATAAATAATAATAATAAATATGCACAAACATAAAAATGTAGAAAATATGTGCATTGTACACAATAATGACAGCCAATTGAAAATAATTTCTTTGGTATTCTGCCAACTACAAAAAACACTACGAGTATTCCAAACTTTTGAAGCCCAAAGGCAAAACCACATCAGATGTTTTTTGGGCAAAAAGCCAACAACCAATCAACCACTGCGCCTTGGCTGATGCTTAACAAAAGTCATTAAATAATAACTGTTTGACAATTGTTTTTTTTTTATTTTAATTTTTCATTTGAAATTGTGCCAACAGGACACTTTATAATGCTGTACCATTTATGTATGTACATACGTATAAATACGCATAATACTTAAATATTTACACTACCTTCTCGTGCAGCTGTTAATTAGTAAATCTATTTTTAAACGATATTGCCATTCAACAATAGCACAGTGAATACGCCTAAAAGTATGCTAAGTATAATAATGTGTTAATGAAAATTCAAAATGAATATTTTACAAGCTGAAAAAAGAAGAGAAATGTGAGAGAACGTTTGCACAGCGTCAACTACTTAGTACCTATGTATGTAAATGGCAATTGTCCTGCCTAACCATGCATAATTTAGTTTTGAGGTAAATATCTACGTATGTACGTAGATCTTTGTGTACAGATGCAACGAAATCGATGTTGCATTTTTGCTGTTTGTTTGCTTGTTGTTTGCTAAGCGTGAGTTCTTGTGTCCATCACCACCACGATGGGTGAACGTATAGCAGCAGCAGTGACGGCGACGGCTCTAAATGCTGGTGGCGGCGGCCGATATTCACGCATCAGTCCAACACCTGGACGTGGTAGTAAGGTTGCCTACACTCTCTGTCCGAGCATCGAGCCGCCCGATGAGAAAAAAATGCAGCAAATGCAACAAATGCCACGACGAATGTCCACATCGAAATCGGCACCAAATTGTATGGCCATACCAATGTCATCGATTCAAACAAATGCAAAAGGTGAGTTTTGAATCTTTCCGTATTTATTATTTTATGGCTTTTTCATTCCACGTGCAAGGTATGCCATTTAAACCTTAATTGACGCAATTAATTTGGCATGTCTGAACATGAATATACTCATACATGTAGATATACAAATTCGTTGAACTCGAAGATTGATGGGTAAGTTTCAGAGATGTTAAGTAATGCAGTACTTTGTGACTGCGCAGTCTTTTGATTGGGGTCAAAATGACTGCTATTCATTTTTTGTCAGTCATGACTGGGAATTAAAAAAGTAAGCCTTCATTCTGACTGGTAAATTTTAACTGTGCAGTCACCTGGCTGCAATCCACCCCGTTACTGCAATCATTTGATTGCAATCATGAAATGATTGCAGCTACAGTCTTTGCCATTCTTCTCATAGGGGTTACCAGGTTTTTAAAGATTCGACCCCTAAGTTTGATACACCAATCTCTTTGGCATGAGAGAAGGGTTCCTACTTTATAATTGTATTAACCCTACGTGTGCCATTGGGGTCACTTCCACCCAGTACTGAGTTTATACCACTTTAATATAACTTTTTTTGCCGGCATGTTAAACTTCGTCAAAAAGCATTAATATTTTGCAAAAGAGGTATTTCGATCGATTCAGTAGAACGCGAAAAAAAAAACAAATTTAACATTCCGGGGAATATAAGTTTTTCGTTTCCGTTGCTCTTTTAGGTTCATTTTACAAAGATTTTTTCTGAAGAGACTCCTACTGAAATTTTATGGCGAATAATTATCTAGATTCTAGAACATTTTAGCCCTCTAACGACCTTAAAAATACTTTTTCCTGACTATACTCTATTTCCTGACTGTATAAAAAGAGGTCAAAATAACAATTTTTAAGGGTGCTAGATGGTTAAAATGTTCTAGAAAATTGTTCGGCGTAAAACTTCAGTAGGAGTCTCTTCAGAAAAAATCTTTGTAAAGTGAACCTAAAAGACCACAGGAAGCGAAAAACTTATATTCCTCGGAATGTTAAATTTGTTTTATTTCCCGTTCTACTGAATCAATCGAAATACTTCTTTTACGAAAGATTAATATTTTTTGACGACGTTTAACATGCCGGAAAAAAAAGTTACATTAAGGTGGTATAAACTGGGTGGAAGTGACCCCAATGGCGCACATAGGGTTAATACAATTATAAATTAGAAACCCTCCTCTCAAGCCAAAGAGATTGGTGTATCGATCCGAAGATATGAAAAAATATATTTTAGCGACATCTAGCGGCGTCCAAAACAAAAAAAAATTTTTCCAGAAATGTTTTCGAAAAAGAAATCATATGGGGGCGTACGCCGAACTTTTTTTTTCGCGATACGCTCTAGTGTACATATCGCGAGCTTAGAGTGCAAATTGTGTAAGTCTTTTTTTTCAAGCTTTGTACGAGAGACAAAAACAAAAAATAAAAAAATTTCGAAATGAAAAAAAATTTTCTGTTCATGTAAATATTTTGGACTTACACAATTTTCTTCGCTTTTTGGACTTACACAATTTGCGTATAACTGAATAACAACTAGTAGAAATATGACAAGAGTCACAGACTTGTTTAGCGCGTTGCATATTTGATTTTTCTAGCGTTCTACATAAAAATACACTTTTTCACAAAAATGGACTTACACAGTTTCCACTCTAAGCAAGCGATATGTATTTCAAAGATTTTTTAAACTGACCATTTTAGGTATATGCAAAATAAATACTATTAGGCTAAAATACATAGAGAGCATATTTTTGGTACTAGTTTACTAAATTACTGCTTAAAAAATATCGCCAGTCATCAATGAATGAAAAAAATGAATGGCCAGTCATACTTGACAAAAATACTGGGGACTTCAAATTTTAAATCATCAGTCAAAACAAGGACTGAAAGGCTGCATTCAAGACTTCAAGAAAAAGAATGGGACTTCAAGGGCTGAAAGTCACGATGATTGCAATACTTAACATCTCTGGTAGGTTTTAAAGAGCGTTCAACCACGGGAAGTGGCGTATGAAAATTCTTTACTAGTGTATCTATTTTGCAATGAATGAAAGAAAAAAATCATCTGATAGCTGCCATACAGAGTACGTCAGATATATGTACATAAATTTGCACACTACTATCTACATATGTATGTATTATTAAAACTTTTTCCTTTATCGCAAATTTTTATTTTTCGTTTATAATTTGTTGGCTCTTATGGTTCATCTGATTGCACATCACTTAAATTTTTTGCTTTTTTTTATTTTATTGTCTGGCGGCATTGAAATTCATCAGCTAAATGCAGCAGTTTACCGCAATAAATGGCGTCTATGAATAATATAGAGTGGTTAAAATCTAGGCCGGTATAATTTGAACATTTTTTGTGAAGATTTTATTGAATCAAACCCTTTTTTTAAACACTCTCTTTCACTCCATTTTGGAATTTTTCCAATACTAAAACATGCGTTTTTATTTTCTTATATTATATTTATACTCAGCTGTACTAGTACACAGAGTATTATAGTTTTGATTTCCTAACGGTGGATTGTAACAGAATTAAATAATCGAGATAGATATAGACTTATATATATCAAAATGATCAGGGTGAAAAGAGAAATCGATTGAGCCATGTCCGTCCGTCTGTCCGTCTGTCCGTCTGTGAGCACGATAACTCGCGCAAAAATTGAGATATTTTGATGAAATTTGAAATGTAAGTTGGTATCAAGACAGGAACGGATGGTATTGAAAATGGGCGAAATCGGACCATGACCACGCCCACCTCCCCTATATAGTAAAAATCGGAAATTTTGTATCTCAGTCACTAATAGAGATAGAGTGATAAAATTTCACACACGTATTGAGCTCAGGCCCTTATGAAGAAATATGGTGAAATTTTGGAAAATGGGTGGTGCCACGCCCACTTATTAAGGGGAAACATTGAAAGTTTTATGAGTCATAACTCAGAAACCGTTGAAGATATATCGATGAATTTTGGTAGGCGTGATATACGTACTTAGGCAAATGTTTTGACGAAAAATTGTCAAAATCGGTTGACGACCACGCCCACTTTTATATATGGGTCTTATAAAGTGACCTAATAAAAACATTTTAAGCGATATCTCTGTCAAATATAAAGATATATCATTGAAATTTTATGGAAGGTGTCCAACTATGGACATATAACAAAAAATACAAAAATTTTGGGAAATGGGCGTGGCGCCGCCTCCTTTTAGAAGCAGGAATATACGAGATTTCTGAGCCCATAACTCGACAAATAATCGATATATTATGACGAAACTTGGTGTATACACTTTCACTACTTGTAGTAATACATGTTCAAAATTTTAGCGAAATCGGTTGACGACCACGCCCACTTTTATATATGGGTATTATAAAGTGGCCTAATAAAAACATTTTAAGCGATATCTTTGTCAAATATAAAGATAATTCATTGAAATTTTGTGGCATGAGTTCCACAATAGATCGGAAACAAAAAATATAAAAATTTCGGAAAATGGGCGTGGCACCGCCTCTTTTCAGACAAAGGAATCAACGAGATTTCGGAGCCCATAACTCGACAAATAATTGAGATATTATAACGAAACTTGGTTTATACACTTTTATAACTTGTGTTACTAGACACGCAAAAATTTATTCAAATCGGTTTATGACCACGCCTACTTTTTAACAAAGATATTTCTGGAACACCCTTTGGGAATTTGTAACGTGACATCTTTGTAACTCATAAAGGGATGAAATTTTGCACAAAGAATAATATTCATAAGCTTAGTTGGATGACTGATAAAAATTTAGAAAATGGGCGTGGCTACGCCCACTTTATGCAGCACTCGATTTATATAAAGTACCTACACCGTGTTTCCATCAAACGCAAACAAACAATGAAAGCATACAGCTGAGTATCTAATGTTGGATTCCACTCGAACTTAGGCTTCCTTACTTGTTTATTTGAACTTTAAGTTAAATTTTTAAATCGTATTGCCATAAATAATGCCTACGGCATAATTGTTATTTATATGCGTCACATCCTTCATATTATTGCCTTTGCCTCCAAACTGCTCTCCACCGGCTGACAGCCATGCAAATATTGCGGTCTCATTAATAACGTATTTCCATGAATCAAGTACTTACATACATCCTTTATAGCCTAATAAAATACCTGCACACATATCCTCGCACAGAGGGGTATTTTGAGTGATTTTACGATCGAAATAGAAAAACTGAAATTCATCGTACAAACTCGACTTTAGTATCATGTTAAAGAGAATTAAATTCTGCATCACCTATAAAAAAAATACTATCCTATGTTATCTGGTACCCAATTTATGACCCATCAAAACTAATTTTTTTTGCATCCGCTCGCTAGAAAGAAAAAATCATAATTAATTCTGAAAGTAAGTTTGACAAACACAAATTTGTTTTATAAATATCGATGGAGCCTTCAAGTTCAGGTAATTTTTTATTAATTGCCATCCTTTTTTTAAATCTTTGCTAAATATTTTTAACTAAATTTTAATAATACATACGTCCGAAAATTTAAATATTTTTTCATAGATATATGTAGAGGAATAGTTGTCGATTAAATCTTATAACCGCCTAAACGACACTTGTGAAAAAAAAAGAATTGCCAACCCTGAATTCCTGAAGCCCAGCTCTATCGATATTTACCAAAACTTTGATCTGGGAAGCTCTATATTTCGTTGCATATAATGTGCTTTTGAGCTCTGAAGTTGTAGCACTGAGCGTCACGAATTCAAATCTGATGTTTGGCACAGGTGTCGCTTAGCTGGTTATGAAAGTTTCACTAAGGCTGTTATGAAGTTTAAACGACGATATTTTCACCGGAAAATGAGCAAGTATACAACTATAAATATATACTTATCATAAGTATGCATATGTATACGTTCATATGTTCATAAATAATATTCTCATATGATTAAATATTTGCAAAGCTATTTATTTTATGCAGCAAGCATATACGCCAACATACGAGTACATATAGATAAGTATATACATACATAAATTCATTCATATCACATAAGATCCCTTACAAACATATAAAAGATTCCTCCAAACCGAAGCATTGCCGTTCCTTACGAGCGCGATGGTTGGTCATCTTGAGTAAATAACGTTGAAATAATGAAGCCCAAGTGGGAAATTCAGCTAAAATCCAAAACATAAAATATCAACTGAAAAGTTTAAAGCAAACATCACCGAGTTCTTCCAAAATGTTTACTGGGTAATAAACGCAAGTAATTGCGATTGCGGTTGTTGTAAAATGGCTTCCTGTAATGGTGTATCTCAGCTGTTGTAACAAAACAAAATTTTGTAGGACGATGCTCTAAATTTACAACAAAACGAAACGCATGAAAGTCACCTGAAATTGAATGAATCTCGTTACAAGGTCTGAGGTCATACGTACTTATGTATGAATGTATGTATATATGTATATTTGTATGGACGTGTGTGTAGATACACAAGAGACACTTTACCTTGCAGCATTCTCTTTTATGGATTCTTAGTTTATAAAGGAAACGCAAAATGCCGCAAAATATGCGGTCTTTTATGTTCCATTTTGGCAGCATCATTTTAGCAATTTTTCATTTTTGTACAGTAAAAGTTTATAGACTAAAGCAATTTTATTATATGTATAAGTAATACAATTTTCGCCTTTGGGCCCGAAATTTGACTGCAAAAATTAAAATATTGGGCAATCAAATGTACATATCGAGCCCTAACCGCCAAAAAAGTGTAACCAACAAAATTATACTTTTTAGCTTTTTTATGGGAATCAATAAGTTATTATCACCCACATTAACACCCAAAATTTCAAAGCGGTGAAATGTGCCGTTTCGAAGTTAGAGACTAAATAAATTTCAAGGCTGCATACAAATTGTATGCAAAGAAAATTAAAAAAAAACCTGATTTTGTGGGATACACTTTTATGGCGGTTAGGGCTCGATATTTTAAAGCAAAAATGTGGCTTCCTCATTAGCAGGATGTTCTGCATCCAAAGTTTAATAAAACCGAGCCTTTACCTCATACTTTTACCTAGAGTTGTGCAACAGCCGATTTTGATTACACAGAAAAACAACTTTAAGAAATTTAAAATTACAAGCACCTAATTTTTATGTTATTCTCGTATTATCAAATACTTAGCTTGAATATAATAATTACTCATTACTAGGGCAACAGAAGATATGCAAATGCATATTTTTCTGTTGCAGTCCTATTTACATATGATAAATATATATCGGCGTTTTAGCTCAAGGCGAAGAGAATAAGCCTAACTTGTTAGGGCATATTTTCGCATATTTAGGTCAAAAGGCTTATTTTTGCATATCTTGATTTATTTGGATATTTTTGGCATATTTTGCTATAAATTCATATTTTAGGATAGTATTTCGTCGTATTTTTCCATCTCGCTCGTAAAATTGTTTTTATTTAAATTTTGTACTCTGGCAATTTTGTTTTGTATATGCGCATACTATTTGCCATTCCTCTTTGTCTGACAAGTTCAAGGCGAATTTAATCATTTTCGCAATGCTTCATTCAAATGTGCTACACGAATCAGCTGTGTATCTACATACATAGGCATACGTCAGACGGTCAATATATATTGATGAAATCCGTGGATCGCGATTCATATTGATAGTGTACCATCGAGTATTGATGGCTCGCGATTCTGGATCGCAAAATATTTAGAAATTTTGAAATCCGCGATCCTGATCGCAATATTGGCAATAAACGAATTGAAAGTGAAAGTGCGAAAAGGACGGAAGTAAAATATCTTGAACCTCAGAGCGAGAAAAATATCGCAATATTCATATTGAACGTGTAGCACTACACGCTACACAGTGACTGCAATTCTTGCTTTTAAATACGTCCCGATACCTTCAGTTGACGTGGAAAGATCTTTTTCTACGTTTAAAAACTTACCGCGACAATCGACATAGTTTTCTATTTGAAAATTTGTCGCAAAATTTTGTAGTTTACAGCAATAGCAATTTGAATAAGTAAGTATGCAATTTGATTATTTTTTAGGGAAATACAATAATTTTACAAACCCCTTCCTTAGAATTTCTCCCAATTATTTTATGTTACAACAGGTATATCTTAAAAGTTTGAAATATCTAAGTGAAACGCCGAAACACATCAACTTAATTTTTGCCTGTAGAATACAATGACGTATTCAGAATATCCGTAATAAATTTGGGATGGGTTCAACTCAAATAAATCTCAAAATTTAATTTGAGTATCTTCAACTACATTTTTTTAACAAATGTAAAAAAAATTTTTAGGGATGACTATTTAAAATCAAAATTGCGGAGGGTCAAACTTCATTTTAGAATTATGCTCCTTTAGACTTTTTTGTTTAGAATCGACCAGAGAATGCAGCTGTGGCCGAAACAAAGTAGGTTTTTTTTTCGTCAGTACAAATTGACCCGCCCTAATATATATAGATTTTCGTATGTTAAAACGTAAAACGTGGTAACGGAGATGTGTTTCGCAAATGTGAATTTTTTTATTTCTTTTGTACCTATAAAATGTACCTTTAATAAAAATAATTTTTTGTTACAAAAAGTATTATAATTTAATAAAATGTGAATTTTTTATTTCGCATTTGTACCCATAAAAATAAATATGTACCTTTAATAAAAATATGTTTTATTACAAAAACTGTTCTAATTTTATTTAAAACTAATTTTTGATATTTGTATGGGCCAGGGTTTGAACCTGGAATCTCTTGCATGAGAGGGGAGCACACAACCTACCATGCCGTATATCTTTTTATTAAGTATATAAAAAAAATTTTAAGGGCATATTTTCAGTGCTTAAACCAAGTTTTAAGAGCATATTTTTAGCGCTTAAACCATATTTTTGAGGACATATTTTTAGCGCTAAAAACGAATTTTTTAGGGCATATTTTCTGTTGCCCTACTCATTACTTACTTACTTACGCATTACTCATACGCTCTGACAAACGGCTTTGTAATTGTAAGAGAAAATATAAATATTTATCTACTACTTCAGTTTTTAAGATTCGCTAGTTCGTTTAGACAATTAATTAAAGTCTATCTACTACTTCTTGGATTCCTCTTAATTTCACGAATCGAATCCTACAATAAAACTTCCCCCGCCCACACGGCATATTAACTAAGCACCTCACATACTCACACCTAATTGCGTCCTTCAACAGGATCAAAGAAAAAACGAAGATACTTATGTATGCAACGAGCCGGCATAATCCAACTGTTAATTGAAATTCTTCCGGCAAAACGTTGCAAATTTTCAAGCATACTAAACCTTCATTCACCACACCTTATACGTACGTTCCTTTAAAATAGTATAGGTATGTATGTACATACATATGTATGTAGTACATAGTAACCAACAAGCAGATGCAGAAGGATTTACTTCCGGTTGTGTGTTGGCGGCGGCAATCTGGTGCTTTTTAATTTACTCATACATACATTTGTGCATATATATATATATGTACAAATGTTTACATATCTATCTGCATATTTGTTCGTATTCTGAGTGAGCGAATTTTTATTTGCCTATGCTGAGCGGTTGGCTGTTTGAATGGTTGGCTGGATGTCCTTGCTTTTTGTTGGCGACCTTCTTACAAAAATGTAAACAAACAAAACGAAAGCACACGGAACAAGCCACAGTTTTTCAACAAGCTCGCGTGACAAGTGTGTTTGTTTTTTTTTTGCATGTCTGTAGGTATGTATGTATGGATAACTGCATCGAATAAGCTTTGCCGCTGAAGGCAGCAAAAGAGATTATAAAAAGTAGTAAAGACATGAGTATATTCGGCTAAGCTATAAGCGTTATGCCTTTCATGCACGAGGTTAACTTCATTTTCAAATCATATCTGTATATGTACATATGCATCGTTGACTATAACTACGAACTTTAGAGCTTAATAATTTATGTGCATTTATTACTTTTTGGTTGTTTGCTTTTCCGACAGGGTATGAATATAATGTAGCGTGGAACGATTTTCCGTCATCGCTTCTCAAGTTTGGTTTGGAGACAAACCGGTTGCGGCTAGTATGCGCCATATTCAGCGTCTTTTTAGCCGAAAGCGGTTTGTCTCCAAACCAAAACCAAAAACTGAATAGCAGAGCTCGAATTGGGAGTGGAGCTGGGCAATGTGTTAACGCCCTATTATTATTACTAGTATCGTCGGTGCTCGAAATTCGACCATGCAATTTATTTTATCAACTTTTTATTGGTACAAAAATTATTCCTTTTCGCGGAGATAAGCAACACTTTCCAAATTCCAGTTGTACCGCAACACTGATTTGCCCTTTTGATCATGGTCCGACGCGAAATCATGATCAAAATCAAGGCAGATCTAGGAAGGTAGGCCCGGTGGCGAATTCAGAAATTTCCCATGTATTTTGTTATTGTAATTGGTAGAGTGTAATGTCAAAATGATATTTCGCCGTGGTTAAAATCTGAATTCGCTTGGGGCTCGTCCATTCCTATTGGCCATGATGTGAATTCGCTTTGATTTTGACATTACACTCTACCTTTGTAAATAAAAAAAGAAGTTTTTCAATTCGCCGCCGAGCCTACCTGTTAGATATGCCTTTGTCAAAATTAAAATTACTCAGTGTGCTCTCCCGCACTCTCTCACATTTTTCGCTTTAATGGAAAAGCAATAGGAGATATTTGGCCGCGTTGATTTTGATCTGAGCGTAAACTGGGCTAATGCATATAAAATAGAGAGAGCGCTTTTAAATTAAAGCGACTCTTCAACTGTGTTTACGATATTTGTAAACACGTTTACGATATCTATTTCTCTTAACTAAAAACTTTATTTATTAATTATAAACAAATTAAATAATTTATAGAAAAAATTATATGCCTATGCACTGCTCCTCACTCATACGAACACATCCATATCAATTTTATGTGGATATGAGTATGTTAAATGTGCTAAACAGCCTGGCAATTGTTTGTATGGGAAAAATGTTTGCCTAGTAATATATAGATAAGCTGTATGCTTGTATTTAAAAAAAAAAATTACGTATACGCAGTGTAGAAGCGCTTTAAAGTATGCTAGGGTGTTTGTTTTAGTTTTTTCTTTTAAACTATTATTAATATTACTCTATACCTCTTCTCTCTCCGTTATTAAGAAAAATACGATTTCATGTTCAAGGAAGTTATAAAAAATAAAACCATGTATATTTGCAACGAATGTGAATGCAGTCAATGTTATTAAGTATTCTTTCAAAGACAAAATATACAAAACGGAAATGTGAAATTGCTCATTACAAGTAATAAAAACGAATCAAATATCAATACATAATAATCGTAAAATAAATTGTGTTATAAAACGTTAAAACGAAAAAAAAAAACAAAATCGGTTGGAAGTGCAATTTGTTTGAACTGCATATTTCAAGCCAAATTGCAAAGGTAGAGAAAGAATCAAAGAAATATTAGCTCTTCTAGAACGACATCTCATTGATTTTTGGTACATATTGGTTGATTGTTCTTAAACCATATGATTCGACACACTATTTCCAATACATTGTATTAAACAGAATAATTTCCATAGCTAGTTCAGAGTTAAAATGGAACTTCTTAAACAGAAATTTCTGATTTGACGTATGCTGATCTTGAGTTCCCTAGTATGTGGACATCCCGCAGTGCGGGTTGTGCGTTGAACTTGGAACTCACCATGTAATAGAACCAATCAAATGTAAAGGACAAATAAGACAGCCAATAAATGCTCTACTCGGTTCTAGCTCCTACTCCCTGCCGCAATACGAAAGCTATAGCAACAGTATCGAATAACGAGTAGAGAAGAGATGTGACTTTTTTGAAAGAAGAGAAGATATGATGAAAGTGGCGATTGTGAAGGGTTTAAGATGCTGGAATGATCGCTGAAAATTTTATAGAAAAAACTGGCAGATGACTGAAGATTTCAAGGCCGCAGCAAATTCCTGCCAGAATAATAACGGCGATATGGTAGCTTACGTCCAGTGTGTACTTAAGTAGTGTAGTGAGCACTTCACCACGTTGCTGCGGAACGGCAACAGTGGAATTGCTGAAGGAGAAAATGTACAACCCGAATCCCCAACAGAGGATGATGAAACCCCTACTTCAACAGCCGATCATGATGAAGAGCGAATGGCAATATCTAAGAATATTAAGTCTACGAGCACAGACGATTTTCTAAATAATAATAAATAATTACATTTTTAGACTGAAATAAAAATTGACTTCCTCAAACACTTCTCTGGGGAGTCTTTTCGCGCTCCTTATTCACTTCATTCATTTTCAAAGCCCGCCTAATCAAAAATGCCAGCTAGTGACCACCGAAATTACATGTTTCATTAAGACCATCCGTTATCCATAGACAACTAGGTAGCATGCAGATGTGAAGTGAGTTTCTGTAACAAAATCGGTAAAATTGTCGACTAAATTGACGTCATAATAATACGTTCCACACTTTGTCACTACATAAAAAGCAAGTGAGAATATATCGATTGACGTAATTATCACATCACTCAGTCGAAAACATTGATAGAGTTCAGTTATACTTAGAAACTCAGTACCGTATTTACCGTTTTTGTCTGTTTTTTTTTAGCGATCAAAATCACTGAAATTCCTACATATACATACATACATACACATATGATCGCAGCGCAAAAAAGAACATTGAAGAAAATCATTTTTTTCTGAGAAGATATTCCGCAATTTTTATTGACGTGGTCCGTGTGGTATGAGTAACTTGTATGTACAAATGCTCAAAAACAGAGTGAGTAAGTACTCAAATATATACATACATATATATGTATGTATGTAAATAGGTAATTAATGTTTGTAGTTTGCTAATTTTTTTTTTGCAAACATAAAATGATAATCACAATTACAATAAACAAACATAAAAAAATGCAAAGAGCTTTTTTGCATTGCAAATATAGCGATCAGCTGTGGCAGTTTCATGCCAAGTGCTTTCAACGACACCACACTTCCAACGCCGCCGAATCAAACAAAATTTTCAACGCTAAGTAGTATTTTAGTAGACGTAGAGCAAGCGAATTGATCTATTTATAAATATTTCGAAAAATTTCAAGGCGTACATACGCACGCGAATGTCAATGGCAGACCTTTGACAGCCAAAATCAGTGACGCGCGACACGAATTTCTTTCTGCCGCTGTTCTCATCGGCGGTTTCGCGTCGTTCGGGGTACGATATTTATTTGCTTGCAGTTTCTCATTAAACTTGCATACTTACTTATGTAGATATCTACGAGCATATAGTTGTCGAAGAGTGTTCCGCAAGTGTAATACAAAATTTTTAATATTATATTATAACGTTTGTGATGTTTAAGGAAAGCAATTGCTTTCCATTTTGATATTAAAAAAAAAAAAAAAAAAAAAAATAAAAAAATAAAATAAAATAAAATAAAATCAGAAAAAGTTGCATAACAAGGAGTTAAAATTACAAAAAAAAATACTTAACTATCAACGAATGTCGTCCATTGTTCGCGTGTGGAATAGTAATGACAAAATAATGAAATAAGAATTATTAAAAGCATTACGTTTTGTAGAGTAGAAAACAAAGAAAAACAAAAAAAAAACAAAAACGTTGAAGAGCATTGACTATCCACTTTGTTCTGTATATCTGTTTAACATAAATCAAATAAAAAAGAAAAACAAAATTGATTTATGTATACCTATCTATCTGTATGTACTACTATCTTTATGTGTTTTGTTGCTACTAAAATTAAAAAAACCCACTGATACATGCTTTATATACCAATCGACATACACTTATATTGCTATACATAAATACTTATCTACTCAATTTTTTTCATTATACATACGAGTAGTCCACTTTCAAAAGTGGCTATGTGAATTTCTCATATTAAGCCACAAATTAGACAAAAATACAGAAAGAGAATTTTGAATGTGTATTCGTATTTAATGCTATTGAATACGGTAAATTTTGCGATAAATTATTAATGGACATTATACACCTTTAAATTCTGGTACACAATCCATTAAAAAGTCATTATAGAGAAAATTTCACATAACCACTTTTGAAAATGAACACGAATATCGCACTTTTATTCAATAGGGATTTAACTCCAAAAAAATTTTCTTTTGGGAAAACGCAAACAAACTTTTATAATTTGAAAGAGTTTATTTCCACGGCTAACTACAAGATTACTTTTATTTCCGTCATTTTTATCTTTTTGAGTATTTTATAAGACTGAACTCAAAGGTATAGCCCAGTTATTGAATTAGATATATGGCAAAATCCCAGAAATCGAAAATTTCGAGTTAAATCCCTATAGAATAAAACATGCGATATGTGAAAATAATTTAAAATCATAATTACATAATAATTACACTGTAGGGAGGTCAAAATATCACAGCGAAACGCAGAGACACCCCAACTAAATTTTTGGCTGTAGAATACTATGGCATTTACAGAAAGTCAAAGTTAGCTCTTGTTTTCGAGATATTTAGGAAAGAAGTTTCAGAGCTCTGAAGGTAATTTTTTTTCCGTCTATAAACTTTACTCAGGCTTGGAACCCTTTACGCGCATAAAAATTTTGACAGTTGCTCTTACTGAATTGCGTATAAAATCCTCAAATATGCATATATTTTCTTCATTTAAAAACTGTATAATAGTTCTTTTAACTCTCTGTAAGACGATATAAAGATCATCTAATTCATTTAATACGATATATGAGTTATTGGGCTTGAAAAAAATGCCTATGGTGAAATTTCAATTATGGTTGCACAAAAGTGCAATAACTGATGCAGATACGTGGAAATCGTATATGAGAAAATTTTTAACCTATTAATTTTGAATGAAAGTGTTTATGTTACTTTTTCACGCAGAATGACGATTTTCGGAGTTATAAGGAAATAAATGTGCAAAACCATATATCTGAACAATCAGTTGTATGGGAGCTATATGTTATAGTGACCCAATCTTGACAATTTTCAGGGAATAGATTAAGGTCAATACAAGTAGAAATTCTCCTAAGTTTCATGTCCTTAGCTGTTTGAATAGCGAAGCTATACCCCAAAATGTCCACATCTGAAAAATCGGTTGTATGGCAGCTATATGTTATAGTCACTCGATTTCAATTATTTTCAGAAATAGTTAAGGTAATACTAAAATATTGTCACGTGCAAAGTTTTGGCAATCTATCTCATAAACTGACTGAGTTATTAACAAAAAAGCCAAAATGGTAATGGTTATTTTTAAATACCGTTATCTCGAAAACCTGAGCCAATTTGGGGAAACTAAAGGCGGCATTGAATTTAGAATGTCCCAGATAAGTAAGAACAACTGTCAAAATTTTTATGCGAGGAAAGGGTTCCAAGCCTGAGTAAAGTTTATAGATGGAAAAAAAATTATCTTCAGAGCTCTGAAACTTCTTTCCTAAATATCTCGAAAACAAGAGCTAACTTTGACTTTCTGTAAATGCCATCGTATTCTACAGCCAAAAATTAAGTTCACGTGTTTCGGCGTTTCTCTGTGATATTTCAAAAGTTAAAAATTTACCTACAGTGTTATGGACCAGATTTACCTGTTGGATTAAAATAGGGGAGGGGAGTGAATACAAAAATTTTATATTTGCATATCATTGTATGTACATTTGCATATATGTACATATGTAGATACATATACTTATTTTCGGATAAGAGCTCATTCAATGCCATATCCATCAGTTAATATATACATTCATATGTACATACGTATGTACGTACATACATATGTATATTGATTGATTGAGGTTTCACTTGTGTAGTCTCATCGCCTTCGTTCGGTCTTTGTGATCTTTCAAATTATTGCTCAATCTATATTATCTACTAGCAAATACCCGTTGCTTCGCAATGACGAATAATAGGTAATCCAAGTCAAGTTAAGTCAATTCAAGTCAAGTCAAGTCAAGTCAAGTCAAGTCAAGTCAAGTCAAGTCAAATCAAGTCAAGTCAAGTCAAGTTAGGTCACGTTAAGTCAGTTCAATTCAAGTCAAGTCAAGTCAAGTTAGGTCACGTTAAGTCAGTTCAATTCAAGTCAAGTGAAGTCAAGTTAGGTCACGTTAAGTCAATTCAAGTCAAGTCAAGTCAAGTTAAGTCAAGTCAAGTTAGGTCACGTTAAGTCAATTCAATTCAAGTCAAGTCAAGTCAAGTTAGGTCACGTTAAATCAATTCAAGTCAAGTCAAGTCAAGTCAAGTCAAGTCAATTCAAGTCAATTCAAGTCAAGTCAAGTCAAGTCAAGTCAAGTCAAGTCAAGTCAAGTCAAGTCAAGTCAAGTCAAGTCAAGTCAAGTCAAGTCAATTCAAGTCAATTCAAGTCAAGTCAAGTCAAGTCAAGTCAATTCAAGTCAAGTCAAGTCAATTCAAGTCAAGTCAAGTCAAGTCAAGTCAAGTCAAGTCAAGTCAAGTCTAGTCAAGTCAATTCAAGTCAAGTCAAGTCAAGTCAAGTCAAGTCAAGTCAAGTCAAGTCAAGTCAAGTCAAATTAAATCAAGTTAAGTTATCTGGGTCCACTTGATGACTTGGTCTAGACATCACTATGAAAATAGCTCTATGTTGAAGCCGTTCCCAAAACATTTCATTTGATACCAATATCGATCAAAAACATGCGGGTCGGAATTTTGACCCATATCTGGGGACCCGGCTTAAGAATCACAATTAAAGAGTTTTGTGTTGAAGTCCTGATCAAGGCCATTCATTCGATACCAATATTGCTCAGAAACATTCCGGGCCACCCGGATCTTCGTTTTCACTCATATCCTGAGACCCGGCCTAGGAATTATCATGCATAGAGCTCCATGTAAAATCCCTGTTCAAAACCTTTCATTTGATACCAATATTGCTCAGAAACATTCCGGGTTAATCCGGAGTCACATTTTGGCCCATATTTGGGAACCCGGCCTAGGCATCACAAATAAAATAGTTCTATATCGAAGTCCTCATCAAGACCTTTCATTTGGTACCAATATCGCTCAGAAATATTCTTGGGTCATCCGGATCCACGTGTTGACCCATATCTGGAGACCCGGCCTAGGCATCACTAACTATTAAAGGAGCTCTATGTTGAAGTCCAGATCAAGACCTTTTCATTCGATACCAATATCGCTCAGACACATTCCGGGGTCATCCACGTCCACGTTTTGGCCCATATCTGGAGACCCGGCATGGAAATAACAATGAAAATACATAGGTATGTGTTAAAGCCCTGCTTAATACCTTTAATTTCATACCAGTATCGTTCAAAAACATTACTGAGTCATCCGGGTCCACATTTTAACCCATATCTGGAGAGGATGTCTAGGCATCACAATGAAAATAACTCTATGAAGAAGAAGAAGTCCTGCTCAACACCTTTCATTTGATGCCAAATCGTAGGTGTAGGTGCAGGCTTTCTTGAGTTATAGCATATGTAGTATGCATGTGTAAACAGGTTTTTGATTGCCACCGAGCAAACAACAAACCGTGCAAAAACAAACATATGAGTCGCCTACGCTGCGCTGCCTGGCACGACTGCGACGCGTCCACTGAACACGGCAATTGACCAAACGAATCTGTCTATGCTTGCGCTTTTTTGAGTTTTTCGAAATTTAAAACCGGGAAAAAGGTATTAAAGTCTTAGGAATACGCAAAAAAAAAGTACATGGTTCTCGAGAATTTACCATTTGTGACATTTTAAAAAACGAATTATTAAAATCGGTCCAGTACTTTTTGAGTTATCGCGTTACATACATTTTCCATACAATCAATTTTATATAATTAGTATAGATCATACCTCGGCGTTTCATAGATCTTAAGATCAGACAAACAAGTTACGCTCTTCACACAGACAGGTTGCGCTCCTTGTTTAAAAAATGATTTTGTCGTCGCTGAACAAGTGGCCAAACAACATCGTGTGTGGCTATCGCATGTTTGCGCAGCGAATGTTAAAAATTTGCATGTACGTATGTTTGTTCGCCATACCCTGCAAAAAAATTTGCGATTAATCCCGAAAGAGATTTGTCCCGGATTCATCTCTTTCGGGAACAATCGGTCCACAATTAGTCCCCGATTGTTCCCAGGCATGAACATTTATAAATTTTAAGATTGTTATAAAAAATAGCCTTGGCTAATTTTGAAAAATTCGTCACATGTATTTTACACTCGCATAATGCATTCTCAGAACTTAAAATGTTTTGAGGAGATATTTAATTTTTTTAAAAGATTTCACTACAGGATGAAAGCTAATCGAATAAACTTTCTTCTAACATTTATAGCAATTAATAATTTTTACATTTTCATAAAAAATAGCCTTGGCTTACAACTTTGGATGAAAGCGATTAATCTACATTTGTACCCGTTCGGGTATACAAATTGAACAATTAGTCTCTTCACAGGATATTCTCGAAAAAATGCAATCAATTCGCCCCATATAAAGGGATGTAAAATTGTACTAGTCGCATGCTCCCTTGCGATTGATCCCGGACACGTCCCGTATTAATCGAATTTTTTGCAGGGTAGCGATGAAAGCGCTCTCACTTATACACTTGCATTTACAAATTTGCCGAGCCATGGTATAGATGTATATTGATATTTATTAATAGTTCAGCGTACATACACTTATTGACCATATATGTAGATAAAATACCATTTCTTTCTTTGTTATCATTTTCTGTGTTATCATTTTGTATAAAAAGTGGAAATATTACAAATAAGCAAGAATTTCCATAGAAATTAGCTTTTAAGAAACCCTTTTTAAAATCATTCACAATTATCTAACCACCATAATTAATTTGCTCTCCAAGTTTATTAACTCAAACCCGAACTCGTTGGGGTGCTAAACCGTAGACCTACGTTCGGGTCGAAAACGACCCGAAATGCTCCTTTAAGTGGGTATAGCTAAGTAAGTAGTGAAATTAGAGGCCTTAAAGTTTTTGACTTTTAATTATAATTATTATTTGAAATGAAGGAAATAAAATAAAAATCGTAGCGCTAATCATTATTGTTTGGGTCTGAAAAAAATACTCCATAATCCTACGCCTCGGGTCGTTTTCGACCCGAACTGAATTTGCCTCATATTTTACCGAAGACTGAAAAAAGTAATGGTACTGCGGAAACCACCACAAGAAGCTTTGACAATATGGAAATGATTAATGGAGACTCCCAAGCGAGAAGTTCAAAGCTGTAGCAGCTGCAGTGGCGTAGTAACGGGGGGGGGGCGGTTTGTCCTCCCCCCCCCCCCGAAAAATTCGTTTTGACCATAAAACCATCTCTGACTTTATTCGCATACATTTCTTTTTCAGGAAAAAATCAATGAGAATAGTAATTTTTCGAAATTGGTAATTCGAAATTTAGCGCTTTTTCACGAAGTATTACTTATAATTAGGGATGGCAAAAAAAATTTAATAATCGATTAACCGTTTTTTAGGTTAATCGAAAGGGTTCGATTATTAATCGCGAATAATCTTAGGGAACTAACCGATTATAACCGTTTTTCGATTACAATTATTGATAAATTAATACGTAGTACCCCAAGAGGACAAACAAGCTAATTTTTTATACATACTATGTATGTGTGTTCGTTTTTATTATAATAATAAAAAATCGTCATTTCAGCGAAAAAATCGTCAATATTTTGTTGCTATCTCATCTTTACTAAAAACACGTTATAAACAAAAAAAAGTGTCGGCTTTCCACTAAGAAAGCGCACCACGAAAAAAAATTACTTTTTCAGGGGCTCTCAGATATCTCAAAACTGAAATCAAAACTTGCAGGAAGTTTACAGTTTACGAGATAATTACCCCAGAAAGAGAATTATGTCGGCTGAGGATTATTTTTTTAAAGCGCGGCTGAAGGCGGCCAACGCAAAATGTTGTTCTACACACATACATATATGCATTTGCTCGTTTTAATACTTGCTTTTATCTCAGCAATAGATCGCAGTTTTCGTGTTTTGTTTGGTAAATTTTAAAATTTTAACAACAAATATCTTGTAAAATACAAGCCTCCGGAAATTTTTGATTTCAGTTCCAAGTCCTATGAGAGCCCCTCTACCCCCCCCCCCCCCCTGAAATAGTCATTTTTTTCGGGGTATTGTTCCTTAATGGAAAATTTTCCCAAAAACAATTTTAAAGAGGTGCGAATTCATACAAATTCGTATATAAATGAAATCATATTATTTCATGAAGATAACCATTTAATTATTGTACTGAGATGGTTTAAATTTTTAATAATGCACTTTCCTTAAAAAAATATATAATAAACGAAAAAATCGTCATTTATTGGGAAAAATCATCAAATCATTGCCTAGAAAAATCGTCAAAAGGACGCTAAAATCGTCAATTCGGCAACGCTGGCTGGAGGGAACGTTTATTGCGAATGAAAAGGCGGTAACTGTGTAACCTAATACAAACGCACGCCGTCAATTTACTGTCAAAAATTTCTCATGCCCATACAACTTGTATGGGAGTAACCGAAATTGAACGGCGTGCGTAAAAACTCGACGCCCAATTTTTGTTTTGCGTGACAGTTGAAATTAAGCCGGAAGCATTGTGGGTGATTGTTTGCAAAAAAATTGATACTTGCTTTTGATATCGCGTGTGTTAGATACATATTCCACAAAATAAGATTTTCTCTGATTTTCTATATTTTTCTATTTCTTTATCTGTACACGCACGCAAGTCAATTTCGGTTCAACGCATTTGCGTGCGTGCGTTAATTGACGACTTGCGTTTGTATTAGGTTACACAGTAATTCTCAACTTCGATTATTTCCTTTCGATTATTTTCGACTTGAGAGGAAAAAGGTTAATCGAAAAAATAATCAAAAGGAAAAAACCGATACATTTTAACCGTTAAACGAAAGAAATTAACCGATTATAATCGTTTTTCCGGTTATAGTTGCCATCCCTACTTATAATTCTAGCGTTTGTTGAGCCGTAGGAAAGTGCAAGAACCGCAGGAATTTTACCACAATTTACATTCTTTGTACTTATATTCGCTCTTTTGTGGTAAAATTCCTACGGTTCCTGCACTTCCCTACGGCTCAACAAACGCTACAATTACACTGGATCACAAAATGAAATTTTTTGTCTGTACTTTGGACGTGACTATCCTATCTATATGTAAAATCGGTCTCTGATTCCGAAAATCGGGTTCATTTTTAATTCTATGGGAAGGTTTTTGAGATATCGGCAATTTACCGTTATTTGGCCAATGGGTCCACTTAATCCAGTATATCTCTTTAACACAGTGAGTTATCTTCCTTAGGGTGACACCAAACGAAAGAAAATTAAATTTCCTTTTTACGGTTCCTATAACATTTTTCTCTAACTCGTATAGTTTCTGAAATATTGACGATTAAATTTGAATTTTTTCGATTTTTTACGATTTTTTGAAGAAAAAATTGACTTTGTCAGACAATATCTTTAAAACCAATGTCTTCACCTTCGGTTTTACTCTTTTACGTGAAGCTCCATTCTATTGGGAAAAAGATAAGCTATCAACGAAGAAAATCCATGGTAAAATGGAAAAGTTATAGGCGATCAAGTAAATACAGCCAAGTCGCGCAGTGCCTCTGCACGGGTATATTCTATGCATGTTATACCCGTAAACGCGCTTGTATCTACTGCGCTGCCAATGTGCTGCTACTGCAGATGTGTAGGTATTGGTACAATATGCATAGAATGTACCCGTGCAGAGGCATTGCGCGACTTGGTTGTATTTACTTGATCGCCTATAACTTTTCCAGTTTACCATGGATTTTCTTCGTTGATAGCTTATTTTTTTGGAAATGGAATGGAGCTTCACGCAAAGGAGTAAAACCGAAGATGGAATCATTGGTTTTAAAGATATTGCCTGACAAAGTAAATTTTTTCTTCAAAAAATCGTAAAAAATCGAAAAAATTCAAATTTAATCGTCAATATTTCAGAAACTATAAGAACTAGAGAAAAATGTTATAGGAGCCGTGAAAAGGAAAGATAACTCAGGAAGATAACTAAGGAAGATAACTCACTGTGTTAAAGAGATATACAGGATTAAGTGGACTCATTGGCCAAATAACGGTAAATTGCCGATATTTCAAAAACCTTCCCATAGAATTAAAAATGAACCCGATTTTCGGAATCAGCGACCGATTTTACATATAGAAAGGATGGTCGCGTTCAGAGTATTTTTTGGCTGTAGAGCAGTGTTATTATACGGTATTGCTGTTATTAACATGCTAATAACAGAAAAGTAACGCCAATTATTTAAATTTCAAGTTTTCTTTCAATTACTTATCATCTTAATCAAATAATATTAGTATAAACTACAATGGGAATAAATATGCAATGTATAAGAGTATCTGAACTTGAGATTTTACTTAATGTCTGTCAAAATGGAATATTAAAAAACTAAATTATATAAGAAAATTATTATTTATAACCGTAGCACATAGGTAGAAATATTTTATTGTGTACATCTATTCCAAATTGCTTGTTTAATGCAAAATTTTAATAATTTGTGTTAAAAGTAGAGCTTACGATTTCTCGAGTTCGAGCGAGACGAGATTTCTCGCGAGACTCGGGGTCTCGCGAGATTCTCGAATCTCGAAAATCTCGAAAGGCTCGCGAGCTTCTCGACATTCAACTACATCGCAGAAATAAGCGGTATAAGCATACTATGCTGTTTCGTAGATTGTTCTGCTTGTATGTACTTACATGTGTATGAATATATGCCATTTACGCCATTCCCAGGTGTATTTCACAAATCAATGCACAAAATTCCCAGAGAAATACAATTACAATTTCATAATATAAAATTTTTTCTTCCCAATGACATACGATAAATTTTTGATATTCATGTTTTTTGACACAATATGTTATCGAGAAATCCGAGAAACGAGATTTAATCGATAACCCGAGTCTCGGTTTTCTCGATCCTCGAATTTCTCGACAATGCTCGAGATCGAATCGTAAGCCCTAGTTAAAAGTAGAGCTCTCGATTTTTTTTGGAACATTTTCGAGTAGCCCGAACAGTTGTTGTTCAAATGCTCGAAGAGTTGTTTGTTTGTTTATTACCCGTATGTGTGTACGGGCATTTGAACAATTCGGGTATTTTGAAGTTTGTTTTTTTCTTTTGTTTATTATTATTTTTTTTTTCTTTATACATATGTAGTTTTTTTTTTTTGTTTTTCCGATACACATTTTTTTGTTTGTAAGCTCGAATGCTCGAATGTTTGTACGGGCATTTGAACAACAAACGGGCTTCAAACAAAAACGATCAGATCGAATTGCTCGATACCCGGGTATCTAGGGCTCTAGTTAAAAGTCGATTTTATTGAAAAATATATACAGTGACTCAAAAAAAAAAAATCATACGCCAGAGGTTTTAAATTTATTTCAAACAGTTCTGTCGAAAATTTGACTCTCTTATTTTCGTTTAAAAATGTAAACAATTTTTCAATAAAAATCGCCTTAAGCAGGATTTCTAAGCTTATGGAAAAATCCGGAAAATCGTAGAAATTTCTAAAAGTGGATTAAAAATTTCAAAGCGCGGCCAGAATTTATAGAAGGTTTTGAGGAGATTTCTAAGTGTACTGTTATGTAGCCAACCAATTTTAGTGCAAAAAGTGCTATTCTCAATGCTGTAAAAATTTCCTTCGATTTTAGTAATTTTTTTCTGTAGGGTGTTTGCGTTATATGTACGTGAGACCGTTCCAATTAAAATTTCCGAAAAGCCAATGAAATTTTTCAAAAAGTTGAATGTTGCATATTATTGTATTACAATTGAATGAGCTGCAAAATTGCATACTCAAAAATCTTCTAAAAAATGTAGCTTTATAATTCTTAGCCCCTTTTTATGATAAGTACTTCCTTAACTTTGAAAAATTGGAAATACTAAAAATATTGACTAAAAAGTTAACAATAATCGCTGCTAAATATCTGGGTTACTTTCGAGCATCACCTACATTAACCAAGATATGCGTTAGAAATATAAACATTAAAATTAAATATAAAGCACAAAAAGAAAATTATTGTAGGTACATATGAAAAACCCTGTATCTAGTAGTGAAGTGAGGCTTTGTGCGACGTAATTTTTTGTCCGAGGGATAATTTGACTGAGTCTGACAGAGTAACATAACAAAACCAATTTTTAGCACGAAAAAGAGTGATAATTTTTTTTAAATATCCCAACTTTAAAAGCTTAAAACTATAAACTTAGAATTATTGGAAACCAAGGATATTATTGAAAAGTGTTAATAATTACTTGAACCTTTAGGATTCATCACGATTACTTAAATGAAATGCTTTAAATAATAAATACTCAAGTTGAAACTAGCACTTAAAAATATGTAAGAAAAAAAAAACAAAAATATTAACTTCAGATATGCTAAGTTTCGACCATCTGGGGCAAGTGCAGAATATGGGGTCGGGAAAAAAGCGATGAATTATTGTTCCCCATTCTATTTCCAATATGTGGGTATGTTTTTTTTTCTGTAATTGTAACAATTTTACAAAATTCAATTTTGGGCGCATAAAACTTGAAAATCTACCTATGCGCGTAGATTTCCAGAAGAGAATATGAGACTTACTTTTGAAGTATAGTTACAGGCCCTTGGCAACTGACAATCTGGCATGATGAAGTAGTGTGTAAGTGTGAGTTTTTATACTCAGCTGTACTAGTACACAGAGTATTATAGTTTTAATCACATAACGGTGGATTGTAACAGAATGAAATAATCGAGATAGATATAGACTTATATATATCAAAATGATCAGGGTGAAAAAAGAAATCGATTGAGCCATGTCCGTCCGTCTGTCCGTCTGTCTGTCTGTACGCACGATAACTCGCGCAAAAATTGAAATATTTTGATGAAATTTGGAATGCAAGTTGGTATCGAGACTGGGACGGTTGGTATTGAAAATGGGCGAAATCGGACCATGACCACGCCATATATGTAATACTTCTATATTGCTAGTTGCCTATATTTTCAATGTGAAGAAAATTGGAAAACATACACAATCATGCTGGTACCGTTTTTGTGTTTGTATTGCGTACGTGTTGTGTACGTGTGTATTTACAAAAATAAAAAATGTCAACAATCGTCAAAACACTACAGGTGCGGATTTAATTTGTAGTGAAGGGGCCCGTCTGTGCTTTAAAAAAGGGCCTATAAGCAGTTAAAAAATTGTAAGATCTGCTTAAGTAGGAAAATACATTTTATAAGGATAAAGACCGTTATCTTTCGCCTTTGTTTTTATTTAATTGCCGAATTCATTTTCCAAAACATCAGTGTACAGTTCTAATTCCGCATATGGCTTCACGTGAAGACTACCATATTTTCCAACTAAATCACTAATGCCCCCTAATCCATAAAATGGAAATGTATATCGTTTGGAAATCTACATATGTAATTGTAAAGATGGTTTATTCGACTTCAAGCCCAATTTATGTACAAATATTACATATGTAAATTCACCTGTGTAATATTAAACTTATTCCTCTTCTTTTGTTGCAGAAACAACACACCCTCGACATTGTTTTATGATATATGTACAAATTCTCAGGAACAACAAAATATCCTATACATATGTATGTATGTATGTATGTATAAAACCCAAAATTCTAAATCTAATTCAATATCAAATTTAAATCCGGTCATGAATTTTTTATGTCACTTTTGAAATATTCATATAAGCCTGCCTCACTCTAATGATAATATATCTGTACTGTAATGTTTTCCGACGGTACTAGCTTTTGTTAGCAATATAGAAGTATTACATATATGGACCACGCCCACTTTTCCTATATAGAAAAAATCGGAAATTTGGTATCTCAGTCGCTAATATAGCTAGAGCGATTAAATTTTACCCACGTGTTGAGCTCAGGCCCCTAGCAAGAAATTTTATGAAATTTTGGAAAATGGGCGGTGCCACGCCCACTTATTAAGGGTCAAACCTTGAAAGTTTTATATGTCATAACTCAGAAACAATTGAAGATGTATCGATCAAATTTGGTACGCGTGATATACTTACTTAGGCAAACGTTTGGACGGAAAATAGTTAAAATCGGTTGACGGCCACGCCCACTTTTATATATGTATATTACAAAGTGACCTAATAAAAACATTTTAAGCTATATCTCTGTCAAATATAAAGATATATCATTGAAATTTTGTCGCCTGAGTCCAATTATGGACATAAAACAAAAAACACAAAAATTTTGGAAAATGGGCGGTGCCACGCCCACTTATTAAGGGGCAAACATTGAAAATTTTATGAGTCATAACTCAGAAACCGTTAAAGATATATCGATGAAATTCGGTACGCGTGATATACTTACTTAGGCAAATGTTTGGACGAAAAATTTTCAAAATCGGTTGACGACCACGCCCACTTTTATATATGTGTATTATAAAGTGGCCTAATAAAAACATTTTAAGCGATATCTCTGTCAAATATAAAGATATATCATTGAAATTTTATAGCAGGAGTCCAACTGCGGACATAAAACGAAAAACATAAAAATTTTGGAAAATGGGCGTGGCACCGCCTCTTTTTAGAAACAGGAATATACGAGATTTCTGAGCCTATAACTCGACAAATAATTGAGGTATTATAACGAAACTTGGTTTGTACACTTTTATAACCTGTGTTAATAGACACGCAAAAATTTATTGAAATCGGTTTATGACCACGCCTACTTTTTAACAAAGATATTTCTGGAACACCCTTTGGGAATTTGTAACGTGACATCTCTGTAAGGAGAAGTCATAAAGCAGGGCTGCTCAACGCTCTCGTATTGAAAGTACAAAACTCAATACATCTACAAATTTTGTATATGCACTGAAAAATTTTTTTGCTCATTTAAATTTTTTTATCAATTCCAATAAAATATTATTTTAGAATTTAGTTTCAAATGATAGTATCACATATATACAAATTTTTTTAATTTCTTATATGAAAATTTTTTGAATTCAAATTTTTTACAGTGCTTTCATTTCTTGAATTTTTTTTTCATTACACATTTGTTATTGTAAATTTTGATTTCTTATGGCAGTGCTCGAGCTCCTATACAAAGTGCTTTTGCTCTGCACATTCAATATGAATCATAGGCACATACATATAAATTTTTTTTGATATCTGAGTGCTTATGGGAGTGCACAGAAAATTTTATTTTCATATTTCAAGTGCAAATATGTATCTGTGCCTATGATTCGGAACAAAACAAAAACAATTGTGCTTTGAGTGCCTATGAGGTGAGCAGCCCTGTCATAAAGGAATGAAATTTTGCACAAATAATAATATTCATGTGCTTAGTTGGATGACTGATAAAAATGTTGAAAATGGGCGTGGCTACGCCCACTTTATGCGGCACTCGCTTTATATAAAATAATCCGTGTTTCCATCAAACGCAAACAAACAATGAAAGCATACAGCTGAGTATCTAATGTTCGATTCCACTCGAACTTAGGCTTCCTTACTTGTTTTGTGTGTGTTAGTGCAATCGGCAGTCGTCGTGCTACACGTTCTTGTTCGGGCTCGCGTTGATGAGGATCAAGTCTTTTAGATATTTGCGTCAATCACCCGACACTCACACATATGTATACACTTCTTAACATTCCAGATTTTAAGTGGCCAAGGGCCTTAAGAGTTTGATATACATATGTATTATAAGCGATATTTGTGTACTATAAATTATAGTCTGAAAAAATTACATTTCGCTAGCTTAGAGTGCAAACTGTGTAAGTCCACTTTTATGAAAAAGTGTATTTTTATGTAGAACGCTAGAAAAATCAAATACGCACCGCGCTAAACAAGTCTGAGATACTTGTCATATTTCTACTCGTTATTATTCAGTGATACGCAAATTGTGTAAGTCCAAAAAGCGAAAAAAATTGTGTAAGTCTAAAATATTTATATGAAGAGAAATTTTTTTTTTCATTTCGAATTTTTTTTCTTTTTTGTTTTTGTCTCTCCTACAAAGTTTTAAAAAAGGACTTACACAATTTGCATTCTACGCTAGCGATTTTTATCATTTGTAAAAAAAATTGTAGTTTTTTTAGGTAATTTTAATTTTGGTAAATTTTTTATATTGGCCGTGACCCCCCCGAAAAATTCTCTAGCTACGCCACTGAGCAGCTGGACCCACCCAAAAAAGGGATACGGTAGCACTATTGTTTGGCAGAAAAATAAGCTGTTGCAGAAATTATGATAGAATCGCCATATAGCATCATTTGCAAAATATGCTTGTAAACCCAGTCACAGCAGAAATATATATATAAAATATTTCAAATTAAGCTATTATCATTTAAATATTTAAATTAATGAGAATTTATATCCATAAATTAATGCAAAATATATTCGGGTCGAAAACGACCCGAAAAGTAGAATTCTGAAGTTTTTTTTTCGTAGGTCTACGGTTAATTTCTCAATCAGCTCTTTGTTATGAACACAATAGTGAATTTAAGGAAATATTACGAGCATTCAAGATTTCCTTGCCATTGTCTAATACTCTGTTCATGCTGAGCCTGAATTTATCATTTCGGAGACATTTTCGCATTTGGCCCAAAATGCAACAGGAAATGTTACATTTATCCATACAAAGTTCTCTACCGAAATGCAACTAAATGCGACTTTAATTCTTTATTTTGAATGTAAATTCTAAAAAACTCCTGTAATCCTCGAAAAGATTTGCCATTAGAATAGAAAAGAGTGGAAACACTGTGGCAAAACAAGAACGGAATACCTACAATATTACGCAGATAGAGCAATGATGACGTCACTCTACACATAACGAACGCAGGTAAACGAAACAGAGTGCATTTACAAAATGTGGCAGCATGAACACTTTTCGAAAAGCTATGTTCGAATTCGAAAATGTTGCATTTCAAATTCAGAAAGAACATAGTTGTCGTTTTCGATTCGCCATCACACAAGCGAGGTCGGATCGAACAAAAATGTTTGAACCCATAATGAGTAGTAGCCATACTCGCTAACTGGTCGATAAAAATTTCCCTCTGCTCGCTATCATTCACATATAAATTTGACAGATAGAAATTTATAGCGAGCAGAGAAATTGTGAATCGAAAACGGCTAGTATAACACTCCCTTTTTTGAATCTCAAGCAAAAAACGTGTGAAAAATATATGTTACAATGCTTAATGAGGAGTGCAAAATACTGTTTTACAGCCGCAATCTCATAATGGTGCATGATTTTATTTAGTATTCTAAAAAGAGAATAAAGCAAAAAAACCAACAACACTTTGCTTTAAATATAAATATGCATAAAATCTCTGGAGTAAATGGAAATATGTTAATTTTATGCCAGATTTAATCTCTCTCATATATTTTTATGTGTCACCATAAAAACCACAAAAGCCAATCTGCATACAATGAAAGTGATGAACATTCGGCATAAATCATAAACTTTTCTTTACTTGTTGCGCGATGACATAAATAACTGCCTGTGTATTTATATATGTACAATTTTTGACCTGTATAGACCCTGCAGCGAAATCAACTAGTTGTAAACTAATTGACAACTAGTTGGCCATACAGCTCAACTAGTCAGCCATCTATCTTTTTTCCATATTAGCAACTGGTATTTTTAACACGGTGATGACCTAGGAAATGGCAATTGTCAATATCAACACCAGAGTCACACCACTTGACTGACTAGTCACTATCCACACCAGCATCATACCACTTGACTGACTAGTCAGTATACACACCAGCATCAAACAAATTTGCTGACTAGTCAGTGTAGATATCAGAACTATACCAGTTGACTGACTAGTTTTACATGCTACTCCAATGAAATAAAAATTGCAAAATAAAGTTTCTAATACATTTATTTAGTTATTAGAGTATGATATTTAAATTAAAGAATTTAGGCACATTATATTGTGATCTTCCATATTCAATATTTAGGAAAATTAACATTAACATTGTGAATAAGAAGCACGTTGACCATTCTAAGCTTGACATTTATATTGATGATTTTCTGACTTTATACAAACATATCATGTACTTTTTTCTATGGCTGAAGTAGTATCTAATATACTGGGCTATATTAACATCTCAAACTATGTTATATTTGTGGTATTCACCTGATTTAATGATCTAACAATTTGCAACCAACTAAATCTACAAGGGGCCTACTACGCAGGGTTCGAATACTAAAACAACAATAAAGAAGTTGCTTTACTTTTACTGCATACGTATTCATTGCAACCTCCAGAAGCCCCGGATACATTCGTTTTTAATTTGAAACCCTTTTTTTTGGCAAAACTTCTTGTTTCATTACTAATCTCAATTTGTCCCCTATGAATCTAGTTGGGCAACTCCCATAATTTATCTAGTCAGTTAACTGGTAGGTTGACTGACTAGTTTGGCCTTTCGCTGCAGGGGAACTGCAGTCCTTGGCAAAGCTCGTATAAATTCTCATAAGCGTACTTGTGTATATACAATCACTTAAGTGCTTACGTATTTACATATACGTATATGTAAGTATGTATGCATGTTCATTCTACGGAATGTGTGAGGCAAAGTATTTATGATTTACCCAATAAACGAGTTGGTTAACAAAATTTAAAACCATTGGAAAACGAAGCTCTTTCTCAAGTCTCACCCACTATAATAAATGTGGAAAAGGTTGGTATTCGACTTGAGCAATGAGTAGCCCACTTTCAAAGAGAGCTATGTGAATTTTTTAAATTAAGCCACAAATTAGAAAAACCTACTACGGCATCAAACTCTATTTTATTAGAATATTTTTTTTAATACCTGAAAGCTTACGCCATAAGGAATTTTACTATATGAAAAAATTAAGCCGCATTATGGCAGATTTTTCCAATTCAATGTTAAATATTTCACATAGCTAGTTTTGAAATAGTATTTTTTAGTTTTTAAATCGAAATGCATAATAATTACAACAATGTTTGCCTAGGCGTATGAGCCACTTTCTTCAGATAGTGACTTTTGACAGTGAATAATAAAATCATGTGTTTCGTATTAATTGCCTTTCTTTCAGAATACGGAAGGATTTTGCAATAAATTCTTAATGCATATTATAAACCATTTTCTAACATTCGTCATAATGTTTATTGGGTGCCCATAATACACACGTGTATGTATGTACAAGTGATCTCATAACAACAATGTTTTATACACCCATAATTAATTTGAATTGTGTTTGATTATTTTCAACATGTCCACCAATCATTATACACAGTAAAAATTTTAGTTTAATTTTAATACCATTTTGGTATTTATATATAACAATGCCAAAAAGCATAAAATTAAAACCATTCTGGTTTAAAAAAAAGAAGAGAATATTGAGAGACAGAAATTATTCTTGGTGTCAAATTAATACTTTCTTGGAATTAAATCAAAACCAAATTTTCATTATTTTTAGAATATTTCTGGTATTAAAAATATTTTAAATGGTATTAAATCTATCCGAAAATTGGAATAAATTGTATACTTTTTTGGATTTAAAAATAAACCCCCATAAAATTTCCAGTGGATATTCTGCAAATAACCCATTATCCCAAAGATTAATGAGAAATTGAATAACTTTAACATAGTTTATTTACATAAAAATCCAAAACAGTTGTAGCAAGCACTAAAGTACCTTATATATCGAGCCCTAATCCTCATAAAAGTGTATCCTACAAAAAGTAAATTTTACAGGACACAGTTTTTTTTAATTTGTTTTGCATACAGTTTGTATGCAGCCGTGAAACTTATTTGGTCTCTAACTTCGAAACTGCACATTTCACAGCCATGAAATTTTGGAAGTTGATGCATGTGATAGTAAATTGTTGATTTCCATAAAAATGCTGAAATCGAGAATTTTGTTGGATACACTTT
The DNA here is from genome assembly GCA_960531455.1 of Urophora cardui. Taxonomy (NCBI): domain Eukaryota; kingdom Metazoa; phylum Arthropoda; class Insecta; order Diptera; family Tephritidae; genus Urophora; species Urophora cardui. The sequence continues at coordinate 126,792,542 of OY482670.1, read as the reverse complement.
TATGGCGGTTAGGGCTCGATATATATATATATATATATATTGTCACTTTTATACTAATATTTTGGAAATGTCCACGGAAATTTCGGCACCGTCGCGGTTATTGCAGTGATACTGCCTTATGACTGAAACTGCCTTATACCTGAAACTGCCTTATGACTGAAAAAATAAAGCAAAATTTACCCTCATGATATTTAATTAATCTCCTGCATTACTTACTTGATGCAATTATTAGATTCGGTCCATTTATTTGAGTATATTTGATTACTCCTCCGGATTGCAGTTTTAGAAACATTTTGTTTGATTTTATTTTTACTTTTTTCTGATAATTTTTTTTTTTAATATTTTTTTGGTTTTGATTTCAAACCAAAAATATTTTGATGGTAATATAATTGAGAAAGAGAAAGTTTTTTATACTTTTCAGGATTTGTTTTTAAACCATAAATGATTAAATTTCTTTAGAGAGGATTTTAATACTTTTCAAGACTTTATTTTGAAACTATTTTGGAATAAATAAAATTGTAAAGCTTCTCATAGTTTAAAAATAAGACTTTTTGGCATTAAAATTCAAATATAATTTCGAGAATGATTAAATTAAGTACCAAATGATATTAGAAATAAACTATTAATTTCACTGGATCACAAAATGAAATTTTTTGTCTGTACTTTGGACGTGACCATCCTATCTATATGTAAAATCGGTCGCTGATTCCGAAAATCGGGCTCATTTTTAATTCTATGGGAAGGTTTTTGAGATATCGGCAATTTACCGTTATTTGGCCACTGGCTCCACTTAATCCTGTATACCTTTTTAACGCAGTGAGCTATCTTCCTTGGAGTGACACTCAACGAAAGCAAATTAAATTTCCTTTTCATCGCTGCTATAACATTTTTCTGTAACTCTTATAGTTTCTGAAATATTGACGATTCAATTTGAATTTTTTCGATTTTTTACGATTTTTTGAAGAAAAAATTGAATTTGTCAGGCAATATCTTTTAAACCAATGTCTTCACCTTCGGTTTTACTCCTTTACATGAAGCTCCATTCTATTGGGAAAAATATAAGCTATCAACGAAGAAAATCCATGGTAAAATGGAAAAGTTATAGGCGATCAAGTAAATACATCCAACTCGCGCAATGCCTCTGCACGGGTATATTCTATGCATGTTATACCCGTAAATGGGCTTTTATCTACTGCGCTGCCAATGTGCTGCTACTGCAGATGTGTAGGTATTGGTATAACATGCATAGAATATACCCGTGCAGAGGCATTGCGCGACTTGGATGTATTTACTTGATCGCCTATAACTTTTCTATTTTACCATGGATTTTCTTCGTTGATAGCTTATCTTTTTCCCAATAGAATGGAGCTTCACGTAAAGGAGTAAAACCGAAGGTGAAGACATTGGTTTAAAAGATATTGCCTGACAAAGTCAATTTTTTCTTCAAAAAATCGTAAAAAATCGAAAAAATTCAAATTGAATCGTCAATATTTCAGAAACTATAAGAGTTACAGAAAAATGTTGTAGCAGGGATGAAAAGGAAATTTAATTTTCTTTCGTTGAGTGTCACTCCAAGGAAGATAGCTCACTGCGTTAAAGAGGTATACAGGATTAAGTGGAGCCATTGGCCAAATAACGGTAAATTGCCGATATCTCAAAAACCTTCCCATAGAATTAAAAATGAGCCCGATTTTCGGAATCAGCGACCGATTTTACATATAAATAGGATGGTCGCGTTCAGAGTATTTTTTGGCTGTAGAGCAGTGTTTTTACTGTGTACATATATCTTGAGTGCCAATTTACATTAAACGGTGGCAATTTCGAGTGTAGGCAATATTTTATGCCCCTCGGCAAATGTAAGCATTTTGTATAAAAATGTTCTCCGCGCTCCAGTTATGATTAAGTCAATCAAACAAAATCTAAGCGAGCAATTTTACACTTTTAATGTGAAAAAGTTTCTCAAACAATCATAATAATAATACTCCACAATTAACCACCATGTCGGCACCATGACTGCTATGATTGCGTGCTTGATGTATTTGTTGTAGCACGCAAAGTCACCGCGCCGCCACTCAATTGTGGCAATTTGCTATATCCTCTAATAATACTAGTGTTAGAGCGGATATAGCGAATTTCCGGCATTGGTTGAGCATGCACATACATACATACACACAGATTGTTAGTAATTACCCTGCAGGCAGCTCAATAACTAGTGAGCAAAATTTCTAGTCCCGAACTAGCGAAAAGGTGTCAAAAAGGAATTGGCTCAATTGTAGTTAGATCCTCATCAGTTCAGGAGAAGTGAATTGAGTGCCCATTATAAGACACACTTTGATTTGTATGCAATTTCGAAGTGACAAAAATTCTATGAACATTTTTCGTTCGTTCAATTGCCGTCGACTTTGTATATTTCTGCAATTCTCAGATGTTTAGTAAAGCATTTTATATAAAGAGTTTTCTATTTGCATCTTAACTTGTATGAAATTATGCTTTTCCGATCACCAAGGCTTATTTTTATTTTTTTTTTTGTTTTATTACTTTTTAAATATTTTTGTAAATTTTTATTAAATAAATAAATAAATAAAAAAAATATTAGTTAAAGAAAATAAAAAAATAAGTTATCATCCACCTCGATACCGACAGGATTCGAACCCGCGCCCCTCATATTGAAACGCACATGCGTTAGCCAGTCGGCCATTGCGCCACTTGTATGAAGTGTGTCAAAAGCTGCACTTAAGCGGCAGATGTAAAACTGTAGAATTTGTAGGTACTTGTGCTAGTTCAGAACTATCGAAATTCTGCCAATAAACGAACTAGTGTAAACTGTAGAATTTAGCACTAGTTCGGAACTATCGAAAATGTAGTGCAGAAAGTGACAATTGACACCGCCTAGGACATCACCGTGTTAAATTCGTCAGTTGATAACATGCAAAAGTGATTTAGCTCGCACCAGTAGTTGCGCAAAATGCACTAGAAGCGACCTAGTTCGGAACTAGGGATTTTCCCTACAGGGTGAATGTGAAGGGTGTAAGTAGCTTGTGTATGAATATGATGAATCCAAGTGTGTAAATTGAGAGTGTGAGTGAGTTAGTTGTTGGTAATTGAAGTGAGTACGGCTAAGTGATTCATTAAACATGACTGATTGAATGGGAAGAATTTTAGAGGAATATGGCTATGTGTATATATGTAACTATTTAAATATCAAAACACAATATATCCACTTGTTACCAAACAACACCCATTAACTTTTTTCTGAAGGGGTATTTTGGATCCGTTTTTTTTTTGGCAATCTAAAGTAAATGGCGTTTGGGAGGTCGCTAGAGCGTTAAAATATTCAAAAGGCGAGAAAGGTTTCTCAGAACGTAACAAAGAAAAAAGAACGTAAAAGAGCACAAGAAATTAAGAAAAAACTAGTATAACGCCTTGAAATATGCAACAAATTTTGTACAACTAATTTATATCCTGTTTATATGTAAATAAAGTATTGGCTTTTTGGTGGTGGTGGTTCTGGGATGCGTTATCGCAATAGAAGCTACACCAATAACAACTATGCTGGTTAAATTTATAAAAGACGTTATACGCTGCTACTAAAAAATTATGAAATTACCCATAAACAACAATTTCAGCAATATGAAGCAATAATATTGTCAATAGCAATAACAAGAGCTTTAAAAAATAATAACAAAACAGAAAAACAAAAACAGAAACAAAAACAAAAGCAAAGCGAACACAAATTATTTGTAGTACAATTGCTCTTTCAGCTTATCGTCTGGATAAATATATGTACATATATATATACATATCGATAACACCAACTCAATTTCCGGTGGTTCGATTCAATTATATGATTACGCATACGCCACGGACTTACACACCGCTACATAATCGCCAATTGCCAACAACAACAGACACCAGAAACAACGCGTACGCACACACAGCAACATCCGCAACAACAGCACCAATAACAACAGCAACAACAGCAACAACAACAACAAGCACGCAAATATCTACTTAAAAACACACACACGCACACACACAACACAATAAGTATTGAAGCCTTGCACAAAAAAATAGTACTCAAAAATGAATTTAATGTTTCGTAAGCATTTTCGTGAAGGTGGAGGTGGTGGAAAGACTGGTGGCGGCGGCGGCACTAAGCTGCAAGCCAAGGCAAATCGTACGAAGCGTTCGCGCGACATGATGGCCAATCAACAGGAGGAAATTCATTATCGAACACATTTGTTCTTTTCACCCAGTCGCCCCGGAACGGAAGCGAGCGAAGGTAGGCGGTTATGCGTTGATTGTTTTGATTGAGTTCAGCTGCTGCACCATTCTGCAATAAGTTGCGCTTTGACACCCATGCATATCACACACACACATACAAGTTTCCACCAAAAACAAAAAAAAAGCGAACAATGAAACCAATAAAAAAAAAAAAAACAAAAAAGAAAAAAAAGAAAACAAAAATCAAACAAACCAACTAAAAATCTTTTAGATTAAAACAAAATACAACTTAAAACTCCACACACACACACACACATTTAATCAACACATATAAATGCATTTACATAAGTACTGAAGCACTTGTAGATTTAGTAAATTTTAGTTGCTGGATAGTGCGCCAACATCGCTACGTTGCACTCTTAATTTTTTTTTTATTTATAGTTGTTTTTTCTTTCGGTTTTCCTTCTTTCATCCTCTCTTTTTCTGTCTCAAACGCCATACCCATCCCATTTAAAAGCGAAGCTAACACCTGAAACATAATCGTAGAGTTAAACCTAAATTGGTTAATTAGTAAACTTTTGATCATTTTAAGTATTTTCTTTTGTATACACATTGGGCCGGGTCGATTTGTTTGGAGGGAAATTAATCAATATCGTGTCACCAAATTTGGGATTACTTTCATTTTGCTAAGTAGAAAACTTTTCCACGACATTTGTCTAAAATTAATTTTGATATTCCGGAATTTGGTTTTTATGGACCTAGATGGACTTTTTAAAATCAAAAATGAACAAAAATCGATAGAAAATGCGCGTGCCAATATGCAAATTAAATGCAATTACATAATCAACTTTATTCAACTCTAAGAAAACTCAAGGTTACTCATACGCCATGTGGTACTACTGGAGGGGGAAAAACAATTTTAAAGCAGCATAAGTGTACGTTTTGAGAATAACTTCTCCATTTATGCAGCTAAAATTCTGAAACTTTGTGTTTGGAGCATTTATTGTACACAAATTTACATATGTCAGCGAAAATTCTGTGTACATTTGGAAAAGCAACCTAAGTCTAAATTCGCAATTTTACAGGAGAGCAAAAAACAGTTTTGCAAGTGCACAGAGTCTTTCCATCATATATTTTCATAGAAGTAAGAGCGTGGCATGATAAAACAATCTTCTGTTGTTCATTTTAAATTGAATTTTTATTTCTTGGCGTAACGGTTGTTATTTAAATGGATTTCAAATAAAATAAGTGCTTTTTCCAAATTGTTTTTTGAAAAAAAACACCAACTTATCTCAATTTAGGTTCTTTTTATACTCAGCTGTACTAGTACACAGAGTATTATAGTTTTAATCACATAACGGTGGATTGTAACAGAGTGAAATAATCGAGATAGATATAGACTTATATATATCAAAATGATCAGGGTGAAAAGAGAAATCGATTTAGCCATGTCCGTCCGTCCGTCCGTCCGTCCGTCTGTCCGTCCGTCTGTAAACACTCTAACTCGCGCAAAAATTGAGATATTTTGATGAAATTTGAAATGCAAGTTGGTATCGAGACTGGGACGGTTGGTATTGAAAATGGGCGAAATCGGACCATGACCACGCCCACTTTTCCTATATAGAAATAATCGGAAATTTGGTATCTCAGTCACTAATATAGCTGGAGCGATGAAATTTTACCCACGTGTTGAGCTCAGGCCCCTAGGAAGAAATTTGTTGAAATTTTGGAAAATGGGCGGTGCCACGCCCACTTATTAAGGGTCAAACCTTGAAAGTTTTATATGTCATAACTCAGAAACCATTGAAGATATATCGACAAAATTTGGTACGCGTGATTTACTTACTTAGGCATACGTTTGGACGGAAAATAGTTAAAATCGGTTGACGGCCACGCCCACTTTTATATATGTATATTACAAAGTGACCTAATAAAAACATTTTAAGCGATATCTCTGTCAAATATAAAGATCTATCATTGAAATTTTGTCGCGTAAGTCCAACTGCGGACATAAAACGAAAAACACAAAAATTTTGGAAAATGGGCGGTGCCACGCCCACTTATTAAGGGGCAAACATTGAAAGTTTTATGAGTCATAAATCAGAAACCGTTGAAGATATATCGATGAAATTTGGTACGCGTGATATACTTACTTAGTCAAATATTTGGACGAAAAATTTCCGAAATCGGTTTAGGGCCACGCCCACTTTTATATATGGGTCTTATAAAGTGACCTAATAAAAGCATTTTAAGCGATATCTCTGTCAAATATAAAGATATATCGTTGGGGTAAGTGGAAAAAATATATATATCATTGAAATTTTATAGCAGGAGTCCAACTGCGGATATAAAACGAAAAACACAAAAATTTTGGAAAATGGGCGTGGCACCGCCTCTTTTTATAAACAGGAATATACGAGATTTCTGAGCCCATAACTCGACAAATAATTTATATATAATGACGAAATTTGGTGTGTACACTTTCATTACTTGTGGTAATACACGCTCAAAATTTTAGCGAAATCGGTTGACGACCACGCCCACTTTTATATATGAGAACTATAAAGGGGCCTAATAAAAACATTTTAAGCGATATCTCTGTCAAATATAAAGATCTGTCATTGAAATTTTGTGGCATGACTTCCACAATAGACCGGAAACAACAAATAGAAAAATTTTGGAAAATGGGCGTGGCACCGCCTCTTTTTACACAAAGGGATATACGAGATTTCTTAGCCTTTAACTCGACAAATAATTGAGATATTATGACGAAACTTGGTTTATACACTTTTATAACTTGTGTTAATAGACACGCAAAAATTTATTGAAATCGGTTTATGACCACGCCTACTTTTTAAGAAAGATATTTCTGGAACACCCTTTGGGAATTTGTAACATGACATCTTTGTAACTAGAAGTCATAAAGGAATGAAATTTTGCACAAAGTATAATATTGATATGCTTAGTTGGATGACTGATAAAAATTTAGAAAATGGGCGTGACTACGCCCACTTTATGCAGCACTCGCTTTATATTAAGTGCACCGTGTTTCCATCAAACGCAAACAAACAATGAAAGCATACAGCTGAGTATCTAATGTTCGATTCCACTCGAACTTAGGCTTCCTTACTTGTTTCAAATTGATCTTCATCAAAATTTTATAGAATTTTAGCCTCCTAATTGGAATTAAGTTCATTTGGCAAACTGAAATATGATAGAAAATCGACTTAAGTTGGTTAGGTTGGTTTTTCAAAAGCATATTGAATAAAAATATGCCACCTAAATTAAGTTAGGTTCTTTTTTCAAGAGGAATTCTTGCAACTTTTGTTATCACTTCTATCTTATCTTAAGTGGCTTTTGCAAATGCATATGTGAAAAATATGGACTTAAGATGATTATCGATTCATCATATCTCCTGAACCCGAAATGATATCATAACACCGATTAGACAGAAAGAAGCGTATTTTAAAATGTATCTTTATGATAAAAAAAAAGCTGAAAATGCACTTAGGTCGACTTAGGTGGTTCTTTCAAATGTCCACAGAATTATTGATATTGGGCAGGGACTGTAACGGTTATGAGTTATATCCAAAAACTTGATTTTTAATCATTATTTACTGAGTTTTATTTTCTGCTCACAAAATAAAAGTTATTTCTCGAGTTTTATTTTTCCCTCACAAAATAAAAGTTATTTCTTGAGTTTTATTTTTCCCTCACAAAATAAAAGTTATTTCTTGAGTTTTATTTTTTCCTCATAAAATAAAAGTTATTTCTTGAGTTTTATTTTTCCATCAGAAAATAAAAGTTATTTTTTGAGTTTTATTTTTCCCTCAGAAAATAAAAGTTATTTTTTGAGTTTTATTTTTCGATCAGAGAATAAAAGTTTCTCAGTTTAATTTTGGCTGCAATTGTAGATTGTGCCATATAAATAGCTAAAGTAGATAAATAAATTTTAAATTTTTTTACTTATAAACTTTACCTACATGTTATTGTGGCAAAATCGACAGCTGCAGCTAAAATTAAACTGATGAAACTTTTATTCTCTGAGCAAAAAGATAAAACTCAGAAAATAGCTTTTATTTTCTGATCGAAAAATAAAACTCAAGAAATAACTTTTATTTTCTGATCGAAAAATAAAACTCTAAAAATAACTTTTAGTTTCTGAGGGAAAAATAAAACTCAAGAAACAAAATCTGACCAAAACAAAATAAACAAAAAATTAAAAAATTAATAAAAACAAGTAAGGAAGCCTAAGTTCGAGTGGAATCGAACATTAGATACTCAGCTGTATGCTTTCATTGTTTGTTTGCGTTTGATGGAAACACGGTGTAGGTACTTTATATAAAGCAAGTGCTGCATAAAGTGGGCGTAGCCGCGCCCATTTTCAAAATTTTTATCAGTCATCCAACTAAGCATATTAATATTATTCTTTGTGCAAAATTTCATTCCTTTATGACTTCTAGTTACATAAACCGATTTCAATAAATTTTTGCGTGGCTATTAACACAAGTTATAAAAGTGTATAAACCAAGTTTCGTCATAATATCCCAATTATTTGTCGAGTTATAGGCTAAGAAATCTCGTATATCCCTTTGTGTAAAAAGAGGCGGTGCCACGCCCATTTTCCAAAATTTTTCTATTTGTTGTTTCCGGTCTATTGTAGAAATCATACCACAAAATTTCAATGAATCATCTTTACATTTGACAAAGATGTCGCTTAAAATGTTTTTATTAGGTCACTTTATAATACCCATATATAAAAGTGGGCGTGGTCGTCAACCGATTTCGCTAAAATTTTCAACATGTATTACCACAAGTAATATAAGTGTACACACCAAGTTTCGTCATTATATATCAATTATTTGTCGAGTTATGGGCTCAGAAATCTCGTATAATCCAGCTTCTAAAAAGAGGCGGTGCCACGCCCATTTTCCAAAATTTTTGTGTTTTTCGTTGTATGTCCGCAGGTGGACTCCTGGCATAAAATTACAATGATATATCTTTATATTTGACAGAGATATCGCTTAAAATGTTTTTATTAGGTCACTTTATAATACCCATATATAAAAGTGGGCGTGGCCGTCAACCGATTTTGACAATTTTTCGTCCAAACATTTGCCTAAGTAAGTATATCACGCGTACCAAATTTCATCGATATATCTTCAACAGTTTCTGAGTTATGACTCATAAAGCTTGCAATGTTTGCTCCTTAATAAGTGGGCGTGGCACTGCCCATTTTCCAAAATTCCATCAAATTTCTTCTTAGGTGCCTGAGCTCAACACGTGGGTAAAATTTCATCACTCTAGCTATATTAGTGGCTGAGATACCAAATTTCCGATTTTTTCTATATAGGAAAAGGGGGCGTGGTCATGGTCCGATTTCGCCCATTTTCAATACCAACCGTCCCAGTGTCGATACCAACTTGCATTTCAAATTTCATCAAAATATCTCAATTTTTGCGCGAGTTAGAGTGTTTACAGACGGACGGACGGACGGACGGACGGACATGGCTCAACCGATTTCTCTTTTCACCCTGATAATTTTGATATATATAAGTCTATATCTATCTCGATTATTTCATTCTGTTACAATCCACCGTTATGTGATTAAAACTATAATACTCTGTGTACTAGTACAGCTGAGTATAAAAAATGAACTCAAGAAACAACTTTTATTTTCTGGAATAATTGCGAAAATATGCGAGGCACGAGGCATTCAGCCTCCAAAACCTGGAAATCAGGCTATATCTCGCAAACAGCTCATTCGATATTCATTCTAATTTGAATTCAGCATTAAAATCCGACTTCGTCCATAAAAGCCAAAATCTGCAACATCAAAATTTATTTCAGACAAATGTCGTGAAAGAGTGTTCTACTTAGAAAAATGAGAGGAATCCGAATTTCGATGGCACGATATAGGTTAGTAAATCGCCCCAGCCTAATACACATGCACATAATTATGTATGCACGTACGTACATGCATATGTAAAGCACATTAATGCAGCCATAATAATAATAAATGATTATGGACTTTTCTACTAATGAAAAAAGGTATAAGAAATTGTAAAAACATAACCACAAAACGAAACTCCCATACTTACATTACAACCACCAACTATACATACATATGTATGTATGTATGTACATACATATGTGCTATATGCATACCCAAATGTTCATAATTAAATGAATACAAACAAGCAAAAACAAACAAACTTTAAACCAACAGAACTCATTGCAGAAAGGTGCACTGCCTTATCGGGTGCGACCACTGCAACATCATTTCCACCGCAGCAGCAATATGAAGTGGACGCACCGCAGCCGCTTGTCGATCGTAAGCCATCCATATCGCTATTAAGATGGAATCATAGCATTAGGACGTCGCGAAATGAACACGTTGGCACGATGCTATCGAATGCAGCTGTAGCTATAGAAACAACAACAACAACAACATCAACAGCAAAAACAACAACCACAGCGACGATGACAACAACAGCAACGACGATGAGCCACCACTATCAAGCTGACAGGCAAGGTTTGAGAGTTTCTGTTCGTTCCTCGTTAATCTCTAATACGACTGACCAAAACAAAATAAAAAAAAAATAAAAAAAATTAATAAAAAAAAAAATAATAAAAAAGTAATAAAATAATAATAATAAAAAATCATAAAATAAATAAAAATAAAATTTTAATTAAATATGTATATAAAAGCCCACATCAAACTTGCAAACGTGACAGAAGCTAAAGGTTAAGAAAAAATATAAAATCAAATAAAACGACGTGTAACATAGAATAAAATGAATTTTCTATGTAAAAAATTTAAATTTATTTTGTTGCAAAGCTAGAATTATTATTATTTTTATTTTGAACGCTCTTCTCTATATGTGTAAAATCAAATTAAAAACAGTTAAAAAATATTTACTTGTTTAAAATTGCTTTAAAAACAAACACAAAATTGCTTACCACCCCATGCAAACTCCTGCACATTACCATCCCCATTATGTAGCGCCTTTTCTCCTTTTCCACCCTCTAATACTTTTATTAATATTTATGTAGTATTTTTATTTAACATTAACATTGGAAACACTTAATACCATATAAAAAAACAGCGAAAATTACTTTCGATAGGAAACAAATGACTGTCCGTTGGGCGTTTGTGGGTATGACATTTTCTTGCAAATGGATTTGGGACATAATTTAAAATGCATTTGGTATCATCTACATATAAGTAGTCCACTCTCAAAACTAGCTATGTGAAATTTTGTTGATATTGTATTGAGTTTTTGATGGATTTTGTATTTATAAGTATATAATGTCCATTAAGAATTTACTGGGAAATCCTTCCGTATTCTGAAAAAAATAGCATTAAATACGATTACACTTTCAACAGTCTCTATAGATTTTATATGTATGTATACATTCAAAACTCTATTTTTGTTTTTTCTACTTTATTGCTTAATATGAAAAATTCACATAGGGACTTTTGAAAGTGGACTACTCATATTTTGCATTAATTTCCATGCAATATGTAATTTATATTTATCACATTCAATTTCAGTTTGTGGGTATTTATTTGACAAACCTTATCAAGAGCCAACAAATTAAGTGCATAATTTGTGGAAGATACTGTTTGAATATACATATTAACACGTTCCATTTTATTCATTTGTGTGCAGTGTTGCCGTTGGGGCCACTAAGGTAGCAATTTGACCCTTTTTAAGAGCCAGGCCACCGGAACCCAACTTTTTGAAAATATGCAATGTTTGAAGCTTTTTACTCTTAAAAATTTGGGACACTTTTGGCCCTTTTCTTACTTTCAAAACTATAATGTAATAAAAATTTTTTAGTTTTTTTTTTCTTAAATATGAAAAAAAAACCTGTTTGTTACCTTTTCACTTTTCATTGCCAACTCTCCGCTCCGAAGGAAAATCCCGAATGAGGTATTTTGGTATAACTTTGTAGAATACAAGAGAAGAGATGATGCATACAGAAAATTGTTTGAACAAACCGAAATAAGTGGAAGAGTTTTGGCACAGCTTGGGGAATATGAAAAACAATTTAAATGAGAACTTATTTAAAATTTGTATTTATTTGTTGCAAATATATTAACGCTGCCACATAGCAGTGCATCAGCTGAAAAATTATTTTCAAATATTTCACTATTTAAGAACAAGGTTACAATCGCGTGGTAGAGGTGCATCAAGCCCCTAGACACGCCGCCTATTTAAAAAAAAAATCAGTTTTACATTTTTTGTCCCCCGATGCATTTACACTTTGATCTAAGTCATTAGGGCGAGAAGCAAATTAATACGTGCAATTCAATGATCTCAGTACTCAATTTAACTAATTGAATTATTTTAAGCATTAAATAAACCACAAAAATATATAAAGATGTGATTCTAGCTAAAAAAAAATAAAATTGGGTGACACTTTTTTCCTTTTTTCGAACATTTTTTTTTTATTTTTCAGCGGCAACACTGTTTGCGTCTATGTATTATTAAATTGTGGCAGCATCAAGTTTTATTTACATCAAGGCAAATTCATTATGGTCAAGACAAATTCATTCATATTGTAATCGTACGTGAACAGCTGACTTCTTCATCTTCTCGTTTTTAACTCGCCATGTACAGAGGAATACAGAAGAATGTCAAACAAAGAAATATTTGACTTTGAGTTTGACATTCTGATGGACAAAAACTTAAAGCGAATCGAGGCGAATATTGCCGAATTCGCCCTGCCATTGCCATAATGAATTTGCCTGCGTAGTGGATTTGTGTTCGCTTAATTTTCAACAACACAGAGGAAAGAAAATACATAATACGTTCTATGAAACTCATTCAAAGGGAAAATGTTACGGAAATAAATAAAAAAAAAACAGCCAACCGAGCCTCACCTTGAGTTCTAACGAGTAACCGAATGCTAAATATATGAGTAGTCCATTTTCAAAGCTGGCTATGTGAATTTTTCAAGTAAAGCAACAAATTAGAAAAAACAGAAAGAGTATTTCGAATGTGTAAATATGAGTATAATAAAATCCAGAGACATAACTGTTATAAAGAAATATTCAAAAAAAATTCCTTCACAACAATTAAAAAATTCAAAAATCTTTTTCTTTCATTTCTTAAGAGTTATTTCAACCCGAAAAAAAATATTTTTCAGTCGTAACTATTATGTTTGAAAAATATTTTTTTCTGTTGCTCATAACGATTATGTTCAGATTTTTATTTTTTCAATTGCCTCATAACTGTTATTCATGAGAAAAAATTTTTTCCGTTGCTCTTAACTTTTATTTTAAAATTTTTATTTTTTCCGTTGCCTCATAACTTCTACATTTCAAATTTTTTTAATTTTTTCGTTATATTGTGAGTATTATTTTGCAGAATATGTTTCTTTTTTTTGGTTATAGGACTTTATTTTTCGGTGAATAATATGAGATACATATGTGCGTGAATGTACGATTAGATGGCTTAGTGTGGTAGGAATTTGTCGTCCATGCTAAAGGTCTTGGGTTGTGATTTTTAAAAACAGCGTTTACTCCTCGCAAGTAATTTTTAGATAAGCGTTCGAGTAAATCATATTTGGTATACAGAAAAGTCCCCCTACTTTCCTTCCCCTTCAGTAGAAGTCCTTAAAATCCTTATAGCTCGGAGTCTATTTGCGTAAATCAATAATATTTGGTATATGGGCCACTACATCGAGTTTAGACAACTTTGGAAAAGTGTGAGTTGTCACCCATCCTTCTTAGCCCATCTGGCTTTTTAGCTAAGGAAAGTGAAAAAAGATTGAGATAGGGATAGGGATAGTTAAAGATTGAGGGTGGAGAGAGAGGGAATAGGAAAGGGAAAGAGGCAGAACTGAAGCTTGGTGGAAGATGGAAGATCATAAATTAATTCGAATTTAATTTAGGTTTCGAATGGATTTCGCTTGAATTTTTATTTTGGTGTATTGCCAATTTTACTTTAAATATTTTATAATTAAAAAAAAATCAACATTTTAATTTTCTTCCGCGGAAGACTTCGCGAGTATGGATTAGTCAATAAATATAATAGGAAGTTATATGTATGTACATTAGAGTACGTTTAACTTGTATGAAAAAATTAAAAGTTCATAAAAAGACTGTATCGCCCCTCAATCGGTAGTAGCATGGTCAAAGATATCACACATAAATTTATGTCCCGATTGATGACGGTTTAATGGAGTGCCACAGGGGTAAAAAAATGTAAGTTCTATGGCCATCTGAAATTTGACCCCCGTGAAAGACCACTAAACCGTCATCAATTGGGACCAAAATTTATATTTGTTATCCTTGGGTATAGAAATGTTGATTTTGGGTATTAGATAATTTACAAAAATATTTTGGTTTTTTTAACCTTCATAGATTTTTCACCACAATGCTTAACCGCCACCAATCTGGACCAAAATTTATCCGAGATATCTTTAACCATGTTGAGGGGGCGATAGAGTAAAATATCGTTAATTTGAATTTTAAACGCACTCTAATGTACATACATATCGACGCTTCCGGACAATATCGTGCTAAGTCTGACTACCACAGTGATTTGTTTTCTTATTGCTATCGATTCTTATCACCAGATCGATTATTTTATTTTCGAAAAATCGTTTCCGCGGAAAAAAATCCTACGGATTATTCTAAGTAACTTTGCATATGAAACCACGGGCCTAAACCGATATCTAATCAGCATTTTTTAATTTAGTTAGGATATATTTACAGCTAGTACCAATTGAAACATTCTAGCTTCGGGTTTGGGAATAAAATAAATATACTGTATTACATAGCACCATCCAATTACATACACTAGATACCGAAAGATGAAGTCCTATGAGCAAAAAAAGGAACCAATTCCACAAAATAATACTCACAATACAACGTAAAAATCAAAAATCTGAAATAGAAATTAGCTATAAGCATCAGAAAAAATTTATTTTCATGAATAACTGTTATGAGGCAACGGAAAAAATAAAAATTTCACAATAAACGTTACGAGCAACGGAAAAAATTTTTTCCTTTGAATAACAGTTATGAGGCAATTGAAAAAATAAAAACTGAATATAATCGTTATGAGCAACAGCAAATTTTTTCTTTCCCATAATAACTTTTAAATGTAAGGGAAAAATTTTTTCATTGAAATGTGCCCAACGTTTTTGATTTCAAAAAATTCAATAAGAGTTATTTTTCGTCTCTGATAAAATCATAGAAGCTTTTGAAAGTCTATTTTTTGAGAATATGCAAGGATATTGCAATAAATTCTTAATGAACATTAAACCCCTTTAAATACTGATACACAATCCATTGAAACTCAATATGGAAAACGCACATAGCCACTTTTGGAAGTGGACTACTCATACATATGTATGTATGTTTATTTGTGCAACGTCTGAATTTTTCTTACTAAAATTTCTACAATTGGAGAGCTTTTATAATTCTTGCGTTGTAACTCATTCTAAATTAAAACCACTCTGAAAGCACTAGCAAAGCTTAACAAGCTCTTAGAGGCTTAAAAGCTTTCATGTATCAGTCCTTTAACAAAAGTTTTAACAACAACTATTACTTGGGGCGAAGTATTTATTTTTAAATAAATACTTAACCAACTTAATTTTTGTTTTTTTGAAAATTGTTAATGTTTTGATTCAACTAAAATTCCTTAATTGCTCTTATTGAAAGTTGTTCCAACTAAAAAGCAAATAACTAATAAATTAACAATTATACATAATTGAATTTTTAAAACAAATGCATTTTTTGCAGTAAATTTCGGTGGCGATAATGCGGCTGCAACATCGAGTGTTGTGCGCTCCGAGCCGATTTCGTTGTCAGCGTTGGACCGTGATTGCTTCATAATACCAGTGCATAGTGTTGACCGTTTTCTGCCAGCGGGCATACCGGTAAATAAATATACACACACATACATACATATGTACATTGAACCTTATGGACATACTATATACGTTGGCACTGGCATTTTGACGCATTTCTTAACAATTTAGTTACCCGCACCCTCGTCCGATGGCAAAGCGACAACCAGTCCACTCAGCATACTCGAAGTCTCCGATCCAAAACTATGCATACTCGTACACTTGATGAGTCCTTTGGAGCCCATCGATCCGATGCTCGAATCTCCATTATCTCATCCTTTGCTGAAACAACGCGCCGTTGCTGCCGAACTCGTCTCAGAGGTGCAGCAAGCGAATACGGCTGTTGGTGGCATGCTTTTGGCTAATATGGAGAAAAATGGTGAGTGCGAGTGTGTGCATTGCGGTGATGGAATTAAATGACGCCAAATGGAATAAAATAAATTTAATCTCTTTTTTTTGTATATTATAGCGGATTTTCCATTTATTTCTTACTATTTAATCAATACCACACAAACGGATCCGTCGAACTTTTACTCGGGTATACGAGTTTCATCGCTATCGAAATTCGAACCAAAATCTTTAAAGTAAGTAAAGCTTATACAATTGCATTGGGAAATATGAGTTAAATAACACTAAACATAAGGAAATTAAATAAAAATTTTAATCGATTGAATATTGATCATGTATTATTTCAATTGAATTGAAACCCTTTTCAATTGAAATTAAACTTTTTTCGATTTAATGATGACTTGATGAAAGTTTCACGACTTAAAAAAGGTTTCATTTGACCTGAAAATGTTATGGAAGTATAACCAAGCCAATTAGCAGGTAAAACAAAAAGGAGCACGCCTCGAGTTGGGAGAGAAGCTCGGCCATAAAACACATCAGAGTTATAATAGCGCCATTGTATTATTATTATAGTATAACCAAGCCGTCCTGGATTATAAGTTTGTTAAGGAAAACATATGTAGTAGTTACTCCGTTGAAAAAATTCTGTTTGACAGTGTTTTTTTCACTGTAATAAAAGCAATTATTTATTTATTTTTTTTCTTCTATTTATTTTCATTTTAGATATACTGCCGCTCACACTCTGGACTTGTATAGCGAGGTGGCTGCCATATGCCGCCCGCCATTATTATTGGCGCCAAATGAAAGTGGTAGCTTTAAGAAATCACAAACACCAGCAACAGGCTACATAATCAGTGTATTTAAGGTATTTACATATATGTGTTTAAGATGAATTATTAGCCTAAACTCTAGCAAATATGTAAGAAAATCAATGCAGAAGTGAAAAAAAACGTATTCAGTGCTAGTACCGCAAAAAAATAATAAAAAGTAGTAAAAAAGAAGTAGTGAACTTGTAGAAAACTGAGTAATCATAATAAGGCATTTCATATATTGTATGCAATTGCCAATAAATTGTTTTCCACTCATTCGCCTCTAACGTTTTCATTTCCCGAAATTCTCTTAAACAAATTTTCAAGCAGTGATTTTAAAAATATTTGTATCTAAAAGTAAGCTTTCTTATGAAATTGTATACAATCTCATACAAAAATATATTAAAAGAAAGCTATTACTATGCATTTCAAATTGGATATCACAGAGGAAGCAGAATGTGCTCCATCCTTCTGTGCAGAATGGGCACATACATACATACGTACATCTAAAAAGATTTAAATTTTCACGAAATAAAAGCATATTTGTCGAAGTGGCAATAGAGAGTGAGCTAATTCGATGTATTGCATTTTTAATGCACTTTCGCCAAGGTTGAGCGCTGCAAGGATTTGTTTCGCATAAAAGAGAAAATTTCAAACTCAGATAATTTTGGCAATAATGTTTGCAAAATGTTTATTTAATATGTAAATCCCGATGATTTTTTTTTGCTATTAAATTTTGTATAATTTCTTTAGGTTTTCGAAGGTGATGATGGTGAGCGATTCGAAAAGAATTGGTTATATTGGACGGGAGCGCGAATGCTATATCGGTATGTACACTCAGAGAAAACCTGCATCGTAAAAATGACTATGAAAATATTCAGCTTTACTATTCACTTTTTTACTATGAAAACACGGAAATATGACTATGAAACAACTTGATCTAAATATAAACGTATTATTTCAACCGTTCAAGTATGAAAGATATTCAACTTGAATATGAAAAACTTTGAGTTGACTAGTAAATTCTAATCCAACTGGACAAGTATTAACTCCTGTCATTATAAAATTTGCAATAGCCATCTTCAAGTTGAAACATATTTATTTTAACTACTGTTGATGCTTCAACTTCAATATGGTTCATAGTAAACTTAAATATTTAGCAATTTATGCTGCGTAGATTTTCGTTCCTTCATTTGAATGCGGCTTTTCAAATTTCCGTAATTCTTAGATGGTTTATACATTGTTCGAGCTATATAGCATGATTGAGCAACTCAAATATAACTCATTTTCCACAAGGGAAATGAGTTGGCTTATTTAAAGCAGAGACCCAAAATAACAATTATCCTAATATCGACAATCGTTAAAATTACGGGATTAGACAATTTTTATTTTTTCGATCGGTACATAATTGTTATGAGTAATTTATATTTTTTTCGATCCTCCATAACAATTACTGGATGATGGATATTTTTTAGATCAGCTCATAATTGTTACTAGCAATTGATATTTTTTTTGATCTTCCATAACAATTACTGAATGATGGATATTTTTTAGGTCAGCTCATAATTTTTACTAGCAATTGATATTTTTTTCGATCTTCCATAACAATTACTGGATGATGGATATTTTTTAGATCATCCCATAATTGTTATGAGCAATTTATATTTTTTTCGATCCTAAATAACAATTACTGGATGATGGATATTTTTTAGATCATCCCATAATTGTTATGAGCAATTCATATTTTTTTCGATCTTAAATAACAATTACTGGGCGATGGAGATTTTTTAGATCAGCTCATAATTGTGGAAAAGCGGGCGAATATGTATACGGAATACGAATATAGAATACCGAACACCGCAAAATGGGTATCAAATGAAAGCGCTTGGCTAGGGCTATCATTTGGTCGAGTCTTAATTCCGATATATTAATCGATAACAGAGTTATCGATAAAAACGTGGTGCATAAAAATTTCAATTAATGCACACAAAATGGGTCTTATGGGATGATCTAAAAAATATCCATCATCCAGTAATTGTTATTTAGGATCGAAAAAAATATAAATTGCTCATAACAATTATGGGATGATCTAAAAAATATCCATCATCCGGTAATTGTTATGGAGGATCGAAAAAAATATCAATTGCTACTAACAATTATGAGCTGATCTAAAAAATATCCATCATGCAGTAATTGTTATGGAAGATCGAAAAAATATCAATTGCTAGTAACAATTATGAGCTGATCTAAAAAATATCCATCATCCAGTAATTGTTATTTAAGATCGAAAAAAATATCAATTGCTCATAACAATTATGATATGATCGAAAAAATATCGATCTTTGAATAATTGTTATTGATGATGCAAAAATTTTTCCATTGCTAAATAATTGTTATGAGTGATTTTTATATTTATTTTTTATAATTGTTATGGTCTCTGATTTAAAGCCATTTTTCATACCCAAGAGGTTGGCACTCTCGCCGAACTTTGGCGATACATCGCTTCCCCCACGTGAATACATGAAAGGGTTTAAAAAAGCACATATATATACATATGTATGTATGTACATATGTACACAAAAAGTTTAGACACATAGTTAAATTCAGTATGAAATATATTTAAAACAAATATGCTGTCTCTTAGAGTTGAATAGAAACATATTGAACTTCAATATGAATCATAGTAAACTTAAGAATATGTCATAGTCAGCTTCAGGCGCGGATCCAGGATTTCGGCAAGGGGGGGGGGTTTTTGAAAATTTCTTTTTTTGGAAGAAGTTTTTTAAGGGCAGACGCTGGTGAAAATATGGACTAATACCACCTACTATTATTATTCTATATACTAGTTGCGCCATTTCCCGCACCTTAAAAACAACAAACACAAAACCCTCCAAATTAACAATATGTATGTCATCACATAAAGTGCAGGAGATTTCAATTGAAGTTCTAAATAACATGTATAACGTACATGTATTTAATAAATTCATAAATTAAAAAAGCCGGCATATGCAGGTGTTACGCCTTCAGATGGCTCTGAAGCTACTTTATTATAAACTTGACCATTGCGCGACACCTGGTGAAGAGTAGCAGTTATTATATGATATGATTTGAAGCGCGAGGTCGCTACTGCGTGTTCTAAATTTTCAAACGTGCAACCAAACAACGTACATATATTGTATAAGAAGGGAAAATTCGGTATTTTGGACGAGTGAGGTGGAAATCGTTTAGTCAAAAAAAGATGATGACTTCGCGAGTTGCCTCCCATCATTCTGCAAGCTCGAATTCATAAATTCATTTTGACATTTCTTTTGCTTGACATTTAGTTATTATTTCTATTCATACTCTACCGCCACTGCAAAGATGGTTGAAAATGAGCCGGGCTGCAAATTTTAGAATTTTATAAAAACCTTGATCTGATGAAAAGCTCTGTTGAAACTTTTTTTTTATCCTTTGATGAAACATTTCCATTTTATGAATGAATCGCTTGTAGTATTTTAACTTCGTACTCGTTTTAATTCTTGTTTTTGGTGGTTGATTGGATTGTGCTTATACATACGTATGTATGTATATTTTTGCATTGGTACGTGCGAATGAGTATCGTATGGTATTGGTGGCAAATTGATCATCAATTTCACTTACCCTTGCATTTAAAGCCAAAATAAATACAAATATATGTATATAGTACTTTTTGGTTATATTTATATTTTTAATAGAATTTTTACTTTATTGAAGCTCTTGTCCTTCAAGAATTTTTCAAAAAGCCTTGAAAATTGAAACATGATTGAAAGTTTGACAGAGTCGACAATATAGTACGAGCTTATTGTATTAGATTTAATACCTCTAAATTTCGGGTATTTTCTATTTAACTATAAGTTGTAATTGTATGTTATTATTGCCTACAAGGACAACTATTTTAATGAACTGATTCAATTGTACCTGTTTCACCTTGTGGATATGTGCATATAAAATATAATCTGAAAATAAATGAAAATAAATGTCGAGTTTTGCCTTTGGACAGCTAAACCCATCCAACCACTGCACATAGGTAGATTTTCAAGTTTTATGCGGCCAAAATTGAATTTTGTGAAGTTGTTACAATTACAGAAAAAAACATACCCACATATTGGAAATAGACTGGGGAACAATAATTCGTCGCTTTTTTCCCGACCTCATACTCTGGACTTGCTCCCAGATGGTCGAAACTTAGCATATCTGAAGTTAATTTTTTTGTTTTTTTTTTCTTACATATTTTTAAGTGCTAGTTTCAACGTGAATATTTATTATTTAAAGCATTTCATTTAAGTAATCGTGATTGATCCTAAAGCTTTAATTAATTATTAACACTTTTCAATAATATCCTTGATTTCCAATAATTCTAAGTTTATAGTTTTATGCTTTTAAAGTTGGGATAATTAAAAAAAAAATATCACTCTTTTTCGTGTTCAAAATTGATTTTGTTATGTTGGGGTAAGTGGAAAAAAATTTCAACAACTATTTACAGCGAAGGTTGAGTGTAAATAGTTGTTGAAATTTTTTTCCACTTACCCCAACAATTAAAAATTGAATTAAAATAAAAATTTCGTGCTAAGCACTAAAAACTCTTTCAAGCGATTTTGTTATGTTGCTCTGTCAGACTCAGTCAAATTAACCCTCGGACATGATATCTAGTACAATTAGTATTTTTCCGACAAAAAATTACTTCGCACAAAGCCGCACTTCACCACTAGATACAGGGTTTTTGATATGTACCTACAATAATTTTCTTTTTTGTGTTTTATATTTGATTTTAATGTTTATATTTCTAACGCAAATCTTGGTTAATATAGGTGATGCTCGAAAGAAACCGAGATATTTATCACCGATTAATGTTAACTTTTTAGGCAGTATTTTTAGTATTTCCAATTTTTCAAAGTCTAGGAAATACTTATCATAAAAAGGGGCTAAGAATTCTAAACCTATTTTTTTTTAGAAGATTTTTGAGTATGCAGTTTTACAGTTCATTCAATTTTAATATAATAATATGCAACATTCAACTTTTTGAAAATTTTTATTGGCTTTTCAGAAATTTTAATTGGAACGGTCTCACGTACATATATGGCAAGCACCCTACAGAAAAAAATTTCTAAAATCGACGGAATTTTTCAGAAAATTGAGAATTGCACTTTTGACACTATTGTTGGTTGGCTACATAACAGTATACTTAGAAATTTCCTCAAAATTTTCTATAAATTCTGGCCGCGCTTTGAAATTTTTAATCCATTTTTAGAAATTTGTACGATTTTTCGAATTTTTTCCATAAAGCATAGTACTGAGTTCGAGTTTCACGTGAAACTGCTGTCAAAATCCATACAAAAAAACTGGTTGTGAAAATTTGTGAAATTCACAGATATTTCACGCCAAAGTTGTACTGAGTTCCTGCCGTGAAAATGTTGTGCAACATTCTAGAAACATTATGCCAGCAACATTTATTTTCGAGTGAAAAGTGACATTTGTTGAAATTGAAATTTATATTTTGTATAAAATTTTTTTATTGGTCAAAATTTGAAAGTTGGTTCTGAGGCGATGCTCCAAATTTTTTCTTTTTATATTTGCTCAGTCTTCGTTTTGGCATTTATTCTCAATTGACAAAAACTTTTTCTTGAAACATTTCACAGCAAAATAAATGCATGTTGCTGGCGAAATTTCACGGCAGTGAACTCAGTACTAGGCTTAAGCTTAGAAATCCTGATTAAAACGATTTTTATTGAAAAATTGTCTACATTTTTAAACGAAAATAAGAAAGTCAAATTTTCGACAGAACTCTTTGAAATAAATTTAAAAACTCTGGCGTATGATTTTGTTTTGAGTCACTGTATATATTTTTCAATAAACTCGACTTTTAACACAAATTATTAGAATTTTGCATTAAACAAGCAATTTGGAATATATGAAAACAATAAAATATTTTTGGCAGTATAAAACAAGAAAATCTACCTATGTGCATTGCTTTTGGAATGATAGAGTATTCCTTGATCAGTTTGGGAAATTTGGGCCAAGAATCTATAAAGGCATTAATTTGGGATCTATGATAAACCACAAGGGGGGGTTTGAACCCCAAAACTCCCCCCCCCCCCCGTGGATCCGCCACTGGTCAGCTTCAATATGAACATTTTTTAAAACAACTATGTTGTAACTTTAAAATGACTATAAAAATATTCAACTTGAATATGCTGCATTTTTCAACATAGATATTTAGGACAACTATTTTTCATAGTTGTTTTTACTATGACAACCAGCGTTGCCACTTTGGTTACTTTTTACCAAAATTGGTTACCATTTCTTCGTTTGGTTACGTGGTTACTTTCGGCCGATTTTGGTTACCATCAAGGTTGAGTACACCATGGTTACATTCAACTTTTAGGAATACGCTTTTAATTTTTCCAAACTATAAAATATGTTTTTTTCCAAATTGTTTTGTTGTGTTTTTTTTTAATCAAATTCCAAATAATTTATTGTTGGGGGTAAATGGAAAAAATTAGCTGTTTCACGAAAATCAATAAGGCAAAATTCAACAGCTTTGACAGAGTATGAGTGGTCGAGCTTGTAAAAGCTTTCGCATATTGCGGCTGAAGATGGAATGTATCACGGGTTCGATCCCTGTGAAGAGCATCAACTTCCGAAAAGGGTTCTCTCTTCTTGATTGGCGCTTAGCCGTCTAGACGATTCTGGCCGAGTCCAACAGAGCGCGCCAATTGCTTCTGTTTCGTGCAGCATGGCGCCACTTGGGAACACCTAGGGAGGCAGCATCGCTGTCCACCTGATTTTCCCAACGCAGTGGAGGTCTCCCTTTTCTTTTGCGTTCAGCGGGTTTCGATAGAAATGCTTTCTTGGCCGGAGCGCCTTCGTCCATTCTCACGACATGACCTGCCCAACGCAGCCGCTGGATCTTTATTCGCTGAACAATGTCGATGTCTGTGTAAAGCTCGTACAGCTCATCGTTAAATCTCCGTCGATACTCGCCCACGCCAACGCGCAAAGGTCCATAAATCTTACGAAGAACTTTTCTCTCGAATACTCCAAGTGCCATCTCATCTGATTTTGAAATTGTCCATGCTTCTGCGCCGTACATGAGGACTGGAACGATGAGCGCCCTGTAGAGTGTGATTTTTGTTTGTCGAGAGAGGACTTTACTTTTCAGTTGCCTACTTAGTCCGAAGTAGCATTTATTGGCAAGCGTGATTCTTCGTTGGATCTCCGTGCTGACATCATTCTTGGCGTTAATGCTGGTTCCCAGATAGACGAAGTCCTTAACAGTTTCGAATTTGTAGCTATCAACATTGACGTGGCTGCCAAGGCGTGCTGTTTCTTTGTGTGAACCCCGAAAAGGGTTCTAATGATCGAAAATGGTTTTTCGTGAAATAGCTATACTCAACCTTCGTTGGAAATAGTTGTTGAAATTTTTCCATTTATAATATAATATAATATAATATAATAATATAATACAATGGCGCTATTATAACTCTGACGAGTTTTATGGCCGAGCTTCTCTCCCAATTCGAGGTGTGCTCCTTTTTGTTTTTCCTACTAATTGGAAATTTTTCCATTTACCCCCAAAAATAAAAAATTAAATTAAATAATTTTCGTGCTAAGCATTAAAAAGCTTTTAAGTCCAAATAATTTAATTGACAGGAGTCAGCGACCACATTAGAAATAAATCTATTCTGGAGAATTTTCGTCGGGCGATTTTCGTCAGCTGTTAATTCTCATGTCTGGCCGTGTTTTTAAATGTTGATAGAACGCTACGATCGGGCGATATTTCGCTCGACGTTGGATCTGCTTAAGGCATAAAGATGTAAAACAATTGATATATTTTAGTATTTTAACCGTATATATTGTTTTGCTTCCAAATAAATAGCCCTAAGGTTAATGGGACATATCGCTAGCTTAGAGTGCAAATTGTGTAAGTCATTTAGCCAAACTTTGTAGGAGAAAAAAAAAAAAAAAATAAAAAAAATTTCGAAATTAAAAAAATTACTGTTCATGTAAATATTTTGGACTTACAGTATTTTCTTCGCCTTTTGGACTTACACAATTTGCATATCACTGAATAACAACGAGTAGAAATATAACAAGTGTGACATACTTGTTTAGCGTGGTGCGTATTTGATTTCTCTAGCATTCTACATAAAAATACACTTTTTTTTATAAAAGTGGACTTACACAGTTTGCACTCTAAGCTAGTGATATGCCTAATAGGCATTGCCTATATTATTAATTTTGGTTACCTGTTTCTAGTTTTGGTTACTTTTATTTTGTATTTTGGTAAATTTAAAATTTTTTAAGTGGCAACGCTGATGACAAATCTTCAAGTCGAGTATGGTTAATTTTCATTTTAACTACTTAATATTTATTATGATGGTATGAAGTGCAACGTAGTCAGAATCACTATTTTCATCCTAGGCGCAAAACCATTGGTAAAAATAGTCAAATCAAGGTGTAAATGGTCAGATTTACGTGCGCTTTTTGCTGAGTGTAAGTGGTTGTTATTTTAATACACTTAAAACTATTCCATACAGTTATGTAGACTACACCTTTTTCAGATTGAAATCAGAAAACTCCAATTGTATTTCAGAAAACGTTAATTGAATTTCAGAATTGATAATTGGATTTCAGGAATTGTAATTTGGATTTCAGAAACGGTTATTGGATTTCAGATTGTGTGAATTGGATTTCAGAATAAGCAATTGGAATTCAGAATATGTGAAGTGGATTTCAGAATTCGTCAAGTGGATTTCAGAAAATACCTTTCGAACTGTTTTTGCCATGTAAATACTTGACTATGTACATATCTGTAGTACATAACTTATATGAATTTATAACCTGAATTAAACTTACAAATTATTTTCCAACTTTACGAAATAAAGTTTATGATATCTGAAATCCAATTGACGCCTTCTGAAATCGAATTGTCTATTTCTGAAATCCAACTAATGTTCTCTGAAAAACCAATTGCCTATTCTGAAATCCAATTACCAGGTTCTGAAATCCAGATAACTATTCTCAAATCCAAATGACAAATTCTGAAATTCAATTACCTATTCTGAAATTCAATCGGCGTTTTCTGATTTCAATCTGGAAAAGGTGTAGAAAAAAATTCAGTGGCATTTCAACTGAATTAATATTCTATAAGAAACGGCATGAAGTTTATCGCTTCTTCTTAATTGGCGCTTAACCGCCTACACGATTTTGGCCGAATCCAATAAAGCGTGCCACTCGTTTCTGTTTCAACACGAGAACGATAAGCAACTTTCTAATGGTCTACTTAGTTCAAAGTAGCACTTGTTGGTAACAAGAGTAATTCTTCCT
Organism: Urophora cardui; assembly: GCA_960531455.1. Classification (NCBI taxonomy): domain Eukaryota; kingdom Metazoa; phylum Arthropoda; class Insecta; order Diptera; family Tephritidae; genus Urophora; species Urophora cardui. The sequence goes on along the minus strand of OY482670.1, from coordinate 126,765,945 downwards.
TTCATTTCAAGGCGTATAATGTTGGTTTCTAAATAGATAAATTCCTTAACGGTTTCAAATTTGTAACTGCCAACAGTGACGTGGCTGCCATAATGCATCGCTGACTCTTTATGTGATGACTAGGGCATGGAAATCTATGCAAATACATGTTTTTCTTAGATTTAGGTAGAGCAAAATAAATAAACAATCTTTGCGAATCGTGAAATTGTCTTAAAAATGGCATTCAAATGTTTTTGCATATTTTGGTCATATATGCATATTTTTACATATTTTGCGTTGTTTGCATTTTTTTATTACATATTTCGCATTATATTGCCTATTTTTGTAATTTTCTAGTTGACAGTTTTATACAAACGAAATTCATGCATAACAGTCATCTGACGACGAATAGAGTTTCGTGTGAACACGGCTATTATTAGTATTTTCGATACGGTGCATACCTGTCGACAAAGAGCCGTTTTCAAACATGCTCCTATTACCTCTGTGGATGTAGAACGTTCGTTTTCTATGTATAAGAGCTTTTTTCGACCGAATCGGCAAAGTTTTCTTTTTGAGAATATGAAAAAATATTTCATTGTTTATGCTAATGAATCGTTAAATAAGGATTAACCTTTACAAATTATGAAATGTTCAAGACTGAACTTATGCACATATCTATAAAAACATACATACATATTGCTAGCTTAGAGTGCAAATTTTGTAAGTCCTTTTTTCAACATTGGAGGAGAGACAAAAAACAAAAAATTAACAAATTTCGAAATGAAAAAAAAAATTTCTGTTCATGTAAATATTTTGGACTTACACAATTTTCTTCGCTTTTTGGACTTACACAATTTGCGTATCGCTGAATAACAACGATTAGAAATATAACAAGTATCACAGACTTGTTTAGCGTGGTGCGTATTTGATTTTTCTAGCGTTCTACATAAAAATACAGTTTTTCATAAAAAGTGGACTTACACAGTTTGCACTCTAAGCTAACTATATGTATAAACGTACAACGTAAGAGCAAAATTAAATTAAAAAGTGTTTGTACCTAATTTATTTAACTATTGTAGGACCGTTCGCCGGCAGCAAATTGCAGAAAAAACTGCAAAATAGCGTTTTTTGAGGCAAAAACTCAGTCAAAATTTGCAGAAGAGAGCGCAATTTTGACAGTTCATTGACGGAGAAAGCTGCAAAGTTTTACTGAAAAAATTTGTCGTTGCAAAGTTCAGTAGACTGAAAAAACATATAATTTGCGATCATATGGTTGCAATTTAAAAAAAAAGTCGAAAGTGGTTTCAATTCAAAAAACTAAGAAAATCGGGAATATATGTGATTCAATAGAAAATGAAGTGAGAAAATTATATTATTTTAATTTATAAAGTTTATTTAAGTGATTTAATTAGTTAATAAGGTACCAGCTAAAAGGAAATGTGTTAATGACAGCGCAGTGGGATCATCGTCTGCACTCTCGGGATTCTGCGTTGTTGAATTGCAAATAGGAGATAGTATACTACTTAAATTGGAAAATTGTCCATTAATGACGCACGCCCCGAAAAAACAACTTTTTCACAGATATCATAACAGAAATAAAAACTTTCCGGAAACTTATAGTTTATGAGATATTTGTTGGTAAAGTTGTAAAATCCACCAAACAAAACACCAAAACTGCGTACTATTTCCGTTGACGGCCTTGGGCCGCACTTTAAAAAGATAACCCTCAGCCGGCAGAATTCTTTTTCTGGATTTATTCCTGGACCAATCCACAGTACTTTTGTGTAGAACATAGGACACTGCACATTTAGCTTTCCCTTCGATTCCATTTCGTAAAATTTTAATTTTGTTATGCACTTGTGAATAAAGGCAAACAGCTGATTTGCTGCAAATTTTGACAAAGTTCTGTTCGTTCAAATGCCAGTAAATTAGTAAATTTGCATAAGTTTCTCTCTTTCGGAGAGCAAGACATATTTTTCTTTGATTGCAAATTGCGGCAATTTGCAGCCGCCGAACGGACCTTGTAACTTCAACAAACATGAATTATCTGAAGTTGAAAAAATTTGAATTAATGCATTTTTTTTTTGATTTTTCATGCATATTTCTCAGTTTTTGTTGCATTTTATATGCGCATATTTTTTTATTTTTTAGTACATGAAATTCCATGCCCTAGTGATGACAGATGGTACTTCGTCTTGGCCTCGTTGACCGGCGTTGTCCAGTTACCAGTTTTGCGTATACAATTTATCTCCTAATAAATTTATTTATTGTTTTGTCTAAGTATCTGTTTTACATATTGGTGTACATCTGAAAAGATCGCTCTAATTATCTGATACTATGCATAACTCACGCTCTTGTAGTAGATGCTTCCTGCGTGGTTAAGTTCTGCAGCTCCAATAATCAAGAAACGCGATTTTCACCTTGCCACCTATTAACAATATAAAACAGTACTTTCCATATTATAATCCTATGCTAATATGTAAGTAACTTGAATTGAAATTTCACTTTCCTTCGCTCTGCATTCTACAGTTACTTGCCTCGCGCTGCTGGCCTGCGTCGCATCGCACTACATAAAAGCACATCACAACGAGGTGATAAAATGTATTTATTGGTTTGTGAATGTGCAGATTTGCTCAAGGATATCTCTTCAGCTGCCTTTTTGATTCCTGCATTGCGAGCGCGTCTTTGCGGCTACATAGGACTTTACAAGCCGATACAAGTTTTCTAAGGATTTGTTTGTTACATTGTAGGTACATGAATATTTTAACACACACTAACAATAAAAAAAACAAGGGAAAGATAGAAAATGGACATATGTTTAAAATTAATTTAGAAAAAAAAAAAAACGTTTAGGGTTTTTATTGTAGATAAAAATTCGATGCAAAATTGGAAGAATCGTAGAAAAAAGCGCAGAAAGTTAGCTGCAGACGTAAACGATAGTAGAAATTATGAAATTAAAACAAATATCAAATCAGTGATATATCTTGTTTGTATTTTATAAGATATCAAATTAAAGTTGGCATCACTAAAAGTGCATAAAAATGACGATAGAATAAGCAATTTTAAATTTTAAATTACACAAATAAAATAAATAAAGGGAGGTAAAAAACATAGCTTTGGCGGCAAATTTTAGGGTAATCTAATTAAGTACTCAATTGGAACTTTTTAAAAACTAAAAAGATTATGGATATGAGCCATCCTTTTTATACTCAGCTGTACTAGTACACAGAGTATTATAGTTTTAATCACATAACGGTGGATTGTAACAGAATGAAATAATCGAGATAGATATAGACTTATATATATCAAAATGATCAGGGTGAAAAGAGAAATCGATTGAGCCATGTCCGTCCGTCCGTCCGTCCGTCCGTCCGTCCGTCCGTCCGTCCGTCTGTCCGTCCGTCCGTCCGTCCGTCCGTCTGTAAACACTCTAACTCGCGCAAAAATTGAGATATTTTGATGAAATTTGGAACGCAAGTTGGTATCGAGACTGGGACGGTTGGTATTGAAAATGGGCGAAATCGGACCATGACCACGCCCACTTTTCCTATATAGAAAAAATCGGAAATTTGGTATCTCAGCCACTAATATAGCTAGAGTTTTAAAATTTTACCCACGTATTGAGCTCGGGCCCTTATGAAGAAATTTGATGAAGTTTTGGAAAATGGGCGGTGCCACGCCCACTTATTAAGGGTCAAACATTGAAAGTTTTATATGTCATAACTCAGAAACCGTTGAAGATATATCGATGAAATTTGGTACGCGTAATTTGCTTACATAGACAAATGTTTTGACGAAAAATTATCAAAATCGGTTTACGGCCACGCCCACTTTTATATATGTGTATTATAAAGTGACCTAATAAAACCATTTTAAGCGATATCTCTGTCAAATATAAAGATCTATCATTGAAATTTTGTCGCATGAGTCCAACTATGGACATAAAACAAAAAACACAAAAATTTTGGAATATGGGCGGTGCCACGCCCACTTATTAAGGGGCAGACATTGAAAGTTTTATGAGTCATAACTCAGAAACCGTTGAAGATATATCGATGAAATTCGGTACGCGTAATATAATTACTTAGTCAAATGTTTTGGCGAAAAATTATCAAAATCGGTTGACGGCCACGCCCACTTTTATATATAGGAAATATAAGGGGGCCTAATAAAAACATTTTAAGCGATATCTCTGTCAAATATAAAGATCAATCACTGAGATTTTGTGGCAGGAGTCCAACTATGGACATAAAACAAAAACTACAAAAATTTTGGAAAATGGGCGGTGCCACGCCCACTTATTAAGGAGCGAATATTGAAAGTTTAATAAGCCATAACTCAGAAACCGTTAAAGATATATCGATGAAATCTGGTACGCGTGATATATTTACTTAGCCAAATGTGTGGACGAAAAATTACCAAAATCGGTTGACGACCGCGCCCACTTTTATATATGTGTATTATAAAGTGACCTAATAAAACCATTTTAAGCGATATCTATGTGAAATATAAAGATAATTCATTGAAATTTTGTGACATGAGTTTTACAATAGACCGGAAACAAAAAATAAAAAAGTTTGGAAAATGGGCGTGGCACCGCCTCTTTTTAGACAAAGGGATATATGAGATTTCTTAGCCTTTAACTCGACAAATAATTGAGATATTATGACGAAACTTGGTTTATACACTTTTATAACATGTGTTAATAGACGCGCAAAAATGTATTGAAATCGGTTTATGACCACGCCTACTTTTTAACAAAGATATTTCTGGAACACCCTTTTGGAATTTGTAACGTGAAGTCTTTGTAACTAAAAGTCATAGAGGGATGAAATTTTGCACTAACAATAATATTTGTATGCTTATTTGGATGATTGATATAAATTTTGAAAATGGGCGTGGCTGCGCCCTGTTTATGCAGCACTCGTTTCATATAAAATACACCCTATATCGAACAAACGCAAACAAACAATGAAAGCATACAGCTGAGTATCTAATGTTCGATTGCACTCGAACTTAGGCTTCCTTACTTGTTTGTTAATGTAAATATTAGAAAAAAAATTTCGAAAAATAAATCGTCCTTAACTGAATATAATAATAATTTAATACGTAGTACATACATATCTAAGTACATCAACTATTTAGAAATTGAATTGAAAAGTGAAGGCAATAATATTTATTTAATATTCATTAAGCGTTACGTAAATACTAATATAAGTACTTGTGTACAAGTATGTAAGTATGCAAGAACTCGAAAAATATGCGATAAAAGATGTAGTTACATAAACATATTTCTACTATTCTTAAAATATTTATTTATAGCAAAAATTTAAATAAATCAAGCATGAAAATACATACATGTAATTTTTTTTTTATATTTACTTAAGCAACAAGAAGTTCTCCAGTACTTGTTGGCACGTACACAGTTTAACGCTTTATAAATTTAAAAGCTTAAACAAATAGTTTTAAAATTTTTTCTTGGCAATGCAGCATTAATTTTTTTTTTTTAATTAAGAACAAATCTGCTTTTAAGAAAACCGAAACATGGGTACGTACCCAGCTAACAAATTTACCCGAAACCTGTTAGATATCTATCAGATTTTTAGCAAAAAACTCCGAAATCACTAAGATTTTTGTACGACTTCTGCAAGGAAAATATATGGAAACGTTGACAGGCATTCTTACAGACATGTCTTGGGAAATTCTGTATTTTTTAACGACGATTTCGACAAATATATTACAGATTTCTGAACGAACCGTTAAAATATTTATAAAAAATATTTTGGAACATCTGCACGAAATCGTTCAGATACATACTTATTTTACCTTATTTTATTTTATTTTATTTTATTTTATTTTAGTTTATAGTATTTTATTTTATTTTTATTTTTATTTTTTCAAATTAATTTAATTTAATATTATTTTATTTTTTATTTTATTTTACCTTATTTTATTTTATTTTATTTCAATTTTTTTTTATTTTATTATATTTTATTTTATTTTATTTCATTTTTATTTTTTTAAATTAATTTAATTTAATTTTAATTTAATTTTTTATTTTATTTTAGCTTATTTTATTTTATTTAATTTAATTTTTATTTTTTTAAATTAATTTATTTTACTTTATTTTATTTTATTTTATTTTATTTTATTTTATTTTATTTTAGTTTATAGTATTTTATTTTATTTTTATTTTTATTTTTTCAAATTAATTTAATTTAATATTATTTTATTTTTTATTATATTTTACCTTATTTTATTTTATTTTATTTTAATTTAATTTATTTATTTTATTTTATTTTATTTCATTTTTATTTTTTTAAATTAATTTAATTTAATTTTAATTTAATTTTTTATTTTATTTTAGCTTATTTTATTTTATTTAATTTAATTTTTATTTTTTTAAATTAATTTATTTTACTTTATTTTATTTTATTTTATTTTAGTTTATAGTATTTTATTTTATTTTTATTTTTATTTTTTCAAATTAATTTAATTTAATATTATTTTCTTTTTTATTTTATTTTACCTTATTTTATTTTATTTTATTTCAATTTTTTTTATTTTATTATATTTTATTTTATTTTAATTTAATTTATTTATTTTATTTTATTTTATTTTATTTCATTTTTATTTTGTTAAATTAATTTAATTTGATTTTAATTTAATTTTTTATTTTATTTTAGCTTATTTTATTTTATTTAATTTAGTTTTTACTTTTTTAAATTAATTTAATTTAATTTAATTTTATTTTTTATTTTATTTTACCTTATTTTATTTTATTTTATTTTATTTTATTTTATTTTATTTCAATTTATTTTATTTTATTATATTTTATTTTATTTTATTTTAATTTAATTTATTTTTTTTTTATTTTATCTTATTTTATGTTATTTTATTTTATTTTATTTTATTTTAGTTTATTTTATTTTTATTTTTTTTAATTAAGTTACTCATAAAATTCATTTGAAAGTGATTAAAGTGAAATTAGTTAGTTTGATTATCTGAATTAATACTAACGTAGAATACATGTATGTATGTATGTTAGGGTGGTCCAAAACTGTATGAAGAAATAAAGTTCTCCGATTTTCGCGGAACAACCGCCTTTCATTCGACTATACTATGTAATTCTATACCGAAAATTTTACCTTAATATATTAAAGTTTAGAGGTTGCGAAAATGCCTTCAAATTTCCTTTTGCTTTTACAGCTGTGATTATGCATTATTTTTTGCAAAGTCCTCGATGAACAGGAAATATGCTGTTTATTATTAAAAAAGGGAACACATATTATTTTAGGAATAGTAACATAAAAATAGCAATGATTTTTTGGATTTTAATATTTTGGACCACCCTAATGTATACGTATGTATAAAAGATCGAAGAGTAGGTTTAAAACAGGGCTGCTCAACGCTCTCGTATTGAAAGTACAAAACTCACTACATCTACAAATTTTGTATATGCACTGAAAAATTTTTTTGCTCATTTAATTTTTTTTATGAATTCCAATAAAATATTATTTTAGAATTTATTTTCAAATGGTAGTATCACATACATAAAAATTTTTTTTATTTTTTATATGAAAATTTTTTGAATACAAATTTTTTACAGTGCTTTCATTTTTTGAATTTTTTTTTCATTACAAATTTGTTATTGTAAATTTCGATTTCTTACGGCAGTGCTCGAGGTCCTATACAAAGTGCCTTTGCTCTGCACATTCAACATGAATCATAGGCACATTCATATTAAATTTTTTTTATATCTGAGTGCTTATGGGAGTGCAAAGAAAATTTTATTTTCATATTTGAAGTGAAAATACAGCCCCGGTCAACTAATTAGCAACGCTTCGGCACTGATATTTATTCCTTCAATAGTACCGAAATTCCATCGAAATTTTTTTCTCTTTTTCAGTACAGATATCATTTTAAATGTAATTTAATAGATTCCACTTTCTTTTTTAGCATACCTCAAATATATCGCTTTTAATTAAGGCTTAAGCCAAAAATGCATTTTTTTAGTCGGTCACATAATTAGCAACGCTTTTATTTTATGGTCAAAAATCTATTTTTTTATTAATAATATTTAATATTTTGTTGTCAAACCATCATATCTAATCACAACTTCCCACCTACGAGACATTGACTCAAAAAAATTTGCGCAGACATCCTTCGGAATACTTTCCCACTCCCACTGCGCTTTTATCAACAAATCAGCGAAATTTCTTTTTTTATGCTAGCGGACTTTCTTTTTCAAGTGCTCCCCCAAATTCTTGATACGTTTTAGGCCCGGAATGCATGAAGTCCAGTCGAGAAATCTAACCATTTTTCCCTCCATCCACCGTTTTGTTGATCTTGCGGTAGGTATTGGATCGCTATCTTGCTGAAAGATCCATGTCACCGGCATGTTGTCATCTTAAATAGGGTGCATTGTGTCACTTGATATCGAGATATACTAATGCTGGTCCATGCTACTCTCAATTTTTGTAATTGGCAAAATCCCACGCCAGGACATTGCCCCCCAGACCATAATATTACTGCTTAGGTGTAGATCGGGTCGAATTCTTTTGACTGGGGACGATGAAGGTAAAACAAACAACAAAAAAGAAAGAAATAGACTTTCCCCTGATGGGAAATATTACGTACGCCATCCCCAGTCCAAAACATTGGACGCTAAGTATACTCGATATACATCTAAGCACGGTGGCAGTAATATCATGGTCTGGGGCGCTATGTCATGGAGTGGGATTTCGCCAATTACAAAAATTAAGGGTCGCATTTAACTGCATTAGTATATTTCGATATTAAATGACACCATGCTCCCTATTTGTGATGAGAACAAGCCGGTGACATGGATCTTTCAGTAAGATAACGATCCGACACATACCGCAAGATCAACAAAACGGTGGACGGAGGAACAAATTGTTAGATTTCTCGACTGGATTTCATGCAGTCAGGACCTAGATCGTATCGAGAATCTGGGGGAGGGAAAGTCCGCCTGCAAAAACTAAGAAATTTCGCTGATTTGTTGGCAAAATCGCAGTGGGAGTGGGAAAGTATCCCGAAGGATGTTTGCGCAAATTTTTTTGAGTCAATGCCTCGTAGGTGGGAAGCTGTGATTAGAAATAATGGTTTGACAACAAAATATTAAATATTATAAATAAAAAAATGATTTTTGACCATAAAATAAAAGCGTTGCTAATTATGTGACCGACTAAAAAAGTGCATTTTTGGCTTAAGTCTTAATAAAAAGGGATATATTTCAGGTATGCTAGAAAAGCAAGTGGAATCTATTAAAATACACTTAAAATGACATTTTTACTGAAAAAGAGCAAACAATTTCGATGGAATTTCGGTACTATTGAAAGAAGAAATATCAGTGCCGAAGCGTTGCTAATTAGTTGACCGGAGCTGTATGTATCTGTGCCCATGGTATAAAAATTCCGAAGGTAATTTCACTTTAAACTTTTTGACGGCTATTGAATTTTTTTGAAGTACCTTTTTTGTAAACATTATGAGTGAGGCTGCCATATTGGACAAATATTAAAATGGAGATTTTTTAAGAAAATTTTGGTAATTTTAGTTTTAGTTGAAGAAAGCTCAGAAATTATCAAAGAAAGTCATATATCATTATAAGGGATGTGAAAAGTGGGAAGTATTTGGCTCGAACATTTAATACAAAGCCTTACGCAATACAACAGACAGAACATTTAACAAAGAAATAAGGCTGAAGTCATCGTTATGTCCGAACAAATTTTTTGTTTACATTTTGCTCGTTCTTTTTCACTTCTATCTTACGGAAAGGGAAGAGAAGGAGTACAATACAAGCAAAAATTTGGTGGAACAGAAATGCAGAATTCAGATTAAAGGAAACAAGAAGGTATATTTTAAAGTTCTTTATTAAACTCAATTAAGTTGTAATTTTTTTCATTTTTTTGTTTTTGTAATCTTTTGTTCATCAGGATGTCTTCGAGATATTTTCAATTAAATGTTTGTTTATAAAGCACTTACGTATCTACAGCCTCAAGATTTTTGTTCACAAAGCTTTCCACTAATTGCACTCTAAAAAATACATATTTTATTAAGATTTATGCACATTTTAATTATTGCGTCCATACTTTGTTTTCGCATTATAACTTGGAACTGCACATTAGTGCTGGAAAACCATCGATTGAACTATCGATACTATCGATGGGGCCGATGACATAGCGATTATCGATGGTTTTTTTTAACCATCGATAGTATTTTACTTGGTACATAACTACAACGTCTGTTGAAAAATTAATCAAAAAAACTGAGATTTATAATTTTTAAGGTACTTGATTGGAATATGTAGGCTGTGAGTATATAAATAAAAGATTAGTGAATAATTTTATGAAAAAAACTTGCAAATAAAACAGTTTTTTTTTTTTGAGAATTGAGCAATTAAGGTTTTGATTTCGGCTCTCCTATTATTTTGTGGACAACTGTATATGTACAAATGTGTGTATGTAGTATTCTTACTTTCCCAGCAAGCAAAATTAGCTTAAATAAAGTTTTTTTTAAGCTTATAATTATAAACATTAAGCTTACAAAATGTTGATTTTTTGTTTACAAAAGACTTCAAAGTAAGCGTGTTATAAATGAAATTAGACCTTGGTTGTAAATGTTCGAATATAAATTTATAAAAAGTATTTAAGAGAAAGTTTTTTATAAGCATAAAAATATAAACTAATTGTAAATGTTTGAATGAAACCTTTTATAAGCTTTCGAATGTAAGCTTACTGTAAACGTTCCAAATAAAGCTTTTTTGAGCTTACCAATCTAAACCTTTTCGAAATTAAAACAAAGCACGTCATAAAAAGTTTTTTAATAATTTATTTTGACGATATTTTTAACTCGTGGTAGCACATATGAACATTTGTACATACATAAACAATATTTACATATAACAATAATTACATACGTATGTACATACATACATATTAAAAATAGTACAACAATAAAATCATAAATGTATTAGCTAAATTAAACATGAAACACAAAACACGTGTATCAGATTTGAACTTCATACGATTGTTGGCAAATTGGAAAAATGCTTTTGAAGCAGCTACATAATCTGTTTCATTCCAACCGTTCTCATGTACAAACGTTTCTGAAAAGAATTTAAGAAAAATTTGAATTACGTGTGTAAGTACATATCGTCGTACCATACGAAAACTAACATATTTAAAATTTCTGGCGAAAGCTATCAATAAAAAAATTCTGTACGAAAAGTAGAACATTTGACTTTTGGCCGACGAAAAGTAATAAAATCGACTTTTGGCTGACGAAAAGTAACAAGTTCGACTTTTGGCTGACGAAAAGTATCAGTAATTATATAGTGTTTTTACATTAAAATTGTTGTTGTTTAAACGAACTTGATAGTTTTCGTCAGCCAAAAGTTTAACTTGATACTTTTCGTCAGCCAAAACTCGATTTTATTACTTTTCGTCGGCCAAAATTTGAACTTTTTACTTTTCGTCAGCCACAAAAAATCTGATGTTAGTTTTCGTATGGTGCGACGATATGTATATACGTATGTAAGTATATGCAACCAAAGTATATAAGTTTCTCCGTTTTGTTACCTAAATATAATAATAAATTACATACGAAACAACTGTATGTCACGGCGTATGAGTAACATTTTATCTGAAAGTGGTATTCATACGCCATTGCATACAGTTTTTTGTATTACATATTTATTTTATAGAATCTATTATTGAAACTTAGGTAAAAATACCACAAAATTTTGCTCATACGCCATAGTATGCAGTTGTATGTAAATATATAGTTTATTATTGAGTGATTTTATATATGTACTTACGGCATATAGGTAATCCAATAGTTAGACTGCGATCGCAAATCTTAGTTTCGGTCCCTCTCCATGAAAATTTTTGAGCCATTGCATCCGTCATTATTTTTCCCCACGCTCGCTTTGCCGCAGAAGAGGATGCAGCTTTGAAATCCATTTTCTGAAACATATTAAAATATGCAAACCAAAGTTACAAACCTAATTTTCTTAAACGCATGCTGTTAGTACATATTAGGGTGGATCAATTTTTATGGGCTGATTATAAGCCACAGTGTTCTTAGCAAATTCGGATTTTGCATCAAATTCTAATAAAAATAGTCATCTAGACATGACTTTCCTAAGCTCACCTACTTCTCTCCTTAGCGCTGTTGCTTCTTTTAGTATCCATAAAAGAACGGCTTTTTTTTTCCTCAACTTTTGCTACGGCACAGTCAATGAGAGATTGGGATGCTATAAAAAAACAAAAGTAGATTAATAAAAGTTACAAATTCATTAGCAAATAAACTGAATACTCACCTAATGAGACTCGCCGCTATTAACTATTGAGCATCCACACGTATTTAATTTAATTTTTATTAATAGGAAAATTTTTCTTACGTCAACTATTCAACACATACAATAGGTTTATTTAAAAAAGCTTAAAATAAGCTTAATATTGTAAAAGCTTATTTAACTTTTCTTTTAGTAAACTTACTTCAAGCTATTTTTCAAACACTTGCATTTCACTTTTAAAATTAACGGTTTTATAAACATGCGCTCTCAATGTTTACAAAAGATTTATTTGAAAACATATAAAGTAAGCTGAAGAATGTAAATGCTTACAAAACACTTGTAGTAGCAAGCTTACTTTATTTTCAAAAACGCTTACAGGAATGCTTGTTGGGTTGAATAGTTATTGACTTATTTTTTGTATTGAACTTTTTACATAAACTGGTTCTTTATTAATTTTATAATATGTTTCTAATAAAAATTTATATTTTTCTTTAAATATGGGAACGTAAAGACATACATGCATACATACATATGTATATATGTATGTATGTATATATGCATGAAATATTTGAGTACCACATTTCCCTTTAACGGGCCACCTACGTACATATTTTAAACCATCGATACTATCGATGGTTGCCTTTAAAACTATCGATGGTCAATCGATGGGACCACTATCGATGGTTTTCCAGCACTACTGCACATTTCGATAATAACGTTTTGTTGTTTGTGCTACTAATATCGCTAGCACCGAAATGCACTGAGCACATCAACGGGTTCTTTGGAAGATCAACTTCCTCTATTTGGCACGCTTGAAGCCATTGATTCCTTATAAACGGAATTGCTGGAAACCTAAAAAACTTCACCGCTGAGCCTTTGCAAAAGTGCACGGTATTTTCGCATCCCCTGAAGAGGCAGCTCATTTTTCAAATCTTTTTTCACTAATTACGCGTATGAAGGTAAATTTATTTATTTATTTAGTTTGCACAAATCACAATTGCTTTTTTGAAAATAAATTAATTTATTTTCACAAAATTCAGATTTCGGCCTAAAAAAACATTTGCTGCTGTTTACTCTAGTAGCATGATTTCAATGAAATGTCATAAATTCAATAAAAGTCAAATGGCTAAGATGGCTGCCTACGTCAATAAGTGATTTTACCTTCTATTTTTCTACCATGTCTGTGCCTATGATTCGGAACAAAACAAAAACAATTGTGCTTTGAGTGCCTATGAGGTGAGCAGTCCTGGTTTAAAAAAATGGAATGGAATCGAGGAACCAAACCCTTGAATACATACAAAAAAATAATTTTATTTAATAAAACTTAATGAAATAAAGGAAAGTAAAATAAAATACAGCAAAAAATAAAAAATGAAATAATTTGCATATGTATATGAAATATATATGTATGTATAAAAAAATTAATTAAAATCTTCAAATTGAAAATCTTCAAATAAACTGAAATTAAATAATTTCTTATAGAATTAACCATATTTTTATATTTATCAATACAAAGCTTTAACAACAACAAAAACCGCAAATTATTATAGTTCGCTACACTAGCATGAAATGCGAAAAAAAAATATTTAATTAAAAACTATGTAGAACACATTACATATTGTATGTAACTACTTAGCCAATTATATATAAAAAACTTGCGCATAAATTTTCAATAAATCTTAATAAGCAAAAAATGCTGTGATAAATCAAATCCAAATCAATTACGCAAAATTTAAAGCACAAGTGCTATTACACTCAGAGAAACAATGCTAATAAGCATTACTTGAAAAAATTACAAATATGGCAATTATAAGCAAAATAAATTTTAATTATGAAAAGTAGTAAATAATATGTACATTCATACATATGTATGTAAATGATTACACATTAAGAAAAAATTGTATTCTCACTTGCGAAAATTCTAGAAAATAAGAAAAAATATCATGCAAAGCTGCATATATACATACATAAGTAAAATTAAATATTAAAAAAGGAACAAACTTTTAATTTAAAAACTAGAAAAAACTTATCGTTAAAGCAATAACAGTAAAATTTTAATTAAACAATTTTACAACTTATTAAAACAATCGAATAAATAAAATAAGATGATTGAAAATTGGGTACGAATATTGTGCAAAATTACATAAAAATCACAATGATAGTCCAAAAAAATATTTGAATTTCTAATTAGGTTTCTACAAAAAGTGAAGATTTGCAAATTTGAAAATATTTTTATGCTATTTTTAATGCTTGCTTGTTGTCGCGACATAGTGTGCTAAATAATTAAAATTTTAGATATACTTATGAAAAAAGAATTAAATTCGGTAAATTTTAAAAAAGAGATTTTTCAATATACATATGTAGGTACATATGAGTAGTCCACTCTCAAAAGTCCCTATGTGAATTTTTCATATTATGCCACAATGTAGAAAAATAAAAATAGAATTTTGAATGTGTACATATAAAATCTATAGAACCTTTTGAAAGTGTAATCGTATTTAATGCTATTTTTGAGAATACGGAAGGATTTTGCAATAAATTCTTAATGGACATTATACACCATTAAACATTGCTACATAATCCATCAAAAACTCAATATCGAATAAATTTCACATAGCCAGTTTTGAGAGTGGACTACTCATATTTCCGTTATGAGGAAATTTTTTATTATTATATATGTTATAAAAACTTACAAAACGCCGAAATTTAAGGGATAAAAAAACAACGATAATGCTTAATTGCTTGACATTTTATGTAGACGACTACATTAAAAGCTTGATTTGCTGCCTATTACAGTACTAATAGCGTTTTCTTTTCTACACAAAAGGGTTGTCATGGCGAAGCGCAATAATAGCTCAGATTTGCACTACACCCTGTCGAATTGCCGTCCTCTTCGTATTCAGTGCAGCCCTTCACATATGTATGTACAATAGAATACACTCTAAATGTCACAATTGTGTATACTTTAGCTTTTCTGGTATGACGCAATCTATATAATACATATTATGTGTGCTAGAAAGAGACATAAAAGGTATACTTTTTATTCGTTATTGTTATTGATCAGCTGTTTGACAGGGTCATTGTATGCCCCGTCGATAGCACGGAGGGCAAGAAATCTTGCCCTTTCGAATTTTTTTAGGATTGCCCTTTGAGAAAAGATAGCGATGTGGACTGCGATGATTGCACTCATTTAACAAAAGAACACAACTTTTTGAAGGCACTACATGAGTGCGACATTTTTGTGTAGAAAAGAAAACGCTATAAGTTTTATTTTACAGCTAAAAAGTGTAATTTTAACAAACAAGTAAAAAAAAAAACAAACAAGAAAAAGTAAACCAAAATTACGTACATTATTGGTAAAAATTAAAAATGACTAATAATAAGGGTATTCATTTAACCTTATAAATGCCTCGTAAAGTGTGTAAACTTGTAAATTTATAAAGTTTGTAAACGAACTGTCAAATTTTGTATGGAAAATCATTTACGCATGGTTGAGAAATTTACGCGCACATTTCAGTGTGTAAACGGTGTAAACTCGAAAAAAGCAACCTTGCGCAACAGAAACCTCTAGCATCAGTAAGTCATTTACAAAAATTTCTTTGTAAAGTCGTTTTAATTTGGATTTCTCACTTATTTTTGGCATATTTTAATATATGTCTTTAATATATGTAGATATAGTTTTAAATAAATTTTGACAATAGCACAGCTGATGACAAGTTTACGAAAAAAAATTATTAGGTGCGTTCATATAACAGTGTGTGTAAACTGATAGAAATTTACACTTTATAAACTTATACTCTTAAATGAATACCCTTAATATTTTACCTCGCTAAATTTCAATGGCAAAACTAAATTCATATCATTTATGGAAATTAACAAAACCGTAATGACAAAAAAAAACTGCAAAAAAACAGTTTAATCTGCCTCTCTTCAAACTGTGCTCGCTAAATCCATAAATAATTGCCTGCTTTCACAAGCGCTGTTTCAGTAGCAAATTAAACAAAACATATACATTATGTACATAATTACAAACAGTAGCTGGTCTATGAATTGAGTAGTCCAATTGCAAACAGGGCTATGTGCATGTTTTCGATTTTGAATTTTTGATGGATTGTGTAACAGTATTTAAAGGTGTATAATGTCCATTAAAAATTTATTTCAAGATCTTTGCGTATTCTGAAAAAAATATCATGAAATAGAAAACACTCAAAATTCTCTATCTATTTCTTCTAATTTGTGGCTTAATAAAAAAAATTCGCATAGCCCTGTTTTATAATGGGCTACTCAATTAATAAATTTAATTATGTTATTAATATTTTCCTTTTATTGCTTATAAGTATGTAAATATAGTAAAAATAGAAAAAATGCAATATAGAATAAAAATGCTTAATATTTAGCTAAGCTAAAAAATAAACACGAATAACAAAAAATTTAATTTAAAAAAAATAATAATAAAGCGCCCCAAGCTGTGTTTGTTGTTTTCATGTTTAGAAAAAAGAAACCAGATAAATATCCATTTTTAAGTACGCAAATATGTAAGTATAAATCGATTGGATATCAACC
Source organism: Urophora cardui (assembly GCA_960531455.1). NCBI lineage: Eukaryota > Metazoa > Arthropoda > Insecta > Diptera > Tephritidae > Urophora > Urophora cardui. Next base: position 126,749,084 of record OY482670.1, on the reverse strand, counting down.
GAAAATATTCTCGAAAAATCGCGTTGTCCAATTCCCCTTCACTTCGCTGCTTTCACAGTTCTTCGTGAAGAGTGTATACTTTTCGAGTTTCTCAGTTGAGGCAGGACCCCAATTTGTCTTCGGTTCCATAGCTTTTTTTAATTTCTTAAATACAAAAGTTAGGCAGATTTACATATGTACATATATACATACACACATATCTACAAGCTCTCACCTCTTTCAAACTTACACCCGGCTGCTTGTAAACCGTATACAGTGCCCAAAATGGCAGTTGGCCCACACCAATAGACCACAGTAGCCATGCAATTATGTAAATATACTCGGGATAGTCTACGCCCTTATATTGTAGCGGTTTATAATTGATTAGCGTATAGACGAGCACGATAAACATAGTGCCCGGTGTTAAGATGGCCCAACAAATGCGCCAATAAAAACCTGTTTTCACATTGCACATAAACTCAATGTCCTTGCAGAAACGTTTGACGCCTAAAAAGGAGTGAAAAGGAAGAAAAATGTGGTATAGATGTCGGCAAAAAGGCGAGAGAGTTTGCGTAGGCGCACAGTGATTTGTGCTACATTCTTTAAAATTTGTGTGTTGCTTTGCATTTACTCGTATGAGTCAAAAGGCCGATGCCCGATCTCTAGTGGCATTTAAAATGCTCTCCTCACGCTCCCTCTCTCTCGATTTCTCTCGCTCCCGAATCCAACCCCCCTTTGTAAATACGACTCACCATAAATCCATGATATAGTTAAAATTTCGCCAATCGCCAAGAAAAGCGCTATGAATGAACAACCAAAGAAATCTATTAGGTTCAATAGGAATTGTCCACCCGGCGTCGTATATATGAGACCACAAAGGAAGCTGCATATTGAAAAGCCAATTGTTATTAACCATTGTGGTATGTGAGTGAAATTGTCTTTGAAAACTGTGATGACACACGAGGACATGCCAATATTGCTGCCGACACCTTTTTGGAAAACAATAAAAATAATGGTTTTTTGTTCTCTCTCGCTGTTTCGCAAAAATTACCCAGTACGAAAAGCATCAAGAAAAATAGCACAGCAAAAAATTGTGGAAAATATTTGAATTTGGCTATAGCCTCTGGGTATGAAATGAAAGCTAATCCCGCACCACCTTTAACCACTTCCGAAATATCGCTCGTATTCGTTTCCAGCGCAAGATTTCCGAGTATTCCAAAAATAACACATCCAGCAAGTATCGATGTGCATGAGTCGACTGTGGTGATTATGATGACGTCTCTGATAAACGAAGGAAATTAGAAAAAGCAGAAATCGACGGCTCAGAATAAGATCGCCCTCTTTCAAAAATTGTTTCAAAAACGCCCTATTTGAAAAATTGTTTCAATAACGTCCTATTTCAGACAATTATTCAAAAACGCTCTATTTCAGAGAAATATATATGGAATTTTCTCTGAAATAGGGCGTTTTTGAAGCAAAATCTGAAATAGGACGTTAATGAAACAATTTTTCAAATAGGGCGTTCTTGAAGCAAAATCTGAAATAGGACGTTATTGAAACAATTTTTCAAATAGAACGTTTTTGAAACAATTTTTGAAATAGGGCGATCTTATTCTCAGCCGTCGAAATATAAAAAGAAAAAACAAAAAAAAAAAAAACAAATTAAGTAATAAACGCGATTATTTCATTTTTATTCCAAATTTTAAATTATTTAAGACTTGATTGGAAACATTAATTCCGCGCGTAGTTAAAGCCATTTTTCACTAGGTATAATTACTTACTTATGCACTTTTTTATGAAAATTATTGTAGGAAGCGTACATTATCAATGTACCAAAGCAAATTGCCAATGAAAAGAACATCTGTGTTATTGCGGCATACCAAACCTAACAAATGAAATGCAGCAAAAAAGAAAATCAAAAATTAATAATATTAATTAATAATATTTTTATCGTCTTTGATACTCACATCAGGATTAAGTAGCTGATCCCATTGTGGCTTCAAAAAATACACTATACCATTCCAGGCGCCAGGCAAAGTTAATGCACGCCCAAGCAAAATAAAAAGCACCACATATGGGAATAAAGCCAGAAAGTAAGAGGCTTTACCAGAGCTATGAATGCCTTAAAAAAAATAATAAAAAATATAAAAATAATAAAAAATAATAAAAAAATATAAAAAGCATAAAAAGAATAAAAAATATAAAAAGGATAAAAAGAATAAAAAATAAAAAAATAAAAAAGAATATAAATATGTATGTAATATGCATACCTTTAATCAGCGTCATAGCGATAAATACCCAAACAAGGAATAAGTAAATCACAAGCTCCCAATTCGGTGAACCGATGCCATCTGCAATGCTTTCCTTTTCGTGCAATACCAATTTGCTGTTGAAAATATGTAGTTAAATTATAATTCGATAATAACCTTATTTCAAAACCGATATATCGATATACAATTGAATCCGCTTACGTAAAATACAATTCTGCCGACGATGTTAGCTTTTCATGTGATACATTACTGCCTTTACTACTATTGCTAGCGTTTGCTGTATAAGTAGACATCGCAACGCAATTACTGCCCCATTCTGGCTGACATGTAGACCATGGTAAGATCTCAGCGAAAGAAGCTACCAAATATTTGATTGTGAGCGCCATAATTGCTGCATAGTAAGTGGTTGCTAGCGCTGTCGCATAAACTTGGCCATAGGCGATGCCTTAGCAAAAAAGAAACACAGAACTTTATACTCGCATAGAAAAGACTGTAAAAAAAGATATTATCATATACATATATAAAGAACCTGCAATCAGAGATGGGCGATAAGAATTATATGTTTAATCGATTACACATAGGATTGCGATTACAGTAATTATAACCCTTTCGGATATTCTATGCCGTACGGCATAGTCGCACTTCAGTGGCAGATTTATGATATAAAACTTCAACAACCAATTTTTTTTTTAATTTTTTTTTTTTCTTGAAGAATTCTGAATAAGAAAGCATTGCAAAATTTTTGATTACTGCAACCAGTAACGCGCGATAATTACAAAATCAATCATCTCTTTTGAGTCTTGCTATTTGCATAAATTCAGTTATTTCACGGAAAAAAAATTTATTGTGCAAATTTTTGTACATATATTAGTAGAAAATTGTTGATTTTAACATCTCGAAAAAAATTAGGACCCTGGACCTTTTAATAAGGCTGTAGGTTTTTTTTCATTTCCTACGATGCCATACGGCATATATTTCACTCAATGGAAATAAAAAAAATGTATGGGATGAAATTAGTCGCAACGATTGCGTGTTTTTTTGAGAACAGAGGCCAACAAAATTGTCACTCGGAAACCAGTGTATACTTTTCCATAGGTCCAACTATCTCAATTCACTGCAGTTTTCGAGATATCCTGACCTAAAAGTGTAAAGATTGGGGTCTTTCCCTTTATTTGAGGTAATGTAGCATAAAATGTCTCTTTCAGTCAAGAAAATTAATTGTATCTAAAGGTACGAGTAATCACCTTCCAGATTCCGTTGAGCTTGCTAAAATATCATTTTTCCTCGCTGAGATATTGCATTTTTAAATGTGCATGTTTGCAAAGGATGCGAAGGATATTCGTGTTGCGCATTCTAAATGGCCCGAGGAACCGTTTCAGAGGATACCATAAAAGATAAAATAAGCTGCTAAGAGACATGTATATATATATTTTATCCCATTTTTTAACTTTTTTCTTCTTTGTTTCAGGACTGATACAGAGGTGGATCTAGTAATTTACTAGAACAAGGGCTGAAATCGTTTACACTATAATTCTAACGTTTTAAAGCGAATTTAAGCTTTTATCTTTAATGTTTTTTGTTTTATGAATGGTTTATGTCAATGTATCTTATTATGCATGACTTCTATCTTTTAAAATAAATACATTATATCTTTAAATCGAAATTGTATCTCGAATATCCTTTGCATCCTTTCCAAACATGCACATTTAAAAATGCAATATCTCAGTGAAGAAAAATGATATTTTACAACGGCCAACGGAATTTAGAAGGAAAAAACTCATACTTTTAGATAACTTTAACAGTATCTTGACTGAAAGAAAAACTTTGATGCTAAATGATCTCGAAAACTGACAAAAAATGTAATTTTTACAGTTTTGGATAAGGATATCTCGAAAACTAAAGTAAATTGGAATATTTGGACTTTCAGGAAAGTATATTCTAGTTTATGGGCCACAATTTTGCTTGCTTTTGTTATCAAAAAACACGAATTCACTGCGGCTTGATTTCATTCTATACATATTTTTATTTCCGTTGAGTGAAATCTATGCCATATGGCATAGTGCCAAAAAACCACTTTTAAAAAAATTTTTTCTTAAAATTCCGTTTGATTATTCATAACTAGGGAAGCTAAAAATATGCAAATGCATATTGCATATGCAAATACATATTTAGACATAAAATGCATATTTACGGTCAAAATGCATTTCGTGCTTATATTGCCAATATTGCGATCCAGATCACGGATTTCAAAATTTCTAAACATACACGCATTTTGATGGGTCGCAAAATTTTCATGCTACACAGTCAATTCATATTGTCAATATTGCGATACGGATCACGGATCACGGATCACGGATTTCAAAATTTCTAAATATTTTGCGATCCAGAACCGCGATCCATCAATATTCGATGCTACACGGTCAATATTAATCGTTTTCCGCATACAAGAGCTTTTTCTCGGAAAACCGCCAAAAATTCACACTGGAAAATATAGTAAAACATATGATAGTTCAATGCAACCCTGCGCAATATTAATGGAATGGTTTCATTTGCTTTGTAGAAAGATATCATTCATTTACATAAATACAAATCTACAATTAATTTAAAGTATTTTATAGTATTTAAAAACAAATGTGTTAAATGGGGAACATGTGAATTGTACGTTTCAGTTCTTATATTATTATTATTTTGCAAAGTTCGTTAAATAAAAATGTAAGCTTGAAATGAAATACATACATTTTTTGAGCATATTTCAGGTATTTTTTAGGCATATATGCATATTATGACATTTTTTCGTGCATATTTACGAGCATATTTCAGTTATTTTTCGGGCATACTAGCATGCATATTTTGAAATTTTTCGTGCATATTTTTAGCTTCCCTATTCATAGCAAACCCTTTAATAGTAAATAAAATGCAAATATAGATTTTTAAGGTCAAAAACAAAAAAGAGTTCCGAAAGGGATAATTTCAAGTTTTTTAAGATTACGATTACAGTAATTTTTAATTTTGTAACGTCGATTAAAATTACAGTAATCGTAATCATCATATAATCGTAATCCTTATGGCCCAACTCTGCCTTAATTTTTTTTGAATTCTAAGAAGGAAATTAACCATTTCTGACAAGCAAGGAGAAGGAGAGTTATGACGAAATGTGTTGGCGCATAAACGCCTGGACGATTTTGACCGAGTTCACTAAAGCATGCAAGGCATTTCTGTTCACGAAAAACTGGCTCATATTCACTAATAACTGGTTGAATTTAGAAACTTAAATTTCAGTGGCTCATACAACTTGTTACTACATGAAGTTAGTATGCTCTATATATAAAGAGTCTATAGTACTAAACTTTCAACTCACCTTTCATAATCGGCGCCATATCGAACACCTTAATTGCACCGCGACTCGCAAATTGACCAATTAATACTTCCATATAATAAATGGGACGTCCGACAAGTAGCAAAACAATTACATAGGGTATAACGAAAGCACCACCGCCATTCTCCAACGCTATGAATGGAAATCGCCACACATTACCCAAACCCACAGAGAGAGCGATGCACGAGAAGAGAAACTCAATCTCGCGATTCCATTTATCACGTTCAGCGCCACCACCAGCACCATCAGCACCAACAGATGGCGCATCGTTCATTGCTGGCAAGCCGATAGCAACCTGTGACTTGAGTTTCATAAGATTATAATTTTATTAATATCAGTATTAATTTTTTTTAACATCAAGTTGTTTTCCTCCCTACCGCATCTGTGCCTTTAACACTATTTGTTATATTGTTGTTGTGTACGCCATCATCGCAGAGCGAAGCCACCTCATCAGATATATTAAACATGTGACATTGTGACATGGACATATTGAGACATTGATTTGTGCAAATTGCTTGTATTATTGATGGCCAAGAAGTGTACGTGCTGAAGCCTAAAAAGCAAAAAAGTAAAATAAAATAATTAAACGACCAGAGTTCGGATCTCTTCAGCATTTGCATTATATTAGATGCATACATTCGGGTATTATTTCATATTGATTGATTAATGTAACTCTTTTTTTGCCGGCATGTTAAACGTTGTCAAAAAATATTAATCTTTTGCAAAAGAAGTATTTCGATCGATTCAGTAGAACGGAAAATAAAACAAATTTAACATTCCGAGGAATATAAGTTTTCCGCTTCCTGTGCACTCAGAGAAAACTCGCATTGTAAAAATGACTATGAAAATATTCAGCTTTACTATTCGCTTTTTTACTATGAAAACACGGAAATATGACTATGAAACAACTTAATCTGAATATAAACGTATTATTTCAACCGTTCAAGTATGAAAGATATTCAACTTGAATATGAAAAACTTTGAGTTGACTAGTAAATACTAATCCAACTGGACAAGTATTAACACCTGTCATTATAAAATTTGTAATAGTCATCTTCAAGTTGAAACATATTCATTTTAACTACTGTTGATGCTTCAACTTCAATATCATTCATAGTAAACTTAAATATTTAGCACAGTAAAAGCAATGTATGCTGCGTAGATTTTCGTTCCTTCATTTGAATGCGGCTTTTCAAATTTCCGTAACTCGTAGATGGTTTATACATTGTTCGAGCTATATAGCATGATTGATCAACTCAAATATAACTCATTTTCCACAAGGGAAATGAGTTGGCTTATTTAAAGCCATTTTTCACTCCCCAGAGGTTGGCACTCTCGCCGAACCTTGGAGCTACAGCGCTCCCCCCCACGTGAATACATAAAAGGGTTTAAAAAAACACATGAATACATATGTATGTATGTGCATATGTACACACAAAGTTTAGACACATAGTTAAATTCAATATGAAATATATTTAAAACAAATACACTGTATCTTAGAGTTGAATAAAAACATATTGAACTTCAATATGAATCATAGTAAACTTAAGAATATGTCATAGTCAGCTTCAATATGAACATTTTTTAAAACAATCATGTTGTAACTTTAACTTGACTATAAAAATATTCAATTTGAATATGCTGCATATTTCAACATATTTAGGACAACTATTTTTCATAGTTGTTTTTGCTATGACAACACTTCAAGTCGAGTATGGTTAATTTTCATTTTAACTACTTAATATTTATTATGATGGTATTAAGTGCAACGTAGTCAGAATCACTATTTTCATCCTAGGCGCAAAACCATTGGTAAAAATAGTGAAATCAAGGTGTAAATTAGTCAGATTTACGTGCGTTTTTCGCTTCCTGTGGTCTTTTAAGTTCATTTTACAAAGATTTTCTGAAGAGACTCCTACTGAAATTTTACGTCGAATAATTTTCTAGAACATTTTAACCATCTAGCACCCCTGAAAAAGGGTTATTTTACACCGTTTTATACAGTCAGGAAATAGATTATAGTCAGGAAATAGTATTTTTAAGGTGGCTAGAGGGTAAAAATGTTCTAGAAAATTATTCGTCATAAAATTTCAGTAGCAGTCTCTTCAGAAAAAATCTTTGTAAAATGAACCTAAAAGACCACAGGAAGCGAAAAACTTTTACTCCTCGGAATGTTAAATGTGATTTATTTCCGGTTCTACTGAATCGATCGAAATACTTCCTTTGCAAAAGATTAATGCTTTTTAACGACGTTTAACATTCCGGAAAAAAAAGTTACATTAGGGTGGTATAAACTAAGTACTGGGTGGAAGTGACCCCAATGGCGTGCATAGGGTTAATACAATTATGAATTAGAAACCCTCCTCTCAAGCCAAAGAGATTGGTGTATCAAACTTAGGGATCGGACCATAAATATCGAAGATATGAAAAAAACGAGTTTTAGCGACATCTAGCGGAGTCCAAAAAAAAAAATAAAAATTTTTTCCAGAAATGGTTTCGAAGAAGAAATCATATGGGGGTGCGTACAGCGAACTTTTTTTTTGGTCCATATATGTATGTAAGGCGAGACGGCCTACTGGACACGTTGCCAGGCAGAGATTGATCTTTAGAGCAAAATATGTAAGCATTTTTCTGATTTAACTGATTAAAAACTAGCGAATTTCATAAGTATGCAATATGGAACTAGGAATATCGATTTCGTATCAAAAACCGCCATCAATCACATACTAGCAGATGTGTTAGATATATACGTACATACGTACTAAAATTTTACGAAATATGATGAAATACAAACCGAGCAAATTGAATTCTTATTACCATGTACTTAGTAAGTACTACACCATTTCCAGGTGGATTTTAGAAAGCATCAACTGGATTTTAGAAATGACAATTGGATTTTAGAAATGGGAAATTGGATTTTAGAAAAGGGAAATTAGACTTTAGAAACTGTAAATTGGTTTTTCGAAAATGTATGTTATTACTACACCATTTCCACTTTAAAATGAGAAAGCTTCAATTTAAAATAAGAAACCTTCATTTGAAAATCAGATTAGTCAATTTTAAATGAGAAAGCGTCACTTCGAAATGAGAAAACTTCATTTGAAATTTTTTTTTTCGCATATAGTTTTTATTGTATCATTCTTGGAGAATATGACAATTTTTATAAAATCTTCGTTTGAAAATTAGAAATTTTTATTTTAATATGAGAAATCATCACTTGAAAATGAGAAACATGTTTTTATTAAAAGTTAAGTTTATTTAGGTACCGACAGGCATGTTTTCTAAAGCTGCACACTCGTATGAAAAGAGGAGGCATGTTGAAAAGCCCGTGCACAACCCCCCGATTTATTGTTATTTTGGATTCGTCCACCAAGTTTTCCAGGTATTGTAGTCGTTGTTCTATTAAATGTGGTCCTTCTACAAAAAAAATATTATTCAGCTTATACATTTGATGAACTATTCTCAATTTAAAATGATAATTTCTCATTTTCAAAGGAAATTTTCTCATTTTGAAGTGACGCTTTCTCATTTAAAATTGACTAGTCTGATTTTCAAATGAAGGTTTCTCATTTTGAAGTGAAATGTTCTCATTTTAAAGTGACTATTCTGATTTTCAAATAAAAGTTTATCATTTCATACTGACTAATCTGATTTTAATGTGAAGGTTTCTCATTTTAAAGTGGAAATGGTCACCATTTAATAACTTATCACGTACTATATGTACATTATACTTTCTTAAGCCTAGTACTAAGTTCACAGCCGTTAATTTGGCGTGAAAAAATGTTGCTGGCATGATGTTGCTAGCATGTTGCGCAACTTTTCACGACAGGAACTCAGTACAACTTTGTCGTGAAATATCTGTGAAATTTCACACATGTTTCACAACCAGTTTTTTTGTATGGATTTTGACAGCAGTTTCACGTGAAACTCGAACTCAGTACTATGCTTTACGCAATAAAGAATTTCTATTCGAAAAATTCTGTGTAAAATTGACTTTACACACACATTCTGAAATCCAATTCACGCTTTCTAAAATCCAATTGTAAAATCCAGTTGATGTTTTCTAAAATCCACCTGGAAATGGTGCAGACATGCCATAGACCAAATTTAGAAACGGTTCCTTCTATGAGTGTTCCGTAAAATCTGAATGAAAAGTGAGTATAAATAAATTATTTTATAAAAAAAGCTAACATCATGTAAGCTGAATTTTAATAAAAAATTTTAATATCTTTATACATACATACAGATATGTTTAGAGTGTTGCGGTAAGTAGGTAGTTCCTTTTTTCGATCTCTTTTGAGAAATATTAAATTTTATTTTAATAGGAATAAATGTACGTATAATACACTGGCGCGAATATATGTAACTCTAACGAATCTTAGGCCGATCCTCTCATGCTGCTTAATTGGTTTGCTGTTGGCCCTGCCTCAGCTTGACTAATTCGCGATCAGCGTTATGAAATTTTAATGCAAGGGATGTAGATGAACACAAGCGGCTCGGTTGTGCATCACTGGCCTAGTATAACACATACTTCTTTATCTCTATATTCACAAGGTTTTGAAAGACACTTTCCAATTTCATACACTCCTACTTATACAGAATAAAAAAAATAACAATAAAGTCATTATAAGAAATTATTGCACTTCGATAATGATGAAGGAGAAATCATTGACATAGATGCTGTTAAGATTGCATGCATATGCATGTATACAAAAATATGCATATACATACACACATACATACATACATGTGCATAACAGCTGTTCTATAGAGGATTGTACAATAAACTAAACGTTCCACTTAACGCCTTCCCGTTCAAGTTCAATGCACTATTTACATTCAAACACAAATAATTACATACAAACATACAAAGTGATTCCATTAATCTATGAATGAATAAATTAAAAAAAAAAAAAATTGCATACGAAATACACACATACGTGAGTAATTAAAATAATCAATAACACTACTCGACACCAAAAATCACCAAGAATAAAATAATACTTTTCTAAAGCGAAATTTTATACTGATTCCGAATATCATCTCCATTTTTTTGTGGCAGACCCAGTTTTTGAGATATTGGTAAAAATGTGGAAAAAGCCATATATGCAAGACATTGCATCACATAAGTGCATCAAAAAGTTTTATTAGACATCGTGGCGATTTGACATCTAGGAAGTGTTGGTAGAGGGAGCTCCAACAAACATTTTTTGCCTTCATACTCCAAAATTGGTCAAGTAGTTTGGTTACAATGGCAAAAATTACGAAAAAAAATTTGAAAAAAATCGAGTTTTTTTAAAGAAATTTCAGATTCGACTGTCCTAAAATCAGAAAAATTGTATGGGGGAAAAAAAGTTAGCTTTATTTGCAAAAGATTGTAAGATGCCGCCTAAAATTCCTTCACATCTTCGTAATTCCCTACAAACTTAGGTGCTGAAAGTGATGAACATGGTGAGAAATTTCATCAGGACTTAATAGGTTTTGAATGTCGATATCAAGGGTCTTGGTACGAGGATATGATGGGAGACTATTTTTTGGACAACCATACGTGTAACAAATGCAGAAAATTACAAAAGAGTAGTCAAAAGTACTTACGCCTATCGCTAATTATTTATCCTCTCTTTAGAATGGCGAAATGCAGATATTTTTCTATTCAATTAATTTTTTTTCCTATTAATCGCTGTTTTGAGAGATATTGTGCACTTCAAAACACGTAATAAATGGAATTAAATAATCTTTAGTATTACTCCTTAATAAAGTTTTATGAATAAACCCAATTTTGTTGTTGAAATTTTACTCTTCCGGAAAATTTTTGGTTAAGGACTTTCAATAAAATTGATAAATATAAATAACGGTACATCCGATTATTACACAATTAGTCTTAAAATGTTCACAATTAAATTCTCTATTGGATAGGGGGGCTAACTTTTTGATGCACTTATGTGATGCAATGTCTTGCATATATGGCTTTTTCCACATTTTTACCAATATCTCTGGGTCTGCCACAAAAAAATGGAGATGATACTCGGAATCAGCGTAAAATTTCGCTTTAGAAAAGTATTATTTCATTTTTGGTGGTTAAAGTTGATCAAAATTTGTCGAGTAGTGTAATATAATAGTAATAATATATGTAATAATGATATTGCTTTACGATGCTATCCCGTAACGGAGAGCAAAGGTATATAGAAGCTGATTTGATGCGTTCCAAATGGAGGAAGAGGAATTTTATTCGAGATATCGCTTTGATAAGGCCACAGTGGAATATTTTATAGATATTTTTGATATGGAGGAGTCTGTCAGTAATATAGGACTTCCAATCTCTCCCGGCTGGGAAGTTCTGACTAAATGACGATTTTTAGGTCGAAATGTGTATCAGAGCGACATATGTACATACATACATAGCTGAGGTGGCACTAAATGCTTTGCCGCAGACAAGCTTTTTCTCTTCAGATCCACGAGCTCTTTTTGTTCCCTAAAATCACAAGTTTATTTGGATTTATATGAAGTGTGTAGTTTTATCTCAAAATTTAACTCAATTTTAGCTGCTCCATATTTTTAATACATATATGTACGATTAAAATAAAATTTGCGAAAACCATAATGTCGAAGAGATAGATACGCTTACTTTTTTTCTTTGCGAGTTTAAAGGTTTTCACAGGGTGCACTTTTAAAACACTCGAAATTTCTTAAAATAAAATAACAGAGCGATTCTTATTATTTTTTATGGGTTACCCTGTTTCGGTTCATTTTAGCAAAAACATTGGTGTAACTCGTCTAACTATGACACACCACTATTTTAAACGTTGTTCTAAATTTAACACCGATTTTAAGTAAGATCGATTTTAGTGAACGACTATGACTACGGCCCGTTTAAGGCTGAAAAAATATTTTAATTAATGGAGTAAGTGCATACGTCTTAACTGTTTCCTATGATTTGGGTCTACAATTCAATGCGGAGTGTTTTTATTTATTGTATTACTTTGTTGCCGATGCTAAAAAAATATAATCGCTTAACGTGTTAAGCTTTATTATTCAGAAAACTTATTATAAAATGTTATGACTATACCAAGTCATTTGACATTTAAATTTAAAATGTTTGCAAAAAGTGGAACGGCTCATATGAATGTACATACATAAATAATACCTTTATTGACACCTATTAAATTTCTGCATATTTTTATTGCGGATTGCTTTTATTATTGTATGGCGCAAAAACATTCGCGTTTTTATAAACAAATTATCTAAATGCAAATAGCCCACAATAACAATTAAAGCTAAGTGCCCTTTTCCAGAGCACAATCTAAGGCACGCGGTGTTACTTTGAGGAATTATAACATACAATTTACAAAAATGAAAAGAAGGGGAAAATATGTACGCGGAATACCACAAGATTAGAGCCCTTCCTTTTTGTGTGTAATTTTTTAAATGCTTTATTCGTTACAACTCTAAATTTATTTAATTTATATTTAAGTAATCAATTCCAATTTATTTCACAACAGAAGTACTACAATAAAATGTTAATTTTGCTAGTCGAGAGACTAACAAACTTTCTGTAGACAAATTCAAGTGATAATTAGTAAACTTAACCGAAAAAAAATCTGGCTACCTTGGCAAACCTTTCTGCGGCAACTTCTCGCAACTCGAGGTAAACTATTTTCAATGGCTCCCCTCGCAATTAGTACCGGCGCACAATGGGTGATTGCGGCCAAAAATAAATTCAAAATTAAAGTATGAGTAAAACCATTTTTTTAAACAGAGATCGACAGATACATCAAATTGTAATAAAAAAGCTTATATAAAAATTTTTGAGTATCTTTTCGTTTAGCCGTACAGGGTGCCCAAAGTTGAGCAAAAAATAGGTCCTTTTATTTCTCAATGAACACACCTCATACAAAACGCTCTTTCTCATTTAACTGTTAACCTACATACACGAATGATACATCGTTACATAGATAATGATTTTCTCTTTCAGAAAAAGTAACTTAGTTGTAAATAGCGCTCACTGTTGAATTTATATGAATTTTCAAATATTCACAAAAAATGTCGATGATAAAAAAATTTTCCTCGACTTTGAATAAAAAAATAAAAAAAACAAAAAATATTACCTCCTCAATTTTTTTTTATGCTTTGAAATAATATATTCTTAATCAAACTGCATTTTCACTTTAAAAATCCACTTGCTCCATTTGCTTTTGTAATTTTTTTTTTTTTTGTAAATGCATTAATTATGTTACTTTTGACATTATGAAAAACGTGTATATTTAGGCGACTAATCGAATATTTCTCTATCGTCTTTCAGCAAATGGTCCATACTTTAAAATTATGAGGTAATTTTTTTTATCAGCGTTAATTGTTATCTTTGGCAGCTTTTTTATTTTAGAATATAAAAAAAAAAATTGTTAAAATTGTAAAATTTTAAAATGAAATTAAAAAAAAACAAAAAATATTACCTCCTCAATTTTTTAATATTTGATGCTCCTGAATGTCTTTTAAAAACTGGCGAAAAAATTGTAAAAATTCGTTTGCTCCATTTTGTTTTATGAACATTTTTATGGAAGGTGTTTTTTGAGTTTTGGTACATTTTTCCCATACAAAATGCCCAGAAGTATGCTTCAAAAAGTTTAAATTTTTTTGTATGGGGAATATTTGTCAAAATGGTGAAACTTAAATATCGATATTTCCAATTCTAATTAAGATATTCGAAGAAACTAAACGCTGTTTTCAAGGGTAATGATTGTGCTTTCAACTGGTTAAATCGAACTTGAGTGGAAAGTAATTATATAAAAGATATTAAGCAGGGAATAGAGCCAAAAAACGTGTTTTTTTCCTATTTGGGCATGAATATCTCAGAAACTAGAAACAATTTGGAAAATCTGACTCCAGACTCAGGTTTATCACACTGAAATCCTTTAGAAAAGTGTAATTTCATTTCCGGTATAAAATTTTTTTGAAATGCGAAAGTTTTATGAAAGTTTTATGATAAATGCTTATAACATACTTAAAAGTGCATATATTTTTAATTTAAAAACGGTGAAGTGCTTTACCCTTTTTCCAAAATGATTACCGCATTTGATTTATATTTCAAAAATGTATACACTAATCAAAATGGAGCATTTTAGCTATAATAGTTAGGAAAATGCTGAAATTTCAAAAATACCGTTATATGGGAGGTGGGCGTATTTGTGGGTGGATTTTGTTCAAATTTTCACAGTTTACTAACTTCAACCAAAAAAGCTTAAGTTCCGAGTTTCAAGATTCTAGCTTAATTATTACTATTTTTGGCCGCGTTTGTATGGAGGTGCCCCCACTGTGCGGCGGTAGAAAGCAAAGCTCTAAACTCTTTTATTAACGTTCGGAAGAATGTAAGATATGTTACCGTTGAGGGACAGGCCATTAACATTTGCCCAGTCAGAAATAGTTAAAAAATCAAGATTTGGGTTTTCAGACATTTTATCAGATCAGTGAAACAAACCAATGTTGTAGATTTGCATCAACATACGCATGAAGTTGTGAGAACTGGCACACGCCAAAAACAACGCTTATAAATATGCTGAAGAGCAGAGGACCTACAATCTATCCTTAACATTGAGGATATTTGTGTATATGATTCTATAGATCAAGCTCTACAATTAGAAGAAATCACAAATTGGGTCACATTAATAAAAGCTGAGTATTTGCTTTTACTTAAAATTTGAGACCTTTTACTGAAAATTTTCAAATTTGGTTCATACCAAGGCAAATTCATTATGGTAATAGCAGGGCGAATTCGGCAATATTCGCCTCGATTCGCTTTAAGTTTTTGTCCAGCAGAATGTCAAACTCAAAGTCAAATTTTTTCTTTGTTTGACATTCTCCTGTATTCTTCTGTACACGGCGAGTTAAAAACGAGAAGAAGAAGAAGTCAGCTGTTCACGTACCATTACCATATGATTGAATTTGCCTTGGTTCATACAAATTGATGTCAAATTTCTAAAATCTTGCTTCGTTTTTATTAATACGGCACATTGTGTACTTAAAAAAAAAACTCCAAGTCACATTAGTACGGTAGATAATATCGAATATTCTTATGCAGTTGAAAGTTTGTATTAAAAGGCATTTCGTCCGTATTTATATTATTAGAATTACTTAGTAATACTTAAGTTAAACACCGTTAAGTCTTATTTCAAACCAATTTTAAGAAGTTGGATTCTAGTTATTGTTAGTTTGAAAATTATTAAAATTAGAATCAAGATTCTTAATTTTGGTTTGAAATACTTATAATAATAATACAATGGCGCTATTATAACTCTGACGAGTTTTATGGCCGAGCTTCTCTCCCAATTCGAGGTGTGCTCCTTTTTTTGTTTTTCCTACTAATTGTGTGGACCTACAGCTTTATGCCGGCTCCGAACGGCGAATGCATTTTTTTGTGAGAAGCTTTTTCATGGCAGAAATACTCTAGCAGTGTATGCCGCCCACTGCCGAGAGGTGACCGCTGTTCTTAAAAAACCCAATAATTGGATTTTTACTAATTAGAAAAATTGTTTTGGTGTTTGGCTCGGACCGTGGTTTGAACCCGAGACCTCTGGCGTAGCAGGCGAGCACTCTACCCACTGCACCACAGCGGCCACTGAAATACTTAATGTTAATAAAAAAACAACATTTTTATTCTTATTTATATAATTTTTAGAATGAAAAAAGTACATATCGCTAGCTTAGATTGCAAACTGTGTAAGTCCACTTTTATGAAAAAGTTTATTTTTATGTAGAACGCTAGAAAAATCAAATACGCACCGCGCTAAACAAGTCTGAGATACTTGTCATATTTCTACTCGTTGTTATTCAGTGATACGCAAATTGTGTAAGTCCAAAAAGCGAAAAAAATTTTGTAAGTCCAAAATATTTATATGAACAGAAATTTTTTTCATTTCGAATTTTTTTTTCTTTTTTGTTTTTTGTATCTCCTACAAAGTTTTAAAAAAGGACTTACACAATTTGCATTCTAAGCTAGCGATTTTTATCATTTGTAAAAAAAATTGTAGTTTTTTTGGTAATTTTAATTTTGGTAAATTTTTTACATTGGCTGTGACCTCCCCCCCCCGAAAAATTCTCTAGCTACGCCACTGCTTACAATAATTGTAGTTGAAAATCCTAACTGTTGTACACCAAAGAATTTTGTTTGTGCCTTTTCGGTTTCGCTAGGTAATATCACATTCGTCAATTGTATGTGAATCGATACAATTGTTTTAATTCAGAAAAATTCATGACCGTGCACCAAAAGTTGAAAGTAACGACTGAATTTAAATTTCAAAATGATAGTGCAATGAAGTGGAACGATCAAACTAAAATGCAGCACCTAGAAGCATGTGCGGAAACAGCTTCATGATCATCATCTGTGTTTGTGTAAGGGGCATTCCACATTAAGTTGAGATATGAAATAAAATAATCAGAAATTTATTACCATTTTGGCCATCTGAAATGTGTCACATAGTTTTGTTCCAAGTAAATACAAGTTTCCAAGTGTTGGATTGATATTATAAACTAACCCTGTAAAAGATTGTGCGATTATTCTCGAAAGAGATTTGACCCGGATTCCCCTCTTTCGGGTACAATTGGCTACAATTACTCCTCAATCGTACCCGGAAGGGTAAAAATGTAGACTAATTGTTGACAATTGCACTCAAGGGGTTATAAACGAACTTCGAAATATGCTTTTCTTCAGGTATAAAAGGTTACAACTTCCATTCCATATCCGATTGGCATCAAAATGGAGTAGTCTACCTTCGTATTCGTTCAGATATAAAAGGGTACAAATAGTCTCCCCATAGGACATGCTCAAACATATGCGTAGAGTCACCCAATTTGTATGTTACAAAATAAGGTATCTGTATCGAATTGTGGGAGCTTTATGTGGAATGCCCCTACGAGCAGAGTATGCGAATGTATAGAAAGGAAGAGTAGCTTGTCTAATTGATGCAAAGTAAAAGTGAAAGAAAAGAATCTCAATAAAGTCTCGTGCTGTAAAATTTAATATTTATTTAAGCTTTTTCATTTATTTACTTAAGAAATTGTGGTGTTACCTTTGCAGTAAATAGCTTAGATCTTATGGCTAACAAAGACAATCTTTTATTTTTTATTATCATTAGGTATATTTATGTTTATGCAACTGTTTTAAGAAAACAATAAAAACGAAGTTATGTGTATTTATTAGAGTAAGATAAATATTTTATGTGGAAGAATGTCATATCACATGAGCTAAAATTGGTTTTCGATTTTAGGTGAAGCAATACAAGAAAAAGTTCTAAGTTCATTTTCTTTGCCTTCGAACTCAAGTTGAGCCATAACTTGAGTTAAACAGACACCGAAGTTCTCGACGAATACCTTTATGAGAAGGACATCAGTATATTACATATATGTACATACATATGTAAATAGATTATAATAAAAAAGGTATGTAAAAATTTCTGCCGGAAATCTAGGCGTCTAATTGCTTCGGCTTTTCCATTAAATCAACATAAGCAATTCACTCTTAATTACACAATCATATGAAATGTGGAAGCACTGTGTGCAAAAAGATTAAAGGACTGAAAAAATAGCACAAAGAGAACAAATATGTATGCATCAGCATTATTCAGCAAAAGCCTAGCACTTTGGAGGCGCTCTGAAGGAGCGAGAAAGACTTCCAAAATAAGTGAAATTAACTGTGAAAGGAGCCTGAAAAAGCTTTCCAGCTCACCGCAGGATGAGGATTTTTTGTGATAATTTTTTTTTTTTTTAAATACAGTGTAGTAACCGACTATTGCATTTTATTTTAAATATTTTGAGCAGCAAAAAATTGCCATTTTTTATTTTCCATTTATCTCAATTTAAATTATTTGGGCTTAGTTCATTTTTGCGCTGAAGGCCTCAAATATTCTTATCTTCAAGAAACAAGTATAAAAGGAATGAGTAAAAGCTTTTTGAATTCGATAATTAAAATTTTTTACATTTCTTTCTGTGAATATTGTCACACTGTGCTACTAAATATGTATGTATGTATATTAGGGTGATCCTTAAAAAAATCAAATTAACGATTTTTCTTGGTCTCACCCCCTACATCGGTAACATCACAGTCAAAAATATCACATATAAATTTTGGTCCCGATCGGAGATGGTTAAAGAGTATCGCATGGGGGTCAAAGATCAGAAAACTCTATGGAGATTTAAAAAATGAAATAAATTTTTTTTATATCTGATTTCAGGATAGTCCTGAACCAAAATTTATATGTGATATCTTCGACTATATACCAGGGACCGAAAATAACAGTTATTTTTTTTAGTGTGGTGAAAAGGTTACGCAAAAATAACCTTTATCTCCTTTTGGTCCTTAATAACCATTATAAAAACCAAAAAACCGTTTTGGGGCTGAATAACCGTTATGGCAACCAAAATACTGTTTTGGTCCTGAATAACCGTTATTCAGATTTTTAATTTTTTTTTGGTCAGCTATTAAAATCAAGCCTATTTATTTGTCAATATTTCTGGAAGATATTGGTATCAAATGAAAGGTGTTGAGCAGTGCTTTTACATAGAGGTGTATTTGTTAAGATTCGTAGGTCGGGTTCCCAGTTATGGGTGGATCCCCTGGAATATTTTAAGCAATATTGGTATCAAATGAAAAGAGGTAATCAGAGCTACAATCCCTGCTCAACACCTTTCATTTGATACCAATATCGTCCAGAAATATTGACAAACAAATAGGCTTGATTTTTATAGCTGACCATAAAAAACATAAAAAATCTGAATAACGGTTATTCAAGCCCAAAACACTTTTTTGGTTGCCATAACGGTTATTCAGGCCCAAAACACTTTTTTGGTTGCCATAACGGTTATTCAGGCCCAAAACGGTTTTTTGGTTTTTATAATGGTTATTAAGGACCAATAAATTTTTTTTTCTCATGATAATGGTTAAATATGACTTTTACCCCATTTCTCTTAGAACCGTTACGTCCCTGCTATATACGCATCGACTTAGGGAGTGAGGTTCACGAAATATAATAATAATAATAATAATAATAATAATAATAATAATAATAATAATAATAATAATAATAATAATAATAATAATAATAATAATAATAATAATAATAATAATAATAATAATAATAATAATAATAATAATAATAATAATAATAATAATAATAATAATAATAATAATAATAATAATAATAATAATAATAATAATAATAATAATAATAATAATAATAATAATAATAATAATAATAATAATAATAATAATAATAATAATAATAATAATAATAATAATAATAATAATAATAATAATAATAATAATAATAATAATAATAATAATAATAATAATAATAATAATAATAATAATAATAATAATAATAATAATAATAATAATAATAATAATAATAATAATAATAATAATAATAATAATAATAATAATAATAATAATAATAATAATAATAATAATAATAATAATAATAATAATAATAATAATAATAATAATAATAATAATAATAATAATAATAATAATAATAATAATAATAATAATAATAATAATAATAATAATAATAATAATAATAATAATAATAATAATAATAATAATAATAATAATAATAATAATAATAATAATAATAATAATAATAATAATAATAATAATAATAATAATAATAATAATAATAATAATAATAATAATAATAATAATAATAATAATAATAATAATAATAATAATAATAATAATAATAATAATAATAATAATAATAATAATAATAATAATAATAATAATAATAATAATAATAATAATAATAATAATAATAATAATAATAATAATAATAATAATAATAATAATAATAATAATAATAATAATAATAATAATAATAATAATAATAATAATAATAATAATAATAATAATAATAATAATAATAATAATAATAATAATAATAATAATAATAATAATAATAATAATAATAATAATAATAATAATAATAATAATAATAATAATAATAATAATAATAATAATAATAATAATAATAATAATAATAATAATAATAATAATAATAATAATAATAATAATAATAATAATAATAATAATAATAATAATAATAATAATAATAATAATAATAATAATAATAATAATAATAATAATAATAATAATAATAATAATAATAATAATAATAATAATAATAATAATAATAATAATAATAATAATAATAATAATAATAATAATAATAATAATAATAATAATAATAATAATAATAATAATAATAATAATAATAATAATAATAATAATAATAATAATAATAATAATAATAATAATAATAATAATAATAATAATAATAATAATAATAATAATAATAATAATAATAATAATAATAATAATAATAATAATAATAATAATAATAATAATAATAATAATAATAATAATAATAATAATAATAATAATAATAATAATAATAATAATAATAATAATAATAATAATAATAATAATAATAATAATAATAATAATAATAATAATAATAATAATAATAATAATAATAATAATAATAATAATAATAATAATAATAATAATAATAATAATAATAATAATAATAATAATAATAATAATAATAATAATAATAATAATAATAATAATAATAATAATAATAATAATAATAATAATAATAATAATAATAATAATAATAATAATAATAATAATAATAATAATAATAATAATAATAATAATAATAATAATAATAATAATAATAATAATAATAATAATAATAATAATAATAATAATAATAATAATAATAATAATAATAATAATAATAATAATAATAATAATAATAATAATAATAATAATAATAATAATAATAATAATAATAATAATAATAATAATAATAATAATAATAATAATAATAATAATAATAATAATAATAATAATAATAATAATAATAATAATAATAATAATAATAATAATAATAATAATAATAATAATAATAATAATAATAATAATAATAATAATAATAATAATAATAATAATAATAATAATAATAATAATAATAATAATAATAATAATAATAATAATAATAATAATAATAATAATAATAATAATAATAATAATAATAATAATAATAATAATAATAATAATAATAATAATAATAATAATAATAATAATAATAATAATAATAATAATAATAATAATAATAATAATAATAATAATAATAATAATAATAATAATAATAATAATAATAATAATAATAATAATAATAATAATAATAATAATAATAATAATAATAATAATAATAATAATAATAATAATAATAATAATAATAATAATAATAATAATAATAATAATAATAATAATAATAATAATAATAATAATAATAATAATAATAATAATAATAATAATAATAATAATAATAATGATAATAATAATAATAATAATAATAATAATAATAATAATAATAATGATAATAATAATAATAATAATAATAATAATAATAATAATAATAATAATAATAATAATAATAATAATAATAATAATAATAATAATAATAATAATAATAATAATAATAATAATAATAATAATAATAATAATAATAATAATAATAATAATAATAATAATAATAATAATAATAATAATAATAATAATAATAATAATAATAATAATAATAATAATAATAATAATAATAATAATAATAATAATAATAATAATAATAATAATAATAATAATAATAATAATAATAATAATAATAATAATAATAATAATAATAATAATAATAATAATAATAATAATAATAATAATAATAATAATAATAATAATAATAATAATAATAATAATAATAATAATAATAATAATAATAATACAGTGGCGCTATTATAACTCTGACGAGTTTTATGGCCGAGCTTCTCCCAATGCTCCTTTTGTTTTTCCTACTAATTGGGTGGACCTACAGTTTTATGCCGGCTCCGAAAGGCGAATGTACTTTTTGTGAGAAGCTTTTTCATGGCAGAAATACACTCGGAGGGTATGCCACCCACTGCCGAGAGGTGACCGCTGCTCTTAAAAAACCCAATAATTGGATTTTTACTAATTAGAAAAACATTTTTTGGTGTTGGTCAGACTGTGGTTTGAATCCGAGACCTCTGGCATAGCAGGCGAGCCCTCTACCCACTGCACCACAGCGGCCACTGAGGTTCACGAAATATGATATACAATTTGTCTCCATACATTTGGGGACCACCCTAATGTACTTACATATGTCTACTCAACCGCTACGTGCCAATTTTCCTGTACGCAAAAATCTCACAAGCCTCAGCATAATCCATACAGTAATTCGTTTGATCTAAATATATTATTAATCTTAACAAATGATTTCAATTGATTGTGCCCATTTACACAGAGATCGGCAATCAATCAAAAGATGTACATATGTACATAAGTATGTATGTATGTATGATTCACAAATACATATCGTCCCTGCGAATAAAAAACAGTTATGTATTTTTCGGTAACTTTTCAGGAGAGCAAAAAAAACTGTGTCCTGGCGTCCATTTGAAAAATTTAGCAAACTTTTAATTCAGAAAGAATGGTACTACATATGTTATGGTTATTGATTTATGAAAAAATAAATCAATTTTTTACCTATTGCGATGTGATAAATATTTGCGCATTTTTAATGCACATGTGTAGCTTTTTTATACACCACTTTTTTTTGTAAGAACGTATGCAAACTGTTTGTATGTGAAAAAGCTGAGTAGCGAACTAACAGTTGGCGAATTCAATTCGTTGGCTTACATTATTTTTGCTCAGATACGGAACTTTTCTGGGATTTCTTCCATTTAGTCCTACTTCTCAAGACCTGTTGCGAATTATTCTACACAAAACTGGATCAATTAAACCCTCCTTTCTATCATTAGACAGCGATTTATGCATGACAATGAACACACACATATCTCCAGAATCGAAAAATTATGATTTGAACGTTAAAAAGTTACTGTTTTGGCGTAGCTCTCACAGTCGCCGAACCTCAGGCCTAGTATAGAGGACATTAAAGAAGACGATTGGGAATCAAAAATGGAAAGATAAGCAAGAACTATGGAAAAAAATAAAAGAAGCTTGGTACCTCATACCAGTTGCAAATTGCGCAATTACGATTTAGTCAACCCTATGCCACGAAGATGTAAGGAAGTTATAAAAAATGAAGGAGATTCAACTAAATATTAGTTTAAATCCAGCTGAAATAAATGGAGAATTGCGGAATTTTTCTCGTGTCTATTATTTTTTCCAACACTGTATATCGACGGCTGAGAATAAGATCGCCCTATTTAAAAAAATTTTTCAAAAACGCCCTATTTGAAAAATTGTTTCAATAACGTCCTATTTCAGATTTTGCTTCAAGAACGCCCTATTTGAAAAATTGTTTCAATAACGTCCTATTTCAGATTTTGCTTCAAAAACGCCCTATTTCAAAGAAAATTCCATATATATTTATCTGAAATAGGACGTTTTTGAATAATTGTCTGAAATAGGACGTTATTGAAACAATTTTTCAAATAGGGCGTTTTTGAAACAATTTTTGAAATAGGGCGATCTTATTCTCAGCCGTCGATATATTGTTTTTACATTAAAATTGTTGTTGTTTGAACGAA
This sequence comes from Urophora cardui, assembly GCA_960531455.1. Lineage (NCBI taxonomy): Eukaryota > Metazoa > Arthropoda > Insecta > Diptera > Tephritidae > Urophora > Urophora cardui. The sequence goes on along the minus strand of OY482670.1, from coordinate 126,724,844 downwards.
ATTGATAGTTTTCGTCAGCCAAAAGTCGAATTTGTTACTTTTCGTCAGCCACAAAAAATCGTATGCTAGTTTTCGTATGGTACGGCGATTTATAGTTTTTGTTTGATAATTTTTAAGCCAAACCAGATATAAAAAAACTGCAAACGCAGAAATGTGGGCAATGAATAAGGCTAGTAAAAAATGCAATACAAAAAAATTTCCTAAAAATGTACATAACTGTTTTTTTATTCGCAGGGACGATATGTATATGTATACCTACATACATATTGGTTGGTTTATACCAGTTGCTGTTGTTAGCTATTATGCTATTATGTATGTACATATTATGATTTTCGAGGTATTTTCGCATTGAAGAAAATCGTTTAATGCAAACAAAGTAAGAATTTAATTTTATTTTCAAGATCCATACTCGTTTATTGAATTAATAATTTTGAGAGTTCTGCTAAGCTTTCGGCTCAACACATTAGGGCCAAAAATTTCCGCTTCTACTTTTTGTACATCGATATACTATAATTACATCAAAATATCATATACATAAATACATTTACATCTGTGTGTATGCATGTTCACAGAGAGTTATACACATAATAATATCGAATACTAACCACATCCACACGCCTTGAAAAGTTTTACACAAAAATTACATCTAACACCTTACTTACGACATTTCTTAAACACTCATTTATACGCATATTTACATTGAGCTGGATATCTTTTTCAACACATTAATGTACATATATATATTATGTTTCGTATTTCTTTACATTTATGTCCACCTGTCGCTTTCGCTTCCTTTCACTGGTGTAGTAGTACAGATTTTCATTGTAATCATCCGTTCCGCCAATTGATTGATATACAAGATTCTTACAGCCGGCATTGCCAAGTACGTTGTGTTGATAAATAGCACTAAAGGGTTCGACATAGAAAAATGAAATTTAATTAACATTTTAAATGAGGTTCTTTTATTACTAAATTTATGACCGTCTTCTGAGCGTTACTGTTAATGTTTTAAGTGAAGCCTTTTGTTTTTTTTGCATATCGTTATCACTTTTTATACTAACGCAAATGCCAACGAAGATTTCCACAAAGACCCCAAATCCCCAAAAAGTGCTACTACGTGTAAGGCTCAGTTCGGGGCCAGGACACTTTGGCTCCAATCGGTTTCAGTTACTGAAATTAGCCTGTACTGGTTTCGAATTGATACTCTCCGAAATTCAGCCAATTTGGGTCTGAGCTACATAGCCTCGACTATGTATTATGGCTTCAAAGTATTTGTTACACTCATAAATATTATGAAAGAAATTGTACAACTTTTGTGTTAGAAATTTTTTTTCGAAAGTATTCGCCAATAAGCCTGAATCTCCAACCGCTAACAAACCGAGAATGTACTAATGCTTGAATCGCTAATAGAGCGAGCTCGTCTCGAGCTCAAGGCGAATCCGTTGTATTTATTGTTTAGATATTATTCTCTAAAATAAAAATAAATTGATATAAAACCAATAAAATAGTGCAGATCCAGATCATCTCATTATCTATACAAAACGGTAAAGGTATTAGCATTCATTACGAGCTCTATAACATTGTGGCGTAGGTTATCGCCTTAAATGCAGTTGATCCCATTTTCTGTAATTCTAATGCAAAGAGTGAAGGGGAAAGGCTAATATGCTCGCCTGGAGTCAAATAAATATCTCGTACCTTTTAATTTCGCATACATATGTATCTCTATTACCATTCTAGTTCAGTATCACAAATTTTATAAAACAAATACCAATTTAATCCGTACATTGTTTGCTTTAGATTAGCAATCTCCTCTTCCATTCGACCGATTTTCTCCTCTTGCTTCACGCGCAACATTTGACTGCGCTCATTGCTTTCCTCCAACAGCTTGATCATATGCTCTTGTCGCGATAGCTCCATTTGTTTACTATTTAAGGTTGAGAAAAGATTTCGAAACTCCTCTGATTTCGTACGCAGTTCATTGTTCAGCTTCAAAGCGATTCAAGGAAAGTATGGACAATATGAAAGTATTAAATTAATATATTTCGTTTTTGTCATCGGTAGACTCACCCTTACCTGGTTAATGGCAATATTCTTCTCACCAACCTCGGCAAACATCTGATCCAAATGTATGCGCTGACTATTTTCGTTGGTTTGCAGAGAATTAATCAACTCGCTACGCACCTCCAGCAATTGTTGATCACGACGTATCTGTTCATCCAGCTGTTTGATGTTGAAGCCGGCTTTGGTCAATTCAATTTTTAGTTCTTCGATTTCACGACGTTTCTCACTTTCTGATTGACGCAGTTTTAGAAGCTACATACATACGTATTTTTATTTAGATATAACAAAAATTTAAAAAATTAAAAAATAAAAAGTAAAAACAGAAGCAAGAGTAGGAGCTTAAAACTTCTCACCTCCTCAGATTCCTTAGGTGGCGCTACATTTTCTTCCATACTTTTTTGACGTTCCAGCAGCTCTCTAAGGTAAGAAAAGAGCGAAGGCAAAAGGAAAACAACAAAGCATTTTAACGTTAGAGTAGATAAATGCACAATGAAGTAGAAATGAGCTAATGAACTAAATTATTTGCAAGTGGCACAAGTAAATAAAACAGAAAGTCGCGTAAATCTACTATAAGTATTTTCATTTGTACAATGCTTCGGTTTTATCTTAAAACTTACCGATTGCGCACTTCCAAATTAGCGATCTGTCCACGCAATTTATCCATTTCACCGATTTCCTACGTTATTTCAAGATTATAAATATGAAACATGTTTGGTTTTCTTGTTTTTGGCTGTTTTGCATTCTCACCTTTTGAAGCTTCTCCACTTGTACCACAAACTGTTGTTTTTCTTTTTCCAATGTCTCTATTTTTCCTCTTAGCTTGTGTATTTCTTTTTTCACCTCTTTTTCATGATTCACAACATGCTCATTTTGTGGTTTTGCTTGATTTGCCTCTTCCATCTCTTTTTTGGTCTTTTCCAGTTCGGCTTCAAGTTTTTGTATGGTCTCATTCTTAACGTGCTTGTCTTTCTTTTCCTGATTTAATTGATTTTCGGCTTGCGCCAATTTTTTAGTAAGCGTTTGCACACTGAATGAAATGAAAAGATGTATTGTTTGAATTTAAAACAAAACTATTGGCGTTTTCTTTTCTACGAAAAAATGTTGCCCTCCTATATCCCAATTATCGAATTACGTATCCTGACTTTCTATAAAATGGCTGAATTTGTAGATAAGGGTGCCCTCTTACTTAGTTAGAGGTCAATATTTGGTGAAAGGACCAGACAAGCTTACAAAATGGCTAAGAAAATCAAACAGGGCAACATTATTTCGAGAAAAGAAAACGCCATATGAAATTAAGTATGTAAATGCTTTAGCCTATGTATGTACATATATGTATGTAAATGGATATGGTTGACACTAAAACGCGTCGAGAGATTTTAACCAAAAATTATACATAAATTAAGTACCTGTACATATAGGTTTTTTAGTATATCTCTAATAAGAACAACAATTATTTCTACACTGAAAAAAAAAAAAACCGCCGTAGTTAAATCAACAACTTTCCGCTATTGAGTCTTCGTCTTTGATTCAACAGCAAAAGCATTTGTTTTTACAGGAAAGCTTTTAATCCAACAACTTTCCGTAGTTAATTCAAAGACGGGCGTTGTTGATACAATAACTCGCTTGCTTTTAACAAATTTTTTGTGAGAGAACAGTTTTTTGTGAGAAATCCAACAAAAACAATTTTTTTTTTAAATTTTGATTTTAAAATGATTCTAGACATCTGTAATAGGGTCTATACACGATGCGTCTGATTCAAGAGTCAGTTTAGGTGTATTGTTGAAAATGTGCATGACTCTGGCATGACTCAAGAAAATCAAAATTAGTTTGATATTTTGCTGTGACTCGCCTGTCAAATTTAATGACGGCGAGTCAACACGTACACAAATGACTCGCTAGTCAGACGCACCTATAAATGTGTGTAATTTTCTAGAAGTTCCACGCACAAGATTTTTAAGTGAAATCATTGAGACTGAAGCTGGTTGAAAGCCTCTGCACAATGTACTCTCTGAGATGCATTTCTTCAGCTTTTTCGAAACTGAATCAAATTTTTCTTAAGTACACTTAAGCTACTGTTCCATATGAACACAGATATAATTCATAGATTCTCTTTCGAAAAAAACGGAAGCATAAAAGCATCACTAAAGTTCAATATAATGTTGAATATTCCACTATATGATGCCGTTGGATTGAATTTCAAGTTGGTGCCATGGTTTGAATCCGGAGGAGAAAATAAAATATAGAAGAAAAAGGAGAATAAGAAATAAAGATTGCAAGCAGTGAAGGAGAGGAAGGCGAGTAGCAGAGGAGAACAAGCGGTGGCTACATATTTGTAGTTTGGAACCGGATGGAGAGAAGAAGAAGAGAAAAACTCAATAAAAAATTTATTGTTAGGTGACAAATTCTTCCAACAATCTCCGTTGTTAACTTAAATATGAAAGTATTTGAATCAACAAACCTTCCACCTTTGAAACAACAACGGAGAAATGTTGGGCACATTTCAACTGCGGAAATTTGTTGATTTAACTGCAAAAATCTTTCGACTTACAGCGTTTTCTTTTTTCAAAGTATAATTTCAGTGATCTATATGACCCCCCTACCACCGCAAAAAAAAACGAAAATTCCCCGGTCGAGGGCATTATATCGAAATTTACTCCTTGTAATAAAAAAAATAATTTATATTGATTATGATATTCGGCCGCTATTGTGCAGTGGGTAGAGTGCTCGCCTCGACCAGAGGTCTCGGGTTCAAACCCCAGTCTGAGCAAATACCAAAAAAATGTTTCTAATTAGTAAAAATCCAATTATTGGGTTTTTTAAGAGCAGCGGTCACCTCTCGGCAGTGGGTGGCATACCCTCCGAGAATATTTCTGCCATGAAAAAGCTTCTCACAAAAAATGCATTCGCCGTTCGGAGCCGGCATAAAACTGTAGGTCCACCCAATTAGTTGGAAAAACAAAAAGGAGCACACCTCGAATTGGGAGAGAAGCTCGGCCATAAAACTAGTCAGAGTTATAATAGCGCCATTGTATTATATTATTATATTATGACTAGCCGGACCCGTGCGCATCTTGCGCAAAAAATAACAAAACATACGTGGCGCCAGTCGGCATGGTTTGTGCTGTCACGCCCATTTTAAAAAACTTATTATTTATTTGGTTTGGGTGGAGTGAAAATTTTTTTTTGGAAATTCAATTTGTTCCAAAGCCAGAACGGCACCTTTCTAGCCCAGTAATAAGCCTTTAAAATTTTATTGACCTACTCGCATGTTTAGAGGTGCCCTCAGCCCCACAAAGTTGAAAAAATAGCACGATCTGGTACAAATGTGAAATTTCTACAATTATGAAATAAAAAAACCAAGTATGAGGATTGATAAACAGGCTAAGTTGAGTATAAAAGTGAATTTTTTTTTGGAAACAACAACAACCAAAGTTTCTAAAGGTCAAAGTTTATACTATGCATTTTTTAAATTGCAATTACTTAAAAACTACTGAACCGATTTCAAATATTTTTATACCATTCTATAGGTATTTTGATTCCCTTTAATTTGATATACATTTTATGTGGGTTCCATAACACTCCCCGCTGCCGGGGTAAACCCCCCTTTTACCCCCCTTACTTTTCATATAAAGTACCACGCCCAATAAAACACCGTTTCGCATGCGTAGCTAATTAATACCTTTAAAACGATGCCTTACTTATTAATTTTGGTGAATTATGTGAGCAGAAAAAGGGATATTTATAAAACACCAATTAGAAATAATATATATGATAATCAGAACTTTTTTTTCGCTTTTTTTGCAACCGTTACGATTTCTGATCTTACATATTGAGCCTTAACCGCCAAAAAAGCTTAACTATTTTTTATGGAAATCAATAATAATACTTTTTTATGGAAATCAATAACTTATTATCACACGAATCAACTCCCATAATTTCATGGCGTTGAAATATGAAGTTTCGAAGTTTGAGACTAAATAAATTTCAAGGCTGCATACGAACTGTAAGCAAAGAAAATTAAAAAACAAAACCTCCTGTACAATTTACTTTTTGTTGGATACACATTTATGGCGGTTAGGGCTCGATATGTTTTATATTGCATGCTGCAAATTTTTGTATCAAGAAGTAGAAACCGGATAAAATCTGGTGGATTATTAATTTACGAAGAAACTGTACTGGCTGCACTCCTTATAATTTTCTTGAAGAATTGTTACCATTACGAGTTTTCTGATGTAAGTATCAATTTTATAGCCGCACGAGTTTTATGCATTTTTGCTTTTAGCATCTCGTACTTACCTTTCCTTGGAACTTTTAAGCTCGTCAGTAAGTCGTGCCTTCTCTGCTTGCTCATGAGCGCATTCCTCGCTATTCTGTTGTAATGTCGCTTTCAATTTCTCGTGCTGTTTCTCTAAATTACGTAATTTGCGATTCATCTATCATTTGCCAGTTGAAAAAAAGTTAAGAAAATTACATAAATTTTTTGTATTAAATTTCTTAAAAAAAACTATTACTCATCAACGCAAACAAACCTCGGAAATTTGTGTTTCGCGTTTTGCTGCATCCGCATCAGCTTTCTCTTTCAATTCTTTTTCCAAGCTTTCCAACTCGTCTGCGTGTATAGCTTTGAGTTCGGCTAACTTTTTCTCGTACGTTTGAAAAGCTTTTCTGCCTTCCTAGAAGTGCCATGACAAAAAAGTGTTTAACTCGAAAATTAATTAAGTTTCGTGCATGAAAAATACTCGGCAGCGTTTCTTAGGGTGGCGCTCAAAATTGTTTCCACTTTTCTTTAGTTTTTCTAGATTACAACCGTCATCTAAGCCGTGCTCACTTACCTGAATTTCTTTTTGCATTTTGACGATTTGTGCATCAATCTCAGTATCGCGTGCATTGGCTAAACCATTTACGCAATCTAAGAGATCTTGCAGCTTTTTGTGCTGTAAAGAAAGAGGTATGGAAATTATTGGTACGGTCGAGGGCAGCCGCGTTCTTATTAAGAGCTAACAACTTCAAGCATTAGTTACCTGTTCCATTTTCAGCTTATTATACGTCTCCTCTAAATTCAGCGTGCGATCTGCTTCATTCTTGGTATTTGCTTGCATTTCTTTCAAATTATCCATAACAATTAGAAGACAACCATCCACTGCTGTGCGCACTTTCTCCTTAAAATCATTCACAGAATCCGTCGCTTTTGGAGGAATAATTAAAAAATTATTCTTTGTCTCCCCATTATGTGTATATGTACATAATTGCAAATTCACTTACGCAACTTTTTGGGCATCTTCATCATATGATCCTCCTTCAATACCAACTTCCACTCATCATTCTTCACCATCGTTATAAATTTGAAATCGGTCTTTAACTTGTCGGGTGAGGTGAGTTTCAGCGTTTCAAATTTTTGTATAAAATCTGTTTGCATATCCTGCAGCTTTCGTTGCAAGCTCTCGAATGCTTTAAATTTATTATTCTCAGCGACACGGTCGCGTGCACTCAATATTGCCCCACCACCATTACTCTCATGATCACCAGCCGATGAGCTAATTTTGCTGAGCTGCGGCAGCGCATTGCCACCCTTACGACTGCAGCTACTATGACAGGACATGGTACTAGCTATAGAAATAAATTAGTTTTCTTACTTAAATATAAGTGAAAATTTTATTTAATGTTTAATTCTGCTCTGCTTGATCGTACCACTTCGCTTCGAGATAGTCATTGCCGAACTGTTACGCGTCGTTTGTGTTTTTATATGCGGCACCTTAAGATTCGTTGAAGTATTTGTTTTGAAACTCATTTTCGATGTATTCGGTTCGAGTTTTTTACCACCGCCATTCAAGTCCTTTATGGTCAAGCTGATTTTGGAGGTTGATCGCATTTGTTGACGCAGATTTCGGGGTGTGCTGGGTGCCTTTGCGTTGGCATTAGTATCCGCCTGGTAAATATAATTTTGCATATTCATATGTTTAATGGATTAAAACAATCCAGTAATGATGTATTGTGTAATGACACTATTAAAACTTGACAAGGAATGGTGGAAAATCATTCCACAATACATCATATTGCTACCCAGTCGGAAAAAAAGAACAACAAAAAAGACATTCAGAATGGCTTCACACTTACCATACGTTTCATAGGAATTTTGGTTTGGCCAGTATTTTGTGGTAATGCCACCTAAAAAACGGGTATAAAAGAAAATTTAATCAGGGTCCGATTTTAATCGTTATTTGCATTTCTTCGGATAAAAAAATCATTATGAAAACTTCGTTAACAATAAAATGCAAGTATGCCAATATAATGATTTTAGCACATTCTATCCAAATATGACCTCATCTTTATTCAGAAGATTTTTATTTTTTAAATTTTTAAATAACCATTATTTACGATTTTTATTTTTTCGATCAAAAATAATTTTTATTATTGGATTTAAATTTTTCCGATCAACTTTAATAAATATTTATTTATTCCTTTTTCCGATCATAATAAACTCTAAAAAATTGTTTCTTTTGTATCATACGCTATATTATTAATAATATAATACAATGGCGCTATTATAACTCTGACGAGTTTTATGGCCGAGCTTCTCTCCCAATTCGAGGTGTGCTCCTTTTTGTTTTTCCTACTAATTGGGTGGACCTACAGTTTTATGCCGGCTCTGAACGGCGAATGCATTTTTTGTGAGAAGCTTTTTCATGGCAGAAATACTCTCGGAGGGTATGCCGCCCACTGCCGAGAGGTGACCGCTGCTCTTAAAAAAACCCAATAATTGGATTTTTACTAATTAGAAAAATTGTTTTGGTGTTTTGCTCGGACCGTGGTTTGAACCCGAGACCTCTGGCATAGCAGACGAGCCACCTATATTATTAATACGCTAACATAAATTTTGTTCTCAAATAGAACTGCGCCAATTTTCTTTAAAATTGGTTGGAAAATGCGTCCATAATCGCCGTTGAAAAAATAACTGTACGGGTGTTGTATGCTTTTGAGCAGAACGGAACAGAGCTATGGAAATGTGCACGCATAGGTATTCTAAACTTACCAAGCACAATGTTGGCAATCGTCAACTTCGGCCATCAAATATAGGATTCACTAACGTTTGGAAAAGTTTATTATGATCGGAGAAAAAAAAAAATATTGATTAATGTTGATCGGAAAAATTTAAATCCAATTATAACAATTATTTTTGATCGAAAAAATAAAAATCATAAAATATCGATCAAGTTTCATCGGAAAAATTTAAATCCAATAACAAAAATTATTTTTCATCGAAAAAATAAAAATCATAAAATATCAATCAAATTTCATCGAAAAAATAAAAATCAAATTATAACGATTAAAAATGATTTTTTTTTATAAAAATCATAATCGTTACGGTCCCTGAATTTAATCAATTGACATTAGATCAAATGAATTATTATTCTGCCATGCCATTATTTTAATTCGCTTAGGATACAGAAAAAACCAAAGAATGCATTTCTTAGCTAAATTTTCTTCAATTACCTATCACTAGTTTATGCTATCTGCAGACATGCTCTTAAAAATGCTCTTAAAAGATGATTGAACTGAGTTTATTAATAGTCTTATTTATAATCAAAAAAAATATAATTTTCAATACAAAAATATAATAACTGAATGTGTTTAGTGAGCAATCTTTCGATGTGGTGAAGAGTAAGTGGAAGATACATAAGTGAAATGTTATTAAAATATCTCAGCCAAACAGGAGTCCGTATTTCGGCATATTTTTTATTTTGCGAGTCCTTTTTCGCTCCTAGGATATAATATTTAATTATGTTTTCATTTGAATCAATTGAATATGTGTAAACACCAAATTCAGCGATTTAATTAAAAGCTTAATTGACTCAATTAATTTGGTATGTCTGAACATAATATAATTGGCTAATATCAGCTCGGAGCTTGACAGTAAAGACTTGTGCTCTGGTAAAGCATTTATACCTCATTGTTAAGGAGAATTTGCATATTTTTATAAAAATGTAGTAGAATCAATATTTTTTTTAGGTATACTCACAGTTTTCGATCTTGCGAGATTTGGCTTCGTTTCAATAGTTTTTGTGTTTTTTTGAGTGGCCGGTGTTGCTGTCGTAGCCGATGTTACTGTTGTAGCCGATATTACTGTAGGAGCCGATGTTACTGGTGGAGCCGATTTCACTGGTGGAGCCGATGTTACTGGTGGAGCCGATTTCACTAGTGGAGCCGATGTTACTGGTGGAGCTGATGTTACTGGTGGAGCCGTTTTTACTGGTGGATCAGATTTTACTAGTGAAGCCGATTTTACTGGAGGAGCCGATGTAGGCGATGTAGCCTTTGGAGGCGCTTGACATATGCTAATTGCTGTAACACTGGCACTGTCGATGGCAAATTCCGCAATTTGTGCTTTTGGCTCAACCTTTTGCTTGAGAGGCGGGTCATCAGTTGATTTGGAAACAGATTTGGACTGATCCTTACGTATAGGAGATAATAATCAGTTAGATAAAATTTTACGCAATTAGTGCATTTGTTCCTACCTTTTGCTTGAGAGGTGGTTCATCAGTTAATTTGGAAACGGATTTGGACTGATCCTTACGTATAGATGATAGTGAGTTAGTTACTAAGCGAAAAAAAAATACATTTAATGGAATAATGTGTAAGGTGGCAGCAAAGCAATATAAATAAAAATTCATACATTCATTCCAATTCAGAAGGTATACCTTTGTAAGCCCTAGAGCACAAGCACCAACGTTTCGCTTGTGCTTCAACTTACCAAGTTTACTGGCACTTCCGCAACCATTTGCGCTTGGCGAAATATCCATATTTTGATAATTTTTGTTTTGTAAGATTAGGTAAACTTTTTACTACGTTCAAAGTAAGTTTCGCTTTCAATTTAGCTTGAGATTTAATTTAAAAAAAAACACAAATTAAAGTCGTTGCAGAAAAAATTTTTTGTGTTGTAAAAAATATAATTAAAATTTTTCACTGACATTCAATTGATTTTTTTTCAAACGTTTGCTTAAATTTTTCTATATTTAAAAAAAATAACTCAATAAAGGAATACTGAAATTTCTCCAATTTGCTGCAAGTGTTTTAGAAAGTTTAAGACAATCTTAAACCAACCTTTTCATCTTGCTATTAATAAAAATTTAGCTATCTTGCACGACTCTAATTTTCGTGATATGATGCCAAACAGAAAGAGATTACAACTCTAGCAGATCTAAGGCTGAACTGACTTTACAAAACTGGTATATTTCGGGATTAAAATTGCTACATATTAACAATCGGTAGCTAGATTTTATAAATGGAAGATTTATTAAACTCTAAAAAAACTCAGCAGTGAACAACATTGCTCATACGCCATAGCGTACCACTGAAGACAAAGGATAATTTCTAAACACCATAGGTCTTGGGGAATAACTTTGCTATTTATGCCGCTAAATTTCGGAAAATTTGTATTTGGGCAATGAACGCAAACAAAGTGTTGATAACTAATATCATCAATGTCGGATGACTATATCGACGTCTAAAGATCACCCTATTTAAAAAATTTTTTCAAAAACGCCCTATTTTAGAATTTTCTTCAATAATACCCTATTTCAAAATTGTATTCAAAAACACCCCATTTCACGTAAAATTTCATACCAATTTTTCTAATTTTAAAATATTGTTACTATATTGAATTTAATTAAATTTAAGACTTTAAGGTTTAAGCAATTTGTAAGAAAATATAAACAGCAAAATATACATACATAAGTGCAATAATATGCGATTTTGAGCATTCAGCCTATAAAACCGGAAATCAAGCCATACCTCGAAAACGAATAGTTCGATTTTCAACCTGATTTCACATCCTGATTCAGCATAACACTTTGATTGAATTGATGTGCAAATAGGCTTGGTTGTTTTTTTGTAGATTTTTGTCCATTTAAGATGTTCTTAAATCTTTCTTGGTCTGGAATATTAAAATACATTTAGGACCCATGCCGTAGAAGAATTTTTTTCCGAAAAATGAGAGGCCCTGTATAATATATTTACATAATTAGGTGATTCACAAAGTGTCATAAAGTCATATGTCATATTAAAATATTGTACGGAAATAGATATAAAAGACTTTTCCGAAGCCCTGTGAAGAAGTAAATAAAAACGGCTGATCAAATACGACGACCCAAAAACATATCGTGCAGAGTTGTATTTATTTAGTACACACACAGAGCCAAAAGACCACCTAAAATGCCCTTTAAATCAGAACAAAATTTAGCGAATTTCTCTACGCTTTCTCTCCAATAAGATGCCCGTCTTATTATGACTGGATATCGCATTTTAATAAAACTAAGTAGATATACTGTAAAACTAATATGAAAACCTTTTCAATATTATTAAGAAGATAACCCGTGGATTTTAGATGAAATCATTTTCAGTAAAATTTAATGGATAACCTATAAAATTAAGATGAAAACCTCTTATATAAAATTAAGAAGATGACTCCTAGAATAAATATGGAAACCTTTTCACATAAATTTAGCAGATAACCTGTAAAATTAAGAAGAAACCCTGTTTAATATTATTAAGAAGAGAATTGATTTTCATCGGAAAACATAATTAGTCAACTAGTATTTTCCTAGGACTTATTCAGACAAAGGGCAACATTTCATTTCATATAAGTGCAGATGGACATAATAAACTCTTTATACCAAGTGCTTCACTAATCGTTTGAGAATTGTAGAAATGTGCAAAGCCGTAGTGAAATTGACGAACGGAGGAAACACATAAGAGCTCTTTTAAAAATAAAAAGTTCTCCCTCTTAATTTCTTGAACATGTTATTGCACACATACATAAAAAGTGGCTGATGCAATAACTGTTATGCATATTTCTAGTATGTACGAGTATATCCATACATGTACGTACGTTAAGGCGTTTATAGCAAAATTTTAATTAATAAGGGCTCTTTTAAAAATAAAAAGTTTTCCTTTTTAATAAATTCAAAAAGGTTCTAGTAAAAATTAGAGGATGTCCTTATTGATTTGCTTTATAAAAATTTTCTCATAAAAACAAGCAGATTTCTTCTAACAATTTAATTTTTTTGACAAAATGACATAAAAAATAAATAAATAAGAAGTTATCTCCTCGTTTTCAGACGGTATCCTTTTCAATAAATTTAAGAAGAAATTCAAGCTAAAATCTAGAAGATTTTCTAGCAAAAATTTCTTCAATTTTGTCGCCTCTCGCTCTCCTTGGCCAAATAGCTTTTTTAGATGGCAGTCTCTTTGATTATAGGTGAACTTTTTGGCTCTGTGCATATAGCATAGAATGTAAAACAAAATATTATGACTTATGACGATATGACGCAATATGACAGGTTGTGAATCCCCTAAATATGTATATACATATTATATACTAGATATGTACATATATACAATTTGAATGCATATTTTTTTATTTGTTGATATGACATCCATTAAACATTTATTTTCAGACAGGATTGTAAAAGCTGATTAATGTACGTATTCTCTAGAAGGCGCAGAAGTCTCGAGTCCGTACTACAGAGTAATATTGAATTAAGTTAATACATAGTTCACGATTGCAGGAACGATCTTGGTATCTTTCTAGAGACTACTTCAGATATTGTTCCCCCAGATCATGTAATAAATCAGTGGTACGTAGGTAAATACTTACAGATATGTACCTATGTACATTAGGGTGGCCCTTAGTTGTATGGGGGGAAAAAAAAGTGCTTCAATCCGCGATTTCCCCCATCAAAATGTGCGAATAGTAATAAAATCTAGATATACGAAGTTTTAGACCAATCAAAAAAGATTTAGAGGTCGCTCAAAGAGCTTAAAGTTCAGAAAATTACGATTTTTTTGCTTTTTTGGAATTTATTCCTATATATTATATATATTATAGACAGTTTGACATTGTACATATTTTTCGCGAATTCCACAAGTTATTATCTTTTAAATATGGTATAACTTACAAAAATCGGTGAGCTGGTAAAAATGTTAAAAATAAATATCAAAAACACCATGCTAGTCATCAAGCACGCAGTAGGTTTTTTATTACATAGTGTGTATTTAAAGTGTATACATACGTATGTATAGATGTACATATTTTTAGAAATTGTGAAAATTCTGAATTTATGAAATTAATGTTTTAATTAAATAATTTATGATTTAATTAACGATGACTTATTGTGTGATTCGTATTCTTTTCTATATTCAGTTACCACTTGTAATAAATACTGTTTTTCCTGTTCATTATTTGTTAGGATTCTGTTATATTCTTCTATGAGCTTAACGCCGCGCTCTGCTGTGTCATTTACCACTTTTATACTTGCAACAGTATCTCTTCCTATCTTGTAAGTGTCTGTTTCATGCCAGTGTAACGGATCTATCTCCAGAAATTGTGTCGAAATATTAAATATTCTTAATATGTATCTACGTAAATGAGCCACATATTTCAGTGAATTTTTTTATGAGGATTTAATCCACTTTAGGTATATAATGCAGCAAAACCTCATAGAAATTATTAGCGCATTTACGTAAATATTTACAAAAGAAAACGTTATCCTCTAAAAATTTTAATATGCTCCTTACGTTAACTTGGCGGTTATGCCTCGATATGTATGTAACTAAACTCACGAAATTATTCTATTTTGAGCTTACAAACGTGATTCACGATAATAAAAAATAATAAAATTTATTAAATATAAACATACCTTCTGTGTTAACAACGTCCATATCACTTTGGATACTGTTAAAATATTTTGCTTTTCTTCTTATTTCATCCTCTAGACGTTGTTGTTTTCTTTTTTCCAACTTCGCAGTTTTGTTATCAACAACACAAAGAGATCCCGGTTGTCCTTTCTTACGTTGGTTTACTAAAAACTGCTTGTCGGATTCAATTTTTAGCATTTGAAGAGCATTGTTATGCGCAATATCAAATAAATATTCCAACTTTTCACTGAATTGCCTTTCTTTATTTTTTTGTTTATAATTTGAACGATTTTTATTTTTTTTAATGGCCTGCCATTCTTTGTGCATATTTTCCAGTTTCGCGATACATTTAATTTCACTTTTTATGGGGATTCTAGCTTTCTCCCAAAACACTGATACTTCCTTTACAGCTAATCTGGCACTTTTACGTATCGGTAATTTCACTGTGTTATGATTATGGAAAAAAACTGACAACACTTATTTATTTGACGGTAGTTTTGCGCCAAGAATTTGAGGACATGAAGTTCCTACTAAATAAATTTTTGATCTAAATCTATATCCACCCATTCTCGTATTTATATTAAATTTACTCTATGTCACGTTTGTCCTCTAAGCACACTAACCAAAAATTAATTTTGAATAGAAGTAATCCCGTTATAACGACAACTTGCAAATAATTATCGCTTATAAGCGAGTGCGCCTCACAATTGCAACGATGTTTATTATAAATAGCTTATTCACAATACAAATATCACTGTAAATATGGGAGACGACAGTTATTTTATTCTGTTACTCTATTAATAATTGACCGATTTATAAGATCCTAGTCATTTTGAAAAGATAATAACTTGGGAAATTCACGGAAAATATGTACAATGTCAAGTTGTCTATAATATATAGAATACAGGGGAATAAAATAAAAAAAAAGCAAGAAATCGTAATTCTTGGAACTTCATGCTCTTTGAGCGACCTCTAAATCTTTTTTGATCGGCCTAAAACTTCGTATATCTATGTTTTTTGACCATTAACATATTTCTAGGGGGGGACATCGAGGGTTCGAACACTTTTCAAATTAAGGGCCACCCTAATGTACATACATACATATATGTCAATAACCCAAATAAAATATTAGACACCCAGTATCAGATAAAGAATGTAAACAAAATAAACGCTTCACTCGCTAGACAATAATAAGTACTCAATCCCGAGCAGCGTTGCCGTTGAAAAATTTTTGTGGTGGCTAGATTTGATTTAATTTGTGGCTAAAAATGGCTAAAAAATTTGGTTCGTGGCTAAAAATGGTGGCTAAAAAATTTTGTTTTAAATTAACATCTTTTAAATTTATTTTTCAAATTCAGGCACAGAAGCATTGCATACAATATAAGGAAAAAATCATAAATTTGTGTAAAAATAAAATATTCATACATACATAGTATGTACTTAACTATATCTAAAAAAATTAGATATCACATTCAATATCTATCATTATGTCATCATCACTAATTGACTCTTTCTCTTTATAAATTAATTCTTTCTTCCTTAATTTAATGAGGTCTTCTGTTATTTCAAATTCATTGCAACATTGTTTTACATCCTTTAAGCCATATATAGTTAAAATTGCATTCAACATCGTATGATTCATTTTGTTTCGATTTTTGGTTTTGACAATATTCATTAGGGAGAGGGTTCTTTCCACTTCGGCGTTGCTAAGTGACAGAAGTAGCAAGTCAGTTAGATTCTTATACGGACTTTCATCGACAGCCTACTATATATAGCGAGTATCAAGAGGCATTTATCGATAGTTGCGTTACTTGTTTTGTTTTTTAACACTTAAATCGATTTGAATTAGCGTTACCACATCCTTCCTATGTGCAAAATTATGGTTCATTACAACCGGTGGCTAAAAACGTGGCTAGTTTCAAAACCGAAATTTTGGTGGCTAAAAAAACACGGCGGTGGCTAAGTATAGCCACCAAATGGCTAAAACGGCAACGCTGATCCCGAGCACCGCACAAAAGAGAGATTCAATGACTGTCTGAAGCCCCAAGCGTGTAGAGATGAAAAAGGGGATACCGATTAGCGGTCGATAGAGAGACTCGCATTTAATAAATATGTACATACCTACACAAGTGTCTACTATATGTATATTTCTATGTATTATTTTCTGCTATTCCACCGCTTTTCTCCAAAGCTTGTGAAGTGGATTAATTTATACAATGGCTTCCGACAGCCTTACCTCTGTGAGGGCGGGGAAAAGGGCAATGCCTTGAACACGCGTTTGGCTTGACAAGCAGCGCATAGCCAACCCACCGAACGACCGACACTAGCAAAATGCATGCCAAATCCCATTGATAGTGGTGCAATAGCACCTTTTAGTTGTTGTTGAGCTGGTGAGCGAACGAGTTGAGAAGCGGGAAAAGAATTTAAAATCAAATAATAAACAATAAAAATATTAAGTGCCTAAGAGTAACATGTAATAATTTTAAGGGTTGAAAATGCTGTTAAGTGAAAAATGTAAATTTAAATTAATTTTTAATTTTGTCAACTTCTAAATAAAGTGAAAATTAGGTATATACTTTGCAGAAAGCTTCCGTTTGGGAGAGTTGCATTTAGGAAAGGGCCCTAATTAATTTAGCTTATAGCTACATATGTATGTATGTATGTATTTATGTATGTTACTATGTCATAATATGTACATATGTTTATTCAGAGCACTATTTAAATTTTAATTCAAAATTATGTTGTAGCTTTGTATTTTATTTAAATTCTTTATTTAAAATGAGCCTCCAATTGGAAGCCGCAAAAGTGTTGCGGGTGCCGTAAAAACCAAATATGAGATAAAAAATATATGTAATGTGTTTCGAAGAAAAAATATATACTTGCATATGTATACTTACCTATGTACTTACATACATACATATGTATGAACATATATATAGATAGCATAAATTCCGTTATAAATTAAATTGAATTACTTTTAATCAATGAGCACATGTACATATGTATACCCTCTAAGCCAGCACATAAGCATGCTCATTAGGGCGGTTCCCAAATGTATGGAGGCAAATTTTATATCATATTTCTTCAATCTCACCCCCTATGTCGATGCTAATGTAGTCGAAGATACCATATAAATATGTATAAATTTTGGTCGCGATCGAAGACGCTTAAGAGGTGTTACACAGGGGTCAAAGTTTAATTTTTTGAATGTCTAATGCCCAAAATCGATAGTTCTGCACTGAAGGATAGCAAATACAAATTGTGGTCCCGATCGAAGGCGGTTAATGCGACCTTTACACGGGCCGATTTTTGCCGACTGGGAAATCGACTGAGAAATCGACCAGGCAAAAGTTAAACGCAACGCTACTTTGAGCTAGTCGATTTTTGTCGACTGAGCTATTTACATGCATCGATTTTGGTTGAACTAGGAAATCGACCCGTGTAAGTGCCTCATAAAGGGGTGTCACACAGGGGTCACTTATGCTAATATGAACTTTGACCCTGTGCGACACCCCTTTACAGCCTTCGAGGGGGCAAAAATTTGTATTTAATAACTTTGAGTGCAGGAATATCGATTTCGGGCACTAGATCTAAAAAAAAAATAATAATAAAATTTTTGGAATCTCCGTAGAGTTTTCTGAACTTTGGCCCATGTGCGACACCCATTAACCATCTCGGATCGGAACCAAATAGTATATGTGATATTTGTGACTGTGTTATAACGGATCTAGGTGGTGAGAAAGAAAATCGCTTATTTGATTTCAAGGACCACCCTAATACACATACATATACATTTTTACATACATACATACATACTAGGGATTCCAATCCCGGGATCCCGCCCTTTTGGACAACCCGAAAATCCCGGGATCGCTAGAATTTTATCCCGGGATTTTTGGGATAAGATAACGACAGAATATTCCCCTATTATAGCAAAGAAAAGTTGTATTTTATATAATTTTTAGTGGTCTCAGATCTGTATACTAATAGCATTTCCTATTCTGCATGAAAATGTTGCATTCCTTCATTTGTGCTAAGAGCAGAAGATGTTGCCCCGTAGTCGGGCCAGTTTTATATTTTGTCAATAGAACAAACAGCCTTAAAAAAGTGTTGAGTCTGTGTGGAAGAGAACAAAAAAATGTGACAGCCCGAAGAAAGTGCGACATTTTTGCCAGAATAAAAAAGTGCATTAGTCAAAGTAACATATTTTTGATGTTTTTTTTAATAATCAAATTTTTTTGTCGTGAAGTACGCGTTGTAAAGAAACGTACGTTAGGTATTTTTAAAGCCTTTAGAATTCTTGTGGTAAAATTCATTTGATAATTTCTATTTCCTGATTTTTGGTCATTTATTTCCCAAATGGTTTTTGGAATTTTCCCATTTGGAAAGTAAATAATGGAAGAAAATGCAAACAAAATTTTAATTAGACTTGATAGTTTTACATTACTCTACTAAAATTAAATACGCAGCTGCATTCTCGGAATTCATATCAAAATATGTGCCTCCGATTTTTAAATATTTTCGGAAGTTGCATTAATTTTCAGAATTTTTCGGCAAGCTTGGAAATATTCTCTTAAACGAAGTGTGTCGTTAAATTCTAAAAATTTTTATTGGAAATTATCAAATGATCGCAAACCTTTTTATCCTAATATCCTAAAAGTACCAACTATAAAGGAAAATGTTTTGTTCACCAAATGTATTTAATTTTCTTTGTTGATTGTGTTTTTTAAAGTAACTCTTAAGTGTTATTAAATAATAAGCATGATTTTACGTTCCTATTTTATTTTGTTAGTAATGAAATAATAAAAAATGGCAATAAAAATCTATTTTTTCTTTGCATATTAAAGTTGTAGCGTTTCTCGAAAATATACATATTTAATTTTTCAACCTCAAATGTGGGAAAATAATACTGGTCGAAAAATTTTTGTAACAGAAATAAAATTCTACGTTTCAAAAGGATTTCGGTGCACTTTTTGAGATATTCATGTCCAAAGAAGCGAAAAACGCGGTTTTTGGCCATATTCACTCCTCAATATCTTTAAAATTACTCACTTTCATTAAAAACTGATTAAATCTATTGAAAGCACGATCATTTCTCTTGGAGACAATGTTTTGCTTTTTCGGATATCTTGCTTGTAACTTGCAATATTGCAAATAAGAATTTTGTAGCACGCTTTTAGGCAGTTTATTATATTAACAACAAACTGTGCGTTAGAATGAAATAAGTGAATTAATTTATATTAATTTATCGAAAATACGACTAAATTTTGCGTGACTGAAACAAAAATTCCAATCAGTGGCCTACTATGTATATATTTTCTATACTGAAATAAAAATAGTTCGGCAGAGCAGCTACAAAACTTGATTTCGATTAAAACAGCGCTACAAATACTGCCGTTGATTTCGAAGAAAAATACCTTATTGTACAAAAACATATATTTCTAGATATATAAATAAGAAACCCGAGAAAGCAAAGCGCTGTTTTCAAGAGAATTGATCGTTCTTTCAATAGCTGCAATCATTTTTTAATGAAAGTAAGTAATTTAACAGATTGAGCAGTGAATATAGCAAAAAATCGCATAAATATGTCAAAACCTACAAGTAATAACGAAAATCCGACCTCAGATTCAGATTCAGGGCACCGAAATCCTTTAGAAAAGTAGAATTTTGAGTTAGAAAATTTTTTGGAAATTTTGTCGGCCTGTATAATTAATGTCCAAATCCCGGGATAAATCCCGGGATCCCGGGATTAGAAAAAAAATCTCGAAAATCCCGGGATCGTAAAAATCGGAAAAATTGGAATCCCTAATACATACCTACTACATATGGACCCAGTGAAAAAAGCTAATGCATTAAATTGCAAAAATGAATGCAACTGTCTCAGGTCTCGATGCATCTGCCATAAATCTTGACATAGGTACATACTACATGTCCCTAGGAAAGTCACACTTGATGCCATGACCCCTTGCATTACATTTGATACAAGAAAATATTTATGTATGTGTTTTAAAAGTTAAACAAGTTGAGGTGTGATGTTTAATAATGTCAATGTATTTAATGTCACTGACTTTAATTTACCTTTTGAAAGACACAAAACAAAAGTAAGTTATAACGCTTTGCTGACCAGTCAGTCAATTCGCCTAAATATTCCAGTTATTTAACTAAAGTGGCTGGTGACTAGTTTGTGTTTTTAGTGCAGGGTATGTAGGTACCTATATATGTACATATATGTACCTTTGACTATTGATTAGTCTGGTGATTATTTACAACAAGCCATTGTTATTACAAATAACTAATTAATAACAAAAATAAATATGTATGACGAAATTTGACAAAATGCTTTGCAATTTATAAAACGTTTCTGGAAACACATATGTACATATGTATGTACATATTTTATTTTTTTATTTTTATTAATGAAATTTTATAAACACTTCCTACGAGCGCCTATAAACAATTACATACATAGAAGCATATGTATGTAACTGTGTATAAAAATAGACTGTTTTAATAAATATTGCACATGTGCACACTGAGTTAATTGTTACTACGTAGGTACGAGTATCAATTTAATGCTGCATCCATTGTGCCGCGCGAGTGCAAAGCGTGGTTCGTTGTTACCCAGTAAATATCATGGGATTATAATATAATCATTATATGATCCATTTTGTGGTACGTTGGAGTACTTTAAAAGTGATCATAAACATAGACCAAAGAGAGCGAGTCGTTTATCTGCATCGACTCGTAGTTAGCCGAACATCGCTAGGAAAACCGAATGTATATCGCGATAACGACGAAGCAAGTGCGCACATATGTATGTATGTATGTACATATGTACATATGCATGCAAGGCAGATCTATAAAGGTAACAGCACGGCGGCCATGTTGAAAATCTCTCGTCTAAAACGCCAAAAAGCACGTACGAAAATGTAAACAAGACGGAAGTAAACAAAATAAAAGCAATACGATTTGACAATTTAGCCAAAATGAAAATGAATCAGCTGCTGAGCTTATATTACCGGTATAGATCTGCCTTGTATGCATGCTCGTTTGAACATGCAGGATTTAGTAATAAAGAAACATTGAAACGCGACACATGTTGGTGATTGCGCTCGTTTGAACATGCAGGATTTAGTAATAAAGAAACATTGAAACGCGACACATGTTGGTGATTGCGCTAGAAACATTTTATTATTTTTTTTTATTAAAGAAAAGCATAATTATGTATGTACATATATAATGCTAATAATCAAATTGAATTGGCATTCGTTCAAATCTGTTCAGCGATTATTAAATTTCATTAATTTTAGCAACTACTCCATGGATTAATCCCATGCAATTACTGCTTGGATTACTCGGGTGTCATGCGGAAATCGGAGTATGTGATCCCTGCATCGCCATGTTAAATGGATCATATTTTTTATATGAAATGTGCAGGTTGAGGAGTACTCTGTGGGTCCATAGCGAGTACTCTATACACACGTGCATGGAGTACTCGGCTTTTTTGCAGGGTACACTTTCGCAGTACTCATGTGTGAATCAGGCTACAAGGTATTCATTTAGTGAAGAGGTTAGACGCAAGCACCGAATACACTTAAGCACATATGACACTACGTTTTTTGTTTCTGTGTCCTACAAGGGTTTTTTTGCGAAGGAGATGGTCAAATGCCGTTTTTTGTTGGTGCAAGCGAGTAAGCTATGTTGAAAAAAAACTAACGAAATAGTCTGGTATTGATCCGGATGGCAAAACTGTTCATCTAAATTTGGGCGGAAATGAGCTTGATTTCAGCTATATCCCTTCGTCAGGTTAGGAAGGACACTCTAAGCTTTCAAGATATTCAAAAAAGGGGATTTCAGAAAAATATGGAATGCCCCCGTTTTGGTAGCAAATGTCTACATGCCTCATACATCCTATCACTATCATATTCCCATCTGACTTACGACCATAAACTACTAAATAACAATAACTAAAGGGATGTATTAACTAATCAACGCCACCTGTGTGATTTAACTCTACCTATTATCACTTTGGAAAGCCTTCCTTGTCTCTCGCAAAAGCTGAGAAGCGATAGCAGCAGTATATTAGCTATTGGAACGTCTGATATATAACTAATTTGTGTTTCCTTCTTTACAGTCACAAACGAAATTTTATCACACCGATTCCAGCCAATCGCAGATTCAGTTTCAAATATTTTATTAAGTCATCTCATCTGTGAACAACTTGATTAATGTATGGAATGTATTGCTTAGTCTGGATAATTTCCATTGCGGCGACAATTAGTTTAGCTCTCGCTTGTTCCCGCATACCGCCCGGTACCACAAGTCCCAAATCACCTGTGGATGAGAGTTATATGGTGTCGATAGACGGAAATCCGCAATCTTATATACCAGGCCAAAGATACAACGGTATGTGCTCGATACACATTGAATGTTTGCTTTACTAAACTACCTCTACACCTTTGGAATCTTGTTTTTTAGTATCACTAAATGCCTACAATGATCTCTCCTTCATTGGTTTCATTTTGGCGTTGGAGGGTGAAAATGATTTAGATGGGCAGTTGGAGTTTGGCGCACTCGGCTATTTCGAGATCTCCGACTATGCCAATACACGTTTCAGTCCACGTTGTCCGAATCTGGTGGAGAATACTAATACGAATGTAAAAACACGTGTGGATGTGACTTGGGTAGCACCACCCACCTCGGGCAATGGCTGTGTAATGATAAAGGCTACAGTAATACAACATCGTGATGTTTGGTTTATGGATGATGGTTTCTTGACGAAACGTATATGTGAGGAGGAGGTTGATGATGTAGACACTCAACCAACCATAATGGATCCTTGCTGTGCATGTGATGAAGCCAAATACGAGGTATGAGACGAGGCGTGGCGACTGCTATTGTAGTTTAGTTTTGACTTAACCGTTTCTAAAGAGTAAATGATTTTCAGCTCACTTTTGAAGGCAAGTGGTCACGGCATACACATCCCAAAGATTTTCCGGCAAATAGTTGGCGCACTCGGTTTAGTGACATTATTGGCGCCTCACACTCTATCGATTACCGTTTTTGGAGCTACGGTGAGCTGGCGAGTGAGGGTCTACGCGAAATGGCCGAGCATGGCTCAACGAGAACTTTGGAAAGTGAATTAAAAGATCAGGTAGGGCGCTCAGCACATACTCTTTTAGGGATAAAGACAGATGAACTGAATGCGTTTTATTCTTACATTTACACACATACATATGTATATTGAAAATCAGTTATTCACATTTGCAGAGCGATCAGATACGAACAATCATTAAAGCGCGAGGCATCGCTTACCCCGACTTGCCGGGCAAAACGTTTGCGGTATTTCGTGTTGATTCCAGGCATCATGTTATTTCGCTGGTATCGACGATAGATCCTTCACCAGATTGGATTGTTGGCGTATCAGCCTTAGAACTCTGCTTACCAAATTGCTCGTGGGTTATGAATAAGGAACACAATCTCTATCCGTGGGACGCGGGTACAGACAGCGGACCATCTTATATGGTAGATAAATCAATTATTATTGCAAATATGTATTTGAGATGCAGCAAAGCAAAATAATTTGATTTCAGTCAGCCGATCAGCCACAAGTACCACCGGATGTTGTAAGACGAATTAAATCTAATTTTCCAAATGATCCACGCTCACCATTCTACGATCCGACGGGTGCACCAATGAAACCCTTGGCGACACTACACATAAACCGACGACGATTGTATGAGAAGACATGTGAAAAGGCTCAAGGTAAGTTCGTACACCAACATACTTATTTTATTATCATTTGGAATGTAAATGCCGGCAAATCATTCATGTTCAATACACAGACACAGATGAGTCCGCCGCATGCGCCACACATCCTTGGAGTCATTGGACAGAATGCAGTGCTAAATGTGGTCCAGGTACACAATATCGCCAGCGTGACTATAAGCAACCGGGTGTGGCGCATCGTGCCAAATGCCACACCAGTCTACGGCAGGAACAGCCATGCCACGGACGCCACTGTGGTCCAGCAAACGATGATAATGGCGAAGAGGGTGAAGGTGGCAGTGATTTACCAGGCGGCGGGCAGGAGAATCCCGAGTGTGCGATTTCGGAGTGGGGCGACTGGTCTTCGTGTTCGGCTACTTGCGGCGCGGGTGTCATAGTACGCACCAGACATTATTTAAATCCCAGAGCAAAGAAAAAGTGTCAGGTAGGTAACGAATGAATGTATGCAACAACAACAAAAAACAATCGACAACGTTTCCTAATGCAAACAAACAACTCCAAATAGAAAGTGAGTAAAGTCCGTTTGCAGGAGACACGCAAATGTAAAGGTACCGATTGTGGTGGTGATTTAACAAATGGAGGTGGCGATGGTGAAGCAGGCGCCGGGGGTGATGATGAAGAAACAGCGGGTGAGGATGGAGCAGCGTTGGGCGCCGATATGGTTGATAATACACGTGCTGTGTATGGAGACACTAACAACGGATTCAGCCAGTTTCAGAGCTACAGTCAGAAGCGTGAAGACTATGTGCCGCCGGAATGTGGTGTTTCGCCATGGTCCGATTTCTCACCATGCATCGGGCCTTGCGGCAGTACGGGCTATCGTCAAAGACAGCGCCACGTATGGAACAATGATGAAGTTTATGGTGTCGTGAATCCGAAATCTGATCGTCACGATCCATGTCGTCACATTAAGCGCGAAGAGAGGGTAAATTGTACAAATCCCGCTTGCGATACCATAGTGCCAAACATTTGCTATGCCGCCATCAAGCCAAGCCCATGCCGTGAAGGTGACGTGAAAAACTATTGGTACTACGACTATGCCACCGATCAGTGCGCCATCTTTTCGGCGGATAAGTGCGACAAGAATCGAAATAAATTTATGTCATTGGAAAAGTGCGAAGAGACCTGCCGGCGGCCACGTCTAAAGATGGAAATGCAAAGTGAAAGTTTACGGCTGGAGCATCAGCCCGTCGATTGTGCGGTGTCCGAGTGGGAGTCGCATGTGTGCAATGTTACTTGTGGCGAAGGTATGCAGATAATGACGCGACGTGTACTGCGACGCGCCAAATACGGTGGCAAGCCATGTCCGAAGCATTTGGTACGTTTTGAAAAGTGCTATCACAGCTGCGGTGAGATGTACACAGTTAATGGCGGCGGCATGGGTAGCAGATATGATGTTAGCGGTGGTGGTGGTGGTGCTGGTGACGACATTGCAGCCGAAGAGCTGGATGATGCCGATGATGGTGTGGACTATGACACAGCAAATCGCATACGTGGCAGCTATGTTAATGAGCGCCAGGTGAGCAAGAAAGACGACTGTCATTACTCGGATTGGTCGGCTTGGACGCCGTGCACAGCCAGCTGTGGCGATAATTCGATGCGTCAGAAGACACGCACATTGCTCAATACGGAATTGAATTACAAGTG
Organism: Urophora cardui; assembly: GCA_960531455.1. Taxonomy (NCBI): domain Eukaryota; kingdom Metazoa; phylum Arthropoda; class Insecta; order Diptera; family Tephritidae; genus Urophora; species Urophora cardui. The sequence continues at coordinate 126,698,654 of OY482670.1, read as the reverse complement.
CAAGGATCGTGTGCGTGTTGAGAAATGTATTGTTATGCCGTGCCTGATGGATAGCAATGATCAAGATAGTCAATGGTAAGGTAGCGGAACTGCGGTGAAGAGTGAATCTCATTTTAGAATTACAAGCCAAAGATATACATATGTATACGTACATACATATGTATTTTTAATCGGTTAATATCACAGTTAATATCCATATGTAATACAAATATTTATGTTTATATGAATGCAGTGAAAATTAAATATACGCATGTATAAACTAAGATAATAATCGAAATCGAGTATTGTCCTCAATCAAAGATCGAAAAGGGTAATTTTTAAGCCATTTCGTGATCGTATCCTGCATTTTCGGGGTTTCTTAGTGATAATCAAATACAACACCATCGTGACCAATACTCTGGAGATCCCGTACATGTTTTTTAGCGAAAGTTTCTCCTTTGGAGTGGTAAATATTAGCAGTTTTCGATTCACAATTCCTCTGCTCGCTATAAATTTCTATCTGCCAAATTTATATGTGAATGATAGGGAGCAGAGGGAAATTTTTATCGACCAGTTAGCGAGTATGGCTACTACTCATTATGTGTTCAAACATTTTTGTTCGATCCGACCTCGCTTGTCGGATGGCGAATCGAAAACGCCAATTATCTATTAAAATATTAGATATCTCTAGAGCAAAACTAATGGCGTTTTCTTTTCTCGAAATAAGGTTGCCCTGTTTGACTTTCTTGTCCATTTTTCATGCCTGTCTGGTAATTTCACCGATTATTTACTTCTAAAAGCGCTTTCACATTAATCGGTGCGGTATCGGATCGACATTTTTGGTTTTTACCGAAAGTATACCGAAACCTTACCGACCACACGTATTTCAATTGGCGCTTTCACATTAGTGTTGTATACATGAAATCGGAGCGGATTAATTTCGGTATACCGCAACGCGGTAAGACCGGTCAGTAAAATTTGAGGAATTACTGCATAAATTTTTGCGGCGTAAGAAAAGAAGAAGAATAAAGTCAGTGAAAATCTCGTTTCGGCTATAAATTTTGCAAGCTATAATGCCTTCGTCTTCACTGAAAGACATTATTGTTATTATTGAGTGATTTGTTGAATTTTAAAATTTTATATTTTTAATTTCGATATTTGTTTTCCAATTTTCTGCCGAAAGTATTCCCACAAGTGTGAAAAACACTGCAACGCGGACTCGTTTCGGTAAGATGAAAATACCGAGAAAAAAATGTCGATCCGAAGTCGTACCGAGTAATGTGAAAAGGCCCTAACTAAGTAAGAGAGCAACATTACCTACAAAATCAGCCATTTTATAGAAGGTCACGTTACGTAATTCGATAATTAGGATATAGGAGGGCAACATTTTTTTGTAGAAAAGAAAACGTCATTAATAACAATAACGCATAAGCGACAGCAAAGCCCAAAATTAGATCCGAGCTAAACTCATATAAAAATAAATACGATGGGCATACATACATATACACATACATATACATATGCCCTGCTAGCATTTGGAGGACCGTTTTCTCGTCTATCTAAAATAAGTAACGTCTGAGGCACTTCCAGGCGTCATTCGAAAGATAGTCTCTATTTTACGTAAAGAAATTTCATTGCTATCGCGTGTCTCACTTCTTGGTGTGTGTATGGAGAAGATACATACTTGAATAGTTGCTGCGAATTTATTGTGACAAAAAAAAATCAAAATATATTTTTTTAAATAAATAACAAATGATTTAAAGCATAATATTTGCTGATGAAAAGTGTGTTAATAAATAAAAATTAGGCAAGAAAATTCCGAGTTTAGAGCAAAGTTTAGAAGAGCTGCAGTTATGCATTACGGATCATTAGCTATTGATTGGGTAAGTTATGGATTAATCGAAGGTCGTATGCATTAGTTAATAGCATCACACACCCCCTTTTTGCAGACTATACTGCATCATCGCACCAATGACATCAATAACGATTTTCGTTCAATTCGCTGTTACCGTCTTTTGCATTGGCACCGCTCTTGATTTTAACTTAAATACGTACTATTGTTTGCTTTGTGTTAAATTGAATTAAAAAAAAATACACCTATTTATAATTTTATTTATAAAATTAAATAAAGTGAGAAATCTGTAGGAGAAATTATTAATTGACGCTTTTGTGTCTTCCAGATTACACTAAGAAGTTACTTCCTGAAGTGTCGTTTATAACTAGGGAAGCTAAAAATATGCAAATGCATATTGCAGATGCAAATGCATATTTCGACCTAAAATGCATATTTACGGTCAAAATGCATTTCGTGCTTATTTTGGCATATTTTGGCACATAATCGAGCAATATCGAAAAATATTAAGCTGGAAAGATCTTATCTGTGGTTAATTCAGATAGTTGCGTATGCATACAAACAAGGCTATTTAACTATTGATCTGGACCCCGGAGCGGAGCATTTTCCCATATAAAAATTCACCACGCCAAACACTAAGTTCTTGTATGCATACAAACAAGGCTACTTGACTGTTGATCAGAGCCTCGAAGCAAACCCAGAGTAAAAAAATAATAGCTTAAAAAAACTAAAAAACACGCTTTAATCTTAAAAATCGTACTAAAAATTGAGAAATAATTTAATTAGAAACAAAATGATGAACGAAAATATAAGTATTTAAGGAAAAGCATGGGGTGCTCAGTATGTCAAAAAATATTTAAAATCGGTGTTTTTTTACTAATAATTTTATTTTGACTTTTTTCAGATTTCGTATATCTTTAATTTCGCAACTAGGTATATTTTTGTACTAGTTGTACGAATCGAATATTTTCATGTTCAAATATTATTGAGCACCCCCACGCTTTTCCTTAAATACTTATATTTTCGTTCATCATTTTGTTTCTAATTAAATTATTTCTCAATTTTTAGTACGATTTTTAAGATTAAAGCGTGTTTTTTAGTTTTTTTAAGCTATTATTTATTTTTAACTTTTTAGTGAAATTTTTCATTAAAGGATGTTTTATGCGGACGCAAGAATAAAAGTAAAAAGAAGTCTGATGGGATGTGGTGTTCTCCGAAATAGATCTACATACATATGTATTTATAACTTCTACCAAAAATCCCAATATGCAGTGAAGTAAACTAGCTTATTATGCAAAATTTTCCAAACCCTTTTATTCAAGGTTTTCCAAACTAGTTTGGAAATACAAAATTTCCCAAACGTTTTGTTATATTTTACAATCAGAAAGTGAAGAGAAGTTGAGGTGAAGCATTTGAAAAGAACAAAAAAAAAAAGAAACCTGATTGAATAAATTCGAATTTAGACAACAAAGTTCCGAATACGTTTGTAGCGTAATGGTGAGGTATGCTGCCTACGGACCAAGGAGCTCAGGTTCGAGTCCCGAATGGCGCATTTTTTTATTTTTTTTTTTATTTTTTTATTTTTAGAGAAATTTTTTTCACCTCACGTTTACAAAACATTGTATAAAAATTGCTTTCCAAACGTGAAATGCAATTATAGAATTAGGGTTCTTTTTCGTTGATTCAGCACTTACTATTAAATGAATTACAAACAAAACCAGTTCTTGCTTTGCATACGTATGTATGTACATGCGGCTGATTTCATTGCAAATACAACAAACACAAAACAGAAAGCTTCAAGCTTCAGTTTTGAGGGAATTTATGCATTGAGTTTATCGCCATCGCTATGAGCGATAGCTGGCTGTTGTGCGTTAGTTCGCTCGCTATTTGAGTGGTTATACGTTTTTCTTTGGACATTTGTTTGTGATTTGAGAAGAATGTATTTTTGAGCGTTCGTGAGTGAGTTTTTCCGTACCCTGAAAGCTTGTTACTTATTGGCTTGTATACGGGAGTGAATTGAAATTCATAGAGGCTATTTTGAAGAAAGGTAACATAAAAGCCGCAATGAAGCATAAAGTATAATGTTGAATGTCCTACTATATGATGCCGTTGGGCTGTTGATGTCATGTTTCGAATCCGGAGGAGAATAGGAATAATAGAGAGAACACAATAAAAGTGAATGTTTGAAAGATATAATAATTTAGTTAAATGTTACAACTTTTAGGATGGGATTAAGTTACATACACAGATACATACATACAGGTGAAGCTAATAAAAGCGCGTTAAAAAACTTTGCTCCGATGAAGGGAACAATAATATGCAATATGGTCGTCAACCGATTTCGCTAAAATTTTGAACATGTATTACTACAAGTAGTGAAAGTGTATACACCAAGTTTCGTCATAATATATCGATTATTTGTCGAGTTATGGGCTCAGAAATCTCGTATATTCCTGCTTCTAAAAGGAGGCGGTGCCACGCCCATTTTCCAAAATTTTTGTATTTTTTGTTATATGTCCATAGTTGGACACCTTCCATAAAATTTCAATGATATATCTTTATATTTGACAGAGATATCGCTTAAAATGTTTTTATTAGGTCACTTTATAAGACCCATATATAAAAGTGGGCGTGGTCGTCAACCGATTTTGGCAATTTTTCGTCAAAACATTTGCCTAGGTATGTATATCACGCCTACCAAAATTCATCGATATATCTTCAACGGTTTCTGAGTTATGACTCATAAAACTTTCAATGTTTGCCCCTTAATAAGTGGGCGTGGCACCGCCCATTTTCCAAAATTTCACCATATTTCTTCATTAGGGCCTGAGCTCAATACGTGTGTGAAATTTTATCACTCTAGCTCTATTAGTGACTGAGATACAAAATTTCCGATTTTTACTATATAGGGGAGGTGGGCGTGGTCATGGTCCGATTTCGCCCATTTTCAATACCATCCGTTCCTGTCTTGATACCAACTTACATTTAAAATTTCATCAAAATATCTCAATTTTTGCGCGAGTTATCGTGCTCACAGACGGACAGACGGACGGACATGGCTCAATCGATTTCTCTTTTCACCCTGATCATTTTGATATATATAAGTCTATATCTATCTCGATTATTTCATTCTGTTACAATCCACCGTTAGGAAATCAAAACTATAATACTCTGTGTACTAGTACAGCTGAGTATAAAAATGTAAGCTTGAAATGAAATACATACATTTTTTGAGCATATTTCAGGTATTTTTTAGGCATATATGCATGCATATTTTGAAATTTTTCGTGCATATTTTTAGCTACCCTATTTATAACTCTTTATGGAAGTAACGTTGACGGGGAACACTTTCCCACGAACGAAGATAGGAAAAAGTTGAGAAAGCGATATCTTCCGCGATTAAATTAAACTTCTTGACGTTACTTTTTCGTCACTTCCACGATAATAAATGTTGGCTGGGTGTATGTTGTATGTTCCCTGGAGGGAACTCAATAACTAGTGAGCAAAATTTCTAGTTCCAAACTAGCGAAAATGTGTCAAAAAGGAACTAGCTCCATTGTAGTTAGACTCTTACCAGTTCATAAGGAGTGAATTGAGTGACCATTATAAGACACACTTTGACTTGTATGCAATTTCGAACTGACAAAACTTCTATGAAAATTTTTCGTTCGTTCAATTGCCGTCGACTTTGTATATTTCTGCAATTCTCAGATGTTTAGTAAAGCATTTTATATAGTTTTTTTTAATTTTTTTTTTTTTATTTTATTACTTTTTAAATATTTTTGTAAATTTTTATTAAATAAATAAATAAATAATATTGGTTAAAAAAAATAAAAGAAAATTATCATCCACCTTGACACCAACAGGATTCGAACCCACGCCCCTCAGATTGAAAGGCACATGCGTTAGCCAGTCGGCCATCGCGCCACTTGCATGAAGTGTGTCAAAGGCTGCACTTAAGCGGCAGATGTAAAAATGTAGAATTTGTAGGTACTTGTAGCTAGTTCAGAACTATCGAAATTGTGCCAATAAACGAACTACACCTTTTCCAGTTTAAGTTCAGAAAGTTACAATTTAAGTTCAGAAAATTACAATTGAAGTTCAGAATTTCCAAATGAACTTCTATTGAAATTTTCTGAACTTCAATTGTAACTTTCTGAACTTCAATTGTAATTTTCTGAAATTCAATTGTAGCTTTCTGAACTTCAATTGGAAATTCTGAACTTCAATTGTAATTTTCTGAACTTCAATTTGAAATTCTGAAATTTAATTGTAATTTTCTGAACTTCAATTGTAACTTTCTGAACTTAAACTGGAAAAGGTGTAGAAGCGACCTAGTTCGGAACTAGAGATTTTCTTTACAGGGTTCTTAAAGACTTTCATTGCGGCACGTGCCCGGGCTTAAAGTCACAATATTTACGGAAAAAACCATTACTTGAAGACATATTGCTAAGAGCGGTAATTGAATATTTACGAGCACTCAATTGAAAATAAGCTCGACCAAATGATAACAAACGGTAAAACGTGAACCAAAGAATTGTGAAGCTTATACGGAAGCGCAATCAACGTCATCAATTGTAGGCGTGCCGTATACGAAAAGGACAGTATTTCAAGTAATATAAAGCTGAGTAGAGGCTTTATACTATAAAGTTTATAGGATTTAAACAGCGTTTAGTTTTCAGTACTGCTGCTGTTCACCGTCTCCAAAACTTTTAATAAAATCTTCAACTTTCTAAAAATTGGAAATCACACATCTATACAGCTGCCTACAAAAGTAAATGAACTGCTGGCGAGATGTGAATTGCATTAACAGCTATGTATATTATTTCAAGGACGGAAGAAATTTGCTGTAAAGCTTTTATTTAAACCTTTAAATTAATATTCATACATATATTCTTCCTAAGCGTCTTTATTTTTTATTTAAATGTAGTATTATTATTTATATGAGTATACATATGTACGTACACATGTCTGTTAGAATGATCTGCGTGAGTAAAGATGAATAAAGCCACACCAAAGTCGCTGAAACATCATTACAATAAATGACAAGTGATAAGCTCGTCGTGACCCAATTTCGGCACGCCGACGCTGCGGTCAATTCAGACTCAGAGCAAATAATCAAGAGGCAAAAAGTTACTTATTGTCCAAATCTCGAAAAGCCAGCTGGGTGAGCTGAGAGTAGACCCTCTGGCTGCTTTTGGCTGCGTGAGCATAATTTCATATTTGTCAATACATAAATCCAATTTGGGCTGGATCTGAAGAAACAGTCAGCTCAAAAAGCCGCTCCTCATCATTTGTTGCGGCGCTAGCAAAACGAGCAGACAGAACAAATACATTTACGTATTTAGAGCGGATGGTGTTGATGTGAAAAAATTTACATGTTTCCGTTTCTGGATGATTCTTCGTTTGCAACATTTTATTTTGATGGTGGTGTGCTATTAAAAATATATGTAGATATCTATGTATACATATATTTTATATAAATTCAAATGCAACAATTTAAATTGCGACTATAAAATGTTAAAGTGGCTACAAATATATTTAGTTCTACTTATCATACGCGAATCTTCTGAGTTGTGTGATCGTAGGCCGCAAGGCGCCATTGGAGATCCCTCGCCTGCCGATGACAGCTTTCGAGTGCTGATCGAAGGGAATCCAGCGACTTATATACCAAATCAACGTTATAATAGTAAGTTAAAATTGTTTGAAATATTTAAAAATGCATTGTACACATTTTATTTATTATATAATATTATCTATTTCATACGAAAAATGTACTAATTAACTAAATTAAAAATTTAAGCATTATAAAAACGGTTTCATTAGTTGGAAAAGCAAATACATAATACTCGTATGTATGTATGTATGTACATTACGGCGGTCCATAAAATCTGATGAACTTTTTTTTTCAGTCTCACCCCCTAAATCGGTTAAAGTGCAGTCAAAGATACCACATATAAATTTTGGTCCCGGCCGTAGATTTATAAAGGATGTCGCACAGGGATCAAAGTTCAGATTGCCATATGAACACTCAAAAAATTTATTTTAATTTTTTTTTTAATCTGATACCCAAAATCGAGACTGCTGTACTCAAAGTTACCGCATATAAATTTTGGTCCCTATCGGAGAGGGTTAAAGGTTTCGCAAAGGGGTCAAATTTCAGATAACCATATGGGGCCCTGTGCGACACCTCTTAACCGGTATCAAAATTTATATTTGGTATCCTTGATTAGAAGACCATTGATTTTTGCCAGTAGATATAAAAAAATTTAATTTGATTTTTTGGTCTTTATATGGTAATCTGAACTTTGACCCCTTTGCGAACCCCTAGACCGTCTCCGATCGGGAGCAAAATTTGCATTTGGTAGTTTTGAGTACAGAAAAATCAATTTCTGGCACTAGATATACTAAAAATTAAACTTATTTTTTGAGTCTCCATAGAGTTTTCTGACCCTTGTGCGACAGCCCTGAAACGTCTCCGATCGGGGCAAAAATTTATATGTGTTATCTTCGACTATATTAGTATCGACCTAGGGGGTGAAGTTGAGAAAATATGATATGAAATTTGACTCCATATACATATGTATTTTGGGACCACCCTAATGTATGTAATACATAATTTTTTGCACTCACTTTTGTTTTTCTTTTTCTTTTATTTTAAATTTCTTCTTTTTTTCTTGTATTTCGTTCATCATTTCAGTATCACTTAGCTGCGATGCGACTTTAAAATTTATTGACTTCACACTTGTTGCGGACAGTGAAGATAATAGCACACAATTAACTCCCGAAACAATTGGCTATTTCGAAATTATTGATACGGCTGAAACGCGTTTTAGTTCACAGTGTCAGAATATGATTGAAAGTACAAATGGGAATATAAAAATACGAATTAGCGTTGGTTGGGTAGCGCCCTCTGCTGCCGGCTGTGTACTAATTAGAGCAGCTGTGCTGCAGCATCGTAATGTCTGGTTTATTGATGATGGATTTCTTACGAAACGTTTTTGTCCGGAAGAGATCGACGAAGTGAATAGTCAGAGCCCACCCGTGGATCCGTGCTGTGCATGTGATGAGGCAAAATATGAAGTGAGTCAAAAGAAAGGCTACACAGAGATAGATAGAGAGAGAGAGAGAGAGAGAAAGAGACAGAGAGAAAGAGACAGAGAGAAAACAGAGAGAAAGAGACAGAGAGAGTGAGCACGAGAGCCTTGAATATACCATAAGGGAGAGAGAGAGAGATGGCAAAATATGAAGTGAGTCAAAAGAAAGGCTACACAGAGATAGATAGAGAGAGAGAGAGAGAGAAAGAGACAGAGAGAAAGAGACAGAGAGAAAACAGAGAGAAAGAGACAGAGAGAGTGAGCACGAGAGCCTTGAATATACCATAAGGGAGAGAGAGAGAGATGGAAAAATCCATTAAGATGGGCTTAACGACAAGTTCTGAGCTTTCAATAAATGTTTACATACATATGTATGTAAAATCTGTTATCTATTTTTCTTTTTTCCAGCTGATTGTTGAACGTAAATGGGGGCCAAATACGCATCCGCATGATTTCCCAGCTGAGAAATGGCGTACACGACTCGGCGAGCTTGTTGGGGCATCGCATACGCAAGATTATCGATTTTGGATGTACGGAGCATTGGCAAGTCCCGGCTTACAAGAATTGGCGGAACATGGTTCTACAAAGCTGTTGGAGAGGGAGATAAAGGCAAGTGAAGTTTTTTAGTTCTGCGTGTAACCTTAGTTGTTGTTCTTTCCTAATTTCTTAATTCCTCAGTCTGGCAACATTCGTACCATCATCAAAGCACCGGGCATACCGTATCGCAAGAATGTTATCAGCTCTACTTTGGCTAATGTGCGAGTCGATCCACAGCATCATGTAATCTCATTAGTTACGAAAATTCAGCCTTCACCCGACTGGATATTGGGCGTCGCCGGTCTTGAGATGTGCTTGCAAAATTGCACATGGATTAATGAGAAAGTGTTGAATCTTTATCCATGGGATATTGGCACCGATGCCGGCCCATCTTATATGGTAACCAGATTAATAATTATTAAGTAAAATCGTTTAGAATTGTATCGAGTCTTTTCACAGTCTCCAGATCAGCGTCAAAAACCGGCTGATGTTGTGCGACGCATTACGTCTACCTCACCAAATGATCAAAGGTCACCTTTTTACGAGGAAACCGGAGAACCAATGAAACCAATGGCAATTCTCTCTGTGAAGCGAAAAAAAATTTATGCGCGCGAGTGTGAGTCGGGTAGGTTGTTAAATTCTTTTGATACATACATATGTATATTAACACATAATTTATAACTAGCTGAAAGTATACCACTGGAATGTGCAACACATCCATGGAATACTTGGAGTGAATGTACAGCGCGATGCGGACCTGGTACGCAAGAACGTTTGCGCACCTACAAAGATCCAACTTTGGCGGCTAGCTTCAATTGTCAGGTGGTGTTGCGACAAACACAAAGATGCGTGGGTGAAAAATGTGGATTGACCGAGACGGAGCTAGAAAATGTTGATGACAACACGGGAACGTGTGAATTGACGCCGTGGAGCAGCTGGACGCCGTGTTCGCGCAGGTGTGGACGTGGCGTGAAGACACGCACACGCGAATTCGTCAATCCCTATGAAGGCGAAAAGTGTTTGGTAAAGAAGCACGATAATAAATAAAAAATTATATGTATGTAAATATATGTACATAATATATATATTATATTCTTATTTAAGAATGATAACCAAATTGAGTTGGAGCAGCGCAGAGCTTGTGAAGGACGTGATTGCGGTGGGAAAGAAGCGCTCAATCGCGATGAAGCTGAGGATGATCAGGTAATCAGTGGCAGTACTGGTACAGAAGGATATGACATGGACAGAGAGATAATAGATCCACGCGAAGATGAAGGTTTAAACCGCTTACCGCAGCCCGAACTCTTTGGCCAACGGCGTTCGAATCTCAATAGCAGACGACCCCTTGGGCGGCGGCCTTTTACAACGAACGAACGAAACTTTGGATCGTCAGCCTTCGACAAAACAGAGAGTGAACCAAATGATCTAATTGATGACGTCACTGGCCAGGAAGATTCTGAGAATGGAGATAAACCAAATGGTATTACCTATAATCGACCTTATGGTAATCGTGTATCCTATAAGCGGCCGCCATTCAGAGGCTTAGGCGGTAATGACAATATGGGAGTGCGTGAGGAATACGATGAGAATGGACACAAAGCTATATATATTGAGAGTAGCGATCCAAGCAAATACAATGTTGTGCAAGATTATTGCTTTCAGAAGCCTTATTTGAGAAAATCACGTTGTGGTCGTAAAATTGTGGGCATACGAAATTATTGGTTTTACGATTCGGATGATTATAAATGTAAATTATTCACCACCGACGATTGTGACGATAATAAGAATAAATTTCGATCATTGGAGACGTGTGAAAATACTTGCCTGTTACCATTAACCAATAAAGAAGAGGAAGAAGAAACTGTAAATAGAGAATTTAATGAGCATAACGAATGGAGTCAGCAATTTGGCCAACCAGAGTCTTTAGTTAGAAAAACACAGAGAAGGAAGCAACAACAAAAGCGAAGAAAATGGCAGCAACAGCGGCAGCGGCAGCATCAGCAGCAAGAGATTGCTGGTAATATATTGTATAGGTAGGGTAGGAGAGGGGTTGTACATACATATGCAATTGCATACTTGTTTAAACCTAACTATGGATATTTGGGTAAGTTTAACATGCTATAACAAGTTGGAGATTTGTGCATGAAAATTGCCAACATTCGTTTAAAAATTAGTTTCCCAAACTTAATTTTTCATTGCATGTCAAGGGGTTACTCATACGCTCTGACCAACCACTGAATTTGGTTGCATACAAATGCATTAAGTGATGATTAAATCCAAAATTTGCAAGAAAGTAAAACATTCGCTTATTTTTTGCAGGCAAAATTAGAAATTTAAGTTGCATATATATATGTATATACAAATAAAGTTAAGCATCTTGTTTAATTGAGTTTTCATGATTTGGAATTCGTATACCTGAGATTTTTCCACTGCAGGTGTATTTTTTTTCATCGTAAACTTTATTTCTCTCCTCAAACCAGGCCAAAATATGAGTGGTACAAATAAAAGTGGACTTTTAAAAATGGGGCTTCATATGCATACAAACATATCTGTATACATATACAGTTAAATGTAAAAATCAAAGCTAAGGAATTAAGATTCATATGCATCTGTTAATCTTATTTATAAGGAAATGAAATCCAAAATAAATAAATAATATAGACGTACATAAATATATGTTTATACTTGTTTTTACTTATTTTATGCAATTATGTTATCTTCAATTTCCAGCGATTATTTTGCAAAAGATCTACATAGATTCATACACACGCCTTCTTTAGATTCTGCTGATCGAAAACAAAACAAAAACCAACTAAATAATACAAAAATAAAAAAAGTCCCCGCTCAATTGGAGAGAGCAAATTTGTGATGAAATTAATTTGAATTATCAACTCTAATCAGCAGTGTCACATAAAAAACAGAATGAAATAACAAACACAACAAAAAAACAAACCTTTTTCGCTATAAAATCGCGAAATTTCTTCAAAATATTCAATACATAAAATCTTTTTGAAATATAAAGCCACTTGAGTATGTACGACTTCAAATTATTCGAAGGTAGGTTACTGAAGTCGTAGGTCTATATGTCATATAGTATATATATATGTACATATACGTATGTATATATAGACGATCGCTAGAAACTGTGAACCGATAACTAGCCTTTTTTTTAAATATCTAATGTTAAAACGAATCGAGAAACCGCAGATATTCAAACATCATTCCCTAAAAGCGATAAATTTATAATTATCCAATCGAAATTTAATGTATTGAGTTCTCTAATGAGAATTTGCAAATACTTCATAGAGGCTTAGCCATTTCTCTAAACAGTTCCTAATAGAATTCTGATTTAGTTGTCTACCATATCTCTTAAATAATAATAATGCTACATCTACGTCTCAAATTTACTTCTTTAAGTATCTCAGTAACAAAGAGGCAAAACATTCATTACCTACTTAAGTGTACACAATATTGCTACCCAGCAGTATTCGAGATAAGGGTCCTTATGCAAAAAACTGAGCTCTTTCTCAAGAGACTCAACTCGAACTTAATCTCGAGAAATAACCAAATAATAATAACTAGAAACTCGATAGTTTTTCTAGATGTTTTCTTATGACTGAGGTGCAGCTATAGTTTTTGTATAATTGTTTGTTGTTATTGTCACTGTTACTATTTTGTTGTTATTCCTGTTGATGCTGCTCCTTTTGTTGCTACTGTCACTGCTACTCTTTTGTTGTTTTTGATATTGGTATTGTTGTCGTTACTCGTCTTCACAATTCTCCTAGCTACTTTTTCCTTTCTATTTCTGCTCTTTTCTGTCCTACTTATTCTTTCTTATACTTCTTATTACTTGACTTTGTTTTTTTTTTTAGTGCTTTTGATGCGTTTTAATGTTTCTACTTCTTTGAAACTACACACCACTTCCCGCCAAACATGTTCACAATTGCAGGGTAAGTTTGGTGAGCACACACAAACTCACCTAAGCTTGCGCATTGACACAGCTCTGTAGTGTTCTGAAGCATGCAACAACAACCACATGGGAAATTTCCATCGACGATTGTGGGCGCATTTTCCAACCAATTTTAATGAAAATTGCCGCAGTTCTATTTGATAGCATTACCTTTCTAATTGTGTTCTTAGTTTTAAAATCGGTTCAGTAGTTTCGACGGAGAAGATGGAACAAAATTTATGTTAGCGTATTAATAATATACTAGAGTGCTGCCTACTGTCGAAACTCGACAGTTTTTCTAGATGTTTTCTTATGACTAAAGTGCAACTATAGTTTTTGTATAATTGTTTGTTGCTACTGTCACTGCTACTATTACGTTGTTGGTGTTCCAAATTCTCCTACCTACTTCTTTATTTCTATTTCTACTCTTTTCTTTCCTCAATTTCTTTCCTACTTATTCTTTCTTATCCTACATATTCCTTGACTTTATGTTTTTGTTGTAGTGCTTTTGCTACCTTTTTACGTTTCTACTTCTTTGAAACTACACACCACATCCAGCTAAACATGTTCAGAATTGCATGGTAAGCTTGGTGAAAACGCACAAAGTCATTTACATATGCTTGCGCATTGAGACAGCTCTGTTTTGTGCAAAAGCATGCAACAACAACCACACGGCAATTTTCCAACGACGATTGTGGACGTATTTTCCAACCAATTTGTTATTCTATGCAGTTTTATAATTTATAAATTTTTTATGAGATAAACCTAATTTGTTTAGTAAAATCAAGAAATTTTAATAATTTTTATTGTATGTATTTTACGAAAAAAAATTAGTACAAGATATAGCTCGATTTTTATGCATTAGGCCCAAAGAGTTACATATGTACATATCGCACACTAAATCAAAAAGCGTTACAACTCAAAATTCAAAAATTTTCAGGAGAGACAAAAAACTTTTTAATTTTTGTAGGCAATGATATGGGAAAAGGCTACGTATAATAGTTATTTCTGAGTTAAAAAAGACTCTGATGGAAAAGATTTTTTGGCAGCCGCTAGAGATATATTCTGTGTACCAATTTATGAAAGAAACCCGATTTCGAAAAATTTTGAGTTGTAACGCTTTTTGATTTAGTGTGCGATATAATCAGTATGAAAAATACCCTGAAACTGAGTTCCAAAATCATGCCGGAAAAAAATAACTGAACACGCAGTTCAGACATCAGGTGTATTGAAATATATGCTATGGAAGTTCTCACTGCATATTCAGGCCTCTTTCATACAGAAACTCTCCTTCTCGTTCGCCAATTTTTAGGTAGTTGATTTTCAACGCCACCTCTATGTAAAAACGAAAGGGAAAGTTCAGTTTTTAGAACTACATCTCTACTGAATATTTAGTAGGAAATTTGTACTGTTTTCCAGCTGATAAATACTGCTGGGTTGTTTTGCGAAACCCATTTTCTCAATTCTCAATTCCAAACGGTCTCAACAGCATCCAAGCAATTCAGAACGATCAGTTTGTTTTATAAATTGATCGCATAGGCTACGTTTTCGTTTGTTTCTTTGTTGTCTGAAATGTTTTTGTACGATCTCCTTTTCGTAATTTTCCTTGTGACAACTAAACAAGTGGATGCTCTAATATGCAGTCGATACCCAACAAATAGGATTATGCCAAAGTCACCGGTAGATGATAATTTCATAATCACAATCAATGGGAATCCTCAAACTTATGTTTTGGGACAAGCATATAATGGTAAGTGAGTAAAGAATTAAGCTGTACATACAAGCATATGTATGCACGTACAAATGCCTACATCTCTAAGAACATCAATATGTACACATGTTTTTGCAAATAATTATAATCAATTTCAAAATTTGAGACATTGAACTTGAGCAAACGCGCTAAGAGAAAAACAAAACTAAATGTACAAAGTATATAAACTTGGCTTATCAACTGACTTAGAGAAATCAACGCAGGCGCTTCGTATTCAAAAGTGTGTGATTCAAGGTTGGGAAATTACGTACATATATGTATACATATATGTACCTATATTTATGTAAATAAAATATTAAATAATAACAATTAACTCATTGTTTACAATGCATGGATTTATGTACAACACATACATATGTACTACATATGCGAATATGGTCAAATGTCTGAGTCATTTCAATAATTAAGTGTATTTAATCAATGGAATTTAGTGCATAGTAATTTAGGTGCAACAACACATCCATTAAGCCATCAATAAATATACATTATATCTACATGCCTACGTGTAAGTACTTGGGAATGCGGAAGATGCATACATATATACATACATATGTATATTTTCATTACTTCCTATTTCATGCATCATTCGGAACGCCTTGGAACTTCAGTTACTGCCAGTCATCGGTTGTAACGCGTTTTGTTGTAGATTAGACAGCGGCGTTTTGACTCGTACGAGTAAATGAGAAACAGTACATACATACATTTTAACCAATCCCACCCCATATAGAAATTTGGAAGATTGGTTTATGAAAACCAAGTCTTTTTCGGCCCCATTTGATGATCAATCACCTCCGCGATTAGTAGACGACTAGAAAATGAGTCAGATCAGCGATTGAAAAGTGATTTTATTTCTTATCGTATAAAAATCTCCTTACTGAGTATTTTTTTTAGAAAAATGAATCCTTGCCCACATATTATTTTATGAAATTATTGATCATATTCCAGTCTTTTTTGATACCTCTGCACGTTTTAAATAATCATAAATACGCTAATTTTCTGATCATAAAAGAGTACTTTGTCGATAGAAAATGGTATCCTGTACCTACGCAACTGTTCTTGGGGAGTCGTTTTCGTACCTTATTTCAATCGTATTTTAATAATTTCCGAGTCCCTTTCAATTGTATTTTTTAATAATTTTTCAATCGTTTTCTGATCGGGTTTGAACCTTTTTTGATTAACTTTTCAATCGTTTCTCTGATAATCGTAATTTTTGAGTATTTTCCGAATCGTTTTTGGCAAGAATTATCTAAAGAAGGATATCGCAGTAGATAAGCTGATTGGAATTGTGTATGTATACTAAATGGTATTCCGCCAATCATGGCGAAGAAGGTTCTTGTAGAATGTCAAACAAAACGGATTGGAAAAAATTTTTCTATGTGATTTGACATATATAAAGAAACAAGAAACACATGAAAACGGAAGTAATATAACCTCTTTTTGGATAAACCTTGGTTTTTGGGCAACTTTTTCAATAATTTTCATATAATTTTTGGGTCATTTTCAAACGTATTTCTTGTCTACCTTCTATGTATCTATCTTCTTACATATGTTACCTTAAGCATTACCTTTATCAACATTGCAAAAACACCTTCCATGGCCACCATTAGTGCACATCTTGGTTGAAACTTCTGCACGGTAGGCAGGAAGCGACGATAGGTTGCATGAAAATGTCGAGAAAAAAGGAAAGTGGGGTTGTGTTATGTGATGTTTATAGATGAAACATCCGTTGAAATTAAAATCCGAGCTGCTCCTTTTTCAAGGATATCCACATTTTTTGTTTTTTTTTGAAAGGATCAAATATTGAGGAAATCGAAAATTCGCCACCGTCCAAATTTTTCCGATTTCAATACATTATTTGGTCGCTAAGGGATACAAAAAAAGGTATTAAAAAGAAAAAAGGACACCTGTAGTGGAAAAATCCAATGTGAACAGGACCTAAAGTATAACCACTGAAATATAAAATAACACAAAAAGGACCCACTTTAATTTGCGTATAACTCCTAAAAAGTTAACTCTACGTGAAAATTCCTTATTATATGTTTCATTCAGAATAAATAAAGACATATTTCTTTAATATGCAATTTTGATGTACCTGCAGTGCTTAATGTACTTTTGTGCATCTAAAGTGAAAATTTCAAAAAAAGTACGTTTTTTTATGGTGCTATTTTAAGTTCAAATATTTTTCTAGTTTATGTAAATATTTTAATCTAATGATCTAACTCTCATTCCTACATATCTATACGTTAATACTAAAAAAGAGTTAGAGCTGAGATACGCGCTAGCTGTGCACGGTGGGCGGGAAGCAACAATAGGTTGCACGGGAATATCGTAAAAACGATAATGTGTATTTCAGCTCTAATTCTTTTTAATATTAACGCATAGATATGTAAGAATGAGAATTGGATCATTAGATTAAAATATTTACAAAAACTAGAAAAATATTTGAACTTAAAATAGCACCATAAAAAAAGTACTTTTTTTTTTGAAATTTTCAATTTAGATGGACCAAAGTGCATTAACCACTGCAGGTACATCAAAATTGTATATCAAAGAAATATTCCTTTATTTATTCTGAATGAAACATATTATAAGGAATTTTCACGTAGAGTTAACATTTTAGGAGTTATACGCAAATTAAAGTGGGTACTTTTTGTGTTATTTTATATTTCAGTGGAAACCTTTAGGTCCTGTTCACATTGGATTTTTCCACTACAGGTGTCCTTTTTTCTTTTTAATACCTTTTTTTGTATCCCTTAGCGACCAAATAATGTATTGAAATCGGAAAAATTTGGACTTTGGCGAATTTTCGATTTCGTCAATATTTGATCCTTTCAAAAAAAAAAACAAAAAATGTGGATATCCTTGAAAAAGGAGCAGCTCGGATTTTAATTTCAGCGGATGTTTCATCTATAAACATCACATAACACAACCCCACTTTCCTTTTTTCTCGACATTTTCATGCAACCTATCGTCGCTTCCTGCCTACCGTGTCTGAAACAGTTTTTAAGCCTTGTAAAAATTCATATGCGCATTTTGGTAACCTCAACTACGGCAACAAGGAAAACATTCCTACAACATTCGCCAATATTGGCTGCTGTAGCGGCAGGCCATGAATATCGAAATCTAATACAAAATTTTTTTAAATTTTTTTTTTAAATTATAACTTTATAAATTGCTTTTTTAATCATCAAAGTGGGTCGAAGAAGACTCAGTAAGGTGATACTCATTTTCGAGCCTTCTTCTAATCGCGGAGGTGATGAAACAGTTTTTCATCATCAAAGGGGATAAAAAAAGACTCGGTATAGTCAGTTTTCATAAAACAACCCGCCAAATGCTATGTGGGTAGCCCCAGCTCTTACAATGAGCTAAATGTAGAGAGGAAATGTTTATATGTATTTTCTAAGCCTCGACCCCTACATCGGTATTACCTAATATAGTGGAAGGTATCACACCTAAATTTTGACACAGTGGTCAAAGTTCAGATATTCCTTTATTATTATGTTGATATTAGATTATCTGATGACTAAATTTCACGATCACTCACATTCCTCTAATTTCTCTACATAGTCACAATTCAAGCATACAATGGACATCGTTTTATTAGCTTCAAACTTGCACTGGAAAATGATAACGGAGATCCGGGCATAAATGAAGATCTTGGACATTTCGAAATAAGCAACCCAATTGAAACACGTTACAGTCCAAAGTGTATTAATATGGTGGAAAGCACAAACACCAATCCAAAATCCCGAATCGATGTTATTTGGGTAGCACCTCAAGAGCCCGGTAGCGGTTGTGTGCTCATACGAACAACTTTGTTGCAACATCGTGATGTTTGGTTTATGGACGACGGGGGTCTTACTAGGCGTATCTGCGAAGAGAGCGTCGATGAAGTAGAAAGTGCACCGACAGGTGTGGAGGGAAATAGTTGTTGTGCCTGTGATGAGGCACGCTTTGAGGTAAGTACATTCATATGTATGTAGATCCATATGTTACGCAATGTGAGCCATGGAGTGCTTTAAACTGTGACGTGTAATACATTTTCATATGTTCTTAGCTCATGTTTGAAGGAAAATGGTCGCGAAATCTTCATCCTAAAGATTTTCCCGCAAAGGGTTGGATAACACGTTTCAGTGATATTATCGGCGCTTCACATGCCGAAGATTATCGATTCTGGGAGTATGGACAAATGGCTTCCGAGGGCATGAAGGAATTCGCAGAACATGGTTCAGCGCGAACTTTGGAGCGAGAGTTCAATTATAATTTTAAAGTAAGTCTTGCAAACATATTTACACACATACATGTGTACAATGATGTAAATATGTGTTAGCTAGTCAGCATTATAATGAGTGTCAAATCATCTTAAATAGGAAGGTAAAATACGCACTATTATTAAGGCTCGCGGTCCCGCCTTCCCCAACTTGAATGGCCAATCTTTTGCTTCCATACGCGTGGATCCAAAACATCATTTACTATCAATAGCTTCGAAAATAGACCCATCGCCCGATTGGATTGTGGGTTTAAGCGGTTTGGAACTCTGCATGCCCAATTGTACATGGCTGGATGGAAAAACTATCACCTTATATCCATGGGATATTGGTACCGATGCGGGTCCGTCCTATACGGTAAGTAAAGCTTCTTGTGAGCAAAGCTCGAATTAAGTAAAAGCGAACGTTTTCTAGTCGCCAGATCAACCACAAATACCAGCCGATGTCATACGCCGCATGCGCTCGGATTTTCCAAGTGATCCACGCTCACCATTCTACGACGAAAGCGGTGCACCGATGAGACCCTTAGCTGTACTGAAGATCACACGGCAAAGGCTTTATGAGAGATTGTGCGAGGATGAAGAATGTAAGTGGAAACTTATTACTTATTACAATCATAATTTTGTTTGTCTGTACATACATACATATATTGGTAATTAAGTATCTGCCTATCGCCTTACAGCCAATAATGGTGACGTGCCACGCGAGTGTTTCACTCATCCTTGGACAGCGTGGAGCGAGTGCAGTACGAAATGCGGTGAAGGACGACAAGTCCGTACGCGCGTATATAAACAGCCGGATGTGGCAAATATGTTTAATTGCGAAATTGATACCAGACAAGATCGTGCCTGTATGGGCGAGGAATGCGGCAGAATAGCTGAACACGATGGAAGCAACGACGATGAATTCTTAAACTCAGCGGGTATAGAAGAAATAAACGGCAGAATATCACGCGATGATTGTCAATTGACCCGTTGGAGTGCTTGGTCGCCATGTAGTCGCACATGTGGTGAGGGTAGAATGATGCGTAGACGTCAATATGTGAATGCGATGTTGGAGAAGCGATGTAAAGGTATGCAGTTTGAGCGTTTAGTGGAATATCAGAAATGCATAGGTCGTGAATGTCTAGAAGGTGGGCGCAGTGGACATAGAAATCAAGCCAGTGGAGAAGATAATGAAAGAGAAACAGCATTGAAAGAAGGAGAAGAAGAAGGAGAAGAAGAAGAAGAAGAAATTAACAGAAGAGAAGAGGATGAAGAAAATGAGGAAGAAATCGTTAGACAAAGTGAGGAAGACAAAAATGAAGAAGACGAAAAGGCAGGTAGTAATGAAAACGGAGCAGAGGACGAGAAAGAAAGCGTGTCACGGTTCGGATTAAATAAATGGAAGCAAAATCGTAACAAGAATCGTAATTACGATAGAACGCTACAAAATTCACGAGCGGCAAAGGACGAAGATGAAGATGAAGAAGGAAAAGAAGAGGGCGAGAAAGAGGAGGAGAAAGAGGAGGAAGAAGGGAATGAAGAGGATGAAGAAGCAGGTGAGGGAGAAGAAAAAGAGGAGGATGATCACCGCTATAACAAAGCCGGCAGACACAGAGCCCCTTTCGATAGTAGAGATGAAGAAGAAGATAATTACATCGGCGGTAAACAACCACAAAATCGACTCAATTTCAATAGTCGTCACACTGGAGCTGGCCGGTGGAATAATCAAATTGAGAGAGACGATTTTCGGACATCAGATAGACACGACAGAAATCGGTGGCCCCATTCACGCATAAAGCCCACAGCAGATGGCGAAGACCCCAATGGCGAGTCGTCGATAGAGAAACCAGCATATTGCTTTCAGTTACCAAAAAGATATAAGTGTCGTGAGGCAAGGGGAATAAAAAACTATTGGTTTTACAACCATTGCGAAGACCAATGCATGCTCTACACCGCCTACGATTGTGATAAGAATGAGAATAAATTTAGATCGTTGGAGGCATGCGAAGAAACATGTCGGCTGGGTGGGGACATAGAAAATGGGAAGTTGTTGCAGTGGAAACAACGCAGACGTTGTGCAAAAACTAAAGAAATAGGCATACAACGGGGGAAATATTTTCGGTTTTGAGCTTAATTAGCCTTAGTGTGATTTTGTGTTAGGTTAGTTTTTTTTTTTTACTTAATTTATAAAAGCTGTTGTTAATAGTTGTATTCGCGTACAGCAATTTGTTGCAATTTATTACAATTTTGCAACAAATATCCGCTTTTTCCATTTTTTTACGCAAAAAAATTGCAGAAGTGATGGAAATGAGAGAGCAAAGTGACGTTTATTTTTGTGAGAGGCTGCAAAATTCTGCAGGACAAATTTTTTCCATTACATTTGTCCAGCAGCAAAACAGCTGATGAAAAAACATATGTTTGTAATTTGCGAAAATTGCAAAATTGAAATTCAAAATTAAAAAAGTTAAATATGGACGAATTAATTATGAAAGATGTAAATAAATAACAGTCTGCATCTGTACTTGAGCTAAATGTCGGATGATAACAGCAGCATTGTATGTTTGTTGCTTAATGTAGGAAGTCCGCCGGTTACCCTCTGCTAACTTATATGTATGTATGTATGTATGTCAATATGCAATGCCAGCAGGCAGCCGCAGCTCCGCATTTATATACATACATACATGTTTCTTTATTAGTAAAATACAATGCAGGCATAATCTACAGCTGAAACTAAGCTAAAGTAATACAAATTTCGTATAAAGTTTTGTAAATATAGGATTTGTATATATTTTGTTAATTCCCATAATTTTAATTTGATCAGCTGTTCATCTTTCCTGCAAGATTTGAATAGATTTGCATTTTTTTACTTTTTTGGATATTTTTCTCTTGTGAGAGGAAGAATGATATTTGGCGAGATAGAGAGTGATAGAGGCAAACAGAGAAAAGCTGCTGGAAAAAGTACGCGAATACACCTAATAATTATGGTTGTTAGTAGTATAGATTCATAATTGCTCTTAATAAACCGAATTTTACTTAGTACTGAATGGGTATGCATATATGTTAGTTTCATTGGTCATAATGGCTAGGCCCGCAGAGAGCCGAGGGCCTCTGGGACAGTTCGCGTTTACGGGCCCCCCCTAAAAAATAAACTCAATCTAGTAAAAAAAATAACATAAAAAATTTTTCAATTAAGAAGTAAATATTTATGAGAAGCTTGGTTCACCACCTTACCAATTGCGGTACTTTGGAAACTCTAAATCAAAGTCGATTTTCCTCAATTTCAACTCACTTTTCTAGGATTTGCCCATGTATAATAAAAGGTAAATATTTGATTGAATGCTTATAATTTTAGTTTGGTGATTTGGTTAAGTTAAACACTCAAATTTAAAACAATTTTTTGTAGCAACAAAATACCTATGTATGTACATATCTATGAAATCCTAGTTCGAGTATTGTCAATACTGCTTTGCCTTTCCGGGCCCCAGGGCGATTACCCTTGCTGCCTTCCCCCCCCCTCTCCCCGGCTCTGATAATGGCGAATCTTCGAAATTTCAAGTGTCTATGAAAGTAAAAAAAGGCGCGGAATACCTGCTGAAACCTTTACGGAAAAAGACTATAGAATTTAAAGGTAAATTAAAAAAAGGAGCACATATTGTTTTAGGAATAATAGCATAAAAATAGCTTTGTTCCGCAATGATTTGTTTGGTTTTAATTTTTTTGACCACCTAATGTACATGAATGAGTTTTTAGTACCAGTACATAATGGTACTAGGATATGAACATATCATCATATTCCTACCCCGTCGGAAAAGCATGCAACCAAAAAGTAGTACATACTAGGATATAGTGAACAACTTGTCTGTATTTTGTAAATAAAAAATTGCATTTAATATGGGATAAATTCCCTGCAGGCAAAATTAAACTAGTATGAAAATAAACTAGTTGATCAACTGGTATGTAAAGGAAAAAATTCAACTAGTTGGTTTTCTACTAGTTGATCAACTGGTATGAAACGGACAAAGTTATACTAGTTGGTATTCTACTAGTAATATACCAATTTATTTATTAACTGAATATAGCAGTTTGTGCAATTCTATCACAAATTAAGCTTTATTGGCGATTTTGAAGTAAATTTACGCTATTATTTAACAAAAGAGTCAGAATAGTTTTTACCAATTTGCCAAAAAGAAAACCATTTCTCACAAAATAAATAATTTTAAGGCTTTTCATTTATTTTTGTGCAAGGGTATACAAGAACAATTACATACATACATATATGTTTGCAGCAGGTGGCGAGAAGAGTTTAGGAAAGTTTAGTTAATTGATTTGATTTCATCCAAATTGGAGATTCTATCAGATAAAAAGTACTGAGCTAATTAAAGTGAGTTTTATTAAATGAACTAAAATGCTATTTTTCACCTAGATGAACTGGCATTTTTCTAGTATAATTCTGACTGGTATTCTTCTAGATACCCTTAACTGGTATTTTTCTAGTATGAAGCTGATGTGTTGTCTACTGGTATGAAACTGAGTGGTATTTTTCTAGTATGAAGCTTATGCAAGGGAAGACAATTGCCATCTTGTAGGCCATCGCCACGTTAAAACTACCAGTTGCTTTCAAGTAAAATGGATAGTTGGTCAACTAGATGCCGACATTTTCAAACTGGTAGAATTGTAGTATGCAACTATGTAGTTGTTTTGCCTGCAGGGTTTTCAAGTCATATACATACATACATACATATGTATTTCTTATAACAAAAAGTTACTCATACGCCTAGGCATACGGTAGTTTTGCAGGAAAATTATATGAAAAATAGAGAACGAAATTTAGTTTAATTTTAAGGAGAAATTTCGTACAATGCAGATGAAAGTTTTTTTTTAACAAGAAAATTAAAAGCTGTTTTTTAGAAAATGTTTATAGATTATTTCTTTTATTTTGAGCGCATATTTTAAGAGCATATTTTGCTGTTTAAGCGCTTAAACACAATGTTAATTTTGGTTGCCCAGCACATTACAATTTATTTTTTAAAATTATATAATAGTATCATAAATAAATAATGTTAACGCATTGTGTCTACTTTTTATTTCTGCTTACTTTAAACCAGTATGTATATTTAATAACTAAAAGTAATAGGATAAAAGAGACGAAAGTTATAATCGACTTTCGTTCGGTTGTATTAGTCGAAGAACTATGATTTTTACAACTAATATTCAATTCGACTAATGCTGATTCAACTGCAACTGGTGCAACTGCACGTTGCTTAAGCAATTCCGTTGAATAATGCCGTTTTATACCGTCTGCGGCTACGTTGTGGCTGCGAAGCAAGGATGCCTCTTGTCATGCTGGCTGTTGTTTTTGTTCGTTTTCTTTTGCCACTGGCACAATATTGAATCTTACATGTGAACCTTTGCTGCGTTTTTGTACGATACGCCCAATCAATGTGGGCTCATTAATGCTTTGTTCAATAGTTTTCGCAATATGCTCACATTTGGCCATTTCATTAGGACTACCTTGTATTAGAACACAAACGTGATGGTTTTTAGCCAACCATTTTGAGATATGCTTCGTACGAGATGCCAAATCATGTTCAGAAATACGGGAACCGATGGTGAGGGCTTTTTCAGATTTCTTCTCCGGTTTGTCGGCGCTAGAGAAAAAGGAAATACATATTTATTTAAAACTAGCTGACCCGCCGGACATTGTTCTGCCTAAAATTTATTCCTATAAAGCCTAAAAAAGTCTTTGTTTACCGTGCTGCTCACCATGAACATAAATGCTCGTTTTCTCAATAAAAGTTATATTTCTAGCTGCTGCCTAAATATATGCAACGTTATATTTATTAATGAGATTCGGCTATAACCACCGCTAAGTTCCAGCAGATGGCGCGCGTGTATTTATATTCAATTTCTATGCAGTCGTTTTTGTGTGACCCATATTTTGGTCAATAACTCGGGAGAGATATCTGGATGAGATATCCAAATGAAAGTCCTAAATTTTAATTTAGACGTTAAGTGATAGAATAGTGAAAGTTTCATGCAATTATATTCAGTAGTTTTTGCGTGATGCGCGCACAATCATACAGACGGACAGACAGACAGACAAACAGAATTTACAATTTTATTATATGTGCCACTTTATGATTTAGGGTGCGATATGTATTAGAGCTCCAGATTTGGGGAAATTTTCCAATAATGCCGCACGCCCCCAAAAAAACGATTTGTACCGTGGGTTAGGGGAGGGGAAGGGTGTTCTGAATCCGTAAAATTTAGGCGCCGGACGTACCTCGTTTTCGAGGAATTTATGGTTAAAGTTTAGTAACTCCATATAAATTCGATAGAAAAAGAAAAAACACAGTGCTTTTGCGCAGAACACTTTTCTGCGTTGGCGGCCTTTGGCCGCGCTTATTTAAAATAACCCTGGGCTACGCCACCAAAGTCCGGATATACAACCTAACCGTGGCTACCGCCACGGTGATGTCCTTCTGCGTAGTACACCCTTCAGCGTAATATCTATGGCCCGGTCAACAGTACTTTTGCGGCCATTTCAACTCGCAAAATTGTACAAATACTTACCTTGTACCTATGTCAGTTGTGTGTGTGTGTGTAAAAATAGGTAAAAATTTAACAACTTTAACAAATTCCGGGAAAACCAGGTACGTCCGGCGCCCAAATTTAACAAATTCAGAACCTACTTCCCCTCCCCTACCATCCAGTAAAAGTCATTTTTTTGGGGGCGTGCGGCATTATTGGAAAGCCGACCCCCAGATTTTTTTTGAACATTTTCGAAGATATAGTTTCTGTAAATTTTTTATAACTTTAAATTAATTATGTATGCGTACTGCGCAGTAATACTTCATCCACTCATATGTTGCAAAATTTCGTCACATAATGACTAAGATAATTCGGACAAATGAATCTTAAAGTAGGCCTATGAGAAGAAAAAGGCAAAACAGCTGAAGCACTGAGCAGTATCCCGGCCAGTTCAATACTATAGTGGAGCTGCCGGGGAATGTGAAGGTATGTAGTAGATTGAGTACTGATGATTTATTTACCTCTTCTTTTTATTAACTACATTTTCGTCTACATCTTCGGAAAGCAATTCGGCGGCTGTTAATAACCTGTAAAACAAGTCAGTTTTTATATAAAACTATACATATGTATGTATGTACATATGGATACTTAGGTACCTACTTGTACACCGGTCGTTGCGTTTTCGTGTCCAAGTCCTGTTGTTTGATTAAATGTAAATCACGCCGCTTCGCCAACTTCTGTGCCTCCTTCAGAGAGGTCACTGTCATCGATTGGTTTGGTTGGATAAGCGTTATTTTTACTAAAGGCGAGTTTTGCGTAGCTTTCGCATTGCCGGAAGTAGTGTTTGAAGGTGTTTCATCCAAGACGTCACCGGTGCTCTTTAACCGTGTACATGCTGTTAATAGCCAATGATTTTGTGATATGGAATAGATGAAAGTTCTGGTGGATCTCTGAAGTAGCATACTCATCTTAATGCGTTTTTAGTTTTTTTTCCTAGTGGTTCTATATTTTTGTCACAACAGCTGTTGGGAAAACAGCTGATGGAGTTGATTAGAGATGGAAATGGTGGTTGAGCTGGTCGATAACTAATAAGCACAAATCGATAAATCCAGATAGTTTTCATATGAAAAATTGTATTAAAAAAAAAAATATAGTAAAATAAAATAAAAAAGAATAATAAAAATAAAAATAAAAAACGCAACTACACGGTTTGAACTAGATTAAGCCAAAGAAACGACCCTTGTACGAATAAAACAAGTACCCTCCCTCACAGAGTTTCAAACGGCTCAGGCGGATATATAAAAACGAAACACAGAGCCACAAAGAAAATCCTTAAAACAGAAAAACTGAAATATTTTGCATAATCTGTATGTTTTATTCGTTATATGTATGCATTTACTAGGTTTAAACTTTTAATATGTTGTATAATTGTATGTATGAATATATTATTAGTTGGTAGCATGCATATTTATGTAGGTTTATATTATATAATTTATATATGTAAATTTTTTACGGTTAAATTATGCTATTAAGACAGTAGTTATATTAATTAATAATAAGAGCAAATTAAATATTAATAAACATACACATTTTTTATTATTAAAAAAGGAAAATAAATAAGGCGTACACAGGTTTAGCATCTGTTGCTTATCAAAATTTAACAAAAATGTCACTTATTTACAAATTTAAATTATGTATTTCTACTCGCTAAAAGTTCAGGCTTTCAGTTATCCTGTAAATGTATAATTTAAGCAAAATTACTCTCTATAAAGCTTTTAAAATAAAGTCCAATATAAATAAGACTATTGGAAAAATTTCAGGCATTATACACTTAAATATAATATGTAATACATATAACAGTATTTATAGCATGTTGGGAATGCAAACTTGCAATGCTGGTGGTGCCGCAATGCTTCCAACTCAGGGCGTATGTGTATGAATGTTGATGCGGAAATCGGCTTAACTTTTAATATAGGAACGACCTCACCGGCAGAATTTTTAATTGGATTGATCGATACGATTCATAGATATTTACTATCTTCGGACGTGTTTTTTTAAGCATATAGGGACCTGCCGGGAATTTTTCATACAACATTGCAGGAATCAAGCACCATACAAATCCGTCAGTGAATGAGGAATTGAGTTGGAATTTCTATAAAAGTATTCCGACATGGATTTAGTTCTCTTGTATTGAGTTGGAGGCGTTACTGCACAAGAAATTCACACTAAAATATATATTCAAAAATTGAGATATTTCAATAATTTAATAAATATAATTGCACCTTACTACACATAGTTCAAAAATACGCTGCCTTCGTATTTACACTCGCTGGATTTCGAAAAGTTTCACATCTGTGTCATACCAAATAGATGGATTGACGTTACGAAGATAAATTACACCCCAAATGTAGGTGCGGAACCAGGCGGTTGTGCCAGCATTTGCCTGATATTTTCTTATTAGAATGGGATGTGGTACGGGCAGCAAACCAACCAGAGTGCCATGTTGTAAGAATTTCAGTATTTCGGACTCGTCGGTTAAACCCTTATCAATACAAATTTTCTCGACTTGCGGCACCAGCACCTGCAACAAACGCATAATGGTCTGTAAGGGTAACTTGGAACGCCACGACACAATCCATTCGGGCGTTGGGGTCCAATGATCTGATGCTGGGCTCGGCACCATACGTATGCTACCACGTGTAGCCACAGCGAGGCGAGACTGATTCGCTTTTGGTATCGGATTACCATCAATAGAATTAAGTGATGTAGTGCTACGGCGCGACACATCATGACGACTAGTTGGACTCGTTGGGCTGGTAGGTTTACGATGATTGGCTTGCTCAGAGATGTCCGAGGTACCATCAATAGTTGGTGTTTGTGCATCATCGCCACTGGGATGTGCAGCCTCACGTTCAGTCATTTGATTTATGGCAGGCGTGTCCAACAACGAGGTTTTCAACGTACCTGGTTCGGCTGGCAATGCTGCCATTTGCTGCTGTTGATCAGGCAGTTCGCCGCCATCTTTATCTTGTGACTCAGTTTCCGAATCGTCGCAATCTTCTTCATCCAAATCATCTTCTTCTCCTTGTCTGCCACCTATCGCTTGAGCGGGCAGTTGTTTTGTATTGGAGTGAGGCACAGGTGGTATACTATATTTACCCACCTTTCGCCCACTCAAGCATTTCGCAATGCCTGTCATGTCCGAAGGTAAATTTGCCATAGCATGGAATACGTGTCGCTTGCGAATAATCGTGTACACTAAATTGGAATTGCCATCAAACTGATATTGAATTATGTTGTTGAATATTTCGAGAAGGAAGAAAACTAAATGATGATTATTAGGAGCGGACAGCAGAAACCACGGCGTGCTGAAGGCTTCTAGTAAATGCAAAAGTTTCACACTTGCAACCATTGATAAAGTCTTCAAATAGGGTGACACGTTAACAAGTATGGTGAGTAGACAATCGAAGAGCGGCTGTAGACGTTGATGGCCAGTGGCTATGATTTTATGGAAAACCGTTATAAGGAGATCTGCATGAGTGCCGGTGAAAACGGGTATATCCATAGGTACCGTTGCGGTGTACGGTTTATTCAGACGTACGCCGAAATTGCGTTCACCTGAAATAGTTGAAAAATTTTCACATACATACATGTTTAAAATAAGTTTAAATTCGTAACATTTTTAAATGTAAATATAGGTACCTGACAAAAGTAATAAAATGAATACGCCAATATGCATTAATCCAACACGCGATTGATCGGCGCGCGAGTAATTCAAATGATATAGTATTGGAATTAGCACATCCAGCACATCCGAACTCTTCAACACAAAATACAGAAATTTCTTATTAAAATCGCACACCTTCCAAAAAAGTATTAATAGCTCCTGATGGCAGTGCAAACGTTTCGTTGAATTCGGTAGATAATTTTGCATTAGCGGATTATTCAATAGACGTGTTATGCCTTTTAAGATGAAATGAAAATCTTCGTCACGATGCACTCTCGACAAATAATTTATAAATAAATTATCACCAAATCCATCATCATAAGAGCTACCAGACATCGCTGCTGGAGTGGTTGCTGCATTGTTTGATTGCACTTGTCGACGCAACTCCAAATTTTGCTGCTGTTGCTGATGCATGATCATATCATGATCCAAGGTAACAATAAGAATTTGTAAACATGCCTCTGCAAGTGGTTCTGTTGTGTCTTCGAAGAGCAAATGATTATAGGGTACCCCAAAACCCACTGGATCATAAGCGCACACCGTGTTTATCAGTGATGTGAAGAGGGGTAGAGCATGGCGATTATCA
This sequence comes from Urophora cardui, assembly GCA_960531455.1. Taxonomy (NCBI): domain Eukaryota; kingdom Metazoa; phylum Arthropoda; class Insecta; order Diptera; family Tephritidae; genus Urophora; species Urophora cardui. The sequence goes on along the minus strand of OY482670.1, from coordinate 126,668,373 downwards.
GCTGAAGTAAAATATGCAATCCATCTGTTGGGCTCATCTATTACGGAGTATATGGTTTCCGAAAAACATGTTAGCAACAGCTTTAAAATTTCCGTTCGTCGCTTTTCCATGGCTGCATTTTTTGGAGGTGAATTCGCAAACCCAACACCTGCCTCCCATATGTACTCACAGCTATCAATATTGGCCAACTCCTCCGCCTTATCGGGTCCAGCTCGTCGAGTTGCGGTTACAGTGAAATCGGGACAGAATAGTAAATCACATAAAGCATTGATTAAAGATTGGGCTAATGGTACTGGTTGGGTGGCCGTAGTTAGACGTGGCGAATTTTCACTTAGTATATCAACAGAATCAAGAGCAGCTGACGTGGAGGGCGTGGGCGTGCCGCGGCTTGAGGGCAGACTGCTCCAGAAAAACTCACGCCATTTTTCATCTTCAAATATATAAGGTAAAATGCGTATAAGTAGGCGTACACAATTCATCACACATTGCTGCTCCATTTGTGTGCGGCAGCTATTATCGACTGCCAGTGCCAATTTTTCGACGGCCTTGTAGCATAGCGTCGCCAAATTGGTTGGATTCTCATTGCGTATATTACGAATTTCAGCTGAAGTGACTAAAGCGAAAACATCCTCCAGCGATGTTTGATGGCCATACCAGAATTGATCCCAAAACTGGTCGTCGCTATCATCGATCTTCTGATGCTTTTGCGTCAGCTGGACAATGGCTTTGCGAAAATTCAATTTTGAGTCAGAATTCCCCATATTGCCTGCGATAATTTGTTCTTATGGCGACTGGTGGAGCAACACACAATATTTTAGTTTGACGTACAAATAATACCACTTGAATAGGCTAAATGCTTATTAATTTATAAATTTTTTCACTTATTACACATCTATTTTTTGCATAAATCATTGGAAAACACCAACGTATGAAAAAGAAATTCTACTTTCATTCATTTTTTTTCTTAAGTGCTGCCAGACTGCTACGTATGTAGATCCTCTTTTTCAGTTATTCTGAAGAATTTCTGATTGGAAATCAATGTGGGGAATAACACTTAGGCACTCTGCACACGGAGCGTACTGCTTTATAGTCCAACTCTAATGCACCGTATGCGAATGCGTGTGCGTATGCGCATCAAAACGTTTTCTTGCGTGCGGCCCTTACTGCTCCAGTGTATGCGCATGGTTGCGTCTGTCAATTACTCTACATATATACAATTCCCGACATTGTTATTTTTGAAAATACATATTTTACCAATTCGCGAAAGATTCAATAAAATGTATAATGGATGACGATTTAGAATTGATATTAATTATGATAGGAAGTATTATTTCCGCATATACGGATTACTTTAAAATTATTAAAAAAAAAAAAAAACGTACCACTGGGGTATGTGATTTGTAATTGGAAAGGGAAGTTAGTGTTTTTTTTTTAATTTGATGAAAACCCGTGAAGTGGATCAATTCCAAATTCATAATAATATAATAATAATAATAATAATACACTGGCGCTATTATAACTCTGACGAGTTTAATGACCGAGTTTCTCTCCCGATTCAAGAAGTGCTCCTTTTGTTTTTCCTAATTGGGTGGACCTACAGTTTTATGCCGGCTGCAAACGGCGAATGCATTTTTTGTGAGAAGCTTTTTCATGGCAGATATATACTCGGAGGGTAAGCCGCCCACTGCCGAAAGGTAACCGCTATTTCTAAAAACCCAATAATTGGGTTTTAATAAATTAGAAACAATTTTTTTTGGAGTTTGTCCGGACGGGGGTTAGAATCCGAGACCGCTGGTATAGCAGGCGAGTACTCTACCCATTGCACCACAGCATATAATTAATAATTATTAATCATTTCTAAATATATTTAAAACCCCATTTAATTAACTTTTCTGCAGGCAAACAAACTTTCACTACTTCATTTTAAATCAATTTAACGAAATTTTTACCAGAAAATATGTATACCGATGTAGCAACCAACTTAATATTGGTTGCGAAACGCATAGAACACGCATAGAAGTAGAAAATTTTCAACTTAGCTGCATTCGAATGCGTGTTCGAAATCATCTTCGAATTTTCTATGCGTGTGGTGCATTTACATCCGTGCCACTGGAGTTTGCCTCATTTAAACACAGGTATGCAACACGGCTGTCAGTGACACGCACACGCATACGCATCTGCATACGGTTCATTAGAGTTGCACTATTAGACGCGTATTAGATACTACAGACGAAAGCTGTACGCTTTGATGTCGCGCACGTATATTTCAATTGAGGGCTGCACACGAGTCGTCAGCTTCATGCATTCGTCAAAGTATGCTGGCTACATGTCGCTTGGCGTAAAGCAGTGCTGGTAGCTAGGCGTACTACGCTTAGAAAAGAGGAAGAAGAAGATGTTTGTTTACATTTTTCCACTTGGTGGAATTTATGAAAGCAGTAAAATTTGTGTAAAAAATCGGAAAAAATCAGTGTATAATGAAAGAAAATGGAAGATTCCGTAAAATTTTTCATCTTTTCTATTTAAAGCTTCGAAATTTAAAGCAAATACCGTATTATTAATTTGTTTGTTTGTTTTGTGCAGCGAAGTTTCATGTCGCTTCGTGTGCAGATCTTGAGGCGTAGAGAAATCGACGCTACATGAAATGTCTCGTACGCGTCTATGACGATACGCCTCGTGTGCAGAGTGCCTAAGGTTGTTCTCTGAGTGTGGTTTTAGCGTGGCAAATTTGCCGAGATGACATTAGTGTGATAAATTTCCCGCGCACAACAACAAAATACACGTCTTGTCAGATTTGAAGCTTCGGAAAATTTCTCATAACCTCAACCCGTTTGATATCAGGAGAAAAATATCACGGGAATGCAACCGTGTTATTACATTCACAATAGTCTTCTGTGAGAAGTGAGTTTGAATATATGTTTCTAGTTCTTTTCTTTCAGATAAAAAGTTAATTAATTCGAAACTGCAGCAAGCAAAGCAAAGCGACAACAGTCATATAAAAAGTGAAAATAATAGCTGAGTTCCTGTGGCAGTGATCCAGATCCGGATACAAATTTTGCAAGCAAATGCGACAACAATTTTGTGATCCTGGTATTTATCTGGATCAAAACAAGCTATTACAATCTATACGGATCCGAAATTGACACAGATAAACGCCAGGATCACAGAATTCCTTTTGCATTTGCATGCAAACTTCTTATCCGGATCTGGATCACTGTCATGGGAACTCGCCTAATAAGACACACATGCTAGTTCACAATGAAGAGAGTTCGAAATTTATTTTCTTTGAGGTGATCTCACTGAGAGAATAACCTTAGTGATTTGATGAATATTCCATAAGAAAGTTTCAACTCATTGGCCGTGTGTGACTCGATAGAAAAGTTCTATGGGGAAATGTCGTGGAGTGTAAATTTACTATGCTGTGTGAAATGAAAACGTTTTTGACACAGTTAATTTTTGACGGCGGGTAGAGAATAAATTAAACCGGATAATCCTAAAAGTTATTGAGAAGTGAAACAAAATAATTTTGCTGGAAGTAGGCTTCAGCTGTGAATAAAAAGACATATATAAGCCAACTTTAACGCATTTTAATAACAAAACCGGATTTTAAAGCCGTTCTATATGTATTTAGTACATTAGGTACATAGGGGCTGTGGGTAATCCAAATTAATTTTTTGTATGAAATGAATTTCCGAACATCACACACGTTAAAATTAGAAAATGTTAAATCAAATACCAAGTCAATTGAGCCGGTGACCAATATTTTGCTAATTCAAATGCGGTCGCTATGTCTGATGTTTGTGGTGGGCAATATTTAGTACGCTACGCATATCCGGATAAATTAATTTAATTAGCTAGATATTCCGGATTATCGCTGCCGTCTGTCAATGCTATTACTGATTATGGCCGTGTGTACCATGGTTCCAGAATAAAACAGATATTATCAAAAAAATTAGTTAAACAAAGATTTGTAGCTCATTATCACTTCACCAATACCGACCGAATAAAATACATTCTGTTAGCATTGCCAACCCGAATGAAATTAATTTTATTAAACAGCTGTCAAGTCAAGGCACATTACCAGGTAGGCGCTCGGGCGAATTCAGAAATATCCCATGAATTATATTAAGGTTGTTCTCTCTGTCTAATCTTTTTGCCGAGATGTCATGATATCTTGAGAAATTTCTCACACAGAGAGAGCGCACCTTTAAGAAAATAAAATTCGAACTGACTTCATTGTGAACTAGCATGTTAGTCATATTCTTTCCACTCTTTCTAAGACTGTTTTCGCTTTACTCTGCTTGCTTCAATTTCGAATTAATTAATTTTTTATCTGAATAAAATAAAATACTTAAAAAAGGAACTAGAAACATAAATTTAAACTCGCTTCTCATAGAAGACTATTGTGAATGTAATAACATGTTTGCATTTCCCGTGATATTTTTCTCATGATATCAAATATCACGGGTTGGGGTATGAGAAATTTGCCGAAGCTCCAAATTTGACAAGACGTGTATTTTGTTGTTGTGCTCGGCAAATTTATCACACTTATGTCATCTCGGCAAATTTGCCAGGCCAAAATCACACAGAGAGAACAACCTTATTATAATTGGTAGAGTGTAATGTCAAAATGATATTTCGCCTTGATTAATATCTGAATTCGCTTGTGAGTCGCCCATTCGAATTGGCCATGATGTGAATTCGCTTTGATTTACACTCTACCAATAACAATAACAAAATACATGGGGATTTTCTGAATTCGCCCCTGCGCCTACCTGGTATATCTGCCTTGACTCTACCTTTGTAAATAAACTGAATTTGCTCGCGCGCTTACCCTTCAAGTTCTGCCTTGACAGCTGTCAAGTAAATCCCATTAGCGAAACGTCATCACTTATTTGTCTATCAAATGAAAATTGCCGTGGTTGCGTGGAAAAACCTTTTAATTCTAATAATTTGTTTCTCTAAATTGGAACAGTAATATGGAAATAATTAAGCTCACACCAGAATAAAAAATTAAGCAACAAGACATCTTTTAATTTCCAAGAATCGTGTAATATATTTGTGTAACGAAAAGTGCGTGGCTTTTTGCACTGGTTGGTGCGGTTCCATCCGTACTCCAGAAATATAAAAGTAATACAAACACAAATTCCCATAGTTTACAAAAATGACGTTGCCTGGCAATGGAATATTCGTAGTGCGCGAGCAAATGTCCACGCTAATGACGGCGATGCGACGAGGCTCGCGCTGGAACTCGACGGCCTACGTGGTAACTTGTTAAACCCTTCAGAGCCTCAATTATCTAAACATAAATTTTTTCATGATTATAATGGATTAACTTTTTCTTTTTAGGACGAAGAAAAAGATGGCTTAATGAAAATGTTTGTAAATTTAAAAGGCACTTTGAGGAATGTTGAGGATTTGAAGTTAATAGAACCGAATATTTTTTTGGCCCCATTCCTGGAAGTGATACGAACAGATGAGACGACGGGTGCAATAACAAGTTTAGCGCTGGAGGCAATTAATGAATTCCTGTCATCGGGATTAATTGGTAAGTTCTGAAATTTATTTTTCTTTTTTATGTTTTCGGGGGCTTTTCCGGGTTATTGTCCCAGACATTGGTCTTGAATTTTTTGTGTGTCCATAATCATCGAACATACAACTTTCAAGCGGAGATCACCACATAATATTTGCGCTTACTTTGCTTTAAAATTTTGTTTCTATTATCCTAACAACTTCATATTCCAACAGATCCCACATCACCCAATCTCGCCGTCACCGTGGAAAATATTGTCGATGCTGTCACACACGCTCGCTTCATGGGCACCGATCAGTCATCAGATGGTGTTACGCTCTTTTGTGTTGTCGAAGTTCTGCATACGCTGATGCGTTCGCCTGAAGGCTCGATGCTTAGTAATGAGGCAGTATGTGAAGTCATGTTGAGTTGCTTTAAAATATGCTTTGAACCACGGCTCAATGAGCTACTGCGCCGTTATGCCAAAAAAGCGCTAAAGGAAATGGTTTGGCTATTGTTTATGCGTTTGCCACAGTTCTCCGAAGATCGCAATGTGGCTAATGTTTTACACAAATTCCAAATGATAGCGACGGCAATGGATCAAAACAACAAAAATGGGAAACAACGGAAAAAGTCATCAAAGGGTGGACAAGCGCCATCAGGTCACACTCAAGTAAAAACCGAAGGCGAACGTAAATTGTTGGCAATGACTGCGGCAGATCCACATAGTCCCCATTTGCAAGTACCACTGGCGAAAGCACCACCTTTGGCTACAACACCAGCAACACCGGCAGGCAATATACTCGATATGCAAGGAAAGATTACACAAACGCCCACCACAGCACCGGGTGGCGTCGATGCAGCTGAAAGCCCACCAACCGAGCCCACTATTATGGTAGAAAATTGCGCTGAACATACAGAAGTCAACAAAACAACACACTCAGCATTACAATCGATTGATACTGCCACCAGTCCAACATCGTTGGGAGATATCGAAGAGAATGTTGTGCCAGCCACTGATGCTGGTAGTAGCGAATATATTAATTCAGTAGGTGTGCGTTTTACACAACAAAACTCTATTGATGGTTCAGAGGGTGCGCCATGCTTATTGCCCTATGGTCTGCCATGCATACAAGAGCTATTCCGCTTCCTTATATTGCTGTGTAATCCATTAGATAAACAAAATACCGACACAATGATTCATATGGGTTTAAGTCTATTAACTGTTGCCTTTAAAGTGGGCGCAGATAATATTGGAAAATACGATACGCTGCTGGAATTGGTGAAAGATGATTTATGTAGAAATTTATTTTCGGTAAGTTAAGCAAGTGAATAATTCTGTTCAAAATGCTTTAATTTCTTCACGCTTTCCTTCAGCTATTGAACTCTGAGCGTATAACGATATTTGCAGCTGATCTCCAATTGTGCTTTTTACTCTTCGAATCGTTGCGTGGCCACTTGAAATTTCAACTAGAAGCATACCTCAAGAAAATATCGGAGATTATTGCTAGTGATAGTCCCAAGACACCTTACGAAATGCGCGAACTCGCCCTAGACAATTTGCTGCAATTGTGGCGCATACCGGGCTTTGTCTCTGAGCTGTACATTAACTACGATTGCGATCTATACTGCACAGATCTGTTTGAGGGTCTGGTGAACTTACTTTCCAAATACACGCTTTCCGCTACAAATGCTGTGTACAGCACACACATAATTTCTTTGGATGCGCTGACTTCGGTCATCGAGAGCATCGAACAAAATTGCATAGCATCGAAGAATCTTAGCAATGAGGATGGTAATTCGAGTGCAGGTGTAATGACCTCCAGTCGTCATTCACGTCATAATTCAGAACTCGAGGGTATTATAATCGATGGCGGCGGCAACAATGACAGCGATAATAAATCGGTTGTGGAAAATATATCCAAATTTATAAATAGTTCCACGCGTTTACGTTTCAGCGCCGCTGGTGCGTCCAATATTGGTCTCACACGCGACTATCTTGCGCATGTCAAAGAGAAGAAACGCGTACTAAGCCAGGGTACGGAACTGTTCAATCAACGGCCCGACAAGGGCATACAATACTTGCAGGAACATGGTATCTTAAGCGCTCAACTCGATCCCATGGAAGTGGCGTTGTTTTTGCGCGAAAATCCTGGGCTCGATAAGAAAATGATTGGCGAATATATATCGAAGAAAAAGAATGTGGATTCGAAGATTTTAATGAATTTCGTTGATTCCTTTGATTTTGCTGGCTTGCGGATAGATCAGGCGCTACGTTTGTATTTGGAAACGTTTCGCTTGCCTGGTGAGGCGCCGCTCATTTTTCTGGTGCTGGAACACTTTGCCGATCACTGGCATGTAGGTTCAGCGTCTTTTGCGCCATTTGCATGTGTTTTGATCCATTGATCATTTGTTTAATGATTTTGTAATTTTTGCTTGCAGAAACAAAATAATGAGCCATTTGCCAATACTGACGCTGCTTTCAGCTTGGCTTATGCCACTATAATGTTAAATATGGATCAGCATAATTCGAATGCAAAACGTTTGAATGTGCCAATGACACAGGAGGACTTTCTCAAGAATTTACGTGGGCTAAATGGTGGTGCCGATTTTGATCAGGAAATGCTCTCGAACATTTTCAATGCCATCAAGTAAGCTTAACTGCAGAGTATACATATAATGCTGCGCGCTGCAAGAAACTACATTTACTATATTAATTTTATTATTGCATTATTCAATTAGAAATGAGGAAATCGTTATGCCAGCCGAACAAACGGGTCTGGTGCGTGAGAATTACTTGTGGAAGGTGCTGTTGCGTCGTGGTGTTGGTCCAGATGGCATATTCAAGTATGTACAAGATTCAGCCTACGATTTGGAGGTATTCAATTTACTGTGGGGTGCCTCGTTGAGTGCTTTAAGCTTTATGTTCGACAAGAGCACAGATAGTGGCTATCAGCGCATACTAAATGGTGGGTAGACAGCATTACACTTTATATACTTGTGTAAATATGTATCTTTATATATATTACGCTAAGCGATTTTTTGTACGCACCATAACTTTTACACCGTTATACGGTTTTTGGAAAATGTGGTGTCACATGAAAGCGATTGTCCTGTAGATGTGCCGGAAGGTTTAATATTTCTGAAAAGGGTTGCCACCTGTTTAAAAATTTAATTCTCCTGTATAGTTTGATTGATTTTTAAATTTTAGGTACCATATTAAAGAGCTTGACCTGAAAATGAGTAATTTATTCAAATTTTTACAAAAAGGGTTGCCACCTATTCAAAAATTCAGTTTTACGCTATAGTTTGTTTGATTTTTAAATTTGAGGTGTTATTTCAAAGGGCTTTACGTTAAAATTAGTTATTTATTAAAAATTTTACAAAAAGGGTTGCCACCTATTCAAAAATTCAGTTTTACGCTATACTTAGTTTGTTTGATTTTTAAATTTGAGGTGTTATTTCAAAGGGCTTTACGTTAAAATTAGTTATTTATTACAATTTTTACAAAAAGGGTTGCCACCTGTTCAAAAATTAAGTGTTACGCTATAGTTTGTTTGATTTTTAAATTTGAGGTGTCATATGAAAGGGCTTTGTGTGAAAATAAGTAATTTATTATAATTTTTAACAAAAGCGTTGCCACCTGTTCAAAATTTGATTTTTACGATATAGTTTGTTTGATTTTTAAATTTGAGGTGTCATATGAAAGGGCTTGAGCTGAAAATAAGTAATTTATTAAAATTTTTACAAAAAGAGTTGCCACCTGTTCAAAATTCAGTTTCATGCTATAGTTTGTTTGATGATTAAATTTGAGATGTCATATGAAAGGGATTTGTGTGAAAATAAGTAATTTATTAAAATTTGTACAAAAAGGGTTGCCAACTGTCCGGAAATTCAGATTTACGCTATGGGACTCTTCGCACAAAATCTTTGTATAAAAAATCTAGGTCTACAGAAAATAAAAATAACCAGTAACTATCTAGGTATATGCTTCATTTTATATTTTATTAATAAGATTCTATGGGCTAACATCCCATTCATATTCTGCCAATTTTAAGGGGAAGTCAAATTTAAAATGACAATCAAATCAAATTGTCAAATGTGGCAATATGTGGTCTTCCACCCTCAAATTATCTCACAGTGTAATCGAAAGCCACAGCATCGCGTGGCAGGGTTTACTAGTGTATATTTAAATCATTAACCATTTCATATTGTAGGTTTTACCAAATGCGCTGGCATAGCGGCACACTACAATTTACACGCCAATTTCGATGCGCTCATCTTAACACTCTGCAAGTTCACCACACTCTCGAATCTATCGCAACCTGAAGCGAACAACGTAACGAACAACGAACTAACACAATCGGTTAGCTTCGGTTTCAACACAAAGGCGCAGGCCGCTATGCGTACTGTTTTCGCGCTGGTGCACGATTATGGCGATTGCTTGCGCGACGGATGGAAGCATATTTTGGAGCTATTCCTGCAATTGTTCCGTTTGAAGTTGCTGCCAAAGTCACTGATAGAAGTGGAAGACTTTTGTGAGGAGAGTGGCAAAACGCAATTGAAATTGGTGAAACCGTGTCAGAAGCAGGAGGCTAGTCTATTCTCCAGTCTCTATTCGTATCTAGCATCGGAGGGTCAACGCGAGCCCACCTACGAGGAGCAGGAGTTCATAAAGTTGGGCAAAAAATGCATTAAAGAATGCCAACTGGAGCAAATGATACAAGAATCTAAGTTTGTACAGCTGGAATCGCTGCAAGAATTGCTTAGGAATATTCTAGCGCTGATTAAGCCACCAACGGCAGCGAAATTCGAAGAGGGTGGCGTACAATACGCTGAGGATGTTGTTGTTTTCTGGATGGAATTTCTCGTGAAAATTGTCATACAAAATCGCGATCGCATGGTGCACCTCTGGCCGGATGTACGTGATCGCATGTATCTGCTATTGATTGGCGCCACAACCTACGACTACGAATACTTGCTGAATCGCAGTGTGGTGGCTGTGCTGAAATTGGCCATTTATCTGATGCGCAACGAGGAGCTTTGTCCCATTGTATTGCAATCACTTAAGCTACTTCTCAGCCTTAAAGCTGCAGTCATTTTGCGCATCTCACGCCAAATATCGACGGGCGTTTATGAGTTGCTGAAGACTTCAGCGCAGAATATACATTCGGAGCAAGATTGGCAGATAATTTTTACGTTATTGGAATGTGTGGGCGCCGGTGCAATGCCACCCGAAATGTTCAATATCAACTTACCACAGTTACCGACCGAATTGGTTGACAGTGCTGGCGCTGTTGCATCATCCGAGGGCACGTTAAGTAGTGAAGAGGATGCCGTACTGCCTGATCGCGGATACACATCGGACACGGCGGAGACAGGCACTAGGCAACAACAACAACAACAACAAAAACTGCAAAAGCCAGCGCAACAACAGACACATTCGCATATGCGAAGCCCGCCGCATCCGTCAAGTCCGACCGCAGAAAATTGGATTTTGGTGAATAAAGATAGCGATTTGCCAACGCATTCGCGGTAAGTTAAAAACAAAAAGCCAAAGGGATTTCCATAGAGATACTCGTACTACTAATGCTTTGCACAAAACTAATTTGTAAGTATGTACATATATGCTAATCTTTTACAGACCCCAATCACCGCCGTCAGCGGGCAGTTTAGCCGCACCACCCCTCACAACCTCACCATTAATTTACAATTGCAAGCTGGGCGAACACTCACCCATGGCGCTCTTCAAATGTTGGGATTCGTTGGCATTCATCGTGCGCAATGTCGCACACATCACACCCTACAACTTTGAATCGTGCGTCCGTTGCATTCGCACATTTGTCGAGTGTTGTCGCGATGGCGGCCTACAGCAGCGTCGCAAATTCGAAGCTGAACTTAAAACCAAGTCCACCGTTAACGTTGCAACTTCAGCTCAACGTCGTAAATCGGCCGGCAGACGTGCTGAGCGCGATACACAGCGAAAAACAAATTCAAGCGGCGGCTGCGTCGATTATTACAATCAAGATCAACACGGCGGTGGTGGCGGCGGCGGCGATCCGAAGGAGGAGGATTTGCGTCAACGTTACGAAACGCTTGCGGTACAATTGATTGACCTCATGTACACGCTGTACACGCGCACGGCACAGATCTTCCGTTGGTGGGCGGAAGAAGATTGCGCCGTGCCGCAGTGTTCGGCATTGTGGGCGCAGGGTTGGTGCCCGCTGTTGCAGGGCATCGCTCGCCTGGCCATGGATCGACGACGTGCGGTGCGCACCTATGCCATATCGTGCTTGCAGCAACGTGCTCTACTCGTGCACGATTTGCAAACATTGTCCGGCGCCGAATGGGCTGCATGCTTTCGGCAAGTTCTATTCCCATTGCTTAATGAGTTGTTGCCGGAAAGCGCATCTGTGGCACAACTGGACATTGTGCTACTCGAAGAGTCGCGCATACGCACGGCCACTATTATGTCAAAGGTGTTTTTGCATCATCTAACGCCGCTAATTGAGTTTGGTGTGCAATTCAATGAACTTTGGATTGATGTATTAAATTATATTGAACGTTTCATGAAAGTCGGCTCGGATATGTTGTCCGAGCAGATGCAGGAGATACTGAAGAATATGTTGTTGGTTATGCATTCGGTGCGTGTGTTTCATAATGATGATGGCACGCTTAAGCTGCCGTTGTGGGAGCTGACGTGGCGGCGTATTGGTGAATTCTTGCCCAACATCAAGGAGGAGCTGTTCCATGACGAAGGTATGTGGCATCTCGGCATAGGTGCCGATACAAACCTTAACACAAGCACATACACATAGAAAGGATTTTAATACCAAGAATTACTCGATTTCTTTTTCTACTTTCGGCTCAGCTTTGATATAATTAACCAATTTCATTTATTTACAAAATACTGGAAATTTTTCAGTGAAACTTTCAGGAAATATTGTGTGTATGATAATTAATCTAATTTTAACACTTTCAAATATTATTAAATTAAAATATTAAAGTTCTGCAGAAAGAAAATTCTGTCGGCTGAGGGATATTTTTTTAAAGCGCGGCCAACACACAGATATATGCATATAGCACTATACGTGCTTTTTCTCGGTAAATTATATCACTTTAACAAGGAGTATCTCCTGGAACCATAAGCGTCCGGCCGTTGGTACTCTTTTTCTGCGATCTATGAGACTCTCTACCCTCGAAAAAGTAATTTTTATTGTTCATTATATAAAAATTTTCGCTTACTTTCAGATAAGCGCGCTCAAGTGATGTCTGTCACCAATGCCGCATCACCTGCTCCACCAACACAAGCATCATCGGCATCGGCTTTGGCATCGATGCCAGCCGTTGCACTGGCTGAAAGTCAATTTAACCAACCTAACAGCATTGGTGGAATAACAGCGACAGAGTCGCCACCATCATACGCACAAGCTGTACTTTTGCCACACGTGCCATTGGTGCTGCCAGTCGATAGACAACCACTGAATGTGCTTCATAGTACCAGTCCAATAGCCAGTTATGCGCAGCGACCAAACTCTGCTGAGCTGGTGAGTAGCATTTATGTTATTTTTAACAAAAAACTGTAAGGACGCTAAGCTGAGCTGAATACTTGCATCTCCCTGTTCCAAAAAATTTTCATTTCCTTTCGACCTCAAAAAAAAAAAAAAAAAAAAAATGCATAAGCTTAACAAATCAAAACATTTTGCAGGTAACCAATGCCAAGCGCCACTCTGTAGAATTGTCATCTCCACGTCATTCGCTGGCCGCATCGCCCATCGCCACCACAAATCCGCTATTGCTTGTGGGCGATGCGCCAATATTAGTACGGCCAGTGCCGAGTATTTTAGCGAAAGCAGCAAAGGATCCAGACATCGCTGCGGCTCAAGGCGATCGCATTGCTGCATCCTCACCTGTCGTCAACGTCACCACCACCACCACCACCAACACCGCCAGTTTACCTGATCTTGTGCATGATACTCCTCAATTGCCGCCGGCTCATGCAACCGTGAATGATGATGGACAGAAGTTGTTGCCCAAGAATAGTTGCGAAGAAAATCAACAATCTGTTAACAGCAACAACAACAACAACAATTATTCATTTGCGATTGAGCTGCCGGAAACGCCACCTGCTGTTGGCGTTTTGTCTGCGCCACAACAAGAGAGTAATGAAAAGCTACTTTTACAACAACAACAACAAAACCAGCATTTCCAAAACCAACATGCAGATTACTATACAGCCCAGACAGATGTGCTGCAACAACAACAACAGCCACATCACGCTTTATGCAATCAGCAGCATTCATTTTCTGGATCCACTTGCACCTCACCAACACACGTCGCTCATGTGCAAGAGTTTATACAGCAGCAGCAGCAACAACAACAGCCCTCTGTAAGTAGTGAACATCCTTACTACACAACCAACGAATCGTATCCTACGATGCATATGACGAAGCAGCAACAACAACAGCAACAACAACAGCAACAGCAACAACAACAGCAACAACAACTACAACAACAACAGTATCCTGTCATCTTACAGAGCTTTTCAACACTCCCAAAACAACAGCAGCAGCAGCAGCAGCTACAAACCGGTGAAACCGATATCTATCAAGAATATCTAACAAATCCCTACAATTTAACTGGTACTGCGACACCCATAGCACTCACAGACATTGGGCAGTCCTCGGTAGCTATAACGACGACGACTTCGACCACGACCGCAAATATTTTCGCCTCGCCAGCCAACTATTTCAATGCGAGCGTTGATCCAAACTCAATACCGCCTGGCTCTGAGATGCTCTATGGCCAGCCATAGTGTATGAAGAATTGTCAAGGCGCAGAAGATTGCAATTAACGAATTACATACATATACATAAATATATACCTACATATATAGAAATATACATACATTAATTAGAATAAATATTCTCACACATTGTGCGAATTAGATTTTGTTTCAAGCATTGTTGATACTGTTTTCTTTAACTACTGAATCAATTTAAAAAAAATGCACCTTGTATTTTGTAGAAAAAAAAATTAATTCCTTCAGCAAACTTTTTATGCTCATTTAGCTACAATCTATTTTTCCTGTTTTTTTTTGTTTTTTTTTTTTTTAAATTTTGTTGGGTAAAATGGGTACTGAGGACAGAACGTTAAAGATAGCAAAATAATGTATTGTAGAATAGAAAATATAAAATATACATACTATAAAAAAAAAACAAAAAAAATATGAAAACTCGTTTTTTAATGCGAAATTTCGGTTATACTAGTTTTACAAATATAAATGGCTAGCGTAGAACTAAACTGGTCTATCTAACATTTTTTCAGAAATCGAGTTATGCACATTTTTGAACTTGAAAATCATAAATTTATCCGTGCAAAATTGATGTAAGCCTTATTTCTTCACCAAAGTGTCCACACGCTAAAAATATCACTTTAGAATTCATGTCCTTTTGTCATTTCAAGAAATTCTAAAGTGGTCCAACTAGCATAGACTACCATAGACCAGTATGATCTTACACCAGATGAGTGGATGGAATTGGTTAAAAATTGTAGAAAGCATGCTCCTCTTGATGTTAATAATATGGTGAGGAGATTTATGTCATTTGACGAACGACGGCCAATGTTCAGGGACTACCAGAGTATAGTAGACGACGGTGGAAAAATTTCCCAAATGCGAAAGGCAAAATTTGTCAAGGGTGAATCTGTGATGCAGTTTAATGATGATTGTTGTGAAACATATAAATCCGTCGATATAAAGAAATCTAGCGTGAACCTACATGATTTCATAGAGTTCTTGCAGAATTTTACACCAGATCAGAGCAGCGACATACGCGTTTTGAAATTCAAAAAAATACAGGACATGAAAAAAATGTTGAAATTTGTACCACCGATTCATCACCCCTTTTACCTGTCTCTCCACATGTAAACCGCAGAGATGAAACAGAAAACAATCCAGAAAACAATCGGCCAGAATCGTCTAGACGGTTAAGCGCCAATCAAGAAGAAGAAGTATGTTATTTTTGTAATTAAAGTACTTCC
The DNA here is from genome assembly GCA_960531455.1 of Urophora cardui. Classification (NCBI taxonomy): domain Eukaryota; kingdom Metazoa; phylum Arthropoda; class Insecta; order Diptera; family Tephritidae; genus Urophora; species Urophora cardui. Next base: position 126,652,823 of record OY482670.1, on the reverse strand, counting down.
TTTCACATATTTTTTACTTTATTCATATAATTTTCAATTTGTAGTTCAAACTTCCTTAAAAATTTAAAATTCTAAAGTGGTCTATGTAACAAGTTTTCTTGTTACATATTAATATTATATAAAAAACGTTTCTATAATAATTTTTTTTTAATGCAGAATGTTAAGTTAACTGTTAAGCTAACATAATAATTTACAATATTCACTTAACATACATCAACAATCGCACACCGCATTAAAACGCGTTTCATCTGTTTTCTCCAATTTTGTATTTTGTTAGATAGACCAGTTTAGTTCTACGCTAGCCAAATATATACCTACATATATAGAAATATACATACATTAATTAGAATAAATATTCACACACATTGCGCTAATTAGATTTTGTTTCAAGTATTGTTGATACTGTTTTCTTCTTTAACTACTGAATCAATTGAAAAAAAAAAAAAATGCACTTTGTATTTTGTAGAAAAAAAAAAAAAAATTATTCCTTCAGCAAACTTTTTATGCGCATTTAGCTACAATATGTTTTTCCTGTTTTTTTATCATGTGTTTTTTTTTATTTTTGTTGGGTAAAATGGGAACTGAGGACAGAGCGTTAAATATAGCAAAATAATGTATTGTAGAATAGAAAATATAAAATATACATACATACATATAAAAAAAACAACAAAAAAATGAAAACTCGTTTTTTAATGCGAAATTTCGGTTATAATTTTACAAATATAAATACTAAACACTTTGTTTAAACATACACGAATTCCAATTGTTCTTTATTTTTTCTTTTGTTTACATTCCGTAATTGTTGTTTTTAAATTTTTTAATGCCTTGTTTTTTAAAGTTTTTTTTTTAAATAAGAAATGGAAATAGCAAACTTTCTTTTAACACTTACTAATTAAATAATAAAATAATAAAAGGAAAACAAAAATTCTTATAAAAATACTTAAAATAAATCTTTTAGGTTAATTTATTATTTTATTACTATTATGTATATATACATTATTATTGTTCCAGCGTGTAATTCTATTTTAATATAATGTACATATAATAAATAAATATAAATTTCAACAAAAATTATTAGAAATTCGTTTTTGGTCGACTTAGGAAAAAGTGATTTTGCGGTAACACTCAGAAGAAACACATTCAACAAATATGTTTGCAAAATTGTTAACAAATCCATCAGTTGTTACAAATGCAGTGCTGCGAGTATTGCAAATACTGCGTGTCATGATGCGTTTCTCAACATGCTCCGCTCCTAGGCCATCGCAATGTTAACTGGACCAGTTTTTTTTATATTAAATGTTTCTGGTTTCGGGCTAGTCTGTTGTGACTCTGTCATGGCGACCGTCAAAACTAGCAATGATCGTGAAAAAACGAGCGATATACGATAGTGTAGCTGCTTGCACAGAGCCAAAAAGTTCACCTACAATCAAAGAGACTGCCACCTAAAAAAGCTATTTGGCCGAGGAGAGGGAGAGGGGACAAAATTGAAGGAATTTTTGCTAGAAATTCTTCTGGATTTTAGCTTGAATTTCTTCTTAAATTTATTTAAAAGGATATCGTCTGAAAACGAGGAGATAACTTCTTGTTTATTAATTTTTTATGTCATTTTGTAAAAAAAATTAAATTGTTAGAAGAAATCTGCTTGTTTTTAGGAGAAAATTTTTATAAAGCAAATCAATAAGGACATCCTCTAATTTTTACTTGAACCTTTTTGAATTTATTAAAAAGGAAAACTTTTTATTTTTAAAAGAGCCCTTATTAATTCAAATTTTGCTTTAAACGTCTTAACATACGTACATACATACATATGTACATATGTATATACTCGTACATACTAGAAGTATGCATAACAGTTATTGCATCAGCCACGTTTTATGCGTGCAATTACATGTTCAAGAATTTAAAAGGGAGAACTTTTTATTTTTAAAAGAGCTCTTATGTATTTCCTCCGTTCGTCAATTTCACTACGGCTTTGCACATTTCTACAATTCTCAAACGATTAATGAAGCACTTGGTATAAAGAGTTTATTATGTCCATCTGCACTTATATGAAATGAAATGTTGCCCTTTGTCTGAATAAGTCCTAGGAAAATACTAGTTGACTAATTATGTTTTCCAATGAAAATCAAGATTCTCTTCTTAATAATATTAAACAGGGTTTCTTCTTAATTTTACAGGTTATCTGCTAAATTTATGTGAAAAGGTTTCCATATTTATTCTAGGAGTCATCTTCTAAATTTTATTTAATAGGTTTTCATCTTAGTTTTATAGGTTATCTCTTAAATTTTACTGAAAATGATTTCATCTAAAATCCACGGGTCATCTTCTTAATTATATTGAAAAGGTTTTCATATTAGTTTTACAGATTATCTACTTAGTTTTATTAAAATGAAATATCCAGTAATAATAAGACGGGCATCTTATTGGAGAGAAAGCATAGAGAAATCCGCTAAACTTTGTTCTAATTTATGGGGCATTTTAGGTGGTATTTTGGCTCTGTGTGGCACTAGCTCAATGATTAAATACATGTGACAAGCTTGTAGCTAGTTAACATTGGCACAACTGTACCAAGGTTAGGTTAGGTTGGCAAGGATACAGGGGTGGCTTTCCGTAATTCGATATCGAGCGAAATTCGATATCGAAGCATCGTTTTTGCTTTTCATAAACAAAAATATCGTCAGAAACAATTCGACACCACCTCAGCTATCGTTTTGCCTTATCGAATATGTCAACCGCAGAAAAATATAACTTTAATAGGGTCTATACACGATGCGTCTGATTCAAGAGTCAGTTTAGGTGTATTAGTGAAAATGTGCATGTAGTAGTTACACCGACATGACTCTGGCATGACTCAAGAAAATCAAAATTAGTTTGATATTTTGTTGCGACTCGCCTGTCAAATTTTGTCAGTTAATTGCCAAAACGTTTAAAAAATAAATAATACAAGAAAAAATATATTTTATTTTCAAAAATGTTTGCCAATAAGGGAGTAAGTATATGAAATGAAACATTGCATCAGTGAATGCATTTTTAATGTTAACACTTTTTCTAAGCAGCAAGCAGAAGACGAAGGCGAGCCTAAAAGGAAAACTCTAAGAAGCAACGTAAGCGGAATAGATTGTTTGATTGATCTTGCATCGCAACGCCTAAATGAGAAGCCCAACGCGTTTTTTAAGGCCGGTGAGTTTTGGGCTTTAAAATTAGAGAAAATGGAACCCACTCAGGCAACGATTGCTGAAAAGCTGATCGGAGAAATAATTTTCTATGGCCAGCTGGGGCAACTTGGAGTGAATGCATATGTTGCGAAAGATAATAGTGTATTAGCCAATTTGAGCATGTTTGATTCGAATTTAGGATCACCTTACCGAAACACTAATTCATCAAATTTTATTGGTGCTCGTGCCCCTCAAACTTCACCTGGCCAACCAAACAGAAATTTATCAAACATCAAATATGTTCGTCCCTTGCTAACTGCATCCGGACAACAAAATATGTATATTCATACCACCCAAAATTCAGCTGGAAAACAAAATACGAACACATCAAACGTTAGATATGTGCATCCCTCTTCATCGTCAGCAATGAAACAAATATATTTTAACGAAAATGAACAACCATTAATTCTGGAAGATGGCCAAAATGCACAAGATATAACATCTTACCTTGCCAATTTTGAATAATTTCAAATTTTTATGTATATTTAAATGTGTATCTATACAAAATAAATGTATAAATCGTTCATTTTGGGTAAACTGGATGGTTACTACGTGCAGCCTGCTCCTGCACAGGTGGACCTCGGATCAGCTGACATCACCCCGTATCAAGTGTCGAGATCCTTCTGGCCAGTGGTCGGCGGAACTGTTAGAGTTTATCAAAGCGCATCTCTCGATGGTGATTAACATGTCGGAGCTGCAATACTAGCTGTGAAATTTCCTTAGGGCAAGTCTCATATAGAGTTCATATTGAAGCTGAGTTTCGAGTAGATTTAATACAAGCACTAAATGCCATTAACCTTAATAAATTTCCGGAGCTCTAGTCTTAGCTGGAATCGCGGTGCCAACATGCTTAAGCACTTAACCCAATGGCGAAGTATTGCAAGGAAGGACGCAACCTGTTCTGACACATAGATACAATTCTTAGCTATGCAGACTAAAGTTCAACCTTCGTTCAAATCATTAAATTTCTTTTAATCGCATATTTCATTTGGTTCCAACTAGTGGGTTATTTATTTCAAGTTTAAAAAAGTAAACACAAGTGGAATATGATTTTCAAATACAATGTAAAAGATAAAAAAACTAATCAAAGGTTAGACAAATGTATTAAACAATATTGTTCTGCCACGAAACTTGACCTTCGTTGTTAAAATACTCGCAAAACTGTTCACGTATATATTTAGAGCTGTTCGTTGAGTTTCGTGAAGGGGTTCGCTGTAGGTCTTGCAACTGGAAGGAATCTTCAAGTACTTTTCCAGTTTGCACTGCTTCTGTATCAAAGTATTGCGTGGACTTTTTTTTCGAAGAAAATTGTGCAGATAACAACGGGCAAGAACAATGGTTTGCACTTTTTCGGGTTCTAGGTTTATTGCACGTTGAAAAATTCCAAATCGGCTGGCTAAAATACCAAATGCATTTTCCACAATGCGACGTGCCCTACTTAAGCGATAGTTAAATATACGCTGTTTTCTTGTAAGTCCAGTATGTGCAAATGGTTTCATAAAATTATCCGTAAGTTGAAACGCGTCGTCACCAACAAAAGTATATGGTAACACTCGATCACAGTTAGGTAAAGCTACGGGTTGTGGTAAATTTAGACTATTGGAATATAGAGCGTCTCCAAAGAGAGTGTTACGCAAAACTCCATCCGATATTCGCCCATTTATTCCGACATCCACTGGAATAAATTCATAATTGGCATTTACAACTGCCATGAGAACAACACTGAAAAACTTTTTATAGTTATAGAAGAAAGATCCTGAATTTTTTGGTTTTCGAATGGCCACATGTTTTCCGTCCACAGCTCCTACGCAATTGGGAAAATTCCACCTGGTATAGAAATCATCTGCGATACTCTTCCATTCATCCGCGGATTCAGGCACCTAACAATAATAACTGTAGTAAATTTTTATATTTATGAAAACCCAACTTGCCTTAATGTAGTCCTTTAGAACTGTAATAATAGCAGAACAAGTTTCTATAACGATTTTACCAATGGATTGTGAAGATACTGCACTATGGAACTTTAAGTCCTCAAACAAATTGCCTGTGGCTAAATATCGCAGCGTTATCGATAAACGCTGTTCAACAGGAATTGCAGGACGCATTAGAGTATCCTTCTTTTCGATTAGCGGTTTCACTAAATCTAATAACTCTTTATATTCAGTAGCATTCAGTCGCATAAAATTCTGAAAATCTTTTGGTGCTGACACCTCTAATTCATTTATTAAATTTTGATGCGTGAATTCAGGTCGTTTTTCGTGCCATTTCTTCATCCATATTCGCTTTCGTTTCATTTCATTACTTTTCTTTTTTTCTTTTCCTTTGTCTTTCCCAAGATAACAGCAATTGCAATAAGCACGTCGTCTGAGATATTCATTTTGAACCTTCTGCAATGAAAACTATTCACAAATGAATGACGCAAGTGAGCTCAGAATGACGGCGAGTCAACACCTACACAGATGACTCGCGAGTCAGACGCACTGTGTATAGACCCTATAAAATTTTAATATTTTTGTGGGTTTAAATCATTTCTTATTTGTTTACAAGTGACAACACAACTTTTGAAAGATAATAAAGGCCTTTCATGCACTTTTTAAAATACTATAAGAAAAGTTTTCCTATCGAAATACAGAAAGCAAAACGGTATCATCGCTCGTTCGATATCGAATTGAAATATCGAACCGAGGAGTGTCGAATGTCGAATTACGGAAAGCTACCCCAGTGATCCCTCACATAGACCACATATCGCTAGCTTAGAGTGCAAACTGTGTAAGTCCATTTTTATGAAAAAGTGTTTTTAAGTGTAGAAAGCTAGAAAAATCAAATACGCACCACGCTAAACAAGTTTGTAAACTTGTCATATTTCTACTTGTTGTTATTCAGTGATACGCAAATTGTGTAAGTCCAAAAAGCGAAGAAAATTGTGTAAGTCCAAAATTTTTATATGAACAGAAAATTTTTTTTCATTTTGAAATTTTTTTATTTTTTGTTTTTTGTCTCTCCTACAAAGTTTGAAAAAAGGACTTACACAATTTGCACTCTAAGCTAGCGATATGGTCCTTAGTGTTGGAAACCTCATATTGGAGGCGTTATACTAAACTTGGAATGTAAGACTTCGCAAGTCTTATTATTTTGTGTATTTTCCGAAGAGAATTTTGTGTATTTTCTGAAAAGAATTTTATGTATGTATTTTCTGAAAAGAAATTTGTTGACCACTAGATTGCACAACAGGGGTGAGAGTACTCCCCCTTGTGGGGTGCCCTCCCCCCTATGTGCCCTCCTTGACGTCGTCGAACTCAAAAGGTCCCCGGTCCAGCGCTAAATGACTGGGGGTACTCTGATCCGTTCGAGTCCCTCCAAACAGCACCTCAACAGAGACGTTGCTAAAGGCGCCCAAAATACCAAGAAAGACACCTGTCGCACTTCCTGTAGTGATACAAATGTACCAAGTAGCCAATAATTTTTGCAGGTGTGGTCTTTATCGCACTCATAGTATGGGTATGCCAGAAACACAGCATGAAACGCAACAGCGGCAGTAATTATTTTTTTGACGATTGTGATGAGCGACGCTTCATGCAAAATTTACGTTTATGAACGCTCTGCTTCTACTACAAAAGCAGGTTGCGCTTCAAACTGAGTTTCTGAACAAAGCCATATTTTTTTAATGATTGTGATGAGCGACGCTTGATGAAAGCTCTGCTTGTAATACAAAACCAGGTTGCGCTTCAAACTCAGTATTAATGTCTCTGGTAAGAAGTATAAAAGCACATAAATTAAAATACATACATATAAGAAAATCCAATTTGACAATTTTATTGTTTAGGCTAATCTACATATTCGTGTAAATAGCAGTGGCAATTAGTGTGTTCTTCTTTTAAGAGCCAGTTAACAAGATAAATATTAAATTTGCCCCATACTTATCGATTCTTAACCCTAGGATATTTGTAAATAGTTTATCTACAATTATGAAATGCTAATTCATTCTGGGAACACGATTAAGATAATCTAAATTGTGTGCGATATCAACTAATTAATTATATATTAATAACCAGGGCCGCCGAGAGAAAATCCGGGCCCGGGGTCAAAATAACTACGGGCCTCCATACTAAATGAACAAATTCTAAAACTCAAAATTCAATGAATATATATGTACATAGTTATGAACTTTAATTTATCTATACATTAATACAGATCAAGTAAATATGTTTACATAGAAATATACATATTAGGGTGGGTCAAATTTATTGTTCAAAAGGCACATCCAGTTTCCGAATTCATGGGGCATACTGAGTAATATTGTCCATGGGACCATAGGTCTGAATGAATTCTGTTTAAATACATATTGCTTTATTTGTATGAAATAAATTTCTTTAAATTGAAATACAAATATTTGTTGGTAGGAATTTAGTATATCAAAAGACTGATCCTGCTGAACGCTTTAGTGAAACAGCAATCGAATTCAACTGTACGAAGCACCAAAGCAAATTTTAGCTTCGCAAGCTTCGTTTGTTTTCGGCGTATCGCTGTTTACATACATACATACACGTACATACATATATGGGCATTTCCTGGGCGTTTCGGACGGTATGCGATTTTTTTGAACTTTTGAGGCAGAAATATCGCGAAATATTGTATTGTTTTATGAAAGAGGGAAAGATTTAGGCCACGGCTAATGATTAAAGTTGTTAGAAATTTAGTTTAATGCCTCTGTTTTAGACACTTAAAAAAATGTGTTTTTGTAGCGTCCGGAACGCAGTTTAAGTGGCTAAAACAGAGGCATTAAACTAAATTTCTGTCGCTAACATACTTTAATCATTAGCTGTGGCCTAAATCTTTCCTTTTATCATAAAACGATACAATATTTCGAGATATTTCTGCCTCAAAAAGTTCAAAAAATCGTGCGAACATACCGTCCGAAACGCCCAGGAAATACCCATATCGCTGTATAAGAATTTGCATCATACCGAATTTTTCTGTTGCAACAGAAAACGAATTCAAATTTATGCTGCAAAGACGACGCCAAAAACCAACAATTCCTTAAGTGAGGTGCAGACACGTTAAGAGATTTATAAAATTTGTTGAAATTTAAAATGATTGCTATCTACGAAAGATGATTAAAGGTGTTGTTTGTTTATTATCTGTAAGCAAAAACTTGTATATCATTTTGAGATTCCCGGGCCCTCTAAAGCCCGGGCCCGGGGCAATTGACCCCCTCAGCCCCCCTCTCGTCGGGCCTGTTAATAACTTACCTACTCGTATTAATTACCGCCTAATCATAACATTCATGTCTGAAACTGAAAATGATGATACTTAACGATTAAAGTTGTAAATAACGTGGTTTGTTATTTAATCATAAGACATTGCGCCCTGCATGTAAATCAGTACATAAATACTTGTACAAAATATAACAAATCCCAAAAGGGGCTTCAACATGGACTAATTAACTATTCTAAGGCACTACGCATAGGGGAGAAATCACATAGATATGTAATAATATGTTCAGATATGCGCTTAATAGACTATCAAGAGCTTTTCGGCATTCTAAAGCCCCAATTAAGCTCTATTTACCGCAGAAACAACAAAATTTATGAATAGTTTATGGTAGAGTAGATAGAGTGCCTGCTTGCATTGCCAAAGTTACCGGGTTCAAACCGAGCCGGTGCCAATATCAAATAAAAATATGTACATAATTAGTTGTACTAATTTCTTAAAACCCAATTATTGTTTTTTTTTTAAATAGCGGTCACAGCTCGGCATACCCACCAAATGCACTTCTGCCAAAAATGCAATCGCTGTTCGGAGCCGGCATAAAATTGTAGATCTATCCAATTTGTAGGAAGAAAATGAGCACACCTCGTATTGGTAGAGTAGATTGAAAATAAAAAACTCAAGCACATCTCTTGGAAGTCTTTTTGGACTCCTTTTGCACTCCTTGTTTGGAGCACTCTGTATATCGGTAGTTCGTTTCATTCAATTTCAATTTAAATTAGAGGTGTCATCCCACCGACACTGAAAAAAGGTTTTCTATACCTCTTTTGGTATTTTTACGCTCTGGATGCAAATTTTCGAGAAAATTGTAGCAAAAAATAGCGGGATTTCTCGTTTTTTGGTATTTGTTAAAGTTTCATAAAAAATTTGAGGGTGTTAGGCCAAAGCCTACTACGGATTTGGATTCAGCAAGTCAAAATTCACAAAAAAAAGTTGGTTTATTGGTAAAATGTTTATTTTTTTTTCGTAAAATTTATAATATTTTTGTTATTTTTTCAAGAAAGCTAAGTGCACAAGAGGCTATTGATTTTTTTACACGAATTTAGTGATGAGGAGGATTCACCAGTTTTACACGTTTTACACGTTTAAAAATGTAATATCTCTGTGAAGAAAAACTATACTTTACCACACACAACGGGTTTGAGAATAGCAAAACTCATACTTTTAGATAATTTTCACATTTTCTTGACTGAAAGAAAAACTTTGATGCTAAATGACTTCAAAAGCTGAAATAAAAAAAATCAGTGTTTACATTTTTGGGAGAATATCTCGAAAACTAGGGTGAATTGAAATGTTTGGACTTTCGGGAAAGTATGCTCTGGTCTCTGCCTTTTTTTTTTTATCAAAAAACATGCAATCTCTACGGCATAATTTCACCTTATACACTTTTTTAATTTCCGTTGAGTGAAATCTACATATGCCATATGACCATAGTGCCAAAAAACCACTTTTGAAAAAAAATTTTAAAAATTCGTTTTAATCATTCATAACAGTATAATAAACACTGAATAATAATATTTTTTCATACATACATTCGCTGTTTATATTATTTTGTATGCTAAAGTAATTTCTTCCATATCATGCCCAGTGTGACCATATGGTCACAACCCATAAGTCAACTTAGGGAAGAAGCAGAAAAAATAGGCGGTATTTCTATGATCCTTATACTCATAATTGTTAATAATAATAATAATACAATGGCGCTATTATAACTCTGACGAGTTTTATGGCCGAGCTTCTCTCCCAATTCGAGGTGTGCTCCTTTTTTATTTTTACTACTAATTGGGTGGACCTACACTTTTATGCCGGCTCCGAACGGCGAATGCATTTGTTGTAAGAAGCTTTTTCATGGCAGAAATACACTCGGAGGGTATGCCGCCCACTGCCGAGAGGTGACCGCTGCTCTTAAAAACCCAATAATTGGATTTTTACTAATTAGAAAAATTGTTTTGGTGTTTTGCTCGGACCGTGGTTTGAACCCGAGACCTCTGGCATAGCAGGCGAGCACTCTACCCACTGCACCACAGCCTATAAAATATTTTTAAATTCAGAAAGAAAAAAAATTATGGTCAGATCCGGGTTAAAGCTAAATTGACTCAATTAATTGACATGTCTGAACATAGCATGAGACATTTTTGCTAAGGTAAATATGTATTTATATACATATATACTTACATATGTACATACATACATTAACATACTTTTGCATTCCCTAAATGCTTGTTTCTTAAGTACCTATAGGTAAGTTTCGAACATTATATTATTATTTAAATGCAATGTTTTAAGAATTTCGATCTCATTTTCAACTTTCAGTTGATTTAAGGAGTTCATACAGATTGTATACTAACATATGTGTGTAGATAAAAAAATAAATAAAACCAAGTTTAAAAATCAGCATGAATTTCAAATTTTCAACAAATGCTGCTCTACTTAGTTTCCTCTTATTTAATTCAATGCGATCAGTTTTCCTTTGGGATATGGCTTACAACCTAAATTTCCTCTGCGAATATGGTAAAATCATAGAAACGCAGCAACTGAATTGGTACGTAAGCGAGCAAATGAATGCAACAAACAGCGATAGAGTTTCAGAATTCATAATCGCCCTGCAGCAATGTCTGGGCATCACCCATATCATACGAACCACCAACAATGGCGGAGGTGCCACAGAGGAATTTTATACAAATTTGATGCGTGTGGTTTTCATTACCTCGCCCACAGATCCCATATTCAATGTGTACGAAAGCACCAGTAGATTACAATTTACACTCGGAGCTTTGTTGATCATGGTGAACGATTTAAATGATTTCGCGGTCGTCGAACAATTTCTATTACGTTTGCATAAGCATAATTTCGAAGACACGATTCTGTACTATCACAGCACCAAAAATAAAACCAATGAGATCATCAGCTACACTAATTATCCGCAATTTAGATTTGAAAATCGTTCTAATTTTTTGATTGATCTAAAGCAAAAGATGCGATTTTGGAATGGTAAAAAGAATGCACAGCGTTATAAATTATACATCCCATTGGGGCTAGATTTGCCAAATGTGTTCAGCTATATACCCAACGGCCCAATTGAAGCATTTAGTGGTATTACTTTAAAATTATTTAAATTGTATGCTCAATATGTGAACGCTACTTTGGTGAAATACGATATGCCCAAAGATCGATTGGGTGGCGATGTCATCGATTTCAAAGCAACACTGGAATTGGTGCGTAGCGGCAAAATAGAGGTAATGGCCCACCCTTACGCACTGTACCATGAAGATGATAAGCTCAGTCGTAGTTATCCGCTATTTACGGTGAAGTGGTGTCTAATGGTGCCCGTATGGAATAGTATCTCAACCATGTACTATCCCATGAAACCGTTCGGTGTGCTCACTTGGCTTGGTATAGTTGGCGTTTTCATTGCTTTGATGGCCATCAAATGTTTGCGACGCATCTTGTTGGGGGGCACACGTTCGTTGACGATGCGTTTCAGTGATTGCGTATTGAATAATTTTTGTTTGAGCATCGGTATTGGCACACCGCGGGTGGTGCATGGCAGTGGCGGTGCACCGACAGTAGTGGATTTCTTAATATTCACCACCATATTCTTCTATGGCTTTTTTCTCACAGCAAACTATACCTCGCTGTTGGGCTGTATCTTTACCGTTAATCTATTTCGCGCACAAATAAATACCATGGACGATTTGATTCGAGCAAATTTGTCTGTCATGATTATCGATTATGAGTTGGAGTTCTTGCGTTCGAATCAGATCCTTCTACCGGAGAGCTTTACACGTTTACTTCGACCAGTCGATGCGGCTACATTTTCTCAGCATCAACTTGGGCTGAATGCTACCTTCGCGTACTTCGTTACCAACGAAAAATGGAATTTCTTGAAGCAACGACAGAAATATCTGAATCAAAAGACTTTCAAATTAAGCGATATCTGTTTTGGTTCGCATCTTTTAGCCTTTCCTATGAAAAAACGTTCTTCTTTCCAGGCCAGTTTGCAAAATTTCATATTCCACATGCAGTCATCAGGTTTGTTAAAACACTTTTATATCACGACCTTCAATGAGGCGGGTCTAATAAAGCGCATTGCCGACAAAACGGAACACACAATGGCTGGCATGCAACATTTGGGGGTGATTTTTTTGATTTTGCTGGTCATGCATTGCTTAAGCTTTTGTGTCTTTTTGGGAGAACTAGTTGTTCATCGTCGATTCAGGCGACAGCGTTAAATAATGTTAAAGGAAATACTTTATAATATATGTATGTATGTATGTATGTAGATATTCATACATACATCGGTACAGCATTGATCAGCTGGAAAACAGCACATATTTCCTATTGAATATTCAGTAGAGATGTAGTTCTAAATTTAAGAATCTAGAATCTAAAATCTCAACTTTTCCTTTCGTTTTTATATAGAGATGGCGTTGAAAATTAACTACCTAAAACTGCCGAACGAGAAGGGAGAGTTTCTGTATGAAAAAAGGCCTGAATACACAGGGAGAACTTCCATAGCATATATTTCAATACACCTCATGTCTTCACTGCGTGTTCAGTTATTTTTTCCGGCATGATTTTGGAACTCAGTTTCAGGGTATTTTTCATACTGAACATCATACTGAATATGAACCTCCCTACCTCGAATACTGCTGCGTATGTATGTTTAAATATGTGTTATGTGTTGTAAGTTCTAAAAATTAATAAAATAAATGTTACATTTGATACTCGTATAAATATGTACATATATATGTATGTATTCATATTAGAGATCTAATGGTTAATAATTTGGACGGATACCGGATATTAGTACATCTTCGTGCATAATTCAGTTTACAGTTCGATTTCAAACTGCTCGGTTTCATTTCAAAAACATATAACGAGAGTAGTATGAAAATGTGAAAAATGGAAATTACGAATCTTGATTTTGTTTTATGATTTTCGATACGGTTTTACACCGCATCAATGTTTGGAAAAATTTAATTCGTTATTTGGGGGTGAAGCACGATTCAAAACTATAGTTTAAAAATGGTTTGCAGAATTCAAGCGTGGAAGACCAACAATCTTCGCGAATGTCGTTCGTACTATGCCGTATATGTTTTTATTAAGTATATAAAAAAAATTTTAGGGCATATTTTCAGTGCTTAAATCAAGTTTTAAAAGCATATTTTTAGCGCTTAAACTAGAGTCATACTTTAGCCGAAGTTGCTGTTTAGTTTTCGTTCAATGTTGGAGTCAAATGTATGTATGTAGTATATCGACATCCATGTTCATCACATAAAAGAACAAAACATAGCGTAATTTTGTTGAATGAATGTATAATTTATTCATTTGAAATTAAATTATTAATACATTAAATTCAATAGTTTTTCATAATCTTCCTCGAACCGGCACTTAATAATAATAATACAATGGCGCTATTATAACTCTGACGAGTTTTATGGCCGAGCTTCTCTCCCAGTTCGAGGTGTGCTCCTTTTTGTTTTTCCTACTAATTGGGTGGACCTACAGTTTTATGCCGGCTCCGAACGGCGGATGCATTTTTTGTGAGATGCTTTTTCATGGCAGAAATACTCGCGGAGGGTATGCCGCCCACTGCCGAGAGGTGACCGCTGCTCTTAAAAAACCCAATAATTGGATTTTTACTAATTAGAAAAATTGTTTTTGGTGTTTGGCTCGGACTGGGGTTTGAACCCGAGACCTCCGACATAGCAGGCGAACACTCTACCCACTGCACCACAGCGGCCACGAACCGGCACTTACTTACTCATAGTCAAAGCGATTGTAAGTTACTTCATCATCATCGCTGATGATGCCATGATGATGCCTGTTCATTAAATATTCGACAACAAAAGCGACACAGCTCGTCAGCAGTCCGGATGCCAACACAATCCAGGCGACTGTAAAGAATCTCAAATTTAACGGTTCCACCGGATAGTCATCGATTAAAATTTGTGCGTATCGTGCGCGTTTAGCTTCGTTAAAGGCAATTTCCTGCCATTGATTCCAAAGTCCCGACTCACGTGTATGTAAAATGAAATAATTTAGCTCGCCCAACCAAGTGGCACCGCGTTGTACGGGAAACGCCTTGAATACCGTACCGAAACAAATATGCGATAGATGAAAATATGGTTGTATCAGTTTAAGTTGCTGGCGATTCAGAAAATTCCACTGATCTAACGTTACCACATAAGCATAATTGCGATTTAATTTATCTAAAATTTCCTGATACTCTTGTCATGGCAACACCTTAAAAATATGCGAAAATTGAAGCAATTTATGAGCAACATTTTGCTTAATCTCAACAAAATCCCTTTGTGTAACCAAGACCTCAAGCTCGGCCTCTAGCAAATCATCGACCGTATTAATGGGCGGCACAAAGACCGGCTTCATATTGTAGGCCGTCAGATAGGGCGCATGATAGGCGGCCAACACAAACCCCAGTACGAAGAGCAAAGTATAGAAGAACAGTACACGGACATAGGCATTCTTCAGATGCACATTCATATTCGAACAATACATTAAGATCGCACTGCTATGCAAAATATTGCGTATAATTGAACGTGTCGCTTTATGTTCGTTTATCGGATATTCAATGTAACGCATTAGTCACGGTAGGCAGGAAGCGACGATAGGTTGCATGAAAATGTCGAGAAAAAAGGAAAGTGGGTTTGTGTTATGTGATGTTTATAGATGAAACATCCGTTGAAATTAAAATCCGAGCTGCTCCTTTTTCAAGGATATCCACATTTTTTGTTTTTTTTGAAAGGATCAAATATTGAGGAAATCGAATATTCGCCACCGTCCAAATTTTTCCGATTTCAATACATTATTTGGTCGCTAAGGGATACAAAAAAAGGTATTAAAAAGAAAACAGGACACCTGTAGTGGAAAAATCCAATGTGAACAGGACCTAAAGGATAACCACTGAAATATAAAATAACACAAAAAGTACCCACTTTAATTTGCGTATAACTCCTAAAAAGTTAACTCTACGTGAAAATTTCTTATTATATGTTTCATTCAGAATAAATAAAGAAATATTTCTTTAATATACAATTTTGATGTACCTGCAGTGCTTAATGTACTTTTGTGCATCTAAAGTGAAAATTTCAAAAAAAAGTACGTTTTTTTTATGGTGCTATTTTAAGTTCAAATATTTTTCTAGTTTATGTAAATATTTTAATCTAATGATCCAACTCTCATTCCTACACATCTCTACGTTAATACTAAAAAAGAGTTAGAGCTGAGATACGCGCTAGCTGTGCACGGTGGGCGGGAAGCAACAATAGGTTGCATGGGAATATCGTAAAAACGATGGCCCAACGAATATGTGCCTAGCTGTGTGCTGGTACTAATTTTCGTTTAAAAAAAATGTTGGAGATTTTATTCACGCTTGCTGTGTGTTTATGAAGTATATTAGAATATCATTTTACGTAAGTGTTTAGCCGGCGATCGTTTTTTCGATATTTTCATGCAACCTATTGTTGCTTCCCGCCCACCGTGCACAGCTAGCGCGTATTTCAGCTCCAATTCTTTTTAATATTAACGTATAGATATGTAAGAATGAGAATTGGATCATTAGATTAAAATATTTACATAAACTAGAAAAATATTTGAACTTAAAATAGCACCATAAAAAAAACGTACTTTTTTTGAAATTTTCACTTTAGATGGACCAAAGTGCATTAACCACTGCAGGTACATCAAAATTGTATATCAAAGAAATATTCCTTTATTTATTCTGAATGAAACATATTATAAGGAATTTTCACGTAGATTAACATGTTAGGAGTTATACGCAAATTAAAGTGGGTACTTTTTGTGTTATTTTATATTTCAATGGTTATCCTTTAGGTCCTGTTCACATTAGATTTTTCCACTACAGGTGTCCATTTTTCTTTTTAATACCTTTTTTTGTATCCCTTAGCGACCAAATAATGTATTGAAATCGGAAAAATTTGGACGGTGGCGAATTTTCGATTTTCTCAATATTTGATCCTTTCAAAAAAAACAAAAAATGTGGATATCCTTGAAAAAGGAGCAGCTCGGATTTTAATTTCAACGGATGTTCCATCTATAAACATCACATAACACAACCCCACTTTCCTTTTTTCTCGACATTTTCATGCAACCTATCGTCGCTTCCTGCCTACCGTGTAGTATGGCTATATAGAAGATACCGAATAGTATGCACATATAAATATAACGTCCAAAGGGCCTAACAATATACCAATATTTGGGTAATTCATCCTCAAGCGGTACCATTATGCAATTCTGTACCAAATACAAAGGGTAACTGAATTCCACATCAAAATTCAGATTATCCGTTAGCGTGGCGCCATTCATTGATATATTATACTCGCCACAATGTAAACTCTCATATAGCTCTGTGTAGTTATCGCTTAAATCACGATTCCATTGTAAGCGCAGCCGTTTTTTATCAGCAAAATTCCAAACGGTTTGAGCATATGGACCATAGAGATTTGTCGCATTGCTACCATCGGTGCTAGTCAAAATAAAGGCGCGCGGCACATCATCGAAGAAAGTCGTACGCAACACTGGAATTTCCATTTCCGCTCCGGTAGTAATATTTGACATTTTCAGCCCTCAAATTTGAACAGTATTGAGTGGTGAGTCAATTTGGCGAATGCAGATCACTTTTTGGTCGTACTAAAAACCCCGATTGAAACTATTTGAAGTGGCAATAGCGAAATCACTTTATATATAGCAAACCATAATCCGCGTGCCGCCAAAACAGTGAAAAGCGTTGAAGGACAATTTTGCAAAACCTGCAAATTAACATAGTTTACACTTATTTTGCACAGGGTGCTTGATAAAATGCTGTTACCATGAACACTAGAAATGAAGGGTCAATTATTTGTACACGATACTAAGTATGTATTTCCACAATATTTTAGACTCATTTTCTCCACTTTCCGACTATGTGAAAATCCTCTACATACCTACATATGTACATTTTTAATTTTTTTAAAGTAGAATTTTGATTTTCCTTTCCCATCTTTTGGTTCAAACTCTAATCTTGCATTAAAACTAAAAATAATAACACCAATGTATTGTTTTTTGTTGTGTATGTATGTATGTATGTATATACACATTTTCATATTACATATTTGGCAAAAATTCATTTGCACACCCTGTATATTCTTACCTACCATATATTTGTTTGTATGTTCCACCTTTGTTGCCATTATAACTTTGTTATTTATTTACCTTTATGCATATGACCATTTGCATGTGTCAACATGAAGTGAACTTGACCGATTGCAATCGATGCGGTAATTAAGATCGACAATCGACAAAATTAAGGACCACCAACTAAAACGTCATTAAATAGTAAGTATTCATTTTCGCAAACGCAAATTGTATTTCTTAAAGCGCATACACCACAGTGCAATGCAACGGAAAGGTGAGCGTTTGGAGTCCAAAGAATGTTGTATGCGTTAAGAAGTGGAGTATATGGCCTTATTAGCCATGGGTAATGGCGAAATTTTTTTGGCGCTGATACAATAACTCCAGCGCCACTCGTGGCGCCAACTCACGGTACTGGCGCAATAACACCTTTAGCGCAATTGTCATGGAATAATCGATAAATAACATTTTTTCGCTTGTTACTGTTCACCATCCCCGTTTTATTCCTTTTGGCGCAATTCTGCTTACATTTACGAGGGCACAATTAATTTAAATTTTCATAATCATTTGGAAACATATCTATATATATAAAAATGGTGTAAAAAATGTTACTAACCTCATCAGATGAGAACGGCTGGGCCGATTTCTGTAAATTTTTTTGTCAGTTGTTCGTATTCTCGAGGAGATGGTTCGTACGCAAGAAAATTTTGGAAAATCCCTCCAGAAAAGTCCGAAAATTGGAAAAATTGGTGTGTATGTGTGTATGTGTGCATCTGTGGATGTGTGTCCTTTATAAACTCCCAAAGTAACCAACCGTTCTTTATGAAATTTTCACAGTAGATTCATGTGGTGTTATTGCACATAGTAGGGTATATAGAATTTCGAAAAAAGGAAGATTCCCGGAATACAGGCCTAAATGAGGACCCAGATCGATCCAGCAAGTCTTCGAGCAATATTGGTATCAAATGAAAGAAGTTGAACAGGCCTTCAACATAAAGTTATTTTCATTGCGATACCTAGGCCGGGTTCCCAGATATGGGTTAAAACATGGGACCGAGTGACCCTGGAAAGTTTCTGAGCGATATTGGTATCAAATGAAAGCTGTTGAGGAGGACTTCAACAAAGAGCTTTTTAAATAGTGATTCCTAGGCCGGGTTCCAAGATTTGGGTCAAAGCGTGGACTCGGATAACCCCTGAATGTTTTCGAGCAATATTGGTAGCAAATGAAAAGCGTTGAGCAGGCTTCCACATACATACAGTTATTGTCATTGTGATTTCTAAGGCTGTTTCCCAGAGATGGCTAAAGTAGTGGGCCCGGATGGTGATGGACGGTCCCAGTAAGGTAAAGGTAGGTAGCTATAGGGATAGGGATAGGGGTAGGGATAGGGATAGGGATAAGGATAGAGATGGGGATAGATATAGGGATAGGGATAGGGATAGGGATAGGGATAGAGATAGAGATAGAGATAGAGATAGAGATAGAGATAGAGATAGAGATAGAGATAGAGATATGGATAAGGATAGGGATAGCGATAGGGATAGGGATAGGGATAGGGATAGGGATAGAGATAGGGATAGGAATAGGAATAGGAATAGAGATAGGGATAGGGATAGGGATAGAGATAGTGATAGGGATAGGGATAGGGATAGGGATAGGGATAGGGATAGGGATAGGGATAGGGATAGGGATAGGGATAGGGATAGGGATAGGGATAGGGATAGGGATAGGGATAGGTATAGGTATAGGTATAGGGATAGGGATAGAGATAGGGGTAGGGATGGGGATAGGGATAGGGATAGAGATAGTGATAGGGATAGGGATAGGGATAGGGATAGGGATAAGGATAGGGATAGGGATAGGGATAGGGATAGGGATAGGGATAAGGATAGAGATAGAGATATAGATAGAGATAGGGATAGGGATAGAGATGGGGATAAGGATAAGGATAGTGATAGGGATAGAGATAGAGATAGAGATAGGGATAGCGATAAGGATAGGGATAGGGATAGGGATAGGGATAGGGATAGAGATAGGGATAGAGATAGGGATAAGGATAAGGATAAGGATAAGGATAAGGATAAGGATAGGGATAGGGATAGAGATAGAGATAGAGATAGAGATAGAGATAGAGATAAAGATAGAGATAGAGATAGAGATAGAGATAGAGATAGAGATAGAGATAGAGATAGAGATAGAGATAGATATAGAGATAGAGATAGAGATAGAGATAGACATAGGGATAGGGATAAGGATAGGGATAGGGATAGGGATAGGGATAGGGATAGGGATAGGGATAGGGATAGGGATAGGGATAGGGATAGGGATAGGGATAGAGATAGGGGTAGGGATAAGGATAAGGATAAGGATAGAGATAGAGATAGGGATAAGGATAGGGATAGGGATAGGGATAGGGATAGAGATAGAGATAGAGATAGAGATAGAGATAGAGATAGAGATAGAGATAGAGATAGAGATAGAGATAGAGATAGAGATAGAGATAGAGATAGAGATAGAGATAGAGATAGAGATAGAGATAGGGATAGGGATAGTGATAGGGATGGGGTATTGGGATAGGGATAGGGATGTTGATAGGGATAAAGATTGAGATTGAGATTAAGATTGAGATTGAGACCGAAATAGAGATAGGGATTGAGATAGGGATCGGGGGAAGTAGGTTTGTCTCGGCGAATATAACTATAACTTTTATTCAGAGAATAGACAAGATAATGGTTAGCAATACGGTAATCAAAGACTTTTCTTTAGGCTTCATAGGAATAAATTTTAGCAGAACAACGTCTGCCGGGTCAGCTAGTTCCGTATATTTGTGAAAATATGCTGGAAATTAGAGTCACTTAGATCACTATCAAGCATACATAATTGTGACGGTGTCATACGTATACATATACTATGGTGCTGTTATTGGCGTTGTGGTTGCGCCATTTTACACTAGCTCTATATTGGTGCTGGTGTTAGCGCACGAAATTGAGTCGGTTTTATATTACAAAATTGAGTTGGCGCAATATTGGGTTGGCGCTATGTTGAGTTGGCGCTATATTGAGTTGGCGCATTTCCCAAATCGGAGTTAGCGCAATAACGCCAGGGTTGGTGTTAGCGCAATTGCGCCGCGCAGCGCAGTGTTACCCATGCCTAGGCCTTATGAGGTGAACGTTTGGCCCTCTCGAAGCATGGAACTGAAGAGTACCACAGTGTCTTGCTTTTGATCGGCCACGTGTAAGTATGTATGTATATCCATATATAAAATTCTTACAAAAATGTTACGTATACGCCACGGCAATATGCTCTTAAACTAGCTTAGGATTTTGAAGCAAATTACATGCATACTTCAACGTCATTTTTCCACCGTTTATAATACAATTTTCAACCATTTATGTTAGGAAGTAGTTAAAGTGGGCTAGAAGGTGTGTGCATGCAAACTTTTAAGCCAAAATTCCAATGGTTCAGGCTGTAGGACGTTTTGAGTTTTATTTTATGAAAAATAAAATAAAAATTAGACTGTAACTTTTATTCTTGAGTAAAAAAACTTAAAATTGCACATATGTACATTAGACCGTATCGCAAAAAATAAAGTTCGCCGTACGCCCCCGCATATGATGTCTTTTTGGAGCACATTTCCGGAAAAGTTTTTTATTTTTTTTTTTGTATATCAAATTAAAGGGAATCAAAATACCTATCGAATGGTATAAAAATATTCGAAATCGGTTTGGTAGTTTTTAAGTAATTGGAATTTAAAAAATGCATAATATAAACTTTGACCTTTAATAACTTTTGTTGTTGTTGTTTCAAAAAAAAATAAATTCAGTTTAATACTCAGCTTAGCCATCTTTATCAATCCTCATACTTAGTTTTTTGATTTTATAATTTCGAAAATTTCATATTTGTACCAGATCGTGCTTATTGCTTTCAACTTTGCGGGGCTGGGGGCAGTTCAAAACGTCATCCTATCGCCATAAAATTTTGTGGGGTTCATTAACTCGTATAAAAACTGGTACATTGCTGGTACGTTCAAAAAAAGAACAACAAAAAAATCTCCATATGATTTCACTCCACCTTAATGTACATATAAAACTCTTAAAATAAAAATCATTGCCGATTACCACAGATTACACAAAGATAAATATAGTGGCATATTCAAAATTATTTTGTGATAAAGGGAGCATACTGATTTTTTGAACAAATTTTAAAATTTTATTTTCCATCCTTGATTTAATAAATCCCAGTAAACATCAAACGTTTGAGAAAATCTTCATTCTCAATTTCAGTTTCAAAGTACATATTTCTTATATATGTATGTACATACTCATGCTTATTGGGCCATATTAATAAAAGCCAAGCAAATGCTTTTACTCAAGATTTTATAAATTTTTCATTAATTTGTATGAACCAAAAATTCAAAATTTGAGTAAAAGGTGTGAAATTTTAAGCAAAGGCAAATGCTTGGCTTTTATTAATATCACCCATTGGGTGAATAGTACACTCAACTCAATACCTACATACGTACATAATGGGCCATATTCAGGAGCGGATTTACATAGGGGCAACATGGGCAGCTGCCCATGGCGCCGTTTCAATAGGGGCGCCAAAACGAAGACAAGGAAAAAAATTTATTTATCAAAAAAAGTTTTTTTTTTAATATTACGAGTACAACAAAAATGAAAGATTTTTTCAATTTTTTACAGAGAAAAAAATTAATCAAAGTACGTTTCAGAACATTGGTACAGTTGTTAACCTTCGCCCAGTGGGACTTAAATATCGCTCATTTGCTGCATTTGCACTTTTCAAAATACACAACTTTTCAGGAAGGGCAATTTTGAGATTCAACCGCCATATCGACGCTTCCAAACAAAACTGTACTAAGTCTGAAAACTGTGTTTTGCAGGAGAGGCTCTCAAAGTTTAAACTCGATATGAAACTGCAGTTGTATGCTAAGTATATTTTCACTTGTAACTTCTGTTTGGATTGAACGATCAACACCAAAACTCGATAGTATCAAAGTTAGTGTACGCTTTATATAAAACCGTAAGAAAAATAAAAACTTGCTACGTTGTTTTTCATGGCAAGCTCTCAAAGTTTTTATTCTGAAAAAAAGCACGTGTTTTATTATATGTACACTTTTGCTTATAACTTTTGATTGGATTGTCCGATTGATACCAAAATTAGACAGCATCTAAATTAAGACACGTAGTACTTGGAAACGCCAAAAACGGGAAAATGTACTAAGTTGACTTAGTACAGTATTGTTTGGAAGCGTCGATATGGTGCGCAAGTAAATGCAACATTTGGTTTGTATATGAAGCGCTTAGTTTTCAAAAAATCATAAAGAATTTTTTACTCAACATGAAGTACGATGTAACTAACTATTCTGCAGCATTAACTCAAAAATCACGTTTTTTCATTTATGCCGGTCTTGCAGCAAATGAGCGATATGTAAGCACTAAGTTTTAGTAGCTTGTGTGCAGTAAATGTCGTGAAAGATTCAAATTTAATTGAAATTTCAAATTTAAAAATCAAGTATGCATTGAAATATTTTTTCGGAGAAATTCGCGAGCTCACTTTTTCAAAGGAAATTAAGATCTGAATATTTTCTGTTTCTGGTTAATTTGAATAGTTCGCGCCTCTATACAATGCGCTGCGTACATTTTATGTAATCTTAAAAGTCGTTCCGAGTTAAAAACATCAAAAAAGTGTCAGTGAATTAATGTTTTTGTGAAAAATAGAAGAATGAGTGCAAATATGAAAAAGTTAAGCGGCCCAGGAAACAAAAAACGTGCAGCCGAGGAAGTGCAGAAAGACAAAGATTTACTGTCGAAAACCCCTAAACTTGATTGTTTTTTTTTTTTCAAACTCCTCGAAAACAAAATGACTCCGTTGTTGATCATAACCAAAAAGGTAAAAATGCATAAGTCAATTGATCGACAGCTAGGTTAGCCCAGGTAGATTCTGGGCCAGAAAGCCACCCTACTGTCAAAAATTGTGAGTTTAGTTTCAGGACGAAACATTTTCACTATAAAATTGTTTTTCAGATTCGTATGATGAACTGCAATTTAATGACATTGCGAAATCTGTGCCACCTAATAATGAGGGTTTAAGATCAGATCATTTTGAAGGTTAGAAAAAAAAAAATGTGGTACCTATATAAGAATCGAATCAAACTTTTTCAATCCGTAAAATATATCAGTAATGAAATTTCACCACACGAAGGCAAGTACGGTTTTTTTTTGGAAATATTGGGGCGCGGCTTGATTTGTTTGCCCAGGGCGCTTCTAGAGGTAAATCCGCCCCTGGCCATATTAATAAAAACCAAGCAAATGCTTTTACTTAAGATTTTGGAAATTTGACATTAATTTGTATGAACCAAATTTCAAAATTTGAGTAAAAGGTCTGAAATCTTAAGCAAAAGCAAATGCTTAGCTTTTATTAATATGACCCTATATTATGTACATACATATGAAGTTAAAATATGAGTGAATCAAAAGTTAAAAAAAAAAAATTTATTTAAATAAAAAAAAAATGCTTTCATCCGTGACAATGTCCCCCTTTATTGAGAGAATCATTGCCGTGACCAGGATTCGAACCTGGGTTACTACGGCCACAACGTAGGGTCCTAACCACTAGACGATCACGGCTATTGAAAGCTTATCGCCGCGCTGGCACAAGTCGCTACACAAACTCAAATGGGAAACGAAGAAAACGAGACGTGAAATGAACAACAATAACAAAAACAACAACAGCAAAGGCAAAGGCAAAGCAAAGAAAACAAAAGCAAAGCAAACGAGTTTTTTTCGTACATAGCGCAGGCATATTTACATACATACATATATATATGTATGTACATATGTACGTATCTATGTATATACATATATGAAAGTATTTGACAAAGCGTTGCCACTTTGGTTACTTTTTAACAAAACTGGTTACAATTTTTTCGTTTGGTCCCGTGGTTACTTTCGGCCGATTTTGGTTACATTCCAGGTCCATATATTATGGCGTTTTCTTTTCTACGAAAAAATGTTGCCCTCCTATATCCCAATTATCGAATTACGTATCCTGACTTTCTATAAAATGGCTGAATTTGTAGATACGGGTGCCCTCTCACTTAGTTAGAGGTCAATATTTGGTCAAAGTACCAGACAAACTTACAAAATGGCTAAGAAAATCAAACAGGGCAACATTATTTCGAGAAAAGAAAACGCCATTAAGTACACCATTACATTCAATTTTTAGGAATATGCTTTTAATTTTTCCAAACTATAAAATATTTGTTAACCAAATTATTTTGGTTGTATTTTATTAATCAAATTCCAAATAATTTATTGTTAGGGGTAAATGGAAAAAAATCAACCACTATTTCCAGCGAATGTTGAGTGTATACCTGTTTCACGGAAATGAATAAGGTAGAAGTGGGGAAATTTCAACAGCTGTCACAGAGTCTCAGTTGTCGAGCGTGTAAAAGCGTTCGCACATTGCGGCTGAAGATGGAATATATCACGGGTTCGATCCCCGTGAGGAGCATTCATTTCCGAAAGGGGTGCTAATGATCGAGCTTGACTTTTTCTTCTCGTTTTTAACTCTCCGAGTACAGAAGAATGTCATACAAAGAAATATTTGACTTTGAGTTTGACATTCTGATGGACACAAACTTAAGGCGAATCGCGACGAATATTCTCGAATTCGCCCTGCCATTACGAGTACCACAGGGCCGTGCGCGCGGGGGGGGTTTTGGGGGTTAAAACCCCGCCATGACCAAATCTAAGTTGCAATGATTTTGCAGAAATTTTCAAAATACAGTTTATAAATTTTGCATTGAATTTTGACTCATAATTTTTGACAATATTAGTTACAATAATTTTACGGAAGAAGAATTGGTAAAAGTTGCAAAAATTAAGGTTGGCCAAAACATAAGTTCGGCACTTTGAATTGCACTTGGAGCTTTCCGAAATTACAAAGTTGTGTAGCATATGTTCGTTTGGCGTTTTTATAAAAATTGTACTGATAACAAAAAATGTTCATTTTGTGAAAACAGTGAGCAGTTTCAATTAACAAGTACTGTAAACAGTACACGGAAAGAAATTTGTATAATTGAATCAAGAAAAATGCTTTCTTGAACTCAATTTATAAAATTTTTAGGAAAATAAGAAAAATTGACTTAATTATTACTGGAAATAAGAAATTGAGTTTTCCAAAAATGAGACAATTATTTTCTTATTCAAGAACACTAACAAAATCTATAGAAAAAAAAAATGTTGAAAAAAAATGTTTAAATAAATAAGAACATCTTTTCTTAAATTTACTTAAATGAAGAAAATCTTTTTGCTATTTGCATCTTCATTTATATTAAATAAAATGTTGTCATTTCAATAAACAAGTCCTAGGAAAATACTAGTTGACTAATTATGGTTTTCTAATCCCTCATGATTAGTTTTCATTTTCCTTATTTTTTACGTTTTTAATATTTTTAGAAAATATTTGCTTAATTTAATATATAATATTTTCTTATGCCTCAGACACACATGTGGTATGAATATTAGAATATCAATATTATGATTTGGCTATGCTATGAAAATTTTCAATTAAACTACAATATGAGGGTGACAAATATGTGGTATAGATCGAAATATTATTACTATACTACGATGTGTGTATCCCGCATTACTTACTTAAGCTCGTATAAGAAAAGTTTTACTAGCAACAAAAAAATAATTTCTTAATTTATTTCAAAAAACAAGAAAAAAACACTTACCCTAAGTAAATTATTTCTTATTTATTAAAATCCAATTTTACTTGAAGCAAGAAAATGTTTTCTTATTTATTTAAAATCCAATTTCACTTGAAGCAAGAAAATTTTTACTTATTTATTTAAAATCCAATTTTCTTGGATTTTCTTGATATTAAGAAATTGTTTTCTAAGTTCAAAATCAAGTCTAATTTTTCTTGTCTCGGCATTGATTCTAGTAAAAAATTCTTTCCGTGTACTATTCAGGACCTGGTTAACTAGGTTTTGATGAATCATAATGAGTTTCAGAAAAGTTAGAGAACATTTAAATTTATGGTGTATGGGTCTGGATATCTGTTTCAGCAAATATGTTTATCTTAGCGAAAAATGTATGCGAATGCAAACCAAAATTAAAAACCCCCCCCAAGGCTAATTCCTGCGCACGGCCCTGGAGTACCATATACCTGGAAATAGTCTTTGAAATTTTTCTTTTTAAATTAAGTAATTTTCGTGCTAAGCACTAATTAGCTTTAAAGTCTAAATAATTTATTTGACAGGAGACAGCGACCACCTTAGAAATAAATCTATTCTAGCAAATTTTCGTCGGGCGATATTTGTCAGCTTTTTGGTTCTGTTCATTCTCATATCTGGCCGTGTTTTTAAATGTTGATAGAACGCTACAACCGGGCGATATTTCGCCCGACGTTGGATCTGTTCACGGCTTAAATATGTAAAACAATTGGTATATATTTGTTTTTGTTAGCCGTGTATTGTTTTGCTTTCAAATAAGTAGCCCTAACGTTAATTTATTTTATTTTCTTGTTCTAGTTTTGGTTTATTTTATTTTCTATTTTGGTAAATTTAAAATTTTTTAAGTGGCAAGGCTGATTTGCCAAAAAAACAGCGGTGACCACGGTTCCCACATATGGTACATATGTCCAAAACTGGTACACTTTTTACCACTTGGTACTTTGGTCAGCGTTGCCACTTTGGTTACTTTTTACCAAAATTGGTTACCATTTTTTCGTTTGGTTACGTGGTTACTTTCGGCCGATTTTGGTTACCATCAAGGTCCATGAATTGAGTGAGTACACTAGATAGGGTCGAAAAAAAATGTTGTAAAAGTCCGCCCCTAAATTTGAAGCTTATGTTGAGAGGGTTAAGGGACACAAAAAAAAAATTTTTTTTTGACCCCGCGAAATACCGCCGAAATTGTTTTTTTCTTGTAACTTTGTTATTTATCATCCGATTTTTAAAATTGATAAGTCATTAGTTTCGTATTTTGAAGCTCTACATTTCCTTCTAATGTCCTTTTGAGCTCTGAAGTCGTTTTCACATAGTTGGGTCAGCTAATTTATTTGTATGTCCATGAATTATCCTCTTTGTATTGCCAAATGAAAGTGCTTAAAAATTCATAAAAATGTTGCCTTGAAACGGTTTTACTAAATTAATAAACAAAGAAGTTACGTCACTACGAATATTTAATGTACTTATTTAACTCATTTCTTTTAACCAATTCAGGATATGTAAAGTTGTGAAAGTCCACCCCTAAATTTAAAGCTTATATTGAGAGGATTAAAGAAAAAATTTTTATTTTTTTTTCTGCTCCCGCGAAATACCGCCGAAATAGTTTTTATATTGTAACTTTGTTATTTGACTTCAGAGTGCAAAAGGACATTAGAAGAAAATATAGAGCTTCGAAATACGAAAATAATGACGTATCAATTTTAAAAATCGGATTATAAATAACAGAGTTACAAGAAAAAACCATTTCGGCGGAATTTCGCGGTATCAGAAAAAAATTTTTTTTGTCCCTTAATCCTCTCAATATAAGCTTTAAATTTAGGGGTGGACTTTCACAACTTTACATATCCTGAATTGGTTAAAAGAAATGAGTTAAATAAGTACATTAAATATTCGTAGTGACGTAACTTCTTTGTTTATTAATTTAGTAAAACCGTTTAAAGGCAACATTGTCGTGAATTTTGAAGCACTTTTATTTGGAAAAACAAAGAGGATAATTCATGGACATACAAATAAGTTGGCTGACCCAACTATGTGAAAACGACTTCAGAGCTCAAAAGAGCATTAGAAGGAAGTGTAGAGCTGCAAAATACGAAAATAATGACGTATCAATTTTAAAAATCGGATGAAAAATAACAAAGTTACAATAAAAAAACGATTTCGGCGGTATTTCGCGGGATCAAAAAAATTTTTTTTTGTGTCCCTTAACCCTCTCAACATAAGCTTCAAATTTAGGGGCGGACTTTTACAACTTTTTTTTTTTCGTATGGGGACCAACCCTATCTAGAGTACACCATGGTTACATTCAACTTTTAGGAATACGCTTTTAATTTTTCCAAACTATAAAGTATGTTTTTTCCAAATTGGTTTTTCGTGAAATAGCTATACTCATCCTTCGTTGGAAATAGTTGTTGAAATTATTCCATTTACCCCCAAAAATAAAAAATTAAATTAAATAATTTTCGTGCTAAGCATTAAAAAGCTTTTAAGTCCAAATAATTTATTTGACAGGAGCCAACGACCACATTAGAAATAAATCTATTCTGGCGAATTTTCGTCGGGCGATTTTCGTCAGCTGTTCATTCTCATGTCTGGCCGTGTTTTTAAATGTTGATAGAACGCTACGATCGGGCGATATTTCGCTCGACGTTGAATCTGCTTAAGGCATAAAGATGTAAAACAATTGATATATTTTAGTTTTTTTAACGGTATACATATATTGTTTTGCTTCCAAATAAATAGCCCTAACGTTAATGGGACATATCACTAGCTTAGAGTGCAAATTGTGTAAGTCCTTTAGACAAACTTTGTAGGAGAAAAAAAAAAAAAATTCGAAATGAAAAAAATTTCTGTTCGTGAAAATATTTTGGACTTACAGTATTTTCTTCGCTTTTTGGACTTACACAATTTGCGTATCACTGAATAACAACGAGTAGAAATACAACAAGTGCCACAGACTTGTTTAGCGTGGTGCGTATTTGATTTTTCTAGCATTCTACATAAAAATACACTTTTTTTTTATAAAAGTGGACTTACACAGTTTGCACTCTAAGCTAGCGATATGCCTATATTATTAATTTTGGTTACCTGTTTCTACACCTTTTCCAGATTGAATTCAGAAAACTCCAATTGTATTTCAGAAAACACCAATTGGATATCAGAATAGGTAATTGGATTTCAGAATTTGTCATTTGGATTTAAGAATAGTTATCTGGATTTCAGAATCTGTTAATTGGATTTCAGAATAGGCAATCGGATTTCAGAAAATAAAAATTGGATTTCAGAATAGGTAATTGGATTTCAGAATGTGTGAATTGGATTTCAGAAATAGAGAATTGGATTTCAGAAAATACATTTCGAACTATTTTTGCCATGTAAATACTTGATTATGAATAAAGAAGGCCATGGAAAATGCAAAAATTATTTACTATGAAATAAATTAATTCGTAATTTTTATATTGTTCAGTTGTAATTGTATTTTTAAAAATGGAGTTTCGCGATAACTGCGTAATCTCTTATTTTCCAACTTTACGAAACAAAGTTTGATATCTGAAATCCAATTTTCGTTTTCTGAAATCCAATTGTCAATTTCTGAAATCCAATTCACACATTCTAAAATCCAATTACTTATTCTGAAATCCAATTTTCGTTTTCTGAAATCCAATTGCCTATTCTGAAATCCAATTAACAGATTCTGAAATCCAATTGCCTATTCTGAAATCCAAATAACAAATTCTGAAATCCAATTACCTATTCTGAAATCCAACTGGCGTTTTCTGATTTCAATCTGGAAAAGGTGTAGTTTTGTTTACTTTTATTTTGTATTTTGGTAAATTTAAAATTTTTTAAGTGGCAACGCTGACTTTGGTACTTAAACCTACATTACATTACATATCGTCGCTATAGAAGAAAAAAGACAGAAACTGTTTTGTTGAGGAAGAGGGACTTTTTCTTTCAAAGAAAGACGCATTAAAATATTTTTCGAAAGAAAGACTCTTTTTTTTTTGTTTTTTTGATAACGAAGAAAGACGCTCTATTTTTTTTACTATAAAGAAAGACGCATTTAAATATTTTTTAGGAAAGATCCAATCTTAGCTTTTTTATGGAAATCAATTATCTAATATCACACGCATCAACTTCCAAATAGCAGTGAAATGTGCGGTTTCGAAGTTAGAGACTAAATAAGTTTAAACTCTGCATATAATTTGAATGCAAGGAAAATTAAGGTGACTACATCAATTAAAATATCCGAATTAATCGAAGTATGGCTAGCCTTAAAGCAAGAAGATAC
Organism: Urophora cardui; assembly: GCA_960531455.1. Classification (NCBI taxonomy): domain Eukaryota; kingdom Metazoa; phylum Arthropoda; class Insecta; order Diptera; family Tephritidae; genus Urophora; species Urophora cardui. The sequence goes on along the minus strand of OY482670.1, from coordinate 126,622,140 downwards.
AGACAAAGTGAAAATCAAGACTGATATAGGGTAACTATGCCAGTAACCGACCACCCCCCAGTAACCGGACACTTTTGTCTTTTACCGCTTAAAATAAGAAAACTGTTAATTTTTTTTAAATTTTGAAAACTGCAATCGAATTAGCCATTAATTTTAAACAAATTCGCTACTTGGTTTTCGTTTTATTTTCAAAAGAAATTCTTGTGGCATCACATTTAGTTTGCGTGTATGAAGTGAAGTGTGAAAACGTGTGATTTCTTATTTTTTTAATAGTGGTGCTTCATTTCTTTCAAGTAAGTTTTTATTGAAATTTATTGACAAAAGTGTTTCAAAAGGCTGTTTTCGTGCACAATAATGATAAAAATACGTAATAACAGCGTAAAATCATTAGAAAATATTACATATTTTAGTATATTCACCTGTCCGGATACTGGAACGGCAATTATAGCGTTTTCCAATAACCGGACACTGTGTCCGGATACTGGAAAGCGTTAAAAAACCTACGATGCCAGTAACCGGACACGCTTTTACTTTAGTATTATATTTAATAATATGTGTTTAAATTTCAATTATTTTCCGAATTAGTTATAAAAATGTGAAAGAAAAGGGGCAGAAGCAGGTTCCAGATAAATAAAGACTTTAGTTGGCGTTAAATGATATTCGGACCAGGTTAGGTATTAGTGGCTGCCACCGCTCGTCCAGTGCGAATATCTGGATTTAGGTACATTTTGTGGAATAACATCCGAGAAATATAGAGCGCAAGCAACTGATCCTGACGGAAACATACATAAGAAGATTTGTCGAAGGAAATAGTGGACAATATTTTCCACTTGCTACAGCGGAAACACATTTACTATAAGTACCTATTTTCGTAGGCCTCATGACCAGTTGTGATACCAAGTGGATCTCTGGATTACACACCATGTAGACGGAGATTGGACACCTATGAAAGTGATCCAGCTTATTCGCTTCGTATAGGGTAAAATGTCAAATATTTTTATGTTTTCAAGCTGTTCTAGACATCCAAAGATGTATCTGTCGAGAAAGCGTACCTGGAGTAAGAGCGGGACAAGAGCTCTACGCTTTATACCTCCTCCTCATCCCTGCAGTTTCGACAGAAATCGTTGTTAAGGAGAACCATGTGCATTCCAGGGATACCCATGAGGCAGTAGCCAGTAATTATACCAAGTAGAGGGCCAATGTGGGGGTAACTGAGAAGAAAGATATTTGAATAAAGTCGATGAGTATTCAGAAAGACTTTTTTGACACTCCAAGGTCAACGATTCTAGATAAAATAGAAGGAAAGGTTGCAGATAATTCTTTACCTTCTATCACAATCCCTTCTGAAAAAAGATGGTCTCATTAGCACAGTATGCAAAGTTTCAAATGACATTAAAAGAAAGACCCCATTGGATTTGAGAGATTTAAATTAAATAATTGAGACCGCGGCTGTCTTCGACCGGACGTTATATGTAGATACTTTTCATGAATGGGAGAATTTAGACACATGGTCTGATTTTCATTAACTTGTAATGTCCCTTTTTGTGGGTTATGTATGCAAGGATTTACTACAGAAAATAGTTTTTCGTCCTTAGCCGTTTAACTGGAGAATATATATATATATATATATATATATATATATATATATATATATATATTTATATATATATTTATAATAATACACTGACGCGTATGTAACTCTAAGGTCTTAAGGCCGAGCTTTATTCCCAATTCGACCCGTTCTCCCTAATTTTCATTTTTCCTACTAAATGGGTGTCCCAACAGTTCCATTCCGGCTCCGAACAGCGAATGCATTTCTTACGAAACCTATTTTATGGCAGAACCCGGAGAGTATGTCAACCAGTATCCAGATGTTACCGCTAGTTGTAAAAACTGCAATAATTAAGTTTTAATTAATTGAATTAAATTTTTGGTATTTGTCCAGGCTGGGAGTTGAACTCACGACCCCTGGTATGGCAAGCGAGCACTCTACTACTACATAACAGTAATAAATACATATGTATAAAATATATATGTACATATTTTCCCTTAAAATGTATTGAAATAAGTAAAGTAATGTGCCAGGGTTTTTTTTCTTGTTATTGAAGCCTTTTGTTTATTTATTTAAGTATTTTATATTAAAATTTAAATATCTTTTCTAATGCCTTTTCTAAAGTTTTTTAAATAAAAAATGGCAACAAAACTATAAATTTATGGTTTTTATAACGAAAAAATAAGTGTCCGGTTACTGGAACTTTACTGTCCGGTATCTGGAAAAAGTGTCCGGTTACTGGCATATTTCGACTTTTTTTACAATAATAATTTTTGTAAAAAAACTGACAGCTTTCTATGGAAATGGTTAACTTTATTAGATTCAGAATTAGTTGATACTCATTTATTAATTTAGGGTTAGTCAATATTAGTAATATATTGTAATTCAGAGGAGTTTGAAAACAAAAAATTAGTTAAGTGGTCGGTTACTGGCATAATCACCCTACATACATACATAAACATCAACTTGTAAAAATTAAATCAGGAAACACACATTTTAAATTAAAAACTTAAAAAAATACGGAGCGCTGTTTATAAGCACAAACGCGTTGCTTTAAAGTTTACCATATTTAATTTCCCCAAAATTTCGATTTATTAGATGCAAAAACGATGTAGTAAGTTCACATTCAAAGTATGTATTAACAAAGTGAAGCGAAAAAAAATGTCACTAATTACCTAATTAATAAAGTAATGCTTTTTCATAGCTGTAAACAATGAATATACTTTGAGTAATAAATAAATGTTGTACCTAATTATATATTTTCGGTAAGTAATTAAAAAAAAAAATTGTCATATTCTTCAAGAACTACGAGCCTAATGTATCTTTTTTATGCCAGCATGTAAAACGTCGTCAAAAATCCTTGCGAAAGAACAACATATTTCGACAGCTTCAGTACAACCTGTAATAAAACATTTAGCATTCCGAGGAATATGTAAATACTTTTTATATCTTAATTGGATTTAAAAATGAAAGTTTCATTTTTTGTGGCCCGAAGCCTGGAGTTAACTAAAGCAAACAGTAAGATAAATACATACATACATATTTATGTATATTTGGGATAACCTAACTTTAACTTATATGATTCAGATACAGTCTTGCGGCGATTTCAGACGACCCAGTCGTTTAACACGGATATCCAACTGGTCGAAATTTGAGGCTCTAAGACGTCCCAGCCTTCGCGAGAACATACCAGGACGCCAACTGCGCCCTCATCCATGAAGGAAAGAACACTCGCGGCAATGGCACGTGTATATGCTCCTTAAAATAAATTTTCCCATGTCCTTTTTCAAGTTTTGCCTCCAGTCTATTATTTTTTTTTATCATAAAATATATACATATGTATGTATGTATATTAGGGCGGGGCGATTTACTAACCTATATCGCGCCATCGAAATTCGGATTTCTCTAATTTTTCTGAGTAGAAAATTCCTCCACAAAAATTGGGCAAAAATCGACAAAAAAAAACGAGAACTAGGCCAATATGCACATTGAATTGAAGCAGAATTTTATGCTGAATTCAGATATGAAATCAGAATTAAATCGGATGATTCGTTTTCGAGATATCTATGTATGTATAGAAGCGTTGCCGTTTTAGCCATTTTGTGGCTAGATTTAGCTACCGCCGCACAGTGGTTCGGCTCCATACATTTTGCGGAAAAAAATAGAAGGCGTGGTCCTAGGCCATTGAAATTTTGCACAGAGGTTATATGTGAGCTAATTAAGAAATTTTCAAAAAATGGTTGAAATCGGTCAACCCCTAGGGGTACCTCCCTTGGACCTATAAAAAAATGATTTAAATACAAATTTTGGTTTCAGCTAAAAAAAAATTAAAATATCTTCACGAAACTTGGTACATGAGTTACCCTCATTAAAGGCATTGACAGCACCAACAATTTTTGAAATCGGCCACTCCCTAGGGGTACCTCCCCTGGACCTATAGTAAAAATTTTTAAAGAAAAATTTAAATTTCAGCTCAAAAAATTAAGATATCTTCACGAAACTTGGCGCATAAGTTACTGTCATGAAATATATCGACAATACCAGATATAGGCGTGATTGGCAAACAACCACGCCCACTTTTTCTACACCTTTTATTCAAAAACAAATGAAGATGTACATTTTCAGTAACTGAAAAGAGCCCTTGTAAAAATTTGATGTACTTAATGATTATATTAATAATACATATAATCGAAAATATAACTATGTATATATATATGGAAAGAAAAAAAAAAGCAAATTTAAGAAAATTTTTTAATTATTTAGCATATCCTTGGCAACAAAATCCAATTCCACACACTTTTTGTTGGGTTGTCGTCTTATGGACTTTATATAATGACCAGAACTTGCCAGTAATCGATTAATAACATCTGTATTGGTAGAAATTCTATCACTTTTCCTAGAAAACATAAGCCTATAAATCCTAAGTCCCATTTACTAGTAAGGGTTAACTCAGAACAGGATAAGGTGTTCAACTTTTCTGCTGAGAAAGTATCAATAAGTCTTCTTGTTGTGTGATCAAGTTAACTTTGCAAATTAACAGCAGCATATGTATGTGTCTGTTACTACAATTTCGTCGGGATAACATTTTTTTTTTCATCTAATACCTTAAAATAAGCTGGTAAAATGTTTAAACAAATGTGTTTGTTGCTATTGTTGTTTGCAAACCGCAATGTTATGACGAATGTGTTTACCGTTATTTTTGTTTGCATTACGATTGATTCTAACAAATTAGGTGTATAATTTACCAATCTGCATTTTTATCTAATCCTCTCTGTGCCTTCATATTCGTAAACAAAAATGTCACATAAGATGTAAACGTTCATATATACGCATGAGCCTAAAAGCATGCTACATTTTGTCAATTTTATCAAAATTTGATGGGACTTTCGACATTTAAATCAAGTTTACATCGATTGGGGAAAATATGGGAAAAAACTTTTTACAGAAATCGATAGAAGACATTCCAAACTTTCATTTTATTACAGTTAGCGAGTGTAGCACGCTGTAGCACACAAACTTTTTGTCCATCGAAATTAGAAATGGTAGCATTTTTGAAGTACCATTTTTGCTGGCCTATATTTTTTTTAATATTTGGCCGATTGCACTGATTTTTTCTTTAATTAGTCAAGGAAGTGCTATATTTTCTTTTAAACTCACAACAGGGACAATAGAGATATAAGTTATAAGGAAAATTTATAGCTAAAGTTAGCAAACATTTCAAGCAGTTTTTGTTGAATAAAATTTTTCTGACTTCTGATACCATTATTTTGTAAAAAAAAATCAACTTTTTGCAAAGTAGTCATGAATTCTTCATATTTGGACATTTTTTTATAAGACTACATCATTAGAATCTGAAAATTAGGTGTTGATGAATTTTTTCCGCGGCTGAACCACTGTGCGCCGTGTTTTTTTGGCCACCAAAATTTCGGTTTTGCCCGTAGCCACGTTTTTAGCCACCGCTTGTAATGAACTATAATTTTGCACATAGGAAGGATGTGGTAACGCTAATTCAACTCAGCGATTATCAGAAATGAATTTAAGTGTTAAAAACAAAACAAGTAACGCAACTATCGATAAATGCCTGATGATACTCGCTAGTGGAATAGAAGGATGTCGATGAAAGTCGGTATAAGGATCTAACTGAGTTTGTATGTTGTTTGCTACTTATACCACTTAGCAACTCCGAAGTGGAAAGAACCTTTTCCGTAATGAATATTGTCAAAACCAAAAATCGAAACCAAATGAATCATACAATGTTGAATGCAATTTTAACTATAAGATATGGTTTAAAGAATGTAAAACAATGTTGCAATGAATTTGAAATAACAGAAGATCTCATTAAATTAATGAAGAAAGAATTACTTTATGAAGAGAAAGAGTCAATTAGTGATGACGACATAATGATAGATATTGAATGTGATATCTAATTTTTATACTCAGCTGTACTAGTACACAGAGTATTATAGTTTTAATCACATAACGGTGGATTGTAACAGAATGAAATAATCGAGATAGATATAGACTTATATATATCAAAATGATCAGGGTGAAAAGAGAAATCGATTGAGCCATGTCCGTCCGTCCGTCCATCCGTCTGTCCGTCTGTAAACACCCTAACTCGCGCAAAAATTGAGATATTTTGATGACATTTGGAATGCAAGTTGGTATCGAAACTGGGACGGTTGGTATTGAAAATGGGCGAAATCGGACCATGACCACGCCCACTTTTCCTATATAGAAAAATCGGAAATTTGGTATCTCAGTCACTAATATAGCTAGAGCGATGAAATTTTACCCACGTGTTGAGCTCAGGCCCCTATGAAGAAATTTGATGAAATTTTGGAAAATGGGCGGTGCCACGCCCACTTATTAAGGGTCAAACATTGAAAGTTTTATATGTCATAACTCAGAAACCGTTGAAGATATATCAATGAAATTTGGTACGCGTGATTAACATACTTACGCAAACGTTTGGACGGAAAATTGTTAAAATCGGTTGACGGCCACGCCCACTTTTATATATGTGTATTATAAAGGGACCTAATAAAAACATTTTAAGCGATATCTCTGTCAAATATAAAGATCTATTACTGAAATTTTATGGCAGGAGTCTAACTACGAACATAAAACAAAAACCGTAAAAATTTTGGAAAATGGGCGTGGCACCGCCTCTTTTTAGAAGCAGGAATATACGAGATTCCTTAGCCTATAACTCGACAAATAATTTATATATAATGAAGAAACTTGGTGTGTACACTTTTATTACTTGTGGTAATACATGTTCAAAATTTTAGAGAAATCGGTTTGACGGCCATGCCCACTTTTATATATGGGTATTATAAAGTGGCCCAATAAAAACATTTTAAGCGATATCTTTGTCAAATGTAAAGGTAATTCATTGAAATTTTGTGGCATGATTTCTACAATAGACCGGAAACAAAAAATAGAAACATTTTGGAAAATGGGCGTGGCACCGCCTCCTTTTAGACAAAGGAATCTACGAGATTTCGGAGCCCATAACTCGACAAATAATTGAGATATTATGATGAAACTTGGTTTATTTACTTTTATAACTTGTATTAATAGACACGCAAAAATTTATTGAAATCTGTTTATGACCACGCCTACTTTTTAGCAAAGATATTTCTGGAGCACGCTTTGGAAATTTGTAACGTGACATCTTTGTAACTGGAAGTCATAAAGGAATGAAATTTTGCACAAAGAATAATATTCATATGCTTAGTTGGATGACTGATAAAAATTTTGAAAATGGACGTGGCTACGGGGCCATCCGGATCCACATTTTGACTCATATCTGGAGACCCGACCTAGGAATCACAATGAGTACACTTCTATATAAATTCTCTGCTCAATACCTTTCATTTGATACCAATATCGCCCAGAAACATTCGAGGGTCACCCGGGTCCATATTTTGACCCATATCTGGAGACCCGATCTAGGAATCATAATGAGTACACTTCTATATAAATTCTCTGCTGAATACTTTTCATTTGATACCAATATCGCCCAGAAACATTCGAGGGCCATCCGGGTCCACGTTTGACCCATATCTGGAGACCCGACCTAGGAATCACAATGGGCACTATTCTATGTAAATTCTCTGCTCAGCACCTTTCATTTGATTCTAATATCTCTCAGAAACATTCGAGGGTCATCCGGGTCCACGTTGTGACCCATATCTGGAGACCCGACCTAGGAATAACAATGAGTACTATTCTATGTAAATTCTCTGCTCAATACCTTTCATTTGATGCCAATATCGTCCAAAAATATTCAGGGGAAAGCCGGATCCCCGTTTTGACCTTCTGACCTATATCTCGGGAACCGACTTCCGGATTTGAAAAAAATATATATATATATAAACATATAAAAGCATATATATAAACATATAAAGCATATAAACCATCTAGGGCAAGGTACTAAGCTGGTGTGTAAATTTGGTCAAAATCCCTCCACGCATTTGGGCGAAAGCCGGCGACAAAGAAATGGGCTTGATTTATATATATATATATATAGATTATATTTAAAAAAAAAAAATAAATAAATTTGCAGTTGCAGCCGGGGGAATGTTCGATAACCAATACATTCAACTAATGTAGCTTGAATGGCCAACGTGACACTGATTAAAAACTTCTTCTTTTATTAAATAATTAAGAATCGTTTATTCATACATTGAAAAGGCATTCTTAAATTTTTTTATTTATACAGATTACATGAGTTGATTTATTCCGATTTTAAGCTATATACAAAACTTTTTCGTAAATCGCTGAGAGTTTTTGTATTGATTCAAAATTATATAAAGGATAAAGGTGCTAATTTAAATTTTATTTATAGTTTTATTTTGTTTTTTTATATATTTTTTTTTGTAAATCAGAATTAAAGGTGCTAAGATAAATTTTATTTATAGTTTTATTTTGTTTTTTTATATATATCTTTTTTTGTAAATCAGAATTACATAAAACACGTCTTCATAATTATATATAATTAGCTACACATTTTTGTATCTAATATTTATTTTAAAATCGTATATACGCGCTAAGCTCTTAGAGTCATTATTTTACACATCTAAATATGTATGTATGTATAAGTATGTGTATGTGTGTGAGAGTTTATTTGTATTAATTCTTTTTCTTTTGTTTTGCGATTTTAGCAGTATTAACTATTTACTACACCCTAATTAAAAATTTTCAACTTTTGATTTTACAACAACGCATTAATTAAACTGCTTTAAAAGTAGTTCAAAATTGAGCGTACACAAAATAAAAACAAAATTCATAGGATAGCATCCACGTTCATATGACAAAAAAAGAAATAGGAAAGAATCTAGAACAAAATATAAAACGATATTCTGCAGTTAATTGACAGGCTTAAACACTTGCATGCACTTATTTATATGTCTGTATTCAAATGAGGTAAAGCACAAAATATAAGTACATACAGAGAAGAAATAAAATTAATGCAGCAGCAAGAGTAATTTATAAAGAATTGCAAAAAAAAAAATAAAAAAAAAAATTGCAACAAAAAAAATTTAATTTAACAACACTAAGTAAATTCGCTTGAAGCGTACACTCTATAATTGTGTATATGCAAGAGTTTGTATTTATTTATTTATTTATAAATGTATGTCTGTTTCAACATGCGAGTACGTTTTGTATTTATAATTAATATCTAACCAAAGTCCAACAACCCGTAGTCTCATCGCGTCGATAGTAACGTGGCCGATTATCACGAAATACCGTTATAGCGGGAAACTGATTGTCCTGTATGAATTTGATAGTTGCACGTATCTAGAGAGAGCACAAAAAGTTGAATTTTAATATGTATATAAAAATAGAATTTAATACATACATAAAAAAATTAAAATTATGATCTCACCTGCATTGTGAAATGTGGCGGCTCGACATCTGGACTCGTGGATAGATGTTGCAACAAAAATTCGTCTGTCTGCGAAAGCCACAAATCGGCGCCACGTAATGGATCATAATTGAAAGGACCGATGCGTAACATGCCCAACGATGAGTCGTAAATATCCAAAACCTGTACAAAGAAAGAAAGAGAGTTTTGGTTAATAACTATGTTTTTATCTTTTAAAATCAAATAAGAAGTTTCTAAAGCAGAGTGCTCTCTTGGCGAACAAAAATCACGCTCTACGGGACGCTCAAGGTTCCAGACAGAAAAAATGGCATTTGGAGTATTAGAGAGGTCGAGTATCGGCGGAGGTTGAATGATGAGCTGTATGAGCTTTTAACAGACATCGACATTGTTCAGCGAATAAAGATCAAGCGGCTGCTTTGGGCAGCTCGTGTCGTGACAATGGATGAAAGTGCTGCGGCCCAGAAACTATTTCTACCGCTAAAGGTAGAAAAAAGGGAGACCTCCACTGCGTTGGGAAGATCAGGTGATTGGTATTCTCAATAGGCGCAACAAAACACTTAACAGAAACGACTGGAGCGCTTTACTGCGATCCGCCAGAATCGTCTAGACGGTAAGCGCCAATTAAGAAGAAATTTCTAAAACTCAACCCTTATATTGTCGTCTGTGTGAACGCTATTTCGAGTGTTTTTGAATCGAATTACGAAGTATGTATGTATGTTTTTTATATTTTTAAGTTTGGTTATTTACCAAATGTATATCTATACCTACATAGCCAACCTATGTACTAGGTCCTAGGACCATTTTAAATATAGGACTCCTAGGACAATTTTACATACAATAAATTTTCACTTACCGTTTGTGCACCCATAAAATTTCGGGCATCACGCAATTGCCTATCTGGGCCCCGATCTGGGAACGTTGCTGGAAATATTTCGCCGGTCTTTATATTAACACCAACACCATAAATAATTGGGTAATTGATGTCGCCACGTAGAATGGTATTTAGCTCACCGACGCAGGCTTGAGTCAGATCGATCTCGAGATGATGTTTGTGGAATGATTCTAAAGAAAAGTAAAATCAAAATGGAAAAATAATGCAATTTTATTCAATGAATAGCAGTAAAAGTAATAAAATGTTACAGTAAAAGTAATAAAATGTTACAGTAAAAGTAATAATATGTTAAACTTTTAATGCTATCATTATAATAATGGTTTGTTAAAGATAAACGAATCGAGTTCCCTTTATAATTTTTTTTTTTCGAAATTCTTAGCGCATTTCATGGCTAGGAGGATTGCATGACCACTGTCAGGGGTAGACATAATACGAGGGTTGTTTGATAAAATCCATGGAATGATATTGGACGATCGGAGAATAAAAGTGTGTGAAATAGCTGAGGCCACTGGCATCTCCATTGAGCGAATACATGAATATTTAGAGGGCTGCCGCGATTGCTTACACCCGAAAATGAGCGTAATCGTGTAACAACTTCAAAGGAGTGTTTGACACAATCCAAACAGTGGGTTTCTCCGGGTGTACGTGCTCCAAAGAAGCCCAAAGTGGGTCTGTCGGCCAATAACGTTATGGCCACAATTTATTGGGATAAACTAGGTGTCTTTCAAATCGGTTATCTTGAAAAGTGTTAAATAATTACTTAGAGATTTTGGACATATTCGAACTTGATTATTAAAAGAAAAAACGATCGCATTTGCCAAGAAAAAAATTCTTTTTCATCATGACAATGCACGACTGCACACGTGTGTCGTCACCATGGCAAAAGTACATAAATTGGGTTACGACTTGCTACCTCAACCACCATATTCTCCAGATTTAGCTCCCTCCGATTATTTCCTGTTTCCAAACCTGCAGAAATGGCTGGGTGGTAGATAGGAGCTTTGGACCAAATGAAGAGCTCATCACAGAAACAAATGCCAAAATTTTGAGAGCCGTGAAAAATCCCATTTTTTGGACGGAATGAAAAGAAATTGGAAAACGCTGGGCTAAGTACATATCGTCGTACCATACGAAAACTAGCATACGATTTTTTGTGTCTGACGAAAAGTAACAAGTTCAAGTTTTGGCCGACGAAAAGTAACAAAATCGAGTTTTGGCTGACGAAAAGTAACAAGTTCAACTTTTGGCTGACGAAAACTATCAATTTCGTTTAAACAACAACAATTTTAAATGTAAAAACAGTATATAATTACTGATACTTTTCGTCAGCCAGGAGTTGAACTTGTTACTTTTCGTCAGCCAAAACTCAATTTTGTTACTTTTCGTCGGCCAAAAGTCAGATGTTCTACTTTTCGTACAGAATTTTTTTATTGATGGCTTTCGCCAGAAATTTTAAATATGTTAGTTTTCACATGGTACGACGATATGTATATCGAGCTAAAAGTAGATTATGTTGAAAAATAAAATTGATTTTTGCGGAAAAAGTTATTGCTTATTCAAAAGTCACGGAATTATCAAGGCTTTTTTTTTACTATGGCAGTGTGATAAGTCAGTGAATTTTAGAATAAAATATATTTTTTCACCATGTAAGCGTTTAATTTTTCCAATTGTGTTATTCCTTCACAGAGCCCGTTACTGCCAGACCTGCGCCACGTTATAAAGCCTGAAATTTTTTCGGCACATACCTGCTACCAATCCAACTATAAATGATGGTATAGGCAATATGAAATTTGAATCGTCGCGATTTTAGCAGATATCAAGCGAAAAATATAAAAAAAAATAAGAAAAAAAAAAACTCTAGTTTCGTTATATTGGGAATCGTATATAATTTTCTCGGACTTATCAAACTTCCATCGTAATTTTGATGCTTGTTTGGGCCATAAATCGAAAGCGGTATTTCTTTTATGCAAGTAAAGAACCACCATTATCCCTAAGAGACACCCAATTACAAAATTAAAATAAAATTTTACCTTCGACACTTTCCTACTGTAAGAAGAAAACAACAAGCCATTAAAATATCCACTATGATCTTCTCAGTTTATTTAATATGTTGTAGTAGGTATGTATGTATGTATGTATTAATTTCGCCTGCTTATAAAGTCGAATTGCACTTTTTATGAACAGATACGACAATAGAAACATACATATGTACATATTTATATGTATAAATACACACCTAACAAAACTTAACATATTTGCATATACATACGTACATATTTACTTTAAATTTTAACTTACGCATTATGCTATAGAATACATCCTCGCCATAACCTTGCGGATCTCGGTAGCCACCAATTAATTGCAACTCAATACGTCCCTCTGGATAACCTAAGGCCAATTCTTGTACGCGTGCAACCATTGTGCAAACAGCCTCATCTACGCCGGTGCCATCAAAGTGCGCCAAAGCCACAGCACCTGAACCTATGCAACGTGAGCGACAAAAATGTATTAGAGTAGAAAATATTAGTAAAAGAAAAGAAAAAAAAAATCATAAGGATGAATAAATATAAGAAATGCATCCATACTTTTGTTACATGAATATCAAAGAAAGCAACATGACAAAAAGGAGTAAGGAGTGCGCCTTATTCCTTAATCTTTTAAGTAAAACGAAGCCAATTTGTACAAAGAAAGGCTTCTATGTAGCAACAAATATACATACATACATACATATTTACGCTTGTATGTATGTCTGTGTATGCACTTACCCGAATGTCTGACCACAACAATAATGCACGTTGTGGCATCATCCGCTCCAATAATGTTGATATTCTTGTCGTGCGGCGCTGCTGCAGCCATTTCACGTTGGCCCACATACAGTAGCCCCACCGGCCCAACCGACTTTGTCGGTATCGATAACAATTGTTGCGCATAATCTCGATAGACAGGATGTTGTAGAAAGAGACTGTTTGTATCCATGGGACAATCGTCCTGCAGCACACCATTCAATACCAACACCATTTTTTTGTATTTAATTGAATTTTGTTATTAAATCAAAATCAATATAAGGAAATTTAGTTTTTTTTGTTGTTGTTCTTGTTGACGTTGTAGCACGTCTGCACGTGTTTGCAGTATTTTTTCTCTTCCGATTTTTAACTCTGTATATCAGTCTAAATCTGTGAAGGGGAGGAAGAGAAAGGGGAAATGGAATTTCAATAATTCATTTGAATTTGATCATAAAATACATAAATCTACATACTACATAATATTATTATTATTATGTATGTATGTACATTAGGTGGCCGTTGTGATGCAGTGAGTAGAGTGCTCGCCTGCTATGCCAGAGGTCTCGGGTTCAAACCACGGTCCGAGCAAAACACCAAAACAATTTTTCTAATTAGTAAAAATCCAATTGTTGGGTTTTTTAAGAGCAGCGGTCACCTCTCGGCAGTGGGCGGCACACAGTGCTTCGTCTCCATATAGTGAATCGGCAAAATTAGAGGAGTACTCGCAGAACAATGACATGACTACCTCCCATATGTCCTTGATTTTAAAGTTGTGATTTCAACTTCAATTTCAAACAGAATGAAATCAAATTTGGTATATATTTATAGAATTATGCTTTTAAACTAGGTTATAGGTTTCGTTCTTTTATATGAAAGGATATAACTACCTCCCATATATCCTTAATTTTAAAATTGTGATTTCAACTTCAATTTCAAACAGAATGAAATGAAATTTGGTGTATGTTTATAGAATTATGTTTTTAAACTAGTTGACGAGTTTCGTCCTTTTAAGTGCAAGGACATGACTACCTCCTATATATCCTTTTTTACAAAAAGTAATTTTTAGATTAACATGTAATCACAATACATTAAAAACGAACTATAACATATATAATTATCCTTTTAGAATCAAGGATGGACTACTCCCGTTAGTTATTGCAAAAAATGGTTCTAAAGAAAATTACTTTTAAATTTGTTCAGAAAATATGTTGGTTGTTATAGTTTAATCATTAAATAATTTTTGAACCTTTTTCTTTTTTGGTAGCAAAACCTTCTGGCATAGAATCGAAAATAAAAATAAAAAATAGTCGTTTTTTCTTGTTTTTTTTTTTAAATTTTGTCAAACTGTGTAAAATTATTTGTGTCTCACCTAAAAAAGTTAGTATTACATGTATGTTTTTTGTCAGTATTTGTCACATATTTATATATACTGTATATTTTATCCTAATTAGGCTAATTTCCTATAGCATGAGAGAAAAAATAGTTCCATATATTAATTTTGGTAAATTTTTTCCATACCATATATGTATATAAGGTTCTGTAGAATTTTCTAAAATTTTGAAAATATGGCTTTACAAAATTGTACAATTTCTACATTTCCGGCAAAAAGCAGTGCAATTTGTTTACAGATTCTACTAGACCACTTCAAAGTTAACCAAATTCGCAAATAAAAAAATAGGCGTTCTTTTTTAATTTTTTGGTTGACTCCACCAAACTTTTTAGTAATTTTTTGAACTCCAATAAAAAAGTCGCAAATGTTTCGATGAAACTAGTCACCTTTCTGAAATAAATCATTTATCAAAAGTTATTTCAGCTATTTGGGCATATAATGGTAAGCAAATGTGGCAAGTTTCAGAGTAATACGATTTAAAATGAATTTTTGGCAATTTTTTTTGTAACACACTAAAAATCGTATTACCTTAAAACAGTTTTGCTTCAAAATTTTACTGATTTTAGCGACCTCTATTGGCAACAAAAGCATGAGATTATAAATTCTATTTATACATTTATTCCAGGTGATATGTTAGCTTCACAAAAATATATATTACTTGAATAAATTACGCAGTTTATTTTATCTTAATTTTGCCTATGGGACGAAGCACTCTGCGGCATACCCTCCGAGTGTTTTTCTGCCATGAAAAAGCTTCTCACAAAAAATGCATTCGCCGTTCGGAGCAGGCATAAAACTGTAGGTGCACCCAATTAGTAGGAAAAACAAAAAGGAGCACAACTCGAATTGGGAGAGAAGCTCGGCCATAAAACTCGTCAGAGTTATAATAGCGCCATTGTATTATTATTATTATTACATTAGAGCATATCGCGAAAAAAAATGTTCGCCGTACGCCCCCCATATGATTTCTTTTTCGAAAACATTTCTGGAAAAACTTTTTATTTTTGTTTTTTTTTTGACACCGCTAGATGTCGCTAAAATTCGTTTTTTTCATATTTTCGGTATTTATGGTCCGATCCCTAAGTTTGATACACCGATCTCTTTGGCTTGAGAGGACGCTTCTAATTCATAATTGTTTATATCACCTTAATGTACCTTTTTTTTGCCGGCATGTTAAACATCGTCAAAAAATATTAATCTTTTGCAAATGAAGTATTTCGATCCATTCAGTAGAACGGGAAATAAAACAAATTTAACATTCCGAGGAATATAAGTTTTTCGCTTCCTGTGATCTTTTAGGTTCATTATACAAAGATTTTTTCTGAAGAGACTCCTACTGAAATTTTACGCCGAATAATTTTCTAGAACATTTTAACCATCTACCACCGCTGAAAAAGTGTTATTTTGACACCTTTTTATACAGTCAGGAAATAGTATTTTTAAGGTCGCTAGAGGGCTAAAATGTTCTAGAAAATTGTTCGCCATAAAATTTCAGTAGGAATCCCTTCAGAAAAAATCTTTGTAAAAGGGTAGCATAAAAGCATCACTAAAATTCAATATAATGTTGAATGTTCCACTATAACCCCCGATAATCGTAAAGGAAAACGAGGCCTCCATTGTGTGACAGCAGAAGCTTGCTTTGCCGCCATAAATCATAAGGATTATACGCCGATGGACTTTCCAGTTTATATTGTTGCTGGTGATATTATGGCGTCTGATTTGTTGCGTATCCATTTTGATATACATACATACATATACATATATGCTAAATAACTATGGATAGGAGTTCTTATAATCGTTTTTGGCATTCATATCGTAAATTTGGTATGTGCTATGTATTTTTTATTAAAAATTTTGTCATTGCTCTGTTGTTGTTGTCCATTCATAAAGTGCCTGCGTCTGCTTGTCCACTTTCTTGGCTGCACTATGCCAAATTGCAATTTTGGAAGTGTTTGTGCATGTGGACTAAGAAGTGCTGTGGAAAGTTATGTTTAACATGTCGCTGAAATTAAAATTGAATTTATTGTTATATGACATCGTCTCTGCGTAGGTAGTCAACAATCACATACAACTCACATATGTATGTAGGTACAACTGTATATGGATGTATGTATCTTCAGGTGTACGTATGTATGTATGTATAGTGGGGTGGTCCCTAAAATCAAATGAACATTGTTTTTAGTCTAACCCCCTAAATCGGTTAAAGTACGTTCAAAGGAGCCAAAGTTCAAATAACTATATGGGGCCCCTGTGCGACACCCCTGAACGGTCACCGATTGGGACCGAAATTTGCATTTGGTATTTTTGAGTACACGACAATCGATTTTGGGCATTTGATATATCAAAAATTAAACTTCATTTTTTGAATCTCCATAGAGTTTTCTGAACTTTGATTCACCGATTCCGATTGGGACAAAACTTTATACATATGTGGTATCTTCGACTATATTAGCATCGACCTAGGGGGTGAGGTTGAGGCAATATACTACAAAATTTGTCTCCATACATTTGGGAACCACGCTCATGTACATATGTATACAGCCCCCCCCCCCCCCCCCGTGCGCACGGCCCTGTATGTATATATATTTATTTGATGATAATCATACATTATCGTCCATTTTCCATGAAAGGAGCAATTTACTTTAAGGTGCGTTTCTGTTGGAGCTGCGATACTGGCGTGGTTAGTGGTTTTAGTAGCGACTAATGTATAGAGGACATGGATGAGAAAATAATATCAGATGAAAAGGGGATTTTAGCAAAATTATATGGTAGGTATTTACTACACCACCATATAGTATATGTATATGTAGATGCCACTTTAAGTTGCAAAATCAAACGACGGCCTGTTACTCGCTTCTCGTTGCAACAATTCCATTCAGCAATTAATCTTATAAAATTACGATTCCAAATACATGTATTGAATCACCAATTAACGCATTTAACCATATTTGGCTGCTCTTCTCACCATCGACTGCCAACATTTGTCACAATCAATGAAGTGTCAATCGATGACACCAAATAACAATAACAATCAAACAGAAAGAACGGGTACTTAGGAAAACAAGTAGCAAATGGCGCAGTAAAAAAAAATGTGGCGTGAGAGCAGAACAAAAATGAATGAATGACAAACAAGCATATGAACAGACAACAATCGGCCAGTTAATAACAATTAAGAGCACAAGTCAACAATTTTCTTCAATAATTTAATAAAAATGTCACCGCAACATACTGGCATATATGTACGTACATATGTACGTATCTATATATTCATACATATGTAAGTATGTATATGATACAAAAATGCACACACAAATCTACTATACATACGGACTTCTAATAGACAAGATTCGATTGCTATCCGCCGCTCTGTCCAGCCATCCACTATGTCGTGTTCCATTTCGTCGCCGCTTCTGTTAGGCAAATTTACAACCCAGCAAACACAGTCTCTAACGTTAGAAAATTTGTCCAGAGATAACTAGTATAATCCTCTAACTACACTGGATCACAAAATGAAATTTTTTGTCTGTACTTTGGACGTGACTATCCTATCTATATGTAAAATCGGTCGCTGATTCCGAAAATCGGGTTCATTTTTAATTCTATGGGAAGGTTTTTGAGATATCGGCAATTTACCGTTATTTGGCCAATGGGTACACTTAATCCAGTATAGCTCTTTAACACAGTGAGTTATCTTCTTTGGGGTGACACCATACGATTTTTCTAATTAGTAAAAATCCAATTGTTGGGTTTTTTAAGAGCAGCGGTCACCTCTCGGCAGTGGGCGGCACACAGTGCTTCGTCTCCATATAGTGAATCGGCAAAATTAGAGGAGTACTCGCAGAACAATGACATGACTACCTCCCATATGTCCTTGATTTTAAAGTTGTGATTTCAACTTCAATTTCAAACAGAATGAAATCAAATTTGGTATATATTTATAGAATTATGCTTTTAAACTAGGTTATAGGTTTCGTTCTTTTATATGAAAGGATATAACTACCTCCCATATATCCTTAATTTTAAAATTGTGATTTCAACTTCAATTTCAAACAGAATGAAATGAAATTTGGTGTATGTTTATAGAATTATGTTTTTAAACTAGTTGACGAGTTTCGTCCTTTTAAGTGCAAGGACATGACTACCTCCTATATATCCTTTTTTACAAAAAGTAATTTTTAGATTAACATGTAATCACAATACATTAAAAACGAACTATAACATATATAATTATCCTTTTAGAATCAAGGATGGACTACTCCCGTTAGTTATTGCAAAAAATGGTTCTAAAGAAAATTACTTTTAAATTTGTTCAGAAAATATGTTGGTTGTTATAGTTTAATCATTAAATAATTTTTGAACCTTTTTCTTTTTTGGTAGCAAAACCTTCTGGCATAGAATCGAAAATAAAAATAAAAAATAGTCGTTTTTTCTTGTTTTTTTTTTTAAATTTTGTCAAACTGTGTAAAATTATTTGTGTCTCACCTAAAAAAGTTAGTATTACATGTATGTTTTTTGTCAGTATTTGTCACATATTTATATATACTGTATATTTTATCCTAATTAGGCTAATTTCCTATAGCATGAGAGAAAAAATAGTTCCATATATTAATTTTGGTAAATTTTTTCCATACCATATATGTATATAAGGTTCTGTAGAATTTTCTAAAATTTTGAAAATATGGCTTTACAAAATTGTACAATTTCTACATTTCCGGCAAAAAGCAGTGCAATTTGTTTACAGATTCTACTAGACCACTTCAAAGTTAACCAAATTCGCAAATAAAAAAATAGGCGTTCTTTTTTAATTTTTTGGTTGACTCCACCAAACTTTTTAGTAATTTTTTGAACTCCAATAAAAAAGTCGCAAATGTTTCGATGAAACTAGTCACCTTTCTGAAATAAATCATTTATCAAAAGTTATTTCAGCTATTTGGGCATATAATGGTAAGCAAATGTGGCAAGTTTCAGAGTAATACGATTTAAAATGAATTTTTGGCAATTTTTTTTGTAACACACTAAAAATCGTATTACCTTAAAACAGTTTTGCTTCAAAATTTTACTGATTTTAGCGACCTCTATTGGCAACAAAAGCATGAGATTATAAATTCTATTTATACATTTATTCCAGGTGATATGTTAGCTTCACAAAAATATATATTACTTGAATAAATTACGCAGTTTATTTTATCTTAATTTTGCCTATGGGACGAAGCACTCTGCGGCATACCCTCCGAGTGTTTTTCTGCCATGAAAAAGCTTCTCACAAAAAATGCATTCGCCGTTCGGAGCAGGCATAAAACTGTAGGTGCACCCAATTAGTAGGAAAAACAAAAAGGAGCACAACTCGAATTGGGAGAGAAGCTCGGCCATAAAACTCGTCAGAGTTATAATAGCGCCATTGTATTATTATTATTATTACATTAGAGCATATCGCGAAAAAAAATGTTCGCCGTACGCCCCCCATATGATTTCTTTTTCGAAAACATTTCTGGAAAAACTTTTTATTTTTGTTTTTTTTTTGACACCGCTAGATGTCGCTAAAATTCGTTTTTTTCATATTTTCGGTATTTATGGTCCGATCCCTAAGTTTGATACACCGATCTCTTTGGCTTGAGAGGACGCTTCTAATTCATAATTGTTTATATCACCTTAATGTACCTTTTTTTTGCCGGCATGTTAAACATCGTCAAAAAATATTAATCTTTTGCAAATGAAGTATTTCGATCCATTCAGTAGAACGGGAAATAAAACAAATTTAACATTCCGAGGAATATAAGTTTTTCGCTTCCTGTGATCTTTTAGGTTCATTATACAAAGATTTTTTCTGAAGAGACTCCTACTGAAATTTTACGCCGAATAATTTTCTAGAACATTTTAACCATCTACCACCGCTGAAAAAGTGTTATTTTGACACCTTTTTATACAGTCAGGAAATAGTATTTTTAAGGTCGCTAGAGGGCTAAAATGTTCTAGAAAATTGTTCGCCATAAAATTTCAGTAGGAATCCCTTCAGAAAAAATCTTTGTAAAAGGGTAGCATAAAAGCATCACTAAAATTCAATATAATGTTGAATGTTCCACTATAACCCCCGATAATCGTAAAGGAAAACGAGGCCTCCATTGTGTGACAGCAGAAGCTTGCTTTGCCGCCATAAATCATAAGGATTATACGCCGATGGACTTTCCAGTTTATATTGTTGCTGGTGATATTATGGCGTCTGATTTGTTGCGTATCCATTTTGATATACATACATACATATACATATATGCTAAATAACTATGGATAGGAGTTCTTATAATCGTTTTTGGCATTCATATCGTAAATTTGGTATGTGCTATGTATTTTTTATTAAAAATTTTGTCATTGCTCTGTTGTTGTTGTCCATTCATAAAGTGCCTGCGTCTGCTTGTCCACTTTCTTGGCTGCACTATGCCAAATTGCAATTTTGGAAGTGTTTGTGCATGTGGACTAAGAAGTGCTGTGGAAAGTTATGTTTAACATGTCGCTGAAATTAAAATTGAATTTATTGTTATATGACATCGTCTCTGCGTAGGTAGTCAACAATCACATACAACTCACATATGTATGTAGGTACAACTGTATATGGATGTATGTATCTTCAGGTGTACGTATGTATGTATGTATAGTGGGGTGGTCCCTAAAATCAAATGAACATTGTTTTTAGTCTAACCCCCTAAATCGGTTAAAGTACGTTCAAAGGAGCCAAAGTTCAAATAACTATATGGGGCCCCTGTGCGACACCCCTGAACGGTCACCGATTGGGACCGAAATTTGCATTTGGTATTTTTGAGTACACGACAATCGATTTTGGGCATTTGATATATCAAAAATTAAACTTCATTTTTTGAATCTCCATAGAGTTTTCTGAACTTTGATTCACCGATTCCGATTGGGACAAAACTTTATACATATGTGGTATCTTCGACTATATTAGCATCGACCTAGGGGGTGAGGTTGAGGCAATATACTACAAAATTTGTCTCCATACATTTGGGAACCACGCTCATGTACATATGTATACAGCCCCCCCCCCCCCCCCCCCCCCCGTGCGCACGGCCCTGTATGTATATATATTTATTTGATGATAATCATACATTATCGTCCATTTTCCATGAAAGGAGCAATTTACTTTAAGGTGCGTTTCTGTTGGAGCTGCGATACTGGCGTGGTTAGTGGTTTTAGTAGCGACTAATGTATAGAGGACATGGATGAGAAAATAATATCAGATGAAAAGGGGATTTTAGCAAAATTATATGGTAGGTATTTACTACACCACCATATAGTATATGTATATGTAGATGCCACTTTAAGTTGCAAAATCAAACGACGGCCTGTTACTCGCTTCTCGTTGCAACAATTCCATTCAGCAATTAATCTTATAAAATTACGATTCCAAATACATGTATTGAATCACCAATTAACGCATTTAACCATATTTGGCTGCTCTTCTCACCATCGACTGCCAACATTTGTCACAATCAATGAAGTGTCAATCGATGACACCAAATAACAATAACAATCAAACAGAAAGAACGGGTACTTAGGAAAACAAGTAGCAAATGGCGCAGTAAAAAAAAATGTGGCGTGAGAGCAGAACAAAAATGAATGAATGACAAACAAGCATATGAACAGACAACAATCGGCCAGTTAATAACAATTAAGAGCACAAGTCAACAATTTTCTTCAATAATTTAATAAAAATGTCACCGCAACATACTGGCATATATGTACGTACATATGTACGTATCTATATATTCATACATATGTAAGTATGTATATGATACAAAAATGCACACACAAATCTACTATACATACGGACTTCTAATAGACAAGATTCGATTGCTATCCGCCGCTCTGTCCAGCCATCCACTATGTCGTGTTCCATTTCGTCGCCGCTTCTGTTAGGCAAATTTACAACCCAGCAAACACAGTCTCTAACGTTAGAAAATTTGTCCAGAGATAACTAGTATAATCCTCTAACTACACTGGATCACAAAATGAAATTTTTTGTCTGTACTTTGGACGTGACTATCCTATCTATATGTAAAATCGGTCGCTGATTCCGAAAATCGGGTTCATTTTTAATTCTATGGGAAGGTTTTTGAGATATCGGCAATTTACCGTTATTTGGCCAATGGGTACACTTAATCCAGTATAGCTCTTTAACACAGTGAGTTATCTTCTTTGGGGTGACACCATACGAAAGAAAATTAAATTTCCTTTTCACGGCTCCTATAACATTTTTCTCTAACTCTTATAGTTTCTGAAATATTGACGATTAAATTTTAATTTTTTCGATTTTTTACGATTTTTTGAAGAAAAAATTGACTTTGTCAGACAATATCTTTAAAACCAATGTCTTCACCTTCGGTTTTAATCTTTTACGTGAAGCTCCATTCCATTAGCAAAAAAATAAGCTATCAACGAAGAAAATCCATGGTAAAATGGAAAAGTTATAGGCGATCAAGTAAATACAGCCAAGTCGCACAATGCCTCTACACGGGTATATTTTATGCATGTTATACCCGTAAATGGGCTTGTATCTACCGCGCTGCCAATGTGCTGCTACTGCAGATGTGTAGGTATTGGTACAATATGCATAGAATGTACGCGTGCAGAGGCATTGCGCGACCTGGCTGTATTTACTTGATCGCCTATAACTTTTCCATTTTACAATGGATTTTCATCGTTGATAGCTTATTTTTTTGGTAATAGAATGGAGCTTCATGAAAAGGAGTAAAACCGAAGGTAAAAATATTGGTTTTAAAGATATTGCCTGACAAAGTCAATTTTTTCTTCAAAAAATCGTAAAAAATCGAAAAAATTAAAATTTAATCGTCAATATTTCAGAAACTATAAGAGTTAGAGAAAAATGTTATAGGAGCCGTGAAAAGCAAATTTAATTTTATTTCGTTTGGTGTCACCCTAAGGAATATAACTCACTGTGTTAAAGAGATATACAGGATTAAGTGGACACATTGGCCAAATAACGGTAAATTGCCGATATCTCAAAAACCTTCCCATAGAATTAAAAATGAACCCGATTTTCGGAATCAGCGACCGATTTTACATATAGAAAGGATGGTTGCGTTCAGAGTATTTTTTGGCTGTAGAGCAGTGCTATTTGCAAATTGGTAACTAGGCTTGAGAACTACAATATAATACTATTATAGAATAATCAAGAAGGAGCCAAATCTCAAGCCTGTTATCGATTCTCGATATATTTTTATGATTTATTACATTTTACCTACATTAAATTTTACGCAAAATTCTCGTAAAGTGACTGCATAAAGATATACATATACATTTTTATATATTCGTACAAATTTCAGTTAATAAAATCTGAACACTGCAAAATCATGAAAAGTAAACAAAGCTCTGTTTTTAATTTCAATTGGAAGTCTATGCAAATTCTCACTGGAATCTCATTAGAGCACTAAATTACAATTTGATTAGAGAATTATAATTTTATCGATTTATTATTTGGACAAAATATTATATTTGTGTAATTTTATCGACTTGAGAATTATGTCACATTTTGTTTGAAAACGCTATGATTCTCGAGTTTTTCGGGTCGTTCTCTAATGTTAGAGGTTTGAGAATGAGGCTAGTTCTCGAGTCATTCTCAAATCGATATTTAACCTCCTTGTTTGTTGGGAATAAGCAAAAGCAATTGACGTTAGTTTGCTGGCTGGCAGGCAAGCGGATTGTAATAGACAAACGAATATTCAAAATGCTTGTAAATTTGCATTGGTGGCTTGCTTGCCTACAATTGGGCCCCGAGGACAAATGTCCATGTATACGAGTTCGCGAATATTACCATGTGCCATAAATTGTTGACATGCGACCAGTCAGTTATATATATGTACATACATACATACGTATGTGCACTGCAATGCATTTTTCGTTATGAAAATATGGTAGAAGGCAGAAATGCTCCTCCTTTAGTTCATTTTTATACTCAGCTGTACTAGTACACAGAGTATTATAGTTTTGATTTCCTAACGGTGGATTGTAACAGAATGAAATAATCGAGATAGATATAGACTTATATATATCAAAATGATCAGGGTGAAAAGAGAAATCGATTGAGCCATGTCCGTCCGTCTGTCCGACAGGAACGGATGGTATTGAAAATGGGCGAAATCGGACCATGACCACGCCCACCTCCCCTATATAGAGCTAGAGTGATAAAATTTCACACACGTATTGAGCTCAGGCCCTTATGAAGAAATATGGTGAAATTTTGGAAAATGGGCGGTGCCACGCCCACTTATTAAGGGGCAAACATTGAAAGTTTTATGAGTCATAACTCAGAAACCGTTGAAGATATATCGATGAAATTTGGTAGGCGTGATATACTTACTTAGGCAAATAGTTGGACGAAAAATTGCCAAAATCGGTTGACGACCACGCCTACTTTTATATATGGGTATTATAAAGTGACCTAATAAAAACATTTTAAGCGATATCTCTGTCAAATATAAAGATATATCATTGAAATTTTATGGAAGGTGTCCAACTATGGACATAAAACAAAAAATACAAAAATTTTGGAAAATGGGCGTGGCACCGCCTCCTTTTAGAAGCAGGAATATACGAGATTTCTGAGCCCATAACTCGACAAATAATCGATATATTATGACGAAACTTGGTGTATACACTTTTATTACTTGTGGTAATACATGTTCAAAATTTTAGCGAAAGCGGTTGACGACCACGCCCACTTTTATATATGGGTATCATAAAGTGGCCTAGTAAAAACATTTTAAGCGATATCTTTGTCAAATATAAAGATAATTCATTGAAATTTTGTGGCATGAGTTCTACAATAGATCGGAAACAAAAAATAGAAAAATTTCGGAAAATGGGCGTGGCACCGCCTCTTTTCAGACAAAGAAATCAACGAGATTTCGGAGCCCATAACTCGACAAATAATTGAGATATTATGACGAAACTTGGTTTATACACTTTTATAACTTGTGTTAATAGACACGCAAAAATTTATTGAAATCGGTTTATGACCACGCCTACTTTTTAACAAAGATATTTCTGGAACACCCTTTTGGAATTTCTAACTTAACATCTTTGTAACTCATAAAGGGATGAAATTTTGCACAAAGAATAATATATATATATATATATATATATATAATTAGTTGGATGACTGACAAAAATTTAGAAAATGGGCGTGGCTACGCCCACTTTATGCAGCACTCGCTTTATATAAAATACACCGTGTTTCCATCAAACGCAAACAAACAATTAAAGCATACAGCTGAGTATCTAATGTTCGATTCCACTCGAACTTAGGCTTCCTTACTTGTTATTTCTTACAGCTCTACTCCAGAGCAGCAAAACGCGGCTGTTATGGCCAGGAGCTGTCCAAACACAAGGCGAGCGAATAAAATAGAATGAAGGTGAGTGTTTTTTCGCTGTTATACATACAAAACTGACTGACGTTGCCTTTGGACAAAGACATTGTAGTAATTTAAATATGATTGAGCTGTCAACTTCGTTGATACGGAATGTTGCTTACAAATGCCTACAAATGCCATTAACGAATTTGGGAATATACATATCCGTGTTCATATGGAACAGTAGCTTACTTTAGAAAAAAATTCATCAGTTTCGAAAAATCTGAAAGAAATACATCTCAGAATAAATTATGCAGTTTTTTAAACGTCTTCTCAGATTTTAAACCACCTCCAGTCTCAATGATTTCACTATAAAATTTTGTGCGGGGACTCACTAGAAAATTACAAAAAATTACAAATATCTTGCAACTTTAAATTTCGACATAAGCTACTGTTCAATATGACCACAGATACGTACATAACAGTTAAGTTTTGTTACAGTCCACCTGTCTATGTACCTATTCTTGCTTTATTCTGCACAATTTTTAAAATCATGCAGTTATAAAGTGATGAACAACAGTAAAAAAAAAAACAAGTAAAAGCGCGGCTGTCTTCGGCCGTACCGAAGACTTCATACCTTTCATGAGTGGGGAAATGAAAAGTTACCTATGTATGTACATAGCCTGATTAAGTTTAATTTATAAATTTAATTCTGTGGGTTATTTATGGAAAGATTTATTAGAAAAAATGGTGTCTTGGCTATTTAAATGGAGGAGCTACACACCAAAATGTCCATATCTGAACAATCGGTTGTATGGGAGGTATATGTTATAGTGGTCCGATCTTGACAATTTTCGGTAATCCCGTTTGGGCCCATATGGGTACAAATACTTCAAAATTTCACGCCGTTAGCTGTTAAAATGGAGGAGTTATACACCAAAATGTCCATATCTGAACAATCGGTTGTATGGGAGCTATATGTTATAGTTAGAGCTCGGAAAAATAGGTGAAATCAAATGCTACATTTTGTAAATTTTGTTTGTTTTCAGTGGCGAGATCACAATTTAAATATAAAGGGGTACCATATTGGTATGGTGGGTGAAAATTTTAATAGAAAAGTTCTTAATCATGTTATACAAATTTGTAGTTTGAATAAACATACAGTGGTGTGTGAAGAAATAAAGCCAAAGAGGGATTTAGTTTCTTTGACATTTTTACTGAAAAAAAGTATGAAGAACACTCGTACGTCTTGCGTTTAGAAAAAAAAAACAAAATTTATTTCAATTTTGTATTTTATATTTTTGCACATCGTCAAGCTTTTTGAAAGCAAACAAAACTGGCTGTAATGAAAATAAAATTTGGGAAAATTAAGTAAATTATGGCATAGTTAATGTTCTAATAGCTCATAAACAAAAATGCAAAACCGTTTTTACTACGAGAGATATTTGCATTTTTACAGATATGGAATTATGCCGAGTATCCAATTGGAAAAATGTAAACACTGAAATGATCATAAGAAAAAATAGGAAAGTTCAAATCAATTTTTTTTTACTCAAAATATGCAAATGTTTAAAGTCAGACCACTACAAATTAAAAAGCTGTGTTATATATTCCATTTGCTAATATGCACTTGCCTCATTTTTATTCAAAATATATTTGGTTTAAAATTGTAATTGTTTTTCCTTCACTTGCGAAGATTTTGTCTCAAATTTAAGCGAGTCACTACAAGTTTTCAATATTTTCTTTATTGTTTATAATTATATATTTATTTATTATTTATTTATTATACTTTATTTATTATTATTCTTCATTATTATATTTATTTATTGTAGCTTTCTTTGCAATTTTTCACGTGCAACTCATAAAAACCCTTAATAATTGATTTTTCTGGCATCCTAGTAAGCAAAATATCCAATTGCATTCACGGGGGGCTTAGACCCGAACTCACCCCACCCTTAAACTTGCCACTGGATATGCTACTTCAAAATTTCACACCGTTAGCTGTTAAAATGGAGGAGTTATACACCAAAATGTGTATATCTGAATAATCGGATGTAGTGGAACTATATGTTATAGTGGTCCGATCTTGACAATTTTCGGTAACCTTGTTTGGGCCAAAATGGGTACGTCTACCTCAAAGTGTCATGTCCTTGGCTGTTTAAATGGGGAAGTTATGCACAAATTACATTCAAAAATTTCATGTATATCTGAATAATCGGTTGTTTTCTATATGTTATAGTGGTCCGATTCGGCCGGTTCCGAC
Organism: Urophora cardui; assembly: GCA_960531455.1. NCBI lineage: Eukaryota > Metazoa > Arthropoda > Insecta > Diptera > Tephritidae > Urophora > Urophora cardui. The sequence continues at coordinate 126,593,985 of OY482670.1, read as the reverse complement.
AAATGATCAGCTGCATATAACAAAATACCTGTATTCCGTTATAAGTTATAATACCATTTCATTCTCATGAAAGGTATAATATATGCCGACTGCAAATGTTCCACGCTTTTGATGAAGCAGTTTAATGTGAGTAATGTTCTTCTCTAATTTATCGAATCATAAAATTGAGTTAAAAACTTTTCCCCCTAAGTCAGCGATAGTGCACAATTAGGATTTTAAATTGCTCAAAGACTCTTAATGGTTAAGCTCAAGTCCGAAAATAGTATGTGTAAAGTAAGCCTTCAACAAATTTCCCTCTTTCAATTTTCACATTTTCTACACGATTGCATTTATTATGCAAAAAGTGCTTATTATATTACTGGCAAAGAATACGAATGTATGTATTTACATTAAGGTGGTCCCCAATTGCATGGTGAAAAATTGTATATTATATTCAGCGTTGCCACTTTGGTTATTTTTTACCAAAATTGGTAATTTTTTTTCTGCAAAACCGATGTTGGTAATTTGGTAACTTTTTTTTCGGTTTGGTAATTTTTCCATGCCTTGAGCTAATACCGCCATCGAAAATTTTTACACATTTAGTATACACTTATTTCCTATAGTTTAATGCTCTAACAAAAGTAGTTCAAGGGATATACATACTACAACATGAAAATCTGAGGTGCCTCTTCACTGGCACCTCCATCATCGCATGGGCATGAAAAAAGGTTCTGCAAATCTATGGAAACATTTCTTTCATATGATATATGTACATATATGTATTTTATTGTGACACGATGACATTAAGACCTGCACTTTGGTACGACAAAAAATAAGTTATATAGATATATGTGTGATATATAATATATAATGTATGTGATATATTATATATAGATGACAAACTAAACTTTATTAGTCCCATTTATAGTTCCCATATATAAAAGAAGATATGGTCGTCAAACCGATTGGACAATTTTTCTTCCAAACGTTTGCCTTAGCAAGTAAATCACGCTTTCCAAATTTCATCTTATATCTACTACGGTTTCTGAGTTATTTATGACTTTAAAACTTTCAGAATTTATCCTTTCATAAGTAGGTGTAGCACCGCCCATTTTCGAGAATTTCAATTTATTTCTTTATAACGGCGTAAGCTCATTGCATGGATGGAATTTCATCCATTATCGCTTTTTGCGGATTTTTGATATATACTATATAGGGAAAGTGGGCGTGGTTATAGTCCAATTTCGCCCATTTCCAATAACAACCGTCCCTGTCTAGTTAGGAAACTCTGTACCAAATTTCATCAAAATATTTCACTTTTACTAAGTACAGTTGAGTATAATAATTTGGGAGAAAATGTGCTAAGTCCACAAAAAAAAAACAAAATCATAGAAAGCAAACGTGCTAAGTCCTAAAGAAGCTCATAACTGTGGCTTTATTTTAAAATTTGCCGATAACTGGTATCTTAGCACGACCATCTGAGGAAGAAAACTGCATTTTCAGATTTTTATAATAGTAACAACAAAAAAAGTTAAGAGGTTTTTTGCCTCTCCTGAAAAGTTACTATAAATGGACTTAGCACATTTGCTCACGAAGCCAACGATATAATATGCGATATTTGTGTACTAAAATGACTTATAGTCAGAGATGTGATTTTCATTATTTATAAAGAAAATGGTAATTTTTTGGTATTTTTTTTTAATTTTTGGTAAATTTTTGATTTTGGCTGTGGCAACACTGATTATATTTCCTGAACTTCACCCCCTAAGTGGATGCTAACATAGTCGATGATATCACTAGGGAAGCTAAAAATATGCAAATGCATATTGCATATGCAAATGCATATTTAGACCTAAAATGCATATTAACGGTCAAAATGCATTTCGTGCTTATTTTGGCACTTAATCGAGCAATATCGAAAAATATTAAGCTGGCAACATCTTATCTGTGGTTAATTTAGATAGTTGCGTATACATACAAACAAGACTATTTAACTATTGATCTTGCCCCCGGAGCGGAGCATTTTCCCTTATAAAAATTCACCACCACAAACACTAAGTTCTTGTATGCTGATCAGAGCCTCGAAGCAAACCCAGAGTAAAAAAACTTTACTCAATGCTACACGGTCAATATTAATCATTCTCCCATATAAGAGCTTTTTCTCGGAAAACCGCCAAAAATTCACACTGGAAAATATAGTACAGCATACGATAGTTCAATGCAACCCTGCACAATATTAATGGAATGGTTTCGTTTGCTTTGTAAAAAGATCTCATGTATTTACATCAGGCATTTTCACAGCCTATCTGTGTAACCTAAATCAAACGCACGCCGTCAATTTACTGTCAAAAATTTCTCATGCCCATACAACTTGTATGGGAGTAACCGAAATTGAACGGCGTGCGTAAAAAGCAAATTCGACGCCCAATTTTTGTTTTGCGTGACAGTTGAAATTAAGCATTGTGGGTGATTGTTTGCAAAAAAATTGACACTTGCTTTTGATATCGTGTCTGTTAGGTACATATTCCACAAAATAACAAGATTTTCTCTGATTTTCTGTATTTTTCTATTTCTTTATCTGAACACGCACGCAAGTCAATTTCGGTTCAACGCATATGAAAAATTTGCGTGCGTGCGTTAAATTGACGACTTGCGTTTGATTTAGGTTACACAGTATGCACGCGGTACAAGCTTTTTAGAGCTTTCACACCGACAGCCTCACACCGACAGGACAAAGTTCTTGGTGCACGAAAAGAAATTTTGCAAATTTCTGTTCAGTCAGCATTGAGCTGTTGAGCTAGCAGGTTGTGTTGCTCGAGCAGTTTCTGAATGCTTGTAAATCATTGTGTGTTGGGGGTGGTTTTTTTGTTTGGATTTTTTACGTAATATTTTTATTAGGAATCATGATTTTGCATTTCGTCTCATATTTTTTTATTTTAATTTTTTTGTTTGTGGTTTTTGTGAAGTTAATAATAAAAATACTATCTATTTCTAATTTAAAAATTTTAGTTTTCGACAATGATTGAATTTCTTTTGGGTGTAGCCAAGAGCTTTTGTGCTTTTAATACATGCACAATGTTTGGAAGTATTAGTGTGATAATCCCTGATTTACATAAATACAAATCTAAAATTAATTTAAAGTATTTTATAGTATTTAAAAACAAATTTTTTAAATGGGGAAAATGTGAATTGTACGTTTCAGTTCTTATATTATTATTATTTTGCAAAATTCGTTAAATAAAAATCTAAGCTTGAAATGGAATACATAAATTTTTTGAGCATATTTCAGATATTTTTTAGGCATACATGCATATAATGAGATTTCTTAGTGCATATTTACGAGCATATTTCAGTTATTTTTCGGGCATACTAGCATGCATATTTTGAAATTTTTCGTGCATATTTTTAGCTTCCCTAGATATCACACATAAATTTTGTTCGCCCATAGGAGACGGTTAAGTGGTGTCGCACAAAGGCAAAAGATCAGAAAACTCTATGGAGACTCGACGAATTAAATTTAAGATTATTAGATATGTTAAGTGTTTAGCACGAAATTATTATTTTTTTCATTTAATTTTTGAAAGTTTGGGATAAACGGTAGGTAGGTAACTGAAATAGCGATGGTAGAAGTGATAGACCATCAGTAGTCGAATATTAGCGAAGCGCTAAGCAGCGCGACTATTGATGGTCCTGCTAAGTTGTTGGATTTCTCGCTAATATATTTCCGCTGTTCCATTCAATCGCTGTTTCAGTTACTTGGATTTTTGCGCTTATCTCAAAGTTTCAAGAATCAAATTTAATTTTTTCTATATCTAATGGCCAAAATTAATAGTTCTGCACTCAGGGATAGCAAATATATATTTTTTTAACGATCGCAGACAATTAAGGGGTCGAAGTTCAGATTACCATACACATATACTTTGACCCCTGTGCGACACGCTTAACCGTCGCCGATCGGTACTAAAATTTATATGTGACACGACTGTGCTGTTACCGATGGAGGGGATCAAAGAAAATCGCCAATTTGATTTTGGGGCGGACCTACCCTTATGTACATACATACATACATACATACATATATTATAACCTCTTAAATGAAGTTATTTAAGTCACAGAATATTCCTTTCAACATTCAACTCACATCTCTGTACGAGTGTCATTCCTCTGTAAAAAGCTGACAGAACGTGCTTTGATAGCCTGGGAATTATTTCTTTATGGCGCTAGATCTATTTGCATACAAGCATGTAAATACATACGTATGTAGTACGACTAAGTACACCCTGCAAAAAAGCCGAGTACTCCATGCACGCGTGTATGTATGTATATACTATGGACCAACCGAGTACTCCATAACCTGCCACATTTCATATAAAAAATATGGTCCATTTAGTGCACGATTTTGTAATAAAGAGACATTGAAACGCAACACAACATGTTGGTAAATGCGCTAGAAAAATCTTATTGTTTTTTTTTTTTATTAAAGAAAAGCTCACATAATGCTAATAATCATATTCAATTGGCAGTCAATCAAATCTTTTCAGAGATTATTAAATTTCATTAATTTAAGTACCTACTCCATGAATTAATCCGATGTAGGTACTCCTTGGATTACTTGGGTGTCATGCGGAAATCGGAGTATGTGATTCCTGCCTAGGACATTGCCATGTTAAATGGACCATATTTTTTATATGAAATGTGGCAAGTTATGGGGTACTCGGTTCGTCCACAGCGAGTACTCTATACACACGTGCATGAAGTACTCGGCTTTTTTGCAGGGATGTATGCTAATACTTACATGTGAGTGCATACTTTTGTTCACATTTTGTATGTAAGTTTGTATGTGAAATTGCGTGCAAAATTACAATTCATTAACTTAGTAAATAAATCAATTCAAAATATATGTACCTAGTAGAATTATTAATAAAAATTATGCAAACGCAGCTGACATAAATTGCCAATAAAACTGGCAGTTTAGTGAATAATTGATTTTGATTTTTCACTAGAGGTGTTATTAACGACCATTCTAGCGCACAATATATTAACATACATGTGTACAATACATAGCTACACGTCATATTCTAACTATTTACCTACATACATACATACATATCGCTAGCTTAGAGTGCAAATTGTGTAAGTCCTTTTTTAAAACTATGTAGGAGACGAAAAACAAAAAATTAAAAAATTTCGAAATGAAAAAAAAAAATTCCGTTCATGTAAATATTTTGGACTTGCACAATTTTCTTCGATTTTTGGACTTACACAATTTTCGTATCACTGAATAACAACGAGTAGAAATATGGCAAGAGTCACAGACTTGTTTAGCGCGGTGCGTATTTGATTTTTCTAGCGTTCTACATAAAAATACACTTTTTCATAAAAAAGGACTTACACAATTTGCACTCTAAGCTAGCGATATTCAGAAATGTATTTGTGGGGTTTTTATATTAGTAACAGATGGCTATTGGGGCGGGCGGCGAATTCTGGGCAGTGGACGCTGGTGCACCGACGTTGTAGCGTTGTAACGTGAAACGATTGGCCGAGATTGAGGCTAGTTGGTTAGTTCTTCGACTAAAAAAAGAGCGAATAGCTATATGCCCAGCCGGAATGATTGCAAATTTTAATCTTCAATCTTCGCTAGTCGTGTTTCATTTATTTAATCCATAGCAATATTTTCCTGACAAACATATTTTTTAATTTTTTATGATTATCTCATACTATACATATGTAGCTCCATCTATTTGGAATGATAATTAAAAATACTCATATAAAAAAAAAAGAAAGTATTACAAAATTTCAAAAAAAGCAAGCAATAAAAAAAATTATTAGATTAATTTTCGTTGTTTAAAATTTTTTTACATGATTAAGATTAGATTAATTTTGATTGTTAAAATTTTTTTGTTTATGATTACTACCGACGATTTAATTATTTTAGATTATATTTTTAATGACTATTAATCATGATTATTTTTGATTTGATTGTTTTACTTTTTATGTTATTACCCATTTTTAATTATTTCTGATTATTTTTTCAATGACTATTAATCATGATTATTTTTGATTATTTTTAATTTTATTAGCCATTAACAAAACGATATCGTTTTAATTTTTTTCGCATAAGAGTTGAACTTATTTCACTTAACCATTAGTTTAAACTTCAAAAGAAACACCTGCTGCATATCCAATTAGCTTTTAATTAAACACTTTTATATATACCTACATACATTTGCATTTTTCCTATTGGGCAGTTCGGCATATTATTAATATTACATCCAAATATTAATAAATAATTTCCTGTCGTTGATTAAGTGCCTGTGTTATGAGTTCGTGTTGTAAATTTTATGAAAGGCTTAAATGAATGGTGTATGTTTTTCTGCAACACACACACACATTTCTTGGCTACGAAAAACGTTCACAAATTGGAATGAGCGATCGCTGCTTATAGAGGGTGGAGCTTTTCAGAAAAATTGAAGTGGCTATGCCAAAAGAACGGTGGGAAACATAAATTCTCTAACGTCTAATGTGAGCACAGAAAGATGACATTACTTTGATTTTAAAAAATGGGCAATAAACTCGACAAAATCAATTTAAGAACGTATGTATGTACATTCTACCATGAGGGGATAGAATGTATCTAAATACGTATTTGTTATTTAAAACTGCCTATGTACAACCACAACAATCTGTGCAAAGTCTGTGTTATTTAAGGTTAGGTTACATACTTAGATAATATATTCTACGTAAAAAAAATTTAATAAAAATCTGTAAAGAATCTCTTCATGCTAAAAGTTAATTGCTCACGTTGATTGGCGTCAGAAAACAACGATTTTCTTACAAGTAACAAGCAAATTGGCTACGCCAATCACGGTTTATGTTAGTAAGTACAAGCGAATAATTTTATTGAGCTGTTGCATGTGATAACTTCATTCAAGCGACACAAAAGTTGTTAGTAACAGCGATGATGATTCTATGTCAGCTAAGTGGATCTAATTGATTGGGTTAAAATAAATTAAAAAAAAAATATACATATGTACGTATATAATATATAGGTATCAAAGGCAACAACAAAAAAATTCGATCACCGAGCCCAATTGTGCTGTAGATCGTTAAGATTTGATCAATCTTGTTGCGCATGCGCACGCGCACAGCAATGCATTACACGCAATATATGTAGGTACATAAATCCATTCATACATATATACAAATGTTCTACCCACTTGCACTTCAACCGCCTATTTAACAGCTGCTGCAACAAACAAATTGACAGACTGATATCGCCAAATCTGTAATACAAAAGCATCGCATCGGTGAGCAACAAATGTAGGTACATAGCATGTACAACTTGTTGGAGCCGGTCAGTCAACAGCCGTTCAACTTATCTGATCGATACATCGATCGTACGTGCCAGCGTTTACAAACATATGTATAGACATGCATTCATAATAATGTATCATTATTGGTGTATTTAATGGCTGGGTTAATTGGTTGTTCTGCTGTTTTTAATTTGCGTAGGTAATGTGCTTATGTTGATCAATTTGATTTCGAAGTGTTTCGAAAAGCTTGTTCCACGTGTCGTTATTCAATCTCATATACATATGTATGTATGTGTATAAATGTAGGTACAGTAGACGCTCACAAATTAGAACCACTTTGTTTTAGGGTGATTCTAATTTCTGAAAAATTCTAATTCCTAGACGTTTTTTTATTTCAATAAAACCTTAAAATTTAAATCAATTTGCATTGAAAAACTACAATGAAATTTTGTCTTATTCCATTTTGTATTCAATTCATAAAAACGGGAAAACAATCCAATATACATATGTACATATATGTATGTATTTATGCGCTAAGACAAATAAAGGTCAAAAAAACAAAAGCTCCAAATAACGAATTCAAACAAAAACTGTACAGATAGCGACGAAAATACAACGATTACCGAGCGTAATATGAATAAATTGGGGATTCCCTTTTTTATATCTATTTTGCAACAAAAAAAAAAAAATAAACAAAAATCGAAAATTCTAATTTCGAGCGTGTAATATATTCAAAAAGTTGATTCTAATTTCTGGAAATCCTAATTACTAAGAGTTCTAATTTGTGAGCGTCTACTGTACATACATTTTGCTGATAACCAATCAATGAACTATTTCAATTGATATGCGGAGAAAACAGAATTTATTGCAAGTATTTTCGCAGATTATTTATTGTTCTAAGTGAGGTTATGCAAACAACTCCAAATCTTCTGTTAATGTTTTACGGTGGGTTGTTAATGGTGCTTAACCCATGTAACGTTTTCCAAGCTGGCTTATGCGTCTAACTATTAGCCTCTGCATGTAACCATGTATCGGTATTTTGCGACAGCCTAACTGAGAAATTCCTACAAAATTTCACTGGCGAAACACTTTTCCGATCAGAGTGCTCCATCTTTAACAATAATTGATGCTGCATACATATTTACATACTTCTAAACTATAAAAGGTCGTTTTAAAATGGCACAAAAAATTGGTTGTGCTTTGAATTTTGTTGCGCTTTGGGATAAAGCACTTTAGCGCTGACGAACTTGCCATGCGTCCGCTGTCAATAAGATTTATCTAGTTCACCGAGGGTGGCCGCAAATATTTCGCTTTTATTTTTTTTATCTTTTCAGCGGACTTGTTTACTTTTTTTTTTTTTTTTGTAAGAAAATCAACGCCAGCCAACTTTTTGTTATTGTTTATTTTATCAATCATACCTTAAAAAAATTTTTTTTTTATTTAAATAACATTTTCATAGGAAGGTGTAGTGAGCAGCAGCAGCGGCATGCCGAATGTCATTTGTTGTGTGCGGTTGGTTGCATTGCATACGATGAGTGCCATTTTTTGTGGCACGATCCGAACCGCTGCAGTGAAACAAAGAAACGCTTCCAGGTATCGACTACCAAGAAATTCCGCCTAAAACGGTACAGAGCGTCGTAGTAAGCAATGTATGCGGATGATTTTAACTGCGCGTATCAATCATTGAATCGAAGATCGTTTGTTACTTTTTCTTTCTTTCAAGCTTTTCTTGGTAAGCTTCCAATTCTTTGCGCGCAAACTGCTACCATACATATTATGGCATTATTTCATGTTTTTATGGGCCACAATGCGCTACTCAATGTTTCAGTAACAATGCAACTTGCAGCAACATAGCCTCTCCTACAACTCTTTTAGATTTTCCCTTTGCTTTTCCATGCTTTAGTTGGGTTTGTTATTATTCGTTGCATTCGTTTTTCTTGTGTTTTTTTTTCGCTTTTTTTTGCTTTTTTGCTCTTGTGCTTTTTTTTGCTTTTGTGCTTTTTTGGGGTACCATTATCGTTTTTGCTCTTTTGTTGTCCTCATATCTCAAACTGTCATCATTTTCAAATTATTTCCCGTCGAATATCTAATCGAGATTCATGCATGATCACGGCCCAAAATTGCTGTTGCTTTTCTATTGCTTATTGCTATTGATTGCTATTGTTGTTACCGTTGGTTGTTGTTTGCTGTTGCTGTCGCATTAAATCGTTTTCTGTTGCCAACGTGCGCTATTTTTTTTTTTTTTTTGGCAATGTTATATATCGTCGTTTAAAGTGCATTTTCGCGTAAGTGACATTTTTGTTTCCTTTTTATACCTTTCATGAGAATGAAATGGTATTATAACTTTGTGCCGAAAATCAAATCTTGAAAGTACTAGAAGGAGGCGTGACACACCCATCAATATATATACCGATATAATCAGAATCATGAACTGAGTCGTTTAAGCCATGTCCGTCTGTCCGTCCGTCCGTCCGTCCGTCCGTCTGTGTGAACGCAAACTAGTCCCTCAGTTTTTGAGATATTTGATTGAAATTTGGAACACGAGTGAGTTTTGATGCTCAATCGATCATTTGTCGGAATTGGCCGAATCGGACCACTATAACATATAGCTCCCATACAACCGATTGTTCAGATATACACATTTTGGTGTATAACTTCCCCATTTAAACAGCTAAGGACATGAAATTTTGAAGTATTTGCACACATGTCGGCCTAAATAAGGTTGCCGAAAATTGTCAAGATCGGACCACTATAACATATAGCTGCCATACAACCGATTGTTCAGATATGTACATTTTGGGATATAACTTCTCCATTTTAACAGCTAAAAGCGTAAAATTTTGAAGTATTTGTACCCATGTTGGTCCAAACAAGGTAAGCGAAAATTGTCCAGATCGAAGCACTATAACATATATCTCCCATACAACCGATTGTTCAGATATGTACATTTTGGGATATAACTTCTCCATTTTAACAGATAATGACATGAAACTTTAAAGTACTTGTACCCATATCAGCCCAAATAGAGTTACCAAAAATTGTCAAGATCGGACCACTATAACATATAGCTGCCATACAACCGATTGTTCAGATAGACACATTTTGTCGTATAACTCCTCCATTTAAATAGCCCAGACACCATTTTTTCTAATAAATCCTTCCATAAATAACCCACACAATTGAAATTATAAATTATACTAAATCAGGCTATGTACAACAGGTAGCTTTTCGTTTCCCCACTCATGAAAGGTATGAAATCTTCGGTACGGCCGAAGACAGCCGCGCTCTTACTTGTTTTACACTAAGTTGATGTTTCAGCTAACAAACTTTTCTACTTAACTATTTAAATTTAAGTTTGTACGCAGAAATAAGTAACGGTTTCGAAATGAAATAGTTTTTATGCTCTCCTGTAAAATTCAACCACCGGCCGCTATGCGAAAATGCAAATGCCTCTTACGCGAAAATGCACTTTAAACGACGATATGAATGTTGCAGTGTTTGTTCTTTTATTTCAATTCGTTTGTGGCACATACATATGATGTATGTATTCTTAAGCTTGTTTTACTGGGTATTCATGTATTTACACACACCCAGTATCCCAGCTATCGCTCGAAGATTTCTCAAAGTCAAGTAGATTTTTAAAAAATTAGGCCCCTTTTTCGTCAAACGATACCGAACTGTAAAAGGTCAATCGGTTACCTCGATGTTCGATAGGTATATATATTGGTGTCATAGTGTCGAAAGCAAAGCGACAAAGTTAGGCCAGAAATAAGGGACCACTGGTAATAATCCTTCTTAAACTATTAATAAAAAAAACTTAAACTATTAAAAAAAATATCTCTTCATCAATTTCTAAAACTGCGATTTCCAGAGACGCGACCAATTACTGCTGCTCCTCACCAATATATTCTCCATTGCTTTTGCACTGAGTTCGTCTTATGTTTCCTCCAAATCATCCGTGACTTTGTGTGTAGAAAATATCTTTTTTTGTACAGCGATATTTTCTCTCTCTCTTCTTCGGAACCAAATTGGTCTAGTCTCAGCAAACTCATTTGCCATAACTTTAATTCAAAATCCGTATGCCCAAGGACTGCGGTATACTCTGCGTGATCATATTTTGTAGTCTTATAGAGGTTTCCGACATTCTGGATCGACTTTTGGTTATGAACGAATTGCACAAACTAGATAGTCATAAGAGTAATTTAAAATGAAAAATTTGTCAGCGAGTTACGTTTTTTTTTTAGTTTTTAGTTTTCCATCTTTCGTTGAAGCATTTCATAATAATCTATGAAAAGAGTACTGAAACTTTGATGGAGTTATTTGGACTGTATAAGTGTATGATGTTAATAACAGACAAATGAAAAAAGAATTGAAGAAGAATTAACGAGTGTAAAATTTTTACAGTCATTGCTTTCACTTCTAACAGCTTATGTAAAAGTTGCAGATACAAGGAAATGCTTAAAGCTTTGGGGGCATTTTTGCGCAAATATTCCGCAATTTGGATTAAGCCCCAAGTAACTCATAAGTGTTCGATTCTTTTGGTGGCATAAGTGATCACATTAAAGTTGAACATAAGAACAACTAACTTCCTCGATTCTTTTACTTTTACTTTGAAATTTTACTATTTACTTATATTCCACGTGGGAAGTGAAATGCATGTTACTAACATATCTGTCATGTACCTACATATATACATACATATATAAGTGGCATTATCCCACCTAACGCGCCGCTCCCAGACAATAACAGCAACTAGCGCATAGCGCACCCGCCAATTGCCAACAAAACAATTCATCATGCATGTACGAATATGAATTCATTTTGCAAAACATGCTGTTATTGCCGCTTTTTTTATTTTATTAGCAAATGATGCTGCTGCGTTGGCCTAAACTATACGGTTATTTACCGCAGGAGATCCTTTCAGCCACCCGCCGTATATTGACAAATACATACACATACACTGAGGGAAAAAACAACGTATATCCAACAAAAACGACGTCAACTCAACAAAAAGCAGTCATGATAGTCAGCCTACCTTGAAAATTGTTGCATCGACTATAATAATTGTTATTTTCCCATTATACAAATATTACAATGAAATCAACTGCATTTATATTTAATATGACTGTGACGATTGCCAATTTAACAAATCATGTGAGTGGATAATACATCAGGACATTGACAATTTAAACACATTCCATTATGAAAGAACAACTAAAATTTAAATTCAACGTTTTATTGATCGATGCAAAGTAGGTATCGTAGTGATGTATTGTGGAACGATCCTCCGTCATCCCTTGTCAAGTTTGGTTTGGAGACAAACCGGTTTCGGCTAATATGCGCCATCTTCAGTGTCTTTTTTCGTTCTGAGTTATTTTGTGTAAGTTCGATAGTACTTATAGTAACTAACTTCCATCGTTTGGTCACGTACTTCGTGTTCGTGTGATGTGTTCGTGCATTCGTGCGTTCGGGCGACGTGCATGCGTGTGTGCGTGCGAGTCTGTGCGTTTAGGTATGTAAATCATACCTCGGCGTTTCATAGATCTTAAGATCAGACAAACAAGTTACGCTCTTCACACAGACAGGTTGCGCTCCTTGTTTAAAAAATGATTTAGTCGTCGCTGACATAGATAACTAGATACGAAACTCTTCATTTCGTGAGAGCGCTGTCAAAATGCGCATTTTTTATAACATTTTTCATTAGTGACACTCTGTTCGAAAACTGAAAATGGGTATTTTAGATATTATTTCTAGGAATTTTTCGGCTTCCTTATGTTATTGAAGACTATAGCAATAATAAAATTTTGTTTATACCAAATTAAGATAAGGATATAACCACAAATGTGATACACAGGATAGTATGATTTTCCCACATTCCGAATATTCGTGTTCGAAACCCGATCTCAGACAAATTGAGAATAACGCACAAAAAGTGGTGAACGATAATACATGTAGTTGGGTGGTATTTTTTAAGAAATATTTTACTCTGTTTTGCAATTCTATTAAAATGTGAATATATTAGAACTAAAATATAATAATTTTTAACCGGATATATATATAAATCTACCGAAGAACCGCTGCCCGCGTTCCATCTCATTAACATATTTTTTATAATTTTAACTGAAATACAATTTTTTTTCAGTAGAAACAATAAACTGCATTGCATATTACACACAAGCAATACAACTACCTCTGTATTTTTTATAATTCTTTATTATTTCAACCAAATTGGGCACATATAACAAAACATCAAAATCCACCGAATGTGACAATTTATTTTGGCGTGTTTTGCTTTCTGGCACCTGCAATTTGTACAAACAGCTGATCGGCCGGGTTTTCTGTTGTGTTGATGCTGGCAACAAAGCCACAGAAACCCGTGGGAAAATCATAAAAGTGAGAGAGTAAAAAAGAGTTTCGTATCAAGTCATCTTTGGTCGCTGAACAAGTGGCCAAACAACATCGTGTGTGGCTATCGCATGTTTGCGCAGCGAATGTTAAAAATTTGCATGTACGTATGTTTGTTCGCCATACCCTGCAAAAAAAATTTGCGATTAATCCCGAAAGAGATTTGTCCCGGATTCATCTCTTTCGGGAACAATCGGTCCACAATTAGCCCCGATTGTTCCCAGGCATGAACATTTATAAATTTTAAAGATTGTTATAAAAAATAGCCTTGGCTAATTTTGAAAAATTCGTCACATGTATTTTACACTCGCATATTGCATTCTCAGAACTTAAAATGTTTTGAGGAGATATTTAATTTTTTTAAAAGATTTCACTACAGGATGAAAGCTAATCGAATAAACTGTCTTCTAACATTTATAGCAATTAATAATTTTTACATTTTCATAAAAAATAGCCTTGGCTTACAACTTTGGATGAAAGCGATTAATCTACATTTGTACCCGTTCGGGTATACAAATTGAACAATTAGTCTCTTCACAGGATATTCTCGAAAAAATGCAATCAATTCGCCCCATATAAAGGGATGTAAAATTGTACTAGTCGCATGCTCCCTTGCGATTGATCCCGGACACGTCCCGTATTAATCGAATTTTTTGCAGGGTAGCGATCAAAGCGCTCTCACTTATACACTTGCATTTACAAATTTGCCGAGCCATGATGTAAATCTATTTTTGTATCCTCATTAAACAGGCAGGTAAAAGTCCGTTATTGTCCTCTTGTGTATTGTTTTGTTTATGTCGGTTTTAGGTTTTCTGTCCTATTTTCGGTATAATAGCTTAAGCGGTTCAAATAATGTATCTGATGCGGTGTTTATTTGTTCATTTATTATTTTACCCACGAATGTCTTTTGTTTGTATATTTCCATATTTTCTAATACGTTAAGTCGTTTTCCCTTGTGTTGTATGTGGAGAATTTTAGCTGTTTTCCCTATTTTCATGGGTGTACATTTGTTTTCTGCCATGTGGTTGGCGAAATTTGATTCCACTGTCGTTGATGATTTCCTTATTTTCTTATTGTAATCTCTTACGTGTTCTCGATATCTCGTCTTGATTTGGCGTCCTGTTTGTCCTATATATAGCTATTTTGGCATTCGCAAGTCAATTTGTATACGCCTTGTTTGTCAAAGGGGTCTTCCTTGTTAATGTTGTTTCGTAGAAGTTTTTCCATGCTGTTCCTCGTTTTAAATGCTGCATTAATGTTATATTTTTGGAAAACTTTAGCCAACTTGTAAGATGTTGCTCCGGTATATGATAAGACTGCCCATTTCTTCTCTACCTTTTCTTTGTTTTCCGATTTCCTTGAAGTTATCTTTTTCTGTATTTTCTTCACGTGAATATTATTTGAAACAACATTAAAATGTCAATTTGAAATTGTTGTGATGTTACACTGAAAAAACAACTTACTCAGATTATGGAAAAGTGGGAATGATTCGGCGCTAAAGACATATTTCCATATTTTGATGTACGATTTTCTTCAAATCAAGGAATAAAAACCACGTTTTAAAGAAAATTGTACATCAAAATATGGAAATATGTCTTTAGCGCCGAATCATTCCCATTTTTCCATAATCTGAGTAATTTTTTTTTGAGTGTAGGTAAAAGCGATTTTATTGTTGGGTTAACAAACGGTATTATTGACTAGGTTAATATGAAATATAAACCTATTTTCAATTTAAAAACGCAGTGTTTCTTTTAGAATTCATTGCTTTTTTTATTTAGATAAACACAAATGTAATGTACATTTTTGTTATATTACAAGATTACACAGTCAACATATTTACAAAAATTTCACTCAACACGAACAAACCGATAGTAATACATAATATTTTGGCTCAGATTTCAATCTGCTTACCAAAAGGGTCGGCTTTACATTAAGGAACCACTGTTCGAGAAAAAACAAAAGTCTTTCCTGCCGGACGCTTATAGTTGAGGAGATATTCCTTGATAAAGTAATTTGTGTATTGTAATTTTCCCGTTGGCAGCCTTTGGCTGCGCTTTAAAAAAAACCCTCAGCCGGTAATATCTACAGACCCATCCAACTACCAACAAATTACCAACAAATATCTCGTGAATTATAAGCCTCCGGCAAATTTTGATTTCGGTTTTGATATCTGTGAGAGCCCCCTGAAAAAGTCATTTTTCTCGGATCGTGCTCAGATCATTGTCACCGTTGGGAGTTATTTTTACAATTGCCTTTTTCCCTCGGTGTACATACTGTATCTTGTAAGTAATTCCTGCATTTTTTCACCTCCATTTCTTTACCGTCAGTAGTTACAGATCTTTCTCATAAACCATCTTTTAATAAGAATGTATGTATGTACATATGCGCATAGTTGTCAGAATACTGCACAAGCTAATACATTTAAGTATTCAAGACCGTTGAAAATAATCTTTAGATTAAGTGGAGCTGAAAAATCAGTGCACTAGGTACCTACCCTAATTTTTGATAAGTACATTCATACGTATGCTTTGGAATTAATGGTGTTTTCGATTCTAACACAAAATCTTGCATTCCGGGAGTGCATAATGTTTTCAACGCTGAACTCACCCTGTGAAAGTGCGCATTTCATTTGATAATAAGTGCAATTTCCAACCCTGCCATACCTTGACAGTGTAAAAACTGCACATTTTTTGTACTCATACATGCAACATTCTGAGAATGAAACACAGAGAGTTTTGCATTTTTTAGAATCGACCAAAAAAAAGGTAAAGGCTAATGAAAAGATAACAGTTTTTGCCAGAATTGAAAACGTCATCGAAAACAAATAATTTTCAAGTAGCTTCAAAACATGATTCAACCATAAAGGTTTACGCATGACGACATACTTTCATACATAATATATAATACAATGGCGCTATTATAACTCTGACGAGTTTTATGGCCGAGCTTCTCTCCCAATTCGAGGTGTGCTCCTTTTTGTTTTTCCTACTAATTGGGTGGACCTACAGTTTTATGCCGGCTCCGAACGGCGAATGCATTTTTTGTGAGAAGGTTTTTCATGGCAGAAATACTCTCGGAGGGTATGCCGCCCACTGCCGAGAGGTGACCGCTGCTCTTAAAAAACACAATAATTGGATTTTTACTAATTAGAAAAATTGTTTTGGTGTTTTGCTCGGACCGTGGTTTGAACCCGAGACCTCTGGCATAGCAGGCGAGCACTCTACCCACTGCACCACAGCGGCCACCTTCATACATAGTGGGGCGATAAGTGTCATGCAAAGAGGAATGTAGAAGAATTTGACAGATACGGCCCCTATGGAAATGCTAGGGTGCGTGTGTGTGTGGCATATGTCAACAAAAACAAAATGCTTGTGTTCGTGTGTTTATGAAGATTTGAAGAAGAAGTCAGCTGATCTTATGCATTCTCCTTTATTGTTCCTCCATGGCTTCAAAATATAAGTAGCTTGTAGCAGTTCTTTGAAAGGTACATACATACATAAATAAGTAGACTGTGCCAACGTTGGTGCAACAGCCATATTTACTTTGTACTGCACCTTTTCATTTGTATGATCCACCGTTTTTATTTAAGCGTACGAGTACATACATACATACATACATATTTCGTTGCGCCAGCGTATTACCGGATAGTTCTGCACGTCCCACAGCGTAGCAATCACAATCCGCCACATCTGCCAAGAGGCGAACGTGCAGAAAATTGCTAAGTAGTCGGTTTTATATGCGACTCCAAGCTGCAACCTCGTTGCTTTGCTTGCCTACCTAAATAGATGCTTTCATTTCTTTTAAAAAAGTAGTAGTATTTTATTTTCATTTTCATTTTCGTTTTTCTTTTTCTTTTTCTTTTGCTTTTGTTTTTTTTTTGTGTTCTCAGTGTGGCTTCGACTGAACTTTAACTCGATTTGATTTCAATCAATTTAACGCTGCGCCAAAGTAAATAATTCAATTGCACTTGTCATTTTCCCATTTTCTGTGCACACCAACTAGGAAGAGACGAACATGAGGCTGCCTAGCAAGAAGATTTTGGAATCTAAAATTTTGGTGCTTCATACCAAGGCTGCAAAATAACGTTATTTTTAACAATAAACAAAAAAAAATTTTGTTTCTGTTGAAATATTCGATTTTATAAACGTAAAAAGCATAACAAAATCCATTTCGTTTCAACTGTTATCAAAAAAAATTAACAAAATTTTTTTTGTTTTGATAATTATCAAAACAATTATTTCAAAAAAATATAGTTTCGAATTTCAACGAAAAAATTGACTTTTCAATAATTTCGTTTTCTATGAAGAAAAAAATTTTACATATGTTTGTATGTATGTACATACGTACATGAATAAAAACAAATACAATTTTTGTTAATTTTTTTGATATCAACGAAACAAAATTATTTTGATTAAAGGTTTATTGATAATTTTTGAAACGAAAAAATTTTGTTTCTGATAATTAGCAAAACAAAATAATTTTTGGATATTTTTTATTGATATTTTTTGAAACAAAATTATTTTGTTCATTTCGTTGAGCAGCCTTGCTTCATACATACATATGTATGTCATTAGAGTACATTAACTAGGTTTCGATTAGAGAATTATAATTTTCTCAATTGGAGAATCGTGGCCCTTCTTGTTAGAAAACCCGTGCAAAAAATGGGACCAGGGAATAGGTATGCTAGCACAGGACCAGGTTAAGTTGTTACCAAAATTGTTTTTTCAAATATTCAACTTTAACGACGCACTATATACAATATATATATATATATATACTATATACAAGACAAAAAGGACACAAGATATCTTTTATATATCTGTGGTCACAACCAATAACCGCTCAAGTCGACTTAGGAAGATTTGGAGTTATATATACCACGTTATTCTCCTTTTAAAACTCTATATTTCTGTAAAACCCCCATGCTTATAACTTAATTCAATCAAAAGATATAAATAAAAACATTTAGGCTTAACTTACAATAAAGGTAGATATATTAAACTTGCTATAACAGCCAAAGTAGATGCATATACTTAATCAAATTTCTTCATGACATTTTGTTTTATTTACAAAATTTGATCGTAGCATTGTGGATGGCTCACTGATTTTGCGTACATAGTAAGGTGGAGTGAAATTTTTTTTTTTGGAAATTCAATTTGTTCCAAAGCCAGAACGGCACCTCTATAGCCCAGAAATAAGCCTGTAAAATTTTATTGACCTACTCGCATGTTTAGAGGTGCCCCCAGCCCCACAAAGTTGAAAAAATAGCACGATCTGGTACAAATGTGAAATTTATAAAATTATAAAATTAAAAAACGAGGTATTAGGATTGCTAAACATGGCTAAGCTGAGTATTAAAGTGAATTTTTTTTTTGAAACAACAACAACAAAAGTTATTAAAGGTCAAAGTTTATATTATGCATTTTTTAAATTGCAATTACTTAAAAACTACTGAACCGATTTCGAATATTTTTATACCATTCGATAGGTATTATTTCCTTTAATTCGATATACATTTTATGTGGGTTCCAGGACACCTCCCTGCGGGGGTCAACTCCCCTTTTACCCCCCTTACTTTTGGTATATAAAATGTTTATCATATTAAAGGGAATCAAAATACCTATCGAATGGTATAAAAATATTCGAAATCGGTTCAGTAGTTTTTAAGTAATTGCAATTTAAAAAATGCATACTATAAACTTTGATCTTTGTTGTTCTTGTTTCTAAAAAAAAAAAAAATTCACTTTAATACTCGGCTTAGCCATGTTTATCAATCCTCATACTTCGTTTTTTGATTTTATAATTTTCAAAATTTCGTATTTGCACCAGATCGGGTTTATTACTTTCAACTTTGCGGGGCTGGGGGCAGTGCAAAACGTCATCCTATCGCCATAAAATTTTGTGGGGTTCATTAACTCGTATAAAGGCACCTTTTCATTGCTGGTACGTTCAAAAACAGAACAAAAAAAAATCTCCATATGTTTTCACTCCACCTTAGTACATAGTTTTTAATAGACTTTTATGATTTGTTAAGAAACGCCTTCGAATATAAAAATCAATTTATTTCGAAATCATTTTTAAGACTTAAGCGATTATTGCAAATTGCCACAGATATATTGTTGTACATAAATAGAGGATTCACAACCTCTCATATTATGTCATATCGTCATAAGTAATTATATTTTTTTTTTGTTGTACTAAATAAATACAACTCTGCACGATATGTTTTTGGCTCGTGGTATTTGATCAGCTGTTTTTGTTTACTTCTTCACAGGGCTTCGGGAAAGTTTTTATTAACTATTTCCGTACAATATTTAATGACATATGACTATATGACATTTCGTGAATCCCCTAAATTTGATTATAATAAGAAAATATTCTTCACGCTTTAACATATCGCTAGCTTAGAGTGCAAACTGTGTAAGTCCACTTTTATGAAAGTGTATTTTTATGTAGAACGCTAGAAAAATCATATACGCACCACGCTAAAAAGGTCTGTGATACTTGTCATATTTCTACTCGTTGTTATTCAGTGATACGCAAATTGTGTAAGTCCAAAATATTTACATAAACAGAATTTTTTTTTTTTCGTTTCCAAATTTTTTTATTTTTTGTTTTTTGTCTCTCCTACAAAGTTTCAAAAAAAAAGGACTTACACAATTTGCACTCTAAGCCAGCGATATTAGAAAATATGAAGATATACAAGCAGAAAACATTTATCGCAAAAATAATAAACCAACAAATAAACACTGCATCGGATACATTATTTTAATTGCTCAATGAAAAGGGTTAGGAAATCTACAACTGACAGAAAGAAAACATCACAGAAGAAGACAGTAATAAAGGAATCAGAGCAAATAAATCAGCATATCCGACTAAATAAGGAATGCTACTGATGTAGTGTGGAACGATTTTCCGTCATCCCTTGTCAAATTTGGTTTGGAGACAAACCGGTTTCGGCTAATATGCGCTATTTTCAGTGTTTTTTCAGTGTCTTTTCAGAAGTGTCGTTCTCAGAACCGGTTTGTCTGCAAACCAAATTGGACAAGGGATGACGGAAAATCGTTCCACAACGCATAATATTCCTACCCTGTCGGAAAAGTAAGCAACCAAAAAGTAATGAATGCTACTGACTTAATATATATAATAATGCACTAACAAACTAACTAGAATAACACACGAAACGATTAACGAACGAAAAAATACATAATAGAATATCGCATGATGCAAAATCTTTCCACATTGCTTATTTATTGTGAAAAATTGTATCTTAATACATATGTAGATGTATTTTTTGCAATGGGATTACATATCGACTCTTCCAAACAATGCTGTACTAAGTCTGAAAACTGTGTTCTACAGGGGAAGCTCTCAAAGTTTAAATTCGATGTAAAATTTCAGTTGTATGCTAAGTATATTTTCACTTATACCTTCTGTTTGGATTGAACGATCAATACCAAAACTCGACAATATCAAAGTTAGGGTACGCTTTATATAAAACCATAAGAAAAAATAAAAACTTGCTGCCCTGTTTTTCATGGCAAGCTTTCAATGTTTTTATTCTGTAAAAATATCGAGTTGTATTATATGTGATTGATTGGATTGTCCAATTGATGCCAAAATCTGACAGCATTTAAATTAAGACACGTAATACTTGAAAACGCAAAAAAGGGGAAAACGTACTAAGTCGACTTAGTACAGTATTGTTTGGGAGCGTCGATATGTATATAGAAAATTCCGTAAAAAAAATTGAAAAATGGCGATATGAGGTTGCCATTATGACAATTTATTTGCTCGTATATGTATTTCGTATTAGTTGTGTTAATGCTTTTTGTTATTTTAATTTCTGCCAAATTTTTTTTTTCTTAATCTCATTGCTTTTTTATTGTTATTGTTGTTTATTGTTATTTTTTCATTGCGCTTGTATAATTCCATTTTACGAATGTATGTATGTACATATGTGCGCCATCGTTTCAATTTAGTTAAATACATATGTACATATATGTATACATATTTATGTACATATATGGTGCAATGGGTAGAGTGCTCGCCCGCCATACCAGAGGTCTCGGGTTCTAATCCCAGTCCGAGCAAACACCAACAAAATTTTCTAATTAGTAAAAACCCAATTATTGGGTTAAAAAAACAGCGGTCACCTCTCGGCAGTGGGCGGCATACCCTCCTTGTGTATTTCTGCCATGAAAAAGCTTCTTACAAAAAATGCTTTCGTCGTTCGGAGCCGGCACACAATGGGAACGTTTCATACAAAAAACGGTCATAAATAGTAAAAATGGACCTAGAGTGCTCAAATTTTGAAAATAAGCTTTTTTTATTAGTACATGGTTTTGAATATTAGTACATGGTGTAAAAATGAACTTAATCTGATGACAAATACTCCCACCCCCCATATAACGGGTGTCGCGAAAAACCACGAAATTGCAATTATTTTCGAAATTAATCAAGTTAGAATGCTCAAATTCGGTATACAAGCTTTTTTGATGAATATTAGTACATGGTGTATAAAGGAACTTAATCTGATGACAAATACTACCACCCCCCATATAACGGGTGTAGCGAAAAAACATGAAATTTCAATTATTTTCGAAACTAATTAAGTTAGAATGCTCAAATTCGGTATACAAGCTTTTTTGATGAATATTAGTACATGGTGTATAAAGGAACTTAATCTGATGACAAATACTACCACCCCCCATATAACGGGTGTCGCGAAAAAACATGAAATTTCAATTATTTTCGAAACTAATTAAGTTAGAATGCTCAAATTCGGTATACAAGCTTTTTTGATGAATATTAGTACATGGTGTATAAAGGAACTTAATCTGATGACAAATACTACCACCCCCCATATAACGGGTGTCGCGAAAAAATATGAAATTTCAATTATTTTCGAAACTAATTAAGTTAGAATGCTCAAATTCGGTATACAAGCTTTTTTGATGAATATTAGTACATGGTGTATAAAGGAACTTAATCTGATGACAAATACTACCACCCCCCATATAACGGGTGTCGCGAAAAAACATGAAATTTCAATTATTTTCGAAACTAATTAAGTTAGAATGCTCAAATTCGGTATACAAGCTTTTTTGATGAATATTAGTACATGGTGTATAAAGGAACTTAATCTGATGACAAATACTACCACCCCCCATATAACGGGTGTCGCGAAAAAACATGAAATTTCAATTATTTTCGAAACTAATTAAGTTAGAATGCTCAAATTCGGTATACAAGCTTTTTTGATGAATATTAGTACATGGTGTATAAAGGAACTTAATCTGATGACAAATACTACCACCCCCCATATAACGGGTGTCGCGAAAAAACATGAAATTTCAATTATTTTCGAAACTAATTAAGTTAGAATGCTCAAATTCGGTATACAAGCTTTTTTGATGAATATTAGTACATGGTGTATAAAGGAACTTAATCTGATGACAAATACTACCACCCCCCATATAACGGGTGTCGCGAAAAAATATGAAATTTCAATTATTTTCGAAACTAATTAAGTTAGAATGCTCAAATTCGGTATACAAGCTTTTTTGATGAATATTAGTACATGGTGTATAAAGGAACTTAATCTGATGAGAAATACTCCCACCCCCCATATAACGGGTGTCGCGAAAAACCAGTAAAATGCATTTATTTTCGAAAGTAATTAAGTTATAATTCTCAAACTAGATATATGAAATCCATATTATGGATGCATTTCTTTCTTGAAATATGACAATTTCTATAAAATCTTAACCTAAAATATATATGTATGTGGGATCTGCTAAAATCAAAGCTAGTGTTGAGGAAATCATGGTAAACCTTAAGGCATCGCGATTTGTGCTTATGGGCAGCGGTCCATATTTTTTTAAATCTTAAATTCAAAAAGCGTATTTCTTGATTTAATTTTTGCAAATTGATATTTACATCAGTCTTGCTTATAATAAGGTTTTCCATGATTTTAATTTTGTCTTTATCTCCTTCATTTGAGGCTAGCCACACTTCGAATAACTCAGCTATTTTAATTGAAGTAGTCACTATCGAATAAATAAATAAATTGATTACAACACCACACAATTTTTCAACATAAAGATGACATACTTGCAATAAATTTTATCGAAATTACTTATTCGGAATTTAATTAGAAATATATGTAATTAACACTTTTAAACCACTTGGACTTCAAACTTGTTTTAAAACTTCACTTTAATATAAAAATTAAATAAAGGCAGTGACAAACAATTTTTTTTTATCAGAGGGGTAAAAAATATAAAAATGTAAAGTAGTCACTTTTTCACTTCGCTGTTTAAATTTTAAACACCAGAAGAAGCAATCATAAGTAATTATATATATATTAGTATATATTTGTAAATACTTGAAAAATCATATAAATGTAATTGTCTACGTCATACTTATTTAAAATTTGTACTTTTGGGGCATGGATCCCCAAGCAAACTCCCATTTCTTACGACCCTGCCAAATGCAGTTTGCATTTAAAAGGTAACGGTACAGGTGGGAGACAAATAGATAAGTGCAATTATCAGCAAGTAAAATGCGTACCGAAGACGTTATACCATTCATGAATGAGAGAAATAAATTTTATCTGTTTAATTGAAGAAGGTGTACTCAAAAATATCTATATCTAACAATCAGTTGTATGGGAGCTATATGTTGTACTGGTCCGATTTGGCCGATTCCGACAAATGATAAATTGTACATAAAAATACGTCGTGTTTGGCACAAAGTGATAATACTACTTCAGGTTCATGAATGGTATAACAAACAGCAAATGAGAGTATATCTCTCACTTACTTCAATACTATCATATCTCAGTAACCTTATTTTACGAAAAAAAAACCTTTGAGTTTTCAGCCGCTATATATTTCAATAGTAAATCAAAGATAATTTTTTGATCTCAAACTGTCAATTTTCAATCTATCAGACCGAAATTTCGTCATATAATGCACATACATATACATATACACACATGCATGCATGCCCATACTTAGCTGAAAACTCGCGTTTTTGAGTTATGATACTTTTAAAGTAAATAGGCTAAAAGTAAGTATATATGTATATATTCTATATAAAATTGCATTAATTAATATATTAGCGATTTTAAAGCATAAACATCTGTCAAAACTGCTCATCAATGCTTTTCTCTCTAGCTACACATGTATGCATATGTATGTACATCCATAGTGATAGCGCGCATATACACCTCGTCGAAAAATATGAATTAGTGAGAAGAGCGCGGGTGAATGGTAAAACTGACTATGGGGGGTTTTTAAGCACACCTGGGACCAACATATATTAAAAAATTGAGGATACGTTTTTTTTTATTTTTTTTTTATTTTGTTCTAAAGTTTCCCAATTTTTTTGATAATTTTTTTTTTACCCTGTATAAAAAACAATATATAATAAAACCTGTGCAGCTAATTCAAAAGTGAGCTACTGTATTTCATAATATGAACTATTTTCTATATTACAGAGAAATATTGAGGGATGTAAACTGTAAATCTCGTATAAACATTTTTTTTTTAATGCCGAATATGTCATGATAAATGTAATTTCAAAAATGCACTTTTGGCCCATTAGGAGAATAATTAAAACTCGCGAGAGCGCGGGTGAAATTAATTTCTGTTAATGTGATATGATAAAGAATATGTTAGTTCATCACACAAAAAAAAATCCAGGATACGTTTTTTTTTGTTTTTTTTATTTTATTGCTTAAATTTGGCGAAGAAAAAATATTTTCGATATTTTTTTATCCTTATTTGAAAAATCATATAAAATCAGGTTTCGAAGATAATAAAAAAAGGATTACTTCCTGAAAAAGTAGAAGCCATTATCTATATTTAGGTGTCAAAACCAAGTATATGCGTCAATAAATGGTTTAGATATAGCATTTCGTATCAAGTCATATAATTCATAATTCAAATGGCACATTTTTTGTTCAACTTTGGGCACCCTGTACGGCTAAACGAAACGAAACTCAGAAAATTTTACATGAGCTTTTTTTTTGTCCTATAAAATATCTGTCGATAGCTGGTAAAAAAAATGGATTTACGACTACTTTAATTTCGACTTTATTTTTGGCCACGAATTCCCATTGTGCGGCATAAAACTGTAGATACACCCAATTTATAGAAAAAGTTAAGGAGCGCGCCTCGAATTGGGAGAGAAGCTCGGCCATAAAACCGGTCAGAGTTATAAACGCGCCAGTGTATCATATCATATTATACATAAGAGCACTTGAGAATTGGGAAGCCAGCAGCAAGCAGCAAAACAATAGCGATGTAGAAAAACAACGAAAAACCGTTTATGTTAATTAGCTCCACATTTTTTTTCTCATTTTGGTACATATTTGCAAGTCAAAATATGTATATGTAGATAAATAGCAAATGAAATTCAAATTTATACTAAAAAGAGTCATTGAATGCACTAAACAATTTGAAATTTCTGGGACGTCAATTGAGAAATGCTTAATTTGCATGCATAGATACGTATGTATGTATGTACATATGCATACATATATATGTATGTATATACATAAATAAATACACATGTACACTTTGTTTCAAAAGAACGAGGCAGCCTTTTCGTCAAAATTTAGATTTCATCAAACTCTACATGCTTCTCGTGGCACTGCTTGAAAACAACATGAAACATGTTGCTAGCAACATTTCGAAGCAGTTATTGAAACTAAGCATGTTTCTCTTAAAAATAGATAGAATTTTTTTCTAATTTTAATATGTAAACTGTTTTATAATTTCTGATTGAAAATATGCCGAGGCGCATGAATTTTCTATAAACATTCAATCAAAATAACATTTAATTTTTGTAAATACATGTTTGGAAATCAATGTTGCTAGCAACATTTTGCTTTAGGAATACTTCTTGACTAAACTTTTGTCTGTTGTTTATCTCGAGGTGTTGAGACAAAAAATTCAATGCATAATACTTAAATGAGTGAAGAATTTGAAATGAGAAGGAAAAGTGCACTATTTCAACTGCACACAGAGCAACAGTAACAACAACAAAAAAAAAAGAAAAATGCAGTCATCACCTTGAGTGCTTATTTATTTGAATACAAAATTAAGAAAGAAAAGAATAAGATCGTGCGATATTTGAAACTTTGTTTTCACTTTAGAAACTATGTATGTATGTACCTATGAATATATGTCCATACATACATACGATGAAAAATGAAAATCTATTTCTTTTATAAGTGACTCTACTCACTGGTAACACTTCGTTCCCAGCCCACATCCTCATTCTCTACAAACCAAAGAAAACTCCCCTTACGTAGCATAACCAGAAGGCAGTTAGAGAGAGTCTCATAATAGCCAAAAACAGTAATAGAAATGGTAAAAATAACAACAAGCACAAGAGAAGAAACCAAACATGTACATATTTGTATTTTCAGCAACAACAACCAAACAAAAAACAGCGAATGCAGCAAAAAAAGAAAACAACATTAGCGCAACCCAAAAACGTGCTGTTGCTGCTGGTATCAGCAACCGAAAAGGATGTCATCAACTGCCAATTATAATTTTTTTTTGTCTGAAGCAATGCAACAACGGCAATGTTTGATTTTATTGTTGTTGCTACGGCTGCTTGAGCTTTGCCCAAATGCTTGCTTTTGGCTGATTTTGCATGGCCATTTTTGTTAGTTACGCTGACGATTTTTTGTGGCCCAGAGGTTTAGACTGTTTGGTGCTCGGATCATGTAAATCCCTTTCTGTTGTCATTATTTTTTGTTTTATTCCTAATGCACAATTCTACATGTACCTAGTATATGCACATATTTTTTAGTATATAAATATGTATGGATGGATGGCCCTGATTTTGTGGTGTCAGGAAACAAGATCAACCGAAATAATGTGATCCCATAGCGATACAAAATAAAGTTAATGCCGTTATTACTTTTTAGAAAGAGAAATAAGATCTGTTGACTTTATTGCTCTTTCACACACTTAATTTACATAGCTTCGCGTCTGTTAGCGTAGCTCTACGTTGTTCTTCAGTCGGCAGAATCTTTTTTCTGGAGTAATTATTATTATTAAAATTTGTCTGAGAATTGTCTAAAAATTGTATCCAAAGGATAAAGCGTCGTAGGTAAAATTTGGAACTAAAAATCGATTGATCTTCATTGGATAAAGGAAGGTAGGAAGCCGGGTGAGCCGTTTACTCGCCGTATTGTTCAACCATAGTGAGGTTTAGTTGGGAGGTTGGAGGGGATGTATGGAAAGTGTCGGAAAGTGGCATAGGGTTTCGGAACGAGTGGCTGATAACCAATATATTGATAGCCTGTACGGCAGCTTAGAAATGCGGGACAGACTTGTGCCGAACGTTGGCTCCAGAATTACGGCTTCAAAGTGACTGACCTCCTCAATCACCTCACCGAAACCGAATCGAGCAATAAGTGATCAAAAAGTTGACGTATGTGAAATTCCACGCATAAATAAATTAAATTAAAGCACAAGTAAGTAAAATAATCAAAAATTCGTTCATATGCATATATTTTTGTTATTGTTAATATTCATTAAAATGGCACAATCTAATTTTCTTTTCTTCGCTAACCGAAAACTATCGAAAACTAATTTAGAACTACTTATAATAACTAAAATCTAGTTTGCTAAGTCCAGCTGTGTTTGATGCTAATAAATATTGCAAACACCAATCATTTGCAGTACATTAACCTATTCAGTGCGGCGAACATTAACATTTTGTTGATCATTACACCATTTTCTTTTATATACATACATATGTACATACATATATCTACAAACATGTGTCTGTATGTATCTACACTCAGGGAAAAAAATTATAAAAACATATGAAAACAGGGACCGATTTTAATCGTTATTTTCATTTCTTCGGATGAAAAAATCATTATGAAAACTTCGTTAACAATAAAATGCAAGTATGCCGATACAATGATTTTAGCACATTCTATCCAAATATGAGCTCATCTTTATTCTAAAGATTTTTATTTTTTAAATTTTTAAATAACCATTATTTACGATTTTTATTTTTTCGATCAAAAATAATTTTTATTATTGAATTTAAATTTTTCCGATGAAACTTGATCTATATTTTATGATTTTTATTTTTTCGATCAAAAATAATTGTTATAATTGGACTTAAATTTTTCCGATCAACTTTAATCAATATTTTTTTATTTTTTCTCCGATCATAGTAAACTTTTTCAAACGTTAGTGAATCCTATATTTGATGGCTTAAAGTTGACGATTGTGCCAACATTGGCGCAGTTCTATTTGAGGACAAAATTTGCAAAAAAAACAAGTTTTTAGAGTTTATTATAATCGGAAAAATTTAAATCCAATAATAAAAATTATTTTTGATCGAAAAAATAAAAATCATAAAATATCGATCAAGTTTCAAAGAAAAAATTCAAATCCAGTAATAACAATTATTTTTGATCGAAAAAAAAAAATCATAAAATATCGATCAAATTTCATCGAAAAAATAAAAATCAAATTATAACGATTAAAAATGATTTTTTTTATAAAAATGATAATCGTTACGGTCCCTGGCTTAAAATGGGCAAAAACGTATTTAAAAGTGATGTATGTAAATACCAACATTTTTATTTTAAAAATGTTCATTGTAAAATTTTTAAATCAAGAAAAAACTTTTTAAATTAAAAAATTTTTATTTTTATTTTAAGCACTATGAGAAAAAAAAAACGCTGCAGTATTCTCTAAATGATTTTCTCTTCCGGATTCGAAATTGTATCCAACGGCATTCTCTTCATCTTCTCTCATTCCGAGTCCCAACTACAAAAATATAGCCTCCACTTGTTCTCCTCTTCTTTTCTACTTCGCCTTAACTGTTTGATATCTTTATTTCTTATTCTCCTTATTCTCTTTTCATACTCAGCTGTACTAGTACACAGAGTATTATAGTTTTGATTTCATAACGGTGGATTGTAACAGAATGAAATAATCGAGATAGATATGGACTTAGTATATATCAAAATCATCAGGGTGAACAGAGAAATCGATTGAGCCATGTCCGTCCGTCCGTCCGTCCATCCGTCTGTCCGTCTGTAAACACTCTAACTCGCGCAAAAATTGAGATATTTTGATGAAATTTGGAATGCAGGTTGGAATCGAGACTGGCACGGTTGGTATTGAAAATGGGCGAAATCGGACCATGACCACGCCCACTTTTCCTATATAGAAAATATCGGAAATCTGGTATCTCAGCCACTAATATAGCTGGAGCGATAAAATTTCACCCACGTATTGAGCACAGGCCCTTATGAAGAAATTTGATGAAATTTTGGAAAATGGGCGGTGCCACGCCCCCTTATTAAGGGTCATACATTGAAAGTTTTATATGTCATAACTCAGAAACCGTTGAAGCTATATCGATGAAATTTGCGTGCGGTATGCGTGATTTGCTTACTTAGACAAATGTTTTGACGGAAAATTGTCAAAATCGGTAGACGGCCACGCCCACTTTTATATATGCGAACTATAAAGGGGCCTAATAAAAACATTTTAAGCGATATCTCTGTCAAATATAAAGATATATTATTGAAATTTTATGGCAGGAGTCCAACTATGGACATAAAACAAAAAAACACAAAAATTTTGGAAAATAGGCGTGGCACCGCCTCCTTTTAGAAGTAGGAATATACGAGATTTCTTAGCCTATAACTCGACAAATAATTGAGATATTATGACGAAACTTGGTTTATACACTTCTATAACTTGTGTTAATAGACACGCAAAAATTTATTGAAATCGGGTTATGACCACGCCTACTTTTTAACAAAGATATTTCTGGACCACCCTTTAGGAATTTGTAACGTGACATCTTTGTAACTAGAAGTCATAAAGGAATGAAATTTTGCACAAAGAATAATATTCAAATGCTTAGTTGGATGACTAATAAAAATGTTGAAAATGGGCGTGGCTATGCCCACTTTATGCAACACTCGCTTTATATAAAGTACACCCTGTTTCCATCAAACGCAAACAAACAATGAAAGCATAAAGCCGAGTATCTAATGTTCGATTCCACTCGAACTTAGGCTTCATTACTTGTTTCTTCTTTATTTTATATTCTCCTCCGGATTCGAACCATGACATCAACCTAAAATTCATTCCAACGTCATCACATAGTGGAACATTAAACATTATATTGAATTGTAATAACCTATTTATACTTCCCTTTTCCTAAAAAAGAATCCATTAATTATATGAACCATTGTAAAAACAAAATTAAAAAAATCTAAGTACTCTCATTATTGTTTCTGTTGGATTACTTACAAAAAATATTTTCTCACAAAAAATTTTTGAACA
Organism: Urophora cardui; assembly: GCA_960531455.1. Taxonomy (NCBI): domain Eukaryota; kingdom Metazoa; phylum Arthropoda; class Insecta; order Diptera; family Tephritidae; genus Urophora; species Urophora cardui. The sequence goes on along the minus strand of OY482670.1, from coordinate 126,562,931 downwards.
AAGAGCGAGTTTTTGAATCATCATTCATTTTCATTTTTAATTTAAGTATGTTTCTTTTTATATCCAAAATGCATTTTTACTTCAAAAATTTCATTCTTAATTCAAAAATTTCATTTTTAATTTAAAAATTTTCGTTGTTAAAATAAAAATGGTTTGGTTTAAAACGTGCATTTTGAAAACAAAAATTTTATTTTTGATTTTAAAATGCTGTTTTTCCCTGAGTGTACAATTGTAAAAGAGTAACAATGATGCAAACCGCTACACATTATTCCACACACCTTTACGTTGCCTTGTAAGAAGAACAATGATAACTCTTGAATGAAAGAATGTTATAGAAATTGCAATCAACAACAAAACATGTTACCAAGTACAATTGAAGCTGCAGATTATACTCAGCTGTGAGTTGCAATGCACATAACTGTAATTTTTGTTTTTTTTTCATTTTGTCTCACATATTTCAATTGGAATATTAACGATATGGAAATTGCAGCCTCGGCTGATCAAACTTCAGTTAAAAAGTCAGAGCCAATTTTATAAATATATACTTACCTCTTGTTGGACTGATTACATCTAACCGGAAACCCCGTCCCATTCGGAACTGGTTAATACTTAGATAAAGCTTTAGAATCTAAAGTTTAGAGTACACAGATTTGTGCGGAAAAGCAACCTTCATATTGGAGGATAAGTTTCGGTTAAAAGTCATTAAAGTTTATTATATTATGTAAGCTATCGATGCCAGGGTAGGACCATGTAACTAATGCGCGTATTTTGGAAATTTAGTGAATATACATACATTTATCTCCTAAGTAAGGCTGCCTTCCAAAAAAAAACAATATTTGCGGAGAAAATCGTCTTTATTACTGGCATTTTGTTTTTGTTTCCGTATCGTTAACTGTCAATCATGTTTCTATGACATTGAACGTTCGCGTTGCTTCCTTCTTCCTAATTGTTTCATGGTTATGCCGTGGTTATGCTTACGAGCAAAACACCGATGAAATTCGGACACATTTTCGTCATCGGTGAAAGGTGGTTAAATCGATGATTAGAGCGCACATATTATTACCCCGAAACCACGGCGTGCTGGGTGCTTGTTTCACCCAGCAATGATCGATGTGTGAGTCCGAAAATTCTCTCACTCGTCGGAGTGCACAACAACAATTACACGTTGCTCGTCGAGTATTGTCGTAAGCATTGGTTATGCATTACAAACGTCAAATGAATACAGTTGGAAAATTAAAAACAGTGCAGGGAGATAAAAATTAATTTTTTTAGTGTCGGCTAAAAATCAGTACAAATCAGTACAAAATCCAAAAAATCCGTATATCTTAAGGTTTTTAAAACCATCAGTACGGGGCACGAAAAATCAGTATTGTACTGATGAAACAGTACATAAATTGAAGCTTAGATTTCTTTATGCCATTCCAAACACAATTGCGTCTGTATGTCTATGCAGTTAAGTATGAGCAAAAGACCAGTAAAATATAACGAACAATGGAAATAGGTAGTAGGTATATCTGCTAAAGACTCTTTGCCGTAGAATACCACTCCATTTCATTCATTTAAAATGATTGGCAGCATAACATATGTGTAGACTTATGTACATACATAAGTATTTGTTGTTGCTTGCGTTTGTGATGTGTGAAAAGAAATGATCTTGTCAATGTCAACAGTTGAGTCTGATCATCATTAATCATAATGCGTGGTCTGTAAATTACACTCTAAAAACAGCATGTAAACTTACCATAGAAATAAGTTGGTATTTCAACAAAAAAGTGTGTACTAACGCGAAAAAAATGTTTAATATTTACTTTAAAGCATTTTGTGCATACCATTGCGATTATTTTAATAGAAAATATACATCGTCAAATAATTCCGAACATTGTTTCTGTAAATATCAACATTTTTTACATACAAATGGTAAATATCAACAAAAAAGTTTACGCGTGAACAAGTGATGTTTAAAAGTAAGCATGTATTGTGTACAATTGCTATCAATGTTTAGTTTCACACATAAAGTCGTGTCAACAGTCGTGAACGACGCTTGTAAGTTAAAAGACGGAAAACGTGGTGCTATAATTTAAGTACATATTTTTTGGCATTTTAAATAATATTTATAAGCTTGGCCGTATATTTTTGATTGCGAATCCTTATCGCGACACTTTGAAGAATTGACGGATATAAAAGCTCATACTTTTACAGACAACTTTGAAAGAGACAAGGACATCAAATCCAATCGACGTAATATGCGCCATTGCAAAATACTCTGGCGAAAACATAAGTTATTTGTTTACGAATTTTCATGGAAGTCATTATTATTGTTCAATAAAAAATACCTTTAAAATCATAATTTTAAAAACCATATTTCAGTTTGGAACTAGCAAAGATGACATGATAACAAAAATTCCAACTTGTGCACCTTTAATTCCATTTCTTGGTAAGAAATTTCATATTTATTTATGTATGTATATACATAATTCTAAATACGTGCATATGTACATATATAAACAAGTATATTTAATTTTTCAGAGAATGACGTTTCCAAGGAAAGCACTGAATGGCATCAACATTTTAGCTAGCATTCAACAAGTTATACATTTTTACTTTGCTTTTAACATTCTGTACCCAAAAGAAATTTCACAGACTATGGAATTTATGGTACGAGATTTTTATAAGCATTACCCCTTCTGCTCGCGAGGTAAAAAAAAGAATATCAACAATTTACAAAAAGTACCTAAATAATTTAATTTGTAAGCTAACGAATTTTGAATAATTAAAGTATGTTCATAGCTTTTTGCTGGAAAAAAAATGTTTGATATGTATGTATTTATAAGTACAGTGGGGCTGAGATACATAGCACACTTTAAATTTTTTACAATATTCAGGTACGTTTGACATAAAAATTGGAGTTTAATACTTTATACAAAATTCACCACTGAATATGTACATATGCACTATGTAATTATCTTTATGACCGTTATTTTATGTAAACTATACTTTGTAAACAAACTGAATTCCATTTTCATTAAAAATCTTACAACAAAATAATTACATATGTTAATTTCTTCTTTATTTAAAACTTATATAAAGACTTTAAATAATTCATTCTGACCTTCACACAATTTTGTTTAATCGTCCAAGAAACATTCATTGACATACATAAATATATACATATGGTGGACAAAAAAACAATATATATATATATATATAATTTTCTCATCTAAAGTTTAACGGAGCTAAATCCTCTTAGTAATATATTTCGCTGTACCATATAAAACCGAGCACTTTAAAAATTTCTTACGAAGAAATTCTTTCAGTATTAAACCTATAAGCACAATAAATCGTCTTATCATACCAAAACTAGCACTTTCAAAATTTCTTACGAAAAAATTATTTGTAAGAAATTTTGAAAGTGCTAGTTTTGGTATGATAAGACGATTTATTGTGCTTATAGGGTTTATATTGAAAATTACACATCAATGTGTAAATTTGTCATTGAGTGCACATTTGATGTTTAAGCTCTTACACATGTAATGTGTAAATTTGTACATGAGTACACATTTTGTGTCTAAACTCTTACACATAAAGTGTTTAATTTTCAACGTACACTTCCTGTGTGTAAAATTGCAGCTACTAAGGTAGGCAAACAGTTGCCTACCTTATTAGGCGTAAATTTACTAAATTATTTTTTAGTGTGTATGCCATTTTCACGTTTTCATTTTTATTTGTATTGTATGCTATTGTAATTTATTTTTCAACCAATTTGGAAGCTATTGAGGTAGATTTTATTGGAGTTTATTGTAATTTATGTACACTGCACAAAAGAGATGTAATCATATGTATGTATTTACTACACATGTAGAATGAGAGAAAGCCAGCCAACATTCTCGGAGCACTCATCATATGGAGCACATTATGAGTCCGAAATATGTGTATAATATCAGTCTTAAACTTATGAAATCATATATTATACCGAAATATGTGTGAAACAGGAGCTTCATAATTTGGAGTCCGATATGAATCCGAATATGTGTGAAATATGAGCTTAAGATTTTTTTTTACGTGTTTTTTTGTGTTTTTAAAAATGATAATTGTAATTCATAGATGCCGCTTCGAAAAAGGGGAAGTAATCACTGTAGTTCAATATAATGTTGAATGTCCCAGTATATAATGGCATGGGATTGAATTTCAGGTTGATATCAGGTTCGAATCAGGAGGAGAATACAAAATAGACAACACGATAAATCAAGCAGTGAAGATGAAGAAGGCCTGGAAAAGAGGATAACAAGCGTTTGAAGTGAACTGGGTAAGGGGAAAGAAAATGCATGGAAAACAATTATTTTTTGGTTTTGCTAATCATAGAAGAAGGAAAAAAAGAGTCATAAAAATGAGCCCGATAAGAGTCTTTTATGACACTTATTCAGGCTCATATCGGACGACCACCTTAGGAACAGAAATACATACATTTCGGACTCCAAAATGAGCTCATAAGGAGTGTGAACGCACCGGTTTAGGTCCTATCTGACTCTTTTATGACTACGAATGTTTGCTGGGAAAGGGTAAACAATGTATGTATGTATGTTCATATGAAAACAGTGACCAAAGCCACATACGATATAAAAATGTTCATGTGCATGTGTTCTTTTAGTGTTCGCGAAAATCACTGGGCTTTGGTCTTCAAAAATTTACGAAAATAAAAATTAACGAAAATAAAAATTAAAAAGAAGTTACAAAGACAACACCAAATTACTGCACGCTCAATACAAATTTTACATTGCAACATTCGTAATCAAATAAATTTACTACAAATTACACTCGCAACAAAACTTTACCTTCAGACGGCAAGAAAACGACAACTAAATAACAACAAAAAAATTTATAAAAGGAACAACAAAAAAAAAACTACAAGTGTAAAAGCGCGTTTCAGAGAGTTGATGGGATAAACTGTTGTATTTCTATGTTTCACTATTTGAAAAAGTAAAATACCGGCTCGAGGAGTAAAGAAGCTGTAGAAAAATAAGCGCTTGCTAGTCACATGCTTAGACTGCATCTAGCCCACTGCAATGGAAGTAAAGTGTGCTCTATCCGCTCCACAAAAATTATTCGTCAACGAGGTGATTGCAACTCTTCCAAGCACGTTTATTTGAACTCCCGTTGATGACTTCAATGACGCTTGCTTAGAATAAGCAGGGATAGTGACTGCTACAACAACAACAATGCTGTTGCGAAAGAAGAAGTAGGAAATCTCAGAAATGTTTTCGGGCCGGGGACAGAGCTGAAAGCTTATTATGATGAATTGCTTGGTAGAACTTTTCCTTCTATACTGAGAGCTGTTCCCGAAAAAGGTTTAATAAATTTTACTGATTACTTAAAGGCCCTTGGCAACATACAATCTGGATTGTCAAGTTTGAGTGTTTTTTGAGGGAGCTAGTCAAATTTGAGGGGTTTTTGTGTGTGTTAGTGCAATCGGCAGCCGTCGTGCTACACGTACTTGTTGTCGGCTAGCGGCGACGAAAATCAAAAATTTTGGATAATTGCGTCAACCACCCCACACTCACACATATACACTTCCTCTCAACCCAGATTGTAAGTTGCCAAGGGCCTTAACAGAGGCGAAGAACGTTTTTTAGTGTCAAAGCGTAAAAAAACCAAGTAAAATAACGGATTAGGAACATTTGGCTAGCGTAGAACTAAACTGGTCTATCTAACATTTTTTCAGAAATCGAGTTATGTACATTTTTGAACTTGAAAATCATAAATTTATCCGTGCAAAATTGATGTAGGTCTTATTTCTGCACCAAAGTGTCCAAACGCTAAAAATGTCACTTTAGAATACACGTCCTTTTGTCATTTCCAGAAATTCTAAAGTGGTCCAACTAGCATAGACTACCATAGACCAGTATGATCTTACACCAGATGAGTGGATGGAATTGGTTAAAAATTGTAGAAAGCATGCTCTTTTTGATGTTAATAATATGGTGGGGAAATTTATGTCATTTGACGAACTACGGCCAATGTTCAGGGACTACCAGAGTATAGTAGACGACGGCGCAAAAGTTTCCCAAATGCGAAAGGCAAAATTCGTCAAGGGTGAATCTGTGATGCAGTTTAATGATGATTATTGTGAAACATATAAATCCGTCGATATAAAGAAATCTAGCGTGAACCTAAATGATTCCATAGAGTTCTTGCAGAATTTTACACCAGATCAGGGCAGCGACATACGCGTTTTGAAATTCAAAAAAATGCAGGACATAAAAAAATGTTGAAATTTGTACCACCGATTCATTACCCCTTTTACCTGTCTCTCCACATGTAAGCCGCAGAGATGAAACAGAAAACAATCTAGAAGATTTTCTACCAGCCCGCCGTGGATAAAACTAGGTTGCTGTTACTTTTAATGCAGATGTGATCATTTACGTCATTTATGTCGTCGCCTGAGAAAACGAATGTCGTATGTAGCAAAACATAGTTTCGAGAAAATCGACTTTGAAGTTTGAATTGGAAATTCTCAAAAACTGTACAACAGATTTTTCTGTTATTTGGACGAGCTGTAGAGAGTATTATATATTTTGTCTTGCAATTTGCAAAAGTTGGATATCTTTAAAATTATGGGAGATAAACGACTTTTCTTTCAGTATGCATTTGTCGTATGTGACGTCTGAGCACCAATACCTGTTTTAGCACATACGACAAAAATTCTTCTCTTTTTTCAAACCGGAATGGTTATGAGGCTCACATTTTTTGAGATATCGACTTGAAATTTGGCAGGTGCATATATTTTGATGATACTTTGTCGGAATCCACCACATCGGACTAATATAAGATATAGCTCCCATACAAGTGATTGTTCAGATATAGTTGTTTTCGGGTATAACTTCTTTATTTGAGGAGATAAGGATATGAAACTTTGAAGTAGTTGTACCCATATGGACCTAATAAATGTCACTAAAATTTGTTAAGATCGGACCACTATAGCATATAGCTACTATACAACTGATTGTTCAGATATGGACATTTTGGGATATAACTTCTCCATGTAAAGAGATAAGGGCATGAAACTTTGAAGTATTTGTACCCACATGAACATAATAATAGTCACCGAAATTTGGCAAGATCGAACCACTATAACATATAGCTCCCATACAACTGATTGTTCAGATATGGACATTTTGGGATATAACTTCTCCATGTAAACAGATAAGGGCATGAAACTTTGAGGTATTTGTACCCATATGGACCTAATAAATGTCACGGAAATTTGTCAAGATAGGACCACTATAGAATATAGCTCCCATACAACCGATTGTTCAGATATAGCTGTTTTCTGGTATAACTTCCATATTTAAGGATCAAATTATACTAAACTTTGCAGTAATTGGTATTATACTACAATAAAATATGTCAGTGAAAATCATTCAGATCGGATCACTATAACCTATAGCTCCGATACAATATTTTGGTTTATTCTCAGTAGCTCAGCGGCACATATGACATATGTTTAAAATAAACAAAAACGGATTTATATGGAAATTTGTCGTATGTATGTTACATACGACAAAAGCTTACCCAAATGGTAGTAATTTTGTAACATACGACAAATGCATACTGAATAACTCAAAAACTAAAAGAGATAGAAAAAAATGGATTGGAAAAATTAAAAGATTAGGTCCGATTTAGTTAATCTGCATCAAAAACTAGATATCGTCGATTTTCACATACGACATTCGTTTTCTCAGGCGACGATTTGTAGGTTATTTTTGCAATTAAAGTACTTCCTTTCACATAGTTTTTGTTGTTTTATTCATATAATTTCCAATTTGTAGTTCAAACTTCCTTAAAAATTAAAAATTCTAAAGTGGTCTATTTAACAAGTTTTCTTGTTACAAACAAATCTTACTAATATTATAAATGTGAATGTAGCGATGTTTGGATGTTTGGATGTCCAGACGTTTGCTTTTGTTCCTCAAAAACGTGAGAATGGCAAGACGGATTTTGTTGAAATTTGGCAGGCATACAGGTTATAGTCTGGAAGGAAGTATAGGCTATTTTTTGTTTTTAATTTTGGGGGTTCCGACCCTGCTAAGGACCGTTACTTTTCGTTATATTTTTATTCCATATAACTATGAGTATACTGGAACTATACTTATGATATTTCGCATATAGGTATAGATAGATCGTACAATATAGGTATCAAACGAAAGGGGAAGGTCCCAGGTTACATTTGGACTTCGATATATTTCGATAAATTGATCGATAACTGAGTTATCGGTGAAAATGTTATTGCCCAAAAGCATTAAAATTATACTACAATATGGGTATCAAAGGAAAGGGGAAGGTCCCAGGTTTCATTTGGACTTCGATATGTTTCGATAAATTAATCGATAACTGAGTTATCGGTGAAAATGTGATTGCCCAAAAGCCTTAAACTTGCCCCACAATATGGCTATCAAACGAAAGGGGATGGCCCCAGGTTTCAATTGAACTTCGATATATTTCGATAAATTGATCGATAACTGAGTTATCGGTGAAAATGTTATTGCCCAAAAGCATTAAAATTACACTACAATATGGGTATCAAGGGAAAGGGGAAGGTCCCAGGTTTCATTTGGACTTCGATATGTTTCGATAAATTAATCGATAACTGAGTTATCGGTGAAAATGTGATTGCCCAAAAACCTTAAACTTGCCCTACAATATGGGTATCAGACGAAAGGGGAAGGCTCCAGGTTTCATTTAGGACTTCGATATATTTCGATAAACTGATCGATAACTGAGTTATCGGTGAAAATGTGATTGCCCCAAAACCTTAAACTTGCCCTACAATATGGGTATCAAACGAAAGGGGATGGCTCCAGGTTTCATTTGGACTTCGGCATATTTCGATAAATTTATCGATAACTGAGTTATCGGGGATTGCCCAAAAACCTTAACATTACCCTATAAAATGGGTATCAAACGAAAGGGGATAGCCCAAGGTTTTTTATTTGGATTTCTATATATTTCGATAAATTTATCGATAACTGAGTTATCGGTCAAAATGCGTTTCCCGAAAAACCTTAATATTACCCTACAATATGGGTATCAAACGAAAGGGGATGGTCCCAGGTTTCATTTGGACTTCGATATGCTTCGATAATTTATCGATGATTGAGTTATCGGTGAAAATGTGATTGCCCAAAAACCTTAAAATTAACGAACAAGGGGAAGTTTTTTAGTCTATGGACACACGGTTGGTGCGACGGCATCAATTACGGTGCATTGCCCACCCGCAAAAACAAAAAATAAAAAAAAACAGGTAAGAATTTAAATATTTCCCTTACGTTTGTTCTTACAGCCTCTTCTATAACCATCTTTGGGCCTTTTCACATTACTCTGCATGACTTTTGTCTTCAATGAATCCATTAAGATGAATTTTTGTTAATACATATTCAAACCCATGAGTTTACATTTTTTTCTCTTTATGCTGGACTTCGACAAACTGAATGTTGAAAGGGGACTTCGTAGGTGCGGACAAGACCGCGGGTAAAGACTAGTATTATATAAAAAACGTTTCTATAATAATTTTTTTTTAATGCAGAATGTTAAGTTAACTATTAAGCTAACATAATAATTTACAATATTCACTTAACATACATCAACAATCGCACACCGCACTAAAACGCGTTTCATCTGTTTTCTCTACTTTTGTATTTTGTTAGATAGACCAGTTTAGTTCTACGCTAGCCATTTATATGCCTGCAAAAAACTTAAGAACATTTCACATAATAAGCCAAGCTAGAAAAATCAGCTGTTTTACATGTATTGCATGTCCGTTTGTCGTTTGTCCGTTTCAAACAAGCAAAATCTTACTGGAACATCACGATTCTCAATGATGGTACGAAATGTTACTTTTCGGGCATGAAATTTAAGCACAAGTCGACTATTTATATAAGGTAAGTACTTATATACATATATATGTATACATGTATTTAAATATGTATTATTTGTCTTCCGTTTTACATTTTCGGTGAAATTTTGAGCACGACCTGAGTAAGTTTAAGGTAAATTGTTGTAACATTGAAAGTTATTTGGTATAGGAAGTACCTATACGTATGCTCTGCAATGCCTTCTGCTATTTGCCGATTTTGCGGCTATAAATAAACGAAGCAGTGAATACTTGCATTTATTCGTATGCGCACACAGAAACCCAATTAAATTGTCTGTCGCACTGTTGTCCCCGTAGGCATTTATTTTGATTGCTTCATGAGAGAAGAATAAAAGCAAAAGGTAACGGATAACAAATGAGACCGTGGCTATAATGAAGCTTTCATACATTTCCTTATGTGGCCTGTCATATAATACAATACAATACAATACAATTCGTTCGAAAAATATTTCCAAAACACTCTAATTCAAAAATTTTACCAAACACTTTTCAGCTGGGATGTTCTTAGCTATTTGCTCACCTGTAGCGATCTTTCACACAGGTGTCGCTATGTACATACATATGTATCTTTTAAGTATTCTCCCGTAAAATTATACAAGCTATAACTACTCATTTGCTTTTGCTACTGGGTATACACTACATTCATATGCCCATAATTTTTCATAATTTGGCTTTAACTTGTGTTGTCGACACTAATTGCGTAAATATTTTTCAAACAAAACTTTAAATTTCCGGAAACACCTTTTAAAACAAATGTAATAGGCGAATAACTAGCAAAAAGGAGGTGGGAAGAAATGTCAGACGTGTGTACCTATTACAAACAGATCCGCCGTTCAATCAGAGTGTCAGAGAGAAGGCGGTCGAGCAGCAATACAGCTTGGCAATGCACATAATATTTGGAAGGATGAATGTAGTGTTAGAGCGTTAAATAAAAAAAACTAGTAAACCCGGCCACGCGATGCTGTGGCTTTCAATTACACTGTGCGACAATTTGAGGGTGGAAGACCACTTATTGCCACATTTGAAAATTTTTTGATATACCTTCATAGCTACTGGTTATTTTTATTTTCTGTGGACCTAGATTTTTTATACATAGATTTTGACCAAGGAGCCCCATAGTGAAGTTTTGTGCCGAATATTTTTCTAGACTATGGTAACCTTAAAGCGACCTACAAAAGGCCATTTGGCGCGCTCCTCCTTTTCTTTCTAGTTCTCTTTCTCTTCCCCTTTCCCCTTTATTTGCGCTTTATTTTCCCTTTATCCATTTTATTTTTCATATTTCCTCTTTCGCTTCCTGTCCTTCGCCATATCCGTCCCTTTCATTTTCCTCTTCCCTTTCCTTTTATTACCCATCTTCAGTGCTGGGCCTTGCATGACACTTCAAATTTAAAAATGAGATAAACTGTAGCGTAAAAATGGTTATTGAACGGTGGCACCCTTTTTGTAAAAATTTTAATAAATTACTCATTTCCATGCCAAGTCCTTTCATATGACACCTCAAATTTAAAAATCAAACAAACTATAGCGTAAAACTGAATTTTTGAACAGGTGGCCACCCTTTTTGAAAAATTTCTATTAAATTGCTCAATATCAGGTCAAGCCCCTTCATATGGTACCAAAAATTTTAAAATCAAACAAACTATACAGTAAAATTAAATTTTCAAACATCTGGGAACCCGTTTCAGAAAAATTAAACCTTCCTGCACATCTACAGGTTAAGCCCTTTCATCTGACACCACATTTTCGAAAATCGGTATAACGGTGTAAAAGTTATGGTGCTTACAAAAAATCGCTTAGCGTAATATATATAAAGATAGGCACTCATAACTTTATCTTCGTCTTCTTTTCTCTTGGTCTCATGATGAGCGGCTCCGATTTTCAGGAAAATCCCATTGCAGTACGCAAACGCGTTGCCATTTAAATTTTATACAGAAGCAATGGCAATTCGTATTACAAATCAGTAGATACAAAAGTTTACGTAAAATCGACCACAAAAGCCATGCGCTGCGCTAAACACCTCCTATTCCATGTAGCCACCATTCATAATTTGCTGGCTTTGGTTACAAACATTTTCCGCAGACAAAAGCCGTTCATTGTAATGAGCGGCGTTAATGTTGTACAGTGGGACTGAATGCGTATCTAAACATACATAAGTTCTTCGGAATATTTATGAACCTTTTTATGCGTTGGCAACACCGAGTATGGAAGAAGATTTAATAATGAGCTGTAAAAGCCTTACACAGACATCAAAATAGTTCAGCGAAAAGGAATGCAGCGGCTCCGTTGGGTAGGGCAAGCTATGGAAATGAAGATGCTCCAGTGCAGAAATAGGGATGGCAAAAAAAAATGAAATAACCTTTTTAGGTTAATCGAAAGCGTTCGATTATTAATCGCGAATAATTGTGGGAAACTAACCGATCAAAACCTTGTTTCGATTACAATTGTTCCTTTTAAAAAAATATATATATAATAAACGAAAAAAATCGTAATTTATTAGGAAAAATCGTCAAAATGACAATAAAATCGTCTATTCGCGAACTGGAGGGAACATTTATTGCGATTTTTTGGATATACTCACAAAACAGTAGGTAACCGAATTCGGACCCGGATGAAAAGGCGGAAATTCTCAACTTCGATTATTTCCTTTCGATTATTTTCGACTTGAGAGGAAAAAGGTTAATCGAAAAAATAATCAACAGGAAAAAACCGATACATTTTAACCGTTAACCGAAAGAAATTAACCGATTATAATCGTTTTTCCGGTTATTGTTGTCATCCCTATGCAGAAAGTATTTCTATCAAAGGAGGTGGCCTAGACTGCGTGGCAAATATCAGTTGGACAATACTTTTGCCGCCCTTCGTGTTTCTTATTGAATGTCATTTATCCCGCTGCAGAAACGACTGACGCGCCTTATTAGAATCGTCGACAATCGTTTGTACGGTTAAACGCCAAGAAGATTCCAAAAGTATTGTCCAACTGATATTTGCCACGCAGTCTAGGCCACCTCCTTTGATAGAAATACTTTCTGCATAGGGATGACAACAATAACCGGAAAAACGATTATAATCGGTTAATTTCTTTCGGTTAACGGTTAAAATGTATCGGTTTTTTCCTGTTGATTATTTTTTCGATTAACCTTTTTCCTCTCAAGTCGAAAATAATCGAAAGGAAATAATCGAAGTTGAGAATTTCCGCCTTTTCATCCGGGTCCGAATTCGGTTACCTACTAGTTCGAAAATGAAAGTTATAAGTTGTTCTGATTGATGCCACAAAATGCTGTCTTCTAGTGCCACTGTGAGGTGTTTTACTGACGCAGAATCAAAAGTAAATAACGCACAACAACAACAACAACAGTTTCAAGGAATGCCGTTGTGGTGAAAAGTGCATCGATTTATTTTTATATTTCATAAACCACCAAGCAAGAGCAACAACAACAAAAACCACAACAAAATGGCTAAAATAACTTGAAGCTGGCAGCACCAGCCTAAAGTCATTGGCTTGCAATTTCCTAAGTGCATACATACATACATACAGCCATAGAAACAGTGCCAGCTTTTATTACACTGAAGGGGCATTGTGCGCCTGCGCGACGTTGGTTTTTAACTTTTGAGACGCTCGAAAGCGGTACATACTTATTTTGCAAAAAGAAAAGCAGCCAAACCAAAAAAGTTAAAAAAAAATTAAATAAAATGAATGAGAAAAAAAATAAAATAAAAATAAGAAAAGGAAAATAAAAGCAAAAATAAGTAAACTACAGTCGACTATAGCGGGTGGCAGCGAAACAGCGAGAGGCGGTACGTAGGCCGCAAGGCTGAAACTGTAATTTATATCATCATTCAACCACCCCGTCTCCATAGTAAAGCGCATTAAAAAATTTCAAATTACAGTGCACATAAAATATGTACACCGTAAAAATTTTAGTTTAATTTTAATACTATTTTGGTATTTATATATAACAATGCCAAAAAGTATAAAATTAAAACCATTCTGGTTTAAAAAAAGAAGAGAATCTGAGAGACAGAAATTATTCTTGGTGTCAAATTAATATTTTTTTGGATTTAAATCAAAACCAAATTTTGATTATTTTTAGAATATTTTTGGTATTAAAAATAGTTGAAATGATATAAGATCAATCCGAAAATTGGAATAAATTTTATACCTTTTTGGATTTAAAAATCAACCCCCATAAAATTTCCAGCGGATATACCGCAAATAACCAATTATCCCAAAGATTAACGAGAAATTGAATAACATTGTTTATTTACATAAAAATCCGAAACAGTAGTAGCAAACACTAAAGTACCTTATATATAGCGAGCCCTAATCCCCATAAATGTGTATCCAACAAAAACTAAATTTTACGGGACTCAGTTTTTTAATTTGTTTTGCATACAGTTTGTATGTAGCTTTGAAACTTACATACATATTTAGTCTCTTACTTCGAAACTGCACATTTCACAGCTATGCAATTTTTGGGGGTTGATGCATGTAATAATAAATTGTTGATTTCCATAAAAAAGCTGAAATCGATAATTTTGTTGGGTACACTTTTATGGCAGTTAGGACTCGATATACATATGTATATACATATTGTCAACTTTTACACCAATATTTTGGAGATGTCAATGGAAATTGCAGCACCGTCGCGGTTCTTGCAGTGATACTGCAAGAGAGACCTTGAACTGCCTTATACCTGTAAAAATAAAGCAAAATTTACTCTCAGCTATTTTATTAATTTCCTGCATTACTTGATTCAATTATTTCATCAGGCGTGAAAAATTCGGGCCATTTATTTTACTAGATTTATTTACTCCTTCTCATTGCATATTTAGAAACATTTAGTTTATTTATTTTGACTTTTTTTTGATAATTTTCCTTTTAATACTTTTTTTTGGTTTTGATTTCAAACCAAAAATATTTTGATGGTAATATAATTGAGAAAGAGAAATTTTTTTATACTTTTCAAGATTTGTTTTTAAACCATAAATGATTAAACTTCTTTAGAGAGAATTTTAATACTTTTCAAGGCTTTATTTTGAAACTATTTTGGAATAAATAAAATTGTAAAACTTCTCATAGTTTCAAAATAAGACTTTTTGGCATTAAAATTCAAATTTAATTCCAAGAATGATTAAACTAAGTACCAAATGATATTAGAAATAAACTATAATTTTTTACTGTGTAGAAAATGAATAAAAAATATACCGCACAAGCTCCAATCGAATTTCAATCGCTTTAGTGGTGTGCGCATTGCCTAGTGCGCTTTTACTACGAATCGCAGAGGCACGCCCCTATCGCTGCTCTGCGATCTAGTTCGTCGGATAAATGCAGTGCCTCGACGAGACGACCGAACTTTTTATTTGCTGTCTACGAAGAAGCTTTTCTTTTTCTTGGTTTGTCTATTGCGCAGCTTGTGATTGCCGCACATTCAACTGTATCTGACTGTATTGGGTAACAGAAAAATACGCCAATATAAAACAATTGAATGATTGATATTTGGGCATGTACACTCAAATAAATTTTGGTATAAATTTTAAACTTTTTTGGTCGATATATGTATAGGACACGACCGAAAAATTATTAAAATTTAAACTTTGAAAAGTTTAAACGATTTTTAAACTTTTAAGGTTTAGATTTTATTCCAAATTAAGATTTATTTTAAGACTTTCAAAAGTTTAAAATTTAAACCTTTTTGGGTTTCAATTAAAAAAAAATGTCTGCTCCCAAATCCTCTTCACGCTTTTCGCTATTGTATCTTCTTTCCTATCCTCTTCTTCTCATTTTCTTCCATATTGTTCTCCCCCAACATCCTCTTCATCCTTTTCCATATTGTATCTTTTTGCTATCCTCTTTTTCTCCTTTTCTTCCTTTTTCATTTTATCTGTTTCCATAATTATTTTGTGTTTGTTTGTTTCTCCATTCAAACAACACCACTCAGTCGTTCATTCAAATTGTCTAATAACTAGGGATGGGAC
Organism: Urophora cardui; assembly: GCA_960531455.1. Taxonomy (NCBI): domain Eukaryota; kingdom Metazoa; phylum Arthropoda; class Insecta; order Diptera; family Tephritidae; genus Urophora; species Urophora cardui. The sequence goes on along the minus strand of OY482670.1, from coordinate 126,547,030 downwards.
TATTCGAATAAAAATTATTCGAATAAAAAATCCTTTTATTCGAAAGGTACGGAAAAATTATTCGAATAAATATTATTCGAATAGTACTATTCGAATATCACTATTCGAATACCACTATTCGCGAATAGCTATTGAATGTATGTATGTATGCTTTTGTTTTGTACATACATACATATGTATGTAAATATATATATACGTACTCTGGCTTGCGCGGAAGCATGTGGAATTCCCAAAATATGCATGTAGAGACATACTACTATTCGAATAGTGCTATTCGAATTTTTTCCCTCGAATATTATTATTCGTTTATTCGAATAATATTTATTCGAATATTATTCGAAAAAAGTCCCACTACTACTAATAACTATAAGCGAGCCTTTTATATTGTTCATTTCTCGAAGAAGCAAGTTGGAATTTCAAATCAAAAATTAAAATTTTTTCGTTGAAATAAAATCTTACGACCAATGAAAGTTTAAAATTTAAACACTAAAAGTTTAAATGAGAAAAATTTTAAGATTTAAACCAAAAAAGTATGAAATTTATTTAAAAAAATACTTAGAAATATTTAAACTTTTGTAAGTTTGAATTTTAAACCAAAAGATAATAAGAAACTTTTAAACTTTCGAAAGTTCAAAATTTAACCCAAAAAAAGTTTTAAATTGCTTTCAAACCAAATCAAAGTTTAAAAAATATTCCAATATTCATAACAGTGTAGATATGTATATATATACTATGTGTACTCATTTGTGGCTTAACACCCATGGTCCATTTAACAGCTCTGGGTAGACGAAAATCCCAAGCCTAGTTCAGAGGCCTGGTTCAGCAATAAATTTTAGCTTGAAAATCGGTTGAGTGTGGCCTATTTGCATTTGGATCGAGTTATAGTAAATCCATATCAATAGCACAATAATCCATCATATTTCAAGCAGATAGCAGTGCCTGAGAAGGGAGCTACCACCGAAGAAGATCCACATTTTACTGGTATTCTCCTGGCTTGTTGATCAAGACAGAAACATAGAGAGAGAGAGAGCGAGAGAGAGGCGGGGAAGCGCTGTTCTAAGTACCAGAACAGCCAACTTTCGAAATCAAAATTTGCATTCGGCCAAAAACTGCATCTTGTGCAGAGCTCTATAGAACCTTTGGAGAGTCTTTTCTACACTTACAGCAAGTAAAACCACAACAAAGAATTGCAAGATAAATAACCATTTTCACTCACCTCAAATTTCAGTTCTTTGCATCAACAGACAAAGTCTTAACGAAGCACATCTTTTACTACTCTTTAAAATCGATTTCTGTGAATTTCTTAGTGTAAGTCGTATGGTTGCTTATTGCTTGGTTACTGTAATAAAAAAGGATTAAGAAAATTATATTTTAAAAGTTCATATGTACGTATTAGCATTAACGAATATGTGTGCTAAAACTAATTGAATACGAGTATAAAGTGAAACAAGCACATACAAAATGCATGAATATAGAAAAAACTTTTATGGTCTTAAAGGGTTTTTCAATTCGGACGCATAGATGTTAAATATAAAATCGTTCAGTAGTTCAGTGTTAAAGAATGAATTGAGATTAGTGATGGGCGAGTCCGAGATGTTTTATTCGATTCTCTCGATTGTTGAAACATCTCGAATGCTCTCGATGGTGGTCATTCGTATTCGAGTCAAGTCGTAAATGGCCGTCAGTCGAAACAATCGCTAAAACATCTCGGACTCGCCAACGATTCCTCTCGTTTTCAAAGCAACCCTACAACATCTCGGACTCGCTGCAAAAAATACATAATAATTGTTGTTGCCGCTTGAATATTAAAATTGCTTTACAAAACATACAGAGTGGTACAAATCTATTGCCGTTGTTGCTACTCGTAAAATTCATTTGTCTCATAAGCGTCTCACTTCAGAAAATTTATTAATGTTTAAATAATTAATTATTATTATTATGCACGACACTGTTTAGTTGTGATTGCAATAATGCAGCGTCTATGTATAGCATATTTTTCAATTTGGTTAATTTATTTATGTATTTGCCTCACTTCCATTAAAAATCCTACTTTCTTTATCAACAAACCTCATTCAGTTTATTCTATCAACTAAAACATATCATCAAAACAACAGCCGGCCCGCCGACTCGGAACAATCGCAAAAACATCTCGCTTGTGTAGTCGAGATGTCATCGAAACAACCTACGACTCGCCGACTCGGAACAATCGCAAAAACATCTCGCTTGTGTAGTCGAGATGTCATCGAAACAACCTCCGACTCGCCGACTCGGAACAATCGCAAAAACATCTCGATTGTGTAGTCGAGGAGCGAGTCAACTTTTGACTCGATTGTGATTTTGCAACGATGGCGATTCTCTCGATTGTCTAAACATCTCGGACTCGCCCATCGATAATTGAGATAAGGAACATATGCTAATTTTGACTGATTTAGAAACACTTTCTACTGAACAAAGTTAAACATAACTCAATAAATTAGAATATCATAAGCAACTATTTCAATGCATATGAATGCAAAGAATCAAAATTAAAACACACTTGGTAAAAACTCAAAAACTGCAAGGTCCAATTGTAAAACCCTTTACCTTATGAAAGGAAAATGTCTTGTATGGATTTAAAATAGATTAAAAGGCAATAGTCAATCAGCTCAAAACAGAAAGTTAGCACATATGAATATTTAAACTAATTTCCGGTCAAAAATATTAAGTGAAAATGTATGTTTTAGCAGTGGCAAAGGATATTTTGTATGGTTTAAAACAGGAAATTAAAAATGATTAAATTTTGGATAACAAAAAAAAAAAAGCAGAAACTGCTTAAACCGAATAAAATGAATTATACTTAGTTGTGGTAATAGAAGAGTTGATAGCAAAAAAGCAGTAGTGTAATGGCGTTTTCGATTCTGGCAAAAATGTCGCACATATTCTCAATTTTTATCGGGCTGTTAAATTTTTTTGTTCTATTCCACATAGATTTTACACAAATTTTTCTATTGCCAAAAATGTCACACTCTGCCCGACCGCAGAGCAACATTTTCTGCCCTTAATATGACAAAGGGGTGTTGCATTATTTTTGTTTCATTCATAACATGCAAAATGCAAAATTTTCTTAGGGTACAGGGCGCATGTTGATAATGTTGCCTTGTAAAAATAGAACATTTTCGTTCAGAATCGAAAACGCTATTAGTTTCATAGGCGATAAATCTGTGTTCCCATGGCCGTTGGGTCTAAGTGTCTTTGATTCAACAGCAAAATTATTTGTTTTTACAGCAAAGTTTTTGATCCAATAACTTTCCGTAGTTAATTCAGAAACTTGCTTGCTGTTGAAAATTTTTTTGTGAGAGAAAACTTTATTGTGAGAAATCCAACAAAAACAATTGTGAGAATCAATTTTTTTTTTAATTTTGATTGTACAATGATTCATATAATTCCTACATTCTTTTTCGGAAAAGGGAAGTATAAAAGGTTCTTTCAAATTCAATATAATGTTGAATGTTCGAATATGTGATGTCGTTGAATTGAATTTCAGGTTGATGTCATGGTTCGAAAACGGAGGAGAATATAAAATAAAGAAGAAAAATAAGAATAAGAAATAAAGATAGCTAAGCAGTGAAGGTGAAGAAGGAGAGAAGAAGAGGAGAACAATCGGCGGCTACATATGTATTTGTAGTTGGGACTCGGATGGAGAGAAGAGGAAGAGTTAAATGCAAACAAAAATTAATTTTTTATTATTTTTCCAACAGTCTCCGTTGTTAGCTTAACCGTAATGAATTCAGAAGCATTTTTATACATTCTTATAACGTTTTAGGACAACTTTTTCAGTATATAAAGATAAAAAAGATAATTTCATAAAATAGGGGATATTAATGAACTGCAATTTTCTAAATTTTAGGAGTTGTTGAATGTTCATTACAAACGCTTTTATTGCATCCTTTATAAATTTGTTTTTGCGCACACAATGATAAAAAACTATGAATGAAATGAATATGAATATATTTTTCATATGATTGCCCCAATTATATTTTTCTGCATTCAATTTTAAAATTTTTAACGCGCGATGTTTGTGGTGAAATTACTTACGCATAAAATCAGCTGATCGTTCGTTTTTCGATCTGAACGTATCTTTTCCATAATTTAGGATCTTAGTAAAAAGAAAAATGATAAGATTTAAATTTTTTTGAAATTGCTGACTTCACCGGTCTTCTAAATTTAATGACATCCTATATTCTAAAGACAACAATGGAGCGTTGTTGGGCACATTTCACTGCAGAAAGTTATTGATTTAACTGCAAAAGTCTTTGGGTATACATACAGCGTTTTTCTTGTTTTTTTAGAGTATAAATCAGAACTTTAGCTGTTTATCCGAGAGGAATTTAATTGTGATTTTATTCAAAGACTAGGATCTAAAATTCTAGCGACTTGTTAAGTGGCATATTATTATGTCTTTGATCCGACACTCTGACAGTTCGAATAATTTGCGGCTCTAATATCCCGAACAAAAAATTTTTAAATGGTTATTTAGAGATACGTACCTACTTAATAGTTCAATAAGAATTTATTTAACAAGATAACTAAAGTAAAATATGCCAATTGTTGAGCGCTATCAAATGGCGCCAATTTTATTATGATTGGTATGTAATTTTTGTACTAGATGCTTTATTATATGTATGAGCTTATTCATAAAATTACTATGCAACTCGTTTTGCAACTACATATATACATATGTACATATATTGTCAACCTCGTTTATTATATGCTTAATTAATGCCTACCTGCATAACCGTATGTAGATATGAGTGCATGTTAAAAACAACAAAATACTAATACTTAATATATGTAGGTACTAGGGATTTCAATCCCGGGATCCCGCCTTTTGGACACCCCGAAAATCCCGGGATCGCTAGAATTTTATCCCGGGATTTTTGGGATAAGATAAAGACAGAATATTCCCCTATTATAGCAAAGAAAAGTTGTATTTTATATAATTTTAGTGGTCTCAGATCTGTATACTAATCGCATTTCCTATTCTGCATGAAAATGTTGCATTATTACATTGCACCATTATCAACATGTGCCCAGTGCCCTATAAATGTTGCATTTTTCATGTGATGAATGAAACAAAAATAATGCAATGTGCTAAGAGCAGAAGATGTTGCCCCGTACTCGGGCCAGTTTTATATTTTGTCAATAGAACAAACAGCCCTAAAAAAGTGTTGAGTCTGTGTGGAAGAGAAAAAAAATCTGACAGCCCCAAGAAATTGCGACATTTTTTCCAGAATAAAAAAGTCCATTAGTCAAAGTAAGGATTAATATTTTTGATGTTTTTTTTTAATAATCAAATTTTTTTGTCGTGAAGTACGCGTTGTAAAGAAATGTACGGTAGGTATTTTTAAAGCCTTTAGAATTCTTGTGGTAAAATTCATTTGATAATTTCTATTTCCTGATTTTTGGTCATTTATTTCCCAAATGGTTTTTGGAAATTTCCCATATGGAAAGTAAATAATGGAAGAAAATGCAAACAAAATTTTAATTAGACTTGATAGTTTTACATTACTCTACTAAAATTAAATACGCAGCTGCATTCTCGGAATTCATATCAAAATATGTGCCTCCGATTTTTAAATATTTTCGGAAGTTGCATTAATTTTCAGAATTTTTCGGCAAGCTTGGAAATATTCGCTTAAACGAAGTGTGTCGTTAAATTCTAAAAATTTTTATTGGAAACTATCAAATGATCACAAACCTTTTTATCCTAATATCCTAAAAGTACCAACTATAAAGGAAAATGTTTTGTTCACCAAATGTATTTAATTTTCTTTGTTGATTGTGTTTTTTAAAGTAACTCTTAAGTGTTATTAAATAATACGCATGATTTTACGTTCCTATTTTATTTTAATGAAATAATAAAACAAGTAAGGAAGCCTAAGTTCGAGTGGAATCGAACATTAGATACTCAGCTGTATGTTTTCATAGTTTGTTTGCGTTTGATGGAAACACGGTGTACTTTATATAAAGCGAGTGCTGCATAAAGTGGGCGTAGCCACGCCCATTTTCAACATTTTTATCAGTCATCCAACTAAGCATATGAATATTATTCTTTGTGCAAAATTTCATCCCTTTATGAGTTACAAAGATGTCACGTTACAAATTCCCAAAGAGTGTTCCAGATATATCTTTCTTAAAAAGTAGGCGTGGTCATAAACCGATTTCAATAAATTTTTGCGTGGCTATTAACACATGTTATTAAAGTGTATAAACCAAGTTTCGTCATAATATCTCAATTATTTGTCGAGTTATAGGCTAAGAAATCACGTATATCCCTTTGTGTAAAAAGAGGCGGTGCCACGCCCATTTTCCAAAATTTTTCTATTTGTGGTTTCTGGTCTATTGTAGAAATCAAACCACAAAATTTCAATGAATTATCTTTACATTTGGCAAAGATATCGCTTAAAATGTTTTTATTAGGTCACTTTATAATACCCATATATAAAAGTGGGCGTGGTCGTCAACCGATTTCGCTAAAATTTTCAACATGTATTACCACAAGTAATAAATGTGTACACACCAAGTTTAGTCATTATATATAAATTATTTGTCGAGTTATGGGCTCAGAAATCTCGTATATTCCTGTTTATAAAAAGAGGCGGTGCCACGCCCATTTGCCAAAATTTTTGTGTTTTTCGTTTTATGTCCGCAGTTGGACTCCTGCTATAAAATTTCAATGATATATCTTTATATTTGACAGAGATATCGCTTAAAATGTTTTTGTTAGGTCACTTTATAAGAGCCATATATAAAAGTGGGCGTGGCCCTCAACCGATTTCGGAAATTTTTCGTCCAAATATTTGACTAAGTAAGTATATCACGCGTACCAAATTTCATCGATATATCTTCAACGGTTTCTGAGTTATGACATATAAAACTTGCAAGGTTTGACCCTTAATAAGTGGGCGTGGCACCGCCCATTTTCCAAAATGTCATCAAATTTCTTCCTAGGGGCCTGAGCTCAACACGTGGATAAAATTTCATCGCTCCAGCTGTATTAGTGACTGAGATACCAAATTTCCGATTTTTTCTATATAGGAAAAGTGGGCGTGGTCATGGTCCGATTTCGCCCATTTTCAATACCAACCGTCCCAGTCTCGATACCAACCTGCATTTCAAATTTCATCAAAATATCTCAATTTTTGCGCGAGTTAGAGTGTTTACAGACGGACGGACAGACGGACGGACGGACAGACGGACGGACGGACATGGCTCAATCGATTTCTCTTTTCACCCTGATCATTTTGATATATATAAGTCTATATCTATCTTGATTATTTCACTCTGTTACAATCCACCGTTATGTGATTAAAACTATAATACTCTGTGTACTAGTACAGCTGAGTATAAAAATGGCAATAAAAATCAATTTTTTCTTGGCATGTTAAAGTTGTAGCGTTTCTCGAAAATATACACATTTAATTTTTCAACCTCAAATGTGGGAAAATAATACTGGTCGACAAATTTTTGTAACAGAAATAAAATTCTACGTTTCAAAAGGATTTCGGTGCACTTTTTGAGATATTCATGTCCAAAGAGGCGAAAAACGCGGTTTTTGGCCATTTTCACTCCTCAATATCTATAAAATTGCTCACTTTCATTAAAAACTGATTAAATCTATTGAAAGCACGATCATTTCTCTTGAAGACAATGTTTTGCTTTTTCGGATATCTTGCTTGTAACTTGCAATATTGCAAATAAAAATTTTGTAGCACGCTTTTAGGCAGTTTATTATATTAACAACAAACTGTGCGTTAGAATGAAATAAGTGAAGTAATTTATATTAATTTATCGAAAATACGACTAAATTTTGCGTGACTGAAACAAAAATTCCAATCAGTGGCCTACTATGTATATATTTTCTATACTGAAATAAAAATAGTTCGGCAGAGCAGCTACAAAACTTGATTTCGATTAAAACAGCGCTACAAATACTGCCGTTCATTTCGAAGACAAATACCTTATTGTACATAAACATATATTTCTAGATATATAAATAGGAAACCCGAGAAAGCAAAGCGCTGTTTTCAAGAGAATTGATCGTTCTTTCAACAGCTGCAATCATTTTTTTTAATGAAAGTAAGTAATTTAACAGATTGAGCAGTGAATATAGCAAGAAATCACATAAATATCTCAAAACCTACAAGTATTACCGAAAATCCGACTTCAGATTCAGATTCAGGGCACCGAAATTCTTTAGAAAAGTAGAATTTTATTTGAGTTAGAAAATTTTTCGGAAATTTTGTCGGCCTGCATAATTAATGTCCAAATCCCGGGATAAATCCCGGGATTATAAAAAAAAATCTCGAAAATCCCGGGATCGTAAAAATCGGAAAAATTGGAATCCCTACTAGGTACCTACCCAGGTGCATTTTTATGTACATATACAAGCACCTTTATGTGTGTAATTTGTTTATGTTTTACGGCTGTTATTAGCAGCTACGAAGTTGCTGTTTTTTTCATACCCATTCACGCAAACTGTCTGATTGGTTGAGACATATAATGAATAAATATCCAATCAGAGCTTTGCACATTTGAAATTGTTATTATGTAAAGTGATAGATGTAAGTATAGTGGAAATGTTTCTTTTTTATTGTTTGTTTTTCCGACAGGGGTAGGAATATGATGCATTATGTAATGCTCAAAACATCATTTGCTCAAAGGGCTACACAAAATCGAATGAGTAGCTTTTGTTGCTGTAGCCCTGATTAGTCTCGAATCTAGATAACCATAAAACTAACCGTCCTCTAACGAGGCGTACAAGAAACGTGCTTTTTCGTTGGGGTTGGAACAGAGTGATGTATTAGAGTTAAGGCGGCTGCAGATATTCGAACGAAGTTGTGCCAGTGAGGCGCATGTCTCTACCGGCTACTCGAATGATTGTGTAGTTAAGAGGACAATGTGTCAAAAATTCTTCTATAACTACGGTATTTACTTGGAGTCAATATTAGGCGTACATCGTGGGAGCCTTTTGAAATATGTATTTGTATACCTACTTTTTGTTTCATCACTGAGCGATGTTTCTTTTTTCACGGTCTACCCGTTCTTTACGAACGATGGAGTAACTGGAATATCCTTTTAATTTTGCTCCATTTTAAATACCAATCACAATCACATGATAATGATAATGACGTTGTAGCTACGTGCATAATTGGTCATCATTAGTATATTTAATTTGGTTAAATAAAACGCAAAACAAGCTTAATTAGCTAATAACAATTGTTCATAAAAGCGTACAAGTATTTCCATATATACGTACATACATACATAATTTTTGCAAAAACTAACTACCAAGAAGTTGAACTATACGAGAACATGATGCCATGGTTTACTTTAGTCAAAAGCCAATTTTAATGCTTTAGGTAAGGAGAGTAGAATATGTACCAATGCCTAGAGTTAGAGAAGAATCTATTTTGTTTTACAACAAAAATAAATTGTGTTACGGATTTCAAGTGAAAAAAATTGGTAACAAGCTGAAAATGAGTTAAATATTAAAAAAAAAGATCGTTTATAACCAAAAATTGAGCAAGCAGCAAGAGTGAAGGGCGACAAAAGCCACAAAGAGTCATGGCAAGTGGATGCTGCACTGTATGTACAGATAGATGTACTATGTGGGTAATAAAGGCAGTTGAGCATTTTATGTTGCCCAATTCTACAAGTATTATTACTAGTATTATTACTTTTTTTACAAAGTAATTTAAGATAAAGCGCGCTTTAATGGCCTTTAAGTTCTATTTTCGTCAGCGACATGGATATTTTGTACACTGCTCGTCACTAGAATGAATGTGGTTTACTTTGAAACTTTGTTTATCATTGAAAATGATAAAGGGCACGCTTTTCGTATACTTAATTATTATTAACGAAATACTAACTGCATAACTATATGAAAATAGAAAACATTCTCAAATTACATTAAAGTTGGAAGTTGGAAAGAATGATGAATTTAAGAGGTCGAAATAGAAAAAATAGAAAAATGACAAGCACAAAGGATAACAATTATAATAAAGTTATGAAAATGTATACAATGAGAAGATGAAGACTATGAACAAGAAATATAAACTCAACACTCAGGGAAAAAAATTATAAAAACATATGAAAACGTGATTAAAATGGGCAAAAATGTATTTAAAGGTGATGTAAATACCAATATTTTTATTTTAAAAATGTTCACTGTAAAATTTTTAAATCAAGGAAAAACCTTTTAAATTTAAAAATGTTTATTTTTATTTTAGGCACTATGAGAAAAAAAAACGCTGCAGTGTTCTCTATATCATTTTCTCTTCCGGATTCGAAATTGAATCCAACGGCATTCTCTTCATTTTTTCTCAATCCAAGTCCCAACTACAAAAATATAGCCTCTGCTTTGCTTGTTCTCCTCTTTTTTCTACTTCGCCCTAACTGTTTGTTATCTTTATTTCTTATTCTCCTTTTTCTTTTTTATTTTATATTCTCCTCCTGATTCGAACCATGACATCAACCTCAAGTTCATTCCAACGTCATCACATAGTGGAACATTAAACGTTATATTGAATTGTAGTAAGCTATTTATACTTCCCTTTTCCTAAAAAAGAATCCATGAATTATATGAATCATTGTAAAAATAAAATTAAGAAAAATCGATTCTCATTTTTGTTTTTTTGGATTACTCACAAAAAAATATTTTCTCACAAAAAAATTTTGAACAAAGAGCGAGTTTTTGAATCAACATTCATTTTCATTTTTAATTTAAGTACCCATGTTTCTTTTTAAATCCAAAATGCATTTTTACTTCAAAAATTTCATTCTTAATTCAAAAATTTCATTTTTAATTTAAAAATTTTATTTTTAAAAAAGCAGGGATGCCACTTTTGGGCTTTTCCTACCAAAACTGGTAGGTTTTATTCCTTTTGGTAGGACGATTTGAATTTTGGTAGGTTTTTGCCTTCGTTCAACTAACATCACTGATTTGGTACATTTGGTCACTTTGCCACAACACTGTTGAGAAAACGTGTCTCCTCAGTTAAGGTAGGCTCGGTAGCGAATTCAGAAACTACTTTTTTTATTTCCAAAGGTAAGGCTGGTATCGACCTCTCAAGAAACAGCTCAAGAAATTTTTGGATTTATTTCTTGAGTAAAAAATAGTAGTAGGTAAGAAATTTTGACGTTTAGTAATCCACCGTGAATACCAAGTGAAATGAAGAAGAGCATCAAAAACGTAAACAAAATAAACCTTTTTGTAAACATAAGCAATTAGTATGTTCTTAAAAAATATTAAATAAAAGCTTTAAATATATGTTTTCAATAGTTTTATTTTGTTGTTATTTTAGGAAATCATCGAAAGCGATGTGGATGACCTTATATTAGTGGTAAACTGTGGTATATTGTTGGCCGGAATGGAAGAAAATATGAGAAATCGATGCCAACTATGCCCTTGCATCATTAGAAAAATTGTGCATTCTATTTTTCGTTTATTTTTTGCCATTTTCACTAACGATTTTCACGATTTTTTTTTAACACGCAACAAAAGTCAAAATTTCTTTAAGAAATAAATGCTCGATGATATATTTCTTGGCAAAACCTGTGTTGCTGTGTTCGCATAACGTTGAAAAGTAGTATTAAAAAAGTGTACTAAATTACTTGAGAGGTCGATACTCGCTGAAGAAAGTTTCACAAGAAAAATTTCTTGAGCATTTCTTGTACGTCATTTTATATGAAACTTTTCCGTTTCTTGAGAGGTCGATACTAAGCTGTAGAGTGTAATGTCAAAATCCAAGCGAATTCTAAGCATGGCCAATAGGAATGGGCGAGTCCCAAGCGAATTCAGATTTTAGCCACGGCGAAACATAATTTTGACATTACACTCTACCAATTACAAAAACAAAATACATGGGGATTTTCTGAATTCGCCCCTGCGCCTACCTGGTATATCTACCTTGTCCTCAGTAGAGTTTTGTCACAAAACTCTGCTAAATAGAAGCGCTTTCTTTGATATTCAAGTACACTTGCCCCCACAGAGACAACTGGAGGAGATTGAAAATAGAAAGGCATCTAATATTTTACGCAATATGAAGCAAACAAAGTTGTTTGTCTAATAAAGAGCTCTGTGTGGTATCACAACAGGCCATCAGGCCTACCTAGGTAGTAAATGTGTTTGCTGTACCAAGTGGAAACAATATCCGCTATTTCCCTCGATAAATCTTCTTACGCTTCCTTCAGGATCAGTTGCTTGCCCTCATTATTCCTCAAATGTTATTCCAAAAAATGTAAATCCTGATTTCCTCCGCACTGGACGAGCGGTGGCAGCCACTAATAACCAATCCAACCTTTATCTGAAAACTGCTGCTTCCTCCTCTTTTCCTTCACATTTTTATCAAATTAATTGAAATTTGTTCAAATAATATTAAATTTAATACTAAAGTTTTCGAAATCAAAAAAAAAAAAACAGCTTTTTTTATTTTAAGCGGTAAAAAAACAAAAGTGTCCGGTTACTACGGAGTGGTCGGTTACTGGCACAGTTACCCTAAATGAATTTGGTGAATATGTTTAAATCTCATATTAAAAAAAAAAAAAATTGGTAAGCTCGAAGCCATTTTGGTAGGAAAAAAATTTTCTTAGTGGCATCCCTGCTCGGAAGAAAACTTTTGCTATTAGTCTCTAACTTGAAATATCGACAAATGTAAGTACATATCGCACCCTAAATCATAAAGTGACACAACTCAAAATTCATAAATTTTCAGGAGAGCCAAAAAACTTTTTTTCTTTACAACCATTTATGTAAACTAGAGTGCTGCCTACTGTCGAAACTCGACAGTTTTTCTAGATGTTTTCTTATGACTAAGGTGCAACTATAGTTTTTGTATAATTGTTTGTTGCTACTGTCACTGCTACTATTATGTTGTTGGTGTTCCAACATATGGCAAAAGGCCACGTATGTATAATATCTATTTTTCCATGAAAAGAGACACCGATTGAAAAGTTTTTTTTTGGCAATCATTAGAGTTATGTTCTGTGTACCGGTTATGATAAAAAAAATGAGTTGTGTCACTTTATGATTTACATATGTATATCTAGCAAGATTTGGTAAACCGTTTTTCTATTATTTTTATGGCTGCCACTTTATGAAAGTGTAGTTGCTACAGACGGAACTAGTGACAACGTTCAGCGTATATGCAACAAATATGAATGAACTGAAGAGAGGAGCCGCTTTGAAGATGCCACAGCAACCCAACACTCGGAAACAAATTAAAGAGTTAAGTAATATGTAAGTATATATTTTTTGTTATATATGTATGTATGTTTGTAGCTATGTATACATACAGAAGCCACAACAATATAAATTGTAATCCACTCATTAGTTTTGTGTTTGTACATGCATATGTACATATGTATGCGGCTTGTGACTCCCTTTTTTATTGTGCTTCCAGCCAAATGTCAAGTAAAAATCAACTAAAAACTGCTACTTCATTTGTCTCGCATTCGAAAAAAACAGAAAAAACACCAAAAAGTAAAAAAAAAAACACCTCCTCTACTCATTGCAGATACATACATACATATGGTATGTACCTACTACCTGTTAAATTTAATAGGTAGTACAGTTTACTTAACAGACAACCAAAGTTGACAATTTGATAGCGGTATTTTACTATATACATACATATTTATACACGTCCTAATGGTCAACTAGTAGGTGTTGTGTGTGTGTATGTTTGTTTAAATTTCTAATAGCCAAATACACCCATTTCGAGTAGCTGTCACTCTAATTTCATTTGGCCAACAACAGTATTTGGCTTATAAAGTCAATGCAAATTAATTAAAATGTTTCTGCAGTTATGTAAAAAATATACAAACATGCATACATACATGTGTATAGTATACATTTTCAAATCTCGTTGACCACAATTACAAAATTGTGAATGCTAATCTTGTGCAACTGTCAAAATTTAAAACACTACCCACCCACCAAGAAATTTAAGCATTTCTTATAGAGCACATGTTCATGTTTTTGTCAATGATCATCGATTCCCAATGGTTTACTAGGAAGTGAATTGTGCGAAGAAATGAAGTCAATGACCTCTGAACCTTTTCCGCGTTACTGGCAAGTCTACCAACGACCAGATCTTTATAGAATGCGCCTAAACTCGGAGAAAAGCCGCGAAAAGGGAATCGACACACACTATCTTTTCGTCGATTTTAAAACGGGAGAGCCACATAATCCCCAAAAAACAAAATCCCCAACGCACAAAATCCAAAAAAAAAAAAATTCCCAAAATCAAAATCCCCAAAATCAAAATCCTTAAAATCAAAATTCCCAAACACGAAATCCCCACATTTTTTCGGGGATAGCGTCACAAAATCCCCAAAAGATGACTAAATAAACAACGTTGAAGATCATATTTAAAAAACCGCATGTCTTATCTGAGCTCTGATACGTAATAACATATATGTATACATACATATAAAATACATATATATCCCTGCAAAAATTCGGAGTACTCTATTCGCTAATCCATGGAGTTCTCGCTAATAATGTCGAAAAAAATGTCGAATTTTAATTTACCGAAATAAAAAAGTCGCAAAATGTCGAAAAATGTAGAAAATGTGGAAAAATACTTGGCGTGTTTTTTCTTTATTTTCGGTAGGTGGGTCGGCTTCGATATAATGCGGCCTACGGGGTATCTAAGAGATTCCATATTTTATAAAAAATATGTTCATCTAAATAAATGCAATGAATAAATAAAGGCGAAGGCCGCTTGCGCTGAAGTGTGTACTACGCATAAGGACATCACCGCCACGGTTATGGCACACGACCGGACTTGGATGGCGTAGCCCAGGGTTATTTTTTATACATAAGCGCGGCGGAAGGCCGCCAGTGCAAATATTCCAGAAAGAGAATTCTGCCGGCTGAGGATTATTTTTTTGAAGCGCGGCCAAAGGCCGCCAATTAAAAAAAGTTTTCTACTCGCGCACATTTTACACATCATTAATTTGACATTATTTCGATATTGTTTTCGACATTTTGTACCCAACCCTATGTAAATATGTAATCATAAGTTATTGAGATGAATTTATTAATAAACATTTGTGAAATCATCACGTATACAATTTCTTTTGAGTTTCAGTTTGAGAAATAATGTCCAATGTAGAATTCTCATATTCTGTGTGAAATAAATTAAAATTAGGTTAGAAATCGCGGCGATTTCTAACCTAATCTTTATATATATTACGCTAAGCGATTTTTTGTAAGCACCATAACTTTTACACCGTTATACCGATTTTCGAAAATGTGGTGTCAGATGAAAGGGCTTGACCTGTAGATGTGCAGGAAGGTTTAATTTTTTTTAAAAGGGTTGCCAGATGTTTGAAAATTTAATTTTACTGTATAGTTTGTTTGATTTTAAAGTTTTTGGCACCATATGAAAGGGCTTGACCTGATATTAAGTAATTTAATAAAACTTTTACAAAAAGGGTTGCCACCTGTTCAAAAATTCAGTTTTACGCTATAGTTTGTTTGATTTTTAAATTTGAGGTGTCATATGAAAGGACTTGGTATGCAAATGAGAAATTTATTAAAATATTTACAAAAAGGGTGCCACCTGTTCAAAAATCCATTTTTACCCTACAGTTTATCTTATCTTTATATATATTACGCTAAGCGATTTTTTGTAAGCACTATAACTTTTACACCGTTATACCGATTTTCGAAAATGTGCTGTCAGATGAAAGGGCTTGACCTGTAGATGTGCAGGAAGGTTTAATTTTTTTGAAAAGGGTTGCCAGATGTTTTAAAATTTAACTTTACTGTATAGTTTGTTTGATTTTAAAATTTTTGGCACCATATGAAAGGGCTTGACCTGATATTAAGTAATTTAATAAAAATTTTACAAAAAGGGTTGCCACCTTTTCAAAAATTCAGTTTTACGCTATAGTTTGTTTGATTTTTAAATTTGAGGTGTCATATGAAAGGACTTGGCATGGAAATGAGAAATTTATTAAAATATTTACAAAAAGGGTGCCACCTGTTCAAAAATCCATTTTTACCCTACAGTTTATCTTATCTTTATATATATTACGCTAAGCGATTTTTTGTAAGCACCATAACTTTTACACCGTTATACCGATTTTCGAAAATGTGGTGTCAGATGAAAGGGCTTGACCTGTAGATGTGCAGGAAGGTTTAATTTTTCTGAAAAGGGTTGCCAGATGTTTGAAAATTTAATTTTACTGTATAGTTTGTTTGATTTTAAAATTTTATTAAAATTTATTAAATTTTTTAGAAAAAGGGTGCCACCGTTCAATAATCCATTTTTACGCTACAGTTTATCTCATTTTTAATTTGAAGTGTCATGCAAGGCCTAGCACTGAAGATGGGTAATAAAAGGAAAGGGAAGAGGAAAATGAAAGGGACGGATATGGCGAAGGACAGGAAGCGAAAGAGGAAATATGAAAAATAAAATGGATAAAATGGAAATATGAAAAATAAATGGAAAAATAAATGGATAGGGAAAATAAAGCGCAAATAAAGGGGAAAGGGAAGAGAAAGAGAACTAGAAAGAAAAGGAGGAGCGCGCCAAATGGCCTTTTGTAGGTCGGTTTAAGGTTACCATAGTCTAGAAAAATATTCGGCACAAAACTTCACTATGGGGCTCCTTGGTCAAAATCTATGTATAAAAAATCTAGGTCCACAGAAAATAAAAATAACCAATAGCTATGAAGGTAAATCAAAAAATTTTCAAATGTGGCAATAAGTGGTCTTCCACCCTCAAATTGTCGCACAGTGTAATTGAAAGCCACAGCATCGCGTGGCCGGGTTTACTAGTTTTAATTTATTTCACACAGAATATGGGGATTTTGTGTTTGGGGATTTTGATTCAAAGGATTTTGATTTTGGGGATTTTCATGTTGGGGATTTTGATTTTGGGGATTTTGATTTGGGGATTTTAAAAGGGTTTACCACGTTATCCCCAAAATCAAAATCCCCAAATCAAAATCCCCAAATCAAAATCCCCAAAATCAAAATCCCCAAAATGAAAATCCCCAAAATCAAAATCTTTAAAATCAAAATCCCCAAACACAAAATCCCCATATTCTGTGTGAAATAAATTAAAATTGGGTTAGAAATCGCCGCGAATTCTAACCTAATTTTAATTTATTTCACACAGAATATGAGAATTCTACATTGGACATTATTTCTCAAACTGAAACTCAAAAGAAATTGTATACGTGATGATTTCACAAATGTTTATTAATAAATTCATCTTGCTTAGTTTTTATTAATACGGCCCAATAACTTATGATTACATATTTACATAGGGTTGGGTACGAAATGTCGAAAAAAATATCGAAATAATGTCAAATTAATGATTTGTAAAATGTGCGCGAGTAGAAAACCTTTTTGCATTGGCGGCCTTTGGCCGCGCTTTAAAAAAATAACCCTCAGCCGGCAGAATTCTCTTTCTGGAATAAAACGTATAGAGCAATCCACAGTACTTTTGAGTAGAAAACGTTTTTGCACTGGCGGCCTTCCGCCGCGCTTATAAAAAATAACCCTGGGCTACGCCATCCAAGTCCGGTCGTGTGCCATAACCGTGGCGGTGATGTCCTTATGCGTAGTACACACTTCAGCGCAAGCGGCCTTCGCCTTTATTTATTCATTTCATTTATTTAGATGAACATATTTTTTATAAAATATGGAATCTCTTAGATACCCCGTAGGGCGCATTATATCGAAGCCGACCCACCTACCGATAATAAAGAAAAAACACGCCAAGTATTTTTCCACATTTTCTACATTTTTCGACATTTTGCGACTTTTTTATTTCGGTAAATTAAAATTCGACATTTTTTTCCGGCATTATTAGCGAGAACTCCATGGATTAGCGAATGGAGTACTCCGAATTTTTGCAGGGATATATATGTATTTTATATGTATTTTACATATATGTTATTACGTATCAGAGCTCAGATAAGACTCGGCATGCGGTTTTTTAAATATGACCTTCAACGTTGTTTATTTAGTCATCTTTTGGGGATTTTGTGACGCTATCCCCGAAAAAATGTGGGGATTTCGTGTTTGGGGATTTTGATTTTAAGGATTTTGATTTTGGGGATTTTGTGCGTTGGGGATTTTGTTTTTTGGGGATTATGTGGCACTCCCTTTTAAAACCCTTATCAATAACGCGAGGGGGGTGCTTATATGCCGTTATGACTAACACCACTAGCTCCGTCATGATTGGGAATGTTCACTCCGAGCCGTTTGAAACCAAACGATCTTTCAGAAAAGATGGCTCTCTATCGTGCGGTTTTCTTAACTTGATGCTGAAAAAGATAATTCGAGAGGCAGATCTTAAACGCCCAGGAATAATCTACTACAAAAGTGTGCGACTACTGGTGTACCCCGTTTATATTGACATGATTGGCATTAAAAATCGCGCTGTTTGTTCGACCTTCCCAAAGCTGGACAAAGAAACTAAAAGCATGGGTTTAGCGGGCAACGAGAACAATACAAAGTACAAAGCATGGATATTGTCAACTACAGATTAGTTGGCACTTGGAGTATTCGAGAGAAAAGTTCTTTGTGGACATTTGCGCGTTGGCGAGTATCGAAGAAGATTTAATAATGAGCTCTACGAGCTTTACGCAGCTATAAACATATGTATGTAGTTCAGCGAAGTTCGGCAGCTACGATGACTACATCACAGCTTTCCTTTATCGCATCAACCCGAAGCGTTTCCCAAGGCAATAAGTTCTTTTTATATACTTTTTTATGGGAAAACACGTACATATAACGACGACCATTACGGTTGCTCATCACCTTCTGAAATGGCTAACATTTGCATAGAATAGTTTATATATATGGATGTATGGATGTAACGGTCTTAATACTCCAAGCATCGTTATTGGTTTTATGTACCTTTAAATTTGCTTGTAACCAATTCATGTAATCTGTCTTAATGCCTGTCATTCATCTTGAACATTTAAAGGGTGGTTAGACGACAAATTTTGCTGTTTAGTTTTAACTTCTAAATGACTAGGTGCTTGCACATACAACATATCGACGCTTCCAAACAATACTGTACTAAGTCGACTTAGTACGTTTTCCCGTTTTTAGTGTTTTCAAGTAGAGCGTGCCTTAATTTAGATGCTGTCAAATTTTGGTATCAATCGGACAATCCAATCAAAAGTTATAAGTAGGGCAACAGAAGATATGCAAATGCATATTTTTCTGTTGCAGTCCTATTTACATATGATAAATATATATAGGCGTTTTAGCTCAAGACGAAGAGAATAAGCCTAACTTGTTAGGGCATATTTTCGCATATTTAGGTCAAAAGGCTTATTTTTGCATATTTTGACTTATTTGCATATTTTTGGCATATTTTGCTTTAAATTCATATTTTAGCATAGTATTTCGTCATATTTTTCCATCTCACTCGTAAAATTGTTTTTATTTACATTTTTTACTCTGGCAACTTTGTTTTGTATATGCGCATACTATTTGCCATTCCTCTTTTTCTGACAAGTTCAAGGCGAATTTAATAATTTTCGCAATGCTTCATTCAAATGTGTTACACGAATCAGCTGTGTATCTACATATGTACATAGGCATACGTCAGACGGTCAATATATATTGATGAAATCTGTGGATCGCGATTCATATTGACAGTGTAGCATCGAGTATTGATGGATCGCGATTCTGGATCGCAGAATGTTTAGAAATTTTTAAATCCGCGATTCGGATCGCAATATTGGCAATAAGCGAATTTAAAGAGAAAGTGCGAAAAGGACGGAAATAAAATATCTTGTACCTCAGAGCGAGAAAAATATCGCAATATTCATATTGAACGTGTAGCACTAAACGCTACATAGTGACTGAAATTCTTACTTTTAAATACGCCCCGATAACTTCAGTTGACGTGGAAAGATCTTTTTCTACGCTTAAAAACTTACCGCGACAATCGACATAGTTTTCTATTTGAAAATTTATCGCAAAATTTTGTAGTTGACAGCAATTTGAATAAATAAGTATTCAAGTTTTGCACTGGAATTTTGATTGCCATCCACACATAAAATTTTAAATTCATGCAGATAAATATATGTATGTATGTATATATTTTCGTAAGTACAAATACTTGTTTTCTTTTGGTAACGAAGATGTGTTTCGCAAATGTGAATTTTTTTATTTCGTCTTTTGAACCTATAAAATGTACCTTTAATAAACATAATTTTTTGTTACAAAGTGTTCTAATTTTATTTAAAACTAATTTTTGATATTTGTTCGAGCCAGGGTTTGAACCTGGAACCTCTTACATGAAAGGTGGGCACACAACCTACCATGCCGTATATCTTTTTATTAAGTACTAGCAAATACACGTCCCGCTTCGCAGCGACGAACAAAAGTTTTCTGTTATGATGGGTCTTTACCTTTACCTTTACCTCTACCTTTACCTTTACCTTTACTTTTACCTTTACCTTTACCTTTACCTTTACCTTTACCTTTACCTTTACCTTTACCTTTACCCTTACCTTTACCTTTACCTTTACCTTTACCCTTACCTTTACCTTTACCTTTACCTTTACCTTTACCTTTACCTTTACCTTTACCTTTACCTTTACCTTTACCTTTACCTTTACCTTTACCTTTACCTTTACCTTTACCTTTACCTTTACCTTTACCTTTACCTTTACCTTTACCTTTACCTCTACCTCTACCTTTACCTTTACCTTTACCTTTACTTTTACCGGGACCATCCATCACCATCCGGGCTCACTACTTGAACCATCTCTGGGAAACCGACTTAAAAAATAAAAATGAAAATATCAGTATGTTGAAGCCCTGCTCGACACCTTTCATTTCATACCAATATCGTTTAGAAACATTCGAGGGTCATCTGGGTCCACGTTTTGGCCCATATTTGGGGACCCGGCCTAGGCGTCGCAATGAAAATAACTTTATGTTGAAGGCCTGCTCAGCACCTTTCATTTGATACCCATATTGCTCAAACACTTGCTGGGTCACTCTGGGTCCACATATTATGTGCGCTAATACCATATGAATCCACTGTGAAAATTTCATAAATATCGGTTGATTACTTTGGGAGTCCATAAAGGACACACACACACATTTATTTTTATATAATAGATATAAACAAAATTTTAAGGGCATATTTTCAGTGCTTAAACCATATTTTTAAGGACATATTTTTAGCGCTAAAAACGAGTATTTTAGGGCATATTTTCTGTTGCCCTAGTTATAAGCAAAGGTGTACATGTAATACAACTCGAGATTTTTACAGAATAAAAAGTTTGAGAGCTTGCCATGAAAAACAACGTAGCAAGTTTTTATTTTTTCTTACGGTTTTATATAAAGAGTACCCTAACTTTGATATTGTCGAGTTTTGGCATTGATCGTTCAATCCAAACAGAAGTTACAGGTGAAAATATACTTAGCATACAACTGAAGTTTCATATCGAGTTTAAACTTTGAGAGCTGCTCCTGCAAAACACAGTTTTCAGACTTAGTACAGTTTTTTTTGGAAGCGTCGATATGTATGTATATATGTATACCTTTGTTGGTGCATATCTACATATGGATGTTGAAGTTGTTTCTGCCGCAATTGGTGCTACATATATATACATGTATAAGAATTAACTCTTATTGACGAGCTGAAATTTGTTTAGCTTATCCAGAATTACGATTGTAGAGAATTAATAGTTTTAGTTTAACATTAAACAGTACATAAAGTTGGTATAAGAAAATTTTTTGTCGTAACAATACAGTGCTTTCCTTTTATATTTTAGCAATATGGCTCATGGCTATAGAAGCGATTTTTTTATTGTTGCATGACCATTCAATGGACGCTATCTTATACTATACTTACACTATACTATACATACATATGTATTTACTTTCAACAGCCATAATATTCACAAACATTTCCTACAAATGGGAAGCTTTAACATTGATGAATCTTTCTAATTGCTGATTCATATCGATTTGAATGATTAGAAACTTATGTAATGCGCGCCTACTTATCGCATCTATCGCCAAACTATTTACATAATGAAATACATTTTTTGTGATGTTTTTATGAAATGAAACAAATTAATTTTTATTAAATGCATTACACCCAATGCCTTATCACACTTTGCTAATTTCAATGCAAAAAAAAAAAATAAATAAAAAATAATTATAATTTTCCATATAACCATACGAGTACGTATAAAAATAGGGAATTATTTTTTTTAAATAAAAAACAACTTTCAGAATTCAACTAAAAAATTTATTTTAAATTTAAAATTCAGCAACGCTGAACTCGATTCAGAAGGAGAATTCCAAAATATGTACATACATATCGATAGGATCAGAGTCAAGAGCTGAGTTGGTTAAAATCATACTTAAGGCGGATTCATCGTTCGAGTTCAGAACTTTTTTGCCATGTGGTTGTTCTTGTGCTTTCGGACTGTGAGAGGAATTCCGAAAAGTTCTGAACTATTTTTATTAGTTAACTCAAATTCAACTTTAGTTCTGAACTCGAACGATGAATCTGCCTTTAGTCCTCGAGTTTTTGAAATTTACGAGGGTTGTTTGATAGGTACGTGACATTTTGAATTTGGCGACCAGAAATTTGGAATTTAACACAGCCCACGTCAACTACCATCTCTACACTCAGGGAAAAACAGCATTTTAAAATCAAAAATAACATTTTTGTTTTCATAATGCACATTTTAAACCAAACCATTTTTATTTTAATAACGAAAATTTTTAAATTAAAAATTAAATTTTTAAATTAAGAATGAAATTTTTGAAGTAAAAATGCATTTTGGATTTAAAAGGAAACATACTTAAATTAAAAATTAAAACGAATGTTGATTCAAAAGCTCGCTCCTTGTTCAAAATTTTTTTGTGAGAAAATATTTTTTTGTGAGAAATCCAACAAAAACAATAATGAGAATCGATTTTTTTTAATTTTGTTTTTACAATGATTCATATAATTCATGGATTCTTTTTTAGGAAAAGGGAAGCATAAATAGCTTACTACAATTCAATATAATGTTTAATGTTCCACTATGTGATGGCGATGGATTGAATTTCAGGTTGATGTCATGGTTCGAATCCGGAGGAGAATATAAAATAAAGAAGAAAAAGGAGAATAAGAAATAAAGATGGCAAACAGTTAAGGCGAAGTAGAAAAGAAGAGAAGAACAAGCGGAGGCTATAGTTTTGTAGTTGGGACTCGGATTGAGAGAAGATGAAGAGAATACCGTTGGATACAATTTCGAATCCGGAAGAGAAAATGATATAGAGAACACTGCAGCGTTTTTTTTTCTCATAGTGCTTAAAATAATAAATAATAGCTTAAAAAACTAAAAAACACGCTTTAATCTTAAAAATCGTACTAAAAATTGAGAAATAATTTAATTAGAAACAAAATGATGAACGAAAATATAAGTATTTAAGGAAAAGCGTGGGGTGCTCAGTATGCCAAAAAATATTTAAAATCGGTGTTTTTTTACTAATAATTTTATTTTGACTTTTTTGAGATTTCATATATCGTACTCTTTAATTTCGCAACTAGGTATATTTTTGTACTAGTTGTACGAATCGAATATTTTCATGTTCAAATATTATTGAGCACCCCCACGCTTTTCCTTAAATACTTATATTTTCGTTCATCATTTTGTTTCTAATTAAATTATTTCTCAATTTTTAGTACGATTTTTAAGATTAAAGCGTGTTTTTTAGTTTTTTAAGCTATTATTTATTTTTGACTTTTTAGTGAAATTTTTCATTAAAGGATGTTTTATGCGGACGCAAGAATAAAAGTAAAAAGAAGTCTGATGGGATGTGGTGTTCTCCGAAATAGATCTACATACATATGTATATATAACTTCTACCAAAAATCCCAATATGCAGTGAAGTAAACTAGCTTATTATGCAATATTTTCCAAACCCTTTTATTCACGGTTTTCCAAACTAGTTTGGAAATACAAAATTTCCCAAACGTTTTGTTATATTTTACAATCAGAAAGTGAAGAGAAGTTGAGGTGAAGCATTTGAAAAGAACAAAAAAAAAAGAAACCTGATTGAATAAATTCGAATTTAGACAGTAAAGCTCAGAATACGTTTGTAGCGTAATGGTGAGGTATGCTGCCTACGGACCAAACAGCTCAGGTTCGAGTCCCGAGTGGCGCATTTTTATTTTTTTTTTTATTTTTATTTTTTTATTTTTAGAGAAATTTTTTTCACCTCACGTTTACAAAACATTGTATAAAAATGTAATTAGGGTTCCTTTTCGTTGATTCAGAACTTACTCTTAAATGAATTACAAACAAAACCAGTTCTTGCTTTGCATACATATGTATGTACATGCGATTGTTTTTATTGCAAACACAACAACGACAAACAGAAAGCTTGTTACACAAAACACAAAACCAGTTCTTGCTCTGCATACGTATGTATGTACATTGTACATGCGTTTGATTTCATTGCAAATACAACAAACCCAAAAACAGAAAGCTTCAAGCTTTATTTTTGAGTGAATTTATGCATTGAGCTTATCGCCATCGCTATGAGCGATCGCTGGCTGTTGTGCGTTAGTTCGCTCGCTATTTGAGTGGTTATACGTTTTTCTTTGAACATTTGTTTGTGATTTGAGAAGAATGTAATTTTGAGCGTTCGTGAGTGAGTTTTTCCGTACCCTGCAAGCTTGTTACTTATTGGCTTGTATACGGGAGTGAATTGAAATTCATAGAGGCTATTTTGAAGAAAGGTAACATAAAAGCCGCAATGAAGCATAAAATATAATGTTGAATGTCCTACTATATGATGCCGTTGGGCTGTTGATGTCATGTTTCGAATCCGGAGGAGAATAGAAATAATAGAGAGAACACAAAAAAGTGAATGTTTGAAAGATATAATATTTAGTTTTTAGGATGGGATGAAGTTACATACATACATACATACATACATACATACATACAGGTGAAGCTAATAAAAGCGTGTTAAAAATAAACATTTTTAAATTTAAAATGTTTTTTCTTGATTTAAAAATTTTACAATGAACATTTTTAAAATAAAAATGTTGGTATTTACATCACTTTTAAATACGTTTTGCCCATTTTAAGCACGTTTTCATATGTTTTTATAATTTTTTTTCCCTGAGTGTATGTATGTAAATAAGTATGTATGTAAATATTTGTGTCTGTATGTCCGTATAAAATATTGAAAAAATCGTTGGTCGATAATACGAAATTTGATAATTTATTTGTTCCAATTTTTCTTTAAATTTTATTAATTAAGTCATAATCAATTTGATATATTAATCTGTATATTCAGCGTTTATTTATAGTAATTTATGTGTATATGAAAATATTGTTTTGGACATTGAATAATACATTTGCTATCAGCAGTTTATTTTTTTTTTTTTTTACTTTTGATAAGAGCTTATCACTTCTAAAAATTTATTTTCGACATGAACAATTTATTTCAAAGTGATCTTATATACATACATACATATACTATGTATAAACATATGTACATACACACATATATATATATATATATATATTATTCTGCTACAAGTATTAATAAACTAACAGCCAAATATATATATCCATATGCAGATATTTCATAGTTAAGTCTTCCGATAAAATCTGTTATTATGTATTATTTTATAAGAATAAGTACCATTTACTGAGTCATTTTGTTACAACATCTTTTTTTTATATTTACAACTCATCCTACTCTCTTCTTCACTTAAATAAATAGGACCAAAACTATAAACGACAAGTCGAACAAGTTAATTTTCAAGCGCTTTGGATGTAAACTCATGTGAGTTAATCATGATGATCCATTTATGTGCATTGTACAAGAAATAAACACAAAAATCAGAATACAGCTCCGATAAGTGATTTGCGATCACAAAAACAAAAAAAAAATTGCGATTGTTCCTTGATTATCACGATCAGAGCAACAAAAGATGATCAGCCTCAAAAGCCATCACTTGCTTGGTATCTTCATCAGCGCAACGATTTGACGTCGAGCAAGGTGCGCGTGCGCACGATAACCTGGCGCGTTCATCAAGCGGCGCACAGTGGGGGCACCTCCATACAAACGCGGCCAAAATAGTAATAATTAAGCTAGAATCTTGAAACTCGGAACTTAAGCTTTTTTGGTTGAAATTAGTAAACTGTGAAAATTTGAACAGCATTTTCCTAACTATTATAGCTAAAATGCTCCATTTTGATTAGTGTATACATTTTTGAAATATAAATCAAATGCAGTAATCATTTTGGAAAAGGGGTAAA
The DNA here is from genome assembly GCA_960531455.1 of Urophora cardui. Classification (NCBI taxonomy): domain Eukaryota; kingdom Metazoa; phylum Arthropoda; class Insecta; order Diptera; family Tephritidae; genus Urophora; species Urophora cardui. The sequence continues at coordinate 126,520,705 of OY482670.1, read as the reverse complement.
GCACTTCACCGTTTTTAAATTAAAAATATATGCACTTTTAAGTATGTTATAAGCATTTATCATAAAACTTTCATACAAAAAAATCGAATTTCAAAAAAATTTTATACCAGAAATGAAATTACACTTTTCTAAAGGATTTCAGTGTGCTAAACCTGAATCTGGAGTCAGATTTTCCAAATTGGTTCTAGCTTCTGAGATATTCATGCTCAAATAGGCAAAAAACACGTTTTTTGGCTCTATTCCCTGCTTAATATCTTTTATGTAATTACTTTCCACTCAAATTCGATTAAACCAGTTCAAAGCACAATTATTACCCTTGAAAACAGCGTTTAGTTTCTTCGAATATCTTAATTAGAATTGGAAATGTCGATATTTAAGTTTCACCATTTTGACAAATATTCCCCATACAAAAATATTTAAACTTTTTGAAGCATACTTCTGGGCATTTTGTATGGGAAAAATGTACGAAAACTCAAAAAACACTTTCCATAAAAATGTTCATAAAACAAAATGGAGCAAACGAATTTTTACGATTTTTTCTCCTGTTTATAAAAGACATTTAGGACTATGAAGTATTAAAAAATTGAGGAGGTCATATTTTTTGTTTTTTTTTTAACTTCATTTTAAAATTTCACAATTTTTACACATTTTTTTTTATATTCCAAAAGAAAAAAGCTGTCAAAGATATGAATTAACGCTGATAAAAAAGATTACCTCATAATTTGAAAGTAGACGATAAAGAAATATTCGATTATTCGCCTAAATATAAACGTTTTTCATAATGTCAAAACTAACATAATTAATGCGTTTACAAAAACGCAGTTTTAGGCCAATGGGAAAAAAATTATAAAAGCAAATGGAGCAAGTGGATTTTTAAAATGAAAATGTAGTTTGATTAAGAATATATTATTTCAAAGCATAAAAAAAATTTGAGGAGGTCATATTTTTTGTTTTTTTAATTTTTTTATTCAAAGTCGAGCAAAATTTTTTTCTTATCGACATTTTTTGTCAATATTTGAAAATTCATATAAATTCAATTGTCAACGGTACTTACAACTACGTTATAATTTCTGAAAGAGAAAATCATTATCTATGTAATGATGTATCACTCGAGTTCGTATGTTAACAATTAAATGAGATAGAGCATTTTGTATGAGGTGTGTTCATTGAGAAAAAAAAGAACCTATTTTTTGCTCAACTTTGGGCACCCTGTACGGCTAAACGAAAAGAGACTTAAAAATTTTTATATAAGCTTTTTTATTACAATTTGATATATCTGTTGATCTCTATTTAAAAAAATTGTTTTACTCATACTTTAATTTTAAATTTATTTTTGGCCGCAATCACCCATTGTGCGGCGCAAGACATTCTCTCACAAACTTGTTTTGTTGGTATTTGCGCTGTTGCTGCTGCAAGAAATATTTCTGTGTGTGCGTGTAGGGAATCCTTTGGTGCAGCTTAATCGTACAAAATTGATTGATCGTCACGGATAACAGATGGAGACGCATTTACTTATATATTATATGATGATGCCAGTAAAAACCAAGTTATTTTTTTCTTCTCTATGCACACAAAAAAAGCAAATAACAAACAAAAAAACTACTAGGTACTCTTAAAAAAAACTACTACTTTTCTTAAAAAAAAAAAAACAATTGCGATACTAAGGAGAAAAATAACAGAATGTAACGACACGCATTGGACAGCGTGTAGAACAAGCTTACTGTGGACGGCGTTCTTCACAATTCGCGACCATCGACGATCGTCTGTCGAAGAAGTAAGCAATAATAACAACAACAACAGCCAAGTTATACATATTATTGCCGTTGTCTGCTACAATCTTTTTTCTACTGCAGCATGATAACTACGTGGTGTTGCTGCAGCAATCGAAATAAAAAATAAAAAAAATAAAAAATTAGCCGCAGTGGGTTTGTCCATCGATCGGCGCGCAACGATTGCAAGACTTCGATTAAGTTTGCTTGGCTGAGTCGCCACAACTCGAGTCCAATGTATACAATAACTTGCCGACTGGTCAACCAACCAAAAGTGATCGTTTGATCAATGCTCTCGGCAATGATAGTGCACCGATGTTGTGTGCATAGAAAAAGGCTGTTGTTGTTGGTATTTCTGACTTACATACATAAGGTGATCATCTTCGCATGTGTGACGGTGGTGGTGGTGATGGTGGACATTATTGCATGGTGTCTGCATCATTAATTATCTTAATAACTTGAACATGAGTTTGGATCGATGCAGAATGTTGCCAAGCTTGTGGAGTATATATTTGTATGTACATACATATGTACATTTACATACCAATGCATGTTTCTAAGTAAATAATAGGTAAGTGGTAGAAGCTATATACTTATAGATTTCCTTGAAGTTGCATAGATTTCTAACTAAGTTTGCTTCACATATCGATGTGAAATTATTTTAATGTAGATACAATATCTATAAGAAATCCCATCTAATCCATTTACATACATATTATATTTGTGTTTTTATTGTTGTGTAATTTAGGCACTTAGAAAACGTTTCGACACATCTCTTTGAGAGAGCTTTTTTGGCGGCGGAATAATTCCTATACAGAACGAAAGGCCACTATACCTACATACATATAGAAAAATCCCCAAACCGTTAAAATACATATCGTATAGCAGTACGGTGTTAGCAAAGATATAGTAAAATTGCACGAGATTTAATTAACCCTCTAATACCTCCACAAATAGGTCGTTTTGACACTTATTTAATATAGTCCGAAAAATTAGTATTTTGAAGGTCGTTAGAGTATTAAAATGTTCTAGAAAATGTTTCGCCATAAAATTTCACTAGGCGTCTCCTCAGACCAAATCTTTGTACAAAGAACAAAAAAGACCACAGAGTTTATTATTCGTTGATGCAACTAAAACGTTTAGCTCTTAAGTACTATTAAAGCCGATGCACCGTTAAATATCGATGCGACATACATATGTACATAACGATTGATTGACAATTGCGACTTGAATATCGCGTAAATACCGATTTATTATCGCCCAACATTTTTTATGGCTTATTCTTTTTTCTCGGTTTTATTATCAGAATTATCATTAAAAGTACAAACATACATAATACATACATATATATGTACATATATATTAACTTGAGTACATAGGCATATATATAGTAAAGTAAGTTTCGTCACAATATCTCAATTATTTGTCGAGTTATAGGCTAAGAAATCTCGTATATTCCTTTGTCTAAAAAGAGGCGGTGCCACGCCCATTTTCCAAAATTTGTCTATTTTTTGTTTCCGGTCTATTGTGGACTCCTGGCATAAAATTTCAATGATATATCTTTATATTTGACAGAGATATCGCTTAAAATGTTTTTATTAGGTCACTTTATAATACCCATATATAAAAGTGGGCGTGGCCGTCAACCGATTTTGACAATTTTTCGTCCAAACATTTGCCTAAGTAAGTATATCACGCGTACCAAATTTCATCGATATATCTTCAACAGTTTCTGAGTTATGACTCATAAAGCTTTCAATGTTTGCTCCTTAATAAGTGGGCGTGGCACCGCCCATTTTTCAAAATTCCATCAAATTTCTTCTTAGGGGCCTGAGCTCAACACGTGGGTAAAATTTCATCACTCTAGCTATATTAGTGGCTGAGATACCAAATTTCCGATTTTTTTTATATAGGAAAAGTGGGCGTGGTCATGCTCCGATTTCGCCCATTTTCAATACCAACCGTCCCAGTGTCGATACCAACTTGCATTTCAAATTTCATCAAAATATCTCAATTTTTGCGCGAGTTAGGGTGTTTACAGACGGACAGACGGATGGACGGACGGACATGGCTCAATCGATTTCTCTTTTCACCCTGATCATTTTGATATATATAAGTCTATATCTATCTCGATTATTTCATTCTGTTACAATCCACCGTTATGTGATTAAAACTATAATACTCTGTGTACTAGCATAGCTGAGTATAAAACGCGATTTAGCTGTTTTTAACGCGGGCCTAAAAAAAAATTTTTTACACCACAAATATTTTTTCGACGTAAGTGTTCAAATAAAACTGACACACGCAAACTTTATTTTCGTGATACGGCTTAATGTACATACATATGTATGTATATAACACAAAACACATATGTACATATTTATATAAGTCCATCTATTTTGATTTTTATTGGCAAATACTGATTTCCCTCGAGTTAAGATTGTTATCTAAAGACTTTTCTTTTGAATATGCGCTATTAAAATGTGTATGTGTAAACAATATTTTTTTTTTGATAAGGATTGTACTTTCAATATGTATGTAACTAAAATTAAGTGTGTTGTATAAACTTTATGTATTTATGTATATACATACACACCAGTGGCGGACGCTTTATACAAGCCAAAAAGCCCGGCTTGCCTAGATACTTTCGTTCATTTCGTTCTACGAATTTCTTTAAAATATGCTTTTTTTACGCTTGAAATGTGTTTACACAGAGAAAAAACTACCATGAAAAGGGATCAAGCAGAGTTTTGGTAAATATTACAATGCTATGTTCTGTATTAAAAATAAATTAAAAAAAAGTAGCAACCACTTTCTTATTTCTCACATCAAATTTGTATGCGAATGAGAAGCTGGCTTTGGGATTCGTGATTTCATATTTAACAGGCCTGTTCACAATCTGATATTTGATATGTACGTTTCCATGTATGTACATAATATTTTACATGTACATGTAAATAGGTACAGCTAAAATCATATATGTACACATCTTCATATTATCCATTGTATAAGAGAACTTAATTATTCTTCACAATCTTCATTTTATCGATATATTTCAATACATTCAGTTTCATACGATATGAATATAAACAACAAACCAAATATGCAAAACGAATTTAATCAAATTCAATGGCGGAACCGCAATCAGACATTCAGATAACACAGCAAAGAAAATTACATAAATGGCTAATGGCTATGCTTCATACTTAGGCTTGACCAGCCATTTTTATGTTAGGAATGCCACTGATACATACATACTTATCATGAAAAAATTCAGTAATGAAGTGAATATGAACGTGTCGCAGATCACTCTCGTTCTCTAACTGCTCGTTTTGTGCGCTTATCAGTGGATGCTGTAGATCCATATAAAATAAATTTATACATATACTATATATAATAATGTGTACGTATGTACATACATATATGTATATGAACATATGTATGTATGTAATCAAGTATTTAAATATGTCAGCACATAAAAAATTATGTTTGAAATAAGTATGTTTTTAATGATGCTTCATAACTGATAAGTGTTGGAGTGTTCATCATAGACAAATGTGCGCGTACTTTTTTGAATTTCGATAATTTATTTTCCTAGTTGAATTTTATGCAGTACGTGATAGCCGTGTAGATAAATCGGTAAATGTGCATATAATTACATGCCAGCTTTTAGTAATTTAAGAAGAAATTTAGTTCATAATTTTATTTGTTCAGGGAAATTTGTGTGACTCTCTTACATAACATTCAAATATGTATCTCTATCATAGATATACATATGTGTGTATGTACATGTGATGGGTAAGGACTTTTCAAATTGTTGGGCTTAAGTTATTGTTTTAGGAAAAGTTTGTCTTAACATCAAATTTGTATGAAAGTAACAAAAAAAGAAACGAAAGTTTTAGTTTAAAGCTTATTCACTCTGCACCAGCTCTGTAGTGCAAGCGAATCTGTTTTATTTTTTTTTTCAAGTGATAAATGTCCATTTTACCTTTTCCGTTTTGTCCCTCTTCTATTCTAAAACCTTTTAGTCATGAACTTATTCCAAAATAAACGCATCGTCTGCTTTAAATTGAACCAAACCAAATGTAAAACTCCGAATCTCTAAGATAATGAAGATCTGAAAACATGCCATGACAATATGTAAATATGTATGTGATAAAAACACTTCAACAACTAAAGCAACAACAATGTAAGTGTGTGTACCAATTTGCCATATAACTCAAAAACATCTCAAGAAAACAGCAAAAACCAAACAACAAAGAAAATTTGTTTGCGAGCAACGAAAGATGTTGAATTTTTTCCAAAAAAAAAAAAAAAACAGGCGTGGAGGGCCGCATAACATTTGGTCGCTTCCTTGTTGCCGGCGCGAACTTGTTAAATAAATGTTTGCTGCAAATTTTTATTCGCATTTTGTACAACCACGCGTTATTTGCACAACAAGACATAAAAATAAAGAAACTGTTGGAGGAAGAAAAAAAAAAGGAAAAGTGTTGGAGAGGTGGTTAAAACAGGAAGAAAGTTAAAAGCAAATAAGTAATAACAAAAAGTTCACTAACTTTGAGGGTAACCTTATCTTATAGAAATACCCAGTAGTGTATACACTACAGGGCCCTTTTTCATAAAAATGCATATGGCGTTTTCGATACTGGCATAAAATGTTACCCTTTAATATCTCATTTAACAAATTACGTAAACTGAATTCGTTTTAAATGGCTGGATTTGTAGATAATGATGGCCTCTGACTTAGTTAGAGGTCAATATTCGCCGAAATGAAAATTGGCTAAGAAAATCAAACAGGGCAAAATTTTTTCTAGAAACGAAAACGGCATTAGTTCCTTTTAAAAAGGAATGGTCTGTGACAATATAAAGAAGTTGTGAACCCTGTCGAGATATGATTTGGAAAGAGTTTTCCATTGTTCCCCCTTCAAAGATGGTTTGGAGAAGACAAACCGGTTGCAACATTGTGCTATCTTCATTTTGGTTTCTTCGTTCAAAAATTCTGTATAATGTACAAATTGTCGCAATTCATGACCAACTGGGTATCAAAGAAAAGGGCAAGTGAAGAAACCATCAACGGTTAAGCACAGACAAATTTGTGCTGATCTCCAAAAAGTGCAAGAAATGAGCAGATATGTATGTAAAAAGGGTTTGCGGTACGGCTGGGCTAGTGGGAAGGTAACGCCAAGACGTTGGGCTGTTATGCAAGCGTGTTGCGCATTCGCAACAAAACTTCATGGCATTTTATGTACATACAAATACACACATGCATGCTGCTGATTGTGAGAGCTTAAACAGCACACTATTCTCAGTGTTATGCAAAATTAGTGAAATGAACATACTGCAAGAACACAATGTAACTATGCAACATAAAAAAAGAGGCTGAAAAAAAAGGAAACAACCAAAATAAATTTTTAGCATTATTTAACAGCGACTCCTGATCGTTCTACAGCGCAAGCTGTCTATGGAATAAGTTGTTAGAATATTGTTTGGCGGAGTTAGAAAATACTTATGTACCTACTACATACAGCATACATTTGTACCTACAGTAGCGAGCATTAATGGATGAATGTTTCCCACTTCTGTGCTTATGTGTTCATAAAACCTAAACCAAGCGCCTAATTTCAACCAAATTTTTTTTATTAATTCGCATATATATTATTTTAATAGAAAACATACAAAGAAATTTAATTCCATCTTGATTACCACGTTTTTCAGGGCGAAAAACTCAAACATCCACATTCATCCAATTTTGCTCGTGGGGAAAAAAATTATTTGGTATGGAGTAATAATATTTCCTCCGTAGCCCCTTATATTTTGGGGCTGTTTTAATGCGCGTTGGCATGCTTTCCTTTAGTTCTGCTATGGTTACCCTTGGTTTCTTGGCCCATTCGTCCTCAACTCGGGGCCAAAGTTGATTCAAATTTGTGGGAACTTTTTCGTACACAGCCATCCTCTTTTTTAAAAATCCCATAGATTTTCGATGGGATTAGGATCTGGGCTTTGGGCAGCCCACTTTATCACACCAAATCATTGGCTAGATAACCAGTTTCGCATGATGTTCACCTATTTTTGTGGTTACCGCCATGCTGAAATAGTACCTCGTCTTCGGAATATGCGCTTATTCCGGCGAACTCAGGCAAATCTATTCTTAAAATATGGAGATAATTTTCCTTTTTCATAGCTCCACCTATCTATATATTAATAGGCTAACATTTTTCCCATACAAACAATTGCCAGGCTGTTTAGCACATTTAACATACTCAAATCCACATAAAATTGATATGGATGTGTTCGTATGAGTCAGGAGCAGTGCATAGGCATATAATTTTTTCTATAAATTATTTAATTTCTTTATAATTAATAAATAAAGTTTTTAGTTTTGTACCATTTTTGATTTACTTCGTTTTTGCTTCGTTGGCAAATGTGCCCACTATCTATATATTAATAGGCTAACATTTTTCCCATACAAACAATTGCCAGGCTGTTTAGCACATTTAACATACTCAAATCCACATAAAATTGATATGAATGTGTTCGTATGAGTCAGGAGCAGTGCATAGGCATATAATTTTTTCTATAAATTATTTAATTTCTTTATAATTTATAAATAAAATTTTTAGTTAAGAGAAATAGATATCGTAAACGTGTTTACAAATATCGTAAACACAGTTGAAGAGTGGCTTTAATTTAAAAGCGCTCACCACCGGGCCTACCTTCCTAGATCTGCCTTGATTTTGACCATGACTTCGCGTCGGACCGTGATCAAAAGGGCAAATCAGTGTTGCGGTACAACTGGAATTTGGAAAGTGTTGCTTATCTCCGCGAAAAGTAATAATTTTTGTACCAATACAAAGTTGAAAAAATAAATTGCATGGTCGAATTTCGACCACCGGCGATACTAGTTTTTATACTCAGCTGTACTAGTACACAGAGTATTATAGTTTTGATTTCCTAACGGTGGATTGTAACAGAATAAAATAATCGAGATAGATATAGACTTATATATATCAAAATGATCAGGGTGAAAAGAGAAATCGATTGAGCCATGTCCGTCCGTCTGTCCGTCTGTGCGCACGATAACTCGCGCAAAAATTGAGATATTTTGATGAAATTTGAAATGCAAGTTGGTATCAAGACAGGAACGGATGGTATTGAAAATAGGCGAAATCGTACCATGACCACGCCCACCTCCCCTATATAGTAAAAATCGGAAATTTTGTATCTCAGTCACTAATAGAGCTGGGGCGATGAAATTTCACACACGTATTGAGCTCAGGCCCTTATGAAGAAATATGATGAAATTTTGGGAAAATGGGCGGTGCCACGCCAACTTATTAAGGGGAAAACATTGAAAGTTTTATGAGTCATAACTCAGAAACCGTTGAAGATATATCGATGAAATTTGGTACACTGAGAGAAAAAAAATATATGGGGGGGTCAAAGAAATTGTTTACCTATTTTGAACACTACTTTCTTTGTTTTGAGTAAATTTTCCTTAAAACATGTTAAAAGGTTTATAAAATATTGTTGTTACATGCGTTACCATGGTTTCATATACTTGTTTTGAAAAAATTCATACATTAAAATAATGAAAAATTCTTTAAGCGCCATTCCATTCCCAACTTTCCTTGTTTTGAAGACTTGATTTCTTTAATTTTGAGAAATTAAATTCCCATACAAATCCCCATGGCAACGAATTTGTTTGAAAGTTTTTTTGTTTTTTCCACATTTTTGAAAAAATTTACACAAAACAAAGAAAATTTTGTATTGGGACGCGTGTTCAAAATAAGGAAAATTATGTCTTTGATCGAGAGAAATTTTTTTTTTGAGTGTGTATACATATATGTGTAGATACAAGTTCCACCCACATCATCAGCACTTTTTGGCTTTCTACTATTGATAAAATAACTGCGCGCGTCTGCCTTTGTTGGGTTCACGCAACACCGGGTGTTTTTATTTTACACACTGCGAGTGATGTGTAGATCTCCGTTAACCGAAAAATTTTAAATTTGGCACTCTGAACAAGAAAATGCTCTTCAAGTTTGCCTATTCAGAATTTGAGTATTTCTACTTCCTACAGATTTGCCTGCACCCGGACCCGGGAACGCTCACAGTAACTGAGTGACTGATTAATCACTATCATATTGATTACATCTTATATGTACATATGTACATCCAGTCACTATATGCTGATTGGTACTGACTGTGGAAAATAACTTTATTGTTCTCACTTTTTCGCAAGTCGGCTATGTACTCTAAGGATTTTCTAGGTTTCAGTGTGGTCAATTTCTTATCTTTGTAGTGAATATTGCTTTTTGCTCTAAGAAAGCAGCGCATTGCAACAAAGCTATTATAATAACCGACACCCTGGAATTTACCAGTTCAATATCGCTCACGAAGAGCTGAGATTAAGTGTCCTCGCAACTTTTTACTACGTTTCTTGGAGCGACGCTAGAAAGAAAGATAGCCAAGAAAAAATTCGAGAATACAAAATTATGATCAACCGACTGATACTAGCCCCACTTACTATGGCGACATCTTCTTCTTGTTCTTAATTACTGCGTAACCGTCTATATGATATTGGCCGGGTGCAATAAGGCGCGCCATTCGCCAATTGCCAGGCACCAATTGGAAATACCAAGGGGGAAGTCAGTCAGTCTTCACCTGATCTTCCCAACGCAGCAGAGCTGTCCCTTTTCTACTGCCTTTAGCGGTTTTCGATAGAAATACTTTCTGGGTCGTAACATCTTCATCCTTTCTCACGACATGACCTGTCCAACGCTGAACTACATCTGTCGATGTCTGCGTAAAGCCCATCATTAAATCTCGGTCGATACTCGCCATCGCTAATGCACATAGGTCAATAAATCTTACGAATAACTTTTCTCTCGAATACTCCAAGTTCCATCTAATCTGATTTTGATATCGTCCATACTTCTGTGCCGAACATGAGCACTGGAACGATGAGCATATGGTAGAGCGTGATTTTTGTTCGTCGAGAGAGGACTTTCCTTTTCAATTGCCTACTTAATCCACAATAGCAATTATTGACAAGATCTTAAGAGTTATTCTTCGTTGGATTTCCGTGATGACATTATTTTGAAAATTTGATCATTTGGGTATAGGAGTATAAAGGTTATTGTTTAAATCTGAAGCTCGTTTTATTTTTTTATTAATTGCCGCTTTTTGTTTGTTTTGTTCATACTTTCTTCGTCTCCATTGCATGTATTTATTGCTCGTTTTCTTCACTTGCTGATTTTCGCGATTGTCCTTCCGTTTATTTTGTGGAACATTGCACTTATTATAGTTACCTACGTGCATACAATGCAACAAACTCCTCGTTTTATTTGATCATATGATTTCTTTACGGATGATTTTTACAAAACATTTTTATTGCCATTCGCTACAATCTTTCGGCAACAAAACAGCACATTTTGTGGTTTGTTCCGATCTTTCTTAATCTGACTTTAGTGATCTTTTTATTATGAATATGCTGCAAAGCGCATACTTGCGCGATCTTACGATGGTGGGTTGGTTGGTTCGTTGACTCGCGCTGGTTGCCTTCCTGCGTTGTTTGCTTGCCCACTGCCGTCTGCTGCCTGTTGCAGTGGCGGTTAGTCCGTCTATCGGCTGCTGGTGGAAATTTGTTGCTTGTCTTGCTCATCTTACATACATTTCATTTTGCTGCGGCTGCCTTGCATTTTTTCGTGTACGCTGCGGTTGGTTTCGATAATTCTTTTCGGGGATATTTTTTTTTGTCCTATGTGGACACTTCATTTACATAATTATTGAGTTAGCTGCCGGAACTGTGGGAACGCATTTGTGCTACTGCTAAAGATGAATGAAGTCATTGGACAGTTGTTCAAAAGCGCATTGTTTAAAAGAGATAAGAGACAGGGACGTACAAATGACCATTTCTATTGAGATACTAAATCAACAAATAAGAATGTCTTTTGAGAATGCACGCTGCGATTAAGAATGAAATGAAAAATTTTGCAATTTGGTTGCAAAGTGCTATCTTTAAGCAGTGAAAGATTTGTATTATTAAAAAGGCAGATGTTAAGAGCGACACAAAAGACGAACCAAGCTGAAATTTTCTACCTATTTTAAAGTTTAATATTCTTATACCATTGCAACTGAAACAGGTATGGTTAGCAGAGGCGGTCGCTTCATACAAGCCGAGAAGCCCGGCTTGCGTACACATTTTCGTTCATTTCATACGAAATTCTTTAAAATCGGGTTATTTTACGTTTTAAATGTGTTTACTATTTAAGTTCTCAATAATATAGCCCCCACTGTAACATGCGCCTAAAATCCTGCTAAGAAAATAGCGCAAATACACCACCAATCCACCTCACAATGTGTATTTTGCTTGTACAGCCAATCACAGCACAGTGAGCATGCTTCAACGTTTGCACACATTAGCTTTTACCTGGCTTTCAAAACAGAATAACATAGCTTGTTTTCTCGCTTTCGTTAAGGAGAAACCAATTGCTTATTTTCAGACTTAAATTGAAAAAAAAACTAGCAAAGCACTTTTTTTATTTTTCACATCAAATTTGTATGCGAATATGAAGCTGGCTTCGGCATTCAAAAGTTCAGTATTCACAGCCATATGCATAGTTGATTTGATTTTCGTTTGCATGTAGGTACATACTTATGCACATAATTTCTTACATCTGCATGTGCATGCAAACATCAATTTCAAATACCAGATTATAAAAGGGTTGATTGTCATTTTTGGCGACTATTGGCACAATATCAAGATAATTTTAAAAGGCGGTGGAAATCAAATTGGACCTCAGTTTTTCAAACACTAAAGCACCCATTTTTTAGGAAATAAGCAAATACACTTGCTACTGCTGAAATTTCCGTCGGTATAAGGAAACTAAAAATACCTCTGCGCATTCGTGTAAGATTTCCCTATCGCACGTTTTTATATTTAAGAATTATGTAAATACGAAATTTTTCTATTTTAAAAATGTTCAGAGTAAAATTGCAAAATCAGGAAAAAACTTAAAAATGTTTATTTTTATTTTAAGCACTATGAGATTTTGAAGGAAAAACTTTCGTTTTTATTCCATTAATTTTAATTTTTAATTTAAACATGTTTCTTTTTAAATCCTAAACACATTTTAATTTAAAAAATTTAATTTTTTCCATTTATAAAATAAAAATGACTTGGTTTAAAACGTGCATTATAAAAATACAAATTTTATTTTTGATTCCTTTTCTCTGAGTATACAAACAAAAAAATGTGTATCAGGAAAACAAAAATAAAAAATACATATGAAAAAAACAAAAACAAAATAAACGAGAAAAAACGATCTTCAAATACCCGAATTGTTCAAATGTCCGTACAACCATACGCGTAATAAGCAAACAAACGAGAAAATGTTAAAAAGAAACAGAGAACTCTAAATCAAAGTCAATGACGGAACGCAATCAGACTTTTAAATAATACAGCAAAGGAAATTACATAAATGGCTAATGGTTATGCTTCACACATAGGCTTGCCCAGGTAATTTATGCTAGGTCCGCCACTGATGGTTAGTAATATTCACATAGCTGTCGCTAATACATACGTATCTTGTAAGTAGCACGTCTTGAATATCGTTGAACAAATCTTCGTTTTCAAGTCATCTGAATAAAACGAAAAATTTCTTGCACTTTCCTTATATCTTTGTAAAAATTTCTGGGAAGTTTTATTACTTTTCAAAGTTACAAGCGACACTAAAACTTTCATCGAATTTCTTCAGATTTCTTCAACGTGTGGATATTTCCATTGAAAGTTCATCCAAAATTTTAATCAGACATCGTCGCCTTTCTTCTTCTGAACTAAATGCGAATTCTTCATATACTTCTACGGCATGTTTCACTTTTCGCGAATTCTTTTGACGGTGGTCACACTTGTTACATTTCTTTGTAGCTTTACAAATGGCACGGCCGCGCAAGTCGATTCTCCCAACATTCAGTTTGTCTGTATAAATTTGCAATTGACCAAGTACTTAAGTGAAACTGATTTCTTTTTCTTATAACCGTTTCTGAACTCTATCGACTCTATGACATGAGAATTTCTGCCAAAACAAAAAAAGACTCATTGATAATCAACGCTCTATCTTGTCTGGTATCAATATTCTCTGTGACCTCTCGAGTTTTCCAGCGCTGAAATGCCTCCGTTCAATTGTGTTGATACTGGTTTCAGCAGCAAACAGATGTTTTATTCCCTTTATAATAAAATGTCAAAGAAAATTTTTGGACAAATATTGTTTTGGACAAAAATAATCGATCAACTCGGACTTTTATAATTGGCGTTTTCGATTCGCCATCAGACAAGCGAGGTCGGATCGAACAAAAATATTTGAACCCATAATGAGTAGTAGCCATACTCGCTAACTGGTCGATAAAAATTTCCCTCTGCTCGCTATCATTCACATATAAATTTGGCAGAGGGAAATTTATAGCCAACAGAGTAATTGTGAATAAAAAACGGCTAATAAAAAATAAAATAAGAACCTGGTGTTTTATTTTTTAACACCAAAATAAAAAACCAGGACCAATAACTAGAGTACCTTTAAACCGGATTAAATAAATTTGGTACCAAATGTTTATTTGGAGTTTTGTTGCCTATGTCTTGCCCAACCGTAAAATCGCGAGAAGGTGAATAGATCTTACAGGCCAAGTTTCCACATATTGTGTAAATGTAGCATTCACACCACTTGCGTGAATAATGAAATAGAGCATCAAAATTGTAAAAAACTATCTGAAAAATTATAATAGGACACGATCTGCGGAGTTTGTATGAGGATAATATAAAAGGAAGAAGGGGGGATCATTCTTTTCCCGGCCGCCAAATTTTCCAGCTACGCCACTGCTTGAGCTTTTGCTTAAGATTTCAGATCTTTTACTCAAATTTTGAAATTTAGTTCATACAAATTAATCTCAAATTTCCGGAATCTTGAGTAAAAGCATTTGCTTGGTTTTTATTAATACGGCCCAAGGTGTGGGGTCTCAACTAAGGGATCTGTTACTTTTTCATAGAGATATAAGCTGGTGTCTTTATGGCAAATCGACTACTTATCACCGCCATTAGCTGGGTGTATTCGAAAATCGCTTAAGTATAGCTTATTATAGTTTTTTTTTTTTACGAATATTACTTTTTAAATTCTTCGAAATTTCTGCTGCGAATAGGCAGATTGATATTAAATTAGACCACTTACTTTATTTTGTCAGCATTAAAATTTTTTTTTGAGTTCTGGATTATTTCCGCTGCTCACATTTTTTTAAATACATACATAATATGTAGATTATTTTCTCTTGTTCGGATAATTATTTTTTACACAAAAATTCAACTTTGCAATTTCGCTCATGAAACAACACAATTCACAAAAAAATATGTTTGTATAAACCGACGGCTATGCAACACAGGAATTTGCAATCAATTAAGTTTTGCGGGGCATATGTAAGTCACGCTTTAGGCAATGCTAAGGTTCTGCTTTGGAAATAATACACGTTCCCTTTGGAAGCGATTAGATCAGATGTACTTTGAGGGCGTAGGAACTTGGCGTTTCGGAAAAACTTGACTTTACCAAAACGCGCACCGCAGCACTTTTTGTACGAGGAGAATCTTTCCTTCAAACGTTGCGCTCAGCGGCAATTTTAAAACCGGACTGAATTTGAGTGGCGCGCAGCTTGTGTCGCTAAGCTGGCTTGGCCATGGTTAAGCGGCTTCATACAGTTGCTGCTGTTGATAGCTCCAATCCCAAGTGTGTATGTATGTATGTATGTATGTATGTATTAATGTTTGTATGTGTGCGAAGGAGACCTCCCCATAAACATTTTTCTCAATTCTCAACTACAGATGGATTTGAGAAATAACCCTATTCTCAAACCGCAAACGTTTGTTCTCAAATGCATCTCAAATAACCGTTGATAGCATTCTCAAACAAAAAGGCACACTTTTCTCAAACGTTTGATAAAGTTTTGAGAAAATCTTAATTATTAAATTGAGAATTAATATATTTTCTCATATGTACCTCATGGCCTCATGTTTATTGGGTTGAATGTTGAGTTACCCTCACGGAAAAAAAGTTAGTTGCAAAAATAAATATATTAAAAAGTGATTTATATTCAACTAATTTTAAAGTAGCTTTAAACAAATGCAGCGCGGGACAGTTTCTTGTATATGTACATATTTATATGTAAACACATGTTTTCAGATCTAAGTATGCCAAGATTGTTTTTTCCTTTTTTTGGTTACCGTTTTTCAGCTTCACTTCCCCTTAAACACTGAAAACGAAATTCTCAAACGGAGAAAATATTATTTCATATTTATCATTTGAAAATTAACATAAATTCAATTGTTTCTCAAATATTGTTTATCAACTTGAGAACAATTTGCGAAATTTGGGGAAAATTTGTTTCGCATTTTTACCATTTCTTGAATTTCGACATCAAATGCAGGATTAAGTTATTTATATTAAACTACAAGTAAAGTAGTTGAAAAGAAACTCAAGATAAAGTTATTTATTTTAAACTACTAGTAAAGTAGTTGAAAACAAATGCAGGATAGGGCAATTGACTGCTTGCTATGACATCGCCGTGTTAAAAAAGTCAGTTCATTGCAAAGGAAAAAGTCACATTTTCAATTAGTTGTTATTGAAAATAAAGTAGTTTATAAAGTGATTTAAAATTAATTAAATTTCCTACAGGGTAAGGCATTGCTGCACATACACAAATATAAAATCTAATTGAGGCACCACCATACGTTGCTTTTTGTGGTCGGTCACAAATTCAAAAGCAAAGCTAACAGCAGTGTGTTTGGATGGATGTACGCTGGTGTGTTGCATGCATTTTAACTCCTTCAGAGATGAGCATGTATGTAGGGTCGGGCATGGCAGACACAAGGCACAGTGGGCCATGGTCACACAAACACTTTTAAAAATTTTCTAATGAGGCAAGGCAATGAAATATTCGAATGCCAAAGTGGAAGCACATAACTATGAAGATATGAACATATATGGCAAAAAGTGGTCACCAAGTTCCCATCAATATATGTATGTATATGTATATGTGTATGTAGGCTCACTTAAATTTATTTAGTCACGACTGAATTTATTTGAGTTTCCGAGCTAAGCTAACTCTTCGGTTTCAGCAACAATTGGGTTTATTTAAGTTTTGCATGCAACTACCCTGTCAGCTATTTTGCTATATAGTGCTCAAATAGTGTTTTTTGTGGTTTGGTTGTTGTGCTTACTCATTTGGTTATTGAATTTGCTGCAACGAAACAAATTTTTAGGTTAGTTTTAGTCAAGCTGACTAACTTGAGACTAAGTTTGGAACAAGTGTTGAGATTGAGTACACCAAAATTGAAATTAAACTAAGCGGTTTTTCGAGGCATCCTCTAAGGTTAGAGATTTGAGAAAAGTGCTAGTTCTCGACTCATTCTCCAATCGATATCTAACCGCAGTGTTTGTTTTTAGTAGTAGTAATATTATGATATTGGTCTGCATCAAGTCTCCTAGGCTTCATTTATTTTTCTTTTCTATCTATTCTCTAATCTCATGTCTCTCTCCTACTCCATTTTTTTTTTATCAAATTGCTGGTCACCTTCTTTTTCAATTTCTTTATTTGCTCTATCTTTTTCTTACCATTTTTTTCTTTTTATATTTCCTCTTCTTTTCCTTTAAGATCCTTATAGGTATATCGAAACCCATAAATACTTACATACATTTGAATGTAATGACTACTAATTACTAAGGGCCCTTAACTTGGCTATTTCAATGGCATCCATTCCATTGCCGCGATTCAATTCTTGAGTGGCAAGTAACTTCTCTTACATTGTCCATTTGGTCCACTGTGCGGAGGAGTGATATGGACAGTATAACAACAATCTCAGAGCACGCGCATACAAAATAATATGTATGTATGTATAAACATGTAGAATAGTACGAGTGGTAGTAGTGGTCAGTCAGTCGTTGGCTTGTTGGACAATAATAAGATGAATGGAGGAAAATTGGAGGCTAGAGAATATAAGGAAACACACATGAAACGCGCGCCACTGCAAGGGAAGACCGTGAGCAAACCGATGAAAACTTGATTGAGTGTGACATTTTGTACGTTCGTATGTGTGTGCTTGAGTGCATAGAAAGAGAAACATATTCAATGGAGCCCATAACTGCTCCACTGTAAGTGCAAGCAAGTCAAATAGTCGAAGCCGAAGTCTTATCAGTTGAGTAGATATTCGAGTGAAAATCGAGTCTTGTGATAGTGCAAAGCGATAAAGAGGTAGCCAAAACAAAAAAAAAGAAACCGTTTTTAAAATCATATCAGCTTAGAATGATTTTAGTTAAACACATTTGTTGCTTTTTCCTTTCATGTGCAGAAAGGTTAGTTTTGGCTCAGCCTTCGGTAACCAGTAGGAATGAGCAAAAAGTGTGACAAAAATCTATACGTGTACATAAATCATTTTGATTGATAAGCGATGCTTATAGCACTTTAGAAATTAACTAGTATTCCCGTGGTCGAAAATTCGACCAATTATATTGAAAGCGGAGCAATTTTAGAGTGGAAATACCATATTTCTTATATAATATTTCTATAATAAAATATCTATAAAATAAAACATATAGTTACTGGTTATATTGTCCAAGGAGACATAGTGAAATTCTAAACCTCTAGCGACCTCCAAAATTCCATTTTCCGGACTCTTCTTTCTCTTTCCAGTTTCCTTCCTTTTGCTCTTATCCTGTCCCTTTTGCGTTTCCTTTTCGTTTTTTCCTTTCTACTTTCCGTACACTTTCCTCTTACCTTTTCCCCTTTCCTTCCTTTTCCCTTCCTTTCCTTTCCTTAGCTTTCCTCACATTCATTTACTTTCCTTCCTTTCTTTCCTATAGTGAAAAAATGTCAACAAAATTTTTCAAATAGGTGGCAACCAGTTTTGTAAAAATTTAATTTTATTATCCATCTAGAGAGCAGCCCTTTCAGATGACATTTTAAATTTAAAAATCAAACAAACTATACCGGAATATTAAATTTTTTGACAGGTGGCAACCCTTTTTGGAAAAATGATAATAAATTACGAATTTTCAGGTTAAGCCCTTTCATATAACACCTCAGACTTAAAAATCAAACAAACTATAACGTAAAACTGAATTTTTGAACAGGTGGCAACCCTTTTTGTAGAAGTTATAATAAATTACTCATTTTAAAGTAAAGCCCTTTCATATCTCCAGGCAAAGCCCTTTCATATGACACTTTAAATCTAAAAATCAAACAAACTGTAGTGTGTTTTTGAATTTTTTAAAAGGTGGCAACCCTTTTTGTAAAATTATAATAAATTACTAATCATCAGGCCAAGCCCTTTCATATGGGACCTCAAATTTAAAAATCAAACAAATTATAGCATAAAAACGAATTTTTGAACAAGTGGCAACCCTTTTTAAAAAAGTTAAATCTTCCTGCACAACTACAGGTCAATCCCTTTCATTTAATACCACATTTTCCAAAATCGGTATAACGGTGTAAAAGTTATGGTGCGTACAAAAAATCGCTTAGCGTAATATATATAAAGATAGCACAACGTTGGCTATGGTCTTCTAGTAAAGCAAATTTTGAACACGCCGTACGCTGCCAATGCCGCCCAAACCTAGACCGAGATTAGCTAAGCCATCCAGGCAAAAACTTCTTACAAAACATGTGTACGTCGTGGCTTCAATTGGAGAAATACCTGAGTACGTCTAGCCAGAAATTCGTTAAGCTAGCTTTGTGAAGTCGTTTTTGTTTTAAATGTATTGATTTAAGTAGGACGCTTGAGCTTGCTTTGCCGACCAATAGTGCGCTACATTTAATCACTGAACATAAGTACTTAATTTTTGCGATAATTGTACAAACTGTTACGGCCACCACACATACCACAGCAGAGTTTGTTGTTAAAAGTTTAGGAAACGGGCTGGCTAACTGACTGGCTGACTGCTCGCTATCACTCATCAGCTAGCTCACCTCATAAAAAGCAATAGATCGTCTTTTGCGAATACCTCAACTGATGCCGAAAACAATGGCTGAATCTGTGACTATGCAGCCGATGGCGGTTTGCCACATCGCGGTGGTATAAGCAGAAATGTTCGCGCAAAACGGCTTTAAAGGCCTATCAAACGTACCAAAAAGACAAAAGAAATAAACACAAAATCGGTATAAAGATCGACCGAGTGCCAGTGCAGTGCCATAGATGCACTAAAATTGCCGCATCCATATGAAACGACGCGTGGTCGGTCGACCTAGTGATATGTGTACATACAAAAAAGGAAGATCGTAAAGCTTGCGATGGTGATAAAACCATAGCTTCGTTGGATGCTGCTTTTGCTGAATATGTACATAAGGTGTTACTGTGTTTAAGAGCGGACAAATGCATAAAAACTTAAAAAACCGGGATCAAATCGTCACAATCGTGAACGAAACGATAATTGTACGGGCAAAAAGTACGAGTGAAGAATATCGGATTATTGCATTCAAAAGCAGAGTAACCGAAATTGCTAATTTGGTTTTCGATTATATGTCTCTTCTTCTTCTTACATTTTTGGGTTACAATAGCAATGTAAACGTCAATATTTTTTATTTCTAAATGTTCTTTTGACGATTCAGACCAAGCAAGGAAAGCCTGGATATAACTTATTTCAAGCCTAGAAGCCCAGCCGTTCCAACATCCATTAGCTAGTGGTGAGTCTTTCACTCTCTGTCGTATAAATACGGATACCAATTTGAATACGAATATGAATATGAAAAGTAGGTGAAAGCGAATACGAATATGTACCAATACGAATATGAATACCGAATATCAATCAGGAATACCGAATATTGATACCGACTACCGAATATCAATACCGAAAACTGAATATTAATACCGAAAACCGAATATTATTACCGAGCGAATATTAGAACCGAAAACCGAATATTATTACCGAACGAATATGAATACGAATATCAAACTTTAATACCGAATAGGTACCAAATATCGAATATTAATGTATGTTAATACGAATACCGAATACCAACGCTAATTTATTCACTACAACAGCAAACAGCAACGAAAACGATGAAACCGGTGAATTATCGCAATTGGTGAAGGTGCTTATAATTGTGGAACCGCTGAATGCACCGAAATCGACGAAACCGGTGAAATATCGCAATCGGTGGAAGTGCTCATAACTCTTTCAACTGGTGAATGCAATAAAATCAATGAAATCGGTGAATTAGCGCAACTGGTGGATGTATTCTAAAAGGCGGGGTGCTATAAAACAAACGGCAATAAAGCAAATTTATTATTGCGCCCCCAATTGAGAAATAACACCAAATTGTTTTATCGCACAGGGCCTTGAGAAATAATAAAAAAGTTGTTCAGCGGGCGGTTGGGCAATAAAGTAAAATTGCACATTTTACGACCTTATTTACTCATTCCTCGTTGCATAGCGCACATATAGACACGCGATTTCTAATTCCAAATTTTCATTTATTTAAAGTATTTTTTATTATAACAAAAGCGCCTCAGGCGAAAATTTGTAATGAAAAATCGGCGCTTTTGTTATAATAAAAAATATTTTAAATAAATGAAAATTTGGAATTGGATTTTTTGTTCCAAATTTTCGCTTGCGGCGCTTTTGTTTTATATAAAACAAAAAATGCAGCAAAGGAGGAGCGACGAATGCACACTAAAGGAGATATCAGTAAATAAGCTGGTCAACGGCTTTAGGTCGCGGCGTCGATCCTCATAAAATGTTACAGGGAAAAACTTAAATAAGACCAATTTTACGTTATTACCTAGCTGAGCTAGCTAGCTCTGATGGAAATTAAGCAAACCCCAAAAGTTGGTGTTATTTCCCATTCGGAAGTGAAATAAAGAAAAGTTTGCTTTATTGCCGTTTGCTTTAGAGCACCCCACCATTCTAAAACGGTGACAGTTCGACAAAGTAGATGAATTAGTGAGGCTGGTGGGCGTGCCCTAAATTGGTGAGACGATGAATTTAGCAATACTGGCAAACTAGGTGGCCGTCGTTGACTCCACACGCAAGTGGTTAATAATACAATATGGAATGGTAGTTTTCAAACAAATAATTTTTGCTAGTATCGCCGGTGCTCGAAATTCGACCATGCAATTTATTTTTTCAACTTTGTATTGGTACAAAAATTATTCCCTTTCGCGGAGATAAGCAACACTTTCCAAATTCCAGTTGTACCGCAACACTGATTTGCCCTTTTGATCACGGTCCGACGCGAAATCATGGTCAAAATCAAAGCAGATCTAGGAAGGTAGGCCCGTTGGTGAATTCAGAAATTTCCCATGTATTTTGTTATTGTAATTGGTAGAGTGTAATGTCAAAATGATATTTCGCTGTGGTTAAAATCTGAATTCGCTTGGGGCTCGTCCATTCCTATTGGCCATGATGATGAATTCGCTTTGATTTTGACATTACACTCTACCTTTGTAAATAAAAAAAGAAGTTTTTCAATTCAACGCCGAGCCAACCTGTTAGATATGCCTTGGTCAAAATTAAAATTACTCAGTGTGCTCTCCCGCACTCTCTCTCATTTTGCCCTTTAATGGAAAAGCAATAGGAGATATTTGGCCGCGTTGATTTTGATCTGAGCGTAAACTGGGCCAATGCATATAAAATAGAGAGAGCGCTTTTAAATTAAAGTGACTCTTTAACTGTATTTACGATATTTGTAAACACGTTTACGATATCTATTTCTCTTACCTAAAACTTTTATTTATTAATTATAAACACATTAAATAATTTATAGAAAAAATGATATGCCTATGCACTGCTCCTGACTCATACGAACACATCCATATCAATTTTATGTGAATATGAGTATGTTAAATGTGCTAAACAGCCTGGCAATTGTTTGTATGGAAAAAATGTTAGCCTATTAATATATAGATATTGATTTAAAAAATATGTAAGTAAAAATTAAGAGTTTTTTTTTTACTTTTTGACTTAGCAAATCCTTTTATATGTTTTCGTAAAACATTCCACTGTATCACCTCAAGACGTTGAACTAAACTTTTATAGTCCTTAAACGAATTTTTTTTTTTAATGGAGAAGCAATTCACCGCAGTCTCTTCTATTTCACACATTTAGGCTGCGGTTGTTTGGTTATTGTCTTAAGTTTGCTTTGCTTTTAAAACAATGCACACGTGCATGCGTGCAATAAATACATTGCAATACATGAAAAAAACACGCGCAAGCGCACTTTCTTGGCTGGTTTCTTGGTTGGTTGTTTCGCTGTTAAATGCGCCGAGATTTGTGGCATTTAGTGTGTCATAAAATGGTTTAATTGATTTTATTACACGAAGTCTCTAAAAGGAAGAAATTTGTGGAAAATTAGAAAATTTACGACAACCAAATGCTTATTTGCTTTGTCGTTTTTTTTTGTCCTGTTTTGGAGTGCAGGTATAACACATACATGCATGCAGGGCCGCCGAGAGAAAATCCGGGCCCGGGGTCAAAATAACTACGGGCCCCTATACTAAATGAACAAATTCTCAAAATCAAAATTCAATGAATATATAGTTACGAACTTTAATTTATCTATACATTAATACAGATCAAGTAAATATGTTTACATAGAAATATACATATTAGGGTGGGTTAAATGTATTGTCAAAAGGCACATCCAGTTTCCGAATCCATGGGTCATACTGAGTAATATTGTCCAAGGGACCATAGGTCTGAATGAATTCTGTTTAAATACATATTACTTTATTTGTATGAAATAAATTTCTTTAAATTGGAATACAAATATTTGTTGGTAATAAT
Organism: Urophora cardui; assembly: GCA_960531455.1. Lineage (NCBI taxonomy): Eukaryota > Metazoa > Arthropoda > Insecta > Diptera > Tephritidae > Urophora > Urophora cardui. The sequence continues at coordinate 126,497,121 of OY482670.1, read as the reverse complement.
TTTGTATATCAAGACTGATTCTGCTGAACGCTTTAGTGAAACAGCAATCGAATTCAACTGTACGAAGCACCAAAGCAAATTTTAGCTTCGCAAGCTTTGTTTGTTTTCGGCGTATCGCTGTTTACATACATACATACACGCACATATGTATATGAGCATTTCCTGGGCGTTTCGGACGGTATGTTCGCACGATTTTTTGAACTTTTGAGGCAGAAATATCGCGAAATATTGTATAGTTTTATGATAAAGGGAAAGATTTACGCCACGGATAATGATTAAAGTATGTTAGCGACAGAAATTTAGTTTAATGCCTCTGTGTTAGCTACTTTTAAAATATGGACGTGTTTTTGTAGCGTCCGGAATGCAGTTTAAGTGGCTTACACAGAGGCATTAACCTAAATTTCTGTCGGTAACATACTTTAGTCATCATCTGTGACCTAAATCTTTCCTTTTATCATAAAACGATACAATATTTCGCGATATTTCTGCCTCAAAAGTTCAAAAAATCGTGCGAACATACCGTCCGAAACGCCCAGGAAATACCCATATCGCTGTATAAGAATTTGCATCATACCGAATTTTTCTGTTGCAACAGAAAACGAATTCAAATTTATGCTGCAAAGTCGACGCCAAAAACCAACAATTCCTTAAGTGGGATGCAGACACGTTAAGAGATTTATAAAATTTGTTGAAATTTAAAATGATTGCTATCTACGAAAGGTGATTAAAGGTGTTGTTTGTTTATTTTCTGTAACAAAAACTTGGATATCATTTTGAGATTCCCGGGCCCTCTAAAGCCCGGGCCCGGGGCAATTGACCCCCTCAGGCCCCCCCTCTCGTCAGGCCTGCATGCATGTACCTACTGATGAATTTTTATATGCCATACTGAGTATGTACTTTGCAAATGTCTTTGGTTGAATGGGCATTTTTGAATTTTAATGAACTAAAACGCTCGCAGGAAACACAAAAAAGAGGTCAAAACGCATCAGCAAGCGAGCATTTCTAAGGACAAATGGCAACGAAGCGTCATAGAAAAGGAAAATAAGCCACACAAAAATGCAGTCGGAATATAACTTTATCTACATACATATGTTGATACTTATGTAGTATATATTAGGGTATACTTTAAAGTTAGTTTCCTCTTATCCATCCACATGACATGCGATTTGAAATACGGATTTCAGTTTCTTTTTGGTTTCTTATTCAAGCAATACTTCATAATCAAAAAGTAAAAAATAGTAAATTACCTGACAGAGTAACGGTATTTGTTTGCGTCATCTGATTAGCTACTCTGAAAAAAATACCCGTAGTTAAACCAACAACTTTCGGTTGTTGAATCTCCGTCTTTGATTCAACAGCAAAAATATTTGTTTTTACAGCAAAGTTTTTGATCCAACAATTTATTCAAAAAACGGCCGTTGTTGTTTCAAGAACTTGTTTGCTTTTAAAAAATTTTTTGTGAGAAAATATTTTTTTGTGAGAAAACCAACAAAAAAATAATGATGGAGAGAAGATGAAGAGAGAAATCCAAACAAAAGTTTATTTTTAGCAAACAATTTTCTCCCCGTTGTTGATTTAAAGGCAAAAGTATTTGACCCAACAGTTTCCGTTGTAAACAAAACTAATGAGAACAAATTTTTTTAAATTTTGTTTTTACAATGATTCAAATAATTCATGGATTCCTTTTTAGGAAATGGAAGTATAAATAGGTTACTACAATTCAATATAATGTTGAATGTTCCACTATGTGATGATTGGATAGAATTTTAGGTTGATGTCATGGTTCGAATCCGGAGGAGAATATAAAATAAAGAAGAAAAATCAGAATAAGAAATAAAGATAGCAACCAGTGAATGATAAGAGGGAGAGAAGAATAGGAGAACAAGCGGAGGCTACATATGTATTTGCAGTTGGGACCCGGGCAGAGAGAAGATGAAGAGTAAAATGCAAACAAAAATTTATTTAGGTGAAAATTTTTTCCAACAATCTCCGTTATTGACTTAAATCAACAACGCTCGCACCTTTGAAACAACAACGGAGCGTTGTTGGGCACATTTCAACTGCGGAAAGTAGTTGAATTAACAGCGAAAGTCTTTAGATTTACGTTTTTTTTTTTCAGAGTACTCCCTAATTTGGAAAAAATTGAAGTTGAATGTATTAGATACACCCTACAACACGCACAAAAACCATTCGAAATGTCAAAATTTTGCAAAGAAGCCTTTTGGCGTTGACTGACAGCTGCCAATTCTTGCGACATTTGCTGTTGACGGCACTAAATTGGTGGTTGTGTTGTTGCTATTTTTGCCTTCACATATGGACCAACTAACGTTTGGCCACTGTCAGCAACTAATACGTGGATTTTGCATCTTTTGGCTGCACATTCCACAGGCACAGCGCGCTGCAGCGATGTGAGGGTGTGATATGCAAAATTTCCTTCGCGCAAAATTGGTTAAATCAAGCGTGCAAAGTGTTGATGGTCACGCTAAAATAATAGACTTAATATTTTTATACTTGCGCATGCCTATATGCACATTAGAGCGTATCACCAGAAAAAGTTTAAAATGTTCCCCCCTGGTTCGAATGTTTACTTGTTGGAGATTTCAAAAATGGAAAAAACAATTTTTTCGGCACCCTGTAAAAACAGCGAAATTCGTTTTTTGCTTATAACTTTTCTATTTGGTCTTTGATTTCAACGAGCAATATATTGTTGTAAAGGGGTTAACACGTGTTATATTTCGTCCATATAAGCCATTAACCTGCGACACCAACTTTAGCTTTTAATAAAATTTATTTAAAACCAACACCTTGTATTAAAAAAAATTTTTGAATAAAGTAAATATAGCCTTGAATATAGTTTTGACAACATTATATGAGTAAAAAAGATTATTACTTATTAATGACATAAACACGGAAGTAATTGCCTTATAGATATTATATTCGACCTTTGATTTCAAAGAGCAATAAATTGTTGAACAGGAGTTAATTCATGTTATATTTCGTCTATAGAAATACATCGTACACTCAAATGATCAATTGGAGCTCATTTAGAATTACAGAGCCACCATGCTTGCAATTTTATTGTGATACGGACTTGCAGGAACTACAAAATTCTAATGATGTTATAAAAATACCTGGTTAGTATTTCCAAACAGCAGTGATTGATACAAATTATACTAACTAATTATAACCTAATTTACTTAGATTTTCTATGCCATTCTCAATATGATCAGGATCATGAGCTGAGTCGATTAATCCATGTCCGTCTGTTTAATCGCAAACTAGTCCCTCAGTTTTTGAGAAATCTGCATGAAATTCGGAATGTGAGTTATTTTAGGAGAAGCTTATCATTTGTCGGAATCGGCCGAATCGGACGACTATAACATATAGTTGCCATACAACCGAATGTTCAGATATGGACATTTTGGGGTATAACTTCTCCATCTAAATCACGACACTTCGTTTTCTAAGGAATCTTTGTATAAATTACCCACAGAATTGAAACTATAAATTAAACAATATCAGACTATGTAGCTTTTCATTTCCCCATTCATGAAAAGTATGAAGTCTTTGGTACGTCCGAAGACAGCCGCGCTCTTACTTGTTTTTCTTAGCTTTCAGGAAACAATTTTTTTTTCAAATACAGGGTGTTGGTTTTAGTAAAAATAGAATAAAAGCTGAACTTGGCACGATGGGCTAAAAGTTTCTATGGATGAAATATTGCCTTGGTGAATACCTTTCCAAAAATTTATCACTTTTGAAAATCGAACGTAAAATATAGAAATTATAGAAAAAAAAACAAATTTCGCTGTTTTTACAGGGTGACAAAAAAACAAAAATTTGTTTTTTTTGAAAACCTCATAAGGTAAGTGTTCAAACTGGGGGGAACATTTTCAACTTTTTTTTCCTCCTTACACCGTGATACGCTCTGATGCACATACATAAATATGTATTCAAAAGTGCAGATGCATAAGTAAGGTATGTAAATATGTAAATTAGTGTTATCGTGTTGTTGACGGTCTGTTAGTGGCGAAATCTTGCTAGTTAAATGATCGATCGTTTAAAGTTTAAACGCATCGTGTTGTTGACAGCAGCGTCTACACTGAGCGATTGCAAAAATTAAGCTTTAGAGATCGTTGCTAAATATTTATCAATAGCTAAGTGCGCGCATACTTAATTAGGTATATTCATAAGCACTTGATTCTACATTGACAGGTCCAAAGCTTGTAATTAATATTAAGCAAAATAAATATGAAAAAAAAAACTGCGCTTAAGTAATCGATCGATCACTTCATTTAACTTTGCATATTTAAGCAATTTTCTCAACTCGCTGCCGACAGTTTTGCCGCGATATCACAAAAATTAAATATACTTTTGGTTAAGGCTTTGCCAGAACCGAGAAAAATTAGTGTCTTTTCTTGATTTAATTCGTTTGTATCATAAACTTTTTAATGTTAACTGTTGAACTTTCGTTTCGTTAATATAACATGTTAACAACAGGAAAAATATTTTAATAAATACATATTGGAGCATCTTTGTTTGAGAGTCAATTAGTTTTGCAGAGACGACCTCTTCGCTTTTATTATATATTAACTAGCAAATATACGTTCCGCTTCGAAGCGACGAAAAATGTTTTTATGTGATGCTGAAAATTAAATTGTAATTAACTAATCATATAAAAATTGTTATATTTTTTCATTGACTAATCAAAGTTCCACGGAAATCTTATATATGCAACAAAATTCGTTATAAACCAGTAATTGGCCATAAGTTTTATTTGGCGGGGTTCATAAATCGCGCATAAATTATGGATATTTATAGAAATTTGTACAAATATGTTTACAATCTGGCTTTCTATACATATGTATATGTACATATGTATGTACATATGTTAATAAATATCATATTCATACATCAGGCGCGGATCCAGGATTTCGGCAAGGGGGGGTTTTGAAAATTTATTTTTTTGGAGGATGTTTTTTAAGGGCATACGCTGGTGAAAATATGGACTAATACCACCTACTATTATTATTCTAACTATATACTAGTTGCGCCATTTCCCGCACCTTAAAAACACCAAACTCAAAACCCTCCAAATTAACAATATGTATGTCATCACTAGGGAAGCTAAAAATATGCACGAAAATTTTCAAAATATGCATGCTAGTATGCCCGAAAAATAACTGAAATATGCTCGTAAATATGCACGAAAAAATCTCATTATATGCATATATACATACCTAAAAAATGCCGGAAATATCCTCAAAAAATGTATGTATTTCATTTCAAGCTTACATTTTTATTTAAAGAATTTTGCAAAATAATAATAATATAAGAACTGAAACGTACAATTCACATTTTCCCCATTTAAAAAATTTGTTTTTAAATACTATAAAATACTTTAAATTAATTTTAGATTTGTATACATGAGATCTTTTTACAAACAAACGAAACTATTATATTAATATTGCGCAGGGTTGCATTGAACTATCGTATGTTTTACTATATTTTCCAGTGTGAGTTTTTGGCGGTTTTCCGAGAAAAAGCTCTTGTATGGGAAAACGATTAATATTGGCCGTGTAGCATCGAGTATTGATGGATCGCGATTCTGGATCGCAAAATATTTAGAAATTTTGAAATCCGCGATCCGGAACAAAATATTGGCAATAAACGAATTGAAAGTGAAAGTGTGAAAAGGACGGAAGTAAAATATTTTAAGCCTCAGATCGAGAAAAATGTCGCAATATTCATATTGAACGTGTAGCACTAGTCTGCGATTGAGCAGACCATCGCGATTCATATTGACAGTATAGCGTATGCCTATGTATGTCGATACATATTGCATATTATTGCTCCTTTCAAATTTTCACACTACAGCTGTTTTCTATCAATAACAGGGCATCGGAGAGAAGTTTTTTTTACTCTGGGTTTGCTTCGAGGCTCTGATCAGCATACCTCAGTGAAATATTTATATGTGCACTTCATTAATTCAATTTATCTCTCTAATTTAAGACTCTATTTAGATATCTTTGGGCATGTAAATATTATATTACATATTTGGTAATTCGTTTATATATAATGATTAGTTTTAATCCGCTGATAATGTATACGGTATATAAAAACTTGTGGTATATGCCACCTTTCTTAGGAAAAATTTATATGTGCAAAACGCATTTTCCCTGCTTCAAATGTCAATAAGTAAGAAAAAATAACTTTATTCATGCAAATCGCAAGTGAAGCAAATATAAATTTTTTTGCAAACGGATATTGAGTGATTTCCAACTTTTAGAAAAAATGCCACGCGGATCCACCTTGACAGAAACGGAGCGCGGTTTTATAATTGGACAAAGGGATGGTGGTGTGCCATTGGTCGAAATTGCAACGAAATTGGGACGCCATAGAAATACGATTACTAATTTCCTAAAAAACCAGGAAAAATATGGGACTACCAAACGCAGTGGCAGAAAATCAGAGATTGATGAACGTTGTAAGCGAACAATTCAGCGTCTAGCTGTTGAAAAAGGTATGAGTTGCAGTGAAATTCAAGCCCATCTTAATCTTAAGGTAACAAGGAGACGAGTCCACCAAATATTATCCCAAAACAAAAATGTCACATATACTGCGCGAGTATCTCAACCTATGCTTTTAAAAAGACATATGACATCCCGTTTGGCCTTCGCCGATAAATATAAGTTCTGGGATACAGAGTTCCAAAAAGTTATATTCAGCGATGAGAAAAAGTTTAATTTGGATGGTCCCGATGGCTGTCAAAAATATTGGCGCGACTTAAGTCACCCGAGACAGAATCGTCTTAAGCGAAACCATGGTGGCGGCTCGTTAATGGTTTGGGGGGCTTTTGGGTATGCTGGAAAATCTCCACTCTGTTTCATCCCATGCAAAACCAATTCCCAAATGTACATTGAGTTATTGGACAATGTCCTTATTCAATTTGCTGAAGAAGTTTATGGAAATGAGTGGATATTTCAACAGGACAACGCCCCAATCCACACCGCTCGTACAACAAAATATTTTTTATCGTCCAGAAACATCCCTTTGTTGGTTTGGCCAGCCATCAGTCCTGACCTCAGCTCCATTGAGGACCTGTGGGGAATACTCTCGGCTAAGGTTTATAAGAATGGTAGACAGTTTCAGACCATGAAGCAGCTTAAAGAAACGTTGGTAAAGGAATGGGACGAAATAAGCATCCAAACCTTACAAAAATTGGTAGAGTCCATGCCAAGGAGATTGACCCAGGTTCAGTTGAAGAAAGGGAAGCATATAAATTATTAGAATTTATAAAATATTGTTATCTAGCCACATACATGTTAAAAATCCTTTGACGCACATATAATTTTTTCCTAAGGGTAAATTAAATAAAAATTAAACTAAAATCACCAGTAAATAAATTGACAAATTGATTTGCTATTGTATTAGTTCATATCTAGTCATATATGTAAAAAATAATATTTAAAAAAATATAACTTTAATTGTTGGGGTAAGTGGAAAAAAATTCAACAACTATTTACAGCGAAGGTTGAGTGTATAGCTATTTCACGAAAAACCATTTTCGATCATCAGCACTCTTTTCGGAAGTGGATGCACCGGGGATTGAACCCGAGTCCATTCCAACTTCAGCCGCAATGACCCAACGCATAAACACACTCGGCCATTGAGACTCTGTGCAAGCTGTTGGATTTTCCCCACTTTTGCCTTTTTCATTTTCAACATTAACGTTAGTGTGTATATGCTTTTGCATATATTCTCCACAAACGTGCTGAATTTTTGTTGTAGGCAGTTCGCAATGAATTCCACTTACCCCAACAATTAAAAATTGAATTAAAAATAAAAATTTCGTGCTAAGCACTAAAAACTCTTTCAAGTATAACTTTAGTTTTTTATAATTTTTATAAAATATTATTCCATGCACATATAACTATTTCACTGAGTTACAAGAACTTAGTGTTTGTCGTGGTGAATTTTTATAAGGAAAAATGCTCCGTTCCGGGGCCCAGATCAATAGTTAAATAGCCTTGTTTGCATGCATACGCAACTATCTAAATTAACCACAGATAAGATGTTGCCAGCTTAATATTTTTCGATATTGCTCGATTAAGTGCCAAAATATGCCAAAATAAGCACGAAATGCATTTTGACTGTAAATATGCATTTTAGGTCTAAATATGCATTTGCATATGCAATATGCATTTGCATATTTTTAGCTTCCCTAGTCATCACATAAGGTGCAGGAGATTTCAATTGAAGTTCTAAATAACATGTATAACGTACATGTATTTAATAAATTCATAAATTAAAAAAGCCGGCATATGCGGGTGTTACGCCTTCAGATGGCTCTGAAGCTACTTTATTATAAACTTGACCACTGCGCGACACCTAGTGAAGGGTAGCAGTTATTATATGATATAATTTGAAGCGCGAGGTCGCTACTGCGTGTTCTAAATTTTCAAACGTGCAACTGTCGCCTTCATGTTGACAAACAACAAATTTTTACAGTTTGACTTTTATCAAAAAACGTAAATGTATAAGAAGGGAAAATTCGCTACTTGAAAAGTATACCGAATGGGCCTTCTCGTTGTCGCGACGCGCAAACCAGGAGTTGTTTTGAACCCATATTCGCGACAAATTCACAATTCTATTCCTTTATGTGCCTCGATTCTATTCTTATCCCGAACGCGAATGGTTGGAATTGGAGTTTTTATTAAAAAAGTGTGATTTTATTGTTAAAATGAATAAATAAATAATATTAGTGGTAATGGTGATTAAAATCGAAGTGCAAAAATGTAAATAACAAAGAAAATTTGTCGGCCATTTGCGTCTCAATGGTATTGCTTCCTGGAACATTCACAGAAGTATATATTTAACTGAAGATGAAGTCCTTCAAGAATTTTTCAAAAAGCCTCGAAAATTTAAACCTGATTGAAAGTTTGACAGAAGGCGCATTTCTGTAACTTTCTGAACTTCAATTGTAATTTTCTGAAATTCAATTGTATTATTCTGAACATCAATTGTAAATTCTGATCTTCAATTGTAATTTTCTGAACTTCAATTGGAAATTCTGAACTTCAATTGTAATTTTCTGAACTTCAATTGTAACTTTCTGAACTTAAACTGGAAAAGGTGTATATTGTCGATTCTAGGCGCATTTCTGTCGTACCCAAGCATGATGCTTTGAAGGTAAGCATGTTGCTTTGAAGGTAATTTGATGCATAAGCGAGTATTCTTTTCATGCTTGGGTACGACAGAAATGCGCCTAGAATCGACAATATACACCTTTTCCAGTTTAAGTTCAGAAAGTTACAATTGAAGTTCAGAAAATTACAATTGAAGTTCAGAATTTCCAATTGAAGTTCAGAAAATTACAATTGAAGTTCAGAATTTACAATTGATGTTCAGAATGTTACAATTGAATTTCAGAAAATTACAATTGAAGTTCAGAAAGTTACAATTGAAGTTCAGAAAAATACAATTGAAGTTCATTTGGAAATTCTGAACTTCAATTGTAATTTTCTGAAATTCAGTTGTAACTTTCTGAACTTCAATTGTAAATTCTGAACTTCAATTGTAATTTTCTGAACTTAAATTGTAACTTTCTGAACTTAAACTGGAAAAGGTGTAGTACGCGCTTATTGTATTAGATTTAATTCCTCTAAATTTCGGGCATTTTCTATTTAACTATAAGTTGTAATTGTATGTTATTACTGCCTACAAGGACAACTATTTTAATGAACTGATTCAATTGTGCCTGTTTCACCTTGTGGATATGTGCATATAAAATATAATCTGAAAATAAATGAAAATAAATGTCGAGTTTTGCCTTTGGACAGCTAAACCCATCCAACCATTGCTTTTGGAATGATAGAGTTTTCCTTGATCAGTTTGGGAAATTTGGGCGCAGAATCTATAAAGGCATTAATTTGGGATCTATGATAAACCACAAGGGGGGCGGGTTTAAACCCCCAAAACTCCCCCCCGTGGATCCGCCACTGTCATACATACTTAGTATGTGCATATCTGTGGATCATCCTCCTCCAAACATGATTTGCTTCAATTAACACACTTGAACTGCAACTCGCGCCGATAATAAACTTTGCATAAACTTTGATGACAAGTAAGTAGAAAGTTCTTTGTACGAATAGAGCACTAAATTATATACTCAGTTGTTGTTTAGGCAAGATTGACAGTATAATTTTCTACATTAGAAATTTTGCTATAACCCATCAAACAGTCTCTAACGAGCAAGGGTACAAAAATGCACTAGAATTTTCAATGTTACAAAAATCTATTATATAAAAATGATTGTGCGTGTGTGTGTCCTTTATGGACGCGCAAATTAATCAACCGATCTTTATGAAATTGTGGGAACTTCCCGGAATATAGGCCCAAATGTGGACCCAGAGTGACCCAAGTCTTTGAGCAATATGGGTATCAAACGAAAGGTGCTGAGCAGGCCTTCAACGTAGAGTTATTTTCATTGCGATACCTAGGCCGGGTCCCCAAATATGGGTCAAAACGTGGACCCGGATGACCCTCAAATGTTTCTAGGCGATATTCGTATCAAATGAAAGGTGTCGAGCAGGGCTTCAACATACAGATATTTTGATTGTTATTTTTTAGGTCGGTTTCCCAGAGATGGTTCAAGTAGTGGGACCAGATGGTGATGGATGGTCCGGTAAAGTAAAGGTAAATGTAAAGGTAAATGTAGAGGTAAAGGTAAATGTAAAGGTAAAGGCCGGCCCGACGAGAGGGGGGGCTGAGGGGGTCAATTGCCACGGGCCCGGGCTTTAGAGGGCCCGGGAATCTCAAAATGATATCCAAGTTTTTGCTTACAGAAAATAAACGAACAACACCTTTAATCACCTTTCGTAGATAGCAATCATTTTAAATTTCAACAAATTTTATAAATCTCTTAAAGTGTCTGCACCCCACTTAAGGAATTGTTGGTTTTTGGCGTCGACTTTGCAGCATAAATTTGAATTCGTTTTCTGTTGCAACAGAAAAATTCGGTATGATGCAAATTCTTATACAGCGATATGGGTATATCCTGAGCGTTTCGGACGGTATGTTCGCACGATTTTTTGAACTTTTGAGGCAGAAATATCGCGAAATATATTATCGTTTTATGGTATAAGGAAAGATTTAGGCCACAGCTAATGATTAAAGTATGTTAGCGACAGAAATTTAGTTTAATGCCTCTGTTTTAGCCACTTAAACTGCGTTCCGGACGCTACAAAAACACGTCCATTTTTTTTTTTTTGAGTGGCTAAAACAGAAGCCTGGCATAGCAGGCGAGCACTCTACCCACTGCACCACAGCGGCCATGTATAGATAGGCTGACCATCCGTTCTGTTTTTTGAGGGACCGTTCTGTTTTTCAGACGTCCGTCCCTCGTATTTTTGTTTTTTCAGAAAACCTCAAAATGTTCTGTTTTTTTCCTAGTGTCCCTCATTTGTCCCTCATTTATTTATTTTGGGGCATATTCATAGTCTTGATGAAATCTGAATTTAAGTTAGTTAAAATCAATATTTTATTTTGACTATGAATATTCACCTTTTTGTTTAAAATCTGTTTTATTAAAAAGGTTGAGGTGGCAGCCCTTTTTCTCATCAGAATTTAAGTAGTTATCGATAATAACTACCATCCTCATTGACTATATGTTTGTTGGAATGTAATTTTTGTGGCTGCTGTGTGGCAAATTAATTTGAAGGAAATTTGTAAATCGTATTAAAATTGATTTGTGGACATTAAACTAAGTTACCAAATTCTTTTTTATCGTAGCATTATGCTTGCTTTATTGTAGATACCTATAATTAAACTTACAAATTTGCTTATTTTTGTTAAAACAAAAAGTCTGCAGAGAATGTGAATTACATATGTTTGTAAGCCTATTCACATCTATTCCGGTTTACGATCCACTTTCATCGGAAGTGAATCGGATCAAATGGCATTCTGCAATTCGATTGACGTCCGATGAACGTCAGATTTTTTCGAAGTTCGGAAATCGGCATTCTGGTTCACGATGGATCGGATTTTTGACAGTTTATCGGAGCGATTCTTTCCGTCAGCTTTTGTGTGTCGGAGACAATAGAAATTTTGATTATTTTTGGAAATATTACCAATTTAATGTAATTAAACTATGATTTTTAAATTTATGCAACATTATTATACAAAACGGGCTTGGTTTAGCTATGCTACTGGGCTTTTCTTTGCAAAATAAGTGAACAAAAGGAATCTGCTTTAGTACAATAGACTGAATAGTGGAAAATAAGTACAAGGAGTTTCAATGTATTGAACTTTTATTTAATAATAAAATTTAGTATCCTTTTTAGCAATATTTATATATTATTGTTTAATAAAAGCTTCTGAAAATAATTTTAATTGTGTATTATTACTACGATCATGTAAGATGAGTGGGTAGCGCAACTCGGGCATAATTTCTGTGCCAAGATGTACTCCCTTAAGCATTTTTGCCTGACTGTGTCTTTTTAAAGATTTAAAATATCGCCATGCGACATGATTTACAAACATTTGCACGAGAAACTAACAAATCGAATAAACGTGCTCACTTTCTATATCCGTTCATGCTCAACGCGTCCTGGCGAGTCACAAAATTGCTGCTACACGATATGTACATATTCATGATTTGATTGATCGCAACCGGGATCCCAAATTTGCTTTTATATTTTGCGATCCATAAAAACTTGTTGATATGCGACCAGTGTGGAGCGTCATCCATGCATTGCATCAGTATAACATATCACTATAAATAGTGTAAAACAAACCAACTGCAAGAGGTTTTTCATGAAACTTTGTTGGAAAAAGCTGTAAATGTTATTTTCACTAAAGTTGGCATTCATTGCCCTTGAGTTCATGGAGTCCAGTTTTTTCATAATTTAAAATTACTAATAGCTAAGGTGGGAATCGCAATAATGTACCACTGGTGTTAAAGGAAAATTTGTATATAATGAACCACGATCCTATCACAGATCATAAAAAAATTCGCTCTCGCCAGACGATTACAGTGCAAGAGGTATTCCTTGTTAAAGCAATGTGTATGTAGAAGACTTTTTTGTGTCACCGGCCTTCGGCCGCGCTTCAAAAAAAACCTCAGCCGGCAGAATTCTCCTTTTGGAGAACTTTAATATTATAATTTAATAATAGTTGAAAGCGTTAAAGGTAGATGAATTATCATCCAAAGAATATTTCCTGAAAGCTTCACTGAAAAATTTTTAGTAGTTTGTAAATAAATAAAATTGGTTCATTCTACCCAAGCTTAGCCGGTGTTAATTTCCGAATTACAAGGTATTCTCTCATAAAACTTGGTGACAGTATTCTATAAATGCCGTTTTCATATATGTTGGCACTTTTTTTTTATAATAGAAAGCTATATTTTAAAAAATTGAATTAAAATTAATGTCTAAATTCCTTTGTTTTTCCATTTATTTTTCCACTAAAAAAGCTGCTGCAGCAATGGAATCCATTTTTTAACCATTTAATATATTCTTTCTGAAAATTTAATCTAAAATTTACAGAAAATATAAATTTGCTGTCAAAAATACAAATGTGCTGTCAAAAAATACATATTATTTCGCATAAACGCTATCTAACACTGATTCGAACATAGTTTAACACTTAACAACACTTATGTTCGAAACGTCGTAAACCAGAATACCAATTTTCGTTTTGTCGTAGCAGTCGGCGTCGCCGCGATCGGAGTTCCGAGGGATTGTAGAATAGCTGTGATTATTTGATGAATAAATATTTTTTACGATTTCAAGTTTCATAAATATACATATGTTCGTACTTATATCATTTGAAATTTTGTCCCTCATTTTCGATTCATATTTATGGTCAGCCTATGTATAGATAAATTAAAGTTCGTAACTATATATTCATTGAATTTTGATTTTGAGAATTTGTTCATTTAGTATGGGGGCCCTTAGTTATTTTGACCCCGGGCCCGGATTTTCTCTCGGCGGTCCTGGGTAAAGGTAAAGGTAAATGTAAAGGTAAAGGTAAAGGTAAAGGGAAATGGGAAACACTTTTTTCGGCGCTGCGAAGCGGTACTGCTATTTGCTAGTGATGAACTAAATGTCTATGTTAATAAAATCTAAATATTGAAAAATAATGTAAAAGTAAATACAGTTTTTATTTTTTAGATGTTTTTCTTTTTCAGATGTGCAAACTAATAACACCCTTTGTGCTTAGCACATTTGGGTATAGCGCTAATGAATATGCCAATTGTCGCGAGCAATTAGTCTTGCACTCGGTTTGTTGTTGTTGTTGTGCAAAATCAAATGGCTACTTCCGGTGATCTGTTCAACGTTAACGTTTGCGCCTCCATAAGCCAATATTCATTGCTTTTTTAAAGAACTTAATAAGAATCTTTTTTCATTAATTACGCAAACTGACCGATCACTCTATTTGATGCTTACATACATACATATGTATAGACTTGTGACAATTCTTGGTGAAGTGCGTCAATAAGAATATTGTGCGAGCCGCGAGGAGTTGTTGATGTGCAATTTTCAGCCCCCTACGTTCTTCTTTGCTTCCAAACCGCGCTGTCCACCGCTTTTTTGTGAATAAAATGTTTGTTGTGTTCATTGCTCGTGTTAACATTAGCTATTTGCAACAATTAACGCAAATAAAAGTTTTTTTCCTTTTTTCTTAAAAATTTCTAATCAAATTGGTGCTGTTCGTGACATTTGCAATTGTGTCGTTGGCATCGGAAGTCGTTATGCGCCCTTTAACAATTAACTTCATTTATATGGAAAGAATAAAATCACTAGATTCAGACACGCTTTGGGCGAAGATGATGCGAATGATTGCTCTAGAGTATGTTTGTAAATACAGTGGCTCACAGAAGCATTTGGCGTGTGGCATTTGTTGAGAAAATATTGGATATTTGCCTATTTTTTCGAATTCATTTGGAATGTTTTTGACATGGTATTATAGCTGAAACTTCATACTGCACAAATACATTCATCGAAACGTCCATTACGAGCGATACGGCAGCGTTGACTGGCATTATTCACTACGTTCACTTTCGTTTGTTTTACGGTTGTTAATTTTTCATGACCGCCACTGTACCTTGTTCATGCACAAATAAAAATATCTACATATGTATGTATGTATCTACATACATATACTCGTATGCACATCTAACAAGTGTAAAATTATTAATTGCAATCTGCTACTATAATTGCTGGTTGCCATCACAGGAAATTGAGAATGACAGAAATATCAGCAGCTGACACAAACAACCGTTTTTTGTTTTTTAATTTTATTTGTTTTAAACTTTGCCAACAGCATTTTCATGCAATCACCTAAGAGATTTACACAAAACCACTTGGTGTTTTTGCAATTGCTTTATTGGCGCCAGTTCCATGCAGTTCTATGTTTTTTTTTTAACCATTAAATTCGTACATTAGTTTGGTCAAGTTGGCTGCTGCTGCGTTTTTGCAAATGACCCATCATTTTGCATGTGCTAGGAAATATATTTTCGAAAATCTTTTGGCAGCAACAGCAAAAAGTTAACCAAAGCCTCTCTGCTCTATGTACATGTGTATGTATGTATGTATTCTTGTCGATACACAGTCAATCGTTACATGTTTTGGGTTAGCACATACATATTTGTTGGGTGTTTTTAGCATCATTTGTCTTTATGCACATTCACTGGCTAAGCCTTAAAGATAAAAAATGTATTTTACAAACGATTCAATCAATTAGTAATCAATATTTACTGGCATACCTGTGTGTAGTTACACACATATTTTAATATAGTTAGGAAAGCCTTTTCTTTTCTCCAAAAAGGTTCTTCTAATCAATTCAATCATGTACTAAGGTCAGCTTTGCTAGGGATGCCAACAAAATTTTTATTTATAGGCATATACATACTTTCGTTCATCGGCAGTAGTTAGGGTTGCCAGACGTACTGATTTGATCAGTACAATACTGATTTTTCGTGCCCGTACTGATGGTTTTAAAAACCTTAAGAAATACTGATTTTTTGGATTTTGTACTGATTTGTACTGATTTTTAGCCGACACTAAAAAATTTGACGTTTGTAACTATGAAAAAATTAGGAAGGAGGCCGCAACGCGAACGTTACATGTCATGGAAACATGATTGATAGTTAACGGTACGGAAACAAAAACAAACTGTCAGTATTAAAGACGATTCATATTTTTTTTTTTTGTTGGAAGTAATGTACTGATTTTTTCGGGAAAGGTATCTGGCAACCCTAGCAGTAGTCTACCAGCTCTTCGAGTGCATTTCTGCCACAAAAAAGCTTTTCACCAAGATCTAACAAATGCGAGCAATTAAATTAATAAAAGTACATTTTCTTACGATATGTATAAGGATAGTGGTCAGGTAGTGATGGCAGCTACCACTGACAAGCATGTACCTACATTAGACTGGGGCTATTTGTATTATCAGTCATGATATATCAATTAAAAATGAATTTTGGGTCACACCTGTTTTCCGTTATCGTTCGGTAGTCGTATTTACATACTTAGCAAAACATCTACGCCTTATTTAAGAATTATTACAGAAGATTTAAAAACTTCCGAAATAAGGCGTGAAGATTTTAAGGAAAGCTAAGTTGTACAACACAATCTTCCAAATGCTATGTGGGATGGCACAACGCCGAAATTGGCTTATAACCAAACCAAATTTGATAGGGCTCACGAAAATAGTCACAAAATAAACCTTGTGGAACCTCTGAAGCTCTTTGTGATTGACTTAAAACTTTGAAAAAACTCAGTTTTTAGGCCATTCGCTTATTCCTAGGTGATGAGATTGAGTATCCAAACACTTTTTTCTGCATACAACTAATTGTTACCCTAATGCACATATCACACACTTGATAAGTTTGCTCTTCGCTCAGAAAACTTTAAGGAGTTGAAACCACTTCTACTTTTAAGAAGACGCTTTATATATAAAATGTATGTATGCATTTATACACATACAAGTTAGTATACCTAGAAAGTATAAAGGAAAATTCTCTGGATTAAGTATGTAACTTTTAGATCTTTATGTGAGATTGATTGTACATACATACATATGTACTTATGTATGTAAATATTGTCATAGAGCAAAGCCTTCCATTCATCCAGCAGAATTCAACACGACCACCTTCTTTCGTTCTACGTCACAGTGTGAGTTTTAATTTGAAAAATGATATTACAAATTACGGACATTTATCAAATTATGCATAACCATTTTGGCCAGCAAACTTAGCTGGACATTACCTACCCTATGTACTTTTATATGCCTGAATATACTATGCATGTATGTACATATGTAGATACTTAAGTGAAGGAACACAAAATATAAATATATACTGCATTGATTTTCAACCAATCCTTGTTTTTTAATGGCGAGGAAGGAAAGTGAAGGATGCTTAGAATGTTTTGAAACTAGAATTTCTTATAAAATTTGAAAAAATATTTCGGTAAATTAAAAAAAAAAAATTGGTGTATTTCTCGTAACATGGACAAACTAAGAACCAGGCTTCGTACTTAGCTAGCAGAAGTTCTGATCACAGGAACCCACATAGCATTTTATGAATTTTTGATCATATTCCAGTCTTTTTCAATCCCAAGGCACGTTTAAAATAATGGAAAATGCGCTCATTTTCTGATCATAAAAGAGCCTCCGACTGTAGAAAATGGTACCCTATGTCCAACTCTTCTTGGTGAGTCGTTTTCGAGTCTTATTCTAATCGTATTTTAATCATTTTCGAGTCCCTTTCGATTTTATTTTTTTCGATTTTGAATCTTATTTTGGTCATTTTTGAATCGTTTTCTGATCGTTTTTGAATCTTTTTGGAGTCATTTTTGTTCGTTTTTCTGATAATTTTCAATTGGCTTTCCAATCTTTTTTGGGCCATTTCATAATCGTTTTTCTTGTCATTTTCGAATCTTCTTTGGGTGATTTTTCAGTAACTTTCTGATCAATTTCCAATCATTTTCTAATACTTTTCTACTCATTTTCCAACCATTTTTGTGTCAGTTTACAACCGCTTTTCTTTCCCATCTTCTATCCTCTTACATATTCTACCCTTAGCCAATCAATTTGTGATAAATTCTTTTTTTTAATCAGCAAAGGTGATCGAAAGAGGCTCAGTTAAGTGATTTTTATATGACAAAAAATAAAATCAGTTTTTAGTCGCTGGTGTGACTCATTTTCGAGTCTTATTCTAATCGCAGTGGTGATCAATCTATTTTTGATCATCAAAAGGGATCGAAAAAGACTCGATACAGTCAGTTTTAATAAAACAATCTTCCAAATGCTATGTGGGAAGAGACAAATTTACTGTGTCTATGAGAGCATCCCTCACAAAATCCCCCTTGTCAAGGCAAAATAAAGTGTGCTGAGAATTTAAATAAGTACATACAATTATAATAATATTTTAATAATGAAAAAATAATAACAACTTTAACTACTACATGCTTTTTTCATTCCAGTCATAAAGATTTTTTTTAATAATGATAGCTTAATTTATAAAATATTCCAATTAATTTTTTTTAATTAAAATGTGCCAATAGTGGTTATATTAAAGAGTCTCATGAGTGTTTTTTTATGAGAATGTTATGTTATATGTACATTTGTATGCAGGATGTAATAGTATAAATTAAAATTACTACGCCCTACAGCAAGATGCATTATTAATGTGTGCCATCCATTAATATTCCATCAATAAATTCAATAAATTAATCGTCCTAGAAAAGCCAACAATTCCATTTCATTGGGCGGGCAGCAAATAATATATTCATATGTAGTTGGTTTGCAGCAAATCCAGTTTTATTATTTCTAAGTAATACTTACTAACGAATTAATTTCTATACATACTATGTACATATATACAAACATATGTACATATGTATTTCTGAGCAATTTAATTCGCTAGACACCAGATCTAACAGTGGTTCAAAGTAAAAATGAAACAGCGATGTTTCAGTTCCGACCGAGACTCGCTTGGAAGCATCAGAGTATCGGATTGGAACACTCAAAAAAAAAATTTCTCTCGATCAAAGACATAATTTTCCTTATTTTAAACACGCGTCCCAATACAAAATTTTCTTTGTTTTGTGTAAATTTTCTCAAAAATGTGGAAAAAACATAAAAAAACATTCAAACAAATTCGTTGCCATGGGAATTTGTATGGGAATTTAATTTCTCAAAATTAAAGAAATCAAGTCTTCAAAACAAGGAAAGTTGGGAATGGAATGGCGCTTAAAGAATTTTTCATTATTTTAATGTATGAATTTTTTCAAAACAAGTATATGAAACCATGGTAACGCATGGAACAACAATATTTTATAAACCTTTTAACATGTTTTAAGGAAAATTTACTCAAAACAAAGAAAGTAGTGTTCAAAATAGGTAAACAATTTCTTTGACCCCTCCATATATTTTTTTTCTCTCAGTGAAGAGTATACTCTGGTTCTTCGGTTCACTTGATTTTTTCGGCCTCGGTTATTTTGAGGAATCTTTTCTCCAAAGAACAGATAAATCTTAGCACTTGAAATCAAACTAACATTAATGGTCAGAAGAAAAAAATAGATCACGTGACGATCTGCTCCTGCTTAATGGAAAGAACCTACCAATTGAAAAATGTGAATTCAATGACTAAACGCAATCGTAACAAATTTTAATGTATATTATTTACATACATGCATCTTCGTTTAATTTTGTGTTGCAGCAACTGTAGCTAAACAATTCAATATGTAATGGCTGTTTTAGCGAAAGAATTCGCCATGAGGCAAATTGATGAAACGTTCAATTGGCATCCTCCAACAAACGTGTGGACTGACTAGTCTGTCTCTGTTACTTAGCAATTAGTTGCAATGCAATTGCAATTAATTATTTTTATACTCAGCTGTACTAGTACACAGAGTATTATAATTTTGATTTCATAACGGTGGATTGTAACACAATGAAATAATCGAGATAGATATGGACTTATATATATCAAAATGATCAGGGTGAAAAGAGAAATCGATTGAGACATGTCCGTCCGTCCGTCCGTCCGTACGCACTCTAACTCGCGTAAAAATTGAGATATTTTGATGAAATTTGAAATGCAAGTTGGTATCGAGACTGGGACGGTTGGTATTGAAAATGGGCGAAATCGGACCATGACCACGCCCACTTTTCCTATATAGAAAAAATCGGAAATTTGGTATCTCAGCGACTAATATAGCTAGAGTGATAAAATTTTACCCACATATTGAGCTCAGGCCCTTATGAAGAAATTTGATGAAGTTTTGGAAAATGGGCGGTGCCACGCCCACTTATTAAGGGTCAAACATTGAAAGTTTTATATGTCACAACTCAGAAACCGTTGAAGATATATCGATGAAATTTGGTATGCGTAATTTGCTTACTTAGACAAATGTTTTGGCGAAAAATTATCAAAATCGGTTGACGGCCACGCCCACTTTTATATATGGGTATTATAAGGTGACCTAATAAAACCATTTTAAGCGATATCTCTGTGAAATATAAAGATCTATCACTGAAATTTTGTGGCAGGAGTCCAACTACGGACATAAAACAAAAAGTACAAAAATTTTGGAAAATGGGCGGTGCCACGCCCACTTATTAAGGGGCAAATATGGAAAGTTTTATATGTCATAACTCAGAAACCATTGAAGATATATCGATGAAATTTGGTATGCGTAATTTGCTTACTTAGACAAATGTGTGGACGAAAAATTACCAAAATCGGTTGACGACCACGCCCACTTTTATATATGGGTATTATAAAGTGACCTAATAAAACCATTTTAAGCGATATCTCGTCAAATATAAAGATAATTCATTGAAATTATGTGAAATGAGTTCTACAATAGACCGGAAACAAAAAATAAAAAAAGTTTGGAAAATGGGCGTGGCACGGCCTCTTTTTATACAAAGGAATCTACGAGCCTATTACTCGACAAATAATTGAGATATTATGACGAAACTTGGTTTATACACTTTTATAACTTGTGTTAATAGACACGCAATAATTTATTGAAATCGGTTTATGACCACGCCTACTTTTTAACAAAGATATTTCTGGAACACCCTTTTGGAATTTGTAACATGAAGTCTTTGTAACTAAAAGTCATAGAGGGATGCAATTTTTCACTAACAATATTTATATGCTTATTTGGATGATTGATAAAAAATTTGAAAACGGGCGTGGCTGCGCCCTGTTTATGCAGCACTCGTTTCATATAAAATACACCCTATATCGAACAAACGCAAACAAACAATGAAAGCATATAGCTGAGTATCTAATGTTAGATTCCACTCGAACTTAGGCTTCCTTACTTGTTCAATAATAATTACGATCGAATAGCAATGCGCATGATGGTAAGAGGATCGTGTAAGCATGAAAAGCATGAAATTTACTAAACCAATGCGTTTCCAATTCCATAAGACAATTAATTACGGAAAGTAGTAGTAGAAATACACATTCATACATAGTCAGTCATCTAGTTAGGCGGACGAAGGATCTGCAAACGCAAGTCCGTTCATCAAGTTCTAGTTATTTTTCTTGGGGAATAAAACAGCGCGGGATATATGTATACATGGCTAAGATTTAGCTACAATTACGTACATAAGTACATATGTATGTATGTATGTATGTATGAATGTATGTTAAATATACTATACGTGACCGCCATTGAGGCACTTGTCGAATGACACTATAATTAGTGGCAAAACAAATTATGCCTCGCACATTAACAAGTTTTTCAGATCGTCGTATTTTGTTGGCCATAGATTTGCTTCGAGTTTGAGTAAGAATGTTTGCAATAACTTAAGTCTTAAGGCGATCAATGGAATTGTGTATTGTGCACACTGAGAGAAAATTCCAAGGCCATATGCAGAAGTAATTTACATACATAGCACAGTGACACAAATTGAGGGTTGTTGTCTGTGGGCGCAATAATTCCCACACAGAACGAAATACTATTAACCATATAGTAAAACCACCAACTGTTTTCCTCCCTCAGATCAAATTTTTTTTAAGTTTGCAAAATTTCGTCTGTGATTTTTAGATAAAGGAAAAAATTTATTAAAACTAGAGTGCTGTCTACTGTCGAAACTTGACAGTCTTTCTTAGATGTTTTCTTATAACAAATGTGGAGCTATAGTTTTTGTATAATTGTTTGTTGGAATTGTCACTGTTACTATGAGTACTTATTTTGTTGTTGTTCCTGTTGATGCTGCTACTTTTGTTGCTACTTTCACGGCTACTACTCGTATTTTGTTGTTGTTGTTGGTTTTGTTGTCGTTACTCGTCTTCACAATCCTTCCTACTTCTTTCATTCTATTTCTGCTATTTTCTTTCCTCAATTTTTTTCCTACTTATCCTTCTTATTACATGACTTTGTGTTTTTGTTGTAGTGCTTTTGCTACTTTTTTATGTTTCTACCTCTTTGAAACTACACACCACTTCCAAGCAAACATGTTCACAATTGCATGGTAAGTTTGGTGAGCACTCACAAACTCACCTATGTATGGGCATGGACACAGCTCTGTCGTGTTCAAAAGCATGCAACAACAACCACACCGCAATTTTCCAACGACGATTGTGGACGCATTTTCCAACCAGTTTTAATGAAAATTGGAGCAGTTCTATTTGAGAGCAATACCCTTCTAATGGTGTTCTTAGTTTTAAAATCGGTTCAGTATTTTCGACGGAGAAGATGGAACAAAATTTATGTTAAAGATACATTTCGTATAGAAAATTTCTATTAGAAATATGTATGTTGTTAGAAAACCTATACTAAAATTGTACGACGTTTAATTTCGTAGAATACTTTAACCCTCTAACACCTACACGAAGAGTTTGTTTTGAACCCTTTTTTTCGAAAAAAATTATATGTTGAAGGTAGAGCTCTAGATACCCGGGTATCGAACAAATCGAATTGATCGTTTTTGTTTGAAGCCCGTTTGTTGTTCAAATGCCCGTACAAACATACGAGCATTCGAGCTTACAAACAAAAAACCCAATATGTAAAATACATTTGTTATAAGTTTACAATAACTGAAGTAAGTTTATAGTATATATAAGCAAAACGTTTGGAAAATCTTTAATATAAAACTTGTAATTCATTTAATAGTAATTGCTGAATCAACGAAAAGGAACCCTAATTCTATAATTGCATTTCACGTTTGGAAAGCAATTCTTAATAAACATTTTTATACAATGTTTTGTAAACGTGAGGTGAAAAAAATTTCTCTAAAAAAAAAAAAATCCGCTACTCGGGACTCGAACCTGAGCACCTTGGTCCATAGGCAGCATACCTCACCATTACGCTACAATCGTATTCGGAATTTTGTTGTCTAAACCAAACCTAATGATTATTAATCGTAATGATTACCGGCTTGATTGATTATTTTTTCAACTGTCCAATTAATGATTGATTACCCATTGTTTTGAAATTTTAATGATTATTTTGCAATTACCATTAAAAAAAATCAAAAAAAATCATAAAAAATCAAAAAAAAAAGAAAAATAATCATAAAAAATCAAAAATAATCAAAAATAATAAAAAAAAATTATTTTGATTGTTTTTGACTATTTTTGATTATTTATGATTTTTTTTGATTTTTTATGATTTTTTTTTGATTTTTTTTAATTTTTATCAATATCGTTTAAAGAAATATGCACATTTGTACGTATGCAGGTAAGTATATAGCCTTTTAAGGCAGACTCACGACGGTAGCTTGATGGTAGTACCGGGGGGGTTCGAGACGATGAGCGTAGGTGGTGTAGTGTGGTTAAAGTCCCACACTAACAGGATAAGGGCTCTATATGCTTCCTCCTCGTATATTTGTGCAGAGAGGCATACACATTTATACATATCTTACAAGCTTGGAATTATTGTTAATTTGTCATTGACCGTACATGGTACGATGCACGTTTATATCAAATTATTTATCGTTATGAAAGATTGTTTAAAGTGGCCACATCAAACATTTTAGTGTAACATTCGCTGTTGTACTAACTCATAAATTGGGCTTTAATACAGAAGTTCTCGTAGTTAGGTATACAATGAAAAGCAACTAATATTGCGGCTGTCTTCGACTGTATCGAGACTTTATGACATTCATGAATGAGGAAAAGAAGCGATACATAGTCTCATTTTCATTAATTTATACGGTGAATTATGTGTGTTATTTATGGAGATGTTATAGTCCAAAATGTCTATATCTGAACAATCCGTTGTATGGGACCTATATGTTATAGTGGTCCAATTTCTCCCACCCAAGTACCAAATTTCAAGTAGATATCTCAAAAAATGAGGGATTAGTTTGCGTTTATACAGACGGACTGATGGGCATGGCTTAAACGACTCAGCTCATGATCCTCATCATAGCGGTTATATTTTGGTGGATCTGTCATGCCTCTTCTGCATTTCCGCTCAAAGTTATAACACCATTTAATATGACTCATATTATATGAGTATAAAAAGAAGGGTATAAAAACTTTGTTATAATTGTACTCTATGTTAGTCAATCAAATGTGCTTGGAGTTTTACTTTAAAATATACGTGTGTATGTATGTACATTAGAGCGTATCGCAAAAAAAAGTTCGCCGTGCGATCAGTGATGGGGTAGATGGATTCATTGCTGTGAGAGTGTAGGCTACTTTGCTGTCTCTTATATTTTTCGCTTGTTTTATTGCACGCTTTATTGCCATTTGATATTCTTCCGTTGGGTCTTTTCTCATCACTCGGCAGCCCATTTCTTTGATTAGTTGACCTGTTTTTGCGGTGTATTCCTCTTCCTCCATTAGCACAGTTGTATTTCCTTTGTCTGTTTCACACTTCATCAATTTTTTCAAAAAAAGGAAAAATTCTTAATTTCATATAAGTTGTATTTATTGTTCATCATACGCCATACCGTTTCAGCCCTAGTTATTGCCCTATTGTATTCTTTTAAAAGGCAGAAATATTACGTACTTACGTTCCGACATTGTTCCTCAAATAGGATTATTTGGGAATTTGTATTCGTCCTCGCATGCCTACTACATAATAAAGCAGTAGACGATTTGCTATGTTGCAAATAGATTTACGTAAAGATAATCTCTGTCATAATCAGAATTCTTTATTCGCTCTTCCCTGTCCTTATACCGAACCCAGAAATGAATCTTCCCCAGGTGTAGGAAGGGTTTGTATCCGTATCTAGTACGAAAAACTTCGAACGAGCCAAGGTCTATACAAATTGTGTACTTCTAAATTTGTCGACACTTTAATTAGTGCAGTTGTCGCTGTAGAATACACAGACCTGTAAAATACTCAGTATGTACTGGTACTAAGTACCAAATAAGTACAAGTACTTCAGTACTTGTACTTGGAAATTTGAAGTACAAGTACCACAGTACTTGTACTTGGAAATTCCAAGTACAAGTAAAAGTACTTATCAATGTAAATGCAAGTACTTTTTGACAAACTATTACAGGTTGTTTCAAACAAAAAAATATCACCTCAGTTGATTTTGGTTTAAAATTTTTATTTCAATCAAAATATTCTAAAAAGCAAAACAAAAACTCAGATATGTGTACGTACTTAAAAAGTACTTATCAGTAGAGTACTTGTAATTGTAAAATTCAAGTACAAGTACTGTAGTACTTGTACTTGTACTGGAATTTTGAAGTACTGAGGTACTGGTACTTGTACTTGTACTGGTACTTGCACTTTACAGGTCTGAGAATACACAATGACTTGGATACACCTGTCCCCATATTTACTGCAGGGTTACGTACTTTAATATGCGTTCACATACATTTGTACAAACAAACTTTATGCCTCTCTGACCAAACATGCATGCCTACCTGAATACTTATGTGCATGCATATCCAAATTTCTTTACAACAATATTGAAAAAAATCAAACAAAATGAAAAAAAATAAAAAAAAAATCATAAAAAATCAAAAATAATCATAAAAAATCAAGAATAATCAAAAACAATCAAAAAAAATTATTTTGATTATTTTTGATTATTTTTGATTTTTTATGATTATTTTTGATTATTTTTGATTTTTTTTTGATTTTTTTTAATGGTAATCATTAAAATTACTTTTTTCTGCAAAAGAATTAAAATAATGATTACCAATTAAAAAACAAAACAATTTAATTGATTACTAATCCTAATCGGAGTTTAACAGGTCTGGTCTAAACTCGAATTTATTCAATCAGTAGCTGGATTCAGTAATATTAGACGACAACGCAAATCGAGTTGTTAGCTTAACAACAATGACGTTTGCAGTGACAACAGTAGGATTCGCTAACTTATTTTTCACGACATAAAACAGCTGACTTTTAGTATTTATTCAAAATGACAAAAAGCTGAAACTCTGCTCACCTCAGCTGTTTGAAACGTTGATATTTACGAAAAGCACAAAAAGGAATGTGCAAAAGTGCAAAAGTAAACTTTCTTAATATAAATTTTCTTAATAAATATAAATAAATATGTAAGTAAATATAACTAGTATTAATATATATATGCATTAGTCAAATATTAAGGCATTTTTAAGATGTCCCCACGCGTGTGTACCAATGCAAATGCTTGCGAAAACATTTGTACAATAATACATACGTGAGTTAATTAATTTAAAACAAGTAAGGAAGACTAAGTTCGAGTGGAATCGAACATTAGATACTCAGCTGTATGCTTTCATTGTTTGTTTGCGTTTGTTCGATATAGGGTGTATTTTATATGAAACGAGTGCTGCATAAACAGGGCGCAGCCACGCCCATTTTCAAAATTTGTATCAATCATCCAAATAAGCATATAAATATTATTGTTAGTGCAAACTTGCATCCCTCTATGACTTTTAGTTACAAAGACTTCACGTTACAAATTCCAAAAGGGTGTTCCAGAAATATCTTTGTTAAAAAGTAGGCGTGGTCATAAACCGATTTCAATACATTTTTGCGTGTCTATTAACACATGTTTTAAAAGTGCATAAACCAAGTTTCGTCATAATATCTCAGTTATTTGTCGAGTAATAGGCTCGTAGATTTCTTTGTATAAAAAGAGGCGGTGCCACGCCCATTTTATAAACTTTTTTTATTTTTTGTTTCCGGTCTATTATAGAACTCATGTCACAAAATTTCAATGAATTATCTTTATATTTCACAGAGATATCGCTAAAAATGATTTTATTAGGTCACTTTATAATACCCATATATAAAAGTGGGCGTGGTCGTCAACCGATTTTGGTAATTTTTCGTCCACACATTTGGCTAAGTAAATATATCACGCGTACCAAATTTCATCGATATATCTTTAACGGTTTCTGAGTTATGACATATAAAACTTTCAATGTTTGCCCCTTAATAAGTGGGCGTCGCACCGCCCATTTTCCAAAATTTTTGTACTTTTTGTTTTATGTCCGTAGTTGGACTCCTGCCACAAAATTTCAGTGATATATCTTTATATTTGACAGAGATATAGCTTGAAATGTTTTTATTAGGTCACTTTATAATTCACATATATAAAAGTGGGCGTGGCGGTCAACCGATTTTGATAATTTTTCGTCAAAACATTTGTCTAAGTAAGCAAATTACGCATACCAAATTTCATCGATATATCTTCAACGGTTTCTGAGTTATGACATATAAAACTTTCAATGTTTGACCCTTAATAAGTGGGCGTGGCACCGCCCATTTTCCAAAACTTCATCAAATTTCTTCATAAGGGCCTGAGCTCAATACGTGGGTAAAATTTTATCACTCTAGCTATATTAGTGGCTGATATACCAAATTTCCGATTTTTTCTATATAGGAAAAGTGGGCGTGGTCATGGTCCGATTTCGCCCATTTTCAATACCAACCGTCCCAGTCTCGATACCAACTTGCATTTCAAATTTCATCAAAATATCTCAATTTTTACGCGAGTTATCGTGCGTACGGACGGACGGACGGACGGACGGACGGACGGACGGACGGACGGACGGACGGACGGACGGACGGACGGACATGGCTCAATCGATTTCTCTTTTCACCCTGATCATTTTGATATATATAAGTCCATATCTATCTCGATTATTTCATTATGTTACAATCCACCGTTATGAAATCAAAATTATAATACTCTGTGTACTAGTACAGCTGAGTATAAAAAGTGGTTTAATTCGAGTAATTTACTATCTATTTTATATGAATATAGATTCAAAATCAATTCCGGTATGTTTTAATCAAATATTGAGGCATTTATTAAGATGTCCTCACCACTGCAAATGCTTGTGAGAACATTTGTACAATAATACATATGTGAGGTAATTATGCTTCACCTCAACTTCTCTTCACCTGATTGTAAAACATAATAAAACGTTTGGGAAATTTTGTATTTCCAAACTAGTTTGGAAAACCTTGAATAAAAGGGTTTGGAAAATATTGCATAATAAGCTAGTTTACTTCACTGCATATTGGGAAATGTGTATCGAAAAAACAGAAATAAAAATAACTACATATGAAGAAGAAAAAAAAAAAATAATAAACAAAAGAAAAAAACAAACTTCAAAATACCCGAATTGTTCAAATGCCCGTACAAACCATGGTATAAGTCATGGTATAAAAAATACAGGTATGTGCATTGTCATTTTGACGCTGTCTTTTTGATTAAAAAGCAGATTTTTGAAGTTTTATCTTATGTCAGTTTTGGAGTATAGCGATGCCAGACTTTTATTTTTTGAATGCGTAGATTTTTGTTTGAAAGTTTGGATATTTCAGAAATCAAAGGACAGAAAGAGAAAGGGCACTAGTGAGCAGATTTATGGAACTTCCGGTAGCTCCTCTTCGCTCACTCCACAAATCTTCATCCACTCTCCGCGAATAAAGGGTATCGTCGGAAATTGGAAAAATTTTATATCACCGTCTTTGCAGCCATATTTGGTATTATTGCACCGCGGAAATAAGCAACTCATATTGTTAAAATCTAGGGTACATATATTTTTGTAATTGGATTGGACATATGTACATACATACATATATAGACTGAAATGCTCACTTGGTATGGTGGTGTACATACATATCGTCGTTTAAAGTGCAAAACCGCGTGAAATTTTTGCCGAAAATGAGATTTCATCAAAAATACATTCCTGGCGTCCGTCCCCATCCATTCATGCAACAATTTTGAGATTCACACAACGCAAGTCCAAATAATGACAGTTTCAAAACCGCTTTTTTTAAGGAAATATTTCGAACCAATACCTCGAATAATAGGTGTTATTGCTTTATAACTGTACTGTAATGTACTAAAGTTGATTATACTTTCATAAACACGAAATGGATTATAACTTTGCTTTATTGAAGAAAAGTTTTTACGTACGCCTGCAAAACCGCCTATACGTCACTATTGAACAAAATAAAAGACGCAAAACCGCTTATAAATACATAAGTAAGCCAATAACTGCACATTTAACTGTTTTTCGCCAAAATGATATTTGGATTAAGAATATAATCCAAAAATCTACCTTGGTTTGGATGTTTGCAAAATTCCGAACCGTTTTGAATTAAAACAGTTTTTACTGTCTCCTGTAAAATTTGGGTGGTAGCGGATACGCGGTATTGCACTTTATGCGACGATATGGAGTTATAATAGATCAATCTCCAAAACCTCCCCAAACTATATACCAGAGTGATCACAAAGCCTAAATTAAAAGTGATCGTAACTACTAAACTAAATTAAAAACTCACCGAGAATACCGGAAAGGGGCTACTTTGTAGTACGGCCAAACTGATATTCCGCGAAGTAAAAATCCGAAATGAATCTTTAATGAATCACTGATGAAATTCATCTATGACTGAGGAGGCATCAGTGAGACCTTTCAAATAAAGACTGCTGAATTTTTCATATAAATGGTTTGCTTTTTTCAAAAAAAAAAAATAATAATAATAAAAATTGTACTCAGAAGAATCATCAATGATCATTCAGCAGTGAAACAAGTTTACTGCAGGATGTGTAATTTTTTTCAAATTGAATGGAGGATTTATATCATTGAGTATGGCCCATGGTATAAGTATACCAGGTAAAACAAACGTCAAGTTTTCGTCGCCATATTAACCACCTGACAATTAAGCAGATTATGACATTTCGTGCTGCCATACTCAATGATAAAAATCCTCCATTAATGGCATTTTTCACTGCTTTGTTTTAAAACTAAATTGTAACCATGGTATTCATAGTAACGAACTTTTTCAATTTGAATTGAAAGAAATTTTTTCAATTTGAAAAAATTACACATCCTGCAGTAAATTTGTTTCACATGGTCATTGATGATTCTTCTGAGTACAATTTTTATTATTATTATTTTTTTTATATGAAAAATTCAGCAGTCTTTATTTGAAAGTACTCACTGATGCCTCCTCAGTCATAGATGAATTTCATCAGTGATTCATAAAAGATTCATTTCGGATATTTACTTCGCGGAATATCAGTTTGGCCGTACTACATAGTAGCCCCTTTCCGGTATTCTCGGTGAGTTTTTAATTTAGTTTAGTAGTTACGATCACTTTTAATTTAGGCTTTGTGATCACTCTGGTATATAGTTTGGGGAGGTTTTGGAGATTGATCTTTTATAACTCTATATCGTCGCATAAAGTGCAATACCGCGTATCCGCTACCACCCAAATTTTACAGGAGACAGTAAAAACTGTTTTAATTCAAAACGGTTCGGAATTTTGCAAACCCACATCCAACCAAAGGTAGATTTTTGGATTATATTCTTAATCCAAATATCATTTTGGCGAAAAACAGTTAAATGTGCAGTTATTGGCTTACTTATGTATTTATAAGCGGTTTTGCGTCTTTTATTTTGTTCAATAGTGACGTATAGGCGGTTTTGCAGGCGTACGTAAAAACTTTTCTTCAATAAAGCAAAGTTATAATCCATTTCGTGTGTATGAAAGTATAATCAACTTTAGTACATTACAGTACAGTTATAAAGCAATAACACCTATTATTCGCGGTATTGGTTCGAAAAATTTCCTTAAAAAAGCGGTTTTGAAACTGTGTCATTATTTGGAATTGCGTTGTGTGAATCTCAAAATTGTTGCATGAATGGATGGGAACGGACGCCAGGAATGTATTTTTGATGAAATCTCATTTTCGGCAAAAATTTCACGCGGTTTTGCACTTTAAATGACGATATGTATGTACACCACCATACAAAGTGAGCATTTCAGTCTATATATGTATATATGTATATATGTCCAATCCAATTACAAAAAAATATGTACCCTAGATTTTGGCAATATGAGTTGCTTATTTCCGCCGTGCAATAATACCAAATATGGCTGCAAAGACGGTGATATAAAATTTTTCCAATTTCCGACGATACCCTTTATTCGCGGAGAGTGGATGAAGATTTGTGGAGTGAGCGAAGAGGAGCTACCGGAAGTTCCATAAATTTGCTCACTAGTGTCCTTTCTCTTTCTGTCCTTTGATTCCTGAAATACCCAAACTTTCAAACAAAAATCTACGCATTCAAAAAATAAAAGTCTGGCATCGCTATACTCCAAAACTGACATGGGATTAAACTTCAAAAATCTGCTTTTTAATCAAAAAGACAGCGTCAAAATGACAATGCACATACCTGTATTTTTTATACCATGCGTACAAACATACGGGTAATAAACAAACAAAAGACTGTTCGAGCATTTGAACAACATTTGTTCGGGCTACTCGAAAATGTTCAAAAAAAATCTGGAGCTCTAGTTGAAGGTATGGTGTTAGAGGGTTAAAATGTTCTAGAAAATTAAAATTTCACTAAGCGACCTTCGCAGACAAAATCTTTGTACAAGGAACCTAAGAGATCGGCTGTGGATATGAAATACAGAAACATTTCTCCAGGTGTACCATCAATGAAATAATCATACGAAACTTGAGTTGCATGCATATTCATTACATTCGCTACGATCATTTTGTATATTAACAAGTATTTTCAAATCAGCGCTCGCTCTTCGTCCGCTGGTCCATATTCTGGCCATACAAAACACAAACGAACAACAGCGAACGAAGCAATTTGGTACGTCAAATGAATTTTTGATTATATGCGCCTGCGCGCGCCAGCTAATATTTATGTTGCATAAGCAAATAACTACCAAAATGCAATACAAATAAATTTGAAATTCGTTTTTTTTTCTTGTCAAATAATCTATGTAGACACAAGCGGTGAGGCTAACAAGAAGGAGAAAAAAGCAGACGAGAATAGTGATGCAAACAAGCAAGAAGTAAATATGAGAAGAGGAAAATATGGAAATTTCGCAAATTATTGGCGTTGAGGTGTAAATCGCGAAAACATAATTTGCTCACCCTTTCGCAAACATGCCAACAAACAAATGAATAAAATAACTAAGTAAGCGTACATACAACCAAACTCATCAATGGCTGGCGAAGGGCCATTTGGGGTTCAGGTTCAATTTGTGGCCAACCAAACAATCAAATCGGTATAATATAATGGCAGGCTTAAGGTGCCATACCTACTTGCACCGCATCTACTATTTTGTTGTTGTTGTTGTTTTTGTGAACTTCATCAAGCAACAGTTGCAATAAGGTTCAGGATCAATGCGACTCATGCTGATGTCAGCAGAACCTGGCTGAACATATTTGATTGTTTTGGATTGCTTTGGTTTGGTTTGTTTTTTTTTTGTAGATTGATCATGTCGAATATGCCCATGAGAAGCGCCACGACGCTCATCTCAGCGCTGATACAAGCACTCTGATCAATATTGGTTATGTTATTGTTTTAATGGATGATGCGATGGTGGCACAAATCATTTTGGAATATTTCTTCTGTGTAATTGCTTATTATTTGCTTAAGTGTTTGCTAAAGTGCAAAACTGCAAATTGCTTTTTCAGCTTTGCCTAATTTGTTTTTGTGGTTGCGTCCACAGAATGTGAGACTTTTGACAGCAATCTCTGTGCTGCATACATATGTATGTACTTTATATTCCTTTATAGGTATGTAAATACTTGAACGAGCATGGATCAATGGGCCACAGTGGTGGCGAACGTGGCGGATCGTTCTGTCCGTTATACATATATATGTATGTACATATGCCCTTTGCTAGCCGCTGAAGTAGCTGACTGCGCCACGATTATTACAATTGCCAATGATGTCAATGGGTGCGGGAAGCGTATGAAAAACCAACAACTAACAAGGAGCGCATGCTCGGCTTGTTAAGGGCTCAATCAGTTAAAAACATTTTCTCACCAATTCGATTACGTTAAATCCGTGATCGAACGAGCGATCGCGGCAACTCTGCTGACTCTGGCGACAGTTCTGTGCTTGAGGAGAAAATGAATGTGTGTGTGTGTGTATGTGCGTTAATTTATACATTTTACTAGCGTAATTATGCTAAATGGTTACATTAATTTTCTTCATCGAATTAAGCGGCTGTAAAAAGGCGGCCGGGCAATAGATCGAACGCCGAACGCCGCGGCATAAATGAACAAGCGGTCTTATACTTCCTGTTTCTAGGTATGTTTTTCGTGTGTGCACTCTGAGTGGTCATGCTTGTGGTCTTTTGTTCTTCTTTTGCATTTTATGTTTATAGTCGATGTTGCTTTACTTACGATGTACTTACGATACGAACATATATACATTAGAGCGGGTCCATTTGTATGGGAATGAAAAAAGTGAAAAATCGCATACGCCGATAATGTTCTAAGGACTATTCTAAGTAACTTTGCCAAAGAGACCATGGGTCTTAAACCAATTCTTAGTCCGCGGGTTTTAAGCCGAAGTTTCTTTGTCAGGTAAAAAAAAAATTTTGCATTTCGTAGGCAGACAAAAATGATTCGAACTTCTTACCAAGAAGCCAGGATATACTTTTCCGAAGGATTTTGATGTGCTGAATCCGAATCTGAAGTCAAAATGGCCAAATTCAAAATAGTTTTCGAAATATCTCGACCTAAAAATGCAAGTGCAAAAAGTGCAATTTTCTTCAAATTTTGGAGTTCAGGCCAGCCGAAAGTTATGATTTCATTTAAAGTCTACGACCATTGTCTTAACAAATAGACTTTGCATTTTCAAATACCGTTGACCTTATTAACGTGTCTTTTTTGGTTTCCGAGATATCGCTGTTTTAAAATTTGCATACTTTTTCATTTTTTTCTTTAAAATACTTGCATTTCTTTGCTGTCATTTTTAACATGTTGCTGTTTCTTCTACTTTGTTAAACTACGGCTCCACCAATATACCAAGCATCCAACAGCCGCACTATTTCTCCGCATTCAATGGTTGTGTCGTGCTCACCGGCTCCAACATTTTAGAATACATCCACCAGGTTGCGATAATTCACAGGTTTTCGATTTTGTTGCATTAACCGGTGCCACCAATTGCGATAATTTAATGGTTTTCGATTTTGTTGCATTAACCGATTCCACGAATTATGAGTACTTCCACCAATTGCGATAATTCACCAGTTTCATCATCTTTGTTGCAATCACCGGTTCCACCAAATATGATCACTTCCACCAATAGAGATAATTCATGGGTTATAGTTTTTTGTTCTATTCACCGGTTCCATCAATAATCAGCACCTCCGCCAATAGCGGTAATTCGCCGGTTTCATCGCATTAACCGGTTCCACCATTTATGAGCACTTGAACCAATTGCCATTTTACCGGTTTCATCATTTTTGTTGCATTCACCGGTTCCACCAAATATGATTACTTCCACCAATAGCGATAATTCACGAGTTCATCGCTTTTGTTGCGTTCGCCGGTTTCGCTAATAATAAGCACCTCCACCAATAGCTATAATTCACCGTTTTTGTCGTTTTTTTTTTTATTCATCGGTTGCACCAATAATAAGCACTTCCACCAATAGCGATAATTTACCGGTTTTATCGATTTTGTTGAATTCACCGCTTCAACCAATTGCGATAGTTCACCGGTTGCATCGTTTTTTGTTGCAGTCACCAGATCCACCAATTATAGTCAAGAAACAGCAACATGTTCAAAATGACAGCAAAGAAATGCAAGTATTTTAAAGAAAAAAAATACATTGTGTACGCACTGAAAAGTATGCAGATTTTAAAACAGCGATATCTCGGAGACCAAAAAAGACACGTTAATAAGGTCAACGGCATTTGAAAATGCAAAGTCTATTTGTTAAGACAATGGTCGTAGACTTTAAATGAAATCATAACTTTCGGCTGGCCCGAACTCCAAAATTTGAAGAAAATTGCGCTTTTTGCACTTGCATATTTAGGTCGGGATATTTCGAAAACTATTTCGAATTTGGCCATTTTGACTTCAGATTCGGATTCAGTACATCAAAATCCTTCGGAAAAGTATATCCTGGCTTCTTGGTAAGAAGTTCGAATCATTTTTGTCTGCCTACGAAATACAAAATTTTTTTTTTACCTGACAAAAAAACTTCGGCTTAAAACCCGCGGACTAAGAATTGGTTTAAGACCCATGGTCTCTTTGGCAAAGTTACTTAGAATAGTCCTTAGAACATTATCGGCGTATGCGATTTTTTCGAAAAATAATCGACCCTACCTAATATACATACATACATATATTTTCCCCATGATAATTGTATGCTATCGTTGGTTGGAGTTTTGCTTTAATGGTTTTAATTAGCATTAAATTAGCTTAAATTAAAGATTTCCATTAATCGGTAGGGTGAAAGCAAAAGTGTTTATGTGCTCAGTCAGCCAGTTAAAGAAGTACAAGATACAAAATACATATGTACATAAATATGTATGTTATCGCATGTGTCTTTAGAGGTGATAGTCTAGAAAAAATTGTGTAAAGTCCCAGCACGACTGGGGATCATCGTTTTATTAATATGAGAGTATTCACTTCCGAGTACTTGATTACCTGCGTGCATGCATACCAATTTCTGTAGATAATATAATAATAATATATAATAATAATACAATGGCGCTATTATAACTCTGAAAATTCGAGGTGTGCTCCTTTTTGTTTTTCCTACTAATTGGGTGGACCTACAGTTTTATGCCGGCTCAGAACGGCGAATGCATTTTTTGTGAGAAGCTTTTTCATGGCAGAAAACTCTCGGAGGGTATGCCGCCCACTGCCGAGAGGTGACCGCTGCTCTTAAAAAAACCCAATAATTGGATTTTTACTAATTAGAAAAATTTGTTTGGCTCGGACCGTGGTTTGAACCCGAGACCTCTGGCATAGCAGGCGAGCACTCTACCCACTGCACCACAGCGGCATTTCTGTAGATACTGGCTTTTAACATTGTACATATGTATGTCCTAGGAAGGACAGTAATAGATAAAACTGCCTTTGACCTCCCAAGAAAGCAATAAGGGAGTTTGTGATAATACTTCCATATACCTACTCTGAAAAAAAACGTTGTAAATCTAAAGACTTTCGCTGTTAAATCAACTACTTTCCGCAGTTGAAATGTGCCCAACAACGATCCGTTCTTGTTTCAAAGGTGCGAGCGTTGTTGATTTAAGTCAATAACGGAGATTGTTGGAAAAAATTTTCACCTAAAAATAAATTTTTGTATTTTACTCTTCATCTTCTCTCCGCCCGGGTCCCAACTGCAAATATGTAGCCTCCGCTTGTTCTCCTATTCTTCTCTCCTTCTTATCATTCACTAGTTGCTATCTTTATTTCTTATTCTGATTTTTCTTCTTTATTTTATACTAGCTGGCCCGGCAGACGTTGTTCTGCCTAAAATTTATTCCTATAAAGCTATAAAACTGTCAATTCTCTGAACGAAAGAGATATACATATATTCGCCGCGACAAACCTAATTTCTCCTATCCCTATCCCTATCTCTATCTTTATCTCTATCCTATCTCTATCTCTATCTCTATCTCTATCTCTATCTGTATCTCTATCTCTATCTCTATCTCTATCTCTATCTCTATCTCTATCTCTATTTCTATTTCTATCTCTATATCTATCTCTATCTATATCTCTATCTCTATCTCTATCTCTATCTCTATCTCTATCTCTATCTCTAACTCTATCTCTATCTCTATCTCTATATCTATCTATATCTCTATCTCTATCTCAATCTCTATCTCTATCTCTATCTCTATCTCTATCTCTATCTCTATCTCTATCTCTATCTCTATCTCTGTCTCTGTCTCTATCTCTATCTCTGTCTCTATCTCTATCTCTATCTCTATCTCTATCTCTATCTCTATCTCTATCTCTATATCTATCTTTATCTCTATCTCTATCTCTATCTCTATCTCTATCTCTATCTCTATCTCTATCTCTATCTCTATCTCTATCTCTATCTCTATCCCTATCCCTATTTCTATCCCTATCTCAAAATGTATTTTTGAATTTTTCGGGAATTTTATTGGATATTCTCCTATTCTGGCCATAGAACAATCTGAATTGGTGTCAATCATCCAAATCGGTGCAGGCGTTCTTGAGTTATACGCGTTTGTACTAACGCCACTTCCTTTTATATATATAGATTCTCCTCCGGATTCGAACCATGACATCAAACTGAAATTCTATCCAATCATCACATAGTGGAACATTCAACATTATATTGAATTGTAGTAACCTATTTATACTTCCATTTCCTAAAAAGGAATCCATGAATTATTTGAATCATTGTAAAAACAAAATTTAAAAAAATTTGTTCTCATTAGTTTTGTTTACAACGGAAACTGTTGGGTCAAATACTTTTGCCTTTAAATCAACAACGGGGAGAAAATTATTGCTAAAAATAAACTTTTGTTTGGATTTATCTCTTCATCTTCTCTCCATAATTATTTTTTTTGTATGTTTTCTCACAAAAATATATTTTCTCACCAAAAATTTTTTAAAAGCAAGCAAGTCTTTGAAACAACAACGGCCGTTTTTGAATAAATTGTTGGATCAAAAACTTTGCTGTAAAAACAAATACTTTTGCTCTTGAATCAAAGACGGAGATTCAACAGCGAAAGTTGTTGGTTTAACTACGGGTATTTTTTTCAGAGTAAAATGGAGTATTTTTCTATTCATAGTTTGGGGAGATTTCGCCTCCTGTTCTACTGAGGTATTGTGGTAAAATGGATAGTGGAATTTAAGCCGATATTCTTTATTCTATTCATAGTTTGGGGAGATTTCGCCTCCAGTTCTACTGAGGTATTGTGGTAAAATGGATAGTGGAATTTAAGCCGATATTCTTTATGAATTCTTGATACAAATTGGAACGCAGGGCACGAGTGGGTTAACTTTTAGTCAAAA
Organism: Urophora cardui; assembly: GCA_960531455.1. Taxonomy (NCBI): domain Eukaryota; kingdom Metazoa; phylum Arthropoda; class Insecta; order Diptera; family Tephritidae; genus Urophora; species Urophora cardui. Next base: position 126,458,898 of record OY482670.1, on the reverse strand, counting down.
ATAATGTTACCGAAAATACCTAAACTGATCTGGACATACTTAGATATGAATCAGTTAAAAAGCTATCCAGTATGGAAGCTATTTCGGGAACATATAGGAAACGTTTCAGAACTAATTGCGTAATGATGGGGAGCATTTCGAGATCTTTTCGTAAAATTTCGGGAACACCGAATAAGTATTCGATGGATATGTTTCGGAAGCATGTTATCTCTTTGATGTAATTTGTTCTGTGTGTTATGCGCCATTTTTCCACATGCCGGGCATATATTTCGTATGTTGGGGTCCATTCTGGCCCTATATGAGTTAAGCCGGCTGCAGTATCCCGACCGTAGCTGCGTAAGGGTGGCGCGCGTTTCCTTCGGCGGTTCCAATTCATCTTCTGCTGTAGGGGGTAGTTGGTCTCTCAATATTACATAGGACGGACGCACTGGAACGTAGATGGTGATGTTGCCTGTATGTATCTCCTGTAGGGCCAGCCTGTAAGCCGCTGGATGTAAGGGTTGTTTTATACATATATTTTTCAACCTCTGGGGAGAGGTCGAATAGATGGCGACGCGCCGGGGGGAGGGGAAGTTCTGGTTGTAGCAGTTGGCTCTTTGGATGACCCCTGCGATGACATCCCAGTAGGAATTGCTTGTTCATTATGATATTGTGTTCTCTGAATGCCAGCATCTGTGTCTCATACTGTATGTAGGTGGTGTTCAGGCGCCATCAGATTACCAGGTCTAAGAGCTGAGTTTTGGCAGGCCTGGAATATCTGCCATTGGGTCCGGAAAGTCCCCGGCGACCATACTGTCGACCCACAATTAAGGATCGGCGGACTGATTGCTTTGTATGTTGCTATAAAGGTTTCTTTGTCTTTTCTTGATGATTTTGTTATGGCTTTGGACCTTGTTATCGGAAAATAATAATGGTGAATATGTTCGAGATGCAGTATCTTTTGTTCTTTTATTATTGTTTTGCTTGATTAGTAATATGTTGCAGGCAGGATCGCCAATTGCAGTCTTCGATCAATAATTTATTTTTTTTTTTAAATATAGATTTTAGATTAACAAACTTTCCTTTTTGAATTTTATATTTGAATGAATATTTTTGATATTTTCATAGACAATAATTACGAAAAATAACATTAACAATTTTACATGATAAATACAAAGTATTATTTAAAAAGGTATAATATTTATATGTATATATATAAATAATCCACTACAGGACCAATCGCGGTCTATACGCGGAGAAGGAGCCAAGGCTGTTGAAGGTAACACCCAAAATCTCTGGGTTCTTTACGATAGAGACGGTATATTCTATATCCTTATGCCTAGCTCCAGTCCTACCTCTTTGGCCTATGTCCTAAATATGGTAGAGTAGAACTTCGATGGTTATATTTCAAGTGATCAGGATGAGAAGAAACAGTAGAGATCAGAGAGATATGTATCTGTTGATGCGTGATCACAAGTAATTTATATATGTACATATGTCGGTGCCAGAGGCCATGATCGAGCAGTCATCAGCGTAGGACATTAGGTCCACTGATTGAAAAGTAGGGGGACAGGACACTGGGATTTAGTGACTTGAGATATAATTTAGTGACTAGCTACTTTTTTGCACTTCTATTGGACCATTTGACGAGCTCAGAATAAAAATGAGAGAAAATATGTCTCATTTTTGCTCTGAGCTCGACATTTATGAAACCTCTTTTTCTTTGGACTATTAATGGAAGCGTTAAACGACATTTATAAACCGGTTTAATAGCACTCCGAGACAAGTTTGGTTTAAATTTGCATTTTTTCTGCACTGTCTTTTATTTTCAAATGACGGTACAGCAGTTTGTTGGTACTTACGGCCAATCACAGCCCCCATGTTAAAGTAATACATTTTAAAAGGAAAAGTGTAGTCGATTTGCTGCGACCCTATGGTAAGTAATAATGTTTTTTTTGCGATTAAAGCTTTTCTATATTTTTTTCTTATTTCCCACGAGATAAATTCAAACACAAACAATTTTCACATTCAATAAACAAAGACAATTTCCACAAAAAGCCTTACAATATGCCAGTGGCATCGTCCATACATATTTACTTCCACGATTTAAGCGCTGTAGGCGCGTTTTAATCTTTTTCTGACTAGTTACATCGCAAAAACTGCAACGAAAATTGACTAAAATACAAAGAAATCGGATCGCCAAAAGATTACAAGCAATATAATGAGCGCCAACAATGAAAAGAATTTCTTAAAGATAAATAATGCATATCTCACGCACCTCCGCCTCCACAGCAAATGTATGTATGTATGTATGTGAGGCGAGGATGTGCAGTATTTGTTGAACAAATGCGCGCGCAGGCGCATTGAATGCGGCGGAAAATTGGCAAGTTTGGAAAAATGTTCAATAAATGTGTTACAGCAAGTACATACACAAGTAAATACACAAATACATGCTATTTTAGACGCGCTGATAAGTTAAAATGTTGAAAATCTTTGTGGCTGCTTGTGCTGGCCTAATGAGCCCAAATGCCGATACCAACCGCCGTACAACAAAGCAGCCCATTAACCAGATGTGGGGCTGGCCATTTGCTTTACAACAGCAAAAGCGGGAATTTATAGGCTTTGATTGGTAATTTAAGCTTTGGATGGACGAGAGCGTCCATTAAAGTAATTTCACGTTGGATCTACTTACACAGTCACAACAGCACTTGTGGCATTTACTGACTTAGAGGATCTTGGTTTTCCTTTTTAAATATTTATTAATCAATATAAATTTAAAAAGATTTAGTGGATCGTGGGATTTTTTTTATTAGTCTTAAAAGAATATTCGCTGTCCTTCGAAACTTAAAAGCTCGATAGAATGTAATAGATAATACCTATGTATATTTTATTTTTTAGAGCCTTGGTACAGCAGCTTGACTGCGATTAATTAAGATTATGCTGAGAAGAAATAACATCAAAGATGATTATTATTAATTACGGAAAGCATCTAATGGTCTTCACAGAGGTTTCTGCCGACTCCGCAATTGCACTTGCAGTCTTAGAATCTGGTTCTGCAATCTATAAGAGTTTCAGACGGCCCGAAAAAGTGGCATAGAAATATACATATATACGTACTCATTGCGTACAATGCCTGGAGTTCCTTTAGGTACTCAAATAAGGCTGAGAGAGGGAGCTTCCCGGAATACAGGCCTAAATGTGGACCCAGATCGACCCAGCAAGTCTTCGAGCAATATTGGTATCAAATGAAAGCTGTTGAACAGGCCTTCAACATAAAGTTATTTTCATTGTGATGCCTAGGCCGGGTCCCCAGATATGGGTCACAACGTAGAACCAAGTGATCCAGAAGTTTCTGAGCGATATTGGTATCAAATGAAAGCTGCTGAGGAGGACTTCAACAAAGAGCTCTTTTAATAGTGATTCCTAGACCGGGTTCCAAGATATGGGTCAAAGCGTGGAACCGGATAACCCTTGAATGTTTTGGAGTGATATTGGTAGCAAACGAAAGACGTTTAGCAGGGCTACAACATACAGCTATTTTCATTGTGATTTCTAAAGCTGTTTCCCAGAGATGGCCAAAGTAGTGGAACCGGATGCTGATGGACGGTCCCGGTAAGGTGAGGGCAAAGGTAAAGTTAAAGGTAAAGGTAAAGGCTAAGGTAAATGTAAGCAAGGCCGTATTTAGGGGGGGGGGGTTTGGTGTTTGAACCCCCCACGAAATTCTGGTAGATAAATTTTACTTTTATCATATTCAAAGCTATATGTTGAAAACACTAGTTTACAAATAATTAATTTGATACACTGAGAGAAAAAAAATATATGGAGGGGTCAAAGAAATTGTTTACCTATTTTGAACACTACTTTCTTTGTTTTGAGTAAATTTTCCTTAAAACATGTTAAAAGGTTTATAAAATATTGTTGTTCCATGCGTTACCATGGTTTCATATACTTGTTTTGAAAAAATTCATACATTAAAATAATGAAAAATTCTTTAAGCGCCATTCCATTCCCAACTTTCCTTGTTTTGAAGACTTGATTTCTTTAATTTTGAGAAATTAAATTCCTATACAAATCCCCATGGCAACGAATTTGTTTGAATGTTTTTTTATGTTTTTTCCACATTTTTGAGAAAATTTACACAAAACAAAGAAAATTTTGTATTGGGACGCGTGTTCAAAATAAGGAAAATTATGTCTTTGATCGAGAGAAATTATTTTTTTGAGTGTAAAATACCAAGAATTTCAGGTATAGGGGAGGGCTGGCATACACCTGCTGAGGTCAAAACCATTTTTTATGGTTAGGGTTTTGAGATAACGTAATTTTGGGTTTTTTTGGCTACAACTTCAATCAAAAATTCTTTTCGCTGAAGTTACAAATACCCGCAAACCGTATCTAGTTACTCTGTTCGAAAGATAATTAAAGTACGCTTCTAACGACATACCACTTATAAATTAAATTATGTTACATACATTTTCTAAAATTTTAGCATATTTCCTTATAACTGCATAAGGTCAATGCATAGCTAAAAATTCATTACTCGGGTTATATTAGTGTCTGAATTATAACATTTTGTGCGTTTTTCGAAAGATCCCATATATGGGATGTGTGCGTTGTTATAGTCCGATTTCACCTATTTTCAAACTAACTTTTCAAAGTCAACATTTTATTGATTTTTTGCGATTATTGAAAAAATTTGGTTTTTATTTGGGTTTTTATAATAAGTTGTAAAAATCAGGAAAGTTTTATTCTTTTTAAAATTATTCTATTTTATTGCAAACATTTTAAGCGTAATATTAAGAAGATTCGATGAATACTTTATTTTTGGCGATTTTTTTCCAAGTGAAACAAAAAGGATGTTTTATGGTCGAAAAACTCGGCTAGGTGACCCAACTATATGAAAACGACTTCACAGATCAAAGGACATTAGAGGGAAATATAAAGCTTCCCAAGCACTGTTTGCCAGCATAACACCGACAGTCTCAAAAATAAGCTGTTGCTGTTCTCATGATTTTTTGAGAACTTTTGAACTTCGATTTCCTTTGAAAATATCTGAAGTCGAAGCACAGAACATTCGAATATATTTGTTTGTTTATTTGTGCTGTTGCTTTACTGTGTAATTTCAAACAGATCAGTCGACAGCAAAGCACAGATAAACAGAATTTTAGTTTTCAGTGCGGCCTTTTGTTTTTTTTTGTTGTACATTACAATTTCGATTGTGTTCCCATAAATAAAAAAAAAAAACAACAACAACAACGGTGCTGTAAAAACCCGAAATTATAGGTTTGTTTCTTATTAAACTAGCAGCTAGCTGTCAAGTGAGCAAAACGGAAAGAATTGCGCTCATAAAGAGCGAAACGAACAGAAAATCAAGAAACGGAATAATAGTAAAAATTAGCGATTAGTATTTTTGAATGCTATTTTTGACTGTTAATGGTTATTTTTTCTAAAAAAACATTTAATTTTCTTTATTTCTATTTCAAAAATTCAGAAAATTTCAAAAGTAATAAAATCAGAAGTATTCGTTTGTTTATTTTTTCAACAGCTGTTTCTTACTTTGGCAGCAAATAATTTCAGCTAGGGAAAATTTTACTACCTTATGTTTGCCCTGCTGCGCTGTTTATTTTTTTAATTTTCAAATGAAAATGAAATTCAATGGAAATGAAAAAAAAAGTTGAAAATAATTTCAAACACTGCTAAAATAATGACATACCTATCAATTTTAAAAATCGGATGTCAAATAACAAAGTTGAAAAAAAAAAACAAGTTAAGCTGATTCCACATAAAACTTTTTCCGCTTTGCGTTACGCCGCTTTCTATGTCAAACAACGCAAAACTGAAAAACTATGCCACATTGAACGCTGCAACATCACTCAAAAAATATTTATTTTCTGAAAAATCTCTCATTCTCCGTTTTATTTACAAAAAAGTAAATTAGAAAATAAAAATCTATTAAATTATTTTTCAATTGTGTGAAATGTAAATATGTTTATTTACTTTTGAATTGAAGTGAAACTGAAAAAAAATTTCAACGCCCCCAAAAGTTGAGAATTGGGCAACTTTGTGCTTTACGTAACTTCGGCGTTGCGTTACTTTTTGTTATGTGAGAAACCTCATATAGATACATGTATTTTAATCTCAGCTGTCACGCAGATAGTGTCACGTAGCGCAACACAAAGTTCTATGTGGAATCAGCTTTAGAGTCTCAATATGAGCTAAAAATCTTGGGGCGGACTTTTGCAGCTGTTTTCGTTTCCACATGGTTGGGTAATCTAATCGAGTTTTTCGTCCATAAAATATTTTTATACCTTTCATGAGAATGAAATGGTATTATAACTTAGTGCCAAAAAATTTTTGTCGAAAGTACCAGAAGGAAGCTTGGGGGACCCACCAAAATATATACCGATACGATCAGAATCACGAGCTGAGTCGATTAAGCCATGTCCGTCTGTCCGTCTGTCCTTCTGTCCGTCTGTCCGTCCGTCCGTCTGTGTGAACGCAAACTAGTCCCTCAGTTTTTGAGATATCTGAATGAAATTCGGAATACAGGTATGTTGTTATATGCAGCTGATCATTTGTCGGAACCGGCCGAATCGGACCACTATAACATATAGAAAACAACCGATTATTCAGATATACATGAAATTTTTGGATGTAATTTGTGCATAACTTCCCCATTTAAACAGCTATGGACATGAAAGTTTGAAGTAGACGTGCCCATTTTGGCCCAAAGAAGGTTACCGAAAATTGTCAAGATCGGACCACTATAACATATAGTTCCACAACATCCGATTATTCAGATATACACATTTTGGTGTATAACTCCTCCATTTTAACAGCTAACGGCCTGAAATTTTGAAGTATTTGTACCCATATGGACCCAAACGGGATTGCCGAAAATTGTTAAGATCGGACCACTATAACCTATAGCTCCCCTACAACCGATTGTTCAGATATACACATTTTGGTGTATAACTCCTCCATTTTAACAGCTAAAGGCGTGAAATTTTGAAGTATTTGTACCCATATGGGCCCAAACAGGGTTACCGAAAATTTTCAAGATCGGACCACTATAACATATAGCTCCCCTACAACCGATTGTTCATATATGGACATTTTGGTGTATAACTCCTCAATTTTAACAGCTAACGGCGTGAAATTTTGAAGTATTTTATGGGCGCAAACGGGATTACCGAAAATTGTTAAGATCGGACCACTATAACCTATAGCTCCCCTACAACCGATTGTTCAGATATGGACATTTTGGTGTATAACACCTCCATTTTAACAGCTAACGGCGTGAAATTTTGAAGTATTTGTACCCATATGGGCCCAAACGGGATTACCGAAAATTGTCAAGATCGGACCACTATAACATATAGCTCCCCTACAACCGATTTTTCAGGTATGGACATTTTGGTGTATAACCCCTCCATTTAAATAGCCAAGACACCATTTTTTCTAATAAATCTTTCCATAAATAACCCACAGAATTAAAATTATAAATTAAACTTAATCCGGCTATGTAGGTACATAGATAGGTAACTTTTCATTTCCCCACTCATGAAAGGTATGAAGTCTTCGGTACGGCCGAAGACAGCCGCGCTTTTACTTGTTTTTTTTTCACTTGGATAATATCTCCAACAATAAAGTATTCATCGTGTTTGCAATAGAACAGTCTATTCTTTAAATGAATAAAAGTTTCCTGACTTTTAAAACTTCTTATAAAAACCCCAATTTGAAAATCAAGTTTTGTAAAAAAATTTTTCTTCTAAATAGCACTTTAGAAACCAGTTTTTTTATTATTTTTGTTTAGTGCACGAAATAGGTTATATATTTTTCTCAAAAAAAAAAAAAAAAAAAAATCTACGATGAAAAACCCCCACGAAAAAAATTCCTGGCTACGGCCCTGAATGTAAGGATAGGGATATGGATAGGGATCGGGGGAAGTAGATATGTCGCGGCGAATATAACTACATATGTATATAACTTTTATACAGAGAATAGACAATTTTGTTTATTATTCGCAGTCATTAGGATGGACTCTAAGATAATGGTGAGCAATACGGTAATCAAAGACTTTTCTTTAGGCTTCATAGGAATGAATGTTAGCAGAACAACGTCTGCCGGGTCAGCTAGTATAGTTATATAAAAATGAGTCGTGGTTTGTTCGGTCCCCTAAACCTTGAAAACCATTGAACTAAACAGATGTTTGTTCGTAATTACCTCGAATCGGTTTTAGGCTAAAAAAGGTTGAAAATACTGAGGAGCGTGGCATCTCCCATACAAACTTAATCCATCATGCTGAATATCTCCGAAGGTGCTTATGGTAGGACTCTGGAAATTCATGCGGAGATAAAATGTGAACCGTACTTACGAAAAAAATGGGAGCTATTGGAAAAGCTTGGCACCTCACCTAAAAACTTAATCTTTGATGTTGAACATCTCTGGAAGTGATGATACTTACCAGAAAAATAGGAGCTATGGGAAAAGGGGACGTGGCAATTTTTGGTACTAAGAAACCCTGGAATTATTTGTGGTAGTATATTAAAACAAGACATATCAATGAAAAAACAACACTATATTAAAACCCTGATTAAGACCTCATATTTGATACTAATATTAACTTAAATAATAGATATAGGGATAGTAATAGGGATAGAGGTAGGGATACGGGAGTTTTTCACGGCTAATATATATGTGAATGTCTAGAACTGTTATTCAGAGAATTGAAAATTGTTTTAGTATTCGCAGTCATTACTTACGATGGATTCTGAGTAAAGCGGAAATCAAGTACTTTTTCTTTAGGCTTTTTAGGAATAAATTTAAGGCAGAGCGACGTCTGCCGGGTCAGCTAGTAGGTATATAATATCATTGGCAGCATCTTGCGTTGCATCTACAATCGATTTCGGTTGTTTGCTACTTACACATTTCTCAATTCAAACTCCGTATGCTATAAATAACTAGCAATTAATTTTCCATTTTTAGTTTTTCCTAATTTTTTTATGATCACTTGGTGTGTATGCAATTGAATTTTGACTAATCAAAAAGTCATATTTCTGTGCGAGTTGTTAAATGGTAAACAACATTAACACGAATTAACTGAATTGTGAAACACACACATTTTCTTTCTTTTTTCCTAATTTAATCAATTTCTAAGCTCACAAGCGCTTAACTGCATTGCACAGAGTCTAAAGTGGCAAGTTGGCCTCCAGCAGACGACGTTTTGAAGAAGATTGCGATTTTACATGCAGCAAAAAAAAAAAGAAACAACAACAGCAGCTATTGGATCATATCAGACCTGTTAAATTCCGATTAGGATTAGTAATCAATTAAATTGTTTTGTTTTTTAATTGGTAATCATTATTTTAATTCTTTTGTAGAAAAAAAGTAATTTTAATGATTACGATTAAAAAAAATCAAAAAAAAAAATCAAAAAAAATCAAAAATAATCATAAAAAATCAAAAATAATCAAAAATAATCAAAATAATTTTTTTTGATTGTTTTTGATTATTTTTGATTTTTTATGATTATTTTTGATTTTTTTTGATTTTTTATGATTTTTTTTTGATTTTTTTTCATTTTGTTTGATTTTTTTCAATATTGTTGTAAAGAAATTTGGATACGCATGCACATAAGTATTCAGGTAGGCATGCATGTTTGGTCAGAGAGGCATAAAGTTTGTTTGTACAAATGTATGTGAACGCATATTAAAGTACGTAACCCTGCAGTAAATATGGGGACAGGTGTATCCAAGTCATTGTGTATTCTACAGCGACAACTGCACTAATTAAAATGTCGACAAATTTAGAAGTACAAAATTTGTATAGACCTTGGGTCGTTGGAAGTTTTTCGTACTAGATACGGATACAAACCCTTCTTACACCTGGGGAAGATTCATTTCTAGGTCCAGGAAAAGGACAGGGAAGAGCGAATAAATAATTCTGATTATGCCAGAGATTATCTTTACGCAGATCTATTTGCAGCATAGCAAATCGTCTACTGCTTTATTATGTAGTAGGCATGCGAAGCGGCATACAAATTCCCTAATAATCCTATTTGAGGAAAATGGGTATGTCGTGAACGCATCTGTGGCCTTGGAGGTATTTCTTGAGGCAACGTCCTTCACTTTATAGGGAAAGTAAGATCGTGGGCTTGTATCATTGTTCCGCGATCAGCAGAATGCACGATGCTTATGCCTCAGACACACATGTGGTAGAAATATTATAATATCAATACTATGATTTGGCTTTACTATGAAAATTTTCAATTAAACTACAATATGAGAGTGACACATATGTGGTATAGATCTCAATATTTGTACTATACTACGATGTGTGTCCCTAGCATTAGAGAATTTGTTTACAGGAAATTAAATGTTTATCCAGATATGATTAATCCGAGATAATTCACTCAGTTTTTACTAAAGATTAATGTTATATATTCCTTAATATTATAAAAATTAGCTAATACAAGAAATATACATTTCTTTATTTATTGATGTATCTAAATGTTTAAATTGCAATAAATTTTCATTAGAAAACAGCACGATGGTATAGAGAATCTATGATTCCATTGCCTCGGTATGGCCCCAAAAAAGCTAGGCACTTTTTTTAAAATGAACATAATTATATGCAGTGAAAATACATATATGGTTTTGTTATATAAATGTAGGGAGTGCAAAAAATATAATTTAAAATGCAGTGAAACATGAAGTTATAAGCATAATAATATGTATGTAAAGTATACCATGTATATATGGTGCAAGCCACACTAAAAGTATTGCTATCATCTCAAATCTCTCATCTGCGCTCACCCACCTTTTTTAAGCTAAGCCCGGATAATTAAGAGGACAGAGAGTAAGTCTATGCATACGGCAGACCCACCAAAATATATTCGATATGATGAGGGCTATGAGCTGTGTCGTTGAGCAATGTCCATATATGCGTATGCATAAACGCAAATTACTCCCTCATGTTTTGAGATATCTACTTGACATCTGGTACGTGGGTGGCTTTTTAAGAGAAATCGGACCACTATAACATATAGCTCGCATACAACCGATTGTTCAGATATACACATTTTGGTGTATAACTCCTCAGGCTATGTACATAGGTAACTTTTCATTTCCCCATTCATGAAAGCTATGAAGTCTTCGGTACGGCCGAAGACAGCCGCGCTCTTACTTGTTTTGTTTTTTTTTTTTTTCACGAGGAGGAAGCATCTAAAGCATTTACCCTGCCAGTGTGGGACTTCACCCGCACTAAACCTGCTGTCGTCGTACCGAACGCCCCCTCCCCCACGGTACTATCAAGCTACCGTCGTGAGGTTGGTTGAGCACCAGGCTTTAAGTCCGGAATAGTTGCGTTATTGCCCTCAGTATGCCTTAAAAGGCTTCATACATACCTGCATACGTACAAATGTGCATCTTTCTTTACAACGATTTTGATAAAAATTTAAAAAAATCAAAAAAAAATCATAAAAAATCAAAAAAAATCAAAAATAATCATAAAAAATCAAAAATAATCAAAAACAATCAAAATAATTTTTTTTTGATTATTTTTGATTTTTTATGATTATTTTTCATTTTTTTTGATTTTTTATGATTTTTTTTGATTTTTTTTAATGGTAATTGCAAAACAATCATTAAAATTTGAAAACAATGGGTAATCAATCATTAAATAGATACCTGAAAAAATAATCAATCAAACCGGTAATCATTACGATTAATAATCATTATTTAACAGGTTTGGATCATATTAATAAAAGCCTAGCATTTACGTTTGCCTTTTTTTCAAATTTACTCAAATTTTGAAATTTTGTTCATACAAATTATTGTCAAATTTTAAAAATCTTGAGTAAAAGCATTTGCTTCGTTTTTATTAATACGGCCCAATGTATCTTATTTGATTGAAGAGTTAAGAAAGAATAAATGAATGCATTTAAAGTTTGCTACATGCACGCAGTTGACCGAGCAGGCGGGCATTAATGTCTGTGCATCGATTAAAGTCCATTTTGATTCTATGAATTTTTTTCTGTTGTTTGTTTTTTTTTTCGGTGGTTTCGTAGTTCACTTTTGGCGCATTTTTAATTGCTGGTCATTGTTGAACCGAGCAGCCGTCGATAGTTAGTGCAACATGCAGACACTTGCGCACACGCACAATTTCTAACAATGTTAATTTAATAATTTAATAAGAATTATCATCATCTAACATTGTAACTGCCATAAATGCAACAATCAAATGCGCATCTTGTTAGGGTGTCAACAATAACGTTCAAAGTGCTTCAAGTGTCAGCTTTCAATTTAAAAATGTGTGTGTATGTATGTTTCTATGTATACATGAGTATGCACGCTTTTCATTGTTTTTGTTTTTCGTAAAACTTTCATAAAACCCATTTCTAATTGATGGCTTGGAATGTGTCGGCTTTTTTATACCAAGCTGTGCTTAGCGCAAACGGTTCAATGAGTAGAAGTGTCTGTATGTAGTTTTAACCGTAGACCTACGGAAAAAAGAACTTCAGAATTCTACTTTTTGGATCGTTTTTGACCCGAATATATTTTGCATTAATTTATGGATATAAATTCTCATTAATTTAAATATTTAAATGATAATAGTTTAATTTGAAATATTTTATAATGATTTATAAATCATTTTCCGCATATATTTCTGCTGTGACTGGGTTTACAAGCATATTTTGCAAATTATGCTATATGGCGATTCTATCATAATTTCAGCAACAGCTTATTTTTCTGCCAAACAATAGTGCTACCGTATCCCTTTTTTATACCCACTTAAAGGGCCGTTTTCGACCCGAACGTAGGTCTACAGTTAAATAAAAGGGCAGAATTTGATGATTGTCAAAGCAACTCAAAGGCTGCGCTTGCTAGCTCATATTATGCAAACTGTTTAGATGGCTAAGCTATAATTAAGAAGACTATTTGCAAAGCAAGAATTTCGAAGACCTCAGCCTATTTAATCTTCTTTTTGCTAAACTTTCATTTTTCTTTGCTGAAAATTTAATAATAAAATACACACCTGGGTATACATAATTCTATGATTTAAACTGAACCTAAGGCTTACTCATTCATTTGCTTTTTGCGGTCAAATGCATTCAACATATTACAAGCCATAATTCGATCAAATAACAAGAAGGGTCCCATGACATTTATTTAATGCTCAACGATCAACCATATCACGCCAAGCCGCTGCACCGCCCCGTTGTCTGTCCAATCAATTTGCTATTAGTCTATTGTTAGTGTGATTAATTGCGTGTTAATGCTTATTATATTGAATTAACTGTTGCATTTGTTAAAGAAATTTTACTTATGGTTCATAAAATTTTCTCAAATGAACGCTATGTGCCGTTAACTCGGTTTATAATCACAATATAAGATATTGTCGGCAGTTCCATAGAATAAACGGCATCAGCATATGGAAATACAGTTCTTTTTGCGGAAGGGTTTTCGTGATAAAACTCCACCATCTAGACATTACATACTGGGATGCTATCGATTCCAAACCACCTCCTCGACACGCCAGGAACCACCTTCTTGGCCTAGGCAAAGAGGTGGAGAAATACATAATCCAACCGGTCGATCCAACCACCTACAGGGGTTAGGGGCTTAGAATATACCCGTGGTAAGAAATGCCTGTCGTAAGAGGTGACTAAAATCCACTGGCCTAGAAAGTTGATAATGGCCAAAAAAATCGTTTGCACTACAGTCAGGCTAGTGTCAGAAGGGACTAGTACCTGAGCGTACCGGATATATTCGGCAAAGGACGGTTACTTCCCCTAAACTCTGCAAAACCTTCGGGGAGCGTCTTGGTGGCTGCAACAACAACAATAACAACAACACCTACAGGCAAGCCCTTAACATAATCGATAAAGACACGGTCCGTCCGCCCAACATACTAATGTCTGGTTAGTTATGAAACCAACCTCCACCCATAGCAGACGAAGAGCGCGAACTGTTGATAGAAACACGAGTTGCACTGGCGCAACTCCGTTCTGGATACTGCAGCAGACTGAACTATTATAGATCCGGAATTTATCTCCGCATACCGAACATCACCACACCACACCTAGCACCTCTTCACATGCCCAACGAACTGACTCATCCTACACCACTGTCCCTCTGGACTAACACGATAGAAGCTGCCACATTTCCGGTTCTACCATTAGACGAGTTAGTGATAAATGTGTGTTGTCTGGTCAGGGTCTAGTACTGCCAATACAACAACATCAACAACAGGATCGCTAAGTAATCTAGAATGAGTTGTGTGGAGTTTCATCATGTAGCGAAACTAAACGGAATTTCGTATGTATACATACATATATTTGATCAATTGCAGATTCAGGTGCGCATCTCAAAGTCCAACCCATGAAGAGGTTCGTTTAATTTGGGGTACCTTTGCATACAATTGATAACATTCCTTAAACAATTTCTATAGAAACCGTGCTTTTATATCCGTCTTAGGTTGTTGTTGTTGCCACCAAGCCACTTCCCGGTGGTTTTGGGGAGTGTAGGACAAGTAACAGTCCTCTGTCGAATATATCCGGTACGCTCGGGTACTAGTCCCTTCTGACACTAGGCCGACTGTCGTGCGAACGATTTTTTTTTTTGGCCATTATCAACCATCTAGCCTAGTGGATTTTAGTCGCTTCTTACGATAGGCATTCCTTACCACGCGTATATTCAAAGCCCCCTAATCCGCTGGGGTCCTTCACTCCGAGTGCAATCTTCAAACAACTAAGCAGTGGAGCCAAAGTGACAGTCTAAGTGCAGTTCATTCCTGTTTTTAGGCCCTACTGCTATTGGAGCATAAGTAGCACCACTGAGCGGCGCTGATTTATTGATTTTCTTAGCATAGCGATCAGTGGAAAATATGTATCGGGCTCAATGTAAGAGTTTGACATTATAGATATGACTGCTTGTGTTCCATGAGGCCAAATTGGAACAAACTCTTCTACCTACAAGCATAAAATGATACTGACCGCTGCACTTTCGAGATTGTCTTTTTCTAAAAGTTTAAATAGAAATTACCACAGATTATCTAATATAATATATTATGTATATATGTATGTAGGTACATACATTTGCATGGAAGTAGGTGTATGTACATAATTATTAAAATTAAAACCTCTTGCAAATTTAATTTGACTCACCCCAAGGCAAGAAACATCTACTCCAATAAGTGAAACGCGGTCAGCGTGAGGAGAGATCAATGAACCAAAACAGCAAAAAATCCAATTGGTACACGCAATCGCCCACTGACCGCTGCCCTAGACTCTTTCACTGACAAGCAATTACTTAATGACACAACACTTTTTGGAATATTTTCTTATGCAAACATAAAGTAGCGTTTGTGTTTTACAAAATTGTTTCGTTTGGTCAAATTTTAACTGGAATTTACTTTTTTTCGCAATCAGGCGCGTCAAAGCAAAAATATTTGCGCTATCAACAAAACACAAACAGAGAAAATCCAAAGAAATTTGACAGCAGCTGACAGCTGACATGTTTTCGCTCAGTTCTCTCTCTTGACTTGTTGCTGCAACCGCAGCACAGCTTACGTGGTTTCGGTGCGACATCTGCATGTGAAATGGTGTACATTGTTCCGGTGAATTACTTAAATAATGGTTTGTGTCATTGGTATATAATGAATAGTAACCGAATAAACATTAGGCCAAAAAATCTCAAACGAATGCCGTTTTGTTTGAGAACGCTTTCAAGGGAAATTTGAGGTGCATTTGATAACAAACGTTTGAGGTTTGAGAATAAGGTTAGTTCTCAAATGCATCTCAAATTGAGCATTAAGAAAAATGTGTATGAGGTAATGATGCAAAATAGGTACCGTATAGAGATGGCCGATCCCGTGATTTTTGAGGAACGGAGTGATTCGTGACTGTGACTTTTCAGTCACTGCGATTTTTTTCAGTGACAGTGACTTTTTGGGGTCCTGACAAGAACCAAGACTTTTATCAACTTTTTAATAAAAGTAAATAAATGTGTTTAATCGACTTATATTTTTCAAGTCCAGTAATAATAACTAAGCTTGTCCAGATGCTTTTTGAGTGAAAAAAAGTCTTTCCTAATAAAAGAAACAAAAATTGATATAAATTAGAAGGTCCTGCATTTTACTTAGTTCCCTAAAAATGCGTTTGGAAATCTTTAATAAACTCAATGGAAATCAAGGTAAAACATTTAAAAATTAGAAAGAAAAAAACAAGAAGTTGTCCCAAAGAGCGGATACATACATATATGCAGACATGAGTCTTTATTAATTTCTCTTATAGTTTTTAACTTACGCGCCTTTTTTAAATTTTGCTACGTAATGTTACGTCTGTCTCTGTTTATTCGCTTGGCGTAGAGGAATAAATCTATACTATCTACATATCGTCGCCTGAGAAAACGAATGTCGTATGTGAAAATCGACGATTTCTAGTTTTTGATGCAAGTTAACTAAATCGGATCGGATTCTATCTCTTTTAGTTTTTGAGTTATTTAGTATGCATTTGTCGTATGTTACAAAATTACTACCATTTGGGTAAGCTTTTGTCGTATGTAACACACATACGACAAATTTCCATATAAATTCGTGTTTGTTTATTTTAAGCAAATGTCGTATGTGCCGCTGAGCTACTAAGAATAAACCAAAATATTGTATCGGAGCTATAGGTTATAGTGATCCGATCTGAATGATTTTCACTGCCATATTTTATTGTAGTATAATACCAATTACTGCAAAGTTATGTATAATTTGATCCTTAAATATGGAAGTTATACCAGAAAACAGCTATATCTGAACAATCGGTTGTATGGGAGCTATATTCTATAGTGGCCCGATCTTGACAAATTTCGGTGACATTTATTAGGTCCATATGGGTACAAATACCTTAAAGTTTCATGCCCTTATCTGTTTACATGGAGAAGTTATATCGCAAAATGTCCATATCTGAACAATCAGTTGTATGGGAGCTATATGCTATAGTGGTCCGATCTTAACAAATTTTATTGACATTTATTAGATCCATATGGGTACAACTACTTCAAAGTTTCATATTCTTATCCCCTCAAATAAAGAAGTTATACCCGAAAACAGCTATATCTGAACAATCAGTTGTATGGGAGCTATATCTTATATTAGTCCGATGTGGTGGATTCCGACAAATGATCAAAGTATCATCAAAATATATGCAACTGCCAAATTTCAAGTCGATATCTCAAAAAATGTGAGCCTCATAACCATTCCGGTTTGAAAAAAGAGAAGAATTTTTGTCGTATGTGCTATCATAAACAGGTATTGGTGCTCAGACGTCACATACGACAAAAGCATACTGAATGAAAAGTCGTTTATCTCCCATAATTTTAAAGATATCCAACTTTTGCAAATTGCAAGACAAAATATATAATACTCTCTACAGCTCGTCCAAATAACAGAAAAATCTGTTGTACAGTTTTTGAGAATTTCCAATTTAAACTTCAAAGTCGATTTTCTCGAAACTATGTTTTGCTACATACGACATTCGTTTTCTCAGGCGACGATATCGTCGGTGATACTGCAATACGTTCCATGTCACTTTTCACTTCTTCCTGAATACACCTAAATAACCTTTTTACACTTTTGTCAATCACATAGATTTTGCTTTTATATATAACTTCGCTTTTATAAATACTATAAAAATGTAAAAAACACCGCGAAAAGTGAAAATATATATAGTTGAAAGAGTTTTTTTTTAGTGCTTAGCACGAAATTTTTATTTTAATTCAATTTTTAATTGTTGGGGTAAGTGGAAAAAAATTCAACAACTATTTACAGCGAAGGTTGAGTGTATAGCTATTTCACGAAAAACCATTTTCGATCATCAGCACTCTTTTCGGAAGTGGAAGAGGATTCACCGGGGATTGAACCCGAGTCCATTCCATCTTCAGCCGCAATGACCCAATGCTTAACACACTCGGCCATTGAGACTCTGTGCAAGCTGTTGGATTTTCACCACTTTTGCCTTTTACATTTTCAACATTTAACGTTAGTGTGTATATGCTTTTGCATATATTCTACCCAAACGTGCTGAATTTTTTGTTGGCAGTTCGCAATGAACATTCCACTTACCCCAACAATTAAAAATTGAATTAAAAATAAAAATTTCGTGCTAAGCACTAAAAACTCTTTCAAGTAAAATTGTTAACGTTGTTTGGTATATACATAAAATAAATACCAACAACAATGTTCATTGCGAACTGCCTACAACAAAAATTCAGCACGTTTGTGGAGAATATATGCAAAAGCATATACACACTAACGTTAAATGTTGAAAATGAAAAAGGCAAAAGTGGTGAAAATCCAACAGCTTGCACAGAGTCTCAATGGCCGAGTGTGTTAAGCATTGGGTCATTGCGGCTGAAGATGGAATGGACTCGGGTTCAATCCCCGGTGAATCCTCTTCCACTTCCGAAAAGAGTGCTGATGATCGAAAATGGTTTTTCGTGAAATAGCTATACACTCAACCTTCGCTGTAAATAGTTGTTGAATTTTTTTCCACTTACCCCAACAATTAAAAATTGAATTAAAATAAAAATTTCGTGCTAAGCACTAAAAAAAAACTCTTTCAAGTAAAATTGTTAACGTTGTTGGTATATAAAAAATACATACCAACAACAAATGTTCATTGCGAACTGCCAACAAAAAATTCAGCACGTTTGGGTAGAATATATGCAAAAGCATATACACACTAACGTTAAATGTTGAAAATGAAAAAGGCAAAAGTGGTGAAAATCCAACAGCTTGCACGGAGTCTCAATGGCCGAGTGTGTTAAGCATTGGGTCATTGCGGCTGAAGATGGAATGGACTCGGGTTCAATCCCCGGTGAATCCTCTTCCACTTCCGAAAAGAGTGCTGATGATCGAAAATGGTTTTTCGTGAAATAGCTATACACTCAACCTTCGCTGTAAATAGTAGTTGAATTTTTTTCCACTTACCCCAACAATCGAAAATATATATAGTTTTTTCTCCTTCTTCAAAAATTTATTCACGGCGACATAGAACGTCTTGCAGTATCACCGACGATATGTATACTTACTTCTATACTAATTATATAAAATTGATTGTATGGAAAATGTATGTAACGCGATAACTCAAAAAGTACTGGACCGATTTTAATAATTCTTTTTTTAAAATGTCACAAATGGTAAATTCTCGAGAACCATGTACTTTTTCCCGGTTTTAAATTTCGAACAACTCAAAAAAGCGCAAGCATACACAGATTCGTTTGGTTATTTGCCGTGTTCAGTGGAGGCGTCGCAGTCGTGCCAGGCAGCGCAGCGTAGGCGACTCATATAATTGTTTTTGCACAGTTTGTTGTCTCGGTGGCAATCAAAAACCTGTTTACACATGCATACTATGCTATAACTCAAGAACGCCTGCACCTACACGTGCGATATTGGTATCAAATGAAAGGTGTTGAGCAGGACTTCAATATAGAGCTATTTTAATAGTGATGCCTAGGCCGGGTCTCCAGATAAGGGTCAACAGGTGGACCGGATGACCCTCGAATATTTCTGAGCGATATTGCTACCAAATGAAAGGTATTGATGAGGACTTCGACGTAGAATTATGTTATTTGTGATGCCTGGGCCGGGTGCCCAGATATGGGTTAAAATGCGGATCCGTATGTCAGTGATGCCAATATTCTTGGACCAAAAATCCCTACGGCATGCCAAAAAATTCCCTACTTTTCCCTACGCTTACAAAATTTTTCCCTACAAATTTCCCTACGCCGCGCCGTATATTCTCTATATTTCAATAAACACAAATAAAATTGATGCAAATCAAGTTTTTATTCAAAAAGCGACGTATGCATACTTAGAAATTGATACGTTTATTTGTGTTTATATAATATAAATATATATATTTATAACTATATATGGTTGAAATTTGGTTTATCTTAATAACATTGTACATATTTCATAAAAAATTATAATTGTAATTTTTTTACTATAAATAAACATTTTTAAATAAAGAATGTATACATGTATTTATGTAGATATTTTCATATAAAAATTATATGGCAGACATTTTCCCATTGAAAATGATCATATACACCTCCATATTTCATAAATCGCATTCGTTAAATTTAAAAGAAATGCAATTTTGATTTTTCGCCATCTATGTATATTTTCAAGAACTTTGTTCAAGGAAATGATATTCAATAGACCTCCACTCAACCAGCAAGTCATTTCTATTAAATTTAAATTTCTCACAAATACTTTTAAAATCAATAACACTTCTGTCGAATTCAGTATGTACCCCCAGTACAAACTTGGGGTTAAGAAAACATATGTTGAAATAGGAGTTACTCTGTATAGGCAATATTTGCTGTATTTCTTCCAAGCAGTGATATAAAAAGATAGGCAATCTAATCTTTTTCGCTCAGAGGCTGATTTCGGGAGGGTATTTAGAAGCTAGAGACATTCAGGTCCAATATATATATCATCGACAATATTACGTGAGGTGACCTAACGTTGCAATCAATACCTATTTCGTTGTTTTAATAAAATTTTGAGCCAACTTACAAAATATTTTAGTTGTCTATAATTAAATTTCATGTATTAACGGCTTTTTTAGTTTGAAAAGTGCATTTAGTTCATTGAAAAACCTCAAAACGTATTTTAAAAAGAGCATTGCTCAGCTCCGTTAAAATTATTTGTGTAGATTTTAACTTAGGCTTCCCTCTTTAAAAAACTCTAAAAGCAATGCCCAGTTATCGATAATACTTTCAATGAATTTTTGATGTGATAACCACCAAGTCGCACTTGTTTTTTTTTATTTTTTTTTTTTTTTTTTTCTTTTAAAATATCTTAAAATCTTCAATCTAAACACACCTTTTTGTACTACGTGGATCCTAAGTTCCGATCTGCCTCAATAATTATTCTGGAGCCCTAGGGAGTTCCAAGCATGCCTTATTTGCTATAATTGCTGCTGTGTGGCAAATGCATTTTATAATAATTGGGTCGGGAATGTCTTAAAATCAGATTAACTACAACAAATCTTTTTTTCAATTCGACTTGTTGATATTAGCACAATTTTAGTATACAATACACAGATTTACTAACACAACCTTAGTTAGATAAACCTTGATTAAGAGGAAGACAAATTTCATGTGGTCTCATCAGGTATTGATAGTTGAGAGTGAATACTTTTTTATCGCATTTATTTGAACAATAATCGCCCAGTGGTCGAATTTCGACCAGCTTTATTGTTTAATTTCAAATACAACATAAAAATTTCACTTTCTCTGATTACCACAACAAAAAAGTGCTAACATCGGACCCAGAGCTAAAGCAAAAAATTTTGGGAGCGAAGCTAACAAAAAAAACTTTTGCTTCGAGGCCCTGTAGGCAGGTCGAAGAATATATTGCCAGATCAGAACAAAGTACAGTTTTGAAATATTGTATCAAGCATGCAGAAACATTTTATTTGTAGTTATTAAAAACTGTGAGGTTCTTAGAAAAATTTAATTCGTTGCAAAGGAAACGAAAATTTCTGACTTCAAAAATTCCCTACATTTAGCTAATTTTTGAAAATCTGTCCTTTTTTCCCTACACTGCAAATTTGAGGTCGATTTTCCCTACATGTAGCCTCTTTTCCCTACACTTGGCATCACTGCCGTATGTTTTTGAGCGATATTGGTAGTATTGGGAACGGCTTGAACATAGAGCTGTAGTGATGGCTAGACAAGGTCATCAAGTGGACACAGATAACCTTGGTATAACCTAACTTAACTTAACTTAAATTAACTTGGATTGACTTGACCTGACTTGAGTTGACTTGATTTGCGTTGAGTTGACTTGACTTTGGTTAACTATTAAGCCGGAATTACAATAGCGCTGTGGCTGTGGCAGCGACTGTTTTTCGAAATCAGCTGATTTTTAGAAACTACGGTTAGCAATGAAGCGGCACATAATACAGCAGAGGAAGCTGGTAGCACCGCTCCGTTTAGCCCAAATTCTAAATTCGCTGCCGCTGCCTTGAATCGCAGCCAGAAGATGGTGTTGATGTAACTTATGTCTGTTTCCGTACTATCCAATGTAATATATTTTTACTAATTTTGTGTTTCCGTACTTTGATGCCAGCAAGCGGGAGAGAATTTAATTTTTACTCAATTGATATCCACTAGCAAATATTGCTGGCGGAATGAAAAAGCAAAGAAGAAGAAAGAGCAGAGGAAAAAATGAAACAAGATTGATTATTTTAATTGAAAACAGTGGGCATGAAAATGGTGAGTAAATTTATGTCACCACGTGTCCAAGGTAAAAGGAAACAGACCTAATATATAAAGAAGTCACTGCCAAATACTGCGAACGCTCTATTGTGTTTGGTCTGGCAGTCACTGCTCATATTAGACGCATCAGCTGCTGAGCAGCAGGTTCGAAAATTGAATTTTGGATAAAAAATTTTTCAAGATTACCCACATAGATAGCTACATATGGGCATACATACATACGTTTCAAGTTCATTAAGCAGTTATGACATACCAGTTGGTAAATTCAACCTTCGCGCATGAATGAAAACAGTTAATAATTCGAATCAAGTCCACTACCTGTTGGAAGAATGCAAGAAGAGTATATGGAAAAGTGCTGCAATCTGCCCCTGCCTCTGCCCTCTTGGAACACAATGGACCTTATCGTTGCGCTGTTTTTACTGCTTTATTTAAATGTTTGTGCAGCCCAACAATGTTGGTCATTTGTCATGCGTGACTGCCGCTTTTAAACGTTTCAATTAGAAATGGAAGTTATTTAAGTAACAAACAATTGAGATGCAGTTTTATGCCCAGTTTCGAATAAGCCATGTCGGATCGAATATATATAAATGTTCGAACCAATAATGACTTTCTCTATATATGTATCTATTTTCCTTTGGTAATTTTCTGTTAAATTTGCATGTGAAATGAGCGGTAGGCGCATAAGCTAATTCAGAAATTTCCAATGTATGTTGTTATTGTAATTGGTAGAGTGTAATGTCAAAATGATATTTCGCCTTGGTTGAAATCTGAATTCGTTTGGAACTCGCCCATTCCTATTGACCATGATATGAATTCACTTTGATTTTGACATTACAGTCTACCTTTCGAAATAAAAAACAATTTTTTGAATTCGCCGCTGCACCTACCTTCCTTCAGCTGTTTTGTTAATCCGCAATACTTGCCGTCAGGGTAAAATTTGAATCGAATTAATTGTTGCGGTAATCGGGATTATCGCTGTCGTCTGACAAGCCTCATGTTAGTAAATACAAATAGCAGCAATATTTGCAACTGGCTATAACTAAAAACACCATCAACTATTTTTGTTTTTATAAGTACAACCCATTTATAAAAAAGCATTATGATTGCAATTATAATGTGTAAAACGTTCACTATTGTGTATGCGTTTGTATAATTTTTTTTTTTTAATGAACTCTAATAGCTCATCACAGTTGACCGCACTGCCACACTGTGGCAGCACAATTATGTATTGCTTTAGTAAAAAAAAAATCCAAAAAAAAAAATAAATTAGTTTTTAATAATTTAGTTTCACTATTTTTGGTCTATAAAAGCTTGAGCGCATTTTCACATAAAAGTTATTTGTTGTTTGCAAGTGAAATTCATCGGATTAAAATATTTCATTAATTCATCATCATTTATTGCCTGCTAAATACTTAACTGGAAAATGTTAAAATTTAAATTAACTATAGTTATATCCTATTTTTATTTAGTTGCGTGTGTCAGTGTGAGTTTTTTCCAATAAAAACTATGAAATTTAAAGAACAAATTTGTTTTTATGAACAAGTGTTAACACATATCGTCGCTATAGAAGAAAAAAGACGCAAACTGTTTTGTTGAGGAAGAAAGACGCAAACTTTGTTTCTTTCAAAGAAAGACGCATTAAAAATATTTTTCGAAAGAAAGACTTTATTTTTTTTGATAACGAAGAAAGACGCTTTATTTTTTTTTACAGAAAGACGCATTTAAATATTTTTTAGGAAAGAAAGACGTATTCGGTTTTTAATTTTTCTTTGTCAATATTAATGCTAATGCGTCTTTCTTCGTCGAAATCTATATTATTAATACGCTAACATAAATTTTGTTCCATCTTCTCCGTCGAAACTACTGAACCGATTTTAAAACTAAGCACACCATTAGAAAGGTATTGCTCTCAAATAGAACTGCGCCAATTTTCATGAAAATTGGTTGGAAAATGCGTCCACAATCGTCGTTGGAAAATTGCTGTGTGGTTGTTGTTGCATGCTTTTGCACACAACAGAGCTGTCTCAATGCGCAAGCATATGTAGCTGACTTTGTACGTTTTCACCAAACTTAACATGCAATTCTGAACATGTTTGGCTGGATGTGGTGTGTAGTTTCAAAGAAGTAGAAACCTAAAAAGTTAGCAAAAGCACTACAACAAAAACATAAGGTCAAGTAATAAGAAGGATAAGAAAGAATAAGTAGGAAAGAAATTAAGGAAAGAAAAGAGCAAAAATAGAAAGAAAGAAGTAGGTAGAAGAATTATGAAAACGATTAACGACAACAACACCAACAACAAAAACAACAAGAGAGTAGCAGTAACAGTAACAACAAAAGGAGCAGCATCAACAGGAACAACAACAAAACAGTAACAGTGACAATAACAACAAACAGTTATACAAAAACTATAGGTTCACCTTAGTCATAAGTAAACATCTAGAAAAACTGTCGAGTTTCGACAGTAGGCAGCACTCTAGTATTTTATAATGCGTCTAACTTCGTCGACATGTTTTGTAAAGCGTCTTTCTTCCCCGAAATATTTTTAATGCGCCTTTCTTCGTCGACAAATTACTGACATGCGTCTTTCTTCTTCCGGAGCGACGATATATTACACTGTGCTACACCAAAAAAATGCAGGGGCTCTCACATGGTTTTTTGATTTCATCATGGCCCATAAAACACTACCTCATTTGCGGTTTTTCCCCATCACTTCGTTTTTAAATTTTTTGAGTACAAATATAATACAACTCTGAAATTATTGAAATTACAACTTCGAGATGCTATAACTTTCTTGTTTCTTGATCGAATTCAATTTTTTTCTTTTATTCGAAAGATGCTACTTTTACCTTTCCAACAAGCAAAATAGTTTGCAAATCGACCTAAAAATGACCAAGTTTTGGTCCTTTATTCCAAAAAAAAAAATAAAATATTTCTAAAAATATTGGTTTTCGGCACGTTTTTATTGGATTTTGAAGTTACAAACAATGGGTTTTAAACCTTTATAACAAAATACATAAAATCAGCTTTCCAAAAAGCAAAAGTAAATTAAAATTGATTTAAAATTACGGTAGTAGTGTTTCATAAAGTGAGTAGGCCTTGTTTTTTTTTTTTTTTTTTTTTTTTTTTTTTGTTTTTATACCTTTCATGAGAATGAAATGGTATTATAACTTTGTGCCAAAAAATTTTTGTCGAAAGTACCAGAAGGAAGCGTGGGGGACCCGCCAAAATATATACCGATATGATCAGAATCACGAGCTGAGTCGATTAAGCCATGTCCGTCTGTCCGTCCGTCCGTCTGTGTGAACGCAAACTAGTCCCTCAGTTTTTGAGATATCTGAATGAAATTTGGAATACAGGTAGGTTGTTATATGCAGCTGATCATTTGTCGGAATCGGCCGAATCGGACCACTATAACATATAGAAAACAACCGATTATTCAGATATACATATATGAAAATTTTGGGGTGTAATTTCTGCATAGCTTCCCCATTTAAACAGCTAAGGACATGAAACTTTGAAGTATTTGTACCCATATTGGCCTAAACAAGGTTACCGAAAATTGTAAAGATCGGACCACTATAACATATAGTTCCCCTACAACCGATTGTTCAGATATACACATTTTGTTGTATAACTCCTCCATTTTAACAGCTAACGGCGTGAAACTTTGAAATATTTGTACCCATATTGGCCTAAACAAGGTTACCGAAAATTGTAAAGATCGGACCACTATAACATATAGTTCCCCTACAACCGATTGTTCAGATATGGACATTTTGGGGTATAACTTCTCAATTTTAACAGATAATGACATGAAACTTTGAAGTATTTTTACCAATATCGGCCGAAATAGAGTTACCGAAAATTGTCAAGATCGGACCATTGTAACATATAGCTCCCATACAACCGATTGTTCAAATGTACACATTTTGTCGTATAACTCCTCCATTTAAATAGCTCAGACACCATTTTTTCTAATAAATCCTTCCATAAATAACCCACACAATTGAAATTATAAATTATACGTACTAAATCAGGCTATGTACATACATGCATAGGTAACTTTTCATTTCCCCACTCATGAAAGGTATGAAGTCTTCGGTACGGCCGAAGGCAGCCGCGCTTTTACTTGTTTGGATTAACTAAGGGAATATTTATAGTATTTTTTTCAAAACTACAAACGATGTACGTGGAGCTCAATCCTTTTGTTTGTAGTGTAGGCTAATTGCTCGGCTGTCCCATTCGCAGAAATAGCATGGATACTTCGTATTTCCACCCTGAATACCATTTAAAATATTGAGTACCTTGAAGTCAGCTACAATTAGCCATACTGTCATATGATTCTTTAATATCGGTAGCGTATGCCAGTGGGACTGATGGATATATGCCAGTGTTGTGTAAAAGCACAGCCTTCAAACCTTAAAAATTAAATGAAACCTGAATATGCAATTACATAACAAACATTTCAAGTGTACTTTTTGTTGAACCGTCGATGAATAGACGCCAATCTCTTGGGAAAAAATTTAAAGTAGGTAAACTGACCAATTCTGACAAGTAACAAAGAGCACACTCAGATCGCTCTATACTCAGTTTTGTGAAAGTTCGTACCTACTTTGTATGCAAATATTAATCTATAAAAAAAAAAAATTTAAAACACAAAAATAAAGGCTTACTCACTTTATGAAACACTACTACCGTAATTTTGAATCAATTTTAATTTACTTTTGCTTTTTGGAAAGCTGATTTTATGTATTTTGTTATAAAGGTTTAAAACCCATTGTTTGTAACTTCAAAATCCAATAAAAACGTGCCGAAAACCAATATTTTTAGAAAAATTTTATTTTTTTTTTTGGAATAAAGGACCAAAACTTGGTAATTTTTAGGTCGATTTGCAAACTATTTTGCTTGTTTGAAAGGTAAAAGTAGCATCTTTCAAATAAAAGAAAAAAAATTGAATTCGATCAAGAAACAAGAAAGTTATAGCATCTCGAAGTTGTAATTTCAATAATTTCAGAGTTGTATTATATTTGTACTCAAAAAATTTAAAAACGAAGTGATGGGGAAAAACCGCAAATAAGGTAGTGTTTTATGGGCCATGACGAAATCAAAGAACTATGTGAGAGCCCCTGCATATTTTTTTTTTCTGATTTTGTAGCACTGTGTTATTATTTGTTGTTTTCTTCACAGCGTTCTTTTGCGGCAGTGAAAATTGATTGTAAGCAACCACCACAATTAGTGGTAAGCGATTTAGATACATTATAATCCCTGCAAGAACTGTGCAGGTCATTTGACCGGTCATATGACCGGCAGGCATGACCAAAAGTTTTGGGATATTTCCTATCACATTCTTCAGGCCATCGGGAACTTTTGTGACCGTTTCATTCATCACGTTCCCGTATGTGTATTTTCAAATTCCATTCTATCCTTATCTATCTCATTGGTTTTGAACTTGGCTAAAAACACATACGAGTGCAAATGTGTTGGTAATATTATATTTTTGTAATAGTGTTAGTACTTTCGGTCACACAATTCTAGCAGGGATAATTTACTAAAATAATATAGAAGTGTGTAAAACAACAACAAGAACAAGTAAGAAGTCAGAGTTCATAAAAGCGATCATAAGATACTCTGCTGTGAATTTGAAAATGGAAAATAAAACTGCTATCTTCTAAGAAACATTCGTTAGGCCAACCAGCAACATTGTCAATCAAATTCGGAAAAACCTCGGCGATCACTGAGAGGTGGTTACGCTGAAATTGATGATTGGTGAACACATACGCGGGATAACACATTAAAACACCGAAACATTGGCGTACTGATTGCGTGTTTCGCACAGCATTTTTGCTGGCTGTGAGAGTCTGGAAATGCTCTCGCTCGTCAGAGTGCACAGCAACAATTGCACGGTGAACATCAATGTTGCTGGTTGGTGCAACCACGATATTAGAGGGACACAAACTTGGCCTATTTAGTAAAGAGAACATTTTCTTTATGTATATGAGAATTTATATACCTATAGACAGATATCTGCCTCTTTAATTTTATTCAATCCTCAGGATCCATCACTATGTTGCAAAGATGGTGACCGCGATCAGACCATAGACAAATGTGCCCAACGTATGGGTATGACCGAGCAGAGCAAAAATGGACCACCAACAATAGAAGCGGCAACAGTAAGTAGAACAATTTATGTATATGTACATATATATGCACTAAAATCTTTCACCTCCACTAAATATATTGGCATTTAAAAAAGTTCTATACATTCAAAAATTAGTGGAGCTGAAAATTTAGTCCACTTTGCCACATACATATGTATGTAGGTATGTATAACTAACAGCTTGAGAGTACATATATTAAATTTCCTCAGTGCTTCGCCGAATGCATCCTCAAAGAAGCGAATTATATGACACAACCGGAGAAGCTAAACTACAAAGCCATCCAGACACATTTACAATCCAAATACAGCAACGACACCATTTATGTGGAAACTATGATCAATGCATATATCACTTGTGAGCCATTTGTACAACAAAAAATCGAAATACTCAAACAAATGCCACTGGGCGGTGGCGCGGCTGCATTGCGTCGCGGCTGCAGTCCATTCGCCGGCATGATGCTCGGCTGTACGTATATGGAATATTTTAAAAATTGTCCAATGCATCGCTGGACCGAGAATGCGCAGTGTGCTTTGGCGAAACAATTTGTAACGCAATGCGGAATGGCTGCTTAACCCTTAGATAACACGTAGACAAATTTGTGGAAGAAATGGGTGTTTGAAATAAATAAATACATAAATACATACATATGTACATGCAATAAGTATCTCTATTCGAAAATATCTACATACATGCATACATTTAAATATAGTTAATTGTGTTAAAAAACAAATTTTAAATATTTAATTTTTCAGCTAAATTAAGATGAAAGTCTTCCGGCAGGGCAAATGCATGTACAAAGTCCTCACGATGCTTTCGCAGAAAACGCAACAAAGTCTTCTCAACTTCAAGTGTGTGCTCATGATCCTCCATATAACGTTCCAGATATTCCTTGCGTTCTCTGCGCTCCATATCTGGATGCTAGAGATTAAATTAAAAAAAAAAAAACGGGAAAACAGATTTTCAAAACTATGCTTACCTCAAGCATAGCATTTTTAACCGCATCCATTGTTAGCGCATTTATTTTAAGACGCAACTCATCATAATTCGAATGCATGAGTAGCTCAGTCCATGGCTGCTCGAAGAAATCAACAAAGCTGGGGATCTCATTCAAATACCAACGCGAATATAAATTATTCAGCAATGACTCATGTTGACCCACAAAATATTGCAAATGATCGAATGTGCGTTTCTGTATGTATGCAAAGCAGATAAAAGAATTAATAAAATTGTGTCATTAACTAGATATACATACATATGTACATATGTTTGTTCTTAAATCACAAAAAATGGATTTTCCAAACCTTTTAAAACCACAACGCAACTTACGTCTTTTGTTACACAAGTAATTTCCTCGGCGACGCCACGATCATTGAGGCGTACACGTGAGAAATTGCCATTATCATACGTAACAAGCGAGATGCAGTAATTGTTGTCTAAATGATTTGCCAAATAACGCTTCGGCAAAATAACTTTGACCATATAATGACCTAACGGTAACTGCGCTTGAAAATAGACAGCTTTTGAAAATTTCACCGAATATTCTGTATCTTCGTCCTCATTCAATTGGAGGCAATAAATTAACTGGAAGGAGAGAGATTTGGGAATCTTTTACAAAAAATCATGTACGCATAAAATGAAGGAATAATTAAGCAATGAAATACAACAGAGAATGGCAATCTAGTTACATACATGTATGGATGGGTGGTTAAAAAGGAGGAATATTCAGCTGTTATAGGTTAAATCTCAATACATATACATATATGTATGTATAAGTCGAAATAGATAATAGATGACCCACTAATGACACATAATGAGACAAAACTTAAGTCTATGTCTACACTCAGGGAAAAACAGCATTTTAAAATGAAAAATAAATTTTTGTTTTCAAAATGCACGTTTTAAACCAAACCATTTTTATTTTAACAATGAAAAATTAAATTTTTCAATTAAGAATGAAATCTTTTAAGTAAAAATGCATTTTGCATTTAAAAAAAAACCTTACTTAAATTAAAAATGAAAATGAATGTTGATTCAAAAACTCGCTCTTTGTTCAAAATTTTTTTGTGAGAAAATATTTTCTTGTGAGAAATCCGACAAAAACAATAATGAGAATTGATTTTTTTATTTTGTTTTTAGTAAAAACTTTTTACAATGTTTCATATAATTCATGGAAAAGGGAAATATAAATAGGTTACTACAATTCAATATCTATATATTAATAGGCTAAAAATTTTTCCATACAAACAATTGCCAGGCTGTTTAGCACATTTAACATACTCATATCCACATAAAATTGATATGGATGTGTTCGTATGAGTCAGGAGCAGTGCATAGGCATATAATTTTTTCTATAAATTATTTAATTTCTTTATAATTAATAAATAAAGTTTTTAGTTAAGAGAAATACATATCGTAAACGTGTTTACAAATATCGTAAACACAGTTGAAGAGTCGCTTTAATTTAAAAGCGCTCTCTATTTTATATGCATTGGACCAGTTTACGCTCAGATCAAAATCAACGCGGCCAAATATCTCCTATTGCTTTTCCATTAAAGCGAAAAATGAGAGAGAGTGCGGGAGAGCACACTGAGTAATTTTAATTTTGACCAAGGCATATCTAACAGGTAGGCTCGGCGTTGAATTGAAAAACTTCTTTTTTTATTTACAAAGGTAGAGTCTAATGTCAAAATCAAAGCGAATTCACATCATGGCCAATAGGAATGGACGAGCCCCAAGCGAATTCAGATTTTAACGACGGCGAAATATCATTTTGACATTACACTCTACCAATTACAATAACAAAATACATGGGAAATTTCTGAATTCACCACCGGGCCTACCTTTCTAGATCTGCCTTGATTTTGACCATGATTTCGCGTCGGACCGTGATCAAAAGGGCAAATCAGTGTTGCGGTACAACTGGAATTTGGAAAGTGTTGCTTATCTCCGCGAAAAGGAATATTTTTGTACCAATACAAAGTTGAAAAAATAAATTGCATGGTCGAATTTCGAGCACCGGCGATACTAGTAATGTTTAATGTTGAATGAATTTCAGGTTGATGTCATGGTTTGAATACGGAGGGGAATATAAAATAAAGAAGAAAAAGGAGAATAAGAAATAAAGATAGCAAACAGTTAAGGCGAAGTAGTAAAGAAGAGGAGAACAAGCGGAGGCTACATTTTTGTAGTTGGGAATCGGATTGAGAGAAGATGAAGAGAGTGCCGTTGGATATAATTTCGAATCCGGAAGAGAAAATGATATAGAGAACACTGCAGCGTTTTTTTTCTCATAGTGCTTAAAATAAAAATAAACATTTGTAAATTTAAAATGTTTTTTCTTGATTTAAAAATTTTACAATGGACATAAATGTTGGTATTTACACCAATTTAAATATGTTTTTGCCTATTTTAAGCACGTTTTCATATGCTTTTATAATTTTTACCCCTGAGTGTAGAGATAAATCTTTAGATCATAGAATAGTGCGAAAAAGCCTATAGAATATATTTTTTTTATCATACCTTTGATGCCACTTCCTCCTCTGCCACATGTTTGTATTGATGATTTGGTGTATTTCTCAGTCGAATGAAATTACCAATGGCATAGATGTTTGGGTCGCTGGTACGATAGTTTTCATCGATTAAAACCGATGTGCCATCAATTTCAATGCCACTTTGTGTTATTACTAAACGGGAATATATGTATGTATGGATAATTAGTTATGTAAAGTCAGATATTAAAATTAAGATGATAATAGGTTTGTTTCTTATTAAACTAGCAGCTAGATGTTAATTGAGCAAGACGGCAGGAATTGCGCTCATAAAGAGCGAAACGAACAGATAATCAAGAAAGGGAAAAATAGTAAAAATTAGCGATTAATAATTTGAATGCTATTTTTTACTGTTAATGGTTATTTTTTCTAAAAAAAAAATTTATTTTCATTATTTCTATTTCAAAAATTCATCAAATTTCAAAGGTAATAAAATCAAAAGTATTCTTTAGTTTATTTTTTCAACAGCTGTTTCTTACTTTGACAGAAAATCATTTCAGCTAATGAAAATTTTACTAGCTGAAATTTGGAGCTGTCTATGGCTCTCTTCTGCTAGTTTTTTGACTCAAGAAACGATTTGCCAGCCGAAACTTGGCTAACTATTCATAACTAGCTAATAATAAACGAACCTAATGTCACACTCACATTGCTGTATTTCTCCGCCGATATCGTCGCAATGAAAACTGATCAACAAATCACAAGGTAATGTCATATGATTTCCATCACGATAATGCTCGAACACGACATGCGATGTGATTTCTTCATTCGCATAGTAAATAATTTTTTTCATTAACCATTGAGTTTCCAATTTAACACCCAAATCCTCCACCATCTGCTGCAGAATCAGCTCAAGATTTAAATCAATATTACTGAAATTATATTTATTGTAATCTTCTTGTAATTTCGAATTCCATGGCACAACCAATGTTATGGATTGTGGCGTAACTTTATGTGTAATCAGAAAATTAATACATTCAAAAGTATTCAAATGTGCACCAAATACGATTATGTGAATATCATTGGCATTACGGTCCGTGTTGATGGCTGCAATCTTGTGGTAAAGCTTAATTTTGTCGAAACGTTCATTGATGTGCATGTAGTTTATTGGCAGTGAGTCAGTGTGCGACACAGTTGCTGGTAAACCAAAACGTTCGGGGAGCGACAAGATCAAGTTTTGATAGTAAAGCACGCAACCGTTGGTTAATTCAACAGTGCGTTTTTCTCTGTCGGAAGAGGTGAAATTTTTTTGTTTAATAGGTACTTCGGAATCGAAACTTCAACTTGCCTATTAATCCGCTCTACCCCAGCACTAACGAAGCAGAAATATTTACGAAAATCCATGCAAAGCGTCGTATCTCTTAAAAAACTATTAACATTTTCAAAATTTATATAACAATCCGCTTGGTTTTCGCAAACATCACACGTAAAGCTGTTGTCGTAAGCACCCTCCACCACACCCGTCTGTGCAATGATCGTTACACGAAAGCGCGGCTGACAACAATGGCCATTTCGAGTGCTGGAAAAAGTTAAGCAGTAACAATTTATTTATTCAAAAGCAGTAACAATTATTTTATTCAAAATTCACAATAA
Source organism: Urophora cardui (assembly GCA_960531455.1). Lineage (NCBI taxonomy): Eukaryota > Metazoa > Arthropoda > Insecta > Diptera > Tephritidae > Urophora > Urophora cardui. Next base: position 126,425,343 of record OY482670.1, on the reverse strand, counting down.
AAAATACCTTGCTTTTGTAAAGTTAAAGAGAAGACAGCGAAGTAGAGCACGAGTCATGCTGCTGAAACCGATGACAATGATTGGCTTGGAATTTTCGAATAATTTTGATGGCAACAGATTGTGGTAGTAGATGGCAAAGTTATTCCCATTTTCATCAAGTTTTCCTTCGCTGCACTGTGACGGAGATTTTAGAAAGTCTTTGCGGTGGATTTTTGCAATGCATTTTGGCTCGATAGGTTGCATTTGTTTGACTAAGTCATTGGTAAGCGGTATCGTATTGTTCTATATGTATGTTTAGTATGTATTTGAAAAATAAAATTATTAATATTATGAATTTTAACTGATAAACGCAATACACATACCCACAGAGCATCCCACATAGCATTTTATGAATTTTTTTTTAATCATATTCCAGTCTTTTTCGATCCCTGTGCACGTTTAAAATAATGGAAAATGCGCTCATTTTCTGATCATAAAGGAGCCTCTAGTCTGTAGAAAATGGTACCCTGCGTCCAAATCTTCTTAGGGAGTCATTTTCGAGACTTATTTTAATCGTATTTTAATCATTTTCGAGTCCCTTTCGATTTTATTTCTTTCGATTTTTAATCCTATTTTGGTCATTTTTGAATCGTTTTTGAATCTTTTTGGGGTAATTTTTCTTCGTTTTTCTGATAGCTTTCGATTGGATTTCCAATCTTTTTTGGGTAATTTTCGAATTTTTTTTGGGTCGTTTTTCAGTAACTTTCTGATCAATTTCTAATCATTTTCTAATACTTTTCTACTCATTTTCCTATCATTTTTGGGTCAGTTGACAACCGCATATCTTTTCCATCTTCTATCCTTATACATATTCTACCTTTAGCCTTACCTTTACCAATATAGCAAAAAGAACTTCCACGGTCACACTCAGTCCATATTTTGGTTTGAAATTTTTTAAACAGATTTTTAGCCTACAATAATATTAAGCAAATAAGGGGTTAAGAATCTTAACTTAAGATAATAAAATTTCAATCCATAAATGAATTCCTATGAAAATGCATATGCGCATTTTGGCACTCTCACACTCAGCAAAAAACGCACGTAAATCTGACTATTTACACCTTGATTTGACTATTTTTACCAATGGTTTTGCGCCTAGGATGAAAATAGTGATTCTGACTACGTTGCACTTCATAACATCATAATAAATATTAAGTAGTAAAAATGAAAATTAACCATACTCGACTTGAAGTGTTCTCATAGTAAAAACAACTATGAAAAATAGTTGTCCTAAATATGTTGAAAAATGCAGCATACTCAAATTGAATATTTTATAGTCAAGTTAAAGTTACAACATAGTTGTTTTAAAAAATGTTCATATTGAAGCTGACTATGACATATTCTTAAGTTTACTATGATTCATATTGAAGTTCAATATGTTTTTATTCAATTCTAAGAGACAGCGTATTTGTTTTAAATATATTTCATATTGAATTTAACTATGTGTCTAAACTTTGTGTGTACATATGCACATACATTCATATGTATACATATGTGTTTTTTAAACCCTTTTATGTATTCACGGGGGGGGAGCGCTGTAGCTCCAAGGTTCGGCGAGAGTGCCAACCTCTGGGATATGAAAAATGGCTTTAAATAAGTCAACTCATTTCCCTTGTGGAAAATGAGTTATATTTGAGTTGATCAATCATGCTATATAGCTCGAACAATGTATAAACCATCTAAGAGTTACGGAAATTTGAAAAGCCGCATTCTTTTTTACTGTGCTAAATATTTAAGTTTACTATGAATCATATTGAAGTTCAAGCATCAACAGTAGTTAAAATAAATATGTTTCAACTTGAAGACGACTATTGCAAATTTTATAATGACAGGTGTTAATACTTGTCCAGTTGGATTAGTATTTACTAGCCAACTCAAAGTTTTTCATATTCAAGTTGAATATCTTCCATACTTGAACGGTTGAAATAATACGTTTATATTCAGATTAAGTTGTTTCATAGTCATATTTCCGTGTTTTCATAGTAAAAAAGCGAATAGTAAAGCTGAATATTTTCATAGTCATTTTTACGATGCGGGTTTTCTCTGAGTGCATATACGGCAACACGGAAGACATGCATCCATGTTCCTGCTCTACAACATTCGGAACCATTAATACCGAAATCTAATATAAAATTCTCTGATTTTTTTTTTTTGAAAAATGATAGCTTTATGTGCTAGGCTTGCTAAGGAATATTTCTTTTTTTTTCCTTAAAAAGCAAAGTAATCGATTACATTCCGATCTTTAGCATGATCAATTTGTGATAATATATTTTTTTAATCACCAAAAGGGACTGAGTTAGGTGATTTTTATATGACAAAAATTAAAACCAATTTTCAATCGATGGTCTGACTCGTTTTCCAGTCATCTTTTAATCGTCAAAGTGATAAATTCTTTTTTTAATCAGCAAAGGGGATCGAAAAAGGCTCAAAAGAAAACTTAAAAGAAAAAAAATTATTTCGAAGGTTTCTTTGACGAACAAGGAAACTAGTACTCAGGTGCTCAAGAAAAATCGGATGAACAACCCCACAACTAATTACATCAAAAATAAAAGAGAGTGGAAGAATAGTCCTTCTAGTCTGTAAGATTGATTAATACTATGCATCTATCATTATACAAAGGCACTAGTTCGCTAAACTGGACAAAGCTCATTTTTCTATGAATTTATACTCACCCTAATTGGTTTCATATGATAAAACTCCCAAAAACCCGTTGCGCTTGATATATGATGAAATATTGTATCCGATTGCCAAATATAACATGGATGTAAGCGTAATAAGACAATCTCTCCCGGAATCTGTTTGAAATTCATTTCACTGTTTAGAAAATTATATTTATAATCGAGTTCGCTTTGCCTGTAAAAGGGTCGAACTATGACGAAACCAACAATCGTTGCAAACTCCATGGGTCGCTGCGAGTCGCCACAACGTATCGTTAAAAAGTGATATTCACTATTTGCATTGTTAAATACATCCCATAACACATTATTGATGAGCGTTGATTCGGCTATTCCCTCTGCGGCCATATCGTTTGTAGAGAGCGAAGCGGAAGATACTTGGTAAGTTGTAGAGGCGCGTTTATTAAACATTGCTATGGAGTTTTCAATTATTCTTTCAATGCTCTCAATATCTTCGGGTAATGCATTCATGACACCAATATAACCAAATATTGTGCTCCGATCGATAACAAATACATGATCAGCGATTTTGCAATCAGGGCGTGGAGCAAGATTCTACAAATGCACAGGAATTGAAAGAGAGAAGTTGCAAAATCACAATCGAGTCAAAAGTTGATTCGCACCTCGACTGCACAATCGAGATGTTGTTACAATTGTTTCAAGTCGGCGGTTGTTTCGATTAGTGATGGGCGAGTTCGAGAAGTTTAAGCGATTGCTTTGAAAGTGAGAGAAATCGTTGGCGAGTTCGAGAAGTTTTATAGGGCCCTTACATGATCAAATCATTTGATCAAATCGCGTGTCTGTGTAATTTGACGGTTTGACATACACACATCAAATCGGCATCAAATTTCATGCTACCTTTCTATTAATTTACAAGGGAAATTGTTAAAATATAAGCGATTGGAAGCGCAATTAACAATATTTGAGTTTTTAAAACACCATAATTATCACTTTTTTGTCCCGATCCAAATTTAATTGTCTTTTTAATTTAATTTTGCGCACTTGCCTACTCACACGTTTGTTTACATTTGAAATTTGATCAAATGGTTGCAACACACGTCAAATGCTAATTTCGCACTGAAATTTGATCAAACAGCAACTTACACGCATCCACAACGCACGTCAAATAGCCATCCAATTTGATGGAAAACAAAAATTTTTGATTTCGGTCAAATCGGCATCAAACACGTACGTGTGAAAAACACATAGACAATTTTACTACCACAGATGCACGATTTGATCAAATATTTGACCGTGTAAGGGCCCTATTAGCAAATGCTTCGATTGACGGCTATTCGTGCACTCAAAATAATATTTCGTAAATATTACGAAATCTTTCGTACATATTACGAAATTCTTTCGTAAAATTGAGCAACGAATGGTTTCGTAAATAGTACGAAAGCTATTTCGTACTATTTACGAAATACTTTCGTAGTATTTACGAAATACTTTCGTATATTTACGAAATGTTTCGTATATTTACGAAATACTTTCGTAGTATTTACGAAATACTTTCGTATATTTACGAGGGCTTTCGTACTATTTACGAAATACTTTCGTACTTTTGAGCAACGAAAGATTTCGTAAATATTACGAAACCGCTTTCGTACATTTACGAAGGCTGTTAGAGCTGTCAAATTGTTGTACAATTGACCAAATTATTTTTTAGCTTAACGTTAAAAAACCGTAATTATTACATACACATATATATGTACATATGATGTATATTTCAACGAAATTTGAAAACTTTTTAGAAATATGTATATCAATAAAATAATGCTAAGAGAAAGATTTTTATTTCTTATAAATAAGTTTAGATAATGTCATTTTAATTTTAAATATCTACTAAAATTAATTTATTCAATTAATTTAAAAGTTTTATATTTATTTTAATATTTTACATTTATATTAATATTAATTTTAGTAACTAATAAAATAAGAGATACTTATTGCTTATACTCGTACGTGTTCTGACAAACATAGGAAACTTTGGAAAACGCAATTTGCAAATGTGGACGTCGTTCCGATCCCCTTAAATAGATAACCCTGTGAAAAAGAAAGCAAAAAAGAAAAAGAAAAATAAAAAGAAAAAAAAGAAAAAAAGAAAAAGAAAAAAGAAAAATAAAAATTAAGACTAAGACAAAGAAAAATAAAAATAAAAAGAAAAATTGACTAAGATAAAGATAAACATAAAGATAAAGGTAAGATAAAGATAAAGATAAAGATAAAGGGAACCTACTTAAAACTTTAAAATTCAAGCAGCTACCCTCGGAGAAAAAATAAAAAAAATTTTATTTTTATAATGCACGTATTAAACCAGATCGTTTTCATTTTAAAAATGAAAATTTGTAAATTTAAAATGAAACTTTTGAAATAAAAATGTATTTTGGATTAAATAGAATCATTTTTAAATTAAAAATTAAAATGAAGGGAATAAAAGCGCAATTTTAGGTTAAAAACTCATTGGGCTTGAATTAAAAATAAACATTTTTAAATTTAAATGTTTTTTCTTAATTTTACAATTTTACAATGAACCTTTTAAAAAATAAAAATGGTCGTATCTACATCACTTTCAAAAACGTGTTTGCCCATTTTAAGCACGTTTTCATATGTTTTTAAAATGTTTTTCTCTGAGTGTAGAAATATATCTTTATATTATTTTATTAAGTATTTATTTAGGAAAATAGATAAGACCGAAAAGAAGTAAAGTAAATGCAACTAATGTACTCACCCTTAAGTTTAATCAAGTTGGAAAATATCACAGTTTATTTTATATATCAATATTGTCTTTTTATATACAATGCATTATTCTTTTATACATTATTGCATTACACACTTACTACTTAAAATAATTTTTGATATTATTGCACCGACTCAACACTTTACAATGAAAGAAGACTTGTACGGTAAAATATTGTTGTACGAAAGTATTTCGTATATATTACGAAAGTATTTCGTAAATTAATTAAACCGTTGATAATGTTACGAAAGTATTTCGTAAATCTTTTAATCCTTTGATAATGTTACGAAAACTTTCGTAGAATATACGAAATTATTCGTGAAGATAATTTTAAGAAATTTTACGAAAGTGTTTCGTAATATTTACGAAATATTTCGTAATATATACGAAAAAAATATTAGAAAATGGTCTACGAAAGCCCTTTCGTAATATTTACGAAAGATTCGTAAAATTAGATTTTGTTGAGAAAAATGCTTTCGTAATATATACGAAACTTTCGTACATTTTACGAAACTCTAGACTACGAAAGTCTTTCGTAGTTGTTTTACGAAATTTTATTTTTAGTGTGACTGTATTCGAATGCGAATAAAAATCATCGAAAACAATCGATACGTTTGAGCAATCGAATAAAATATCTCGCACTAACCCATTACTAACTTGTATAAGTATTCACCACAAAGAAAGCATCCAGCATAGCAACACTCCTCGAAACGCCAGCAGCCTTACTCGGCAATGATATGAGACAATAATCACGCTCTGGATAAGCGGCAAAAGCAGACGCAATGAAACGCGATGCAAATCGTATATCCGTCGTTTTACTCAATCCCAACATTTTTATGGCAAACACATTTGAATAAGCGTCAAAGGGCAAGTCTACAGCGCTGGTATCAATCGATTCTCGCACATTGCATGAAATACATAAACGTTTACGAAAGACTTTATGATAGTGTTCGGTGCTGATTAGATCTGTTTCGAAAGAAATGGCGCAATAAAATGTATATGGAAAGATTTTTCGAACAACTAATACGCACGAGTTTCAATCAATTGCATTTTGCGTAGAAATTCCTCCCGTAAACGAAAGTATTCAACATCCGTCTCGCTTGCATCGTAATCCATTTGTGATCTGGCTGCTGCCACTGGACAGCTTGGACGTTTGCAGGTTAAATCTCTGTGTTGATATTTTTTTTGTTGCTTTCTAAGCTTTAAGAATCCAATCAGAAATTTGATAGTAAGTATTTTACCTGTTACATCTCACTGAATTTTTGGAAATCAATTTGTCCAAGTCTTGTTTATATATTTCATCAATTGTTTTTGATGTGAAGAGCGCAGAGCATGGCGTCTTTTTAATTTCGCTATATAGAAAAGGTTGAGTTATAAATATAATGAAATTATGGAATGATAACATAGATATAAGAAATCGGACTATACAACATCACTATCTTTTAACTTGGTATACTTAGAATGATAGGGAATCCAAAGGACAAGATTAGAAATAATCAAAAAAGAATGTACATTCCGAAGAGTTTTTACATTCTGTGGAAGAATTTGAAAGATGTCATTTGATCGGTTCATTTCGAAATCTATATATTAATAGGCTAACATTTTTCCCATACAAACAATTGCAAGGCTGTTTAGCACATTTAACATACTCATATCCACATAAAATTGATATGGATGTGTTCGTATGAGTCAGGAGCAGTGCATAGGCATATAATTTTTTCTATAAATTATTTAATTTCTTTATAATTAATAAATAAAGTTTTTAGTTAGGAGAAATACATATCGTAAACGTGTTTACAAATATCGTAAACACAGTTGAAGAGTCGCTTTAATTTAAAAGCGCTCTCTATTTTATATGCATTGGCCCAGTTTACGCTCAGATCAAAATCAACGCGGCCAAATATCTCCTATTGCTTTTCCATTAAAGCGAAAAATGAGAGAGATAGCGGGAGAGCACACTGAGTAATTTAAATTTTGACCAAGGCATATCTAACAGGTAGGCTCGGCGGCGAATTGAAAAACTTCTTTTTTTATTTACAAAGGTAGAGTGTAATGTCAAAATCAAAGCGAATTCACATCATGGCCAATAGGAATGGACGAGCCCCAAGCGAATTCAGATTTTAACCACGGCGAAATATCATTTTGACATTATACTCTACCAATTACAATAACAAAATACATGGGAAATTTCTGAATTCGCCACCGGGCCTACCTTCCTAGATCTGCCTTGATTTTGACCATGATTTCGCGTCGGACCGTGATCAAAAGGGCAAATCAGTGTTGCGGTACAACTGGAATTTGGAAAGTGTTGCTTATCTCCGCGAAAAGGAATAATTTTTGTACTAATAACAAGTTGAAAAAATAAATTGCATGGTCGAATTTCGAGCACCGGCGATACTAGTCATACTTAATACGCTAAGAAATCCGCGAAAAAATTCAATTGCTGTTGGAGCTCTCCAGCTTCCACGCAGAGATTTCTAATGTATGCAATTCAATTACCTTATTTAAGTCATCTATTCTTGATATTAAAAGCTCTAATTCTTAAAGTAAATCTTACAAATTATAGTTTGAAGCAAAAAGCATAAATTATAAAGCTCAGAACGTAATAATGAAAGATATCAGCTCAATTATAAAAGTACAAAAGTTTTAATGTTTCTATATAAAAGCTCAAAGTTCACATAATAAATGTGTAGTAGAGCTTTAAAGCTTTAAGCTTCGAGTTTTAGCGCAAGGTTTAAAACATTTTAACTTACGAAACATTTACTTCTTTCTCTAAAAATGGCTTCTCATTTGAAAATTTTAACATATTCCCAAAACCTTCGCATTCGAAGTTGTGCACCAGAGTTGAAATGTTGACATCATCATTCAGCCATATGAAGCCAGCCGTTTCATGTTTTAACTAAATATATGAACAAATTATATGGATCAATTTTTCTCTCTCTTAGGCGATCACCTATAGCAGGGCTGCTCACCTCATAGGCACTCAAAGTACAATTGTTTTTGTTTTGTTCCGAATCATAGGCACAGATACATATTTTCACTTCAAATATGAGAATAAAATTTTCTTTGCACTCCCATAAGCACTCAGATATAAAAAAATTTTATATGTATGTGCCTATGATTCATATTCAATGTCCCTGCAGTAAATTTGTTTCACTGCTGAAGGATCAGTGATGATTCTTTCTTGAATATTCATCACTGTCGTCATAACTCAGTATATTTTTATTTGTTCTTGTTTTTTTTTCTGAGGAAAGCAAACCATTCATATGAAAAATTCATCAGTCTTTATATGAAAGTATTCACTGATGCCTCCTCGTCATAGGTGATTCATTAAGGATTCATTGCGGATTTTTACTGCAGGGATGCAGAGCAAAGGCACTTTGCGTAGGAGCTCCAGCACTGCCGTAAGAAATCGAAATTTACAATAACAAATGTGTAATGAAAATAAAAATTCAAAAAATGAAAGCACTGTAAAAAATTTGTATTCAAAAAATTTTCATATCGTCGCTGCGCCAACAAATCCAGTTATATGCTTTTTTTCGATTTTTTTTATTACATATTTATTTAGCGCTCTCCGCTAGCCACATTTCTGCATTTCCCGTTTTCTGATATCCTTCCTAGGTTAGAAGCAGACCTGTTAAATTCCGATTAAAATTAATAATGATTAATTTTTTTGGATTTTTTAATTTTAATGATTACTTTAATTGTCTTACATTAACCGGACAATTAATAATCGATTAAATTAAAAAAATTGTAAAAAAAATCATGATTACTAACCATTAAAAAAATAATCGGAAATAATCATATAATCACAAAATTTTTTTTAATCGCGTGATTATTTTTAATTGCCCAATTATTTTTAATTGTATTATTAATTTTTATTGCTCAATTATTTTTAATTGTATGATTATTTTTAATTGCTCGATTATTTTTAATTGTGCGATTATTTCTTTTGATATGATTATTTTAAATTATTTTTGAAAATAGGTATGTGTAGATATGGTCATATATGTATATATGCATGTATGTGTGCGTGAATATGTGTATGGATGTATGTTTTTTTGTTTTTTTTTTAACAAGGAGGAAGCATCGAAAGCCTTTACCACGTCAGTGCGGGACTCTAACCGTACTAAACCTCCTACTGTCATCGTACCGAACCCCGCGGTACTACCGCCAGGCTACCGTTTGAGGTGGGTTGAGCACTAGGCTCGAAAGTCCGTAATAGTCGCGTTATTGCCTTCAGTCTGCCTTAAAATGTTTCACCCATTTATTTTTTATAAAAGTGGTCAGTGTTAGGTGGTCTGTGGAGACCAAAGCTCCGTACCACGCGCAATGATGCATGCAGGAAGCCGAGCTCCTGTACGTATCCGTTCCACTTGAGCTGGTAATTTTGCCTTGCTTTCTAGCATATGCTTCACGAACGACTCAGGTGTATAGTCTCCTCCAAATATTCTACGGAGCTTGTTTCTAGATTCGTAAAATCTTGCACAACCAAAGAATACGTGGTATGCATCGTCTATTGCTTGCCTCCCGCAGTGATCGCACGTTGGGTTCGACTCGTGCTTAAAGCAAAAGAGATTGGCCTTGAAACAACCGTGTCGAGATAGGAACTGCGTCAGGTAGAAATCGACTTCGCCGTGTGCTCGTTCCAACCAGCATCTCAAATCTGGTATACATCTATGGGTCCAGCGTCCCTTCGTCGAGTTACCCCATCTAAGCTGCCAGCTATGCATGCTTGCCTCTCTCGCAACGGAACGCTCGACATCGTTCTGTGCAATAATTGCAGCTTCTTTTGCTAAGTAGTAGGTCTATAGTCTATAACTGGCAATTACTAGTGCGCCCTCATCCGATACGGGTATAAACGCACAGCATACTCTCAGCACATGTATGTATGGATGTGCATATGTATGTATGTTTTGTTCACAAGCAAATTTGAAAAAAAAAACCAAAAAATTAAAAATAATTAATCGATTAATTAATTAATCATGCAATTAGAAAAATCATAGATAATTTGAAATAATCAAATAATTTTATTAACCATGCAATTAAAAAACAATCTAAAATAATTGAAAATAATCAAGTAATTGTGTTAATCATGCAATTAAAAATAATTGAAAATAATCTAAATAATCATGCAATTAAAAATAATTAATCGATTAATTATTTTTTTTATATAATTTAATTATTTTTTAATCATTAGAAAGGTGAAAATAATCGTAATTAATCATTAAAGAGTTACAACAACAAAACATGCTTTAATTAATAATCATTAAAATTTTTAATCATTAAATAACAGGTCTGGTTAGAAGTTATCAAACACAGCTATATGCTCTCAGTAGTAGAAATGCTCTGTAAAATCAGTTATACATCTATTTTCGTATAATTGTTTTTTGATTTCAGGTTATTTTTGTGTAAAAAAATTATTTAAAAAAAGCGTATGTGACCAATTTTCAAAATAGGAGGGGCACTGGTCAATTAAATAATGCATTTCCAAGCTATCGCTAATTGCATCGGACACTAGCGAAGAATTGTATACACATCTTTCACGATTTCTTACCCCCACTAACAAATTTAAACAATTTGTAAAAAGAGCTATGTGCTGTAAAACGGCGCAAATGCTTCATGCGAAGTGGTTGGTCAAAAAAAGTAAAAAAAAATTGCACAAGTCTATTACATATGTGTAGTATCATTAGTTAACAATGCAAACTAGAAAAAATATTCTCTAGGATCACCAGAAAACGGTTTCTTTGCTCTCCTGAAAAGTTGTTGAAAAACGTATAGCTGTTTTTGTTGGCGCAGCGACGATATAAAAAATATAAAGAATTTATGTATGTGATACTACCATTTGAAAATAAATTCTAATTTATTGGAATTCATAAAAAAAATTAAATGAGCAAAAAACTTTTCAGTGCATTTAAAAAATTTGTAGATGTATTGAGTTTTGTTCTTTCAATACGAGAGCGTTGAGCAGGCCTGACCTATAGAGAAACTTCTGATTTCTTACTGTCCTGTGCATTGGTTCATATTTTTAAATCATGTTCAGAGCGTTTACCCTCCTAGGACATGATGTACTTACCTCGCAAACTATAAACGTGTTGTGCGTATCGTTTTCATCTTGCTGCCTTTGCAATTCTTCCGCTATGTAAAAGTCACCATATTCCTTTCGTAATTCCGGATGATCTACGTCAATCACGGGGACTATATCGTCATTATCTTCGGGTCTGTAAAGGAAGTTTCAGCCTTAAACTAGGTTAGATTAGGTTGGAGTGGGTACACAGATCAAGACACCGATATTGCTTTAAATTAACTAAGACTGCGCATGGAATAGCTAGTCGATAGGAAGCATCAAGGTCAAACATAGCTGAAAGTGAATTTTGGGATCTATGCTTAATTGAGAGTCATCACAAAGGAAATTTTTTCATATATGTAAATGCTCAAGGAATGGCCCAGTATTTATGTTCTAGTGATTAATTAAGAGCCTGTGGGTGTACGTTACCGGAATGACCTTATATCTGTGAGCAACAACACTGAGCGGCTGTCAAGACGTTCGGCACAAGTATCAGGGAATTTTAGAATGGAAAACGTATACTCACAAAGCTTTTCGAAATCGCATGCGCTCTATAACATTGTCCCGATGTATTATGTGCAGACGCTGAACATTGCGGCATGTGTGAACGCTGAAAGTACGGGGGTACAAAACGGTACACAATCCATTCAACATATCATAGCATGGTATGTCTAAAAGTGTAAAAAATTACGATACTTAAGCACTTTCAATAAGATCAATTTGGTAAGATCATTCCCCTTCACCTTCCGGTAGCGCATTCTCTTCCTCGGGCATTTGCAAAACCACAACATGGCGAACTTTAAACTGGCGATGAAAGAACTCTTTAAGTATAAAATTCACTAGAGCTGGATTGTATTTCGGAAAATATATGAAGCGTGTAAAGAACATTGTGTCACCCCAAGTAAGCGGATCCTTTCCGTTGATGCTAAATTATGTTCAAAGTAAAAGTTTAGTTAAGGCTGACCGAAAGTCTAACGCGCATGCATATCTATAACTTAATGTTATTTAATTGCACATACCAAAAGTGTTTCTTCAACCAATGTGTCCAACAATCCGGTGGCAGTGCTCTTATCAATGGAAAATAACTGAACTCGGCATAGGCGATAATCGTGACATCCGTTTGTCGCTGCCGCACCATTAGACGTTGTGTCGAATATTCCGAAAAGAAATCGGCTGCTTGATAGTAACCACGCGGTCGCGGACCAAAAAAACATGTTTCCTTCCAGCGCAACATTGTGGAAATGTAACCAAAATCGCGTTCAATATCTGTTACATCGGACAGAAAAAATTGCACATCTTCCTGCTTCGACTGCATAACTTTATTTTAAAATGATTTCGTTTTGAATAAGGAGCTTATTTTAGAAATGGAAGAAATCGAAAAACATTTACATTTTTGATTCTTGCTTCCAAATCATTTTTTAAATTTTTTGTTTTGAGAACTTCATTTTCCAGCTCCTTTTCTTGTTTTCTTCTGATATAACCCTGCAGTAAATTTGTTTCACTGCTGAGGGATCAGTGATGATTCTTTGTTGAATATTCATCACTGTCGTCATAATTCAGTATATTTTTATTTGTTCTTGTTTTTTTTTTCTGAGGAAAGCAAACCATTTATATGAAAAATTCATCAGTCTTTATATGAAAGTATTCACAGATGCCTCCTCGTCATAGGTGAATTGCATCAGTGATTCATTAAGGATTCATTGCGGATTTTTACTGCAGGGAAATTTCATGATATACATACATACATATGTATGTACAATACACTGGCGAGAGTAAAACTCTGTCGAGTTCTAATGCGAACTTTATAACCAACGAAGAATCATTCTTGTCAACAAGTGCGACTAAGAACGCAATTTAAATATAAAGTGCTCTTTCTGGTGGCAGCGTAGGAAGATTGAGACCTCCACTGCTTTGGAAAGTTCAGATGTAGAATGACTTGGCCTCATTTGGTGTTTTTAATTGGCTATCGAACAACAAAAATTACTGGCGTGCTTTATTTAAACCATTTAAGAAACAATTCTCGATTATTGCTGTTGGTATCAAGACTTCTATGCACGAAACTGAATTTAAAATCTTTCTGAAAGCGTTTAAATCAATCATTGAGCCCAATGAACCGCTAGTACACACCAACTCCTCGCCTTAGCATATTTTATCCACACGAATTGAGTTCTATTGATAGAAAATACTTATACTTCTAACACGCATCTACCTACCATCCTGTTCTAAGCTATTCAAGGCTTCTTAAATTGTTTTTGAAAAGGAACCACAACCAATTGAGGCGAATACACTCAATTTCATATAAATGGAGTTAGTTGGTTTTTAATTTTGTAATTTTAACAGAGAGGTAATTGATTTGAATGCACTTGCACTCGTTAAAAGCGGATGAATGTATGTAGTACTATGTACTTGTATACTATGTACATATGTATGTACGTACGACCTTACATCAATCTATTTTTAGTAATAATATGTAAAACGCTTAGAAGCAGTTAATTTGCCATAAAATAAAATAAAATCCAGCATAGTCTTGTATGTACATTAGGCCGGGGCGATTTACTAACCTATATCGTGCCATCGAAATTAGGATTCCTCTAATTTTTCTGAGTAGAAAACTCTTCCAAGACATTTGTCTAAAATAAATTTGGTGTTCCGGAATTTGGTTTTTATGTACCAAGACGGATTTTTGTAAATCAGAAATGACAGAGATCGCCAAAAAATTAACCAGGACAATATGCACATCAAATTGAATCAAAATGTTATGCTGAAGCATAAATCGGATGAGTCGTTTTCGAGATATAGACTGATTTATCGGATTTGGAGGTTGAATGCTCAAAATCGCATATTATCGCAATTATAATATGTACATTAGAGTGGCCCTTCTTTTCGAAGGTCGGAAATTTGCAGGTGTTACCCCCTGATATGTTTTTGTTTAATAAAAAAATAATACCCTGAACGTTTTGGCCCGATTGAACAACTCTAACCCGTGCCACAACGAGTTGAAGTTGAACAAGTAAGGAAGCCTAAGTTCGAGTGGAATCTAACATTAGATACTCAGCTGTATGCTTTCATTGTTTGTTTGCGTTTGATGGAAACACGGTGCACTTAATATAAAGCAAGTGCTGCATAAAGTGGGCGTAGCCACGTCCATTTTCAACATTTTTATCAGTCATCCAACTAAGCATATGAATATTATTCTTTGTGCAAAATTTCACTCCTTTATGACTCTAGTTACAAAGATGTCACGTTACAAATTCCCAAAGGGTGTTCCAGAAATATCTTTGTTAAAAAGTAGGCGTGGTCATAAACCGATTTCAATAAATTTTTTCGTGTCTATTAACACAAGATATAAAAGTGTATAAACCAAGTTTCGTCATAATATCTCAATTATTTGTCGAGTTATAGGCTAAGAAATCTCGTATATTCCTGTTTCTAAAAAGAGGCGGTGCCACGCCCATTTTCCAAAATTTTTGTGGTTTTCGTTTTATGTCCGCAGTTGGACTCCTGCTATAAAATTTCAATGATATATCTTTATATTTGACAGAGATATCGCTTAAAATGTTTTTATTAGGTCACTTTATAAGACCCATATATAAAAGTGGGCGTGGTCGTCAACCGATTTTGGAAATTTTTCGTCCAAACATTTGCCTAAGTACATATATCACGCGTACTAAATTTCATTGATATATCTTCAATGGTTTCTGAGTTATGACTCATAAAACTTTCAATATTTGCCCCTTAATAAGTGGGCGTGGCACCGCCCATTTTCCTAAATTTTTGTGCTTTTTGTTTTATGTACATAGCTGGACTCATGCCACAAAATTTCAGTGATAGATCTTTATATTTGACAGAGATATCGCTTAAAATGTTTTTATTAGGCCCCTTTATAGTTCCCATATATAAAAGTGGGCGTGGCCGTCAACCGATTTTGGCAATTTTCCGTCAAAACATTTGTTTAAGTAAGTAAATCACGCATACCAAATTTCATCGATATATCTTCAACAGTTTTTGAGTTATGACTCATAAAGCTTTCAATGTTTGCTCCTTAATAAGTGGGCGTGGCACCGCCCATTTTCCAAAATTCCATCAAATTTCTTCTTAGGGGCCTGAGCTCAACACGTGGGTAAAATTTCATCACTCTAGCTATATTAGTGGCTGAGATACCAGATTTCCGATTTTTTCT
This sequence comes from Urophora cardui, assembly GCA_960531455.1. Lineage (NCBI taxonomy): Eukaryota > Metazoa > Arthropoda > Insecta > Diptera > Tephritidae > Urophora > Urophora cardui. The sequence goes on along the minus strand of OY482670.1, from coordinate 126,409,642 downwards.
ATATAGGAAAAGTGGGCGTGGTCATGGTCCGATTTCGCCCATTTTCAATACCAACCGTCCCAGTGTCGATACCAACTTGCATTTCAAATTTCATCAAAATATCTCAATTTTTGCGCGAGTTAGAGTGTTTACAGACGGACGGACGGACAGACGGACAGACGGACGGACGGACGGACGGACGGACGGACGGACGGACATGGCTCAATCGATTTCTCTTTTCACCCTGATCATTTTGATATATATAAGTCTATATCTATCTCGATTATTTCATTCTGTTACAATCCACCGTTATGTGATTAAAACTATAATACTCTGTGTACTAGTACAGCTGAGTATAAAAATTAGCAACATCACTTTTAGTAAGCGCTGCTTTTGGCGATAAATATATGTATGTGCGAAAACTTAACTCTGAGATGTTTACAAGTTTAAATTTGCATAAAATTAATGAAAATACTTTTATTATTTTACCGTTGCAATTGCTTGAGCAGCAAGAATCGTAGAAGATGTATGTACGTACATACATATGTAGATGACATTAAATTTTGGTTCTCACGTATAAAGCAACATAGTATTAAAACAAAAAAATCAAACATTTCACTTCAGAATTGTATATTAATTTAAAATCATAGTCCATATTCTTTTCCTCCAATACAATAATTTTAAAATGTGCAACTGGTGAAGTCAGTTAACTGAAGCACATGCCGCGCATAGGTACATTTTTAGCACAAAGTGAGTTTCTGTCGTCATTGGGAAAGTTTGTGTCGGTATCATGGCCACTTTACGCGTAGTCAGCATAACTACCGTTTGAAAATGCTTCACAAATATAATACCCAGACGGTCCAGCACTATTCATGATAGAGTCCTCAGTATCGGTTTCCCATTCATCTTCCTCGAGGGATTTTGTAAGAATTTCATCCAAGGAGGCACTTAGAAAATTAACAGTTTCCAATTTCTACATTTGCACACCATTTTTGTTGAATTCTGATATAAAAATAAAATTGTGTCACAAAAATCACCTCCATAAGGTCCCTGGACGGTGGTATTTAGGTACTTTTGTCTGTGGATACCTAGTGAAATTCTATGGCGAACAATTTTCTATAACTATTTAACCCTCTAACGACCTTGGAAAAAAATATTTTTTGCGGACTTTCTAAAAAAGGAGTAAAAGCGACCTTATCGTCGGAGAGTTAGAGGGTTAAAGTAGTATACAAAGTTACAGCTATTACAATTGTTTGAGGGTTTTACAATGTGGATATTTCTTTCATTCTGTGTGAGAATTAGCTTGCTCAAAAGTGCTGTTGCAAATTGTTATAGAAAAAAAATTTAAATAACCCGCAGTGTGTTGGGACTTATTTCATTTCCTTCTTTGGAATTAATTTAATTCCTTTTATGTGGGAGTTATTTCACTGCTTCGCAAGCGCTTTCAATGGACTTTCAAGAGAATTAAAGTTCTGAATTTTATTTCTTATTTGTGTAGGTATGCATGTAAAACAATGTACAATTACACTAATAGAGGGCACTTATTTTTAAAATTTCCCATATACATATGTATGTATGTACGAGTACATGAAAAAATATATATTAAAAATTTCAATTTTCTTCAATTGTTTGTATATATGAGTAAATAAGGATCCATGACATTTCAGTACTTCAATATATAGAATATCAGTACATATTTTTTATTCATAAATCATTTATTTGTGGTCTAATAAACAACAACATTATAATCTACTAAAATTCAAAAATATAAGAGAATTCGTCCAATATAAACGTCCACCGAACCATATAACCCTTGGTTCATTATTTCAACACATTGTGGCACGGGTTAACGTTGCCAATCGAGCAAATATTAAACGGGGAATATTTTCTTCGTACATGAAACTATTTCAGGGGGTAACGTCTCAAAAAAGTAGAAAAAAAATTTTTCCATAGGCGCAAGGGCCACTCTAATGTACATCTTAAATTTTCTTGCAAAAATAAGTAAACTGAATATAGCAACAATTTTTTAATTATTATTATTTATTTTCCGGTATAGGTGAACTAGAATGCACTCTTTTTTCTTTAGCCCAAAATCATGGTATGATATCTCTATATTACAATCAAATGATATCGATGATTTTCACTGGCAGCACTTTGTGTAGAATAAATGCTCCAAATCCAAATTTTAAGATTTTAAGTTGCAAAAATTGAAGAGTAATACCCAAAAACGTAGACGCAAGCTGCTTTAGAACTGTTTTTTGCTTCCAGTAGTACTCCATGGCGTATGAGTAACTTTGAGTTTTCTAAAAGTTGAAGTAAAAACGAATTTTAGACAAATGTCGTGGAAGAGTTTTCTACTCAGAAAAACGAGAGGAATCCAAATTTCGATGACACGATATCGATTAATTTCCCTCCATACAAATATTCCCGGCCTAATGTTCATATTATGTATTTACCAGGCGCGGATCCAGGATTTCGGCAAGGGGGGGGTTTTGAAAATTTCTTTTTTTGGAAGATGTTTTTAAGGGCAGACGCTGCACATACATAGGTAGATTTTACGAATTTATGCGGCCAAAATTGAAAATTTTAAAATTGGTACAAATACAAAATCCAAAATCCCTCTACGTTTATAATAGACCGGGTCTTCTCGGCTTTTATAGACAACGGGGGTGTCCCTGCCGCTAGTCGAAACTTATTAGGGGCTAAGAATCATTCATTCAATTTTAATATAACAATATGCAACATTCAACTTTTTGAAAATTTTCATTGGCTTTTCGGAAATTTTAATTGGAACGGTCTCACCCTACACCCTACAGAAAAAAACTTCTAAAATTGACGGAATTTTTCACAGCATTGAGAATTTCACTTTTTACACTAAAATTGGTTGGCTACATAACAGTACACTTAGAAATCTCCTCAAAATCTTCTATAAATTATGGCCTTGCTTTGAAATTTTTAATCCACTTTCAGAAATTTCTACGATTTTTCAGAATTTTTCCATAAGCTCAGAAATCCTGCTTAAAACGATTTTTATTGAAAAATTTTCTATATCTTTAAACTAAAATAAGAAAGTAAAATTTTCGACAGAACTCTTTGAAATAAATTTAAGAACTTTGGCGTATGATTTTTTTTTGAGTCACTGTATATATTTTTCAATAAAATCGACTTTTAACGCATTAAACAAGCAATTTGGAATAGATGTAGACAATAAAATATTTTTGGCCGCATAAAACTTGAAAATCTACCTATGCGCGCTGGTGAAAATATGGACTAATACCACCTACTATTTTTATTCTATATACTAGTTGCGCCATTTCCCGCACCTTAAAAACACCAAACTCAAAACCCTCAAAATTAACAATAGGTTTGTTTCTTATTAAACTAGAAACTAGCTGTGAAGTGAGCAAAACGGAAAGAATTGCGCTCATAAAGTGCGAAACGAACAGAAAATCAAGAAACGGAATAATAGTAAAAATTAGCGATTAGTAATTTTAATGCCTTTTTTGACTGTTAATGGTTATTTTTTCTAAAAAAAACATTTAATTTTGTTTTGTATACATGTATGTATTTTGTTTATTTATTTATTATTTTGCCCGACGTTTCGGTAAAACTCCTTTACCATCTTCAGGGGTCGACTTTATTTTTGCAAAATCACACGAAATCTAAATGTTTGTTTTCTTTCATATCTCCATATTCGTGTGATTTTGCAAAAATAAAGTCGACCCCTGAAGATGGTAAAGGAGTTTTACCGAAACGTCGGGAAAAATAATAAATAAATAAACAAAATACATACATGTATACAAAACATTCTTTTTAATTAAAATAAGGCCAAAAAGCTCAACAAAACTTAGAATCATAAAACGAAGGCTGGCCAAAACAAAAACATCATAACATTTAATTTTCTTTATTTCTATTTTAAAAATTCAGAAAATTTCAAAAGTAATAAAAATCAAAAGTATTCGTTTGTTTATTTTTTCAACAGCTGTTTCTTACTTTGGCAGCAAATAATTTCTGAAATTTGGAGCTGTCAATAGCTCTCTTCTGCTATTTTTTTGACTCAAGAAACGATTTTCCAGCCGAAACTTGGCTAACTATTCATAACTAGCTAATAATAAACGGACCTAATATGTATGTCATCACATAAAGTGCAGGAGATTTCAATTGAAGTTCTAAATAACATGTATAACGTATGTATGAATATTTTTGCATTGGTACGTGCGAATGAGTATCGTATGGTATTGGTGGCAAATTGATCATCAATTTCACTTACCCTTGCATTTAAAGCCAAAATAAATAAGAATATATGTATGTAGTACTTTTTGGTTATATTTATATTTTTAATAGAATTTTTACTTTATTGAAGTTCTTGTGTTTATATACTCAAATTTTTAAAAGATTAATTTAAAAAAGAATTGCGAAATGCCTCTGAAAAAGGCAATTTCTCCAACGATTCAGACATTTCTGACCAAATTAATTCTGTACAATCCCGATAAAAATAGGGATAAGAAAGAAAAGAAAATAAATTTGCGATTTGGCAATTTGCGAATAGCATTTGACAAATTTGATTTTTTGCACGTGCGTCCAAAGGTACCTACATGAACTTTTTTCCCATGTAGGTACATTTTTTTGGATTTTATATGGTCCAACCATTGCTTTTGGAATGATAGAGTTTTCCTTGTTCAGTTTGGGAAATTTGGGCGCAGAATCAATAAAGGCATTAATTTGGGATCTATGATAAACCACAAGGGGGGGGGGTTTGAACCCCCAAAACCCCCCCCGTGGATCCGCCACTGGTATTTACTCATTATTGGATATTTATGTGTGTAGGTGTATGTGAATGTGAATACTCAAAGATTTACTACAAAATAAAGTTTCCATTTGGCAGTATTTTAGAGAAGATTTTTGAAAATTATGAATTCATATAATCTGAATTTTCCATTAAGGCGGTAACGTGAAGTGAAATCTGCAGGATTACAATCAAAGCTTTTGCAATGCGGCTGTCAGCCGAAATTATTGCTTTGACCGAGAGTTTGTAACTATTTCTATACCCAGCTGTGAATAAATAGCAATAGTAATAATAGTATTTATGTACATATGTACACAGAGCCAAAAGACCACCTAAAATGCCCTGTAAATCAGAACAAAGTTTAGCGGATTTCTCTACGCTTTCTCTCCAATAAGATGCCCGTCTTATTATGACTGGATATCTCATTTTAATAAAACTAAGTAGATATACGGTAAAACTAATATGAAAACTTGAAAGGGTTTTTAGTGCTTAGCACGAAATTTTTATTTTTAATTCAATTTTTAATTGTTTTTTTCCACTTACCCCAACAATTAAAAATTGAATTAAAAATAAAAATTTCGTGCTAAGCACTAAAACTAAGATGAAAACCTCTTATATAAAATTAAGAAGATGACTCCTAGAATAAATATGGAAACCTTTTCACATAAATTTAGCAGATAACCTGTAAAATTAAGAAGAAACCCTGTTTAATATTATTAAGAAGAGAATCTTGATTTTCATCGGAAAACATAATTAGTCAACTAGTATTTTCCTAGGACTTATTCAGACAAAGGGCAACATTTCATTTCATATAAGTGCAGATGGACATAATAAACTCTTTATACCAAGTGCTTCACTAATCGTTTGAGAATTGTAGAAATTTGCAAAGCCGTAGTGAAATTGACGAACGGAGGAAACACATAAGAGCTCTTTGAAAAATAAAAAGTTCTCCCTTTTAATTTCTTGATCATGTTATTGCACACATACATAAAAAGTGGCTGATGCAATAACTGTTATGCATATTTCTAGTATGTACGAGTATATCCATACATGTACGTACGTTAAGACGTTTATAGCAAAATTTTAATTAATAAGGGCTCTTTTAAAAATAAAAAAGTTTTCCTTTTTAATAAACTCAAAAAGGTTCTAGTAAAAATTAGAGGATGTCCTTATTGATTTGCTTTATAAAAATTTTCTCATAAAAACAAGCAGATTTCTTCTAACAATTTAATTTTTTTGACAAAATGACATAGAAAATTGATAAATAAGAAGTTATCTCCTCGTTTTTAGACGGTATCCTTTTCAATAAATTTAAGAGGAAATTCAAGCTAAAATCTAGAAGATTTTCTAGCAAAAATTTCTTCAATTTTGTCTCCTCTCGCTCTCCTTGGCCAAATAGCTTTTTTAGATGGCAGTCTCTTTGATTACACTGGATCACAAAATGAAATTTTTTGTCTGTACTTTGGACGTGACCATCCTATCTATATGTAAAATCGGTCGCTGATTCCGAAAATCGGGCTCATTTTTAATTCTATGGGAAGGTTTTTGAGATATCGGCTATTTACCGTTATTTGGCCACTGGCTCCACTTAATCCTGTATACCTTTTTAACGCAGTGAGCTATCTTCCTTGGAGTGACACTCAACGAAAGAAAATTAAATTTCCTTTTCATCGCTGCTATAACATTTTTCTGTAACTCTTATAGTTTCTGAAATATTGACGATTCAATTTGAATTTTTTCGATTTTTTACGATTTTTTGAAGAAAAAATAGAATTTGTCAGGCAATATCTTTTAAACCAATGTCTTCACCTTCGGTTTTACTCCTTTACATGAAGCTCCATTCTATTGGGAAAAATATAAGCTATCAACGAAGAAAATCCATGGTAAAATGGAAAAGTTATAGGCGATCAAGTAAATACATCCAAGTCGCGCAATGCCTCTGCACGGGTATATTCTATGCATGTTATACCCGTAAATGGGCTTTTATCTACTGCGCTGCCAATGTGCTGCTACTGCAGATGTGTAGGTATTGGTATAACATGCATAGAATATACCCGTGCAGAGGCATTGCGCGACTTGGATGTATTTACTTGATCGCCTATAACTTTTCTATTTTACCATGGATTTTCTTTGTTGATAGCTTATCTTTTTCCCAATAGAATGGAGCTTCACGTAAAGGAGTAAGGGTGAAGACATTGGTTTAAAAGATATTGCCTGACAAAGTCAATTTTTTCTTCAAAAAATCGTAAAAAATCGAAAAAATTCAAATTGAATCGTCAATATTTCAGAAACTATAAGAGTTACAGAAAAATGTTGTAGCAGCGATGAAAAGGAAATTTAATTTTCTTTCGTTGAGTGTCACTCCAAGGAAGATAGCTCACTGCGTTAAAGAGGTATACAGGATTAAGTGGAGCCATTGGCCAAATAACGGTAAATTGCCGATATCTCAAAAACCTTCCCATAGAATTAAAAATGAGCCCGATTTTCGGAATCAGCGACCGATTTTACATATAAATAGGATGGTCGCGTTCAGAGTATTTTTTGGCTGTAGAGCAGTGTTATAGGTGAACTTTTTGACTCTGTGTACCTCTAATGAGTTCTGTGTCCAGCTTTACCAGTCTAGTCAAAATGGATATATACTTGGGGGTTTGTAAAGAGCTACGCAGCAATAAAAACTACCTAACATTGCCAACAAATTTTAAGAAATAAAAGCAGAGGGAGTAACCATCCGGAGTTTTAATCGATTTTGAGAGTTTTTGAATAAGTTATAAAAAGAATGTTCTGAAACTTCATTTATCGATATGTACATATGTATATGTAACTGAATTGGTTATATTAAAGGAAGAGTTTCTTCAATATTTATTATCCTTCTTCTTCTTCTTCTTCTTCTTCTTCTTCTTCTTCTTCTTCTCCTTTTGTTTAGTTGTTACCTACAGCTGGTTATATAGTTCGCCATTCTACTTGGAATTTACCTCTGTCTTATATATGTATGTACCTCTAGCATCTAGATATATAGTATTCCTGTCATAGTTTTTATTGTTGTCCTTTTAGTCCAGCGCACCACAAACATTGTTGTTGTTGGTTGTGGAAATTGCTCGAGGTGATTGTCTTTGTCCTAACTTTTGTCGGTGGTCGCTTTATAGAGTTGATGATAAATTGTATGAGCATATGTATGTGTGTCGGTATATGTATATATTGGTGTTTTATTATTTTTTATTTATTTGCATGGTTTGTATTTTGTTTTACATATTTTTATTTCGCATTTACCGCCTTTGTTATGTCATTTATTTTGAATAAATAAAGGAATGCAACAATCATGACAGCATCAGCAACAAAACAAGGCAACAGCAATAACAAAATAGCAAAAAAAACAAGTAAGGAAGACTAAGTTCGAGTGGAATCGAACATTAGATACTCAGCTGTATGCTTTCATTGTTTGTTTGCGTTTGTTCGATATAGGGTGTATTTTATATGAAACGAGTGCTGCATAAACAGGGCGCAGCCACGCCCATTTTCAAAATTTGTATCAATCATCCAAATAAGCATATAAATATTATTGTTAGTGCAAACTTGCATCCCTCTATGACTTTTAGTTACAAAGACTTCACGTTACAAATTCCAAAAGGGTGTTCCAGAAATATCTTTGTTAAAAAGTAGGCGTGGTCATAAACCGATTTCAATACATTTTTGCGTGTCTATTAACACATGTTTTAAAAGTGCATAAACCAAGTTTCGTCATAATATCTCAGTTATTTGTCGAGTAATAGGCTCGTAGATTTCTTTGTATAAAAAGAGGCGGTGCCACGCCCATTTTATAAACTTTTTTTATTTTTTGTTTCCGGTCTATTATAGAACTCATGTCACAAAATTTCAATGAATTATCTTTATATTTCACAGAGATATCGCTAAAAATGATTTTATTAGGTCACTTTATAATACCCATATATAAAAGTGGGCGTGGTCGTCAACCGATTTTGGTAATTTTTCGTCCACACATTTGGCTAAGTAAATATATCACGCGTACCAAATTTCATCGATATATCTTTAACGGTTTCTGAGTTATGACATATAAAACTTTCAATGTTTGCCCCTTAATAAGTGGGCGTCGCACCGCCCATTTTCCAAAATTTTTGTACTTTTTGTTTTATGTCCGTAGTTGGACTCCTGCCACAAAATTTCAGTGATATATCTTTATATTTGACAGAGATATAGCTTGAAATGTTTTTATTAGGTCACTTTATAATTCACATATATAAAAGTGGGCGTGGCGGTCAACCGATTTTGATAATTTTTCGTCAAAACATTTGTCTAAGTAAGCAAATTACGCATACCAAATTTCATCGATATATCTTCAACGGTTTCTGAGTTATGACATATAAAACTTTCAATGTTTGACCCTTAATAAGTGGGCGTGGCACCGCCCATTTTCCAAAACTTCATCAAATTTCTTCATAAGGGCCTGAGCTCAATACGTGGGTAAAATTTTATCACTCTAGCTATATTAGTGGCTGATATACCAAATTTCCGATTTTTTCTATATAGGAAAAGTGGGCGTGGTCATGGTCCGATTTCGCCCATTTTCAATACCAACCGTCCCAGTCTCGATACCAACTTGCATTTCAAATTTCATCAAAATATCTCAATTTTTACGCGAGTTATCGTGCGTACGGACGGACGGACGGACGGACGGACGGACGGACGGACGGACGGACGGACGGACGGACGGACGGACGGACATGGCTCAATCGATTTCTCTTTTCACCCTGATCATTTTGATATATATAAGTCCATATCTATCTCGATTATTTCATTATGTTACAATCCACCGTTATGAAATCAAAATTATAATACTCTGTGTACTAGTACAGCTGAGTATAAAAAGATTCTAAAATCCATTCACTGCATTATTAGTGTGACAAAATGACAGACACAACACTTGTTACGCTTCGTTGCAACTCGTTGGCGAGAAGGTAAATCTGGCTGGGTGAGTACAGTGGGTGATTTGGACGAATCACTTAATTTTGTATGTTGATAATGTTCATTAATAAATATTTTATATTTAGATCTACAAAAGTTGAAGGTAATAAAGTTAAACATGTGCTTCAGTCTCATGAGTGAAGTTGTACAGCAGCATAATGTGCTGTTGAGGCTAATGATTTCGCATTGTCAATTTTGAAATTTCTTGCCGAAAAATTATTCTAATTATGTGAAAATTGTAATTGAATTGAAGGTTTTAAACGAATTTCAGCACCAGATTTTGGTTCTTAAATAAAAGCCTGTCTCCACATAACTTAATTCGCCGCCTTCGAACAATCTTGCCAAGTTATTCGAGAATTAAACCTTATCAACGTAGCTAATCGTCGTTCAGTTTTGATAGTATTTCTTATTCTTGTTCTTCTTCAAATTAGCTGATTTTTTTTTGCCGTAAACATTAAAACTGAAAATTTAGGATGTAAAAAGGGTAAATTAATAAAGATATAATTTTATATAAAACACAGCTTATTAAATCATCAGCTTATTTTTGCGTTGTTCAATCTTTATTCGCTCTCAGAATTTTGCATGGAAATTTGCGTCGTTCGGTACTGAATTCGAACGACGATTGAGAGAGCAAACACCGATAAAAAGAGCGAACGAGACATTATGTAGGCGGAGTGAATTAGGGCTTTTTTTGAAATCATGATTGCTCTACCTGCAGAAAGCTGTCTTTCTAGTACAGAAGTAATACTGCAAAATATTATTGGCCTTGTCCTTTATTTGGAGTTGGGGCTCCAGATGCATAAAATTAATTTGCTAGATAAATTTAATTTGCTAATTTCTCCTAAAACATACGAAATTTTCCAATGTAGTATGTTTAAATCAGACCTGTTAAATTCCGATTAGGATTAGTAATCAATTAAATTGTTTTGTTTTTTAATTGGTAATCATTATTTTAATTCTTTTGCTGAAAAAAAGTAATTTTAATGATTACCATTAAAAAAAATCAAAAAAAAATCAAAAAAAATCAAAAAAAATCAAAAATAATCATAAAAAATCAAAAATAATCAAAAATAATCAAAATAATTTTTTTTGATTGTTTTTGATTATTTTTGATTTTTTATGATTATTTTTGATTTTTTTTGATTTTTTATGATTTTTTTTTGATTTTTTTTATTTTGTTTGATTTTTTTCAATATTGTTGTAAAGAAATTTGGATACGCATGCACATAAGTATTCAGGTAAGCATGTATGTTTGGTCAGAGAGGCATAAAGTTTGTTTGTACAAATGTATGTGAACGCATATTAAAGTACGTAACCCTGCAGTAAATATGGGGACAGGTGTATCCAAGTCATTGTGTATTCTACAGCGACAACTGCACTAATTAAATTGTGGACAAATTTAGAAGTACAAAATTTGTATAGACCTTGGCTCGTTCGAAGTTTTTCGTACTAGATAGGGATACAAACCCTTCCTACACCTGGGGAAGATTCATTTCTAGGTTCAGTATAAGGACAGGGAAGAGCGATTAAAGAATTCTGATTATGACAGAGATTATCTTTACGTAAATCTATTTGCAACATAGCAAATCGTCTACTGCTTTATTATGTAGTAGGCATGCGAAGACGAATACAAATTCCCAAATAATCCTATTTGAGGAACAATGTCGGAACGTAAGTACGTAATATTTCTGCCTTTTAAAAGAATACAATAGGGCAATAACTAGGGCTGAAACGGTATGGCGTATGATGAACAATAAATACAACTTATATGAAATTAAGAATTAGTTTTTCCTTTTTTGAAAAAATTGATGAAGTGTGAAACAGACAAAGGAAATACAACTGTGCTAATGGAGGAAGAGGAATACACCGCAAAAACAGGTCAACTAATCAAAGAAATGGGCTGCGGAGTGATGAGAAAAGACCCAACGGAAGAATACCAAATGGCAATAAAGCGTGCAATAAAACAAGCGAAAAATATAAGAGACAGCAAAGTAGCCTACACTCTCACAGCAATGAATCCATCTGCCCCATCACTGATCTCACTACCTAAAATCCACAAAACAGGAACACCTTAAATCGGCACCAGGATATAGACTTTCAAAACATCTAAATATGCTACTAGCAATCAAAAACACATCGGAACTAGTCAACAAACTAAGAATTCTGAACGTACCCAAGGACTCAAAACTCAAGGTATCACTTTACGTGAAGGATCTATACCCCTCGATACCAAAGACAGAAATACTAAAAGCTCTAACTAAAATACTGACAGAGAAAACGAACAAAGACATTGCAACAGAGATCGTAAATACGCTGAAAATAACCCTGGACCAGAATTATTTCAAATTTGGCAATAAAATATACAGACAAACTCACGGAAAATGCAGAAGGAGGCATGACAGATCCACCAAAATATAACCGCTATGATGAGGATCATGAGCTGAGTCGTTTGTATAAACGCAAACTAATCCCTCATTTTTTTGAGATATCTACTTGAAATTTGGTACTTGGGTGACTTCTTAAGAGAAATTGGACCACTATAACATATAGGTCCCATACAACGGATTGTTCAGATATAGACATTTTGGACTATAACCTCTCCATAAATAACACACATAATTCACCGTATAAATTAATGAAAATGAGACTATGTATCGCTTCTTTTCCTCATTCATGAATGTCATAAAGTCTCGATACAGTCGAAGACAGCGCAATATTAGTTGCTTTTCATTGTATACCTAACTACGAGAAATTATGTATTAAAGCCCAATTTATGAGTTAGTACAACAGCGAATGTTACACTAAAATGTTTGATTTGGCCACTTTAAACAATTTTTCATAAAGATAAATAATTAGATATAAACGTGCATCGTACCATGTATGGTCAATGACAAATTAACAATAATTCCAAGCCTGTAAGATATGTATAAATGTGTATGCCTCTCTGCACAAATATACGAGGAGGAAGCATATAGAGCCTTTATCCTGTTAGTGTGGGACTTTAACCGCACTACACCACCTACGCTCATCGTAGCGAACCCCCCGGTACTACCATCAAGCTACCGTCGGGAGTCTGCCTTAAAAGGCTATATACATACCTGCATACGTACAAATGTGCATATTTCTTTAAACCATATTGATAAAAATTAAAAAAAATCAAAAAAAATCAAAAAAAAATCATAAAAAATCAAAAAAAATCAAAAAAAATCATAAATAATCAAAAATAATCAAAAACAATCAAAATAATTTTTTTTGATTATTTTTGATTATTTTTGATTTTTTATGATTATTTTTCTTTTTTTTTGATTTTTTATGATTTTTTTTGATTTTTTTTAATGGTAATTGCAAAATAATCATTAAAATTTGAAAACAATGGGTAATCAATCATTAAATGGACAGTTGAAAAAATAATCAATCAAGCCGGTAATCATTACGATTAATAATCATTATTTAACAGGTTTGGTTTAAATCAGTGTCTCCAAGCTTATAAAAAAATTCTGAAAATTCGAGGAAATTTCGAAAATTTCAAAAAAAATTTTTATGGGCAAGAAATCGCCAGCTCCAACTACTGTTCAAAGTTCTCAGGCTACACTGATAATAATGATAGGGAATTATGTTGACAGCGTTTACGACTTTCATTGTTTCTAAATGTTATGGCAAGAAAAGGCATTATTTTTGCACGAGTATTAAGAGAATTTTCAAAGCAATTAATAACGAAAATATTTGTAGAGCAGTATTTGGTTCAAAACATTATTAGTTTTTTGATAAAGAATATTTATGTAGTTTATAAATCCATACATACTTAGCATACATAATCATCCCCTGTTGTTGCATTTCATCAGCTATCACTAGGGCATAAAAATATGCATATATAATACATATGTACATATGCATGTAGCCACATACGTAAGTATGTATTATTAAGTTTTGAAAAAAAAAACAACAATAAAGATTAATCTTTATTCAATCTCGGCATTATTTTATAGCCATGGCCATTTACCATAATTGTGGCATAACCACAATTTGTTATGTTTGCGAATTATCTAAATGGGCGGCCATAAAATCAAAATGCAAAAATTAGGCTAATATTTAAATATGTACATAGATATGTATGTATATAAATGCATATATGCATAATGAAATTTCATTTCCGGACTGTTGACTTCATATTCAAAATTATGCATTACAAAATAAAATCATATGAAATGATAAACAAAAATGATTACAATATTGGTGGATTAATATTAAATAGCGATGAGAGGACGTTCTATGTTGAATGGCAAATTGATAAAATATTGTGATTTACAAGTGCAGTTTGATTAATGCAAAAAATAAGCCATTAAGGTTGTTCTCTGTGTCTAATATTTTTGCCGAGATATCATGATATCTTGAGAAATTTGCCACACAGAGAGAGCGCACCTTTAAGAAAATAAAATTCTAACTGACTTCATTGTGAACTAGCATGTTAGTCTTTCCACTCTTTATACAACTGTTGTCGCTTTGCTTTGCTTGCTTCAATTTCGAATTAATTAATTTTTTATCTGAATAAAATAAAATACTTAATAAAAGAACTAGAAACATAAATTCAAACTCACTTCTCATAGAAGACCATTGTGAATGTATTAACATGGTTGCATTTCCCGTGATATTTTTCTCATGATATCACATATCACGGGTTGGGGTATGAGAAATTTGCCGAAGCTCCAAATTTGACAAGACGTGTATTTTGTTGTTGTGCTCGGCAAATTTATCACACTTATGTCATCTCGGCCAATTTGCCAGGCCAAAATTACAGAGAGAGAACAACCTTATTGTAAAATAGCGGTGATATTTCATTATCTGACATTTACTTTTCGTGACATTTCAGTCTCTCACTGAACATATCTCGTTATCAAAGTGGCATTGAGAATCGTATGCAGTTTAGAGTACAATTAATATTGTGACGAATATAATCGGTTCAACTCACATTACTAATAATGACTGAACACACCTCTAAGGAAACTGCCAGAACTAAGAAGAAGAGACCAGATAATTTCCAGTGTTGCCAGAATTTTCCAGATTGCGTTTGGCAGACTATATAAAGCGGCGAGCAGGCCGTAGAAGCGTTAACATCAAGTCAAGTAAAATAAGTGTAGACTTTTTAGTCGTGAAATAAAACGGTGTGAATTAAGAAGTAAATAAAGGCTTTTATTTAACAATTTAGCGATACGAACCCGATAGAAATAATCGAGCTACTATCGACAAATACGTAACAATATCAATAGCCGCTTTCGATTCACAATTTCTCTGCTGGCTATAAATTTCCCTCTGCCAAATTTATATGTGAACAGTGTTGCCACTTTAGCTATTTTGTAGCTAGATTTAGCTATAACTTTCGACGTTTAGCTATAGAAATTTGCGTTTAGCTATTAGCCATTTTCTTTAGCTTATTTTTTAGTCAGTTTAGCTATTTTAGCTATAATATTTTTTTGTAATTTCCTCACTTTTGCACAAAATATTATGATGTTTTGTTTATCAAGACTTTATAGAATGTGCTGTTCCTTACTCGAAGTATATAGGGGCAAGATGAGAAGCAATTTTCAAAGCAATATAGAGTCAATTTACAAGCAATATTTCTATACCGGGTATTGCAATATGTGTCAATTTCATTTTAAAAATTTCACACGATGTGCCCTATTGATTCATTAAAAAAATTGTTGGATTTATGCGATGCCACTGTGAGCGTTACAATATAATGCAAAATAGCCGTCAAACAGCCGAAATGGAATCTTATTACCTTGCAATATACCCCTTTCCATCAATTGCTACAATGAAGCCATGTGTTCTCCGATCGGGTTAGGATTACCAAACAAAAACTTGTAGTCCGGCATGCCTACTTATTAGTGCTGGAAAACCATCGATTGAATTATCGATACTATCGATGGGGCCGATGCCATAGCGATTATCGATGGTTTATTTTAACCATCGATAGTATTTTACTTGGTACATAACTACAACGTCTGTAAAAAGAATTAATCAAAAAAAATGAGATTTATAATTTTTGAGGCACTTGATTGGAATATGTGGGCTGTGAATATATAAATAAAAAATTAGTGAATAATTTTATGAAAAAAACTTGCAAATAAAACGGGTTTTTATTGAGAATTGAGCAGTTTAGGTTTTGATTTAGGCTTTCCTATTATTTTGTGGACAACTGTATATGTACAAATGTGTGTATGTAGTATTCTTACTTTGAATCATGGTATAAGTATACCAGGTAAAACAAACGTCAAGTTTTCGCCGCCATATTAACCACCTGACAATTAAGCAGATTATGACATTTCGTGCTGCCATACTCAATGATAAAAATCCTCCATTAATGGTATTTTTCACTGCTTTGTTTTAAAAATAAATTGTAACCATGGTATTCATAGTAACGAATTTTTTCAATTTGAATTGAAAGAAATTTTTTCTATTTGAAAAAATTACACATCCTGCAGTAAATTTGTTTCACTGCTGAATGATCATTGATGTTTCTTCTGAGTACAATTTTTATTATTATTATTATTTTTTTTTTTTTGAAAAAAAGCAAACCATTTATATGAAAAATTCAGCAGTCTATATTTGAAAATACCCACTGATGTCTCCTCAGTCATAGATGAATTTCATCAGTGATTCATAAAAGATTCATTTCGCATTTTTACTTCGCGGAATATCAGTTTAGCCGTACTACAAAGTAGCCCCTTTCCGGCATTCTCGGTGAGTTTTTAATTTAGTTTAGTAGTTACGATCACTTAATTTAGGCTTTGTGATCACTCTGGTATATAGTTTGGGGAGGTTTTGGAGATTGATCTATTATAACTCCATATCGGCGCATAAAGTGTAATACCGCGTATCCGCTACCACCCAAATTTTACAGGAGACAGTAAAAACTATTTTAATTCAAAACTGTTCGGAATTTTGCAAACCCACATCCAAACAAAGGTAGATTTTTGGACTATATTCTTAATTCAAATATCATTTTGGCGAAAAACAGTTAAATGTGCAGTTATTGGCTTACTTATGTATTTATAAGCGGTTTTGCGTCTTTTATTTTGTTCAATAGTGACGTATAGGCGGGATTGCAGGTGTACTTAATTTTCTTCAATAAAGCAAAGTTATAATCCATTTCGTGTTTATGAAAGTATAATCAACTTTAGTACATTACAGTACAGTTATAAAGCAATAACACCTATTATTCGCGGTATTGGTTCGAAAAATTTCCTTAAAAAAGCGGTTTTGAAACTGTGTCATTATTTGGAATTGCGTTGTGTGAATCTCAAAATTGTTGCATGAATGGATGGGGACGGACGCCAAGAATGTATTTTTGATGAAATCTCATTTTTGGCAAAAATGTCACGCGGTTTTCCACTTTAAACGACGATATGTATGTACACCACCATACCAAGTGAGCATTTCAGTCTATATATGTATGTATGTACATATGTCCAATCCAATTACAAAAAAATATGTACCCTAGATTTTAACAATATGAGTTGCTTATTTCCGCGGTGCAATAATACCAAATATGGCGACGACACACAGTGCTCCGTCCCATAGGCAAAATTGAGATAAAATAAACTGCGTAATTTATTCAAGTAATATATATTTTTGTGAAGCTAACATATCACCTGAAATAAATATATAAGTAGAATTTATAATCTCATGCTTTTGTTGCCAATAGAGGTCGCTAAAGTCAGTACAATTTCGAGGCAAAACTGTTTTAAGGTAATACGATTTTTAATGTGTTACAAAAAAAAATTGCCAAAAATTCATTTTAAATCGGATAGCTCTGAAACTTGCCACATTTGCTTACCATTATATGCCCTAATAGCTGAAATAACTTTTGATAAATGATTCATTTCAGAAAGGTGACTAGTTCCATCGAAACATTTGCGACTTTTTTATTGGAGTTCAAAAAATTACTAAAGTTTGATAGAGTCAAACAAAAAAATAAAAAAGAACGACTATTTTTTTATTAGCGAATTTGGTTAACTTTGAAGTGTTCTAGTAGAATCTGTAAAAAAATTGCATTGTTTTTTGCCGGAAATGTAGAAATTGTACGATTTTGTAAAGCCATATTTTTTAAATTTTAAAAAATTTTGCAGAACCTTATATATATGGTATGGAAAAAATTTAGCAAAATTAATGTATGTAGTTATTTTTTCTCTCATGCTATAGGAAATTAGCCTAATTATGCTAAAATATACAGTTTTTATTAATATGTGACAAATACTAACAAAAAACATACATGTAATACTAACTTTTTTAGGTGATACACATAAAATTTTACAAAGTTTGACAAAATTTGCAAAAAAAACAAGAAAAAACGACTATTTTTTTTATTTTAATTTTCGATTCTATGCTAGGAGGTCTTGCTACCAAAAAAGAAAAAGTTTCAAAAATTATGCCGGAAATCGCTAATTTAGTACTTTATTTAACATCCCAAAAATTTTATTTTTACATGGAAAAATTTTATAATAAAAAAGTATTTCTGTGTTAACTCTAATAATATTGCGCTTTTTAAAGTTGCAATTTGATATGTGCCAAAATCATATTGATATTTTGCAATAGAATAGTGCATTAAACTATAACAACCAACATATTTTCTGAACAAATTTAAGAGTAATTTTCTTTAGAACCATTTTTTGCAATAACTAACGGGAGTAGTCCATCCTTGATTTTAAAAGGATAATTATATATGTTATAGTAAGTTTTTAATGTATTGTGATTACATGTTAATCCAAAAATTACTTTTTGTAAAAAAGGATATATGGGAGGTAGTCATGTCCTTGCACTGAAAAGGACGAAACTTCTCACCTAGTTTAAAAACATAATTCTATAAACATACACCAAAATTCATTTTATTCTGTTTGAAATTGAAGTTGAAATCACAATTTTAAAATTAAGGATATATGGGAGGTACTTATATCCTTTCACATAAAAGAACGAAAGTTATAACCTAGTTTAAAAGCATAATTCTATAAAGATATGCCAAATTTGATGTCATTCTGTTTGAAATTGAAGTTGAAATCACAACTTTAAAATCAAGGACATATGGGAGGTAGTCATGTCCTTGCATCGATTTGGCCAAAACTTCGTTTTTTTCTTATCTCTATTATTTTATGAGTGTACACAAAATTTCATCGTTCTGTGATTACTCCCCTAATTTTGCCGATTCACTATATTGAGACGAAGCACTGTGCGACACCCTTTATTCGCGGAGAGTGGATGAAGATTTGTGGAGTGAGCGAAGAGGAGCTACCGGAAGTTCCATAAATCTGCTCACTAGTGCCCTTTCTATTTCTGTCCTTTGATTCCTGAAATACCCAAACTTTCACACAAAAATCTACGCATTCAAAAAATAAAAGTCTGGCATCGCTATACTCCAAAACTGACATAAGATCAAACTTCAAAAATCTGCTTTTTAATCAAAAAGACAGCGTCAAAATGACAATGCACATACCTGTATTTTTTATACCATGCTTTGAATAGTTATTGATTTATTTTTTTGTATTGAACTTTTTTCATAAACTTTGGTTTTTTAGTAATTTTATAATATGTTTCTAATAAAAATTTATATTTTTCTTTTAAATATGAGAACGTAAGTACATACATGCATACATATGTATGTATATGTGCATTAAATATTTGAGCACCACATTTCCCTTTAACATGCCACCTACGTACATATATTAAACCATCGATACTATCGATGGTTGCCTTTAAAACTATCGATGATCAATCGATGGGACCACTATCGATGGTTTTCCAGCACTACTACTTATGTATTTATTTTAACGCTTATTGGTACATACCCTGTAGTCAAAAACCAGATGGCAGTTAACTAGAATATTTAAGAAAATTGATTGACCATATTTTTCTTCACTAAATCGAAAAGACTGGTAGTGGAAATTTTATTCACAAAATCATTAAATAGCATTTGCACTACCAACAATAAAATAAGTGGTTTTAAATATTTTTTCATAAATAGAATTTAGTGGTAGTGGAAAGTAAGTTTACGAAAAAAATTACTATACTAGATCAAACATTTTTTAAACTTGTAATAAAACTTTCACGTTATTCATGCTAGTGGAACGTATGTATGTATATTAGATGAGTTTTTTTTGTATGGGATTCTTTAAACCTTCTCAGATCCTCCCTCCGGCACCGGAATATGAAAATAGGATGTTTTGGAGTAAGTAAACTTAAAAAAAATTTAACTTTTCCAAAAACTGGATGGAGCTACACCGAAATGCCCAATCTAAAAATCATAAACGATACTAGCAACGAACACTAAGTGAACTAGTTTGTATTTATTTAAATATCAGTAGTATTATCGCTAATAAAAATGAATTAGAAAGACTCATTGAAACTCAGAAACCACACCTGGTTCTCTGTTCAGAGAGTTGTTCCACTGAAGACATATCAAATGAGGAATTAAATATTATTTCTTATAAACTTATACGCTGTGATTCACACAGTAGACACACGGGTGGTGTCCTAGCTTATGTGCATGATTCTATTGAGTTTACAACAAGCTATAACCACTCGTTTAGGAAAAACTTGTGGTGTATAATAATAAAAATCAAAGGTATATTTCCTAAATACCAAATAGGTCTTATCTACCATTCTCCTAGTTCTAGCGATGCAGACTTTATATGCTACTTACAAGAAGTATTAAACAATAGGTGCTTAACACAAGATAATATAGTTTTTATAGGTGATTTTAATATAAATTTATATAATAACACGACTTATAGTAAACAGCTACTTGATCTGTTTCGGTCTTTTGCTATGGATCAAAAAATTGATTTCTATACAAGGAAAAGTGGGGAAACTGAGACAATGATTGATTTACTTTTCACAAACAGTGAATCTATTTCTTGCGATACACTGAAAGACTATCAAATCACAGATCATGAAACCATTCACTTCAAAATAAAATTGGAGAAATTGTTTCAGATGAGAGCAAGAAAAATTGTAACTTGCTGGGAATGCTATTGAAGCGATAACGTTGTGAACCTATTGCGACAGTTTAACTATAGCGAATTTTTAAAGATGAGCATAGAAGATAAGGTTTCATTTCTTAACAATAGTATTTCAATCGTTATGAGCTCTCTTACATACACCAAAGAAATTAACGTCAAGTTAATGAATAAATGGTACGATTTTGATCTCGCAAATCTGAATAAACTTAAACTATATTCAGAAATAGTGGCTTGCCTATATTTCAATTTCAGCAAATTTAAACAGCTGAAATATTAAACATAGTAAGCAAATTTAAAAATAAAATTGGCGGTAAGAAACTCTTATCCGAAGGAGTCTTCAAGGAGTCGATTACTTATACAGGATATTTCTATGCGCTAATAGTAAATGGAAGTTTACATAATGGGACTTTTCCTAATTTCTGGAAAACTTCTACTATCGTACCTATAGAAAAAGTGTAAAATACTATCAGAGCCGATGAGATAAGACCTATTAATACGTTACATTGCGATGAAAAAATACTAGAAACAGTGGTAAAAAATCAGCTTACACAATTCTTAGAAGGTAATAAGGTCATTATTCCACAGCAATCAGGGTTTCGTAGAAAGCATTCTTGCGAAAGTGCACTAAATTTGGTTATTGCTAACTGGAAGGAAGATTTGAGTAGAAATAAACATATTATAGCGGTTTTCTTAGATCTAAAACGTGCTTTCGAAACCATTGATCAGAACTTGCTACTAAAAAAATTGTTTAACATTGGTATTAATGGTAAAGAGCTCAAATGGTTTGAAAGTTTTATTATGAATAGGAACCAACGAACAGCGGTCGGATCCTCTCTATCCCATAGTAGACAGGTATCAGTCGGTCTGCCGCAAGGTTCCGTACTTGCTCCCATTTTGTTTAACATCTACATCAATGATATACAAGAATGTATCAAATATTCTAACATAAAGTTATTTGCCGATGATACGCTGCTTATGCTAAGTGGATACAATATCTCCGAAATATCCAATAAGTTACAGCATGATTTAAATGAGGTTTACAACTGGTTATGTTTGAACCGTTTGAAATTGAACGTCGATAAAACCAAATTTATGGTTATATCAAGACGCAGCTTCAGAAACTGTGTATAAATAATGATCCAATTGAAAGGGTTAGCATAATGAAATATCTCGGTATTAAAATTGATCATAAACTGACCTTCAACGAGCATATTGATTACACTGTATATGCATATTGATTACACACTAAAAAAATATACTTTATGCAACGCACCTGCAAATATTTAAGTAGAAGGTACAAAATTTTGGTTTATAGGTTTATAATTGAACCGCATTTCATTTACTGTCCAACTGTATTCTTTATTATGAGAGATAGTCAAATCCATAAATTGCAAAAGCAACAAAACCGTGCAATGAGATTCATTCTTAAAAAAAGGTATGACACGCCGATAAGAGCTATGCTATCAAGTCTGAACTGGTTGAGTATTAAACAACAATTGTTTTATCATACAATGAAATTTATCAAAAATATTATAAACGGTAATTTACCTGATTATCTTAAAAGTAACATTAAATATGTGAATAATATACATTCCGTAAATACTAGAAATAGAAATGATTTCAACCTACCTGCTTACAAAACAGAAGCAGATAAATGTAACTTGTACTACAAGGGATTGAAATGTTATAATGAACTGCCAAATGATGTCAAAGCTAGTAATATAAATGAATTCAAAAGAAAATTGTATAACTATTGCAAGTCCCTTCCTATATAATACGAGTATATATAAAAAAAAAATAATAATAATAATAATAATGTAAACGACAGGGTCCTTTCTGGCTCAAGTGTCCTTAATGACACGCTGGCCCCTTACTGGGTAAATTTCATTAAACTTAACCTGTATCAATTAAACACTCCCTACTGAGTGAAAAATGTATTCCGAATGGAGCTTACTGTTCTTCATTACAGTTGACCTATCCTTACATGCTTTACTATGTTTGGGATAGGACTTAGGTTATAAGAAACTTTATATTTCGAAATATTTTATATAATTGTGAAAACTAGGCTTAATTTTTAGCTGTAAGAATAAATAAATAAAAAAAAATAAATAAATAAAAAACCGTGCAAATTCCCAGAATTTCAACGTATGTTTAGATTTATGTCTGAAAAATTTAGGATTTTGCACAAGAAAAAAACTTTATATCCGCCCATACGTAGAATTAACTGCTGAATCGAATGGCATATTCAGTTTTTTTGGTACACTACCCAGGGAAGGTAATAATGCGGCCTAAAGTGACCATTTTCTTTTTTTTTCTCATGAATCTTCAACTTCTTGCCCTATACTCTTCCTGAAATCAGAAATTATTTTTCAACTAAATCACACGATAGGCTGCGTTATTTAATGCGCTTTCCATAAATGTGTAGCTATTAAAAATCGAATAATATTTGGATGACTTCATCAAGTTTAAGTGAAGTAAAGTCGGGTATAAAAGGGTAACATACCTTAAAATTGTAGAATTTTTTTAACAATTTTGCTCTTGAAGACGGTTTGGTAGAGTGCCTATTCTACTTTTATGTCAATTCTGATCTTTTTATTTAGTAGAATAAAAGGTTGATCCAATAAATTTTCAATACCAGTATTTTGATTTAGTAGAAAAAATTTCGGCTATCACTATGTGAATTAATGGAGTGGAATTTTTAAAAGATCCACTCACCCAAAATTTATTGGAGCTAGAAAATTAGTATCGTTTTAAGTATGTAAATAATTATTTAGCTATTTTTGAAGAAAAATATTTTTGGCTATTAGTTTTAGCTTGGAAAATTTTTTTTTAACTATTTTTAGCTATTTTTTTCTTTTAATCTAGCTATAAGATCCAAAATATTCTGGCAACACTGTATGTGAATGAAAGCGAGCAGAGGGAAATTTGTATCGACCAGTTAGCGAGTATGGCTACTATTCAGTATGGGTTCAAACATTTTTGTTCGATTCGACCCCGTTTGTCTGATGGCGAATCGAAAACGCCAAATGTATCATTAATGAATTTTCTTATGGTAAATATAGCACAATGAGGAATTAAAAGAGTTGAAAGGTTCTTAATGGTCTATTAGGCTCTTGTCTGAACATAGTATAACTTATCAAACCGTCCCCGGATTTCAGTACAAAATAGACCATAAAAGCCGGCTGTAATTGACGTTTATCATCAAGTTTGAAATGTGGAAGAGTGGTGGATGTCTCCACACATGTTTATGATAGTACTGGTGGTGTTGTGCAAGCGAATTGCATCGTTTCGTTGACAGGCCATATCACAAAGAGAATTTATTAATTTTTTGTTTTTGCTATTTTCTCATGACAAAAAATGCTACAGCTGTGCATTTTGCACTGCTTGTTTTGTTGATTTGTAGATCTATTTATATTTTTAATATTTTGACAAATAATTTCCAACACTAGATATGAATGATACAATGAAGAATAGTGGATAGCAGTGGGTTGTTACTTCATTGTTAGCCAGAATTTTCAGTTGTCTGTCTATTGTCTAAATAGAATTGCAAAGTATGTGTCGGACATTTAATCAAAGCCATCGCGGAATATTGTAGATCTAATTACGAAGTTTTGAGTAACACCATCATATTCGTCAGATTAAGCAGAGAATTGGCCTGCAAGCAGGAAAGCGGCGTTTGGAGTCAATTGTACGAATAATCGGATACGCGATAAGAAAGAAAAATGCGGGCCTTATAAAGACTGTTATCATACTCTTTATGATTAACTCGTTATAAAAGGTATGCTATTATAGGGTTGGGCAATATATATCGATATATCAATATATCGATATTTTTAAATAGTACAGCCGATAATATCGACCATATTTTGAATTACCGTGCATCGATAATCTATAATTTTTTGCCAATTCGTGCCAAATTCGATATTTTTCATTCGCTTTGAATTTAACCCTAGATAGATAACGCTATTTTATACCCCTGCAAAGATAAACATACGTCATAATGACGTATCTTCATTTAATGGCTTTTAAGGAGGTGAAAAATATAAAACTTATTTGTTTTTTGACTGAGATAATTTATTTCATTTATTTCCAGTCCTATGTGGAACATTTAAACATAAAATTAAAGATAATATGAGATTAATAAAGAAATTCATTTTTTTGACAAAAAGCTACAAAAATTAGACAGCCTTCACAAAACGGTGCAAATTTCATTCTTAATTCTAAATTCATAGAGGTTTTTTTGTTTACTTAACAAAACAACCCTTTAAATAATATTTTAAAACAAAAAAAAAAATAAAATCAAGCAAGATTATATGCATGTGTTACAAACTTGGTTTTGGTGTTGTCCACACAGAGGTGTGTTACACTTGAAACATTATTTTTTTGACATGCGTCTTATTTTAGAAGGACAGCACCAACAGTATTTTATTTTCTGGGAAGAGCCTGATTTCTACTGCCTTCGAGATCATTGCTGGTGTTATTTTTTGTCGTCTTCTTGGGTATCACTAACTCCATCTGAATTTTGTAGGGCAACTTGTATGGTGTTGCGCAAAGTTCTTTGCAAAGAAGTATTTTAAGTCTTGTTTTCATCCGTAGATTTGTTAAGAAATTAAAACTAAAAAAAAAAAAACAAAAACAACATATTAATCTAATAAATTGAAACACAAAAGTGATAAAAAATTAATGCAATGGAAAAACCAAAATGTCACACCCAGAAAAAAAATAGTGTGAAATCAACCAAAAATTAACAAATTTTGTTGTTAATTTTTTTCAACACGATGCTTAATGTATGCCATCATGTAATCGTGTAAATTTAACACTACTGTCAAGTGTTAGTTTAACAGGATGACAACTATAGAATTAACACTAAAAATTATTGAGTCTTCCTGTTGATTTTACAATTTTAACTAGTTAATGTTACAATAAAAGCTGGTTAAATTAACACGAAATGGTCCTGTTGAATTAACAATAACATCTTTTTGATTTTACATTAAATTTATTGTTAAATTAACTAGAAAGTCTTGTTGATTGTACAGTTTATTTTTTTAAATAAAAAAACATATAAAACATTAAATATATAATCATCACTTCAATTAAGCACATTCGTACATCACCCGCACAACTGACCAAATTGAAGGCGTCCTTCTCATACGAACACAAATGTACCGGCGATAGTTTATACATGGGCGATAGTAATATCACTTACACCGAGTAATGTTTGGCCGCTAATGCAACAACCGCATGCTGCACGCAAACCCCCATTCGCTAAAAAACCTCCTCGTGATATTGCAACCTATGAAGAGGAAAAATAAAATATTGAACATTAAATACTTTTAGAAACAAAAATGTAATCCTCTTTTAACTCACCTGCAAACTGAAAATATAAATCGAAAACCCACTATCGCGAACTGACAATGATGCTAAACTCGCATCACTGCCACGGCACAAAATTTTCCTTTTTTTTTTTTTTTAAAAAATAATTTGCGTTTTGCACGAAAATCAGACTTCAAATGATCAAAAAAATTATGTACATATGTTTCAAAATAGTTTTGACGTTCTTTTTTAACACTTTTTTTTAGATTACATTGACACTATGATCATGTTGAATAAACCAAAATTACAAATGACGTTTATGTTTGAACATTGTTTCGTGTTATATCAACCAAGTTTTATTGTTAATTGTGGTTCTTGTTGTTTTCACATTTGTTTTCATGTTGTATTAACACGAAAATTGGGACGTCATTTTTCTAACATTTTTTTAGTTTATATTGACACTATCATCATGTTAAATAAACCAAATTCCAAATGACATTTAGGAATAAAATTTTATATTTGAATCATCTTTTATATTTTAAAATTTCTTCATGTTGTATCAACAATAAAATTTGGTTGCATTTACCAAATTTTCAGATGACAGTTACAAAGCCAAAATCATGTTTCATACATCGTGTAATTTAAAAAAATTGTTGCTGTTCTATGTGTAAAGATCGATCGTGTTAATTTTACATGAATCGTGTTGATGATTTTTTTTCTGAGTGCACACTAAAGATAAAGCTACGTCGTTTTGACGTACGTTGTGATCATAACTTAGATAAAAAAAAACTTGTGGCAAAAAATCGAGCACCAGCAATGACCTACAACCACCGACCGAGAAAACTGAGCGTCGGAAATAAATGAAAGTCTGAGAGAGTAAAAATAAAAATGAATACGTCATTTCGACGTGGTTTATTTAATTAGGGTTAACAATAGAAATTTTGTTTGAAGTGGTATACCCATAATTTCAGCGGTGCTTGAGTTTCCTTTACATTCTTCTCCAAGCAATGCTTAATGATTCTTATGTTTATGCTTCAAGGCAGTGATGGTAGATACTTTTTTGGAAATTCCCTACAGAGCAAGAAAAAAATCCCTACTTTTCCCTACGCTTGTTTAAAATTTTCCCTACGTAATTCCCTACACTTTTTTAGTTATTTCCATGCTAGAACAATGAAAAAACCGCACGGCAGTATATGAACGTCTTTTATAATAACAATAATAATAACCCACGCCCTCCAATCCCGCCCGACCGCACGAGAGGCGCACCCGCATGACGTACGGATATTTTTATTTACATAAAACGCCGAGGTGTTGAGTGGCAGGAGTTTGTTAAGCGTCGAGATCTTAAACTGCTCAGCTACAGAGAAATAAAATCATCAGCTGAGTATAGTACATTTGAAGTTAGTCTTGAGAATTATAACAGAATAATCACTACTATGTGTTAAGATAAGACAGTATTTTTTCCCTTATAATGAAAAGTGAGTCCGAAATATCTAAAAAGCTGGAATAGGAATTAAAGCTCTTACATAAACCCCGGAAAGGTTCATTTAATTCAAAGTTTGATTTACACTGCTTTAAATAGATAGGGTTGAAGTGTCTTGTTGAACGAGAAGGAATGTTAAAGTTTATTTCAGCTAGCAAGAAAGGAGAAAGAATTAAGCCATTCAAAAGCTTAACGATAAATAATACCCCTAACATTTCTCGTCGACTTGCAAGAGTCGGAAGATTAAGGAGTTTTAAACGGCTAGTATACGGTGGAAGATTGTAACCAGAATCCCAAGGCAAATTTCTTAAAGCAAAAAGCAAAAACTGTTTTTGGACTGACTCTAAGCGATCAGAGTGAATCTGATAGTATGGATTCCAAACTATGGAACCATATTCCAATATAGGTCTTACTAAAGTTGTAAAGAGTGTTTTAGTTATGTATGGGTCGCTGAATTCCTTTGACCAACGTTTTACAAACGCTAAGACACCTCTTGCCTTATTTGCTGTAGCATTAATATGAATGTTAAAACTAAGTTTGCAGTCCATTATTACACCTAAATCCACAAACTCATTTACTTGTTCGAGACCTAAGCCATTTATTGCATAAGAAGCTGGCTGTACGGTTTTCCGGGAAAAGCGCATGAATTTACATTTATTGAGGTTAAGTGGCATTAAGTTAGTGTCACACCAAGAAACTAAGGAATTTAAATCTTCCTGAAGCAAAGTTCTATCATCAAATGAAGAGATTGATCTAAAAAGCTTTACGTCGTCCGCATACAATGAAATTTTTGAGTGTTTAATTGTAGTAGTTATATCGTTAATGAATAGCAAAAACAGAATCGGGCCAAGGTGACTGCCTTGAGGAACTCCTGAAGTAACATTAATAATAGACGAGTAAGCATTTTTGAAAATCACCCTTTGTGTTCTATTTAAAAGATATGAAGATATCCATTGCAAAAGGCTGGGCTGAAAGCCAAGAAGATCAAGTTTAAGAATCAGCAAGGAGTGATTGACTTTATCAAATGCTTTGCTGAAGTCCGTGTATATAACATCAGTGGGTAAGTTTTGAGAAAATCCATTAGAAACACTAGTGGTAAACTCCAGTAGGTTTGTGACCGTTGATTTACCCTTACAGAAACCGTGTTGGGAATCACAAATTAATGAGGACGTTGAATGAGACAATCTATTGGTAACTATTGCTTCAAATAATTTAGGAATAGCCGAAATATTTGCTATACCTCGATAATTTTCTATGGAGGACCTACTCCCGCTTTTATGAAGGGGGATAATGAATGACTCTTTCCAGAGCATAGGGAAAATGCCTTGTTCTAAGGAACTATTGAATAGTGCAGTTAGTGGTTTAAACAGGTTTATGGCACATTTTTTTAGAAAGCATGTTGGTATCTGGTCAGGACCATAACTAAATGACTCTTTTAATGATAATAAAGCTGATAACACGTCATCTGTAGATATATATGGTTTGTAAATTGATGTATTAGGAGATAATCGATATGGATAGTTACGAAATGGAAGTTCTTCTATGTTGGAATAATTATGTTTGAAAAATTGTGCAAAAAGATTGGAAATTTCTATCTCACTTGAAGTGTTGTCTTGATATCTCATAGCAGACGGAAACCCAGTAACTTTTCTCTTGGAGTTTACGAAACTGTAAAACGATTTTGGATTACGAATAAAATTAGACTTAATTTTACGTATATAAGCTCTATAGCATTTTTTATTTAACACAAAGTATTGGCGTCTAAGCTCAGCATACTTTAAGTAGTCGGCATGCAAGCCCGATTTCTTGTATGATTTGAAAGCTCGGGATTTCTTATTTTTTTAAGTTTTAAGCTCTTTTGTGAACCAAGGTTGTAATGGCTCACTGTACTCATGAACACGTTTAGGCACAAGTTTTTCAAATAGGCAATGAATAATTTTATTAAAAAGTAAAACGTTTTGCTCGACATCGTTATTAAATTTTGGCCATGTTAAACTAGCTAACTCATTATTAAGTTTTTTAAAGTTGGCCTTGGAAAAATTATAATACGTACTTGTGTTTGCTGAACTAGGAATGCAGCCACTAATATTGTTTACAATTTCGTATGTAATCTCTAGAGAAGGGTGGTATAAGTCCTCCGGTAGAACAAGAGGGTCACAGCGGTGAAGGACATACTTAGAGCTATCATCTACAAAAACTAGGTCTAAGATTTTCCCGAACGCATTCTGAAATATGTTCACCTGGTTGAGGGAAAGATCCGCAATCTGATCGAAAAAGCTATTCATGTCCGATCTCGATGAGTTCGGAATAATATTCTCCTCTGAAACGCTCCAAGAAATGCACGGAAGATTAAAATCGCCTAACACAAGCATAGAGTCAGAGGAGTTCAACAGCGCGTGTACATCTTTAAGCACAGATGCTAATTCCATATACACGCTTATATTGCAGGCTGGCGGGATATAGCAAGCAAATAAATAAATCCAATCCTTTGCTTGCTTAATTCGAATGCAAATCGACTCCACACCACCAATATTAGGTGTACTGACCACCTCAGAATGTAATGAGGACTTTACAGCAAACAAGACACCACCGCCGATTCTGTTTACGCGATCATTTCTATACACCTGATAATGGTTACAAAAGATTTCAGAATCAAAAACATGGGGCTTAAGCCATGTTTCGGTAAAAGAAATTACATTATAGACGCAGTCAATCGTTTTTAAATAAAAATCACTTAATTTGGTGTTCAGGCCCCTGACATTTTGATAGAAAATATTTAATGCGGAATTTAAGGTTATACTCAGTTTTTTGAAGCAGTACGAGAAATTTTCGCCGTATTGTGACCATGTATTTTAGGCCTGATTTCAAACTCGCGAACAAAAGCACCAGGTGGCCAAAATGAACTGTTCAGTAAAATAAATAATAAATAAATAAATAATAAAAATAAATAATCTTGAGGAGATACATCAATTTTAAAAGAAGAAATGTCTCTTGTGTATGAAAAGTTGAATTTTTTGATAAAAATATTTCCAGTAGAGATTTTGGACGAAATATAGCCCTTTAGATCATCCGCGGTTGTGTCTTTATCAAACCTAGATACGAATATTGATTTCTTCGGAGGAACGACAACCAACTTATTAACAATTGGTTCAGTCGTTTCGGGCATAGTTGATTGTACCGAAATACTTTCGAGAGGTGCATTAGAAGACCTAGAATTTGAAGATGAGTCCTTTGTAGAACAAGACTCCACAGAATGCGGATTCGGTGAAGCTAAGTCAATAAGTTCCTCCCGTGGTTGTACAGGATTTAACTGAAGATTTTTCAACACTGGCACATTACGTGGTGCAGCAGTGGAATCACCCGTCGTACCAAGTAAAGAAGGTAAAGATGCCGATGATGAAGAAGAGAGTTCTAGGCATTTAAATGAATTAAACAGATTTTCGTAGTGCTTGAATTTTTCAGACAAAGAAAGTAGCTCCTTTCCAATCTCAGAGAAACCACTTCTCGTTTGGCTGAAAAGTTTAGAAAGATCTACTTCGGTCGACCTACAATTCACGCATGACCAACGCAAGCCCTTTCTGGCATTTATCAAATCCAGCATTCTGCCTGTTATGCCTGCACATTTTATATGAGCTAACCCATCACACAGCCAACAAGACACGAAACGCTCGGACTCACTTTTAACAGAACAGTTTTTATATATGCAAGACATGTTTAGATTCTAAACTTTAGAATATAAAATTCTATTACAGATAATATAAAGTAAACAGTCAGAGAGAAATTAAATAAGTGTCAAAACGAATGATAGAACCGAAAGGGTTAATAGCTACGAACAGTTTGAAAGACTGTAAAGTTAGTAAGTTAGTGACAGTTTGGAAAGTAGTGTAGTGTATATGACAGTGAGCAGTTTGAGATGCACAGCAAGACGCAAACAGCTGTGACAAGAGAAAGAGAATATAAAAATGAAAATGAAAAAGTGCAAAATGAAAAAGTGCAAAATAAAGAACGCAAAAAACACAAAAACAATTTATG
Source organism: Urophora cardui (assembly GCA_960531455.1). Taxonomy (NCBI): domain Eukaryota; kingdom Metazoa; phylum Arthropoda; class Insecta; order Diptera; family Tephritidae; genus Urophora; species Urophora cardui. The sequence goes on along the minus strand of OY482670.1, from coordinate 126,378,063 downwards.
TTAAAAAGATTAGCCACACAACTGCAACAACAATATGCAAAATGACTCGGCAATCACACTTGAAATTTTAAATTAAAAATATTCAATAAATAATTAACCAAAATCTGTTTAACTTTATTGCTTTTGTAGTGCACTAAATTATTCACTTTTTCGCAATGAACTTTTAAATTAAAGTAAATTATTATACAATATTAAAGCACAAAATTAAGGAGCAAAATAATTATTGATCACACAGCTTTGACGTTTGCGTCATCTTTTTCTTTTACTAAATAATGAAAATCGGCTGTTCTACTGCGTACTGCATACACACTGGCTCTCAAAGAAATCAAAAAAAATTACAATAAAATACTGATGGTTTACTGTTTTGAACAATTATTATAATAAAAAAAATATATGTATTAATGCGTTGTATGTAACATATGTATATATCGCACGTTTTATGCAATAGGGATTTAACTCGAAATTTTCGATTTCTGGGGTTTTGCCATATATTTCAATAACTGGGTCATGCCTTTGAGTCTAGTCTTATAAAATACTCAAAACAATAAAAATGGCGGAAATAAAAGTGATTTTGTAGTTAGCCGTAGAAGGAAACTCTTTGAAATTATAAAAGTTTGCGTTTTCCCAAAAAAAATTTTTTTAGTTAAATCTTCAAGAAAATTTGACAGAAGAGGTAAATAAATTCAAATGTGACATTTCGTTTGAAAATATAATTACTTTCCTACTGCCATTTCAACGCTCAAGAAATAATGCAAATTTTTTCTTGAGCGTTTTCTTGAGAGATACGGAGAGGCCTTAAGGGGAAAAAAATTCGGAGCTAAGAGCATAGCCAAAAAAAAAATCTTTTGCTCCGATGCCCTGAAAAAAAAAATCGTGTTATTAGATAGTTCACTATACGGTATTCCCTCTCCAATTACGTCATTGAAGGGTTCGCGATTTAACTCGTCTTGGCAGCATTTTCATTATTCAGATCGACAGTCAGTGTTGAACTGAAAAAAAGTTGAATTGAAATTTTGATTTGACTTTTTAAAAAAATCCCTACATTTAGCTATTTTATAAAAATCTGTCCTTCTTTCCCTACGGTCACTTTTTTCCGACTAAAATCCCTACATGTAGGGAATTTTCCCTACGTATCACATCACTGCTTCAAGGTTCGTTCAATATTTATAGACCCATCCAACTTTAACAACAAATATATAGTAAACTATAAGCCTTCGGCAAGTTTAGATTTCAGTTTTGAGATCTGCGAGAGCACCTCTAACCCCGTGATAAAGTGGTTTTTCGCGAGTCGTGCTTCCTTAATGGAAAGGCGACCCTTTCGATATATTGATATATCGATGTTTTTCCACGGCATAAATCGGAGCCGGCACAAAACTGTAGCTCCACCTAATTTGTAGGAAAAACAAAAGTTAACGAGACGCCTCGAAGTGGAAGAGAAGCTCGGCCATAAAACTCGTCAGAGTTATAAACGCGCCAATGTGTTATTATGTAATTGAAAAACAGTGGCATCCCAATAAACACAAACGCGAGGATGAGTTCGTGGAGGTAATTGTTATTTTTCTGATTCGTGTCGAGTTCGAGATGGACTCGCGAAAAAATCAATCCTCGCAATAGCATTTATTAATTTTATTAAATCGTGGTTTGCAGGAAAATGTTATTGGACTTAAATTTATCATTTAAATGTTTACTCAATAAACTCAAAAGCTTGGTTGATATCGTGACGAATTCGAGGCGGATTCACAGAAGAGAATTTTCTAGAATGTGTTCGCCAATTAGCCTTAATATCGAATCGCCAACGATCCGAGAATATACAAATGCGCGAATCGCTAAAGATAAGTGGCACGCCTGGGAATTCGGATTGGCCGTTCTATCGTCGCAAAGTGTCGCCGCAATAATGTAATCAGAGAAGCGAAATCGTTGTGTTTATTGGGCGTAAACTCGTATACATAAATACAGAATGGGAACGGATATAGTACATATACATATGAGGCGCTCAGCGCCAAAACGGCCTAAGCCCAAAAAAATGGTTCTGAGAAAAACAAAGTTAAAAGAAAATACGTTTTTAAAATATTTTTACCTATTTTTTATTAATCGTAAATAAAGATTAGTTGTAATATTTGTTTAAGGTTAATCATTAGGTGTTAACTAAATTAAATAAAGACTATTTTAAACGGTTAATACAATAATTAAAGTGGGTTAGGCCATTTTGGAATCCATATAAAAAAATATATTGATAGGAACTGAGGGTTAGGCCATTTTGGCTCCATTAATTAAAACATACAAAATTTCTTCACATAAATAATAAAAATAATTTTTAGCGTTTTAAATAATAAAAATTAATAATAATTGTTATTCGTGAATATCTTCGTCTTCGGCTCTCGAACTTATTTTTAAATTATTGTAAAAATCATGCTTTATGGGAGGTATGAACTCTTTGAGTTCCTGTAAATCCTTAAACTTTCCAGCTTCAATGAATCTTCCTCCAGGATAAAGCGGTTCCAGTCTACGAACTTGCAGGAGTTCCTCTTTGAAATATCAACTTCTTGAAATAATATAATATGTCATTTGAATATGTCATTTGAATATTTGTATTGAATTATAAATGACTTCACATTTTGGAATCGAAGCTACTGAATCTTAAGCCATTCAACTTTTGAAGTCTTGTCTGCGGAGATTTTTATGTTTGTCACTAGTTTCTCGATTAAGGATATGCTTTTAATAGCATCTGCCGTCATCTTTACCTAGTGAAATGGTTCAAAATGGCTAACTTGGTTTATTTTTCGAATATACTCTTGATTAAAACGTAACATGCGTATTTGGCCTAACCAACACATATTTTTTATTTCTAGGATTCGATTTGGCCTAAGCGGCTTAGGCCATTATGGCATCCACATTTCTTTGAAGTTTGCATAGAGGAAAAACAGTTTTCAGCAGGTAATATAACTTAGTGTTATACTATGCAATAAGGAGTTTTTTAGTATTTATTTCAAAAGGTTCCGGTTAGATCAGCATAGTCAGTTTGATTTTTTTTGAAATGAGGGTTAGGCCGTTTTGGCGCTGAGCGCCTCATATATGTATCTATGTACATTTATATGCACCTACTTATAAAAGGATAACAACTAACTTTAATCAGTTCTTATTAAAATTTTATTTTATGCACTGTCATCTGACAATTTATGACATTTTAAACTTAAACGCATAAATTAAATAATTTAAATGCAACAAAAATTAATTAGCCATTTCGCTAGCCATAATTAATGGGCGGCGAGACTAGAAAAAAACATGCCCAGTTCCAACAAAAAATAAAATTAATATGCAATTAATAAAAGAAGTAACTACATACCCTGCAAGAACTGTGCAGGTCATTTGACCGGTCATATGACCGCCAGGCATGACCAAAAGTTTTGGGATATTTCCTATCACATTCTTAAGGGCATCGGGAACATTTGTGACCATTTCATTCATCACGTTCCCGTATGTGTATTTTCAAATTCCATTCTATCCTTATCTATATCATTGGTTTTGAACTTTGTAATAGTGTTAGTACTTTCGGTCACACAATTCTGGCAGGGTATATAGTCATAAATCTACATTCGCACAAAAGATTCAATTTTCGCCAGTTTCGGTTTGCCGCGCAACAAACGTGCCGTACGTATGGTACTTGTAAAATTCGCCTCAATGCAAGCGGTGATGGGATGGTTCGTACGCCGATAACCGTTAACACGTCCGCTGCCATTGCCATTGCTGGTGCCAGTGTTCGAAGCACGTCTCTGCTCGGCTGCACTGCGACATTTGCCCGGGCGCTGTTGATCATATGTCAGCACGCTCTGCTGTACACGATCCAAACGCATACTGCTCGGCCGTTTGGCAAGATAGTCGTTAACGTGCTGATTAGAGCCATTGCTGATATTCAAATCGATCAGATGTTCGTGCAGTTGCGCCTTGAGTCGCAGATTTTCGGCTTGGAGCGATTTTTTGTGCTGTTTGAGACATATAACGTCAACACGCGCGTTATTACAGCGACGCCAAAAGTTCTCCATCAATAGCCAATTGCCAAATGCAGCTTCCTGTGGGTAGTTAGTGGGGAGAGGAGGCATGTCAGAGAGTTGAGCAAGAAATATATACATATGTACATATGTAGGTATTTATTGGAGCTCGCTGATGCAAAAAACTTACTTCCTCTGCGTGCTTCGAAGGCTCTTGTTTCCGGTCCTCGTTTTCCTCCGGTGCGCATTGCTGCTCCATAAACATGAGTTTACTCAGCGGCGGCAGGCCGAGCGGTAATAATTTTTCCCGTTCCGTTTCATGTTTGCGACAAACGAAAGCCAATTGCAATAGCGTTTCGCCGTCGCTAGCGATCGATTTCAAATACTGCAAAATAAAGCAAAATAATCAAAAAAAAAAAGGTCTAATAAGGGCACAACTCACAGCCCTTACCTTCAACATATTGTAGCTAACAACGCTCATTACTTTAAAATGTTCTTGATCGGTTTTTACTTTGCTTTCGAAATGGGATTTTAACTCCGACATTCGTTGCTGTAAATCGTCTTTGATTTTATTAAAATAAATCATTCGAACTTCATTTCTTTCCAACGTGTCCGTGTAGACCAGCTTAAGTTGAGTCAATTGATCGCCGGCACGTTCGATTTCGTGACATTGTTGACGTATGAGATTTCTGCTCTCTTCATCACGCTCCTTCAATTCTACATACTCGGAGTAAAAAGTTTCAGTGCGGCGCATATAACCGGAGAGTACATCTTGATATTCTTGCCAGAGGCGTTCCAATTTCGATTCACCGGTTTTGGTGATGTTCTCAATGTAAAGCTGCATCTGTTGATGGAAAAGTGAGGGTAGAACATTGAGAATCTACTAAACCAGATAAAAAAAGAACTTGAATTTTTGTAGGTACTACAATGAAATGCATATAATTACGTCAATGAAGCCGTGATGAGGTTGATTCAACACCAAGAAAGGCAACGATGACTCAGACGTAATTGAAAATTTTGGTATTTATATGAGATTTAAAGGGAGATTAGCTAGCTTTTATAAAGTTTTGCTCGGAGACCCCTAGAGAAATTTGATAGCAAATAATTTTCTAGAACATTTTAACCCTCTATCGTCAAAACGACCCCTTCGTGGACTGCAACCGCAAAATATAATATTTCTTGCGGAAATTCCAAGTTGAGTTGCTGCCTATGCACACTGGTCTCATTTGTATGGAGAGTGGCAGAAAACTCAATTCCTTGGAAACGGATGGACCTACCGAAACCAAATTTGGCACAAATCCAAAATTGGCAAAAATAGATCCAAGCTCAGCAGGTCAAGCTGAGCTTGGATCTATTTTTAACACTATTTTATTAGCTTCACCTGTATGTATGTATGTATGTATGTATGTATGTATGTATGTATGTAACTTCATCCCATCCTAAAAGTTGCAAACGTTTAACTCAATTATTATTTTTTTGAAACATTCACTTTACTTTTATTGTGTTCTCCCCTCTATTATTTCTATTCACCTCCGGATTCGAAACGTGACATCAACATGGGATTCAACCCAACGACATCATATAATGAGATTCAACATTATACTCTATGCTTCATTGTGGCTTTTATGTTACCTCTCCTCAAAATAGCCTCTATGAATTTCATTCAATTCACTCCCGTATGCAAGCCAATAAAAGAGAACGTAGATGAACAGAGAAGTTGCAATTACGAATAATCGCAACTATACAAGCAAAAACGGCTCAGCTGAAAACTGAAGCGAATGAATCGTGTTCTCGTTTTTTACTCGGCTGGCCGAGTTTGCTAATTTACTTTTCATTAGCAAAAGCAAAGCAAAAGCAAATGCAGCAAAAGTAGCTAAGCAATTTCAAACCCTGGTTCAAATTCTATTTATAGCACGGTTGCCGAACTTGGTAATTACCAAAATAGGTTATTTTTCGCTGTTGGTTTCTTGGTAACTTTCACATCTGTTTGGCAATTTTTGTTTTCAAGAAGTTGTTTACTATTTTTGGTATACAAGAAAAATATGGAAGTGATTATAGGACAATGAGAATAATTTGGAGTGCTGACTGTTCATTGTGAATATGCACAGGCAAATAAAGAAGAGCATATCTCCGATTAAAAACTGAAATAGTTTTGCTTCGATAGACATAGTACATATTAGTTGATATTTTTTCGTTTAGGCTTCATTTTTGAGCTCTTATGACCAATTTTTTTTTTATAAGGAAAAAATGTATGTGAAAAATTAATATTTTTGGTAGAAGTTATAAATACATATGTATGTAGATCTATTTCGGAGATCACCACATCCCTTCATCAGACTTCTTTTTACTTTTATTCTTGCGTCCGCATAAAACATCCTTTAATGAAAATTTTCACTAAAAAGTTAAAAATAAATAATAGCTTAAAAAAAACTAAAAAACACGCTTTAATCTTAAAAATCGTACTAAAAATTGAGAAATAATTTAATTAGAAACAAAATGATGAACGAAAATATAAGTATTTAAGGAAAAGCGTGGGGGTGCTCAATAATATTTGAATATGAAAATATTCGATTCGTACGACTAGTACAAAAATATACATACCTAGTTGCGAAATTAAAGAGTACGTTATATGAAATCTCAAAAAAGTCAAAATAAAAATATTAGTTAAAAACAGCGATCTTAAATATTTTTTGATATACTGAGCACCACCCGACGCTTTTCCTTAAATACTTATATTTTCGTTCATCATTTTGTTTCTAATTAAATTATTTCTCAATTTTTAGTACGATTTTTAAGATTAAAGCGTTTTTTAGTTTTTTTAAGCTATTATTTATTTTGTTACCACTTCATTCAAAAATTATTTTCTCTGGAGTTTCAAATGCGATAAACGCAAGCAGTATCTTGTTCGAAAGGCAATTAAAATACGCTTCAAACGACATACAAGTGGTCTAATAAAAACTCGCTGAGCAAAAGCTGGTCAAACTCAAAATTTTGTGGATTTTTGAAAAAAATTTTGATTTTCAAATTAAGTTTTTATAAAAAGTTGTAAAAATCACACTCAGAAAAAAAAATCATTAACACGATTCATGTAAAATTAACACGATCGATCTTTACACATAGAACAGCAAAAATTTTTTCAAATTACACGATGTTTGAAACATGATTTTGTCTTTGAAACTGTCATCTGAAAATTTGGTAAATTCAACCAAATTTTGTTGTTGATACAACATGAAAAAATTTTAAAATATACAAGATGATTCAAATATAAAATTTTATTCCTAAATGTCATTTGGAATTTGGTTTATTTAACATTATGATAGTGTCAATATAAACTAAAAAAAAATGTTAGAAAAATGACGTCCCAATTTTAGTGTTAATACAACATGAAAACAAATGTTAAAACAACAAGAACCACAATTAACAATAAAAGTTGGTTAATATAACACGAAACCATTTTGAAACATAAATGTCATTTGGAATTTTGGTTTATTCAACGCGATGATAGTGTCAATATAATCTAAAAAAGTGTTAAAAAGAACGTCAAAACTATTTTGAAACATACACAATTTTTTCAACGTTTGAAGTTCTGCTGTTCGTGGAAAACACAAACTAATATTATTTTTTTTAACAAAAAGAAAATTTTGTGCCGTGGCAATGATAGGAGTTTAGCATCATTGGCAGTGCGTGGTAATGGTTTTTCCATTTATATTTTTTGTTCGCAGGTAAGTTAAAAGTGGATTTCGTTTTTGTTTCTAAAAGCTTTTAATGTTCAATATTTTCTTTTTCCTCTTCATAGATTGCAATTTTTACCACGAAGAGATGTTTAGCGAATGGAGTCTTTCACGTTCACGCATCATGCGGTGCATATACCGTTGCATTAGCGGCCAAACAATACTCGGTGCCAGTGATAGTAAGTACTATCGCCCACTTTCGCCCATGTACATACATATAAACTATTCGTATGAGAAGGACGCTTTCAATTTGGTCGGTTGTGCGGGTGATGTATCTACTCGAATATGCGTTATTGATGATTATATATTTTATGTTTTATATTATTAAAAAAAAAAAATAAATAAATTGTAAAATCAACAAGACTAGTTAATTTAACAATAAATTTAAGGTAAAATCAAAAAGATGTTATTGTTAATTCAACAGGACCATTTCGTGTTAATTTAACCAGATTAAATTGTAACATTAACTATTAAAAATTGTAAAATCAACAGGAAGACTCAATACTTTTTAGTGTTAGTTCTACAGTTCTCATCCTGTTAAACTAACACTTGACAGTAGTGTTAAATTTACATGATTACATGATGGCATACAGTAAGCATCGTGTTGAAAAAAATTAACCACAAAATTTGTTGATTTTTGGTTGATTTCACACTATTTTGTTTCTGGGTGCAGGAAAGTTTTATTACTTTAAAAATTTGCCCGTTTAATTGCAAAGACTTTAAGCGTAATATCAGATAGATCCGATAAATATTTTATTTTTGGCTATTTTTTTCTTGTGAAACAAAAAGGATATTTTGGACGAAAAACTTGGTTAGGTGACTTAACTATGTGAAAACGACTTCATAGGTCAAAACGGCATTAGAAGAAAATATAGAGCTTCCAAAGACTAAACTAATGATTGGATTTTCAAAATCCGATGTCAAATAACAAAGTTACAATAAAAAAAAATTATTCCGCGATATTTTGCGGGATCAAAAAAAAAATTTATGGAGAGTGGGACAAAACTCAATTACTCAGATTTTATCGAAAATAAAGTTTTACCGAAAACAGTCGATGTAAATATGTACAAAAATCGTAAAAGGGCAACAATAGACTGCTTAGTTACATTTAATATGATATTTTAAGAAAAAGGGAAAAATGTTTAAACAGGCTTCTTAAGAGAAGACTTGAAAGAACTCAAATCTGCTTATAAGACCTGGTCCTGAGTGGTCCTTAGTTGTTAAAAGTTTAAATGAAAATGCTAATGGTTGAAAATTACGCCAAGATTTCTTCATCTTGTATTTTGCTAAAAATAAGTTGTTTTCACTGTTTTCTTTCGCTAAATCAGGAAACATACGTTTTTCTTACGTTTCCATAGTTATCCGCATTTTTTTAGCACTCAAACTTGAAATATCGCAAAAATCATAATACACTTATTTACACAAACTTTTTCCTGAAAAAATTTTTTCAAATGTGTTGACTTTAAATGAGCCAAAGTAACATTTAATGGTGGCTATTGCGTATAGAAGGAGGTTTTCCATAAAATTCATAATATTTCCCACGGAAATGCATGACAGAAGTTTCTTTTTCAAGCACCAACGTTTTTGACTTTTGTGTATGGGGGCGGACCAGTGTGCTATGGTCGCCCCATAATTTCGTAAACAACGTCAAGTCGGGGTATTTAGTGTTCGCTGCTAAACGAACTTAGACTTCCTCACTGATTGACAGTGAATTTTAACTGCATTTTTTAAACAATGCAGAGATTTCAGCATCTATTACTTAGATGTCAAATTAACAATTGCATGCCACTTTAACTGTCACTTTGATTAACAATCATAAAACAACGATGCTTCTAAAGGTGCACTATAAATAGCTGCAAACTTGTTGGAACACATCGATTGTCAAAGTCGTTACGTTGAAGCGCGCGATCATGTCGAATCATACGCTTGATCTCAAGTCACGTATCGTTTGGTTGCCGTTGTTGCTGCTAATCATAAGCACTTGCAATTCGCTGAAATGTCGCACCGATGATGGTCCCTCCGAAGCTGAACTAAAGCGTATAACGCGCAATTGTATGCGCAAGATGGGTGAGAATTCGCGTTCGAACGGAGGAGGATATGGATCGACAGGATCGTCTTCTACTTCTACCTTCACATCGTCATCAGTGTCCACCAACTCGAATGGCCATTGCTATGGACCGCTGCATCAATCGAATTTTGGCGCACAATATGGGGGCAGTAATTCTCGTTATGATTCTAATTATGATTATGATGAAGATGATCAGGGTGATCGATACAATGATCATCACAATAATAATAATAATAATAATAATAATAATAATAACTACAACAATAGAAACTATAATTATGACAACGGCAACAATTACGACAACAACCATTATGATCGTGATCGTGGCAATAATAATCGAAATATGCTGCAACAACGTAATAGTGATCGTCAGCAAAGCAATCGTGATAACAATCGGTCGACTATGCCGGGACCAAATGGATCCTCATCAAGCGGTGGCAGCAACAACAACAACAGCAACAATAATGGCGGACGTAATGAGAATGGTAATAGCAATAGCAATGGTGGCTACGGTAGTGGTGGTGGTGCTGGTGGTGGCAGGGGAGGAGGAGGAGGAGGAAGTGGCCGTAATTCAGGAAATGGCAGTGGAAACAGCAACAATGGTGTAAGTGGCAGCGTTACTAATAATCAACGTGGTCAAAAGCAGAGCAACAATTACAATTATAACAATTATAACAACAACAATAATAATAATAACAATGGCAACGGCAACAACAACAGCAATGCCAACAACGAAACTAAAGACTCGGCTTGCATCGTGCACTGTTTCTTCGAGGAAATGAATATGGTAAGTTGATGACGAAGTGGGTTGAAGGAGAAGATCCATGATGACTCAAGTTATCTATATGTATTTTCTCTTTTCCTTCACTATTTTTTACAGCTCAACTCCGATGATTATCCGGATCGCTATAAGGTGCAATATGGTCTCACGCGTGAGTTGCGTGATCGTGAGCTACGCAATTTTTACATAGACACCATACAAGATTGCTTTTATTATTTGGATTCACAGCGACGTCGTGATAAATGCAATTACTCACGTGAGCTCATTCATTGCATGACGGAATATGCAAAAGTGAATTGTGATGATTGGCTAGAATTTAATATGGTTTTCAATTGAATTGTGCTACGAGTAGTTTATGAACAAAATAGATAGCATATTAACATACACACAAATGTATGTATGTATATTAATTATAGCAAATATTTGTTTATGCAACGCAATGCTATAAAAAGAATTTAGCGACAAAATCTTGACTTTTTACTAAATAACACTAAATTGTGAGTTGAATTTTCTGAAGTGAGCCACTTTTTTTCGAAGTTGTACTATCTTTATGAAACTTTTTTGTATAGTTCACAACAACAAAAAAAAAAAAAAATACGTTTGGCCCAGTTTTTCGAAATTCGAATTATTTTCAAAGTTATAGCTATCAACACTTTTCGAAGTTCCTCAGTTTTTGCCGATTTTCTCACGATTGGTCAAACCGATTTTGCTAAATTTTTTGAGTGCCCCAAAATTTTTTTTTGCTAATAGTTACTAATGGAATGCCCAACAACATCATACAAAAGCGCCATCCGACCGTGGTCCAGAACATAAAAATTGCGAATAATGTTTGGAAAAAAAAATTATTTGCGAAAATAAGAAATGCAGTTTGGTAGAAGATATCATCTTTTATATATATGTCAAAATTTAGCAAAATCGGTTTGACCAATCGTGAGAAAATCGGCAAAAACTGAGGAACTTTGAAAAGTGTTGACAGCTATAACTTTGAAAATAATTCGAATTTCGAAAAATTGTTAAATACGTATTTTTGTTTAAGCGTTGTGAGCCATACTACCCACTTTCATTAAAATACATGGCAGTCGAAAAAATTTTAGGTGGCCAACTTCAGAAAATTCAACTCTTGTGTAAAATCGGATAACCAGAAGAAAGCCCCCCCAAGTTTTAACTATGGAAGTAGAATTTTAGTTAAGTTGGGGTGTCGATGGAAGAAACAGTAATCTTCGAGATTTGATCAATTATGGAAGGTAAATTTATTTTAGCTGGAAAAGCAATTAAGATCTTAGCTTTTTTCTATATTGAGACTTCGCTAGAACTGAAGAATTACGACTGAACTAGTCACGGATGTAAGTCCGTAGCCCGTGCCAATTTTAATGTTAACGGAAACTCCCCATCGCAGTTTGATATCGTATTTAGATGGATTGTAAGTACGGATGGGCGCTCCGTCGGTGATTGGTTAAACTTTTAGCTTATCCTCACTGAATAATGTCTCTATCCACAAACTGAGTATATTAAAATGCTTGCTTTTGCCAATACGTTTGGCTTCATAATTTAAATACCAAAGTCCGAAGAAGGTGCGGAGTCGGGTTGCTGGACGGAAAGGCGGTACGATCATAGCAGTCTTCTCAGCAGGCTCGCTGACGGAGTTCAGGAATCACATTACCTTTTTCCAGTACTAAGTTTTGACAAGGCCTTAAATATCACGTTCGCGTCAAGAACAGAATGAAAGAGAGACAGCGTACGCGAAAATAAAGCAATCTCAATCTACACCGACAGATCCAAAATGAACTGTAGTGTTGGAGCTGGAGTTTTCTCTGAAGTACTTAATGTGCCTCTTTAATTCCGTCTCCACAGTTCAGCCAGCATCTTTCAAGCGAAAATTTTTGGCATTGAAGGGCTTGTGAGATACTACTGAAACAGATCGTAAGAGGGGATAAGCGGCCGCATAGGATTATTGGTTCCTAGTCATGTGAACATCGATGGCAATGAGAAGGCTGACGAACTGGTGAAAGCGGGGGCACGCACGTACATTAACAGATCAGCTAGCCTAACCTGCTCGCTGACATCCATAAAATGAGACATCCACCTAAAATTCCGACAGCAGGCAATGCTTCGATGAAACTCCGTGGGTACTTGTAAGGCCACGAAGCAACTGTGGCCGGCTTACGATGCCACAAGATCCAACGACCCAATAAGAAGGTGCAGAAACGATATTTTCCAGATCACAGCCAGGATTACAGGACACTGACCGTTCGGTAAACAAGCTGAAAGACTAGGGATACCGTTCAACAACCTATGTACAAACTGCAATCGAGAGGACTGTGAGGAATCAATCTAACACTTTCTATGGGATCGTCCGGCTCTTACTCACATTAGACACAGCACTTTCGGCAATTTTGTGCTTCCCAACTTAACGCAGTGGTCGCTGTGGTGCAGTGGGTAGAGTGCTCGCCTGCTATGCCAGAGGTCTCGGGTTCAAACCACGGTCCGGGCCAAACAAATTTTTCTAATTAGTAAAAATCCAATTATTGGATTTTTTAAGAGCAGCGGTCACCTCTCGGCAGTGGGCGGCATACCCTCCGAGAGTATTTCTGCCATGAAAAAGCTTCTCACAAAAAATGCATTCGCCGTTCGGAGCCGGCATAAAACTGTAGGTCCACCCAATTAGTAGGAAAAACAAAAAGGAGCACACCTCGAATTGGGAGAGAAGCTCGGCCATAAAACTCGTCAGAGTTATAATAGCGCCATTTTATTATTATTATTAACTTAACGCAATAGCCGATTGCAAAGTAGCTAGCATAATTAGTTTCATCGAGAATTCCAAATGATTTCAAGATAACGACGAACTCTAACAACAACCTACAACTATATTAATTCCATGAGTTATGTGCATCGAATTGGGGCCTCGTGCCCTCATTGGGCCCGGCATTGCTCAATCAGGTGGCACCGCAACCAACCAAAGAAAGTAAGGTGAAGATATAAATTATTCTTGATATCAGAGGTTCTAATAGGTCACGACTGCATTTCGACGGCTGAGTAAAAGATCGCCCTATTTCAGAAATTGTTTCAATAACGTCCTATTTCAAATTTTGCTGCAAAAACGCCCTATTTCAGAGAAATATATATGGAATTTTCTCGTTTTAATTATGAAAATAAAGTTAAGTGATTGACTAAAAAGATGCAGGCAGATTACAAAAAAAAAATTTGCATTTTTTACCTCACTTTTCAGATTATCCAAACGCTTCAAATGTCTTTCCTCTCTCCCCATTTCTCGCCTATCATTTACATCTTCCAATTGATATTTAACACATTCCAGCTCCTGTAAGGCACGTTGACGTTCTTTTTGGAAGTAAGCGTAATCTTCTTCGTATGCTTCCAATACAACAGCTTTATTTTGTTCATAGTCGACTTTGAAGAAGTGCATACGTTTTTGTTGAAGTTCTGTGAGAATTAAAGTGAATAAGTGATGCAGATTTGTGTTCGCCGTTCGCTGCTTACCAATCATTTCATTTACAGTTTTCATATGCGATTGCTGCAACGTCGCATACATATCCTCAGCTTTGTCAATGTCGTTGAGTAAACGCTTGATAATGCGATCTTTACGATCGAGTCGCTCCTGAAAGAAAATCTGCAACTCTTCCATCTCCTTACGCAATTCGTGCACCTTAACTTGTCGCAATATGGAACGCCATTCCTGATTTATTTTCGCCAAGTTCAAACGACAAAATGCCTCTTCACGTTTCAGTTTGTTCTACAATACATACATATTGCGGAAATGTGTTGATGTGGAAAATATTAATTTATGTACATAAGTAAAATTGAGTTAAGTTCTTTTAACATTAAGTTTTGCCGCATTTTGAAGTGAAGTAATGTTAATTTTAATGTCAAGTCAAGTTATGTTAAATTTAGTTAAGTTAAAAAGTCTATGTTATTAAAATTATGTAAATGGTGAGTAAAACCAAGTTAATTTAATTTTAGTTAAGCCAAATTATGTTAAATTTAGTTAAGTTAAGAATTGTATGTTATTTTTAGTTAAGTAAAATTATTTTATTGGCAATTAAAGCAAAGTTAAGTTAATTTCAGTTAAGTCAACTTATGTTAAATTTAGCTAAGTTATTCTTAAGTCAAGTTAAGTTAATTTATTCTGAGTTTACTTATCTAAAATTAAGAAAAAATGTGTAAGTCATAAGTAAACTAAGTTAAGTTAAGATAAGTTATGCCAATTTTAAATTAAGTGTGTCAAATTTGAGCTTATCTTAAGTTATGTTAAGTCAATATATATCAAATTTATAATATAATATTACTTAATTAAGATAAGCTATACAAAATGAAGTTAAGGTATAATATACCAATATTAAGCAATTTTTTTGAGGTTATGTTAAGTTAATTGTATTTTCAGTTTCTGTTAGTCTTGTTAAGCTAAGACAGATTAATTTTAATAGAGTTATCTTAGTGCTAACTTAAGTTATTTTTGATGAAGTTAATTCAAAATGTGCCAATTTAAGGTCAAATTAATTTTTACTGAGTTAGGTTAAGTAATATTATGTCAATATTAAGTTTATTTAACTACTCGTAAATACGTTTTATATTTTATATTTTTTTTTACCTTCATGAACAGCGACAGCAAATGGATTTTGCGTCGCCGCGCCTCCTCCTCAATATCGGCTCGCATTTGCATATAACGTGCACGCTCCTCCTCGGACATTTTAGCCAATTTGTTGGCTTTGCTCTTTTTGCCCATTTTGTATTATTCTTCTTTTTTCTTTTAATCACAAAATGTTACTAATTAAATTATTGCTATTTTTTTTCATATAATAAAATAAACATTGATAAATTTAATGAAGGAACTTAGCTACTTCTTCTGCTATTTAAACTCTTGTTAAAGTTGTTTGTTTTTGGCCAACCAAGTTGAGTTGAGTCAGAAAAATATACCGGCTGTTGCCAGTAACAACGTAGGAAAGTTATATTTCTTGTTGTCATAACAGCTTTCAGCAATCGCCAATATAAATAAGCAGGCTAACAGTGGCGTAGCTAGAGAATTTTTCGGGGGGGGGTCACAGCCAATGTAAAAAATTTACCAAAATTAAAATTACCAAAAAAAACTACAATTTTTTTTACAAATGATAAAAATCGCTAGCTTTGAATGCAAATTGTGTAAGTCCTTTTTTAAAACTTTGTAGGAGAGACAAAAAACAAAAAAGAAAAAAAATTCGAAATGAAAAAAAAATTCTGTTCATATAAATATTTTGGACTTACACAATTTTTTTCGCTTTTTGGACTTACACAATTTGCATATCACTTAATAACAACGAGTAGAGATATGACAAGTATCTCAGACTTGTTTAGCGCGGTGCGTATTTGATTTTTCTAGCGTTCTACATAAAAATACACTTTTTCATAAAAGTGGACTTACACAGTTTGCACTCTAAGCTAGCGAAATGTAATTTTTTCAGACTATAATTTAACATTTTAGTACACAAATATCGCTTATAATACATATATCAAACTCTTAAGGCCCTTGGCCACTTAAAATCTGGAATGTTAAGAAGTGTATACATATGTGTGAGTGTCGGGTGATTGACACAAATATCTAAAAGATTTGGTTCTCATCAACACGAGCCCGAACAAGAACGTGTAGCACGACGACTGCCGATTGCACTAACACACACAAAAAAACTCACACATACACACTGTTTGACATGCCAGATTGTCAGTTGCCAAGGGCCTTTAACTATACTTCAAAAGTAAGTCTCATATTCTCTTCTGGAAATCTACGCGCATAGGTAGATTTTCAAGTTTTATGCGCCCAAAATTGAATTTTGTAAAATTGTTACAATTACAGAAAAAAAAACATACCCACATATTGGAAATAGAATGGGGAACAATAATTCATCGCTTTTTTCCCGACCCCATACTCTGCACTTGCCCCAGATGGTCGTAACTTAGCATATCTGAAGTTAATTTTTTTGTTTTTTTCTTACATATTTTTAAGTGCTAGTTTCAACTTGAATATTTATTATTTAAATCATTTCATTCGTGATGAATCCTAAAGGTTCAAGTAATTATTAACACTTTTCAATAATATCCTTGGTTTCCAATAATTCTAAGTTTATAGTTTTAAGCTTTTTATTTAAAAAAAAATTATCACTCTTTTTCATGTTAAAAATTGGTTTTGTTATGTTGCTCTGTCAGACTCAGTCAAATTAACCCTCGGACATGATATCTAGTACAATTAGTAGTTAGCCGACAAAAAATTACGTCGCACAAAGCCGCACTTCACTACTAGATACAGGGTTTTTCATATGTACCTACAATAATTTTCTTTTTGTGCTTTATATTTAATTTTAATGTTTATATTTCTAACGCATATCTTGGTTAATGTAGGTGATGCTCGAAAGTAACCCAGATATTTAGCAGCGATTATTGTTAACTTTTTAGGCAGTATTTTTAGTATTTCCAATTTTTCAAAGTTAAGGAAGTACTTATCATAAAAAGGGGCTAAGAATTATAAAGCTACATTTTTTAGAAGATTTTTGAGTATGCAATTTTGCAGCTCATTCAGTTGTAATATAATAATATGCAACATTCAACTTTTTGAAAAATTTCATTGGCTTTTCGGAAATTTTAATTGGAACGGTCTCACGTACATATAACGCAAACACCCTACAGAAAAAAATTACTAAAATCGACGGAAAGTTTCACAGCATTGAGAATAGCACTTTTTACACTAAAATTGGTTGGCTACATAACAGTACACTTAGAAATCTCCTCAAAATCTTCTATAAATTCTGGCCGCGCTTTGAAATTTTTAATCCACTTTTAGAAATTTCTACGATTTTTCGGATTTTTCCATAAGCTTAGAAATCCTGCATAAGGCGATTTTATTGAAAAATTGTTTACATTTTTAAACGAAAATAAGAGAGTCAAATTTTCGACAGAACTGTTTGAAATAAATTTAAAAACTCTGGCGTATGATTTTTTTTTTTTGGGTCACTGTATATATTTTTCAATAAAATCGACTTTTAACTAGAGCCCTAGATACCCGGGTATCGAGCAATTCGATCTGATCGTTTTTGTTTGAAGCCCGTTTGTTGTTCAAATGCCTGTACCATGGTATAAGCATGGTATAAGTATACCAGGTAAAACAAACGTCAAGTTTTCGTCGCCATATTAACCACCTGACAATTAAGCAGATTATGACATTTCGTGCTGCCATACTCAATGATAAAAATCCTCCATTAATGGTATTTTTCACTGCTTTGTTTTAAAAATAAATTGTAACCATGGTATTCATAGTAATGAATTTTTCCAATTTGAATTGAAAGAAATTTTTTCAATTTGAAAAAATTACCTACACATCCTGCAGTAAATTTCACTTTTAATTTAGGCTTTGTGATCACTCTGGTATATATAACACCTATTATTCGCGGTATTGGTTCGAAAAATTTCCTTAAAAAAAGCGGTTTTGAAACTGTGTCATTATTTGGAATTGCGTTGTGTGAATCTCAAAATTGTTGCATGAATGGATGGGGACGGACGCCAAGAATGGCAAAAATGTCACGCGGTTTTGCACTTTAAACGACGATATGTATGTACACCACCATACCAAGTGAGCATTTCAGTCTATATATGTATGTACATATGTACATATGTCCAATCCAATTACAAAAATATATGTACCCTAGATTTTAACAATATGAGTTGCTTATTTCCGCGGTGCAATAATACCAAATATGGCGACGATACCCTTTATTCGCGGAGAGTGGATGAAGATTTGTGGAGTGAGCGAAGAGGAGCTACCGGAAGTTCCATAAATCTGCTCACTAGTGTCCTTTCTCTTTCTGTCCTTTGATTCCTGAAATACCCAAACTTTCACACAAAAATCTACGCATTCAAAAAATAAAAGTCTGGCATCGCTATACTCCAAAACTGACATAAGATCAAACTTCAAAAATCTGCTTTTTAATCAAAAAGACAGTGTCAAAATGACAATGCACATACCTGTATTTTTTATACCGTGGGTATAAGTATACCAGGTAAAACAAACGTCAAGTTTTCGTCGCCATATTAACCACCTGACAATTGAGCAGATTATGACATTTCGTGCTGCCATACTCAATGATAAAAATCCTCCATTAATGGCATTTTTCACTGCTTTGTTTTAAAAATAAATTGTAACCATGGTATTCATAGTAATGAATTTTTCCAATTTGAATTGAAAGAAATTTTTTCAATTTGAAAAAATTACCTACACATCCTGCAGTAAATTTGTTTCACTGCTGAATGATCATTGATGATTCTTCTGAGTACAATTTTTATTATTATAATTATTATTTTTTTTTTTTTTTGAAAAAGCAAACCATTTACATATATGAAAACTTCAGCAGTCTTTATTTGAAAGTACTCGCTGATGCCTCCTCAGTCATAGATGAATTTCATTAGTGATTCATAAAAGATTCATTTCGGATTTTTACTTCGCGGAATATCAGTTTGGCCGCACTAAAAAGTAGCCCCTTTCCGGTATTCTCGCTGAGTTTTTAATTTAGTTTAGTAGTTACGATCACTTTTAATTTAGGCTTTGTGATCACTCTGGTATATATTTTTGGGAGGTTTTGGAGATTGATCTATTATAACTCCATATCGTCGCATAAGTGCAATACCGCGTATCCGCTACCACCCAAATTTTACAGGAGACAGTAAAAACTGTTTTAATTCAAAACGGTTCGGAATTTTGCAAACCCACATCCAAACCAAGGTAGATTTTTAGATTATATTCTTAATCCAAATATAATTTTGGCGAAAAACAGTTAAATGTGCAGTTATTGGTTTACTTATGTATTTATAAGCGGTTTTGCGTCTTTTATTTTGTTCAATAGTGACGTATAGGCGGTTTTGCAGGCGTACGTAAAAACTTTTCTTCAATAAAGCAAAGTTATAATCCATTCCGTGTTTATGAAAGTATAATCAACTTTAGTACATTACAGTACAGTTATAAAGCAATAACACCTATTATTCGCGGTATTGGTTCGAAAAATTTCCTTAAAAAAGCGGTTTTGAAACTGTGTCATTATTTGGAATTGCGTTGTGTGAATCTCAAAATGGTTGCATGAATGGATGGGGACGGTTGCCAGGAATGTATTTTTGATGAAATCTCATTTTTGGCAAAAATGTCACGCGGTTTTGCACTTTAAACGACGATATGTATGTACACCACCATACCAAGTGAGCATTTCAGTCTATATATGTATGTATGTACATATGTCCAATCCAATTACAAAAAAATATGTACCCTAGATTTTAACAATATGAGTTGCTTATTTCCGCGGTGCAATAATACCAAATATGGCTGCAAAGACGGTGATATAAAATTTTTCCAATTTCCGACGATACCCTTTATTCGCGGAGAGTGGATGAAGATTTGTGGAGTGAGCGAAGAGGAGCTATCGGAAGTTCCATAAATCTGCCCACTTGTGCCCTTTCTCTTTATGTCATTTGATTCCTGAAATATCCAAACTTTCAAAAAAAATCTACGCATTCAAAAAATAAAAGTCTGGCATCGCTATACTCCAAAACTGACATAAGATCAAACTTCAAAAATCTGCTTTTTAATCAAAAAGACAGCGTCAAAATTACAATGCACATACCTGTATTTTTTATACCATGGCCCGTACAAACATTCGAGCATTCGAGCTTACAAACAAAAAAATGTGTATCGGAAAAACAAAAATAAAAAAAACTACATATAAAGAAAAAAAAATAATAATAAACAAAAGAAAAAAACAAACTTCAAAATACCCGAATTGTTCAAATGCCCGTACAAACATACGGGTAGTAAACAAACAAACAACTCTTCGAGCATTTGAACAACAACTGTTCGGGCTACTCGAAAATGTTCAAAAAAAATCGAGAGCTCTACTTTTGGTGACAGGTAACACCCGGTTGGGAAATAACGTCAATTGAAATTATTGCGTTTTCTAGCATTTAGCTTCGCATCGGTCCGTGTCGCGTCGCTGCTGTTATTAGAAAAGTTAAGCGCCGCAGGCGAAAATTTGGAATAAAAAATCGCGCGATTTTTAATTCCAAATTTTCATTTTCCTACTTTTTTGCCATGCCGCAGGATAAGGCAAGTAGACATAGTTTTTATAAAAAATTTTATTTAAATTTTTGTATAACTAGATATTTAACATACTTTACATTATTATATAATTTATTGAAATATTTTTGCTGTGTTGGCAACTCTTTTTCGACGACCACACTTCACTAAATTCACTTATTAACTAATTTGTAGTAACATAAGAGCGAGTAAAATTGTATTTTCATTCATTAACAAACGGTACTCATAACGGGTTTGCAGAAGAACTCAGCAAATATTTTCATGAATGAACAAGTTTTAAGCATAGTTGACATTATTTCCATTTGGATTGGGAAATAAGGTCAATTATTTTATTTCCAAATTTTCGTTGACCTTATTGCGTTTTCCAAAAACGCAATAATGTCAATTGACCTTATTTCCCAACCGGGTGGGAAATAAGGTCAATTGACATTATTTCCGTTGACCTTGTTACCTGTCACTCTACTTTTAACACAAATTATTAAAACAAAAACAATTTTTCTAATTAGTAAAAAATCCAATTATTGGGTTTTTTAAGAGCAGCGGTCACCTCTCGGCAGTGGGCGGCATACCCTCCGAGAGTATTTCTGCCATGAAAAAGCTTCTCACAAAAAATGCATTCGCCGTTCGGAGCCGGCATAAAACTGTAGGTCCACCCAATTAGTAGGAAAAACAAAAAGGAGCACACCTCGAATTGGGAGAGAAGCTCGGCCATAAAACTCGTCAGAGTTATAATAGCGCCATTGTATTATATTATTATTATTATTATTATTATTATTATTAAAATTTTGCATTATACAAGCAATTTGGAATAGATGTACACAATAAAATATTTCTACCTATGTGCTACGGTTATAAATAATAATTTTCTTATATAATTTAGTTTTTTAATATTCCATTTTGAAAGACATTAAGTAAAATCTCAAGTTCAGATACTCTTATACATTGCATATTTATTCCCATTGTAGTTTATACTAATATTATTTGATTAAGATGATAAGTAATTGAAAGAAAACTTGAAATTTAAATAATTGGCGTTACTTTTCTGTTATTAGCATGTTAATAACAGCAATACCGTATAATAATTGCAGCGTTTGTTGAGCCGTAGGGAAGTGCAGGAACCGTAGGAATTTTACCACAAAAGAGCGAATATAAGTACAAAGAATGTAAATTGTGGTAAAATTCCTGCGGTTCTTGCACTTTCCTACGGCTCAACAAACGCTAGAATTATAAGTAATACTTGGTGAAAGAGCGCTAAATTTCGAATTACTAATTTCGAAAAATTACTATTCTCATTGATTTTTTCCTGAAAAAGAAGTGTATGCTAATAAGGTCAAAGATGGTTTTATGGTCAAAACGAATCTTTCGAATCTACACTCAGGGAAAAACAGCATTTTAAAATCAAAAATAAAATTTTTGTTTTCATAATGCACGTTTTAAACAAAACCAAAATTTTTTTCCACTTACCCCAACAATTAAAAATTGAATTAAAAAAAAAAAAAAATTTCGTGCTAAGCACTAAAAAACTCTTGCAAACCATTTTTATTTTAATAACGAAAATTTTTAAATTAAAAATGAAATTTTTTAAGTAAAAACGCATTTT
Organism: Urophora cardui; assembly: GCA_960531455.1. Classification (NCBI taxonomy): domain Eukaryota; kingdom Metazoa; phylum Arthropoda; class Insecta; order Diptera; family Tephritidae; genus Urophora; species Urophora cardui. The sequence goes on along the minus strand of OY482670.1, from coordinate 126,355,786 downwards.
GGATTTAAAAAGAAACATACTTAAATTAAAAATGAAAATTAATGTTGATTCAAAAACTCGCTCTTTGTTCAAAAATTTTTTGTGAGAAAATATTTTTATGTGAGAAATCCGACAAAAACAATAATGAGAATCGATTTTTTTTAATTTTCTTTTTACAATGGTTCATATAATTCATGGATTCTTTTTTAGAAAAGGGAAGTATTATTACAATTCAATATAATGTTTAATGTTCCACTATGTGATGGCGATGGATTGAATTTCAGGTTGATGTCATGGTTCGAATCCGGAGGAAAATATAAAATAAAGAAAAAAAAGGAGAATAAGGAGAATAAGAAATAAAGATAGCAAACAGTTAAGGCGAAGTAGAAAAGAAGAGGAGAACAAGCGGAGGCTATATTTTTTTAGTTGGGCTCGGATTGAGAGAAGATGAAGAGAATGCCGTTGGATACAATTTCGAATCCGGAAGAGATTTCATAGTGCTGAAAATAAAAATAAACATTTTTAAATTAAAAATGTTTTTTTCTTAATTTAAAAGTTTTACAATGAACATTTTTAAAATAAAAATGTTGGTATTTACATCACTTTTAAATACGTTTTTGCCCATTTTAAGCACGTTTTCATATGTTTTTATAATTTTTTTCCCTGAGTATAGTAAGTCAAATGAGAAAACATACAAAAATCCGCCTCCAAGATCTCAATTTACTACGAGAACTCTGTATATAAATAGTATGTATTTTGAAAAGGAGTTGATTTAGTCAACTGTGGAACAAACTTGAAGAACGATATAACAATATACATACACATGCTTATATGTATATGTAAATGGGTTGATCCGCTGTAGAACAAAATACGCATGAGCACAATACACAGTACCTACCCTAGCACGTCCATTAAATATGTCCTTAAAAATAATTTCATATTTATTTAATCATTTATAACACATTTTGAAGTTTATACATCGTTTCTAAGCGCAAATCAAATCAAGTAAATTGCTAAAGCTTTTTATTCCACTGGAGTAATAAGAACGCTTGCGGGGATGTGAGATATACATACATACATACAAACTTACATACACATGTATTACATACATATTAGTTTTCCCAGGAAATCCATATGCGAAACATTATTTTCAACATTAAAATTAGATCTTGTTTGTCGTCAAATAGGATAAGAGCAGGGAAAGCTTAGTAGAAATGGAAATGCTGCGAAGCCAAAAAAGAAGAAAAAAAAAAAAACAAAACAAAAATCAACAAGTAAGGAAGCCTAAGTTTGAGTGGAAACGAACATTAGATACTCAGCTGTATGCTTTCATTGTTTGTTTGCGTTTGATGGAAACACGGTGTAGGTACTTTATGTAAATCGAGTGCTGCATAAAGTGGGCGTAGCCGCGCTCATTTTCAAAATTTTTATCAGTCATCCAAATAAGCATATGAATATTATTCTTTGTGCAAAATTTCATTCCTTTATGACTTCTAGTTACAAAGATGTCACGTTACAAATTCCCAAAGGGTGTTCCAGAAATATCTTTGTTAAAAAGTAGGCGTGGTCATAAACCGATTTCAACAAATTTTTGCGTGTCTATTAACACAAGTTATAAAAGTGTATAAACCAAGTTTCGTCATAATATCTCAATTATTTGTCGAGTTATAGGCTAAGAAATCTCGTATATTCCTTTGTCTAAAAAGAGGCGGTTCCACGCCCATTTTCCAAAATTTGTCTATTTTTTGTTTCCGGTCTATTGTGGAACTCTTGCCACAAAAATTTCAATGAATTATCTTTATATTTGACAAAGATATCGCTTAAAATGTTTTTATTACACTCAGAAAAAAAATCATCAACACGATTCATGTAAAATTAACACGATCGATCTTTACACATAGAACAGCAACAATTTTTTCAAATTACACGATGTTTGAAACATGATTTTGGCTTTGTAACTGTCATCTGAAGATTTGGTAAATTCAACCAAATTTTATTGTTGATACAACATGAAGAAATTTTAAAATATACAAGATGATTCAAATATATAATTTTATTCCTAAATGTCATTTGGAATTTGGTTTATTTAACATGATGATAGTGTCAATATAAACTAAAAAAATGTTAAAAAAATGACGTCCCAATTTTAGTGTTAATACAACATGAAAACAAATGTTAAAACAACAAGAACCACAATTAACAATAAAAGTTGGTTGATATAACACGAAACAATGTTCAAACATAAACGTCATTTGGAATTTTGGTTTATTCAACACGATGATAGTGTCAATATAATCTAAAAAAGTGTTAAAAAGAACGTCAAAACTATTTTGAAACATACAAAATTTTTTCAACGTTTGAAGTTCTGCTGTTCGTGCAAAACACAAACTGATATTATTTTTTTTTTAACAAAAAGAAAATTTTGTGCCGTGGCAATGATAGGAGTTTAGCATCATTGGCAGTGCGTGATAATGGTTTTTCCATTTATATTTTTAGTTCGCAGGTAAGTTAAAAGTGGATTGCATCTTTGTTTCTAAAAGTTTTTAATGTTCAATATTTTCCTTTTCCTCTTCATAGTTTGCAATTTTTACCACGAAGAGATGTTTAGCGAATTGAGTCTTTCACGCAGCATGCGGTGCATATACCGTTGCATTAGCGGCAAAACATTACTCGGTCCCAGTGATAGTAAGTACTATCGCCCATGTATAAACTATTCGTATGAGAAGGACGCTTTCAATTTGGTCGGTTGTGCGGGTGATGTACTCGAATATACTTTATTGATCTGATGATTATATATTTTATGTTTTATATATTTTTATATTAAAAAAATAAATAAATTGTAAAATCAACAAGACTTTCTAGTTAATTTAACAATAAATTTAAGGTAAAATCAAAAAGATGTTATTGTTAATTCAACAGGACTATTTCGTGTTAATTTAACCAGCTTAAATTGTAACATTAACTAGTTAAAATTGTAAAATCAACAGGAAGACTCAATACTTTTTAGTGTTAATTCTACAGTTGTCATCCTGTTAAACTAACACTTGACAGTAGTGTTAAATTTACACGATTACATGATGGCATACATTAAGCATCGTGTTGAAAAAAATTAACCACAAAATTTGTTGATTTTTGGTTGATTTCACACTATTTTTTTTCTGGGTGTAGGCCACTTTATAATACCCATATATAAAAGTGGGCGTGGTCGTTAGCCGATTTCGCTAAAATTTTCAACATGTATTACCAAAAGTAATAAAAGTGTACACACCAAGTTTCGTCATTATATATTAATTATTTGTCGAGTTATGGGCTCAGAAATCTCGTATATTCCAGCTTCTAAAAAGAGGCGGTGCCACGCCCATTTTCCAAAGTTTTTGTGTTTTTCGTTTTATGTCCGCAGGTGGACTCCTGGCATAAAATTTCAATGACATATCTTTATATTTGACAGAGATATCACTTAAAATGTTTTTATTAGGTCACTTTGTAATATACATATATAAAAGTGGGCGTGGCCGTCAACTTATTTTAACTATTTTCCGTCCAAACGTTTGCCGAAGTAAGTAAATCACGCGTACCAAATTTCATCGATATATCTTCAACGGTTTCTAAGTTATGACATATAAAACTTTCAATGTTTGACCCTTAATAAGTGGGCGTGGCACCGCCCATTTTCCAAAGTTTCATCAAATTTCTTCATAGGGGCCTGAGCTCAACACGTGGGTAAAATTTCATCGCTCCAGCTATATTAGTGACTGAGATACCAAATTTCCGATTTTTTCTATATAGGAAAAGTGGGCGTGGTCATGGTCCGATTTCGCCCCAGTCTCGCTAACAACTTGCATTTCAAATTTCATCAAAATATCTCAATTTTTGAGCGAGTTAGAGTGTTTACAGACGGACGGACGGACGGACATGGCTCAATCGATTTCTCTTTTCACCCTGATCATTTTGATATATATAAGTCTATATCTATCTCGATTATTTCATTCTATTACAATCCACCGTTATGTGATTAAAACTATAATACTCTGTGTACTAGTACAGCTGAGTATAAAAACAACATAGATTGAGTTAGAAAAAGCTTAGAGTTTGAACGTGAATATTGACAACTGACAACGAGGACGACGACAAGAGAACCCCAATCACAGGATAATAAGAATTCAGTGTGACTTCGTACACTTATGATTGCGCGACGCAGGACACCAGCCAGCATTTGCTAACTTCTTTCGCATTTCTTGTTTTACTTTTTTCATTTTTTTCTTCCTCATACGTACATGTTTCCAAATAGCTGTAAATGTTTTCTATGTTGTGTTTTGTGCAGTGATAAAGGAAAAAGTACAACAACAAAAATCACATTCCATTTACTTTCGACATGGCAATGAGGGTAATATGAGTATAATTCTAAGCATATAATAAGCACAGAAGTTGAGCAGAGTGCAACCTTATATACCCTGTAAGGCAAGTAGCGATAAGTTTAGATAAATATAGCATAGCTGAGTTAATGAAATGCATTTGGCTGTTCTGAAGCGATTTAGTTAGATAAAATACCATATTGCTGCGAACACTAACTCTGAGGAATTCAATACTTTCGTTGTCGAACACTCCCCAGTGTGAATTGAACTCAAGATGAGCTACTAAAGAGCTAAGTTAGAAATTCCTTCATGGCAATCACACTATTGGTTATAGGATCAAACAGCAACAACCAGCAAACATGGCAAGGACTACCGTTAAGTTGGATATTGTATGTATACATATTATGTCCCTACGTATACTTTTTTTTGTTTTGGCATAAACATGCTACCGTTGCATTCAATTACAGTACGTAGACGCATATAACACGCACACCTACCCAACAGGGAAAATTAAGACTACCTACATAGAGGCCAAAATTTTCAAATAATGAAATTCGATGCATTTCAAATCTCTCTTTGTCGATTACTGCACGTTATAACGACGCTTTCGGTTTATAAGTGTTTATTCCAACACTCACCTCGAGATATCACTGGCAGGAAGTGCTGGAAGTCATGATTGACGAAACAATTATAAATGATTCGCCAATTGACAAGACTCGTTACTTCCTCTCCCCTGCGGTATGAGTTTTAATTAGTCCCGTTTTTCGTGGCTCCACTTTCTGTGGTGCCTAAAAATAGGCCCGAGGCCGAACAGGAAGCTTCTTTGACCTCTTTTTCGATTAAGATACTGATGGCACATCGCCTAAACCGGTTTAAAAGCAATCCAAATTTGACAAGGGATGATGGGAAATCATTCCAGAATACATCATTAAACAACAACAAAAAAAAAATAATGCTTTTTCTGTAAATTAATTTCGTGAGATTTATTTTAATCAGTAAAATATAAAAACTTAAAATATGCCAAATTCATGAAGCACTCTAGCGTCTCATCTAGTTAGCTGAAAAGTAGATATTTTACAGTTGCATTAAAAATTGCACTCAATTCCAAGTAGACTATTATTAACATGCGTTATTGTATGGTAAATAAAGCTCGACTATGGCTTTAAAAGTATGAATGCCTCTATTTAGCGCTGAGAGTTTCCCTACAGGGTTATGCTTCAGGGTTATGCTCGTTCAAGGCATTGAACGAAAACGCAGTGTTGCAATGAAAAATGACACCAATCTTGACAGTAAAGCATTTGACATACGTACATACGAAAAAACAACAACTAAACATACTCAATAAAATAAAACAACACCCACCTACAAGTGCGTACATAAAAAATTCCAAATTGCAACATCTGAAGCTAGCAATCCTGTCAGCCGAGGGCAATTTTGGCTCTGCCTGCTCGATTTGCGTTATTTCCTTACTTTCTTTGTTTCATTCATTTTAGTCACACAACCACCAGCACTCCACCCACCTACCAGCGCTTAATGTGGCAGTGATGGGTGATGGGCGATGGCCCGCACATCTATCAGCGTCTGATGCAGCGTCAACCTACATTTTTCATTTCTTTGCTGACAGTGAAGACTTTGTGTGCAAAAAAGGCAAAAATAATAGTGATGTGTTGCGAGAGGTGTGAGATAAAAACAAAAAAAAAAACAAAAAAAAAAAAAATACAAAAACCACAGTCTTTTTGAGCCTTCATAAACAAAACAGATTGCTAGAGAAAAAAGGAAGTATGAAGGTGTGTGGGATTTGAGGAGTTTGCCTCTTTGTTGTGGATTATTAAGTGAGTTATGTAGCTGTGACAGATTTTTTCAAATTGCCGCCTGTAAGGAAACGAGAGCGTTTGGCCTAGGAAATGGAATTAAAAGCGTTTTAGCAAAAATATGGCATTGGTTTGTGGAGGCAGCATAAGGAAAGCAGGATAAAAGTCCACCCAATTAAGCCATGAGTTTAGTGCTAGTATACCGGAAAATAAAGACAATCAGCTAAAAGAAATAACGAGGGCTGCAATTTCAATGGCTTCGCTGCTTAGTTTACGTTATGCGAATGAATGAAGTTACTTTGGAGCAGAAAATATTATTGACGAGACCAGAGAAAGAGGCTGGACCTCTCTCTGCATTGGAAAGATCAGCTGGAGAATGAGTTGCCCTACTTTGGTACTTCTTATTGGCGCCAATTATCATGAAGATTAAGCGATTAGTTCGGTCATGCTCACATGAACTCCAGGGAGCTACTCGGCTACACATACAATACTCTGACAAGCTTTTTGGCCGAGTTTCTCTCCCAATTCGAGGTGTGCTCTTTTTGTTTTTCCTACTAATTGGGTGGATATACAATTTTATACCGGCTCCGAACGGCGAATGCATTTTTTGTGAGAAGCTTTTTCATGGCAGAAATACTCTCGGAGGGTATGCCACCCACTGCCGAGAGGTGACCGCTGCTCTTAAAAACCCAATAATTGGACTTTTACTAATTGGAAAAATTTTGGATGTTTTCTCGGACTGGGGTTTGAACCCGAGACCTCTCGCATAGCAGGCGAGCACTCTACCCACTGCACCACAGCGGCCACAAGTAATGAATGCTCCCTGAAAAAATTCCGAGTACCTAATCTATTCACTTATCCATGGAGTGCTCACTATGAACCAACCGCGTACTTCATAATTTGCCACATTTCATACAAAAGATATGGTCCCATTAAAATGGCGTCTATATACACTCAAAAAAAAATTACTCAGATTATGGAAAAGTGGTAATGATTCGGCGCTAAAGAAAATTTTCATTGTTTTGATGTACAATTCTCTTTAAAACGTGATTTTTATTCCTTGATTTAAAGAAAATTGTACATCAAAACAATGAATATTGTCTTTAGCGCCGAATCATTCCCACTTTTCCATAATCTGAGTAATTTCTTTTTCTGAGTAATTTTTTTCTTGAGTGTACTTCAGTCCCGAATAGAGCTCTAGATACCCGGGTATCGAACAAATCGAATTGATCGTTTTTGTTTGAAGCCCGTTTGTTGTTCAAATGCCCGTACAAACATTCGAGCATTCGAGCTTACAAACAAAAAAAAATGTGTATCGAAAAAGCAAAAATAAAAACAACTACATATGAAGAAGAAAAAAAATAATTAACAAAAGAAAAAAACAAACTTCAAAATGCCCGAATTGTTCAAATGCCCGTACAAACATACGGGTAATAAACAAACAAACGACTGTTCGAGCATTTGAACAACATTTGTTCGGGCTACTCGAAAATGTTCAAAAAAATCTCTAGTCCCGAATAACATCAAATCTCTCTATGGAGTACCTACATACATTGGATTAACCACGGAGTACGTAATTCATGGGTACTATGGAGACTAAGGCCCGGTTTCACCAACCGGTCTCAACTTAGTTAAGCCGATTTTTTACGTTTTCAGTTTCACCATGCAACTGAGTGAAGTCACAAGTTAGCCAGCTTTTGTTTTGACTAAAAATAAACTAAGAATTTGGGTCGCTTTAGCAAATTCAACAACCAAAAGGGCGAATATGACAAAAAAAAAAGCAAATACAGCAACCAAAACAACCGAAAAAAACAGTATTTGCCATAAAAGGTTGATTGCAAAACTATTTTCTAGACTATTTCGTGAAACCCAAAAGTAAGTTAGCCCCATATCTGGGCTAACTTAAGTCAAAACTTAGTTTTAGCTTTAGTCACGTTGGTGAAACCGGGCCTAATTGTTCAAGTTGTATACCCGAACGGGTACAAACGTATGTAGATTAATCGCATTAGTTTAGATTAGTTGTAAGCAAAGCTATTTTTTATGGAAATCACTAAAAGTTATAAATTGTTATATACATATCGTCGCTATAGAAGAAAAAAGACGCACACTGTTTTGTTGAGGAAGAAAGACGCAAACTTTTTTTCTTTCAAAGAAAGACGCATTAAAAATATTTTTCGAAAGAAAGACTCTTTATTTTTTTGATAACGAAGAAAGACGCTTTATTTTTTTTTACTATAAAGAAAGACGCGTTTAAATATTTTTTAGGAAAGAAAGACGTATTCGATTTTTTATTTTTCTTCGTCAATATTAATGCTAATGCGTCTTTCTTCGTAGTTAATAATGCTAATGCGTCTTTCTTCGTCGAAATATTTTATATTGCGTCTCTGTTCGTCGAAATATTTTTTAATGCGTCTATCTTCGTCGAACTAAATTATTGGCACAGCAAGATGCTTCAACTTTAACACTGTTTTTTGGCCGCATGTGAAGAGATTTCTTAAAAATATAAAACATCCCTGGATAGAATGATAAATTGTTAACCATTTCCATTTTATTTAATTTAATTATCTCTTTTATTGAATTAACGGCAGCGATTCTAAGAAAAAAAGTACTTTCTTGGGCTGAACAAAAGTATTGGCACAGCTAAATATTACTGGCTATTTTGCGCTGATTTATCGGTCTAGCAACTTTTTTTAATTTGTCATGCTACAAGAACGTGTGACTTACGTACGTTGCTCTTACACTCAGAGAAAACTGGCATCGTAAAAATGACTATGAAAATATTCAGCTTTACTATTCGCTTTTTTACTATGAAAACACGGAAATATGACTATGAAACAACTTGATCTGAATATAAACGTATTATTTCAACCGTTCAAGTATGAAAGATATTCAACTTGAATATGAAAAACTTTGAGTTGACTAGTAAATACTAATTCAACTGGACAAGTATTAACACCTGTCATTGTAAAATTTGTAATAGTCATCTTCAAGTTGAAACATATTCATTTTAACTACTGTTGATGCTTCAACTTCAATATCATTCATAGTAAACTTAAATATTTAGCACAGTAAAAGCAATTTATGCTGCGTAGATTTTCGTTCCTTCATTTGAATGCGGCTTTTCAAATTTCCGTAATTCTTAGATGTTTTATACATTGTTCGAGCTATATAGCATGATTGAGCAACTCCAATATAACTCATTTTCCACAAGGGAAATGAGTTGGCTTATTTAAAGCCATTTTCATACCCCAAAAGGGGCGCACTCTAGCCGAACCTTGGAGCTACGGCGAATACATAAAAGGGTTTAAACAAGTAAGGAAGCCTAAGTTCGAGTGGAATCGAACATTAGATACTCAGCTGTATGCTTTCATTGTTTGTTTGCGTTTGATAGAAACACGGTGTAGGTACTTTATATAAATCGAGTGCTGCATAAAGTGGGCGTAGCCACGCCCATTTTCTAAATTTTTATCAGTCATCCAACTAAGCATATGAATATTATTCTTTGTGCAAAATTTAATTCCTTTATGACTTCCAGTTACAAAGATGTCACGTTACAAATTCCCAAAGGGTGTTCCAGAAATATCTTCGTTAAAAAGTAGGCGTGGTCATAAACCGATTTCAATAAATTTTTGCGTGTCTATTAACACAAGTTATAAAAGTGTATAAACAAAGTTTCGTCATAATATCTCAATTATTTGTCGAGTTATGGGCTCCGAAATCTCGTTGATTCCTTTGTCTGAAAAGAGGCGGTGCCATGCCCATTTTCCGAAATTTTTCTATTTTTTGTTTCCGATCTATTGTAGAACTCATGCCACAAAATTTCAATGAATTATCTTTATATTTGACAAAGATATCGCTTAAAATGTTTTTATTAGGCCACTTTATGATACCCATATATAAAAGTGGGCGTGGTCGTCAACCAATTTCGCTAAAATTTTGTAGTAGTGAAAGTGTATACACCAAGTTTCGTCATAATATATCAATTATTTGTCGAGTTATGGGCTCAGAAATCTCGTATATTCCTGCTTCTAAAAGGAGCCGGTGCCACGCCCTTTTTCCAAAATTTTTGTATTTTTTGTTATATGTCCATAGTTGGACACCTTCCATAAAACTTCAATGATATATCTTTATATTTGACAGAGATATCGCTTAAAATGTTTTTATTAGGTCACTTTATAAGACCCATATATAAAAGTGGGCGTGGTCGTCCACCGATTTTGGCAATTTTTCCTCCAACCATTTGCCTAAGTAAGTATATCACGCCTACCAAAATTCATCGATATATCTTCAACGGTTTCTGAGTTATGACTTATAAAACTTTCAATGTGTGCCCCTTAATAAGTGGGCGTGGCACCGCCCATTTTCCAAAATTTCACCATATTTCTTCATAAGGGCCTGAGCTCAATACGTGTGTGAAATTTTATCACTCTAGCTCTATTAGTGACTGAGATACAAAATTTCCGATTTTTACTATATAGGGGAGGTGGGCGTGGTCATGGTCCGATTTCGCCCATTTTCAATACCATCCGTTCCTGTCTTGATACCAACTTACATTTCAAATTTCATCAAAATATCTCAATTTCTGCGTGAGTTATCGTGCTCACAGACGGACAGACGGACAGACGGACGGACATGGCTCAATCGATTTCTCTTTTCACCCTGATCATTTTGATATATTTAAGTCTATATCTATCTCGATTATTTCATTCTGTTACAATCCACCGTTAGGAAATCAAAACTATAATACTCTGTGTACTAGTACAGCTTTTTTTTCCTTTAAGGCTCTCCGGATCGTTATGGCGAGCATATCTCTTCCGAATTCTGTCTTAACCTAATCTGCAATGTCGGTGGAATATATTCTACGATTTTTTTTTCACTCTTCTTACTATCTGACTGCGTTTACGGTCATGTAAAGCCGTAGGTCTATCCGTTCTTTGTACACTTTGCAAAGATAAGCCTTCTTGAAACGTTGAACAATGCTCCGAATAGTGTGGCGGTTTCTGTCCATCATTTCACCCATCCCAGAGAATGATTTTCCATAATTATGCAAATGTGACATAATTTTTCGCCGAGATTCGGCGGTTTCACTTTTTTGCTACTCACTTTAATGGAAAATTTACTTATTTAAGACACTGCGACGTCCGCAGTTCGTATTTTAAGAGCAACGTACGTAAGTCACACGTTCTCGTAGCATGACAAATTAAAAAAAGTTGCTAGACAGATAAATCAGCGCAAAATAGCCAGTAATATTTAGCTGTGCCAATACTTTTGTTCAGCCCAAAACAGTACTTTTTTTCTTAGAATCGCTGCCGTTAATTCAATAAAAGAGATAATTAAATAAAATAAAATGGAAATGGTTAACAATTTATCATTCTATCCAGGGATGTTTTATATTTTTAAGAAATCTCTTCACATGCGGCCAAAAAACAGTGTTAAAGTTGAAGCATCTTGCTGTGCCAATACTTTAGTTCGGCACTGTATTTTATAAAGCGTCTTTCTTCCCCGACATATTTTTAATGCGCCTTTTTTCGTCGACAAATTACTGACATGCGTCTTTCTTCTTCCGGAGCGACGATATGTATGTATATAAAAAGAAATTGTATTGGATTAGTTTTCTTTTTGTGGTGAAATCTTTAAAAAAAAATTAAGAATTTTCTTCAAATATTTGTATTATTATGCGAGTTTAAAAGACATACATATGAGGAACTTTTCAAAGTTGTTAGCCAAAGCTATTTTTTATAACAATCTTTAAGAATTATATATCGTCCCCTCAATATGACAATAGGGTATGTGCTCATACGCCAATTTTTTTTTATTGCATATTTAGAATCTCCATCATTGATTCTATGTCTGGTCAAAATTTCGTCAAATACTACTTCCACAAAGTGGGTCAAAATGTCATTGGAAAAAATGGTGTATAATTTCTTGTTCAAAAATTTAATAGATATTTGACAAAAACTTTAAACTCGATTTTCTCAAAACCCAAAAAAAATTATACGCTATTGTTATATTGAGGGGACGATATATTCATGCCAATTTAAGTAAATAAAGATTATAAATAAATTAAATTGTTTTTAAAAAAATTGTCAGTTTTGAGTGTGCATTATGCAAGTGTAATTGATTGTCCAAAGAATATTTGTGGTAACATTTTGTTAAAATCATTATTCATCATTGTCATTAAAAGAAAGAGTGTTTAATTACTTAGTTTTACCTTTTGTTATATAATTTTTTAAACACATTAAAAAAATTTACATTTAATGAATCTAAATTTGTACCCGTTTGGGATGAAAGCGATTAATCTATATTTACATTCGGGATGAATGCGATTAATCTATATATACGAGTATGCACGTTCAGGAAAAATTGGTATACAATTACTCTATATTTATATCCGTTCGGGAGCAATTGATCTACAATTAGTCTACATTTATACACCCAGAAAAAAAATAGTGTGAAATCAACCAAAAATCAACAAATTTTGTGTTTAATTTTTTTCAACACGATGTTTAATGTATGCCATCATGTAAACGTGTAAATTTAACACTACTGTCAATTGTTAGTTTAACAGGATGACAACTGTAGAATTAACACTAAAAAGTATTGTGTCTTCCTGTTAATTTTACAATTTTAACTAGTTAATGTTACAATTTAAGCTGGTTAAATTAACACGAAATGGTCCTGTTGAACTAACAATAACATCTTTTTGATTTTACCTTAAATTTATTGTTAAATTAACTAGAAAGTCTTGTTGATTTTACAATTTATTTTTTTTTTTAAATAAAAAACATATAAAACATAAAATATATAATCATCAGATCAATAAAGCATATTCGAGTACATCACCCGCACAACCGACGAAATTGAAAGCGTCCTTCTCATATGAAAAGTTTATACATGGGCGATAGTACTTATTATCACTGGCCCCGAGTAATGTTTGGCCGCTAATGCAACGGTACATGCACCGCAAGCTGCGTGAAACACTCCATTCGCTAGACATCTCTTCATGGTAAAAATTGCAAACTATGAAGAGGAAAAAGAAAATATTGAACATTAAAAACTTTTAGAAACAAAAATGCAATTCACTTTTAACTCACCTGCGAACTAAAAATATATATGGAAAAACCTTTATCACGCATTGCCAATCATGCTAAACTCCCATCATTGCCACGGCACAAAATTTTCTTTTTGTTAAAAAAAAAAAATAATATTAATATGTGTTTTGCACGAACAGCAGAACTTCAAACGTTGAAAAAATAGTGTATGTTTCAAAATAGTTTTGACGATCTTTTTAACACTTTTTTTTAGATTATATTGACACTATCATCGTGTTGAATAAACCAACATTCCAAATGACGTTTATGTTTGAACATTGTTTCGTGTTATATCAACCAACCTTTATTGTTAATTGTGGTTCTTGTTGTTTTAACATTTGTTTTCATGTTGTATTAACACTAAAATTGGGACGTCATTTTTCTAACATTTTTTTTAGTTTATATTAACACTATCATCATGTTAAATAAACCAAATTCCAAATGACATTTAGGAATAAAATTTTATATTTGAATCATCTTGTATATTTTAAAATTTCTTCATGTTGTATCAACAATAAAATTTGGTTGAATTTACCAGATGACAGTTACAAAGCCAAAATCATGTTTCAAAAATCGGGTAATTTGAAAAAATTGTTGCTGTTCTATGTGTAAAGATCGATCGTGTTAATTTTACATGAATCGTGTTGATGATTTTTTTTTTGAGTGTACCCGTACGGGAACAATCTGGTACTAATTGTGGACCGATTGTTCCTGAAAGAGATTAATCCGGTACAAATCTCTTTCGGGATAAATCGCACATTTTTTTGCAGGGTTACTACTTCTGGCTTCGCCTATACATAAAATGCCTAGGCAATAAAGTAATCAAAAGCACAGGAAAAGTTTGAGTGAAGAAACACATTACTCGTAGTACCAAGAATTCACTGTTCACATTTCTAAATAATTCAGTTCCCAAAATGATTAAAACCTTTTGCAATCATAATTTATTCTATTATGTGCGTGTGCGAAAACAACTCGGAACACATAAGAAATGACACTTTACGATATTAATACATACATAAGTACGCATGTACTCGTATGTACATTGTTGTTAGTTTCTTGGCTTATAAAATGCATGGAAAAGCGGCAAAGCGGCAAACATTTTCTTTTAGATCATTCCCAATGCAGTAATTTATGTTTTGTACGTACACACTTAATAAAAAATACGTAAAGTTTTAAAGCAATTAAATATTTGATTATGTGTTGTCATTCGATGCATACATATGTGTGCTGCGACAAACTCATTTAAATATGTAATCAAAGTTTTCCGCAAATTTATGAGCTATACCGCGGAGAGCGATCAGACAGTGTTTGCGCCAGTTATGAAAGGCATGCATACATATAAGAATGGCAAATGTAAGATTTTTCTCAGTTATGATATCTTTGCCTTTTTGAAACTATGCTCGATCAAGAGAATGATCTTCCATCAAAGACAAATCTTTATTGTATGCGTGAATTGAAAGAAGGATCTTTTAGTGTAGAGACCATTGAAAATCATCGAAAAGTTATGTAGTTAGAAAAGTGGGTCTTCAATATAAATATGTATGCCTTGCCTGGAATGCAGATTTTGCGAAATTCAATATCTGAATAAACACCCGGTCGGCAATGCTTTCTAGAGACGAAATCCTGCACGCCGATAGAGAGGAAGTTCCAGACTATCTATAGCATTGGCTTCGTTGCATGCCACATACGCTTGACCATGCGTCAGCTCAATTGGATGGTGTGAGAAAATGACCTGTTAGTTTGCTAAATGTCATTCTGCAGCCAGGTAATAGTGCAGTTATAGTTTCTTTAAGAAATAGAAAAAAAAACATAATATTTAATAAAATTGCTAATAAAGTATTAAACTAAAGATACTGTCTCCTTCTCATATTAGCACCATCGGGTGCGTTTAACTTGTGCAGCCCGTGAGCTTATCATGCCATAAAGAAAGATAAATGCAGCTTCAACTCAGGCAATAAAATAACACTTGGAACAAAGAAAGCTTTGGGGCGCACACACATACGCATACAGCTACTCTTAACCGCACATACATACACATTTATATATCTATAAAAAACTATTTGCCACCATTTTCTGGTTGTTTGCAAGAGAACTAGAAATTTATTTTCAAACGACGCCGCCTTTGCGCGTTATCGTCCGTGGAGCAATCAACGCGCAGCGATTACAAGGATTCTTCCCGAGAAAACTCTCTAACAACATTTTCACCCGCGCTGACTCTTTGAGTCTGAGTCTGTTTTAAACATACAAAAGCACTGCAAATGGCAAACGATGCGCTGCAATCATAGAAGCCATTTAAGTGTGTAATCAAAACACACTAAACACACCTGCACAAATATTTTGTGAACATAATCGTACATATAGTAAATGTGTTATGTACATACATATGTATGTATGCATGTATGTGGCTACGCACTCCACCGTGTGTTCCTACAAAATAGTTAAATTTCGGACGGACCGACTAAAGTACATACATACATAGAAAACATAAATTTTCAAAGTTTTCAACACCTTAATGGATTTTACGGTCGAACACAAGCGTTGGCGAATTGTTTGCTGATACTATTGAGATATAAGTAATGGTTATAGAATAGTTGGTAGACTAGAGAACAAAAACGATTAAATACAACTAAGCTGGAGTTGAGTTGAATGTAAAATACCCAGCTGTGAGTTTTATAGTTGGTTGGGAATAACACTTCTAAACGAGTGCACAAAAATAGTCACGGAAAAAGTAAGTTCGTGTTGATATTTTAAACGATTACCAAAAGAGCTCTTGTAACTTAATTATAACGTCTACATTGCTAAGATGACAAAAATTTCTCAATTCATTCCATGCTTGACTCTGATACTCGGCTGGTTGGGTTTGGCCTTCGATTCGGAGTTCTGAACATAATGCATTTTCATTAATAGATTACACCACCAGACGAAAAATATATCCTCGAAATTTTATACATGGATTTAACTCGAAATTTCCGATTTCTAGGATTATGCCATATATTTCAATAACTGGGTCATGCCTTTGAGTTTAGTCTTATAAAATACTCAAAAAGATAAAAAACGGCGGAAATAAAAGTGATCTTGTAGTTAGCCGTAGAAGTAAACTCTTTCAAATTATAAAAGTTTGTTTGCGTTTTCCCAAAAAAAAAAAAAATTGTTGAGTTAAATCCCTATTGAATAAACTTAATATGTATGTATGTAAGTAGGTATGTATGTATATTAGGCATATAACTTTTTACAATTTTTGCAAATACTCTGAAAAAAATACCTGTAGTTAACTCAACAACTTTCCGCTGTTGAATCTCCGTCTTTGATTCAACAGCAAAAGTATTTGTTTTAACGGCAAAGTTTTTGATTCAACAACTTTCCATAGTTAATTCAAAAACGGACGTTTTTAATTCAAAAACTTCCTTGCTGTTGAAAAATTTTGAAGTAAATAAAAAATAGAAAATTGTTTTTTTCAAACTCGTTCAATTAATTTAAATTTTCGGGAAAAATATATATATGTACATTAGGGTGCTTTTAATTTGTATGAAAAACTTAAAAGTTCATAAAAAGACTGTATCGCCCCCTCAATCTGTAGTCACATGGTCAAAGATATCACACATAAATTTTGGTCCCGATTGGTGGCGGTTAAGGCGTGGCGCATTGAGGTCAAAGTTCAGAAAACTCTATGAAGGGTCAAAAAATCAAAATATTTTTTTTAATTATCTAATACCCAAAATTAATACTTCTATACCCAAGGATAACAAATATAAATTTTGGTCCCGATTGATGACGGTTTACTGGTGTTTTAAGGGGGTCAAAGTTCAGATTACCATATGCGACACTAAAAATGTAAGTCTTCTATGGCAATGTGAACATTGACCCCCTTAAAACACCACTAAACCGCCATCAATCGGAACCAAAAGTTATATTTGTTATCCTTTGGTATAGAAGTATTAATTTTGGGTATTAGATAATTAAAAAAAATATTTTGATTTTTTGACCCTTCATAGAGTTTTCTGAACTTTGACCTCAATGCGCCACGCCTTAACCGCCACCAATCGGGACCAAAATTTATGTGTGATATCTCTGACCATCGTACTACAGATTGAGGGGGCGATACAGTAAAATATCGTTAATTTGAATTTTAAACGCACTCTAATGTACATATATGCAATATATAATTACAAATAAAGGTAAGTCACAATAATCATATTATTTATTAATTATTATAATATATTAAAATTATATGTACATACATATATACGTTGAAAAATTTATTTTGTATTTTCAGATTAAATATGTTTGATTATCCCGTTTTTCCGATAGCGAGCAATCGAACGAGCCAAATCTGCAGGTAAAACTTGTCGGCGATGAGAAAATAAGCAAGTCATTCTTGTCGTGGGAGTTATGTACAGGTGCATTGATGCAGTTCAATGAATGCGGTATCAAAAATATTGAACTGCTTGCAATGATGCACTCCCACGACATCGACGAAATATTAAATAAAAAAGAACTCATCGCCGACAGGATAAAATTCCTCAAACCTACAAATGTGGCGGTCGGAAAACAATAAAGAATGTGTTATGAAATAATAAAAAAAAAAATAAATTGAGTTTATGTGTTTGTGTAAAAAGCCCTGCAGACAGTGAAAGTCATTTGATATATCATTTGAGGCACACGATTGATGGATAATTCTGTCACACACTGCCTATAAGTTTCCATAATTTTTATATGGACGGTGTGAAAAAAGTGATGAAAACCTTTGTGTCCGTGTCTCTTTTCATCAATCGCGTTGTTCAAATGATGTATCAAATGACCATCACTTGTTTGATGAAACCGGGCCTTAGTATTAATATTACTATGTAAACATATATATTATATAAAAAAATAAAATAAAATAATATCTATTATATTAAAAAAAATTACTATTGTTTACAATTTTTTTGATGTTAACTTAAAAGCGTAAGTATTTGCTTCAATGGTGCCCGTTTTTGGACCAAAAACTTTTGCTGTTAGTTCAAAAGCAACAATTTTTAGCTTAAATACGAAAAGTATTTAAATCAACGGTACTCGCTTTTAGACTACAAAATTTTGCTGTTAATTCAAAAGCAAACACTGTTAACTTAAATGTAAAAGTATTTCATTCGTTTCCGTTGTTAACTTAAATACGAAAAGTATTTTAATCAAAAACGCTCGCATCTTTGAAACAACAACGGAGCGTTGTTGGGCACATTTCAACTGCGAAAAGTTGTTAATTTAACTGCAAACGTCTTTGTATTAACAACGTTTTTTTTTCAGAGTACGAAAAACGGCATACCATAGCAGCGTTGCGTGATTCGAATACATTTTGATTTCAAATCAACTTTCAAATAAAGAATCAACTCGATTCGTGATTCAAACTATTTTCAAATCAAAGATAAATTTGATTTTTGATTCTTTTGAGAAATGAATCACAAATAAATTTTATCTTCGATTTGAAAATAGTTTGAATCACGAATCAAAGGGTATTTCTGATTCTTTTGTGAAACGAATCACAAATAAAATTTATCTTTGATTTGAGAATAGTTTGAATCACGAATCAAAGGGTATTTCTGATTCTTTTTTGAAACGAATCACAAATAAAAATTATCTTTGATTTGAAAATATTTTAAATCAAGAATCAGAAAATATTTTTGATTAGTGATTCAGTCAAATCAAAATCACGCAACCTTGCATTAGACCGTATCGCAAAAAATAAAGTTCGCCGTACGCCCCCGCATATGATGTCTTTTTGGAAAACATTTCCGGAAAATATTTAAATTTTTTTTTTGGACGCCGCTAGATGTCGCTAAAATTTATTTTTCTCATATCTTCGGTATTTATAGTACCGATACATATTAATTTTTTTTCTTGTGGAAAAGTCCAGCTTTTTTCATACACAAATCTAAACATACCTTGAAATTCTGGGAATTTGCGCGATTTTCGGTGTAGCTCCATCTAGTTTTTGGAAAAGTGAAATTTGTCTTTCAGTTTACTTACTCTAAAACACTCTATTTTCATATTCCGGTGCCGGAGGGAATATCTAAAAAAAACGCATCTAATGTATATTTTTCTAAATATTTAGTTGCCCGTTCCAATTTTCAGTGCCGGAGTCAAAATTGCTACAAGTCCTATTTAACTAGATGCAAAATGGAATTTTATAATAATCCAAAAAAATTTTATGGCTTTGTTAATTCAAAACGAAAATCTTCGGGATTTCCATCTTCGTTATCTTTGGGAGGTAAGAATGCTAACCTTGACCATGAAATTGCAGATTTATTTGCAGAGTTTTTTAAATCAACCTATTCGTCAACCTGTGTCCAAGCCGGAACATATCCATATAAATTAATTAGTTCTAACGGTATTCTTAATCCAGTAATTGACAGTGACACTTTACTTCAGAGTCTTCTGGATCTGAAACCGATTTTTTCGCCAGGCCCTGATGGTATTCCGGGTTGTGTGCTTAAGTTCTGTGCCTTGAATTTGACGGAACCGATATTAAAATTGTTTAATTTGTCTTTGCAATCAGCGTCATTTCCATCAATTTGGAAACAGTCATTTATCATACCTGTGCAAAAAAAAGCTAGTAGATCTAACATTGAGAACTACAGAGGAATTGCTAAGCTTTCAGCGATTCCCAAAACCTTTGAAAAAATAATTACCAGTCAACTTCAACATTCGTGTATCTCCATATTATCACCCTGTCAGCATGGTTTCGTGAGAAGTAGATCAACCACCACAAACCCGCTTGAGTTTTCTTCTTTAGTTCGGGATGGTTTTTTGGCTAAAAAACAAACGGATGTGATTTACACTGATTTTAGTAAAGCCTTTGATTCGGTCAATCACGTAATTCTGACTCAAAAGCTCGATTTACTAGGGTTTCCGACAAATTTGGTTTTATGGCTCTCAAGCTATCTCTCAAATAGAACTCAAAAGGTGCTATATAAAAATACTATTTCTAACTCGATTAATGTCACCTCTGGTGTACCTCAAGGCAGTCATTTAGGCCCACTGCTTTTCACCCTTTTTATAAATGACTTACCACAGATCTTGTCTCATTCCCGAGCTCTAATGTATGCGGACGATGTAAAAATTTGTTACACATACTTGCCCTCAGACTTTTCTCGCTCAAATCTACTTTTAGTTGATTTGAATTCATTTCAACGTTGGTGCACAATAAATGCACTAGTTTTAAACTGCTCTAAATGTAAGTTTATGACATTCCACCGTGTGAAGCCTGTTCTGTCATCTTATGTACTTTATGGCACTCCTATGGAGCGTATATCTGCTGTTAACGATTTAGGTGTTCTGTTCGACTCGAAGCTGAGTTTCAATTCACATATCTCTGCTATTACAAATAAAGCAATGGGTACTCTTGATTTTGTTAAACGCTGGGCTAAAGAGTTTAATGATCCTTATCTCACCAAGGTCCTTTATATTTCGTTGGTCCGTCCAATACTTGAGTATTGCTCGTGTGTATGGTGTCCAAGTTATATTACTCATATAAAGCGTATCGAGTCAGTGCAGAAACAATTTTTATTATTTGCTCTACGGGCCCTTAATTGGGACTCAAATCTTCATCTACCACCTTATAGAAGCAGGCTTCTTCTTATTGATTTGCCAACTTTGGAAAATCGTAGAATATTGCTTGGGGTAATGTTCCTGCATAAGCTGATTCTTGGCGAGGTAGATTCCTCGTGCTTCTAAGCCAACTAAACCTTGCAGTTCCGGCCAGGGCATCCAGAAATTACGTGCCTTTCCATTTACCCCTTTGTCGCCTAAATTTTGAAAAAAAAATGATCCCTTACGTGTTTGGTGCTCGTACTATAATGATTTTTACAAATTTATCGGTTTTGAATGTTCGTTTGCTGTCTTGCGTAATACAATACTTCTTGGTCTAAACTGATATTTTAAATTTTAATTTACTTTTTCACTTTTTATGTAATGTTAGATACATTTGTTAAGTTTTGGTTAAGTTTATTTCTGTATTTATCTTTACGTAACTTTACTTTGTATCTTGTGTTAGTCGACCGCGATTTATGGTCGACTTTAAATAAATAAATAATAATAATATGTATGTACCTATAAGTACATATGTATGTGCATTTATGTTTTGTGTGCAACCCGCCCAAGAAAATTTCCTGCGTAAAATACCACATTTACCGACATTTCAAAAACGCAGTTTCATTTAATTTATGAAACACCTTATTTTCGCAGCTTAAACACAAAATTGCAGCCAAGTAACAAACAAAATGATGTTTAAAAACTTAACAGTAACACCAACAGCAACAGCAACAATTGAAGCAAACACAAACTGCATTTTACTAAAAAAATATTTTGCCAGCGGAGTTTTCAAAAAATTGATTGAACTAGGAAAGTTGAATTAAAATATGAGCTACATGCATAAATGCAACATGTAAATATTTTCTTTTTGAGAGGATTTTCGTAAAAATATTATCGAGAATATAAGTACATATTATGTGACGTATTGTGCAACCTTGTGGTGTAGTGGGTAGAGTGCTCGCTTGCCATACCAGCGGTCTTGGGTTCTAACCCCAGTTCGAGCAAAGACCAACAAATTTTTCTAATTAGTAAAAATCCAATTATTGGGCTTTTTAAAAACAGCGGTCACCTCTCAGCAGTGGACGGCATACACTCCGAGTGCATTTCTGCCATGAAAAGGCTTTTCACAAAAAATGCACTCGCTGCTCGGAGTCGGCACAAAACTGTAGGTTCATCTAATTTGTAGGAGAAACTAAACTTATGGAGCACGCCTCAAATTTGAAGCTCAAGCATGTTTAAAATATCTGGGGTTCCAGAACCCGTCGGACTCACTTTAAAACGCCCTTGTAGTAAATGTTTATATTTTTATATATGTACATACATATGTACATACTTATGTACACTATATACATATGTACACATCTAACGCAGCATCCTTTGCAGCAAGTTTTCCTAAGACATTTTGAATGGTAGATGCAATAAATTTGCCTTTTCGGTCGTCGTCTAAAGAACAAAAATATTTTGAGCTTCGTTTCTTACATTCATTCATCGAGCCTTTCTGGACTTGTTACAGAGCCTCCATTTTTATAGTGATCTTATACACATATGTATATTAAAAGTAATAAAAAAAATTAAAGCATGAATAACGGGTATTCATGAACATTGATGTGTAAACTGTTTCGAAATCGGATATTTATTCCCTTTTCCTTATTCCTTTTTTCCTGGTTTTCTATGGATTAAAAGGCGACTGTCGTTTTTGTAATTTTTTGTTGTCATTGTGACTGCTACTATTTTGTTGTTTTTGTTTGTTTTGTTTTTGTTGTTTTTTGGTTTTTGGTCTTTGAACTTTGATTTTTTATGTTGTTTTGTTTTGTATTGCTCAGAAACATGCAAGATCATCCGAGTCCACGTTTGACCCATATCTGGAGACCTGGCCTGGGGGTCACAATGAAAAGAGCTTCATATCGAAGTCCTCCTCAAAAACTTTCATTTGATACCAATATTGCTCAGTAACATTCAAGGATCACCCTGGTGCTCCTTTTGACCCATATCTGGAGACCCGGGGGTCACAATGAAAAGAGCTTCATATCGAAGTCCTGCTCAAAACTTTTCATTTGATACCAATATTGCTCAGAAAATTAGATAGGTAGATGTGGGTATGCGTATCGATACATTTGCATGCATGTTCAAACAGGTTGGTCCTTTTTATTTTGCCTATTTGTCGCATTGTTGCAGAAAACAACAACAACAACAACTTCACTTCGCTTCGTTGCTGTTGTTGTTGATATTTGCATTTGCACGGCTATGCATGCAAGCATTTGTAAGTACATGTCTATCTACCTACCTACCACTGACAATGCCAAGCGATTCACACGGACGCAGCAGTGCACTAACACAAAGGTCATTTACGGTTTACGCGTAAACTTTACCTGTTTGTCGAAATCACTCGTAGCTACAGCAAAGATGTTTACACATCAATAAGTATACATATAAGTAATTAATAAAGGCTTATTAATGAAATATGTAAATGTCATAATATATATTATGTGTAATACTTAGGCCAAAGAAGAGGTAGTTCCATATGTGCCATGTTGTTGCACTCTTTATTTGATTAAAATTTTAATTTTGTAAATGTGAAAGTAGAAACGCAATAAACAAGAAAGAAAAACCAATTTGATATTCTCTGTGGTCATAGGAGAGATCAAAGCTGAGCATTTTTTCATCTTCTAATGCTCAAAATAGCATGTCATTGCGCGCTTGTATTTACTCGCATTGACCAGATGGTGTTTTTTTTTATTTGTGTACATATTTTATCTTGAATTACATTTTCTTTGCGAAAAAATATTTTCGTATTGCTCAGTGAATTTCCGAATTAGCACACATAAAGCACCGAGCATTACGCTGTTGTTGTTAACGGAGTTGTTGCCGCTTGTTGCCAATGCAATCAACATTTGTTTATGAGATTTTTGTTTTTTTTTTTTCTTTTCGTTTTTTTTTCGGCTCTCTTATAATGTTTTTGTGGCTGCCCTTGCTCCAGTGCTTTTCTAATTTCTTTTGCTTGCAGTTCCTGTGCATCGCAGCCATCAAACAAATTCCGGGTTGCGGTTGTTTCATCGTAGTCTTAGATCGGAAGTCCTTTTAAGTTTGTGCGTTGTGCTGTTACTTCGAGCAAAAACTTAAATGGAAGGCAATTTTCGGGGGTCAATAGATGTGTGCAGTGGTGTGCAAAAAAGATTGATCGATGTTATTGAATAACAGATTGCGTGATTTACACGAATCTTTATATATACGAGTATTACGCTAAGCGATTTTTTGTACGCACCATAACTTTTACACCGTTATACCGATTTTCGAAAATGTGGTGTCAAATGAAATCGCTTGACCTGTAGATGTGCAGGAAGGTTTAACTTTTTTAAAAGGGGTTGCCACCTGTTAAAAAATTCGTTTTTATTCTGTAGTTTGTTTGATTTTTAAATTTGAGATGCCTTATGAAAGGGCATAAAGATTAGTAATTTATTATAATTTTTACAAAAAGGGTTGCCACGTTTTAAAAAATTCAATTAAACTCTACAATTTGTTTGTTTTTTTTTTTTAATTTAAAGTGTCATATGAAAGGGTTTTGCCTGCCAATATGAAAGGGCTTTACTTTGAAATGAGTAATTCATTATAATTTTTACAAAAGGGGTTGCCACCTGTTCTAAAATTCATTTTTATGCTCCATTTTGTTTGATTTTTAAGTTTGAGGTGTTATATGAAAGGGCTTAACCTGAAAATTGGTAATTTATTATCATTTTTAGAAAAAGGGTTGCCACCTGTCAAACAATTTAATATTCCGGTATAGTTTCTTTGATTTTTAAATTTGAAACGTCATCTGAAAGGGCTTGCCCCGTAGATGGATAATAAAATTTAATTTTTACAAAACCGGTTGCCATCTATTTGAAAAACTTTGTTGACATTCTTTCACTAGAGGAAAGAAAGGAAGGAAAGTAAAGGAATGGAAAGGAAGGGAAAGGAAAATAAAAAAGGGGAAAGTGAAAGGAGCGGAAATGGCGAAGGAAGAGGAAAGGAAAGGGGAAAATGTAAGAGGAAAGTGTACGGAAAGTAAAAAGGATAAATGGGAAGGAAACGCAAAAAGGACAGAAGAAGAGAAAAAGGAAGGAAACTGGAAAGAGAAAAAAGAGTCCGAAAAATGGAATTTTAGAGGTCGCTAGAGGTTTAGAATATTCTAGAAAATTATTCGACATAAAATATGTTTTATGCTCATATTTTATTTTATACATATTTTATTATAGAAATATTATATAAGAAATATGGTCTTTCAACTCCCAAATCGTTTCGCTCTCAATTGCTGACGGCCAAGTACACAAATAAGTCTTCAACATTCTTCTTGTTATTTTTATTTGCTCACTACTGTACATCTGTAATAAATTTTTGCTTCTTCTGCCTTATGTTTTCTTGTACGAGTATGCTTGTGTTACATATATACATATGTCTGCATTTACCAACTTTGCGCACTTTCAAATTATTACCAGTAAACTTGAAATTATTATGATGTTCGAGAGTAAAATTTATTGGGCTAAAGTGCATTTGGCGCTTTATTTGCACAGCTTGCCAAATAAAAATTATTGAGTAAATTTTTCAAGTTGGGTCAGATGGACGGAAGGCCGGACAGTCAGTAGTAGCCAGCCGTGCAGCTCTACTCGCTTTTCAACTTAATTTCATTGGCCACATTATCGTTATTGCTTTGCCACTCACCACTAGCCGAATCCATTTCATTCAATGATTTCTTGTTTTCCCTTTTCTAAATTTCCTCTTCATTTCGCTAAAGATTTTCATTCGAAATACATGTGTGTAGGTATGTAGTTGTGTTTGCTTACCAGCTGCTTTATTGCCTGCCCAGTGCACCGTGTGGTATGAGTGACTTTTTCGCTACTCGCCCGCGCGCATTTGTTTTGTTGCGAGTGTGTGGCCTGTACGTTCGTGCGTGTATGTATTGAATAGCGAATTATTGTCAGCTGCAGCTGTTCAAAATATCTACATTCGTTATTGCAGCTGTTTTATAACCCGTCTCCACGTGGTTAATCGTGATTCAGTTTGACATTTCTCTTTCTTGTTCTTCTTAAATGTTTGTATGTTTGCTTATTTTTGCGTCTTTGTTTTGGTCTGTGTGAGATTTCGATAGATTTTCGATACAAAATTAGAGAAGACATCGATATCATCGAGGTTGGCAACATGATTCAAAATGAAACAGTAGCTTTGTTCAATAACTCAAATTTTTTAATTGCTTTTACAAATAGTTGCGAATTTTATGTTCAATAACCCAAAAAATTTGCAAAAGAGATCCAAATTGGGAGAGTAAGACTTCGAGAGTTGAAAATAGTTGCAAGTAAAATTTTCACTTGCAACTACTTGCAGCTCTAAAAAAAAATAGAAGCGTCAAAAACATATGATCACAAAAATTTCAATTGGAAATATGCAAACATTTTAATCGCGAATTTCTAATTGCTTACTAAATAAATTAGCGCAAAAAGGAATCTTGACGATGTT
The DNA here is from genome assembly GCA_960531455.1 of Urophora cardui. Taxonomy (NCBI): domain Eukaryota; kingdom Metazoa; phylum Arthropoda; class Insecta; order Diptera; family Tephritidae; genus Urophora; species Urophora cardui. The sequence continues at coordinate 126,329,503 of OY482670.1, read as the reverse complement.
GTGGAATATCCAAAGTAGATTTTTGTTTTCCTAATTCAGTTATTTACATTCATTTGCAATTTCAAAGATTTCAATTACAACCTAACATAAAAATTAAATTATGAAAACAGCGCATCAGCTGTTTACTTGCAAATGTTTACGATTTTGTGTTCAATAACTTTGGTTGATAATTTTCTCTTTTTCTCGTTTTTACTCTTAATTTGCCACTGACGCTCTTCTTGCAAGTAAAGTTGTTGAACAAAGCTAGTGTTTCAATCTTCACTCGCTCTCAGAAATTTGTATGGAAATTGGCGAGTTTCGGCACTGGTTTCCGTGTCGAAACAAGATTGAGAGAGAAAATGCAGGAAAAAAGAGCGAAACACGTTATGTGGGGACATGGTATTAAGCATTTCCTTACCAATTTTTTTGTTGCTTCTTGCTTTTATGTAGTTTTTTTGCTTTTATGCAGTTTTTTTTTACTTTTGCTTGCTTGCTTTTCTTGAAATTATTCTCCTTGCACGCTGCAATAAGTTACTTTAAAACAAATTCTGCTTCCGGCAGTTTTCGTAACGAATTTCTAGCTCGTTTATTTGGCTGCCAATGGCGCGGCGAATTATTGCGTTTACTCGCTCCTACAATTCTATTTACCCAACACTTTTGTTATTGAAAAACATATTTCGGCACACATTTGTTGCAATAGTCTGATTTCTTTATTTCTTTATTTTTTTTAGTTTTTTAGTTTTCTTCTTGGCTTGCGCATAGTTCGTCGGCGGCGGCAATCGATGCTTGTAAATTTAAGTGTTTTGTTTGTGTAACTTCCGCTTTTTAGTTACGTTGGCATTGAAGGTTAAATTTATGAAGTGTTTCTTATTGATTTTGCTAGCGCCTGTGAGTTTTTTTGATAACGATGGATGTTCTTTTGCAATCCCATTTACTTGAGTGGTGAGACGCTGGTGATAATGTTAGAATCAACAACACCAAAAACTTTGACTTGCACTGTACATTAGGCCGTCTCGCACTATATGGACCAAAAAAAAATGTCCACCGTACGCCCCCCCATATAATGTCTTTTTCGAAAATATTTCTGGAAAATTTTTTCATTTTTTATTTGGACGCCGCACAGTGGTCGGGCGAACCTGCTTTTACAAGAAAAAGTCGTTTTTTAAAGTTGTGATAAATTAGTCGGGCGAAAAAGCCATTCTTACTCAGAAATGTCCAGAGATCTCAGAACTGATAAGTTTTTTCAAAAATATCTGCTGATACATCCGTGAAAGGCGTCTAAACTCACAAATTCGTTCGTGAAATATTTTAGTCATTATTTGAGCATAGATTTCCCTGCATTTTTTGCCTAGTGTTTCAAGTAGAACTTAAATTCTTTGGTCTAGTCTTACTTTTTACATATGTAAAGCCACGGTTTTACAAAAAAATATTAACAAAAAAAAAAAAAATTTGCTACTAAATTAGCAATACTATGAAAAAAGGCTTTTTTTGAAGAATTTTTTTTTATTTCAGAAAGGTATAACTAACAAGATCAATCGTGTGGGGCCTCAATTTTTTTACCGGAGAATAAAAAAAGGATGCCCTAAAAATCCATGAAAAGTTTAGCTTATGTTTGTGGCTGTATCACTCAAAAACTGACGATTGCAACTGAATGAAGCCTTTACTGTTGCATTATTAAAAATCTAACTTAAAATTTGAGATATACTTTATTTCGATAACTCGACCGATTCCGAACTTACCGGCCGATGTCAGCCTTATCGACCAATATTTGGACAAATCCTCTCTCTCTGGGCGGGATAGTACAAAATATGTATATGTATATGGGTGTTTCCTAAAAATTTTCAACCAGGAACAGAAAAGTGAAGTTTTAGTTACAAAAACGCACTCATTTCTATTAGAGTATTTATGTATTTTCTTTTACAGATGCAAAATCAAAGCGAATCTTGATGATACTTCTAAGAAAGGGTTACCATTTGTAAAAAAAATTGTTCTGTTAGAATTAATGTTGTTTCATTGTTATCAGTATAAATAAAAGATTTCTCGTAAAAAAATGAAGCTTTTATACTTGGGTTAATAGTGTCTAATAGAGGGTTGTCACTATGGGAAAAGAAAATCCTGGGAAGGGTGTACATCATTTCCCATACTTTAACTAAAATATTATCGAAAAAAAACTAAGGTCTTTTGATTGTGGTCAGCGTCAGCTGTCAACTGTCAAATTATAAAATTTTTTTGCATAATCGGATTCAGCATTACATAAATAATATAATCCCAGATTTTCATTAGGATCGTAACACTACTTCTAATTTTTCTTGTAAAACCAGGTCTCTCCGACCACTGTGCGCCGCTAGATGTCGCTAAAATTCATTTTTTTTTCATAACTTCGGTATTTATGGTCCGATCGCCAAGTTGGATACACCAATCTCTTTGGCTTAATTGGAGGATTCCCCACTTTATAATTGTATTAACCCTATGTGCGCCATTGGGGTCACTTCCACCCAGTACTTAGTTTATATTTCCTTAATGTAACTTTTTTTCCGCCATGTTAAACATCGTCAAAAACATTAATCTTTTACAGAAGAAATATTACGATCGCTTCCGTAGAACTGGAAATAAAACAAATTTAACATTCAGAGGAATATAAGTTTTCACTTCCTGGTCTTTTAGTTTAATTTTTTCTGAGGAAACTCCCCGAAATTTTATGGCGAATCTCTTAAGAAAGAGTTATTTTGACCCCTTTTTATATAGTCAGGAAATATGTTTATAGCATGGTCAGGAAATAGTATTTTTAAGGTAGCGATACGCTCTACTGTATATCAATATGTATGTATGTATAGCTGTACAATGTGTTCGGGTGTTTTCTCCTCTATTGTTATGAAATGGTTACACAGAGCCAAAAGACCACCTAAAATGCCCTGTAAATCAGAACATAGTTTAGCGGATTTCTCTACGCTTTCTCTCCAATAAGATGCCCGTCTTATTATGACTGGATATCTCATTTTAATAAAACTAAGTAGATAATCTGTAAAACTAATATGAAAACCTTTTCAATATTATTAAGAAGATAACCCGTGGATTTCAGATGAAATCATTTTCAGGAAAATTTAATGGATAACCTATAAAACTAAGATGAAAACCTCTTATATAAAATTAAGAAGATGACTCCTAGAATAAATATGGAAACCTTTTCACATAAATTTAGCAGATAACCTGTAAAATTAAGAAGAAACCCTGTTTAATATTATTAAGAAGAGAATCTTGAGTTTCATCGGAAAACATAATTAGTCAACTAGTATTTTCCTAGGACTTATTCAGACAAAGGGCAACATTTCATTTCATATAAGTGCAGATGGACATAATAAACTCTTTATACAAAGTTCTTCACTAATCGTATGAGAATTGTAGAAATGTGCAAAGCCGTAGTGAAATTGACGAACGGAGGAAACACATAAGAGCTCTTTTAAAAATAAAAAGTTCTCCCTTTTAATTTCTTGAACATGTTATTGCACACATACATAAAAAATGGCTGATGCAATAACTGTTATGCATATTTCTAGTATGTACGAGTATATCCATACATGTACGTACGTTAAGACGTTTATAGCAAAATTTTAATTAATAAGGGCTCTTTTAAAAATAAAAAGTTTTCCTTTTTAATAAATTCAAAAAGGTTCTAGTAAAAATTAGAGGATGTCCTTATTGATTTGCTTTATAAAAATTTTCTCATAAAAACAAGCAGATTTCTTCTAACAATTTAATTTTTTTGACAAAATGACATAGAAAATTGATAAATAAGAAGTTATCTCCTCGTTTTCAGACGGTATCCTTTTCAATAAATTTAAGAGGAAATTCAAGCTAAAATCTAGAAGATTTTCTAGCAAAAATTTCTTCAATTTTGTCTCCTCTCGCTCTCCTTGGCCAAATAGCTTTTTTAGATGGCAGTCTCTTTGATTATAGGTGAACTTTTTGGCTCTGTGTAGGTGTTATGTTGAAGTGAATAGTAAAATACGGGAGACTGAGGTCGGCTAGCAAAGGCTGGTGTGCGGACGAGTAGGTTCCCTCAAGGAGCCAGCCAGGGGGAGAGGTGCGAAACTGCGTCAGTCATGGTTCGAGGTGCCTGGCGGAAGGCATAAATGCAATTATATTGTCGTGATGGAGAACAAACAGATTAAAGAACCACAACGTTGTACAACATATTGAAAAGGCCCTTCATTACAGGGAGTGCGATAGGTGTCTTACTTGATATTTTGTGTGCCTTTAGCAACGGCTCTGCCGAGGCGCTGTTTAGATGTGCTCGAGTGGATCGGAATACCCCCAATAATTCAGCGCTGGATCGAGGACCTTTTGAGTTGTTGGAAGGTGACGATATCAAGCAGGGCACAAAGGGGTACGCCGAAAGGGGGAGTACTCTCAGCTCTGTTGTGGAATCTAGTGGTCAAAAAAATTCTCTTCAGAAAATACACAAATTTCTCTTCAGAAAATAGACAAAATACTAAAACATGCGAAGTCTTACATTACAAGTTCAGTATAACGCCTCCAATACGACGTTGGCAACACTAAGGACCATACGTGGTCTATGTGAGCGATCACTGTATCCTGGCCAACCTCATTTAACTTAACTTAGATTTCGTGCGATTTAAATGCCGCGGAAAAATGTATAACCTGTAGGGTCTGAGCAAGAATGCTTTATTAGTTATGTCCTTGTATTAGTACCTTTAGGCTACTGCGTGAGGAGTAAATATTCTATAGCTAGTCTATGCAATTTCTTAGCTGTTCTATTTCTGTATTTCTTGCTCACCCAAAGCTCTATACTCTTGGAGTGTTTAAAATGACAACGACAACAAAAAAACCACCAACAACAACAAACAATTTATTGCCACCATTTTGTGCAGCACGTTGAAATTGTTAAGGAAATGCCGGCGTAAGAAAAAAAAGAATATAAGAGGAAAGAAAACGTTGCAACAGAAAAAATAAATAAATTTTCCACGCTTAGCGCAAATGGCGCAGAAAATTGCAAGTGCAAATGTAGTGACGCAGCAGTGCGCAATGCCATCTCTCTCTCTCTCTCTCTCTCTGCGTATCTGTCTGTCTTTGTTCAGAGAAGTTTTTGTTTATGTTGTTTGTGCGAAATGAATGATCATAACATTCGATTTTAAAATAATATTGCTGAAATAGAGTTCTTAAAATCGCTAGCTTAGAGTGCAAACTGTGTAAGTCCATTTTTATGAAAAAGTGTATTTTTATGTAGAACGCTAGAAAAATCAAATACGCACCACGCTAAACAAGTCTGTAACTCTTGTCATATTTCTACTCGTTGTTATTCAGTGATACGCAAATTGTGTAAGTCCAAAAATCGAAGAAAATTGTGTAAGTCCAAAATATTTACATGAACGGAAATTTTTTTTCATTTCGAAATTTTTTAATTTTTTGTTTTTCGTCTCTCCTACAAAGTTTTAAAAAAGGACTTACACAATTTGCACTCTAAGCTAGCGAAATGTAAAATATGTAAATGCAAGAATACACACCGAAAAAAAAAAATATTGTATAATCAACTTAGAATCGCATATAACCCAATTTAGGTAAAATTTATTTACTAAGTTTTTTCGTCATCATAAATTACAATAGCGATGTGGCAGTGGGCAGTGACGTTTTTAGAAATCAGCTGATGCATCCAATATGAGCAGTGACTGCCAGACTAAACGCAATAGAGCGTTCGCAGTATTTGGCAGTGACTTCCTTATACATATATTAGGTATGTTTGCTTTTACCTTGGACACGTGGTGACATAAATTTACTTACCATTTTCATGTCCACTTTTTTTAATTAAAATATCAATCTATCTTGTTTCATTTTTTCCTCAGCTCTTTCTTCTTCTTTGCTTTTTCATCCCGCCAGCAATATTTGCTAGTGGAAATCAATTAAGTAAATATTAAATTCTCTTCCGCTTGCTGGCATCAAAGTACGGAAACACAAAATTAGTAAAAATATATTACATTGGATAGTGCGGAAACGGACAAAAGTTCACATCAACACTTAGAAGTTGGCTGCGATTCAAGGCAGCGGCAGCGAATTTAGAATTTGGGCTAAACGGAGCGGTGCTGCCAGCTGTCTCTGCTGTATTATGTGCCGCTTCATTGCAAACCGTAGTTTCTAAAAATCAGCTGATTTCGAAAAACGATCGCTGCCACAGCCACAGCGCTATTGTAATTCCAGCTATAGCGAAAGTAATTTAGTAAAAGTAGGTACCTGTAAAAGAGTTTAACTTAGTAGAAACAACCCCATTTTTTTGGTAGCCAAAGTGCTTGGGTAATAAATCACTTAAGTTCGTTTACTATGGTCGGGTATAAATTGGGCAAGTACTTTGGTGAGTTATACAGATTTTTTCGGCGCCATACAATGTTTGTTAACAAAGTCAACTTTATTCTATTTTTCCTCTTGAGGATAAAAAAGAACAACCAAAAAGCTGAACCTCTGTAGTAGGAAGATCCCAAAAAATGTAGTCAGTTCATGATACTGATCATGAAATAGTTTTTGCTTCCAGTAGTACCCCATGGCGTATGAGCGACCTTGAATTTTCTTATGGGGTCTATACACAGTGCGTCTGACTCGCGAGTCAGCTGTGTACCTACGTGTTAACTCGCCGTGTCACAGCAAAATATCAAACTAATTTTGATTTTCTTGAGTCCTGTCGGTGTAACTACTACATGCAAATTTTCACTAATACACCTAAACTGACTCTTGAATCAGACTCATCGTGTATAAACCCTATTAGCGTTCAATAAAGTAAACACAAATTCCAAAAAGCATACGTCTACGTTTTGGGGCATTACTCTTCAATTTTAACTATTTAAATTCCTAAAATTTGTATTTGGAGCATTTATTCTACACAAAGTGCTGTCAGCGAAAATCATCGATATCGTATGAATAATAATACATGTACATAGATATCCGATGCCATGATTTTGGGCTAAAGAAAAAAGAGTGCATTCTAGTTCTCCTATACCGGAAAATAAGTTATAATTTTAGAAAAAATTGTTACTATATTCATTTTACTTATTTTTAAGTAATTTGTAAGAAAGTTTAAGATATATTATGTACAGCTAGAGATAATTGCGATAATATGCGATTTTGAGTACTCAGCCTCCAAACACGGAGGCGTCGAGAACGACTCATCCGATTTCAATTGTGATTTCATATTTAGATTCAGCGTAAAATGTTGGTTGAATTTGATGTGCATATTGGCTTGGTTAATTTTTTTTGGCGATCTTTTTCTATTTTTGATCCGTCTTGATCCATAAAAACCAAATCCAGGAACATCAAAATTAATTTTAGCCAAATGTCGTGGAAGAGTTTTCTACTCAGAAATATAAGAGGAATCCGAATTTCAATGGCACGACATGGTTTATTATTAAATACATAATTCGATGATTCTATTACCCTTCCTTCTGGTACTTACAAGAATTGTGTTTTGGCACAAATTATATCTAATACCATTTTATGTTCATACATGTTATGAAGATAAGAAATATTTGTTAATTTACTTGTAAGTTATAACATTTTTTTAATATAAATTTTATTAGTTCCCACATAGCATTTTATGAATTTTTTGATCATATTCCAGTCTTTTTCGATCCCTATGCACGTTTAAAATAATGGAAAATGCGCTCATTTTCTGATCATAAAAGAGCCTCTCGTCTGTAGAAAATGGTACCCTACGTCGAACTCTTCTTGGGGAGTCGTTTTCGAGTCTTATTTTAATCGTATTTTAATAATTTTCGAGTCCCTTTCGATTTTATTTTTTTCGATTTTGAATCTTTTTTGGGTCATTTTTCAATCGTTTTTCTGGTCATTTTCGAATCGTTTTTGGGTCGTTTTCCAGTAACTTTCTGATCAATTTCTAATCATTTTCTAATACTTTTCTACTCATTTTTGGGATACTTTACAACCCACTTTCCCATCTTCTCTCCTCTTACATATTAAACCTTTAGTCTTACCTTTACCAATTCGCAAAAAGAATTTCCACGGTCACCCTCAGTCCATATTGGTTGGAACTTTTGAAACAGATTTTTAGCCTACAATAATATTAAGCAAATAAGGAGTTTAAGATAAAAAAATTTCAATCCATAAATGAATTCCTATGAAAATGCATATGCGCATTTTGGCACCCTCATATACGGCAACACGGAAGGCATACATCCATATGTTCCTGCTCTACAACACTCGGAACCATCAATACCGAAATCTAATATAAAATTCTCTGAAATTTTTTTTTGAAAAAATATAGCTTTATGTACTAGGCTTGCTAAGGAATAATTCTTTTTTTTCTAAAAAAGCAAAGTAATCGATCACATTTCGACCTTCAGCATGATCAATTTGTGATAAATTATTTTTTTAATCAGCAAAGGAGATCAAAAAAGACTCAGCTAGGTGATCTTTATATGATAAAAAATAAAATCACTTTTCAATTGCTGGTCGGACTCGTTTTCCAGTCTTCTTTTAATCGTCAAAGTGATAAATTCTTTTTTTAATCAGCAAAGGGGATCAAAAAAGGCTCAGTTAGGAGATTTTTTTATGACAAAAAATAAAATCATTTTTCAATCGCTGATCTGACTCATTTTCGAGTCTTATTCTAATCGCAGAGGTGATTAATCAGTTTTTGATCATCAAAGGGGATCGAAAAAGACTCGGTACAGTCAGTTTTCATAAAACAATCTTCCAAATGCTATGTGGGTTTGTTTATACAATCATTAGACTTCTTACGTAGGTATTTTATCTTATTGAAAACGATTAATTCTCATCCCAAGCAATTTACTATCATATCGGTGTCAGTCTCCGGTTCCATATTCGAAAATAAAACTTTTCTTGTCTTAAAATTAATTTAGTACATTCATACGTACATACATATGAAGATAAGTATATGTATGTACTCATTTTTGTTTCATAATATAAATTGAACATGAAAAGCCAAGTTTTTTACAATTGGCCTACTATGAAACTAATAGTTTAAATGTTCCTGATTCATCATTCATTTGCAGATTCATTGTGACTAGTTTGTTGGTTATTTGTTAGTTAGTTCGCTGTTGTTACTGTCACTTTTGACAGTTTGTGCAAGTATACGTATGCCGTTTCATTGTTTACGACAAAATTAAATTTAACAACTTTAAATTGGTAAGAAGCAAAGAGGACGAATGAAGGACGAATGTGAATGGATGAATGAATGAGAGCAAAGCGCTCGGGCGGGCGAATAAACAAGAAGCACAAAACTCAAGTCACAAACTTCAATTGTAAGGATTCAGTGTTGTTCAACAGCAAAAAGTTTGACAGCTTTTCGAATGCATGCGTGTGTTTGTTTGTTGGTAGCGGATGAATAAAAGCATCATCAACTTTGGCCCATCGGCAATTTCGATTACAAAATTTTCTTCTGACGCAATGAATGCAAAAATATTTCAATTGCGACAAACAAACGAAAATTATCATAATACCAGCACCACAAATTGAGAAATATGTATGTACATATAACAAAATTGTCTGCAACAAGGCGACCCAAATAGTTAAATTATGATTATGATTGCCTAGAGGAGCACGTTGGATGAGGAGAGGTAGGTGGATGAGGAGAAGCTGGCGGAGGAGGAATGAAGTGGAGCAGAAAAAAATTAAATTTCAACTCATTGTAAAGATCTGTATTTGAGTTTGCATGTAAATTGTAACTGTCTTTGATGACAGATTTTAATAATTGCGCTTGAGAAGTCAGCCGCCAGTAAATAGTACATCGGCCAGTAAAACTTTTTGCGCCAGAGACGGTTTTATTTTATTGAGCACAAGCAAATGCCCGGTCAAATCGAAAAAATAGAAGATGATAGTAAACGACTAAACGACTGAAAACAGATCGATAAATCCAAAAGACAAATGCGAAGACCGATTGATCAAAAAGACAGAAAACCAAAAACTGATAAATCCAAAGACAGATAACTGACACCCAAAAGGTCAATTACAGAAATCAAAAAACCATTTCGGATTTTATGGGATGGTCTACGTCCCCCTTTTTATTACCTACAACCGTGCTGCGGTTATAAGAGACAAAGGGAAAACTTCACGCTTATACATACATATTATGTACATAGAGAGAGGAACGTAGTTCCAGTCCTACTTTTTAGGTAATAACTGGATTTTTAAAAAATGTTAGTTGAGCTACACTGGCACTCATGCATATATTTATGTAGGCTCGTTTCCTTTGGTAAATACATACGTATGTGTGTACCAGTGGCGGACTCTTCATAACAGTCGAAAAGCCCGGCTTGCTTAAATACTTTCGTTCACATTTCATTTTTAGAATATGTTTTAAATCTGGTTATTTTGCCCTTGATATACATATGTATACTATTTAAGTTTTTCAATGTGTTTACTACATAAGTTCTCATGCTCTTCACGTTCTCCGAACGAAACAAGATACTGAAGATGACACGTAGCCGAAACCGGTTTATAACCAAATTAAACTTAACAATGGATGACGGAAATTCGTTCCACAATACATCGCTATCCTACCCTGTCGGAAAAGCAAACAACAAAAAATTAATTTTAATTTACTTTCAACTAAGCCAGGCTTGTTGATGTGCTGACCATAAGTAGCTACAGCTAAAACAACAAAAGTCATATACATATCTGCATATTATCTATTGTATATCCAAATCTAATTGTTCTGCATCATCTTCATTTTCTCGATTTATTTCAATACTAGTACATTCAGTTTCATATGGTATCTATTAGTAGATAAAAACAACAAACCAAATATGCAAAACAAATTTAATCAAACTTGAAAGAGTTTTTAGTGCTTAGCACGAAATTTTTATTTTTAATTCAATTTTTAATTGTTGGGGTAAGTGGAAAAAAATTCAACAACTATTTACAGCGAAGGTTGAGTGTATAGCTATTTCACGAAAAACCATTTTCGATCATCAGCACTCTTTTCGGAAGTGGATGCACCGGGGATCCACTTCCGAAAAGAGTGCTGATGATCGAAAATGGTTTTTCGTGAAATAGCTATACACTCAACCTTCGCTGTAAATAGTTGTTGAATTTTTTTCCACTTACCCCAACAAATTTAATCAAAGTTAATGACGGAACCGCAATGGGACTTTGAGAAAACACTGTAGGTAAATTTTTAACTTTTGAAATATCACAGAGAAACGCCGAAACACGTAAACTTAACTTTTGGCTATAGAATACGATGGCGTTTTCAGAAAGTCAAAGTTAGCTATCGTTTTCGAGAAATTTAGGAAAGAAATTTCAGAGATCCGAAGGTAAATTTTTCCGTCTATAAACTTTACTTATGGTTTGAACCCTTTTCCCATGTAAGGATTTTGATGGTTGTTCTTACTTAATTGGGACATTCTAAATTTTATGCCATCATTCGATTTCCCAAACTGGCTCCGGTTTATGAGATAACGGTATTTAAAAAAAATTACAATCGATTTGGACTTTTTTGTTAATAACTCAATCAATTTGTGAGATAAATTGCCCAAATAGCAAATCAACATATTTTAGCATCACCTTCGTTTTTTCTGAAAATAATTTAAATCGGGTGATTATAACATATAGCTGCCATACAACCGATTGTTCAGATATGGACATTTTGGGGTATAACTTCGCTATTTAAACAGCTAAGCATATGAAACTTTGGAGAATTTCTACTCGTATTGACCCTAATCTATTTTTTCAAAATTGTCAAGATCGTGTCACTATAATATATAGCTGCCATACAACTGATTGTTCAGATATATAGTTTTGCACCTTGATTTTTTTATAACTCCGAAAATAGTCATTCTGCGTTAAAAAGCGGCATAACCATTTTCATTCAAAATGAATAGGTGGACAATTTTCTCATATACGATTTCCACGTATTTGCATCAGTTATTGCACTTTTGTGCAACCAATGTTGAAATTTCACCATAGGCATTTTTTTCAAGCCCGATAACACATATGTCGTATTAAATGTATTAGATATTCTTTATATAGTCTTATAGAGAATTAAAAGAACTATTACGCATTTTTTAAATGAATAAAATATGTATATACGGTGTCTCGGCGTTTCGCTGTGATATTTTGCCCTCCCTACAGTGTAATACAGCAAAGAAAATTACATAAATGGCTAATGGTTGTGCTTCACACTTAGGCTTGACCAGCCAATTTATGCCAGGGCCGCCACTGGTGTGTACATATACACGTTCTCACGTGGTCTCAGGCATTTTGCGTGTTGCTCCAACTTTTCACCATACGAATATGTAGAAATAACCCAACTCAAATGGTATTTTCTACTATTTCCTGTTATGTTGCATGTCACCATTTTGCGTGACTTTAATTATTGTATTACATATGTATGTAGGTATGCACACAAACGCAAAGCGCCAATGGTAGCTGGCAAATTATTGTCGTTGCAGGAACATATTTGTTTTTGATTTTTTGCTTAGTTCTTTTTATGTTTTTTATACTCAGCTGTACTAGTACACAGAGTATTATAGTTTTAATCACATAACGGTGGATTGTAACAGAATGAAATAATCGAGATAGATATAGACTTATATATATCAAAATGATCAGGGTGAAAAGAGAAATCGATTGAGCCATGTCCGTCCGTCCGTCCGTCCGTCTGTCCGTCCGTCCGTCTGTCCGTCTGTCCGTCCGTCTGTAAACACTCTAACTCGCGCAAAAATTGATATATTTTGATGAAATTTGAAATGCAAGTTGGTATCGAGACTGGGACGGTTGGTATTGAAAATGGGCGAAATCGGACCATGACCACGCCCACTTTTCCTATATAGAAAAAATCGGAAATTTGGTATCTCAGCCACTAATATAGCTAGAGCGATGAAATTTTACCCACGTGTTGAGCTCAGGCCCCTATGAAGAAATTTGGTGAAATTTTAGAAAATGGGCGGTGCCACGCCCACTTATTAAGGGTCAAACATTGAGGGTTTTATAAGCCATAACTCAGAAACCATTGAAGATATATCGATGAAATTTGGTCGCGTGATATACTTACTTAGGTAAATGTTTGGACGAAAAATTGTTAAAATCGGTTGACGGCCACGCCCACTTTTATATATGGGTCTTATAAAGTGACCTAATAAAAACATTTTAAGCGATATCTCTGTAAAATATAAAGATCTATCACTGAAATTTTGTGGCATGAGTCCAACTATGGACATAAAACAAAAAACACAAAAATTTTGGAAAATGGGCGGTGCCACGCCCACTTATTAAGGGGCAAATATTGAAAGCTTTATGAGTCATAACTCAGAAACCATTGAAGATATATCAATGAAATTTAGTACGCGTGATATACTTACTTAGGCAAATGTTTGAACGAAAAATTTCCAAAATCGGTTGACGACCACGCCCACTTTTATATATGGGTCTTATAAAGTGACCTAATAAAAACATTTTAAGCGATATCTCTGTCAAATATAAAGATATATCATTAAACTTTTATGGCAGGAGTCTAACTATGAACCTAAGACAAAAACCGTAAAAATTTTGGAAAATGGGCGTGGCACCGCCTTCTTTTAGAAGCAGGAATATACGAGATTTCTTAGCCTATAACTCCAAAAATAATTGAGATATTATGACGAAACTTTGTTTATACGTTTTATAACTTGTGGTAATATACACGCAAAAATTTATTGAAATCGGTTTATGACCACGCCTACTTTTTAACAAAGATATTTCTGGAACACCCTTTTGGAATTTGTAACGTGAAGTCTTTGTAACTAGAAGTCAAAAAGGAATGAAATTTTGCACAAAGAATAATATTCATATGCTTAGTTGATCGACTGATAAAAATGTTGAAAATGGGCTTGGCTACGCCCACTTTATGCAGCACTCGCTTTATATAAAATACACCGTGTTTCCATCAAACGCAAACAAACAATGAAAGCATACAGCAGAGCAGAGTATCTAATGTTCGATTCCACTCGAACTTAGGCTTCCTTACTTGTTTTTTTTATGTTTGTTCCTTTTCTAACATTTCACCAGTATTTAACGCTGCACATTATTGTTTTTGTAGGCTTTTTTTGCCGCTGTTTGTGGCATGTTATTCGTCTTATCTGAAATTATTTCATGTTGTTTTCCTACTGGCATTACGCTTACAAGCCACATACACACCTTCGGCGCGTTCTATGCATTTAGGTACTTACTTGATATGGAAATTAAATGCAGCAAACTACAGCGATAATGGCAACAACAATAACAACAAACCAGTTATTTGTAGTAATACAAACAATTTGCAGGATTTTAGTAAGCGTGTTTGACATGCGTGAATTGAAATACATAAGTACTTACTCCTATTTGAATATTAACGTGTAGGTACCAAAGTTGGGACATTTAATTTTAACAATCGGTTTTATGTAACACAAGTAAATGAACTTTGTTTTAACAACCACATTTAATTAGTGGTTCGCAGATAAGGATGAAGTGCGTATGCAGCGAACACATATAAGGAATAAATTAGCAATACTAACTTTGAATATATTTATATGTAAATAAAAGTCCTTGTAACATTGAAGAGTAACAAGCATTGTTTGATTAGTCTTACAGGAAAGACTAAGAGAATATTTTAAATGTTGGTCACACTTTGCCTAAAAAATATTATTTGACTGGGATCAAAAAGCACCACTATATGAGGTTTAATGGCGTTTAACATAAAACTTTTCAAAATATTAACTATGCTAAAATAAAGAAAAAATTGTATTACTACAACCAGGGACCGATTTTAATCGTTATTTTAATTTCTTCGGATGAAAAAATCATTATGAAAAGTTCGTTAACAATAAAATGCAAGTATGCCGATATAATGATTTTAGCACATTCTATACAAATATGACCTCATCTTTATTCTGAAGATTTTTATCTCTTAAATTTTTAAATAACCATTTTTTACGATTTTTATTTTTTCGATCAAAAATCTTTATATATATTACGCTAAGCGATTTTTTGTAAGCACCATAACTTTTACACCGTTATACCGATTTTCGAAAATGTGGTGTCGGATGAAAGGGCTTGACCTGTAAACCTTCCTGCACGGTTTAATTTTTTTGAAAAGGGTTGCCAGATGTTTGAAAATTTAATTTTACTGTATAGTTTGTTTGATTTTTAAATTTGAGGTGTCATATGAAAGGACTTGGCATGGAAATGAGTATTTTATTAAAATTTTTACAAAAAGGGTGCCACCGTTCAATAATCCATTTTTACGCTACAGTTTATCTCATTTTTAAATTTGAAGTGTCATGCAAGGCCTAGCACTGAAGATGGGTAATAAAAGGAAAGGGAAGAGGAAAATGAAAGGGACGGATATGGCGAAGGACAGAAAGCGAAAGAGGAACTATGAAAAATAAAATGGATAAAGGGAAAATAAAGCGCAAATACAAGGGAAAGGGGAAGAGAAAGAGAACTAGAAAGAAAAGGAGGAGCGCGCCAAATGGCCTTTTGTAGGTCGCTTTAAGGTTACCATAGTCTTGAAAAATATTCGGCACAAAACTTCACTATGGGGCTCCTTGGTCAAAGTCTATGTATAAAGAATCTAGGTCCACAGAAAATAAAAATAATCAGTAGCTATGAAGGTATATCAAAAAATTTTCAAATGTGGCAATAAGTGGTCTTCCACCCTCAAATTGTCGCACAGTGTAATTGAAAGCCACAGCATCGCGTGGCCGGGTTTACTAGTAATTTTTATTATTGGATTTAAAATTTTCCGATGAAACTTGATCTATATTTTATGATTTTTATTTTTGCGATCAAATTTGATTGATATTTTATCATTTTTATTTTTTCGATCAAAAATAATTGTTATACCTAATTGGATTTAAATTTTTCCGATTAACTTTAATGAATATTTTTTTAATTTTTTCTCCGATCATAATACACTTTTTCAAACAGTGAAGCCTATATTTGATGGCCTGAAGTTGACGATTGCCAACATTGTGCATGTTGTGTTCAGAATTGCTTGGTAAGTTTGGAATACACATACGAACATACCTATGCGTGCACATTGCCATAGCTCTGTTCCGTTCTGTTCAAAATCGTACAACACCCATACAGTAATTTTCCAACGGCGATTATGGACGCATTTTCCAATCAATCTTATTGAAAATTAGCGCAGTTCTATTTGAGAACAAAATTTATATTAGCGCATTAATTATATAGCGTATAGTACAAAAAAAAAAAAAAGTTTTTAGAGTTTATTATGATCGGAAAAAATAATAAATAAATATTTATTAGAGTTGATCAGAAAAATTGAAATCCAATAATAAAAATTATTTTTGATCGAAAAAATAAAAATCATAAAATATCGATCAAGTTTCATCGGAAAAATTTGAATCCAATAATAAAAATTATTTTTGATCGAAAAAATAAAAATCAAATTATAACGATTAAAAATGATTTTTTTTTTATAAAAATTATAATCGTTACGGTCCCTGACTACAACACATAATGTGTCAAATTATTCCAGGCCAATTATGTAGAGGCCACGTCCGAAAGGAGTAGATACTTGTGCGAGTTCACATTGTACATAAAGCGTTGAATTTGTCTGTTTCTTAAAATTTATTAACACTAACTCTTCAGTACGCACTTACCCACGCAAGTCAAGTGCAACTTAAACAAGACACATTTATGCAAATATCTAATTATTAGCAAATATGTTTGAATGCGTGAGAGAAAATATTTACACGCATTTCAAGCAAGAATACTTGTTATGGACACTCTTGAGTGACACGGTTATAATAATATAATACAATGGCGCTATTATAACTCTGACGAGTTTTATGGCCGAGCTTCTCTCCCAATTCGAGGTGTGCTCCTTTTTGTTTTTCCTACTAATTGAGTGACATGGTTAGCTTCGTCTTTATTTTACATTTTCTCAACTGAATATTTGCTTTTGTACCTATGTATGTATACATAATTAACATTTGCTGCATGCTTATTCACATTGACAAGATAATGCATGGAAATGTTTACGTTTTTTGTGTTTCATTTAAATTGCAAAGATTTCTTCAAATTATTAGTTGCTTAAGTTTTGCGCTTATCCAAAGATGAAGACATTTTTGCAGTTACAATAAGCAGCGAAGTCTTAAGTGTCAGTCCCTTACAGCTGATGCTCTGAAGTGAACACATCTTGCAGTTGCAAATAAAAAATTTTTAAAACTTTTACAAGCTCTCAACTTGTCGTAAATGTACTACGTATCGTACACGTAGACAATTGTCATATGTTATGTTGCAACTTGCAACACTTATCCCAGATTAAGGTGTCAACGTGTTGACAAGACTTCGACATCAAAATTGTATGTGCAGGTGTATGTACCTATGTACATATGTATGTATGTATGTATTGATAAACTTTTAATACCTACGAGGGTTGTGCCGAAAATTGTAAAGTGATCTATCATATGACTTTTTTTCATCGAAGAAAGGCAACTAGAAATAAAGCAATTCAGATGAAAGGAATCAGTTAATTGTGCTTCAAATAATATTGAGTTTAGACTTTATGCTCTTTTTTAAATTTACAGAACAACCCTAATGTAAAAAAGTATGTAGTAAAAGGCAAAATGTTGTAAAGTGCAAAAATGTTTACTCATAGAAAACTCAAAAAAAAAAAGGTACCTAACATAAGCCAAACCATTTACAAGTCATTCTGTCGCACACTGGGGCCACTTATATATATGAGGACGCTCAAAATTCTGAAATCAACTTTTTTACATCAGAATCGCTTTATATGCACTAAAGCAGTTAATCTATAGCATCTTAACCCATTTACGGTCATGAGTTAACCCGTTGGTGACCTATGTTTTTTATTTTAGTTTCGAGTTTAATTTTCTTGAATCAGAATCGGTATATTGATACTAAAATAGTAAATCCCAAGAATTTTAACCCCTTAACGACCACGCATTAACCCATTTTTAACCAAATTTTTTTACTTAATTCTTAGATCAAAATATTTAAATCATATTAGTTGTATCTACACTAAAACCAGTAATCTTTGGAATTTTAACCCATTAACGGTCATGAATTAACCCATTATTGGGTTTTTTTAAGAGCAGCGATCACCTCTCAGCAGTGGGCGGCATACCCTCCGAGTGTATTTCTGCCATGAAAAGGCTTCTCACAAAAAATGCATTCGCCGCTCGGAGCCGGCATAAAACTGTAGGCCCACCTAATTAGTAGGAAAAGCAAAAGGAGCACACCTCGAATTGGGAGAGAAGCTCGGCCATAAAACTCGTCAGAGTTATAATAGCGCCATTGTATTATATTATTATTATATTAGTAGGTCTGTACAAAAATAGCCAATTTGTATTATATTAACCCATTAGCGGCTATGTATTAACCCATTGATGAAATATGCAGGTGCAGGTACATATGTACATATGTAAACAAAAATGGTTTTCTCCAATTTTTTGTTTCGAGATATTTAAAGTTTTCTGTTGTCACAAGTATGTTTATATGGGAATTAGGAGTTTCACCGTTAGCGTTTTAAGCAGAACACGTATTTCCCCACACATTTTCATGCCTAACATAAAAAAAAAAACAAAATTGGAATAACACAACTTGTGCTTCAAAGAACTCGTATTATAATCCAACTTACAAGTCTAAATTAAAGAAACCTGGCTTAACAAGTAACCTTAACCACAATTTGTAATTAAAGTAACCAGTAAATAATGGATCAACTAAATTGAAGATATAACAGAATCAAATTCAACCAGATATAAGTGTTTTTTGTTTAACTAAAATTGGAATGCAATTTTTTAACTCACTTTTTTTTTAAATGCGCACTTTGCTTTTGGTTATGAACTCGGATTCTTTGTCACAAAGGACCATATTTTGCTGCTGCATTTTTACATTTGCTACGTTTTTGCGCAAATTTAAAAAAAATCCATTTTGAAAAAAAAAAAATATTAAAAAAAAGAGGTACGTTTAGTTTTATACTAAAAATTAGTTTTTAAAACATCTAGTTCCAAAAAAAAAAAAAAACACTTATCGATTATTTAAGCTTCACTTAATGTTATGGAAAAAGCAGAATAATAAAATTTTGTATCCTTCTCTTACACCAACTATTTCAAATACACATTAAAATTTCTCACTTTGAAAAAAAAAAATTATTTTTTGGAAAATTTGCCTGTTTGTGTATGGATAACTCCCAACTGAAAAACGATAGATAGCTGAAAATTGGGCCAGAAGTGTAGAATTTTATAGGGAACAATACTGCGTTTTAATTTTTTTGAATTTTGAGCACGCTCGGCCCCAGTGTGTGTCGTTGGTGAATGCCCTATGGATTACAAGAAACCTTCAACTTTTTCAACAAAACCTACAAGATTGGTTTTTGTTTTTGTAAACAGAAAGGATGGATTGAAAATATTTACATATAAATATCTACTAAATCAAAGGAGAGCAAGAAAAATGTCGGAGCCAGATAAATCAATTTTTACTCAGCATTTAGCCCAAAGTTGTGTCTGACTTATCAAATCGTTGTAACAGTACCTACTTTGATTTGTAAAGTCATGTACATATTGATACAACAATGTTGCATTAAAATACTCAGATACATGCACGGCATATGCATATCACTTTTGAATACATACACAAAGTCTATAGACACATGTTTGTCAATATTTTGACTTTTGTTAATGAAAAAAGTGCATATCAAATAGCGAACATCGTGATAGGCTTGACAGACGGCAGCGATAATCCCGATCACCGCACGTTGGGGTATTTAATCAATCTGGGCGACCAAAACTCTTTTTTGGCTTTAAATTGTTAATTATGTTACCCATGGTGATTTCAATTCAATTTAACATAAAAAAAATGTGGCTTTACATTTTTAAAAAGTGATGTAGTGAGACCAAACCGACCTCAGATTTGGATTCAGAACGGCGAAATACATGTTAGTAGGTTACGTCGATGAAATGTGCCATTTGGGGCTTTTTTTAGCTTTTCGCAATTTTCTGGAAGTTTTGGGGGTATATTGGACAAGCGGACTTTGGATTCGGAGCACGTCGATGTGTATGTTGCTAGATGGGTGTTCTCGAATCCACAAACAACTAATTTTTTTTTGTGTGGTGGGGTCATTTTTCCCAACGTGAAAAATCGCCTGTTTTTCTTAAAACCGGAAAAACCCGGGACCGATCTTTCTTGAACTCAAAATAACAGGGAACAGACTATCTAGAAAAAAAAGAGTCAGTGCCGGGCAATGCCGGGCACCTAAACAAAAACCCTTTTGAAAACAAAAAATTGGGAATTTTTTTTAATACATCGTTTTTAAAAAATGTTATTAAGAAGACGCCAACAACTAACTAAATCTCAATAAACATGAATTTTGTACTCGATTACCTGTATTATAAGAATTCATAACAGTATTCTAAAAAACTTCACTTAAAACCGTAAAAATATTAATTGGAAATGTTGAAACTTTAAGAACGTTATAAAATGCCGCGAGAAATACACGAATGATCAAACTTTCATTGACTGTAAAAACTTTGTGTTTGAGTTTTGAGAATAAACTTTTATTGAAAATGATGCGTTAGGGTCCTGGCCTACTAAAAAATTGTATTTTTTGGAAATCCGGCCAGTTTTAGGAAATGAGGTTTTGGCCGCCCAGATTGATAAAATACCCCTATGTGCACCGCAACAATTAATTCGATTCAAATTTTACCCTGACAGACGGCAAGTATTGCGGATTAACGAAACAGCTGAAGGAAGGTAGGCGCAGCGGCGAATTCAAAAACTTCTTTTTTTATTTCCAAAGGTAGACTGTAATATCAAAATCAAAGCGAATTTACATCATGGTCAATAGGAATGGGCGAGTCCCAAACGAATTCAGATTTCAACCAAGGCGAAATATCATTTTGACATTCCACTCTGCCAATTAAAATAACAAACCACATTGGAAATTTCTGAATTCGCCTATGCGCCTACCTTGCTAGATCTACTTTGGATTCTTCTTTTTCTTCACGTTCATTCACAATAGAGATCGCCAGAGATGTCATTAGAAAATACCCTAATCTGCTAAAATTTTGAGGACTAACTCAAGAGATATTCCGGATTACCTCCAGTTAATTCTCAAGTTAACTCCAAGCTAGCTAGATATTCGGGATTATCGCTGCCGTCTGTAAATGACATAAAAAATAACACGAAATGACAAAAGTAATGTGGTAGAATGGTGCACATTGTTTTGGTAACATTAAGCGTTACGTTATGAATACGAAACGTTAAATACGAATTTGTCTGGCGAAGAAGAAATTCGCAATGAAAATAAGTATTCCTTTAAATCTATCATCACGTCAATACCAACATATATTCTTGTTCATACTACCAAAGCTGCAACGAATTTCTTTATCCATAGTAATTGAGCATATTGCTTATTACAGGGTACGGAAAAACTCACTCATGAACGCTCAAAAATACATTATACTCATATCACAAACAAATATTCAAAGAAAAATGTATAAACACTCAAATAGCGAGCGAACTAAAGCACAACAGCAAGCGATCGCTCATAGCGGTGGCGTTAAACTCATTGCATAAATTCACTCAAAAATGAATTATCGTACAATTTCTCTGGTCAATTCACTCTTTGAGTTTGAATTTATAATTTTTTGCGCTAGCGATCATTTTTTGAGTTTATCATTTTTGATCGCTCTTTGAGTTATCATTTTATGCGTTCACAAGGGTTTGTTGTGAGGTTTAAGCAGCTAATGGCATTGTGAAGGCGCAGTTTTTGGATGATGGCGTGCGTTTATTAGACCATAAATATGATGGGTGTATGTATGTACATACATATTCATGCATGTGTGTACGTATATATGTATGTACATATGTAAGTATATATTTATAATATTTTAAAAAGCCTTAGGTCGATATATATGTACATATGTATATTGAAGTTGCACTTTAACAATTTTATGAATTTATTCAATCTAATAAAAATTTTATATATGCATGTGTTTACATACATATGTATTTGTGTTCATTCGACACATACATACATATGTATATATGTATGTATTTCTCTGCAATAGGGTCAACTAGATAACAACGGATCGGGCCAAAAAATTAAGGCCGTCTTTTTAACCCTAAACCTCATATTTTAAGAACTGTTAATATACAAATTTCAACAAAAAAAAAAAATCCATATATGCTGCGGCCAGTCTAATGTATATACATACATATGTATGCATGGATAGGTACACTAGGTACCTACATTTCTATTTTACGTTTGAGTAGGTACCTACATATGTATCTACCAAACAAAGATGTCCTTTTTATAATATGCGATTTCAAAAATATTGATGCTACTTCCATACATAAATTACATGCATATCTACATACACAACTACCTAAATACACAGGTACATATATAGTACAGCCATATGTAGGTACTTAGATATAAATAAAAGTTGCAGTGAGTTTGGAACCTGAAAGTGCTTACTTGCGTAGTAAGCACTACCTAAATACTACCTCAATACATATATATATATATATATATGTACATACATTTATTATATTTAATTAAATACTTTAAGGCAGTCATACATTCGATACATATTTTGTACTTAAAAATATGCATATGCACATATTCACATACTGTAACCTTGCATGAGCATTCCGAACAATAGCAAATTTATAATTTTTGGTTAAGATTGTACCGCCCATCAGTTAAGTAAAAGGACGAGAGCAAATACCAACATGCGTATGTGTGTATGTTCATATGCGTATGTCCCACATCCCGCAGTTTTCACGATAAGATATTTAACCAATCTCCTGTATTAGTTTCTACATCAGACATGAAGAATTCGCTTTTTGGGCCATTTATTTTAATGAGTTTACTTTATTCTTCCTATTTCACTTTCAGAAACGGTTTGTATTAATTTGTTATAGGTACCTTTTTCTGGTTTTTTTTCCTAATATTTTTTTTGGTTTTGATTTTAAACCAAAAATACTGTGACGGTATTATAATATATTTAATTCCAGGAATGATTAAATTAAGTACCAACTGATATTAGAAATAAACTATACTTTTTTACTGTGTAGGTACAAAAAAGGGCAATAATGTATAAAAAACCTAGAATATCAATACCTACATTCCATCATTGAATAGACATACATACATATTACATATGTACATACATTCATTTTATATACATACATATGTATGTACATACATACATGTGTACAAATAAATAAAATGCGAACTTATTTTTTGAACGCTCAATTGTTGTATTCTAGTTTTCAAGTAAGACCTAAATACATACATACATATGTATGTAGGTACCTATGTTAAATAAAATATTTAACAACCCTTAACTCATACATATAGACTACAAATGTACATCAATATATTATACGTAGGTACATCGGTATGTAAATATAAATTTTTATAAATATCTATTAATTTAAATAAATTGAATAATTTAATTAGTTTAAATAAATACATACTTAATAAAATTTAAACTCGATATACATACATACATATGTACATATACATACCAATCGCTATGAGAGCTAAGGCTTTTTAAAATATTATAATTATGTACATACATCCATATATACATACACACATGCATGAATATGTATGTACATACATACATACATCATATTTATGGTCTAATAAACGCACGCCATCATCCAAAAATTGCGCCTTCACAATGCCATTAGCTGCTTAAACATCACAACAAACCCTTGTGAACGCATAAAATGATAACTCAAAGAGCGATCAAAAAATGATAAACTCAAAAAATGATCG
The DNA here is from genome assembly GCA_960531455.1 of Urophora cardui. Taxonomy (NCBI): domain Eukaryota; kingdom Metazoa; phylum Arthropoda; class Insecta; order Diptera; family Tephritidae; genus Urophora; species Urophora cardui. The sequence goes on along the minus strand of OY482670.1, from coordinate 126,305,745 downwards.
CTAGCGCAAAAAATTATAAAATAAACTCATAGAATGAATTTTCAAAAAATGAATTTTCAAACGATTTCTCATTTTAAAATGAATTTATGTAAGAGCTTATCACCACTGCAGAGACCCATCGATCGCTGTTGACGTGCGTTCATTTGCGTTCGTTGTCACTGTGTATTTGCGCTCATGAGAACATGGCATAGCTCAGAATTATAGAGTGATAATTCGTTTGAGTGAGTTTATTTTGAGCGTTCTTCGCACCCTGGCTTATTATTCACTTCGATTTCAAATAAATAATACTCAATCAGTTTCGGATTAATGGCAAGTCAAAGTTCTGCTGCAAAGATAACGAATAAACAACGAAAATAAGGTAAAATACGTACTTAGCGTATTCGCATAATTCAAAAATTTTTTTTCCACCTAAATGTCTATAAAGAAGCAAAATAAGTAAAAGAAAAATACAAGAAATAAATTCAAAAGCTACAGCAGAAAGATACTCGTATTAGATAACTGTTGAATAATTTGAAAAGTAGCAATGAAGTATGACAGGCAAGGCGGAAATTATGCGCGTAGAAAATCTAACACTGTCAAGAGGATGAACCGTGAGACTGGCATATTGCCAAGCCATCGCAACCACAGTCACCACCACAAAAAGAAATGAATTATGACCAGATATAAAATCACGCCAATAAAATCATTACTCAAATATTCGTCACACCATTTCAGCACAACGATTTTTGATTCCTTTTTCTTTATTTCTTTTTCTTAGTTTTTCTTGCTTTTTTATTTGATGGATGGAGTAATGTTGCTGATTTTTATACTTTGGAATAAGCGGATTTTTATTTTATCGTTCTTCGTACATACATACATATATGGCTAGAACATCTTTAAGTCCAGAAAGAAAGCATTTGATAAACTTAAGTATGTGCCTAAAAGTATGCAATACGCAAATGAATGACGTCGCGTTGCGCTACAGTGCACTATGGTCTGGCGACTAGTATTTTATGGCCAAAATTCAAGGAGTAATCAGATTGATCGGAAACTTGGTACTTGGGGGTTTTCGCGGTTGCTGATTTCAAATCTGATATCAGGTTACTGAAATTCAAAATGGCGGATCCAATATGGCGACCAAATTTTGTAATTTTTATTTTTTTTGACTTAATTTTATATAAAAAAGGGGTTCTTCCAATTGCGGATTTCGAATCTGATGACACATTTTTTAAATTCAAAATGGCGGATCCAATATGGCGACCAAATTTTGTAATTTTTATTTTTTTAACTTAATTTTTTATAAAAAAAGGTTTTTTGCAATTGCGGATTTCGAATCTGATGACACTTTTTTAAATTCAAAATGGCGGATCCAATATGGCGACCAAATTTTGTAATTTTTATTTTTTTAACTTAATTTTATATAAAAAAGGGTTTTTTGCAATTGCGGATTTCGAATCTGATGACACATTTTTTAAATTCAAAATGGTGGATCAAATATGGCGGCCAAATTTTATATATGGGCGAATCCGTGTAAAAAACTGAATGAGGAAAAAATTAAATGTGGAAAATCAAGGTGTATTTTTCTAGATATAAGTATTAGAGAAATTCGGTATGTGGGTATAGGTTTATGACTAGCTGATCATTTGTCGGAATCGGCTAAATCGGACCACTATAACATATAGCTGCCATACAACCGATTGTTCAGACTATGCATTTTTGGGTATAACTTCTCCATTTAAACAGCTAAGGACATGAAACTTTTCAGTATTTGTACTCATATGGACCTAATATCTAAGAAGTTTGAAATCGATAATACTTCTTATTTGCACCGATTATAGTCCTGCTCAAGTGCTTTCTAAAAATGAAAATCAGAAAAAACTACCAGAAAGATTTTATTAATATTAATACAAATATTAACATGTATGGAATGTGTACTGTTATGAAAGTTTTTTTTCCATATAATATTACAAGTTTAATATGTATGTAACTCAGCTACATGTGTAATACAATTTTCTTTAATTGAAATAAATCAAATTTAAAAAAAAATAATATTCGGTAAATATATAATCCAAATAAATAATTTAAATTAAAATTCAACAAAAAGTAGTATTAAATTATATCAGTCACTAATTTCGTTTTCTAAAATTAAGTTATTTTGTTCGTGTTCTGTTTCTGATTCATCGTCTGTATTTTCTCCACAATTTAAATTATTTTCATGGGCACAACTTTCAGGAATATCCTCGCAGCTCAATAACATGATAACTTGAGATGGAAGAGTTAAGCGGGTTCTTTGATGTATCCGTGTTTTTAAACATAAGGATGATATTAACGGATCTGAAGTATCCAATGCTCTACTAAAAACATCGAAAAGATTGTCGGTTCGACTAGTTTTACGAGCGTGAAATAATCTGTCGCATTTGTATATTTTATTTCTTGATTCGGCCGCATCCTCTGCAAAACAACCTACGGGAAGTAACGTGTTGAGCATTATTTCCTTTGAATGAATGAGTACTTTATGAACTGTGGGCGTCATGGGGCACCAGTCGTATATATTTTGGATACGTTGTGCGGTTTCAAAGCAATAGTTTTCGAACTTCTCTAATTCGAGAGGAAACTGACATGTTAAACATACCAAAATGATTTTTAAACGAAATATAATTTCCATATCAATCCCAGTTATTTCAGAAAATTTTTCATATTCAAGGAACGCACGTCGTGAGGTGTTTCCGTCATTTGTTGATCCGAACCCTCCTGCTTTCGGCATATCAACACGGAGTCCAAGCTTATACCAAAACTCGTTTTGAATGCGTTCCTTTCTTGCCTTTACTTTTTCTTCATCATTGCTGTCTATTATTCTCCACTTTCTTACTTCGAGTTTATACGACAGATGCAGTATGAATTCAAAAAATCTAATTTGGCAATGTAATGGACTAATACCATATTTCAAATTCGCTTCTTTTGGTTTGAATTTCTCGGATTTATAATCTCTAATTTTAATAAAATCCATAGCGGATGCTCCACAAATGGGACAAGATTGTGTAGAGTTTGTCCCTGTGAGTATATTTAAAACTTTTCCATCTATAACTGTCAAATGCATTCTGAATGTGATTTTCAATACCTTAAACTCTTCAATTGGTATTTCAAGGCTTACCAGTTCTTCAATTTGTCTACTTAATTCAGCAGCCTCTTTCAATATTACTTCTTTCGTCTCCTTAACGAATTCTAGTTTTAATGGTCGACAAAACCTAGTGGATTGAGGAGTTCTGTTGCACCATATTACTTTTCCTGAGGCGTCTACAAGTCGTAATGGAATCAACGTGGTTGCCAAGAGAGACGAATCTGAGTAACGAGATGAACTTGGCTCATGAAATGATTGCTTGAATTGAGCTTGGCCAGTACTACTATCGAAGCCATAACTCAAAATTAGTTCCGCGGCGATGTAGTTGCTTTTGTTTCGATCCATTATTGATAGAATAACTTCTCTCTGCATTTCAACTATCCTTGATGCAGTGTGTAGTAAAAGCTGTTGAAGAGGAACTTTAGCAATGGTCTCACTAACGCAAATGCCATTTGGTCTACAATTCGCTTTTGCTGCCAATAGTTTCAGGTAGGACGGAAATATGTCCGAGTTCCTTCGCTTGCTTTCCAATCGTATGTTGCAATATTGCCTCTTCGTAAAGTTATTTTCATAAAAAAATGCGAGTGCTTGCTCATCAGAGAGAGAAATAGGACACTTATCATCTTTCAATAACAACTTTCTTATTTTAGAGGGTCTCGTGGGACTTTCTATAGATTTCTTCAAAACAACGGCCAAGTCTTTTTTCCCTTCTTTTCGAGCCGAATGAATTGATGCTTGCATCAATAATTCAGTCTGATTTTCTGTAGACTTTGAAAGCTCCGCCACCTCTCTTCGTTTAGTGCGATCAGACATTTCAGAAAATTGCAATGGACGTCGCCCACGAGTTGAAGACTTGTGGGCCGCATTTTCTTTTTCCGCCGAATAATTTTCGTCGCTTTGGCTATTTTGTTCGTCGTTTTCGAATATTATGTCGTTTTGAAGCCAGCTCTTATTTTGCGTTTTGAAAATGCCAATTGACCTTCCCGACTTCTGCCATTTTACATAAACCTTAGCGCAAAATAATCTAATTTTCTTTTCCAAATATTTTTTATGCTTATCGGAGATATTGGATTCTCCACTTTTGTTAACAACAAAATTAAAAATTAGCTAATTTTTTTCTTGTTTGCTGTTCCCATCCAGCCAAATTTCCATTAGTTCACAATTCCTGAAGCGTAAGTTGCCTGCAAAAAAACGAAATTTCTAAAAACTTTGCACCTCTTTGCAAAATACTATTGCGGCGTCGTCTGCACCATATATCATTGTAGTTCGGGGCGATATTTGTTTGTTGGACACTTTCGAACATTTTTAGTTATATAATATAATATAATTGTAAAAAGTAAAAAATAATTATTTTGAGATTATGACACTTTTTACATTTTTTTCTTCTCACCAAACCTTGTGTCGTATGTTTCACTATTAACAATTAAAATACTTACCATGGTCATTAATATCCATAATATAAATATTTTAAAAACTTTTTAATTTTCACTTTATAAGGATTCAAAAAGGCAACTACATCACACCAAGAGTATAGGTTTTAAACTGCAATAAAAAACATTGAACTTTGGCCCTTCATAGAATAATATTTAACTGACATTTGCAAATAAAAAACATTGTTTATGTATTTTTCCAATGTTTACTACAAGATTTAATCAACAAGTGTGGAATTGCAAGTTTTCAATTTTGGCCATAAAATACTAGTCGCCAGACCATAGTGCAGTGGAGAGGTTTATAGAAAACATAAACAAATATGTTTTTTATAAGTTGTAAATGCAATGCACATATTTTTTTTTTTAATCAAAGCAAAAAAAATGTCATTTAATTTTTCAAAGGAAAAATGGCCAGCAGCAGGTGGTAAAAACACCAGCCGCAATTGATATTACGCGCAGATTTTTGAAGTGACAGCCAAGTTTGTACATATGTATGTGCATAAGTACGTATTGTACGTGCGAATGAAATATGTTTGTGGGAGATAAAACAAAACATTTGGAGAACATTTGCCCAAAATGCGTTATCGAAATTCCTTGGAGATGGTGAAAAGGAAAAGGCAAAGGCTGCCATGAATAATGGTATAGGTTTGCGTTATAAATGGGGATGAGGTTTCCCTACGTGAAACTACGTGAAAGTTATATAGTTATGTACATATATATGTGCATTAAGGTGGTCCTTAAAATCAAATTAGCGATTTTCTTAGGTCCCACTCCCCGGATCGGACACAGCACGGTCAAAGATATCATATATAAATTTTGGTCCCGATTTGTGATGGTTAAGGGGTGTCGCACAGCGGTCAAATTTCAGACCACATTAAGGATCAAACAATTTCATACAAATTTTTTATAGCTAAAGCCCAAAATCGATAGTCCTGTAGTCAAGGATACCAAATATAAATTTTGGTCCCGATTGGAGACGGTTAACGACGATTTGGTATCCTCGAGTGCAGGGGTATCGATTTTGGGTATTAGATATACAAAAAATTAAATTTATTTTTTATCAGTCTCCATATAGTTTTCTGAATTTTGACCCCTGTGCCAAACCACTTAGCCATCGCTGATCGGGACAAAAATTTATATGTGGTATCTTCGACTATATTAGCATTGACCTAGGCGGCGAGGTTGAAGAAATATGATATACAATTTTTTTCCATACATGTAGGGACCACCCTAATGTGCATATATAGAAAGAGTGTGAAAGTACATTTGGGGTAGAAAATACCCAAATTGAACTCCATATTTCCCAATGTGGACTAGTGCTAATATTTTCTATCAACTAAGGTGGACATAAGGAATGGAGTTCCATTAAAAACAATGAAATTGCATTCGTAACTATACTCTAGAACCTACGCACTGTAGATGGATATTCGATGGGGTACTGCTTCCTCTACTATCATCTTGGTAAACTCAACATACACCCAGGTGCTAGGTAAATTTTTCTTCACCTCACAGCAGTCAAATTTTTAATCGCTGCGTACTTTTCTATCGATTCACACACGGCCTTAGCGGAGAAAGGGCTGGCGTTTTCATGAGCTGTAGGTAACATACTTACATAAGTGATGTCATGACTCATGACAAAAGACAATAAAAAAGTCAGCAACAATCAGTACGCTGACTGCATAGGACAACGAAGGCAAAAGCTAGAACTAAACAACTTTTCACCGCCTTTTGTATAATTCAATAACGATTAATAAAGCTTTTACTTATTGTTGCTATTTATTTAGAAAATAATCATCATTATGTCAATAGGTCACGCATGACAGTTGTAGGAGTTACTAAACTAACACACCTAATTTCTTAACTAAATAAATGTTATAAACACATGTATGTATGTAGTTTGGTAAGAGTGTAATTAACCTAAAAAAATCTTTATAACAAAGTCAACAAGGAACTCGTTAGGAGTATTAGAGTAGAGATCTACCTAGCCTAACCTAGCCTTTATGTTATTGGGTTGGGTCGGGTGTTTACGCAGCGTTAAGTAAATGCATTTCTTTGATTCAACTTGTGTGATTTTAATTAGCTAACATTAATCAAAATATCATAATAGCAATAATAGATTGACGCTAATGAAAATCGAACGAGTTATATGTAGTCTGAGCTTGTCCTTGAGTTTGCAGTATTCCACAATTTGTAAGGACATACACTCAAAAAAAAAATTTCTCTCGATCAAAGACATAATTTTCCTTATTTTGAACACGCGTCCCAATACAAAATTTTCTTTGTTTTGTGTAAATTTTCTCAAAAATGTGGAAAAAACATTCAAACAAATTCGTTGCCATGGGGATTTGTATGGGAATTTAATTTCTCAAAATTAAAGAAATCAAGTCTCCAAAACAAGGAAAGTTGGGAATGGAATGGCGCTTAAAGAATTTTTCATTATTTTAATGTATGAATTTTTTCAAAACAAGTATATGAAACCATGGTAACGCATGTAACAACAATACTTTATAAACCTTTTAACATGTTTTAAGGAAAATTTACTCAAAACAAATAAAGTAGTGTTCAAAATAGGTAAACAATTTCTCTGACCCCTCCATATATTTTTTTCTCTCAGTGTATAGTCCAACGCGGTCTTATGCATTTTTTAGAGGAACTTTTCATGGCAGTGAGTTTTCGTTAGAGGTGAATCAGTAGCTTTTTTCTTACGGCTAGTAAGGCGACTAAGCTTTAGCAGCATTAATAAAAATACATGTACTTCTACAATTATATATTTACTAGTAAACCCGGCCACGCGATGCGGTGGCTTTCACTGTGCGATAATTTGAGGGTGGAAGACCACTTATTGCCACATTTGAAAATTTTTTCATATACCTGCATAGTTACTGATTATTTTTATTTTCTGTGGACCTAGATTTTTATACAAAGATTTTGTCCGAGGAGCCCCATAGTGAAGTTTTGTGCCGAATATTTTTCTAGACTATGGTAACCTTAAAGTGACCACCAAAATGCCATTTGGCGCGCTCCTCTCTTTCTTTCTAGTTCTCTTTCTCTTCCCCTTTCCCCTTTATTTGCGCTTTCTTTTCCCTTTATCCATTTTATTTTCCGTATTCTATTGTACAGACCATATTAATAAAGTTATAAGTAGTGTGTATGTTGTATTGCGCAGGTTAAAAATGTCTGCCTCGTATACGCCTCTAAATATAAGAAAGAAGCTTGCTGTTCAACTTATTTTGCCACATATCACTTATTGTGAACTTGTTTACAGCAAGCTTGACTCTGTTTCGTCGCACAAAATTGAAGTTGCATTCAAATTCAGATATGACCACGTTTCACCGTGGAAAACTGAAATTCTTGGATGTAGCATATTAGATTACCTTGCGGCAAGAAATTGTATATTCCTGTACAAACTTATTGTATATAAATGTCCCAATTATCTGTATGAAAAACTTAAGTTTACCAGATCAAATAGACATCAAAATCTGAATATTCCCAAATATGTGTACCTGTCTTCGTCAAGGCTGTTTTTCATTAATGCTGTGAGACTTTGGAATTCTATTCCTGAGTCCATTAAGGTGACTCTCAGTAGGAGCAAATACACTGAGAGAAAAAAAATATATGGAGGGGTCAAAGAAATTGTTTACCTATTTTGAACACTACTTTCTTTGTTTTGAGTAAATTTTCCTTAAAACATGTTAAAAGGTTTATAAAATATTGTTGTTACATGGGTTACCATGGTTTCATATACTTGTTTTGAAAAAATTCATACATTAAAATAATGAAAAATTCTTTAAGCGCCATTCCATTCCCAACTTTCCTTGTTTTGGAGACTTGATTTCTTTAATTTTGAGAAATTAAATTCCCATACAAATCCCCATGGCAACGAATTTGTTTGAATGTTTTTTATATTTTTTCCACATTTTTGAGAAAATTTACACAAAACAAAGAAAATTTTGTATTGGGACGCGTGTTCAAAATAAGGAAAATTATGTCTTTGATCGAGAGAAATTTTTTTTTTGAGTGTACAGAAAGGTGATTCACAATTATTTCAATTAATTAAATTAAATAACTTATTGCAATTTAACTCCTCTCTCTTCTTGATGTTTTTTTTTCTATTCTATTCTTTTATCCTCTATCTACCCAATGTATTTATTTATTTAAAGTTCCTATCTTTGTATATTTACATAATTTATATTAAATGGATCTAGTTTTTAAGAAATTAATGTTAAATATCAGAACTTGTTACCGCCTATCAGATGTACTATAAAAGCCCTAAATGCTTATATGTACAAATAGTTTGAATAAATAAATAAATAAATAAATAAATAAATAAATTCTTTCCTCTTTCGCTTCCTTTCCTTCGCCATATCCGTCACTTTCCTTTTATTGCCCATCTTCTGTGCTAGGCCTTGCATGACACTTAAAATTTAAAAATAAGATAAACTGTAGCGTAAAAATGGATTTTTGAACAGGTGGCAACCCTTTTTGTAAAAATGTTATTAAATTACTCATTATCAAGTCAAGCCCTTTCATATGACACCTCAAATTTAAAAATCAAACAAACTAAAACTGAATTTTTGAACAGGTGGCAACCCCTTTGTAAAAATTTTAATAAATTACTCATTTCCATGCCAAGCCCTTTTATATGACACCTCAAATTTAAAAATCAAACAAACTATAGCGTAAAACTGAATTTTGGAACTTTGTGTAAAAATTTTAATAAATTACTCATTTCAGCTCAAGCCCTTTCAGTACGTGAAATTTAAAAATCAATCAAACTATACAGGAGAATTAAATTTTTAAACAGGTGGCAACCCTTTTCAGAAATATTAAACCTTCCTGCACATCTACAGGTCAAGCCCTTTCATGTGACACCACATTCTCGAAAATCGGTATAAAGGCGTAAAAGTTATGGTGCAGAATGAAAAAACAGAAATAGATATAGACTTATATATATCAAAATGATCAGGGTGAAAAGAGAAATCAATTGAGCCATGTCCGTCCGTCCGTTCGTCCGTCTGTAAACACTCAAACTCGCGCAAAGCTTGAGATATTTTGATGAAATTTGCAACGCAAGCTGGTATCGATACTGGGACGGTTGGTATTGAAAATGAGCGAAATAGAGCTAGAGTGATAAAATTTCACACACGTATTGAGCTCAGGCCCTATGAAGAAATTTGATGAAATTTTGGAAAATGGGCGGTGCCACGCCCATTTATTAAGGGGCAAAAATTGAAAGTTTTATGAGTCATAACTCAGAAACCGTTGAAGATATATCGATGAAATTTGGTAGGCGTGATATATTTACTTAGGCAAATGTTTGGACGAAAAATTGCTAAAATCGGTTGACGACCACGCCCACTACTATATATGGGTATTATAAAGTGACCTAATAAAAACATTTTAAGCGATATCTCTGTCAAATATAAAGATATATCATTGAAATTTTGTGGCATGAGTTCCACAATAGACCGGAAACAAAAAATAGAAAAACTTTGGAAAATGGGCGTGGCACCGCCTCTTTTTAGACAAAGGAATATACGAGATTTCTTAGCCTATAACTTGACAAATAATTGGGATATTATGACGAAACTTGGTTTATACACTTTTATAACTTGTGTTAATAGACACGGAAAAATTTATTGAAATCGGTTTATGACCACGCCTACTTTTTAAGAAAGAGATTTCTGGAACACCCTTTGGGAATTTGTAACGTGACATCTTTGTAAGTAGAAGTCATAAAGGAATGAAATTTTGCACAAAGAATAATATTCATATGCTTAGTCGGATGACTGATAAAAATGTTGAAAATAGGCGTGGTTACGCCCACTTTATGCAGCACTCGCTTTATATAAAATACACAGTGATTCTATCAGACGCAAACAACAATGAAAGCATACAGCTGAGTATCTAATGTTCGATTTCATTCGTTAAATGAACTTATATTAATCTGCCATTGCACCCAGTATGAACCTGTCTTCATTATACAAAGAAAAGCAACACAAAATTAGCTAAACCTACATAATTTAAACATAATTTATTCCGCAGACGACTTTTTCACAAGCTGTTGAGGCGTAAGAAATGCGAATTCAAATCCAAACACCAGCTCAATTGTACCAAAAATAGTCGCACACACTCATTTGCTTGCTTCTTATCTTCCTGCTGCAAAACGCTGGCGGCGAAGCGCTGACCGATTAACCAAACACCAGCTGACTCGACAGCAATCGCCACAAGTCGCTACAGTCCACTACAGTCCACCACAGCTGAACAAAAATGGAGCTGTTACGCCGTGGCGAGAGCATAGCTGAATATTGGCGAACTGGTTGAGATTGTGAATTGTGTGGCTGTCTCGTTGGCGCTGCAGCCTTTCTGCGCAGGCCGTCAATGCAGCGAATCAACAACTCTTTCGGCGCCAAATTTTGACGTTTCAGGCGATTATTTTTTTGAAATTGTCAGACGCGTAAAGGCGGTACGATTGGGCGAATGGGCGATTGAATTGGCAGCGAGCAGCCAACAGAACAGCGCAAACAAACTGCCATGAGATGAAATTGTTTGATGCGGCCCACACGCAAATCAATTGCCTTGAGATAAATGTATGTATTTATGTAACTCCAAATGTATTGCCGTTACATAAAATTGCACGAGTTATACCCGGTTGTAACTATTAAAATATGGTTTGTTTATTGACATCGAGAGCGTTAACCTAGAATAGACGTGGTTTGGTCACTTGCTGCTCTCCGCATAACAGAGAATTAACAAATAAGTGCAATCAACGCTAGCCATGGGTAATGGCGCAATTTTTTTGGCGCTGATACAATAACACCAGCGCCAACCGTGGCGCCGCGCACGGTTCTGGCGCAATAACACCTTTAGCGCAATTGCCATGGAATAATCGACAAATAACACTTGTTCGCTTCTTACTGTCTACTATCCCCGTTTTATTTTTTTTTTGGCGCAATTCTGCTTACATATATAATTGTGCCACAATTAAATTTAATTTTAAAAATCATTTGCGTATATTTGTGCAAATATACTGGGATCTCGGTTTGCTGCATCTTCATTATGGGATACGAGGGTCGGCTCCACCCTATTAAAAAGAAAGGTCCGGACGCATTATATTGAAAATTCCCCTTACCATTTACCATGCGCAACAAAAATATACTATATGCTAATAAATATTTTATTTAATTTATTTTGTATTATATTTTTCTCTCCTATTCACAGATACTGTCAATTTTGTCTTCTTTCTTTGTGAAAGTAAAATATCAATACCCTTTCTTATTAGCGATGGTTCGGTATTAGCGTTAGCATACAGAATTGTGACGGAGTCCAAGGTTTATCCAAAGATAATTAGATAATTCTTGAACGGTGTCATATACGCTGTGCTGTTATTGGCTTTGTGGTGGTGCCATTTTACATGAGCGCTATATTGGTGCTGGTGTTAGCGCACGAAATTGAGTCAGTGTTATATTGAAATAGCGCAACATTGAGTTGGCGCTATACTGAGTTGGCGCTACATTGAGTTGGCGCTATATTGAGTTGGCGCATTTTCCAAATCGGAGTTAGCGCAATAACACCAGGGTTGGCGCTAGCGCAATTGCGCGGCGCAGCGCAGTGTTACCCATGCCTAATCAACGCCGCTCAAATAAAATCTGAGAATTTCAACCGCCATCCGACAGCATTGCCTTGCTGCTGATGTATCCCAGCTTCTCATCTCGCTTACAATAATCTTTGTTTGCCCCATTTGCTGTGAAATACCACATATGGGTATATAACGCTGCACGCCACGTGAAATTGGCTTATTTCGCTTATCGCTTGTTACATTATTTTCTTGTCGATTTATTCTCAATTATTTACTTCTAATCAAATATTCAAACCCACTTGTTTGGCCAGCAAGCAAACGCGTTGCAATAATGCTGAAAAGGTGGAACGCTGGATGGTGGCACCAAACACCAGACCAGTGCAACAGTTGTTTTTGCGCTTTGCATACGTTGCGCTAGCCAGCGTTGTTGTTATTGTTGTTCTGGCAGCAAGTTTAACATTGCACTAGCAAGCGCAGCATGCAACTTTTATTGCCACAAAATAAAAAATAAAAAAATAAATCATCTCGTTTGAAAAGTCATTATTTATGCTTATTTGATTTTCTGTGCGCCCTCGTCGCCTTCTGCGTCCTTTTCACTATCACCTCCACTTGCACTTCTTCTTCTTCTACTACTTTCCATCTACATATCTCAGCTATTGAATTGCAGCTGTCGGTCTCTTCACTTCACTTCATTTGATTTCGATTTTGATTTTGTGACACAAAAAGCGCGCACGCGATATCGTAATTTTTCAAAAGAGTGCAACAGTTGTTTCCGCATTGTTGTTGTTGTTGCTACAGCTTTTTGTTGCTGCAGCTTTTGTTGTCAGCTGTTAGCGGTTATGAAAACGTTTTGGCCAAAAATAGATTGGCGGCGGCGGCGTCTCTTAATCAAATAATGAAATTGTTTATTTGCGAAATTTATCATTTACCTTTAGTGGTTGCTGCTATTGCTATTCTTGCAGTTGTTGTTGTTGTTGTTGTTGCATTGGTTGGGGCAAGAGCCATCATTGGTACGATTGCTTGTCGCCGCCACGCACTTATAGATAACTTGCAACACGTCTCTGTGGCACGGCACAAACGCTGCAGGTAGAAATGCAAACGCTGTTTAGTTATTTTTTGTTGGTGATCGCTCGCGACGTTGTAGGCGTACCGGAAAATGTAGCAATTTATGTGTTATTGTTGTTGCCACGTTTGTTGTCTTTATTGTTGTTGTGCTTGTTTGGCAATCAAGTGCGAATCTCCGTCGCTGCGTGTGAGACGCACCTTGGCTGTGGGCAGTTTTACACTCTTTTCACATTTATTATTGATATTTGAGGCATCGGCATAGCTGGTCGCTTGGCATGACAGCAAAATTTATTTTTCACAAACTTATCATACGTATTTATGTGGAGGTTTCAGTGTTTTAATTATGATGAAAATACCCACATCAAAAACACTCGCGTAGGAAAAGGTCTTTAGTTTCTTAAACAAATATTCTTCTCGATGTTGTAATATGGACATCAAGAGCGCGCAGATCTATATAATTGTTAATGTTTAGAATTAAATTCCAGAGCAGTGATGCCAGATAATCTCCGCTAAAATTCCAACAGAAATTGGAAAAAATCATTTTTTTTATATGAACGACAACAAAATGTCGCTTTTTACCTCCTTAAAAATTTTGCAGTGAAATATGCCTCAAAAAGCCAAATTTCCCTCAATCCTGCACCACTGTGCCAGAGATGGCAGTGCTCCAAGAGCTGAATTCACTTCGCATATATAGTTCCATGTTAATTCTTTTTCTTCCTAATTGGCGCTTAAACGCATGATCCAATTACCAGGTCGGTCCATGGTACATACACACAAACATGCCGTGAGCTGAATGTCAAACGGAATGTCAAAACTGAAAGGAGAACGAAATAATTTGACATTCAGCTCACGAGCGAATGATGGAGAAACTCAGAGAACGAAGAATTTGACCAATAGTAAACACGAATGTATGTATAGAATATGCAGAAGCAGAGAAATTGGATAGCTAAGAAGAAGTCAGCTGATCTGAAGAGCCGACCTGTATTGGTGGATCCTGCTTAAACGCCTAGACGATTCTGGACGAGTCGAATAAAGCGCGCCATTCATTTCTGTTTTATGCTGCCTGCCGCCAATTGGACAAGTCAGTTTTCACCTGATCTTTTCAACGCAGTGGAGGTCTCCCTTTTCTTCTGCCTTTGGCGGGTTTCACTAGAAATACTTTCTGTGCCGAAGCACCTTCATCCATTCTCATAACATGACCTGCCCAACGCAGCCGCTGAATCTTTTTTGAAGTTAACTTCTTAGGCGGCGATACAGAGTTTTTATGGAGAGTGAAATTTGAAATTTGATGCAACGGAAGTTGACCCCGGAAATAGCAGCCATTTTAGCTGATTTTTAATTTAAAAAAAATCAATCTTGATATCGAGTGGTTCGAGAACCTACAACCCTTCGCTTCCAGACCTGACACTCTACCGCTGCGCCATCACACCACCTGCGTTGAGTATGTCAAATGCTGCACTTAAACTGAACTAACAATTACAACTCACTCACGTATGTAGGTACATATCAGTGTTGCCACTTTAGCTATTTTGTAGCTAGATTTAGCTATAACTTTTGGCGTTTAGCTACAGATATTTGCGTTTAGCTATTATCTATTTTTGTTAGCTTTTTTTTTAATAGCTTAGCTATTTTTAGCTATTTTTCTTAATTTCTTTATTTTGCACATCAGTTTATCATTTTAAGCTAATGAGTCATCTGTGAGCTTATGAGAACTTTAAAGTGTATACTGATCCTTATGATTATCAAACTATACAAAAGTTGATAGTATGGCATGCCTTCCTTATTTTATCGATTATTGGTGCATTCATATGCAAGGTTGATCAATAAGGTTTTCGCAATGCGCAAAAGCAACTCTGCCATACATTTTGTTGTTGCCCATTTTGTTGAGTTCGCAAATGACCATTGGCATACGCTACACTGTCAATATGAATCGCGATATTTGAATCGATATTGATGAATCGCAAGCTAGTGCTGTACGTTCAATATGAATACTGCGATATTTTTCTCGCTTTTTTACTTCCGTCCTTTTCACGGTATATTCGTGAAATTTGTTAGAACTTTATTATCAAGTTAATTGAGCAACTCCGCCAACGCTTACCGCAGAATATTTAATCTTTAAAAAATATTGAATTTTTTTTCTGTAAATAATGCTTTAAATGCTGTAAAGCCAAAAATATTTGACACTTTCAAGGATGAAAAGGGCCACTTTAACACGGAGGAAATCACTATTTTAGAAATGCAATGGAAAAAACTACACGCATACCCATGGAAGGAAACTACCTCTACAATAAAGTTTTGGGTAGAAGTAAGAAAGCTTAGAAATGCTCTTAACGAAAATCCGTTTGAAGAACTACAATCTTTTGTGTTTAATTTTCTAATCCTACCGCTTAGTAATGCAGAAATAGAACGTAGCTTTTCTGTTATGAACGCAATAAAAACAAAGCAAAGAAATAGAATGCAATTATTTATGTTAAACTCTCTATTGACTGTTAGGTATGGTCTAAAAATGCTTGAAAAATGTTGTAATAACTTTGGAATTCCTAGCGATCTTATTAAAGCAATGACTTCAATTAATATATATGATTCAACCTGTGAATTAAATGAAGAAGATATGATTTTTGAAATGTGATTGAATAAAATTTTTAACTAAAGTTTAAATATTAATTAGTCGCTATTATAATTTATTTTAATACTGCAATTGAAGTACATACATATGTAATGAATTGATTTTTTTTTATTGTAATAATCTTATCATGCGGCGTACATATATAAGTACATACAAACAAATATATGTATGTGGCTACAATATATAATATATGTATATATAAATATTCACATATGTGAAGTTGTTTTATGTCACGTCTTTTTAAATAAATGATTATTTGGCTATTTTTGAAAAAAAAATTTTTGGCTATTTATTTTAGCAATGAAAAAAATTATTTAGCTATTTTTAGCAATTTTTTTTTTTTTTAATTTAGCTATAAGCTTCAAACTATTCTGGCAACACTGGTACATATAGATGTAAGTACATAACAGCGCTGTGGTGAAATAAGCGTGGTGAGAATGTTAATAACACAAGCAGAAATTAAAGTACACCGTTTGACACAACCTGCGTAACTAGCGCAGTAGCTCAGCTGTAAGATGCTAGGCTTCCAATTTAAGTGAAGGTGGTTCAAGTCTAGGTCGAGCCAATTTTTTTGTTCCTTTTTTTATTAAATAATTTTCTTTATAATTTTTTATTAAATAAAAGTGCCATCCGAATATCGGGGGTTACATAGATACTAGTTAATTATTAAAATAAAAACGACCAAACAACCAATATAAAAATCAATCGGATGAGCTTGCCGATAAACAAAATCTAATAACAAGAACAAGCATTGCCTTTTCTATAAATAGAACTAGTATCGCCGGTGGTCGAAATTCGACCAATCAATTTATTTTTTCAACTTTGTATTGGTACAAAAATTATACCTTTTCGCGGAGATAAGCAACACTTTCCAAATTCCAGTTGTACCGCAACACTGATTTGCCCTTTTGATCACGGTCCGACGTGAAATCATGGTCAAAATCAAGGCAGATCTAGTAAGGTAGGCCCGGTGGTGAGCGCTTTTAAATTAAAGCGACTCTTCAACTGTGTTTACGATATTTGTAAACACGTTTACGATATCTATTTATCTTAACTAAAAATTTTATTTATTAATTATAAAGAAATTAAATAATTTATAAAAAAATTATATGCCTATGCATAAAAAAATGGTACAAAACTAAAAACTTTATTTATTAATTATAAAGAAATTAAATAATTTATAGAAAAAAATATATGCAAATGCACTGCTCCTCACTCATACGAACACATCCATATCAATTTTATGTGGATATGAGTATGTTAAATGTGCAAAACAGCCTGGCAATTGTTTGTATGGGAAAAATGTTAGCCTATTAATATATAGATAGTGGGCACATTTGCCAACGAAGCAAAAACGAAGTAAATCAAAAATGGTACAAAACTAAAAACTTTATTTATTAATTATAAAGAAATTAAATAATTTATAGAAAAAAATATATGCCTATGCACTGCTCCTCACTCATACGAACACATCCATATCAATTTTATGTGGATATGAGTATGCTAAATGTGCAAAACAGCCTGGCAATTGTTTGTATGGGAAAAATGTTACCCTATTAATATATAGATAGTGGGCACATTTGCCAACGAAGCAAAAACGAAGTAAATCAAAAATGGTACAAAACTAAAAACTTTATTTATTAATTATAAAGAAATTAAATAATTTATAGAAAAAAATATATGCCAATGCACTGCTCCTCACTCATACGAACACATCCATATCAATTTTATGTGGATATGAGTATGTTAAATGTGCAAAACAGCCTGGCAATTGTTTGTATGGGAAAAATGTTAGCCTATTAATATATAGATAGTGGGCACATTTGCCAACGAAGCAAAAACGAAGTAAATCAAAAATGGTACAAAACTAAAAACTTTATTTATTAATTATAAAGAAATTAAATAATTTATAGAAAAAAATATATGCCTATGCACTGCTCCTCACTCATACGAACACATCCATATCAATTTTATGTGGATATGAGTATGTTAAATGTGCAAAACAGCCTGGCAATTGTTTGTATGGGAAAAATGTTAGCCTATTAATATATAGATTTGTACAAACAAAAACACACAACCAAATGTATGTACATGCGATAGTTTTCATTGCAATATCCCTGCAAAAAAATGTGCGATTAATCCCGATATACATAGATTTGCCCCGGATTGATTTCTTTCGGGAACAATCGGTCCAAAATTAGTGCCCGATTGTTCCCGAACGGTTATAAATGTATACTAATTGTGGACCAATTGTTCCCGAACGGGTATAAATCTAGATTGATTATATGTAGAAATTTTACAAAAATATTCAATGTACAGTTTGTCAATTAATTCTTTGCAAAATGAAAACAGTTCAGAAATTTGTTTTCATACTGGTATTTCGTCAATTAAACTTAGCTTTTAATTTTTTTTTAAATGCTAATATTAAATTTAATATGTTTACAACATTTAGGACCAAAAAAATCCAAAACTTAATGCATAGATACAACAGAAAAAACAAAAGTTCAAAAAATTATAAAAAACATTTTGTCAATTAATTCTTTGCAATTTTTTCATATGTGACAGAAATTGAAAAAAAAAAAAACAGACCTCATCGTTGAAATTTTGGTATGACGGCCACTAGCCTCAACCACACATTGTAGACGAAGGGTTATGGAATGAATCAGGTCCCTCAGACAATAAATTTCGGGTATTTTATGCCATTCTTCCTGAATGGTATTAATTACAGCCTTTATCGCTAGTAGACCTTCGTTTTCTGTCTTGCTATTTCAAGAAAGGCCAGAAATTTTTGACTGGGTTTAAGCTAGGACTTGGGCAGATGTATCCATGGCCTTGGTGCAATTATGCAGTACCCAAGTCCTGCACAGCAACGATTTGTTTTTAGGATCGTTGTTCGGGTACAACTTTTACTTGAATTTATTGGCGTTTTTTGGTTAAAAAATGCAAATTTTTATTGCGATTCTCGACTACTCGTGTCAGGCTAAAACTCCTTCGTCATCAGGTCATTAAAGATCCGCAGTCCGCCAACCATTCTTTGAGGATACACACCTCCACGTTATTTCAGACAATTTTCGAAACATATGATTTGGTCTAATATTCTTCAGTAGCAGAGCTGTGTTGGTCGTGACATAGCAAGACAGAAAACGAAGGTCTACTAGCGATAAAGGCTGTAATTAATACCATTCAGGAATAATGGCATAAAATACCCGAAATTTATGGTCTGAAGGACCTGATTCATTCCATAACCCTTCGTCTACAATGTGTGGTTGAGGCTAGTGACCGTCATACCAAAATTTCAACGATGAGGTCTGTTTTTTTTTTCAATTTCTGTCACATATGAAAAAATTGCAAAGAATTAATTGACAAAATGTTTTTTATAATTTTTTGAACTTTTGTTTTTTCTGTTGTATCTATGCCTTAGGTTTTGGATTTTTTTGGTCCTAAATGTTGTAAACATATTAAATTTAATATTAGCATTTAAAAAAAAATTAAAAGCTTAGCTTAATTGACGAAATACCAGTATGAGAACAAATTTCTGAACTGTTTTCATTTTGCAAAGAATTAATTGACAAACTGTATGTATTAAAAAAACAATAGGTAAAACTAATTGAACACGCTTTCTTTTAATAACAATGATGAATAATAATTTTGACAAAATTTTACCAAAAAAATCCATTGAAAAATCAATTACGATTATACACTGAAAACTGACTATTTAAAAAATTTTAATTTCTTGAATAGATTTTTTTACAAAAGTGAAACTTATTGTATAATCTTTATTTAAATAGGCATGAACATTTATAATTTTTAAAGATTGTTATAAAAAATAGCCTTGGCTAGCAACTTTGAAAAATTCCTCACATATCTTTTACACTCGCATAATGCATTCTCAAAACTTTAAATATTTGGAGAAAATACTTAATTTTTTTAAAAGATTTCACTACAAGATGAAATCTAATCGAATAAACCCTTCTAATATATATAACAATTTATAATTTTTAGACATTTTCATAAAAAATAGCCTTGGCTTACAACTTTGGATGAAAGCGATTAATCTACATTTGTAACCGTTCGAGATAAAAGAGATTGATCTACATTTGTACCCGTTCGGTATGTTAGTGATTTATCTACATTTGTACCCGTTCGGGTTTGTGAACAATTAGTCCCTTCACAGGACATGCTCGAACAAATGCGATCAATTCGCTCCATATAAAGGGATGTAAAATTGTATTAGTCGCATTCTCCCTTCCGATTGATCCCGGACACGTCCCGGATTAATCGCATTTTTTCAGGGATGAATTTTCAAATTCGCTTCTCATATGATATGTATATGAAACTTGTTACTTGTTGCTTTCGAGCCAATATAAATTGAAAACATATTTATTTGAAATATCGAACAAGATGTAAGAAGTTAACTTCTATCACGTGTACTATGCTACACGCGGGTTTTTTTATTCGCTGAACAATGTCGATGTCTGCGTACAGCTCATCATTTAATCTTCGTCGATGCTCGCCCTCGCAAACGCGCAAACGCGCAAAGGTCTATAAATCTTCCGAAGAACTTTTTGATCGAATACTCCAAAGTGCCATCTCATCTAATTTTGACAAGCTTCTGCGATCTTTTTCCATTTTTGATTCTCAAAAATCCGTCTTGGTAAATATAACCAAATTCCGGAAAATCAAAATTAATCTTAGGCAAATGTTGCGGAAGAGTTTTCTTCGCAGTAAAATTAGAGGACATAGGTTAGTAAATCGCCCCACCCTAATGTACTTACATGTTTTTCCTCGGTAATTTATAACACTTTAACAAGGATTATCTGCTGAACTATAAGCGTCCGTCAGATGGCACTTTTTCTGATCTGTGAGACCTTCCCTACCGACTTCTGCAATGATTCCGATTGAGCTTGTTCCTGAGCGCGATGTCATTATTAAAACTAGAGTGCTACCTACTGCCGAAATTCGACAGTTTTTATAGATGTTTTCTTATGACTAATAGCATTGACAGACGGCAGCGATAATCTGGAATATCCAGCTAATTCGGAATTAACTTGAAAATTATGTGGAGGTAATCCGGAATATCTCTTGAGTTAGTCCTCAAAATTTTAGCGGATTAGGGCATTTTCTAATGACATCTCTGGCGAAAAGTCTCTATTGTGAATTAAAGTGAAGAAAAAGAAGAATCCAAGGAAGATTTAGGAAGGTGGGCGCATAGGCGAATTCAGAAATTTTCAATGTATTTGTTATTGTAATTGGTAGAGTGTAATGTCAAAATGATATTTCGCCTTGATTGAAACTGAATTCTCTTTGGACTCGCCCATTCCTATTGACCATGATTTGAATTCGCTTTAATTTGGACATTGCACTCCACCTTTGGAAATAAAAAAAAAGTTTTTGAATTTGCCGCTGCGCCTACCTTCCATCAGCTGGTTTGTTAATCCGCAATATTTGCCGTCTGTCAGGGTAAAATTTGGATCGGATTAAGTGTAGCGGTAATCGGGATTATGGCTGCCGTCTGTCAATGCTATAAGGTGTAACTATAGCTTTTGTATAGTTACACTGTAGGTAAATTTTTAACTTTTGAAATATCACAGAGAAACGCCGAAATACGTCAACTTAATTTTTGGCTGTAGAATACGATGGCATTTACAGAAAGTCAAAGTTAGCTCTTGTTTTCGAGATATTTAGGAAAGAAATTTCAGAGCTCTGAAGGTAATTTTTTTTCCGTCTATAAACTTTACTCAGGCTTGGAAACCTTTACTCGCATAAAAATTTTGCAAGCTGTTCTTACTTAATTGGGGCATTCTAAATTCAATGCCGCCTATAGTTTTCCGAAATTGGCTCCCGTTTTCGAGATAACGGTATTTAAAAATTACCATCAATTTGGACTTTTTTGTCAATAACTCAGTCAGTTTATGAGATAGATTGCCAAAACTTTGCACGTGACAATATTTTAGTATTACCTTAACCATTTCTGAAAATAATTGAAATCCGATCACTATAACATATAGCTGCCGTACAACCGATTTTTCAGATATGAATATTTTTGGGTATAACTTCGCTATTTAAACAGCTAAGGACATGCAACTTTGGAGAATTTGTACTCGTATTGGCCTTAATATATTCCCTGAAAACACTGCTCTACAGCCAAAAAATACTCTGAACGCGACCATCCTTTCTATATGTAAAATCGGTCGCTGATTCCGAAAATCGGGTTCATTTTTAATTCTATGGGAAGGTTTTTGAGATATCGGCAATTTGCCGTTATTTGGCCGATGGTTCCACTTAATCCTGTATATCTCTTTAAAACAGTGAGTTATCATCCTTGGGGTGACACCAAACGAAAGAAAATTAAATTTACTTTTCACGGCTCCTATAACATTTTTCTCTAGCTCTTACAGTTTCTGAAATATTGACGATTCAATTTTAATTTTTTCGATTTTTTACGATTTTTTGAAGAAAAAATTGACTTTGTCAGGCAATATCTTTAAAACCAATGTTTTCACCTTCGGTTTTACTCCTTTGCGTGAAGCTCCATTCTATTACCAAAAAAATAAGCTATCAACGATGAAAATCCATTGTAAAATAGAAAAGTTATAGGCGATCAAGTAAATACAGCCAGGTCGCGCAATGCCTCTGCACGCGTACATTCTATGCCAATACCTACACATCTGCAGTAGCAGCACATTGGCAGCGCAGTAGATACAAGCCCATTTACGGGTATAACATGCATAGAATATACCCGTGCAGAGGCATTGCGCGACTTGGCTGTATTTACTTGATCGCCTATAACTTTTCCATTTTACAATGGATTTTCTTCGTTGATAGCTTATTTTTTTGGTAATAAAATGGAGCTTCACGAAAAGGAGTAAAACCGAAGGTGAAAACATTGGTTTTAAAGATATTGTCTGACAAAGTCAATTTTTTCTTCAAAAAATCGTAAAAAATCGAAAAAATTCAAATTTAATCGTCAATATTTCAGAAACTATACAAGTTAGAGAAAAATGTTATAGGAACCGTGAAAAGGAAATTTAATTTTCTTTCGTTTGGTGTCACTCTAAGGAATATAACTCACTGTGTTAAAGAGATATACTGGATTAAGTGGACCCATTGGCCAAATAACGGTAAATTGCCTATATCTCAAAAACCTTCCCATAGAATTAAAAATGAAGCCGATTTTCGGAATCAGCGACCGATTTTACATATATATAGGATAGTCACGTCCAAAGTACAGACAAAAAATTTAATTTTGTGATCCAGTGAAATCGTCGAGATCGGGTGACTACAACATATAGCTGCCATACAGCTGATTGTTCAGATATATGGTTTTGCACTTTTATTTTTTTATAACTCCGAAAATAGTCATACTGCGTGAAAAAGAAACATAAACACTTTCATTCAAAATGAATAGGTGAACAATTTTCTCATATACGATTTCCACGTATCTGCATCAGTTATTGCAGTTTTGTGCAACCAAGGTTAAAATCTCACCATAGGCATTTTTTTCAAGCCCAATAACACATATATCGTATTAAATTAATTGGATGATCTTTATATCGTCTTACAGAGAATTCAAAGACCTATTACGCAGTTTTTAAATGAAGAAAATATATGCATGTTTGAGGATTTTACACGCATTTGAATAATTTTTTTTGTTAATTTTTCATACATCTTTTCGCCAAATAATGCTTAAAAGTATGCTCAATAGTTTTCAATCAATAGTTTTGTAGGAATATTTTATTATAAATGCATATAAAATACTTAAACCTGCATATATTTTCTTCATTTAAAAACTGCGTAATAAGTCTTTTAATTCTCTGTAAGACGATATAAAGTTCATCTAATTAATTTAATACGATATATGTATGTGTTATCGGGCTTGAAATAAATGCCTATGGTGAAATTTCAAACTTGGTTGCACAAAACTGCAATAACTGATGCAGATACGTAGAAATCGTATATGAGAAAATTGTTCACCTATTCATTTTGAATGAAAGTGTTTATGTTGCTTTTTCACGCAGAATGACTATTTTCGCAGTTATAAAAAAATAAAAGTGCAAAACCATATATCTGAACAATCAGCTGTATGGCAGCTATATGTTGTAGTGACCCGATCTCGACGATTTTCAGGGAATATATTAAGGCCAATACGAGTACAAATTCTCCAAAGTTGCATGTCCTTAGCTATTTAAATAGCGAAGTTATACCCAAAAATTTCCATATCTGAAAAATCGGTTGTATGGCAGCTATATGTTATAGTGATCCGGTTTCAATTATTTGCAGAAATAGTTAAGGTAATACTAAAATATTGTCATGTGCAAAGGTTTGGCAATCTATCTCATAAACTTACTGAGTCATTAACAAAAAAGTCCAAATTGATGGTCATTTTTAAATACCGTTATCTTGAAAACCGGAGCCAATTTGGGAAAACTAAGGGCGGCATTGAATTTAGAATGCCCCAATTAAGTAAGGACAACTGTCAAAATTTTTATGCGAGTAAAGGGTTCCTTGCCTGAGTAAAGTTTATAGACTAGATAGAGAATAAAAATTACCTTCAGAGCTCTGAAATTTCTTTCCTAAATATCTCGAAAACAAGAGCTAACTTTGACAGCCAAAAATTTAGTTGGGGTGTCTCGGCGTTTCGCTGTGATATTTTGACGTCCCTACAGTGTTATTTGTTGTTATTGTCACTGTTACTATTTTGTTGTTGTTCCTGTTGGTGCTGCTCCTGTTGTTGCTTTCACTGCTACTATTTTGTTGTTGTTGTTGCTGTAGTTGTTGTTGTTGTTGTTGTTGTTGTTGTTGTTGTTGTTGTTGTTGTTGTTGTTGTTGTTGTTGTTGTTGTTGTTGTTGTTGGTGTAGTTCAGGGTTGCGTGATTTGGATTTGACTGAATCACTAATCAAAAATATTTTCTGATTCTTGATTTAAAATATTTTCAAATCAAAGATAATTTTTATTTGTGATTCGTTTCAAAAAAGAACCTTAAATACCCTTTGATTCGTGATTCAAACTATTTTCAAAGCAAAGATAAAATTGATTTGTGATTCATTTCTCAAAAGAATCAAAAATCTTTTTTGATTCTTGATTCAAACTTGATTTCGAATCAAGATTCTTAATAAATTTTTGATTCGAATCAAATTTTTGTTTCGAATAAAATTTTTGATTCGAATCAAACTTTTGTTTTGAATCAAAAAATTATTTTGAATCAAAACTTTATTTCAAATAAAATGCCTATGCACATACATACATACGTATGCCTGTATGTACGTACGGCGTAGCACAAACGTAAATACGACAATCAGAAATATGTATATACCCAGCAGTATTTATCAGCTGGAAGACAGCACATATTTCCTACTGAATATTCAGTAGAGATGTAGTTCCAAAATCTGAACTTTCGCTTTCATTTTTATATAGAGGTGGCGCCAAAACTCAACTACCTAAAAACTGCCGAACGAGAAGGGAGAGTTTCCATATGAAAAAAGGGCTGACTACGCAGGGAGAACTTCCATAGCATATATTTCAATACACCTGATGTCTTCACTGCGTATTCAGTTATTTTTTCAGGCATGATTTTTGAACTCAGTTTCAGTGTATTTTTATACTCAGCTGTACTAGTACACAGAGTATTATAGTTTTAATCACATAACGGTGGATTGTAACAGAATGAAATAATCGAGATAGATATAGACTTATATATATCAAAATGATCAGGGTGAAAAGAGAAATCGATTGAGCCATGTCCGTCCGTCCGTCAGTCTGTCCGTCCGTCTGTAAACACTTTAACTCGCTCATTGAGATATTTTGATGAAATTTGAAATGCAAGTTGGTATCGAGACTGGGACGGTTGGTATTGAAAATGGGCGAAATCGGACCATGACCACGCCCACTTTTCCTATATAGAAAAAATCGGAAATTTGGTATCTCAGTCACTAATATAGCTGGAGCGATGAAATTTTACCCACGTGTTGAGCTCAGGCCCCTATGAAGAAATTTGATGAAATTTTCGAAAATGGGCTGTGCCACGCCCACTTATTAAGGGTCAAACATGGAAAGTTTTATATGTAATAACTCAGAAACCATTGAAGATATATCGATGAAATTTGGTATGCGTGATTTACTTACTCAGCCAAATATTTGGACGGAAAATAGTTAAAATCGGTTGACGGCCACGCCCACTTTTATATATGGGAACTATAAAGTGACCTAATAAAAACATTTTAAGTGATATCTCTGTCAAATATAAAGATATATCACTCAAATTTTGTCGCATGAGTCCAACTATGGACATAAAACAGAAAACACAAAAACTTTGGAAAATGGGCGGTGCCACACCCACTTATTAAGGAGCAAACATTGAAAGCTTTATGAGTCATAACTCAGAAACTGTTGAAGATATATCGATGAAATTTGGTACGCGTGATATACTTACCTAGGCAAATGTTTGGACGAAAAATTGTCAAAATCGGTTGACGGCCACGCCCACTTTTATATATGGGTATTATAAAGTGACCTAATAAAAACATTTTAAGCGATATCTCTGTCAAATATAAAGATATATCATTGAAATTTTATCGCAGGAGTCCAACTATGGACATAAAACGAAAAACACAAAAATTTTGGAAAATGGGCGTGGCACCGCCTCTTTTTAAAAGCAGGAATATACTAGATTTCTGAGCCCATAACTCGACAAATAATTGATATATAATGACGAAACTTGGTGCGTACACTTTTATTACTTGTGGTAATACATGTTCAAAATTTTAGCGAAATCGGTTGACGACCACGCCAACTTTTATATATGGGTATTATAAAGTGGCCTAATAAAAACATTTTAAGCGATATCTTTGTCAAATATAGAGATAATTCATTGAAATTTTGTGGCATGAGTTCCACAATAGACCGGAAACAAAAAATATAAAAATTTTGGAAGATGGGCGTGGCACCGCCTCTTTTTAGACAAAGGAATATACGAGATTTCTTAGCCTATAACTCGACAAATAATTGAGCTTGGTTTATACACTTTTATAACTTGTGTTAATAGACACGCAAAAATTTATTGAAATCGGTTTATGACCACGCCTACTTTTTAACAAAGAGAGTTCTGGAACACCCTTTGGGAATTTGTAACGTGACATCTTTGTAACTAGAAGTCATAAAGAATGAAATTTTGAGCAAAGAATAATATTCATATGCTTAGTGGGATGACTGATAAAAATGTTGAAAATAGGCGTGGTTACGCCCACTTTATGCAGCACTCGCTTTATATAAAATACACCGTGATTCTATCAGACGCAAACAAACAATGAAAGCATACAGCTGAGTATCTAATGTTCGATTCCACTCGAACTTCGGCTTCCTCACTTGTTCGTACTGATTATTCTACTGAATATGCACCTCCTTACCTCAAATACTGCTGGGTATGTACATACATACATACACATGTACACATTTGGCGTCAGCATACAATTTGGCTGTTATTGGACTTTTGGTGCATTTTATACATTTTTGTGTTTTAAGTTACCGAGAATGTACTTGAATATTTCTGATATGCTACAGTATTTTTGATTCGAATAAAATTTTTGATTCGAATCAAAAATATATTTTGAATCAAGATTCGTAATAAATTTTCGATTCGAATCAAATTTTTGAGAAATGAATCACAAATTTGCATGGTAACTTTGGTGAGCACACACAAACTCACATACATATGCACGGGCATTGCCACAATTTTGTAGTGTTCAAAAGCATGCAACAACAACCACACGGGAATTTTCCAACAACGATTGTGGCCGCATTTTCCGACCAATTTTAATGAAACTCAGTTCTATTTGAGAGCAATACCTTTTATAATGGTGTTCTTAGTTTGAAAATCGGTTCAGATGTTTCGACGGAGAAGATGGGACAAAATTTATGTTAGCGTATTAATAATATAGATGCCACTTATGGCAGCTCACCACATAATACTCTCATGTACGTATTCTATTGGCGTTTTGGATTCGCCATCAGACAAGCGAGGTCGGATCGAACAGAAATGTTTGAGCCCATAATGAGTAGTAGCCATACTCGCTAACTGGTCGATAAAAATTTCCCATTCTCATATAAATTTGGCAGAGGAATTTATAGCGAGCAGAAAAATTGTGAATCGAAAGCGGCTTATATTCACACTTACATTACATACAACAATAATTTAAACATAAATAGTTTCATAGCAGTCCATTCTATAATACATATGTATCTACATACAATCTCTTAGTTTAATACTTAATGTAAAATTTTAAATTTTATAAGATTTATAAATCAACTTTTATCCTCATAAAACTTATCGCCATTAACCGGTTCGAATTTTATATGATTCCTCGAGTCCTCTTCTTCCTCTTTGGGATAGTTCCATTTTTGAATTTTGGTTTCACCAAATAAAATAAATAACAGATTGCCAATGAAGTAAAAAGCAGCAGTCACATAAAAAACTATACGCCATTGATTAACATTTTTCTAAAAAAAAAAGTGCAACAATATAAAAGCAAAGCGTTACTAAAAAACTTTTGTTTCAAAATAAGTTAAAAATCAATCAATACAAAAATCCTACCGTATCTGTAACAACATATCCCACAAACAGCGGCGCTATCACGCTCACAAAATTCGCCGCACAATTGGCTATGCCCATAAGAATGCCAGCAAAGTTTGGCGATAAGTCAATGTGATTGGTTACATAACCCAAAAATGACGCCGAATTCGTGCCGACTGTAATTACCAACAACAACAGCGCCAATTCACTTTGATCCTGACGTATATAGCCGAGCATTATTAATGGCACCACCGCCACCCAAAACCCAATTGTATTGAACAACTTGCGACTGATGCATATACTAATGTACTCACGTTTGATGAGAAAATCACCCAACGCACAAAATACAAATGTCAATAGGATATTGGCAACATAAGGCAGCGACGACATTAGAGCATTGCTTTTAATATCCTTTCCGAGGATGTTTTTCATGTACGAAGGTATTTGTATGAGCAGCGTCCAAAAGCCCCAGGCGAACGCACATTGAGTCACTAAAAGAACTAAAAATGGCACCGAAGTCAAGATTTTAAACCATGGTACTTTCGTTGGTGTTGTATGCTGCGCCTCTGGATTGCCATTTGACAGTAAGAACTTCTCAATATATATTCTTTCGTCTTCCGTCATCCATTGGCATTCGCTTGGCGAACTGGCGCCCAAAAAGTACCACACAATCACCCAGAGTAAGCTAACAATGCCGGAAATATAAAAAATGCCCGGCCAACCCAAACCGGATGAAGCTATAACACCGCTGGCGGCCATTATTAGAACACTACCGAATGGTATGCCCGTATAGCAGAAAGTGCCAATGGAGCTACGCTCTTCCGGTGGCACCCATTTCGCTAGAATCGTGTGCGTCGATGGGAAAAGGCAACCCTGTAATAGGCCTTGACACATGCGCACTGCAAATAATAATTTCCAATCGCCGAGGCGTGTGCAAAATGGTGTAATTATAGCCAAAATGCTGCTTAAGCTCAAGCTGACGAGTAACATAATTTTACCACCATATTTGCGGGCGAGCTGACCTCCGGGTATTTGCGTCATAAAGTAGCCCCAAAGGAAAGCGCTGAGTAGATGTGATTTCGTTTGTTCCGACCAATCGTATTCCTGGGTAATAAAATGTGGGCAATTATTGCATGTACACCCAGAAAAAAAATAGTGTGAAATCAACCAAAAATCAACAAATTTTGTGGTAAATTTTTTTCAACACGATGCTTAATGTATGCCATCATGTAATCGTGTAAATTTAACACTACTGTCAAGTGTTAGTTTAGTGTTAGTTTAGTGTAGAATTAACACTAAAAAGTATTGAGTCTTCCTGTTGATTTTACAATTTTAACTAGTTAATGTTACAATAAAAGCTGGTTAAATTAACACGAAATGGTTCTGTTGAATTAACAATAACATCTTTTTGATTTTACATTAAATTTATTGTTAAATTAACTAGAAATTCTTGTTGATTGTACAATTTATTTTTTTAAATAAAAAAACATATAAAACATAAAATATATAATCATCACTTCAATTAAGCACATTCGTACATCACCCGCACAACTGACCAAATTGAAGGCGTCCTTCTCATACGAACACAAATGTACCGGCGACAGTTTATACATGGGCGATAGTACTATCACTTGCACCGACTAATGTTTGGCCGCTAATGCAACAACCGCATGTTGCACGCAAACCCCCATTCGCTAAAAAACCTCCTCGTGATATTGCAACCTATGAAGAGGGAAAATAAAACAATGAATATTAAATACTTTTAGAAACAAAAATGTAATCCTCTTTTAACTCACCTGCAAACTGAAAATATAAATCGAAAACCCACTATCGGGAACTGGCAATGATGCTAAACTCGCATCACTGCCACTGCACAAAATTTTCCTTTTTTTTTTTTAAAATAATTTGCGTTTTGCACGAAAATCAGACTTCAAATGATCAAAAAAATTATGTATGTTTCAAAATAGTTTTGACGTTCTTTTTTAACACTTTTTTTTAGATTACATTGACACTATGATCGTGTTGAATTAACCAAAATTACAAATGACGTTTATGTTTGAACATTGTTTCGTGTTATATCAACCAAATTTTATTGTTAATTGTTGTTCTTGTTGTTTCCACATTTGTTTTCATGTTGTATTAACACTAAAATGGACGTCATTTTTCTAACATTTTTTTTAGTTTATATTGACACTATCATCATGTTAAATAAACCAAATTTCAAATGACAATTAGGAATAAAATTTTATATTTGAATCATCTTGTATATTTTAAAATTTCTTCATGTTGTATCAACAATAAAATTTGGTTGAATTTACCAAATTTTCAGATGACAGTTACAAAGCCAAAATCATGTTTCAAACATCGTGTAATTTGAAAAAAAATTGTTGCTGTTCTATGTGTAAAGATCGATCGTGTTAATTTTACATGAATCGTGTTGATGATTTTTTTTCTGAGTGTATGTACATAAAGAAGAAGCAAAATTGTTTTGTTGTTTTATTTTACCTCAAAATCCGGATTTGTTGCATTTCGATCTGTCATCGCTACAATTGCCACGTTCAAATTAACTCGCTGTGTATAGGCAACGGTTAAACCAAGGAAAATCATTAGACACTCAAGATGGCGCACACCGAATTTCGTAGCTATATTTGTGTGTAAATAGAAGAAGAGAGTTAAAGGCGATTATGTGAAAGCACTACTAGCACTTAAAGAGATCACTTCCCAATAAACACACCGGATTCGCCTCGAATTCGCGTCGGATTCGCTTTCTCTAATTATATTATCGCGGCAATAGTTCGCGGCGATAGATCGGCGAATCCGAATTCTCAGGCATGTCACCCATCACAAGCGATTCGAAGATTTGTTCATTCTCCAATTGTTGGCCATTCGAGAATTTAAATTTTTTGGATCGTTGGCGATACGAGATTTTTTATATTGGCCATTTCAGAGTTTTGTTTAATGGCAATGGCTTAAATCCGTATAAAATAATACAAAGCACTTAAAATATTTTTATAAATAAAGTTTAACTTTCGTGAAGCAACAAAAGCTTTTCAAACAAATTGAAGCAGTAATATGTATTTATTTTGTTCCATTGCGCTATGGTCCAAAATTCAGTTTTTGAGGAATAAAATAGTTAGAGTTAAGATATCGGTCTAAAACTTTATTTAAAGGTAAAAGTAATGTCTCATGACGAAAATGGGCGAGTTACGCCCATTTTTCGCTGCTGCTGCCATACATAGTGGAAACTGTAAATTTAGGTTGAATTTCAAATAGAGATAAGACTTTACTTTTCTAAAGGTTTCCGATACGCTGAATCTGAATCTGAAGTCAGATTTTCGATGCTACGTGTAGCTTTGGAGATATTGTTATTTTAAGTTCATTAACTTTGCGATAGGAAATTTTAAAATTTTTTTTATTTTTTTTTTGCAAGTTAATGCAATTAAAATAACAATATCTCAGGTACTAAAGAAGATATCCGAAAAAGTGTAACGTTATTTGCAAGGGAAATTTTTAGGTTTTTAAACCCTATATATAAATGAGTTATATATATTTATTATTATCAATATAAAATTGTAAAGTATAGTCATATACGAAGTTTCGTTAGCTTTTTATCACCACTTGAGATTTTTATATAATTTGAGTAAAATCTTTTTTATGCCTATATGACACTACATTTTTTCCCTGGTTTTTTTTTGTTTTGAAAACCCACCGAAAGTCAAAATTCAAAAACAATTCTTCTATAGGTTGAAAAGAGACAAATACTCCCTCAAAAATAATTTATAATAATAATAATAATACAATGGCGCTATTATAACTCTGACGAGTTTTATGGCCGAGCTTCTCTCCCAATTCGAGGTGTACTCCTTTTTGTTTTTCCTACTAATTGGGTGGACCTACAGTTTTATGCCGGCTCCGAACGGCGAATGCATTTTTTGTGAGAAGCTTTTTCATGGCAGAAATACTCTCGGAGGGTATGCCGCCCACTGCCGAAAGGTGACCGCTGCTCTTAAAAAACCCAATAATTGGATTTTTACTAATTAGAAAAATTTGTTTGGCTCGGACCGTGGTTTGAACCCGAGACCTCTGGCATAGCAGGCGAGCACTCTACCCACTGCACCACAGCGACCACCAAAAATAATTTGATTGACATTAAACTTCAAACTAAATGAAAATAATATTTATTTCAAAAATTATTTTTTTTGGAAATTTGATTTAAATTACTGAAATAAAAAAGTTATGAAACCCAAAGGGCAGGATAGCTTTGTATTCCGTGTTATAAAGGGAAGCCAGTACGCAATATAATTTTTCTTGCGGACTTCTTCTTTACCCTTACGGCCAAAGCAGAAGCTTACAAGAGGCAAATTTAAAATTTGTATACGAGCCAGCTTGTATTTCGGTAGGTTTTTTGGCATTCGGTCATTTTTTTTGACAATTTTTCTAATTTGACAACCATAAAATAAATTATATTTAAAATAAAAAATATATGGAAATACAAATTTTAAATTTGTAATTTGTGAGCTTCTGCTTTGGCAGCAAGGGTAAAGAAGAAGTCCGCAAGAAAAACTATATTGCGTACTGGCTTGCCTTCATAACATGGAATACACAGCTATTCTGCCCTTTAGGTTTCATAACTTTTTTATTTCAGTAATTTAAATCAAATTTCTAAAAAAAATAATTTTTGAAATAAATATTATTTTCATTTAGTTTGAAGGTTAATATCAATCAAATTATTTTTGAGGGAGTATTTGTCTCTTTTCAACCTATAGAAGAATTGTTTTTGTATTTTGACTTTCGGTGGGTTTTCAAAACCAAAAAAAACCAGGGATAAAATGTAGTGTCATATAGGCTTATGGGCTTTACAAATACAAAGATCAAAACCAAGACTTTAGCCCATATGTCACTACATTTTTTTTCTGGTATTCTGCCAGGTTTTTGTGTGAAGGAGATGGTCAAATACAGTTTTGCGTTGGTGCAAGCGAGCAAGCTATATTGAAAAAAACCAAACAAAATAGGCGATTAAAAACCAACGAGCCAGCTTGTATTTCGGTAGGTTTTTTGGCATTCGGTCATTTTTTCTGACAATTGTTTCAATTTGACAACTAGAAAATAAATTATATGTATTTAAAATAAAAAATATATGGAAATACAAATTTTAAATTTGCCTCTTGTAAGCTTCTGCTATGGCCGTAAGGGTAAAGAAGAAATCCGGAAGAAAAATTATATTGCGTACTGGCTTCCCTTTATACCATGGAATACACAGCTATCCTGCCCTTTGAGTTTCATAACTTTTTTATTTCAGTAATTTAAATTAAAATTTCTGAAAAAATTAATTTTTGAAATAAATATTATTTTCATTTAGTTTGAAGTTTAATGTCAATCAAATTGTTTTTGAGTGAGTATTTGTCTCTTTTCAACCTTCAGAAGAATTGTTTTTGTATTTTGACTTTCGGTGGGTTTTCCAAACCAAAAAAACCAAGAAAAAAATGTAGTTTCATATAGGCATTTGAAAGCTTTCAGACAAACAAGTGATAGGCAGTTGACATTATTTTTTTTTTTTATTTTTTATACATTAATGTGTAATAAAAGGTAATTATATTTTTTGGGAAAATCAAAAGTCGATAATTGGGTTTAATTCCTCAATATTTCGATTTTGAACCATAGTGCATTGCTGCATTAAATAAACTCCTTCTGTTTAAACAATTTTGCTTTGTTTTTTCTACATACTAACATCTATTTATTTGACTAAAAACTGATTTGATCTACTTTCGCAAACTCGCCTCGAATTCGCCACGATATAATCTGCGGAACTGTGATATTCGAGTTCAGGTCCAAATGTAAAATTTCTGAACTACATAATATGTATATATATTTAGTGCAAAACAACTTAAAAAAAAAAAAATAGAAGAAAAGATATCGCGAAAATCTATTTTCTCGAATTTATCGCAAACTCGAGGCAAGTCCGAGAAATTACATTCGCTAACATCTGCTTTCGCGAACTCGCCTCGAATTCGCCGCAATATCATCCTCGCTTCTGTACTTATTGGGTTGTTGTATTTATTTTCAGCATTTTATTTATCTATTTTTTTTAATGTGTGAATGTGATCGCTTAGTAAATTTCTTAATACGAAAATATTTGAATCAACCACGCTCGCACTTTTGAAACAACAACGAAGCTTCGTTGGGCACATTTCCACTGCGGAAAGTGGTTGAGTTTTACATTGATAAGCAATTTTTTTTATAACAAATTATTCAGTTATGCATTGGATAATGCAATTATCACAAACAATATTTCAGTTAATTTTTTCTTCACTTTCGAATATTCGCATAGTACTTTATTTTTATAATTTTAAGAATTTGAGATGCAATTATTCCATACTTTCTAACCTTTTGGCACATTTTGTTCATATTTAGAAAAATTCTCCATCTCTTCGTCTACTGCTTTTAGATTGCGTGTGAACGCTTTAATATGCAAATGGCTTCTGCAATCTTTTTCAGTTAAATAAACTCAAATGAAGAGCATCATCTTAATTATCTATGTATTTTTAATCGCGTATGCACATACATACATATGTATAAATAAATATATTTACTTAGACCTATATTTATTATATTTATATATGTATGTATATAAGTAGCTATATATCGTCGTTTTACCAGGCCCGGCGAGAGGGGGGGCTGAGGGGGTCAATTGCCCCGGGCCCGGGAATCTCAAAATGATATCCAAGTTTTTGCTTACAGAAAACAAACAAACAACACCTTTAAACACCTTTCGTAGATAGCAATCATTTTAAATTTCAAACAATTTTATAAATCTCTTAACGGTCTGCACCCCACTTAAGGAATTGTTGGTTTTTGGCGTCGGCTTTGCAGCATAAATTTGAATTCGTTTTCTGTTGCAACAGAAAAATTCGGTATGATACAAATTCTTATACAGCGATATGGGTATTTCCTAGGCGTTTCGGACGGTATGTTCGCACGATTTTTTGAACTTTTGAGGCAGAAATACCGCGAAATATTGTATCGTTTTATGATAAAAGGAAAGATTTAAGCCACGGCTAATGATTAAAGTATGTTAGCGACAGAAATTTAGTTTAATGCCTCTGTTTTATCCACTTAAACTGCGTTACGGACGCTAAAAAAACACTTCCATTTTTTTTTTAAGTGGCTAAAATAGAGGCATTAAACTAAATTTCTGTCGCTAACATACTTTAATCATTAGCCGTGGCCTAAATATTTCCCTTTATCATAAAACGATAAAATATTTCGCGATATTTCTGCCTCAAAAGTTCAAAAAATCGTGCGAACATACCGTCCGAAACGCCCAGGAAATGCTCATATATGTACGTGTATGTATGTATGTAAACAGCGATACGCCGAAAACAAACGAAGCTTGCGAAGCTAAAATTGGCTTTGGTGCTTCCTACAGTTGAATTCGATTGCTATTTCACTAAGGGCCATTTTCACGGTGACGAGTTAACTGGCATTCGATAGTTAACTATCAATTTTTATACCTTTCATGAGAATGAAATGGTATTATAACTTAGTGCCAAAAAATGTTTGTCGAAAGTACCAGAAGGAAGCGTGGGGGACCCACCAAAATATATACCGATATGATCAGAATCACGAGCTGAGTCGATTAAGCCATGTCCGTCTGTCCGTCTGTCCGTCTGTCCGTCCGTCTGTGTGAACGCAAACTACTCCCTCAGTTTTTGAGATATCGGAATGAAATTCGGAATACAGGTATGTTGTTATGTGCAGCTGATCATTTGTCGGAACCGGCCGAATCGGACCACTATAACATATAGAAAACAACCGATTATTCAGATATATATGAAAATTTTGGGATGTAATTTCTGCATAACTTCCCCATTTAAACAGCTAAGGACATGGAACTTTGAAGTAAACCTACCCATGTTGGCCCAAACAAGGTTACCAAAAATTGTCAAGATCGGACCACTATAACATATAGTTCTACAACATCCGATTATTCAGATATACACATTTTGGTGTATAACTCCCCCATTTTATCAGCTAACGGCCTGAAATTTTGAAGTATTTGTACCCATATGGGCCCAAACGGGATTACCGAAAATTGTTAAGATCGGACAACTATAACATATAGCTCCCATACAACCGATTGTTCAGATATGGACATTTTGGTGTATAACTCCTCCATTTTAACAGCTAACGGCGTGAAATTTTGTAGTATTTGTACCCATATGGACCCAAACGGGGTTACCGAAAATTGTCAAGATCGGACCACTATAACATATAGCTCCCATACAACCGATTGTTCAGATACGGACATTTTGGTGTATAACTCCTCTATTTTAACAGCTAACGGCATGAAATTTTGTCGTAATTGTACCCATATGGACCCAAACGGGGTTACCGAAAATTGTCAAGATCGGACCACTATAACATATAGCTCCCATACAACCGATTGTTCAGATATGGACATTTTGGTGTATAACTCCTCCATTTTATCAGCTAACGCCCTGAAATTTTGAAGTATTTGTACCCATATGGGCCCAAACGGGATTACCGAAAATTGTTAAGATCGGACAACTATAACATATAGCTCCCACACAACCGATTGTTCAGATATGGACATTTTGGTGTATAACTCCTCTATTTTAACAGCTAACGGCATGAAATTTTGTAGTATTTGTACCCATATGGACCCAAACGGGGTTACCGAAAATTGTTAAGATCGGACCACTATAACATATAGCTCCCATACAACCGATTGTTCAGATATGGACATTTTGGTGTATAACTCCTCTATTTTAACAGCTAACGGCGTGGAATTTTAAAGTATTTGTACCCATATGGGCCCAAACGGGTTTGCCGAAAATTTTCAAGATCGGACAACTATAACATATAGCTCCCATACAACCGATTGTTCAGATATGGACATTTTGGTGTATAACTCCTCCATTTTATCAGCGAACGGCCTGAAATTTTGAAGTATTTGTACCCATACGGGCCCAAACGGGGTTACCGAAAATTGTCAAGATCGGACCACTATAACATATAGCTCCCATACAACCGATTGTTCAGATATGGACATTTTGGTGTATAACTCCTCCATTTTATCAGCTAACGGCCTGAAATTTTGAAGTATTTGTACCCATACGGGCCCAAACGGGGTTACCGAAAATTGTCAAGATCGGACCACTATAACAAAAAGCTCCCATACAACCGATTGTTCAGATATGGACATTTTGGTGTATAACTCCTCCATTTTATCAGCTAACGGCCTGAAATTTTGAAGTATTTGTACCCATACGGGCCCAAACGGGGTTACCGAAAATTGTCAAGATCGGACCACTATAACATATAGCTCCCATACAACCGATTGTTCAGATATGGAGATTTTGGTGTATAACTCCTCCATTTTATCAGCTAAGGGCCTGAAATTTTGAAGTATTTGTACCCATACGGGCCCAAACGGGGTTACCGAAAATTGTCAAGATCGGACCACTATAACATATAGCTCCCATACAACCGATTGTTCAGATATGGACATTTTGGTGTATAACTCCTCCATTTTATCAGCTAACGGCCTGAAATTTTGAAGTATTTGTACCCATACGGGCACAAACGGGGTTACCGAAAATTGTCAAGATCGGACCACTATAACATATAGCTCCCATACAACCGATTGTTCAGATATGGACATTTTGGTGTATAACTCCTCCATTTTATCAGCTAACGGCCTGAAATTTTGAAGTATTTGTACCCATACGGGCACAAACGGGGTTACCGAAAATTGTCAAGATCGGACCACTATAACATATAGCTCCCATACAACCGATTGTTCAGATATGGACATTTTGGTGTATAACTCCTCCATTTTATCAGCTAACGGCCTGAAATTTTGAAGTATTTGTACCCATACGGGCCCAAACGGGGTTACCGAAAATTGTGAAGATCGGACCACTATAACATATAGCTCCCATACAACCGATTGTTCAGATATGGACATTTTGGTGTATAACTCCTCCATTTTATCAGCTAACGGCCTGAAATTTTGAAGTATTTGTACCCATACGGGCCCAAACGGGGTTACCGAAAATTGTGAAGATCGGACCACTATAACATATAGCTCCCATACAACCGATTGTTCAGATATGGACATTTTGGTGTATCTCCTCCATTTAAATAGCCAAGACACCATTTTTTCTAATAAATCTTTCCATAAATAACCCACAGAATTAAAATTGTAAACTAAACTTAATCAGGCTATGTACATACATAGGTAACTTTTCCTTTCCCCACTCATGAAAGGTATGAAGTCTTCGGTACGGCCGAAGACAGCCGCGCTCTTACTTGTTTGTTTTATCTCTCTATAAAAAAAAAATGGCCCTAAAGCGTTCAGCAGAATCAGTCTTTTGATATACCAAATTCCTACCAACAAATATTTGTATTCCAATTTAAAGAAATTTATTTCATACAAATAAAGCAATATGTATTTAAACAGAATTCATTCAGACCTATGGTCCCATGGATAATATTACTCAGTATGACCCATGGATTCGGAAACTGGATGTGCCTTTTGAACAATACATTTGACCCACCCTAATATGTATATTTCTATGTAAACATATTTACTTGATCTGTATTAATATATAGATAAATCAAAGTTCGTAACTATATATTTATTGAATTTTGATTTTGAGAATTTGTTCATTTAGTATGGGGGTCCGTAGTTATTTTGACCCCGGGCCCGGATTTTCTCTCGGCGGCCCTGCGTTTTACAATAGTAGGTACAATATCGCGTAAGTGACATTTTTGACAAAATTGAGATTTCCCCAAAAACACATTCCTGTATGTTCGTCCCCCTCCATTCATACAAGATTTGTGACATTCGGACAACGCGCCCAAATTCTTGTATGAATGGATGGGCACGGGCCCGATGAGTAAATATGTTTTTGGGAAAATCTCAATTTTGTGCAAAAATGTCACTTACGCGATATTGCCCTTGCTCGCTGTGCGGTTTTGAACTTAAATACATACATATATATTTATTATTTACCTAACTAGCTATGTACACTGTGTCTATTGCATTACTTCGTAGTATCTACATTAAACTCTTTTGCTTCCTTACTTATGTACGTAGTCAAGAGCAGTAAATTATTTTCGAGATTAACTCTTATTTAGAAGTGTTTAGCTGATATCACCTTGTTTAAAGTACATACATACTTATATGTATGTATGTATGTTTACATGTATGGATGCATCTACATCGGTCATGCTCACACGAGCCCCAGGAAGCTACTCTGCTACTGGAAGAAGATCTATGTAGTCATAAAGTGGTGAAATTATTTATTTTTTAAAAAGACGTTTCTTTTTCATGATAACAGATGCCAAATAAAAACATCCAAGTGTAAAGTCAAGCCTTTCAGTAATTGATATTTTCAATCAGTGGCGCACACAGAAAAAAATTTTGGGGGGGTTTCAATATCCAACGGAAAATTAAAAAAAAATACTTAAAACTCGTCCAAACAATTTTTACTTAAATTTATGTTTGGGGAGTGGACCTACGTATGCACACATTAAACAAAGGCACCTTTTAAATCTCAATTCATTGCATTTTCTTTGTATTTAAACTAAAACTGACAAGTAAGGAAGCCTAAGTTCGAGTGGAATCGAACGTTAGATACTCAGCTGTATGCTTTCGTTGTTTGTTTGGGTTTCTTCGATTAGAGTGTATTTTATATGAATAGAGTGCCGCATAAAGTGGGCGCAGCCACGCCCATTTTCAAAATTTTTATCAATCATCCAACTTCTAATTACAAAGATGTCACGTTACAAATTCTCAAAGGGGCTTGGCTAAATTTTTGAGCATGTATTACCACAAGTTATTAAAGTGTACAAACTGATTTTCGTCATAACATCTTAATTATTTGTAGAGTTATGGGTTCCGAAATCTCGTAGATTCCTTTGTCTGAAAAGAGGCGGTGTCACACCCATTTCCCAACATTTTTCTATTTCTGTTTTATGTCTATAGTTGGATTCATGACACAAAATTTCAATGACATATCTTTATATTTGACAAAGATATCGCTTAAAATATCTTTATTAGGCCCCTTAATAGTTCCCATATATAAATTTGGGCGTGGTCGTCAATCGATTTTGGCAATTTTTCGTCCAAACATTTTCCTAAGTAAGTATATCACGGATACCAAATTTCATCGATATATCTTCAACGGTTTCTGAGTTATGACTCATAAAACTTTCAGTGTTTGCCCCTAAATAAGTGGGCGTGGCCGTCAAACGATTTTAACTATTTTCCGTCCAAATGTTTGCCTAAGTAAGTTAATTAGTCATACCAAATTTTATCGATATATCTTCAATGGTTTCTGAGTTATGACATATAAAACTTTTAATGGTTGACCATTAATAAGTGGGCGTGGCACCGCCCATTTTCCAAAATTTCATCAAATTTCTTCATAGGGGCCTGAGCTCAACACGTGGGTAAAATTTCATCGCTCCAGCTATATTAGTGATTGGGATACTAAATTTCCGATTTTTTCTATATAGGAAAAGTGGGCGTAGTCATGGTCCGATTTCGCCCATTTTCAATACCAACCGTCCCAGTCTCGATACCAACTTGCATTTCAAATTTCATCAAAATATCTCAATTTTTGCGCGAGTTAGAGTGTTTACAGACGGAAGGACATGGCTCAATCGATTTCTCTTTTCACCCTGATCATTTTGATATATATAAGTCTATATCTATCTCGATTTTTTGATTCTGTTTAACAGTATTTTTTTGCAAATAGCATAATTTTTTTTTATTTAAATTTATTTCACAACAGTTTGCTCATGGAACGAAAACTGAAAGTCATAATAATTGAGTTTTTATTTTTCCTGTATTATGATTAACAATAAACTCTAAAAAATAATAGAAATCTTATTGGTGACTTTTCAGTTCAGAACTAATTTTCAAAAGAAGTACTTTTTCGACTCACAATTCCCCTTAAATCTAAAAAAATCCAGTTCAGCAGCCACAGAGTTATAAGGCAAACTCATTACTTTGAAGCAAATTAAAAAAATGTCTCTGTCCAGTTTATATTTTTCTGGGTTTTTTAATTGGCCAAATTCCCACAACTTTTTAATACTATCCATATACAATAGGTTTGTTTTTAGTTTAACATTTTCATAGTTTCAAAAATTTAAATTCTATCAGCAGAAAAGTATCAAAATAGGCCGTTTGTGAACAAAAAAGTATCAAATCACAAAATTTAGAAAAAAAAGTATCAAAAAAGATACAATTGTATCAAAACGGCAACGCTGTTAGTGACTAATGTATTCATTTATTTTACATATTCATACATCGTCGGCAGAAAGATTGCTTTGAAAACAACAAATTACAATTTTTCAAATGACTGTAGAATTAAATTCTATTATTTAAAAATTCAATTACCTTGGGGGTGGGCGGGGCGGGTTGGTTTTAACACCCCAACCCCCCCCCCCCCTGCGTTCGCCCCTGTTTTCAATGCACCAAGGTCGCAGAGAGCTCTGTTCGTCTTCATTAGCATCAGTTGGTTGGAGCATAGCTATATAAGTATATATACATATATTTCTTCATTGACAATAAATATACATATACGAGTAGTCCACCCTCAAAGGTCCCCATGTGATTTTTTCATATTAAGCTACAAAGTAGAAAAAAAAAGAACAAAAATAGATATATATAAAATCTATAGAGACTTTTGAAAAAGTAATCGTATTTAACGCTAGTTTTTCAGAATATGGAAGGATTTTGCAATAAATTCTTAATGGGCATTATACACCTTTAAATATTGTTACATAATCCATCAAAAACTCAATATCGAAAAAATTTCACATAGCCAGTTTTGAAAGTGGACTACTCATATGTATGTACCCACATGAAAAAGTCAATGACATTAAATACAAGTACCTACTACATTGGGTTCGCACACTAAATTTAAACATTTTTAAACATATTTCCTGATTAACTGAATGTGAATGCATTTGAGTATGCATTTAAAGAGATATGACAAATGGAGGTCTTGTTTGACAGCTGAGAAACCAGTGCTGCCATTTCCATTAAAAAAATTAATATATGTATGTAATTAGCTTTAAAGTAAATAAAACAATGTGCTGCAATTTACTGCTCAGACTGACTCCAAGTCTGCAAACTTGTGCCAACAAAAGTTATGAACAACAAAATAAAATTAAGCCATAATATTAAAAAAGAATGCGCCACTGATTTCGGTGGCCTGTAATAAAACAAACAATTAAATATATTTAAGTGTGTTGAAGTGTAGAATAAACTTTATCTAAAATTTTAATAATCCCATAACTTATGTACATATCACACTTACCGTATCCGCAACAACAACTAAACTTTGCTGAACAGAGTACTAGTACAGAGGGTCTCAGATTTTTTTTTTAGGGGGGTTAAAGTTTTATAATTTTAGCTACAGGTGATATTTTCAACAAAGTAATTGCAGCTCTAGAGAAAATTTTAAAACTTTGCTTACCCTAAAAAAAACTCAGATCCTCTGGCCTAGTACAATATTTGGCAAAGATGCTCTGGGAGACATCCTCTCTCATAATTACTAGCGCTTGTTCGTGTTGAAGAAACACTGTTGGACTGTGTTATCAGTAGGATACATACATGCAAACAAGATTGTTTATATTTCGATGTTATCGCAGTTAAATGCATGATTTTGAATTAGATTAGCGTTGTTAACTAAAACTTTAATAAATCAATTGGGCTTAAAATTTTGGACGATATACATATTGCCTAATAATATTTTGGGGCCATCCATGTCCATGCTTTTTTGCCGCTATCCATGGTCTCGATCTTTCGATTTTTTTTTTTTTACATTTGTGGAGTTATCCAACCCCATAAAACAATCACTAATAACAAAAAAAAACGCCTTCAAGAGCAAAATTGTTAAAAAATGTAAGAAATTTAAAGGTATG
Organism: Urophora cardui; assembly: GCA_960531455.1. Classification (NCBI taxonomy): domain Eukaryota; kingdom Metazoa; phylum Arthropoda; class Insecta; order Diptera; family Tephritidae; genus Urophora; species Urophora cardui. Next base: position 126,262,415 of record OY482670.1, on the reverse strand, counting down.
TTACCCTTTTATACCCAAGTTTACTTCACTTAAACTTGAAGAACTCATCCAAATTGTATTAGATTTTTAATAGCTATAGAGTTCTTGAAAGCGCATTAAATAACGCAGCCTACCGTGTGATTTAATTAAACAATAATGTCCGCTTTCGGGAAGAGTATAGGGCAAGAAGTTGAAGATTAAAAAAAAAGAAGAAAATTATCACGTTATGCCGCGATATTACCTTCCATGGGAAGTGTACTGAATACGCCATTCGCCTTACCAGTTAATTCTATGTATGGAAACAGGCCCGTAGCCAGCTTTTCATTTCAGGTGGGGCTGAAGTAAAAAAATATAGAAACTTTAAATTTTCTGTTTATTAAAAAAAACAATATAAATTCATATAGATATTACTTAAATTATTTGGTAGTTGTAACTTAAATAAGTAATATTTTTCTTTACTTCTTGTTTGCCATATCATTAATTACTTCATCTGGATCTATTTTAATATCCCAGTGCACTGCAATAACAGCAAGTGCACTCAGCCGCTCATTGCCCATCACACTGCGTGGTAAAGTTTTTATTCTTTTTAAGGTTGAAAAAGTTCTTTCAACGGAAGCGGTCGTCACTGGAAGAGTTGCTAAAATTGTAAGCAGGTAGTGAATATTTTTAAAATACGTTGCATCGCAATGTTGCAGTAATTTCAACACTTCAATGGTTGGATCTATTGTTGATAAGCTGGCACACCACAATCGATACTCTGATTTTAATGCTGTCATTGATATTTGCTCCTCGAAGTAAATAGTTAATTTTTTTAATTCTTCGGCATTATCAATTGCAGCAAAACCTGGGAGTAGAATTTGAAATGACGTGAGTATATCCTCATTCACTAATAAACGTTCTGTCATGTTTTGAATCAGAGCATCAACGCATGGAATAAATATTGTAACTCTGCAGTGGCTTTCGGGGGTTGTGCAAGGTGGATTAGCACGAGTAGTTTGACGCGAAGTTACGCTAGGCACTACAAGATCTGTGTCAAAAAGATCTTTAGACAATTGTGATGCTGTTTGGAAAATATCGTCGAAAAAACCATCCGATGTTTCTCTTATCTGGTGCAGAGTTCTTATTATTTCTTTGACTCGGTTCATTGCTGATACAAAATCCATAGATTTTTCTTGGAGTTGCACAGACAGTGGCAGCGTTAAGCTGAACAATTGCTCACAGACGAATAGACTAAGCAAAAAATCGCTTTTCTCTACTGCTGCTAAGAAGGCTGATGCTTTAGACGAAATCGACCATGTCTTACTCGAAATTATTTCCAAACTTAGTGCAATTAATTTGAAAAGCTCCACAAAGCTTATAATGCTTTCATGCCTTTCTATAAACCTTGTTTCACAAATGCGAACAAGTCGTCTTTTTTTGCTTTCTGGTGCGTGCTTCTGTATACACGGTGAGCTTAAACAATTTATTATGAAAAGTCAAAGTAACCAAGATATTATTTCATGGTTGTATTCTTGGACATATTAGAAGATGTTCTGAGCCAAAATTGAAGTCATTCATCGGACACATTTTGAGAAATTCCATGTTTTTTAAAAATTGGTCCACCTTTTCTTTTCATGGGTGCCCCTGTTCTTTTTATGGCACCCCCGGTAAAATGACTGTTCTGTTCTTCTAGTATATAAGTGTATAGTAAAATTCATTACAGTAAAAATACATTTTAAGACGTTTGTTATTTATTATATATCATATTTTAATATAAACATAAAAAGGTTTACAGTTTTTTTAAATATGCAGACTATTATATTCACATACAGTTTTCTTCAAATTCTCCATATAATTTGGGTTATTTGGTTTAGTTCGATACTTATTATCCCATGTTTTTTTGAAATCATAATGCACAGCCTCCATGGCTTGCTCTGAATAATACCCTAATGCTATTCCCTGCCTTGAACAAAAATCTTCTATATGAAAAAAAACTGTATGCACTTTTGGGGTTATGGGTATAGAAAGATCGTTGTAACTCTTTCGGAAATTAGAAATACAGTTAATATAATTACTTTTCAAATCAATTGTGAAGCAAGATTCGACCACTGAATGAAAATCGTTAAAAGCTTTTACGTATTTTAGGCACTCTAAAGGACATAGACTTCTTAATACATCGGTGTTTTCCAATAATTTCTTACAACTATTCCCATCAAAACCTGAGCAACCACGAAAAATCTTTTTTTGGACATAGCACTTCTCAGCCCACATTAACGCAATACTTTTAAACTTAGTCAATATGTCGTTGAACATAGTATTTACTACTCCAATCATTAGATGAAGCTCAGGTGGAACTATAATATCTATTACTAAAGTATCTGATTCTGTATGGAAACTCTTTATTAAGGGCAAGTTTATACAGCTTTTGAAATCTTTGGACGATTTGTCACTTCCACCTGCTTCTTTCCATTTACTATAATTTTCTGTAATATTCTCAATTGTCCTCAGAACGTCTCGATGATTTAAATTATTTTTATTCGCAAAACACCATGTGCATGGATACATACTGCTATGAGCTCCGATTCCACATATTAAATTCGCCACTTTTAAATCGACTGCGAAAATACCATTAACCTCAGCCAAATTGATATCACTAAGTAACATTTTTAAATTAGTATATGTTTCCTTGCAATTAGGTGAGACTCCAACAACGAAAAGCTTTTTTACTCCACTGTCACAAAATCTCTTTGAAATTACGCCATCTGCAAATGTATGTCTACGCGATATGTTATCAGGACAACTATGTTGATGTGGAGACTGAATACATAAACAGAGTTTTAAAAAACCTGAACCTCCATCTATGCCAAATTTATAATTAACACTGGATAACTTCCGTTTATCTTCAACGAACTGAATTAAACCACCAATATTGTTGCAGCATATGGCACCCTGTTGAGTTACGGACATGCCGTTTTTGGTACCATTTTCAAAACTAAAATATTTTATTTTAAAAAAGTCATCTACGGAGTGACTCTTTTCATAAAGTTTTCTTTTTAAGTTGGTTTCCACAACGTTTCTACTACCTGAAACTTTGCGAATAATGCTCGCAATGCCTAGTGTTGTCCTCTGACTTAAATTGAAATTTGATTGAATGTTTTTCATATTGTCACTAGTAAGATAAACACCACTATTCACATGCTGATTTACGGTGGTTACAGACGTAGGTTTGCCGTTTGTATTTGAAAGCGTTATTACATTATCGCCAAGGTTTTCCTTTGTCGCCGTGTTATTGACTTTCGAATTTTGTACTCTGCGCAAAGAAGATGAAATGATGTGCTCTTTGTCTTTTGGATTCGATTCGCCAATAATAGTACGCAGATTGAGCACACGTTGTTTCGAGCAGCATTTATGAGGATGACCTTTGGCAATGACTGATAGGCAGTCAGTGCATCTTTTAGGAAATTTTTTTTTAATGTTGGTATAGAAACTTCTAAAAAAAGATAAAAAGCAATTGATTACCGGTTTTCTATAAAATGTAAACACTTGCTGAATATGATCAAACTGCCGACGGCGAATAAAAATTTCGGTATCATCGAGGAATTTGATCGATATAAGCGGAATTCGGTAGAAATTTCGATAAATACTAAATACTATAGGATTTGCATCACGAAATTCTGTCGACTTGTATTTGCTTAAACAAAAAATCTCACCTTTGATGAATTTTGTGTTGCTCACAATATTATTTTTTCTGCACATATTGCAAAGTGGACACAAACATTTACTAGAAACGTGCGACCGAGTACTTATATTTGTTGCTTTAAATATATTTAAATCTGGTACTGTAATTGCAGTTTCATTTTGTGAACGAGCGTATAATATTTTTAAGCACAGACTACAAATTCCTGTAGGTAATTCTTTCCGAGATGAATCGTAATCACATAAATATTTTTTCAACCGATTCTCGATTTTCCCTTTCGGGGTTATATTTCTCATTTTATTTCTATTATTCCAGTCACGAATACCGTTCACTTTAAAACACAGAATACACAATCTTATACGATTTTCCGTATGAGTTGATGCTACTCTTCCCGGCATTTTGCGCTCAGAATACAGTTCATTTTTTTTTTATTAATTCGAATAACTGTCATAGACTATTTCTCGGCCTTTTATTTGCAAATTATTTATTTAATTTCCATAGCTTACTTAATTTTTTCAAATGGCAATCAAGTAACGAAAAATGCGATTTTCTCAAAATGTGTCCGATGGATGATTTCAATTTTGGCTCAGAATATCTTCTAATATGTCCAAGAATACAACCATGAAATAATATCTTGGTTACTTTGACTTTTCATAATAAATTGTTTAAGCTCACCGTGTATAACGTCCTGGAAAGTTGTGTTTGCATTTGAATGGTTTCTAAATAAATTTGCTATTTCAGTTCCGTATTGAAGGTAATATCTAATAAATCTTTTTTATTTGCGATTTATTTAAAAAATTTCCTTATTTTGGGGGGGGGGGGCTTCAGCCCTCTAGCCCCCCCCCCCTGGCTACGTGCCTGTATGGAAAGATATAAATTTTTTTTCTTGTGCAAAATCCTAACTTTTTTCATACATAAATATAACCATACCTTAAAATTCTGGGAATTACCGTGGTTTTGGTGTAGCTCCATCAAATTTTTGGAAAAGTGAAATTTTTTTCAGTTTAATTACTCTAAAAGACCCCATTTTCCCTATTCCGGTGCCGGAGGGAGGAGCTGAGAAGGTTTAAAAAACCTCATACAAAAAAAAAAACGCATCTAATTTACACTTGATATTCACCACCTTCATACCTCACCACAGTGTTCACTATCAGCGCTACAGTTAGCGGCGCTACAATTACTGTTATATTAGCTAAACAATCCGCCATCTCTGCTTTTCAATAACATTAAAAATATGCCTATAAACTTCCCGGGATGAAAATAATTAGATAATCGTAGATTATTTGATGAAATTGTTTGTTGGCGCCTAGGGTCAAGGCATGTAACAAAGACCGATAAAATATTGAGTTTGCATGAAGAAAATGAGAGTAGATAAAATTAATATTGTCTCATGTATCACATGGACGACCCAGCAGTATTTGAGTTCAAAAAACATGGCATGAATATTCCGTAGGAAATTTGTGCAGATTTCAAGCTGATCAAGTAAGTGCTAATGCTCATAAGACCAAAAATATGTGGCTATGCTTTCAAAATAAAAGAGGTCTTAACGATGGTGCAAAGTGACATTTTCATAAAATTTTTTCGATTTTAACACTTTCATACATCTATTATATTTTTTCTTTATAGTGATGATGCATATTTTATGAATTTTTTCACTTTTCATTAGATATCCATGTTACATTTTTTAGATCTCTCTCTTGATTTACGATTAAGATTACATACTAATTAACCCAACTTAATTTAATGCTATTTATTAACTACTTTATATCATTAACCCCCTTATTAATAAAAAATAATAAAGGTTTATAGAGCTTTTTAAAATGACATCTCCATACAAATTTTCAATTATAAGAGTTTAATAAACCTATTTTATTTTTTATGAATAAGGAGCCAAGTCTATACCTACTTGTTACAAAACAAATACAAATAAACAATAAGAAATGAGTCAATGGATGGTACAAGGTAGAAGCAAAGAAGCTAAATGAATTCTTTAATCTTAATGCTGCGACTCGATTTGCATCGGATTTCGTGTCTGAGGCGAAGGCAATGGTTGTGGATCATTCCATGTCTGCACATCTGTACTGCCAAATATTACGAACAACAAATTGCCCACAAAATAAAAGCCACTAGCAATGAAAAAAACGATACGCCATTGCTCTGGGTTTTTCTGTAAATGAAGACAAGATTTTTGGAATAATGAATAATAAATGTAGTGCTCGTATGGAAAATATGTACTTGTTCCGCAAATGCGAGAAACTGCAAAATTATTTGGCTTCAAATTAGGTAGGTATTGCATTACTCACCTCATCGGTAACGATAAATCCCACCACCAATGGCGCTATAATACTCATAATATTTGCTGCACAATTTGTAATGCCCATCAAAATGCCGGCAAAGTTTGGCGATAAATCTATATGATTGCCATGGAAACCCAAATACGTTGAAGCATTTATGCCAACAGTTACCGAGAGCAGCGCAATGGCCAATGTTGTCTGATTCTTCGCAACATAACCCAAAACAATTAACGACACCATTGGTATCCAAAAACCGATTGAATTGAAAAGTTTGCGACTCACATTCAACGAAAAGCATTTATTGCGATTCAGTACGGACGATATACCCGAAAGCACAAAGCACAAAATGAAATTGGCAAGATATGGCAACGCTGAAAGCAGCGCATTATTCTTGATATTGATGCCATAGACGTTTTTCATATACGTCGGTATCTCCGTCAACAAAGTCCAAAATCCCCAACTGTTTGCGCTATGCGTCAAAAGTAGCGCGAAGAACGGCACCGACGTTAAGAATTTCGACCAAGGCGTACGAAGTGTAGCCCCACCATGTGCACTCGTCGTCGCAGTGCTTGCACCAACTGATTGTTCGATAAATTTGCGCTCTTCGGGCGAAATCAAATTCGATGCCGCTGGCGAACTGGCGCCCCATATAAACCACATTATCGACCAAATAACACCCAAACCACCGGACAAATAGAATATGCCTGGCCAACCCAAGGCCGATGAGGCGATCACACCACTCGTCGCCAGCATAACCATTGTGCCGAATTGCATGCCCGAATAGCAGTAAGTGGTGAAATTGCCACGATCCTCGACGGGCGCCCATTTCGAGAGTAGCGTATGCGTCGAGGGGAAAATCATGCCCTGGCTGAGGCCTTGTATGACGCGCAGTGCGCAAAGCAATTGCCAACCGCCAATGCGCGCACAAATCGGCGTAAGTATCGCCAATACGGAGCAAATTGCGATGCCATAGAATAATATTGTTTTGCCACCAAATTTACGCGCCAACGCACCGCCGGGCACCTGTGTCATTATGTAGCCCCAAAAGAAACTGCTGAGCACAATTGATTTAGATTTCTCGTGCCAATCGTATTCCAAAAAAAAAAGTTAAAAAAACGGTTTATCCATATTAAAGATAGGTATATATACATATCGTCGCTCCGGAAGAAGAAAGACGCATGTCAGTAATTTGTCGACGAAAAAAGGCGCATTAAAAATATGTCGGGGAAGAAAGACGCTTTATAAAACATGTCGACGAAGATAGACGCATTAAAAAATATTTCGACGAACAGAGACGCATTATAAAATATTTCGACGAAGAAAGACGCATCAGCATTATTCACTGCGAAGAAAGACGCATTAGCATTAATATTGACAAAGAATAATAAAAAACCGAATACGTCTTTCTTTCCTAAAAAATATTTAAATGCGTCTTTCTTTATAGTAAAAAAAAAAATAAAGCGTCTTTCTTCGTTATCAAAAAAAATAAAGAGTCTTTCTTTCGAAAAATATTTTTAATGCGTCTTTCTTTGAAAGAAAAAAAACTTGGTAATTGAATGCATGTTTTTTTACTTACAGCAAAATTTCGATTTGCTGAGTTGTCAGTCATGGCCACTAGCGCTACCGACAAGTTAGCTCGCAGCGCATAGGCGGCTGATATGCCGAAGAATATGAGAAAGGCCTGTAAGTGGCGAATACCCAAACCCAGGCAACCTGAAAGAAAATACAAGAGACATACAGTCGTTACGTTCAAGACATATACTCGTACCAGAGTTATCGCTTCGGCTAGATGTTGCTGTGTGATCATAAAAGTCAGTAGAAGGCTTCAAAATGACGTGAAAGATGGAGGTGGTGATGACGCCAAATTGATAAAACCATAATCTTCTTTCAGATTCGCCTACATATTATGTTATTTGCTTACGCTATGTATGTATTTACATACATACCAATTCATATCTACATAGATACAACTCGTCAGCGCAGACGTCTCACAGTCATTTTAGCGTCATTGAATCTACATCTTAATTCTACGAACAATATCAATTAATGGAAAAAATAGCAAGATTGTCTCGAAGGCATGGACTTTAAGATTGTGTTAATCAGTTGGAAAAAAATTACAATAATCGCTTATAAACAAAAAAAAAAAAACAAAAATAAATAAATAAAAGCATAAATGTGTCTGCCGTTGTGGAAATCTTCCATTTCGTCAGGCGCATCATGAGCAAAATGTCGGGCGCAGTTTTAAAACACAGCTACTGATTTCCAGTATAGTTAACGGTATAACACGACAATGCAAGACAAAAAAATGTGAGCGCTGTGCCTCACTGATTAGATACGCCCAACGAAGGGTTAAGAAAAGAAAAAAAGAGAAAGATTTGGCGTACTTTAAGGCCATCACAACGAACTCGAGTATGCATTATTATTATTTAATTTATAGATGTACATATGAGTAGTCCACTCTCAAAAGTGGCTATGTGAATTTTTCATATTAAGCTACAATTAGAAAAAAACCGCTACGTCCTAAAGCCCTATTTTATTCGAATATTTTTTGTTATTATCTGAAAGCTTAGGCCATAAGGAATTTAGGGATATAAAAAAAATTTAACCGCTATATGGCAGATTTTGTAAATTCGATGCCCACATAGTTAGTTTTGAGAGAGTATTTTTCACATAGCCAGTTTTGAACGCATAATAATACGGTCTTTCTTACAAAACCTCCCTCCTCCTCATACTCAGCACAGAAAAACGCTAGGAACCGGCGTAGAAGGGAGACCTCTACTACGTTGACAAGATCAGGTAGAAATCGACTTTGCTTCACTTGGCATTGCCAATTGTCGCCAGTCATTAAGAAACAGAAGTGAATGACGCTCTTCATAGGACGTCTAGACGGTTACGCATCAATTAAAGAACAAAAATATTATAATGCTTCTTCAAAACAAACAATCATCAATGGGTTAAAAACGGACATTAATGGGTTAAGACGCTTAAAATTTACTCTTATAGTATAGATTAAGCGATTCTGGTGGAAATAAAATGGTTCTAGAATTTTTGCATTTTCTTATATGAGGCGAGACCAATGTGTGCCAAGGCGTAGGAGTGACATATTTTAGATATAAACTTTTGAAAGAGTATTTTTTTTTTATTTAATGCGTTTTTTTCAGAATACGGAAGAGTTTTGTCATAAATTTTTAATGGACATTGTACAATGTACACCTTTAAATACTTGTACACAATCCATCAAAAACTCAATATTGAATAAAAATTCACATAGCCACCGTTGAAAGCAGGGTTTGAAATTGCTTAGCTACTTTTGCTGCATTTGCTTTTGCTAACGAAAAGTAAATTAGCAAACTCGGCCAGTCAAGTATTCAGCTGAGCCGTGTTTGCTTGTATAGTTAAGCAAAGCAACGCGATTTGGGGGATTTCATTTTACTTCCAGCAATTAGTTGTGTCTTTGCATTTTTTCTGCTTTTGCTTATTTTGCTGAAACGATTTGTTTACGCATATTTCGATTTTTTATACATATTTACTTATGTGTATGTATGTATATACACATAATATGTATGTATGTCAATTTGTAAACATCTTTTCATGTTGAATTTTGCTTAAAAACTAGTTTCAGAAAAATAAGCAACTGTAAGCAAAAATTTACTACTCAACTAATTGCTGGAAGTAAAAGCTAGGCATGGGCATAGTGTATAGCATACAGTGAAATGGCTCTGGGATGCGTAGTCGAAATTCGATAAAAAAAAAGGCGATAAGTCATCGAAAAATATCAAAATCGGGGACAGATTGGTATGGCGGCGACTTCCGGGGGTACAGATTGGTATGGCGGCCGGATGTGGTTGTTGTAAGAAAAGGGACCATAATGACAAGGTCGTAGCAATCAAGACAGAAACGCAATTCCGGAATTGGGAATTGAAAAAACCAATTCATAATTCCGAAAAGAATTTAAGGCTGAGTTCCTAAAACGCAATTCCCGGTGACAGCGTAAACGCCAGCTATTCCACGAATAACATGTGCAAGAATGTAAAATCAACAACCTACAAAACAGAAAGAAGAAGAGCAACTTCTATTGCTTTCACCATCGTTATTGGGCCATAACAGCAACCCTGAAATCAGCTGAGCACAGCTGTTCGACCTTTTTAACACACATCCCAGAGTCAAGTCACTTGTATCCATTCACAATGGGCATGGGTAACACTGCGCTGCGCCGCGCAATTGCGCTGGCGCCAACCCTGGTGTTATTGCGCTAACTCCGATTTGGGAAATGCGCCAACTCAATATAGCGCCAACTCAATGTAGCGCCAACTCAGTATAGCGCCAACTCAATGTAGCACCAACTCAATGATGCGCTATTGCAATATAACACTGACTCAATTTCGTGCGCTAACACCAGAACCAATATAGCGCTAGTGTAAAATGGCACCACCACAAAGCCAATAACAGCACAGCGTATATGACACCGTCACAATTATGTATGCTAACGCCAATACCGAACCATCGCTAATACGAAAGGGTATTGATATTTTACTTTCACAAATAAAGAATACAAAATTGACATTATCTGTGAATAGGAGAGAAAAATATAATACAAAATAAATTAAATTAAATATTTATTAGCATATAGTATATTTTTGTTACGCATGGTAAATGGTAAGGGGAAATTTCGATATAATGCGCCCGGACCCGGAATCTTTCTTTTTAATAGGGTGGAGCCGACACTCGTATTTCATAATGAAGATGCCGAAAAACGAGATGCCAGCATATTTTCACAAATATACGCAAATTATTTTTAAAATTAAATTTAATTGTGGCACAATTATTCTGCCAGCGTGTATGTAAGCAGAATTGCGCCAAAAGAAATAAAACGGGTATAGGAGACAGTAAGAAGCGAACAAGTGTTATTTATCGATTATTCCATGGCAATTGCGCTAAAGGTGTTATTGCGCCAGAAACGTGCGCGGCGCCACGGTTGGCGCTGGTGTTATTGTATCAGCGCCAAAAAAATTGCGCCATTACCCATGGCTAGTAAAAGCAACCCTCTCAAATTGAGTTGCTTGGCTTAACTATACAAGCAAACACGACTCAGCTGAAAACTGAAGCGAATGATTCGTGTTTTCGTTTTTGGCTCGGCTGAATTCAGCATTAAGCAAAAAACATCGGCTATTGCTGTTTTGCAGCAAGCAAATTCAAACCCTGGTTGAAAGTGCAATACTCATATGTGTATACATGTAAGCATTGCGAGCGAGTTTGAGAGAAAAAGATTTCAATCGGAAAAACAGCTTTTGGCGGATTGCCAACCATGCAACGTGAATTTGTTTTGGTCGTGCGTTTTTAATCGATGTCAATTAATGTGAAAAATATAATTTGTATCATATCCCAATAAACCAAAAGGCTTGAGAATAATATTATAACAAGCTTACAAAAATAAGCGTTAAGCTTGAGAAATGCTTGTGTAAACTATTGAAAAAGACTTAAGAACAATTGTAGAAAAATCAAAACGGCACCCTTTTTATAAGCTTACAAATGTAATTGTAGAAAAATCACTTGTGAAAGCTTGTTGTAAGCTTATAAATACAATTATATGTATAAATAACTAGTAGAAAAAAAAAAAAAAATTAATTTTTATTTGCATTTTTCTTTTCATTTTCTTTCCTTCTTCAACTTTACTGCAATGTTCTTTATTTTACTATATTCTCCTCCTATTTCGAACCATAACATCAACCTGAAATTCAATCCAACGGTATCATATAGTGGGACATTCAACATTATATTGAATTTTATTGAGGCTTTTATACTTCCCTTTTCCGAAAAAGGAATCAATGAATTATATGAATCATTGTAAAACCAAAATTTAAAAAAATTTTACAGCAAGCTTAAAACAATGTTATTATTAACAGTTTTTCAAGCTTTCATTGCAAGTGTAAAGTAAGCTTATTGTAATATTGTTTTCAAGCATTTTAACATAAGGAGTATTGAGACAGGGTTACATAAAGTAAATGATCGTCAATTATTACAATCATGCTTGTGAATAAGCTTACAATTAAGCTTATAAAAACAGTATTGCAATAAGCTTACAATGGAAAATTGTTATAAGCTTGTTCTCAAGTCCTATTACATTTCGCTTACTTCCTGGTCTGTTGGGTTCATGGTCTGTTGAGATGTATATAATTTTCGAATGTATAAGAATGTGAGTGTGAGTGTCTAAATATTTATGTCGTGTCTAAACCGCAAATGTCATAACCAATCATTTTCTATCAGCAAATTGATAACAATATTGAAATTAACCTTTTCTATCTATGTAAAAATATATACGTATTTTACATATAACCACAAAATACGGAAACTAAATGAAGCACCAGAACTAATCAATTACAATGTATATATCGTCGTTTAAATGCATAATCGCCTAAGTGAAACTTTTATAAACGTCTATGCCAAAATTGAGATTGAATTGAGAACTTTAAATCCGCGCGCCGCCCCACACTATCGATGCATGCCATACATTTGATCTTTGAGCAGCTCGGGAAACTCTATATGTACATATGTATTTCCTTTTAATGTGCTTTTCAGCTCTGAAGTCCTAGAGTTGGGCGTCATGAAATCAACCGACTAGTATTCTAAATAATCTATCGGTTAGATATGATTATTATAAAATAACAAGTAAGGAAGCCTAAGTTCGAATGGAATCGAACATTAGATACTCAGCTGTATGCTTTCATTGTTTGTTTGCGTTTGATGGAAACACGGTGTACTTTATATAAAGCGAGTGCTGCATAAAGTGGGCGTAGCCACGCCCATTTTCTAAATTTTTGTCAGTCATCCAACTAAGCTTATGAATATTATTCTTTGTGCAAAATTTCATCCCTTTATGAGTTACAAAGATGTCACGTTACAAATTCCCAAAGGGTGTTCCAGAAATATCTTTGTTAAAAAGTAGGCGTGGTCATAAACCGATTTCAATAAATTGTTGCGTGTCTATTAACACAAGTTATAAAAGTGTATAAACCAAGTTTCGTCATAATAGCTCAATTATTTGTCGAGTTATGGGCTCCGAAATCTCGTTGATTCTTTTGTCTGAAAAGGGGCGGTGCCACGCCCATTTTCCGAAATTTTTCTATTTTTTGTTGTTGGGGTAAGTGGAGAAAAATTCAACAACTATTTACAGCGAAGGTTGAGTGTATAGCTATTTCACGAAAAACCATTTTCGATCATCAGCACCCTTTTCGGAAGTGGATGCACCGGGGATTGAACCCGAGTCCATTCCATCTTCAGCCGCAATGACCCAACGCATAAACACACTCGGCCATTGAGACTCTGTGCAAGCTGTTGGATTTTCCCCACTTTTGCCTTTTTCATTTTCAACATTAACGTTAGTGTGTATATGCTTTTGCATATATTCTCCACAAACGTGCTGAATTTTTGTTGCAGGCAGTTCGCAATGAACATTGTTGTTGGTATTTATTTTATGTATATACCAAACAACGTTAACAATTTTACTTGAAAGAGTTTTTAGTGCTTAGCACGAAATTTTTATTTTAATTCAATTTTTAATTGTTGGGGTAAGTGGAAAAAAATTCAACAACTTCTTCGCTGTAAATAGTTGTTGAATTTTTTTCCACTTACCCCAACAATTAAAAATTGAATTAAAATAAAAATTTCGTGCTAAGCACTAAAAACTCTTTTCTATTTTTTGTTTCCGAATTATTGTATAACTCATTCCACAAAATTTCAATGAATTATCTTTATATTTGACAAAGATATCGCTTAAAATGTTTTTATTAGGCCACTTTATGATACCCATATATAAAAGTGGGTGTGGTCGTCAACCAATTTCGCTAAAATTTTGTAGTAGTGAAAGTGTATACACCAAGTTTCGTCATAATAGCTCAATCATTTGTCGAGTTATGGGCTCAGAAATCTCGTATATTCCAGCTTCTAAAAGAAGGCGGTGCCACGCCCATTTTCCAAAATTTTTATATTTTTTGTTTTACGGCCATAGTTGGACACCTTCCATACAATTTCAATGATATATCTTTATATTTGACATAGATATCGCTTAAAATGTTTTTATTAGGTCACTTTATAATACCCATATATAAAAGTGGGCGTGGTCGTCTACCGATTTTGGCAATTTTTCGTCCACACATTTGCCTAAGTAAGTATATCACGCCTACCAAATTTCATCGATATATCTTCAACGGTTTCTGAGTTATGACTCATAAAACTTTCAATGTTTGCCCCTTAATAAGTGGGCGTTGCACCGCCCATTTTCCAAAATTTCACCATATTTCTTCATAGGGGCCTGAGCTCAACACGTGGGTAAAATTTCATCGCTCCAGCTCTATTAGTGACTGAGATACAAAATTTCCGATTTTTACTATATAGGGGAGGTGGGCGTGGTCATTGTCCGATTTCGCCCATTTTCAATACCATCCGTTCCTGTCTTGATACCAACTTACATTTCAAATCTTCAAATCAAAATATCTCAATTTTTGCGCGAGTTAGAGTGTTTACAGACGGACGGACGGACGGACGGACGGACATGGCTCAATCGATTTCTCTTTTCACCCTGATAATTTTGATATATATAAGTCTATATCTATTTCGATTATTTCATTCTGTTACAATCCACCGTTAGGAAATCAAAACTATAATACTCCGTGTACAAGTACAGCTGAGTATAAAAAGAGAAGAAGCATTACTTATTTTATACTTAAAAACATTCCTTAGAAGTTCTTCTTCTTCTGCCTCCATCGAGCATCATTTATGAAGAAGTGTTGGACCCAACCTATCTTTGCATGAGAGTTTTTGGCGGGACCTACAGTTTTATGCCGGCTCCGAACGGCGAATTCATTTTTTGTGAGAAGCTTTTTCATGGCAGAAATACACTCGGAGGATATGCCGCCCACTGGCGAAAAGTGACCGCTATTTCTAAAAACAAAATAATTTGATTTTAATTAATTAAAAAAATTTTTTTGATGTTTGACCGAACTGGGGTTAGAATCCAAGACCTCTGGTATGGCAGGCGAGCACTCTAACCACTGAACCACAGCAGCCACTTCTAAAAATTATTTTTTTTTCGTAAATTTGACTCTATACCCACAAAGATCTTCTTCGAAAAAAATACATTCTAAAATATTGTTTGTATTCGATCGAGTGCTTTTCGTTTCTCACCAAAGATCATACCCCACATCTAAGTATATACATAAGTAAATACAATACTTTTTTTTGCCAATATTTGTTAAATAATATTATGTAATTTGTATTTAGATGCAAAGACAATGGACGCCGCAATAATGTATGTATGTAGATAATGCATATAGTCGCACAGAAGAAGTTAACTGAAATGAATGAAATTGCTGCCAATGAAAATTTAAACAAATACAGATGCCACCTGTTTGTACAACAAGTTTGACGCTTTTGTATTAGACGCATTGCAAAGTGTATACAGTTTTTTTATGACTTTGGATCAACATATTGTTGTTGTTGTTGTTGTTGTTATTTTTAATGAAGCTTTTTCTAACTCAGCTATACTGTCTAGACAGTGTTAACAGTTGAACTCCAGTCAAGATTAGTAATTCCGACAATTTCTTGCTTGAAAATTATATTAACAACCGCCGGTGATATCAGAGATATGCAGGTTTCCACAATAGTACCTAAGTAGGTACATATTCGGGTGAGATAATAATGACTTGGTCTCTTTTGGATTCTCTGAATTGGGTATTTGACTTACTAAAGAAAACTAGAGTGCTGCCTACTGTCGAAACTCGACAGTCTTTCTGGATGTTTTCTTATGACTAAAGCGTAACTATAGTTTTTGTATAATTGTTTGTTGTTGTCACTGTTATCTACCATTTTCTTCTTGTTCCTGTTGATGCTGCTCCTTTTGTTGCTACTTTTACTGCTACTATTTTGTTGTTGTTGTTGTTGTTGCTGTTGTTGCTGTTGTTGTTGTTGTTGTTGTCGTTACTCGTCTTCCAAATTATCCTACCTACTTCTTTCTTTCTATTTGTGCTCTTTTCTTTACTCAATTTATTTCCTAATTATTCTTTTTTATCCTTTTTAGTCCTTGACTTTGTGTTTTTGTTGTAGTGCTTTTGCTACCTTTTTACGTTTCTACTTCTTTGAAACTACACACCACATCCAGCCAAACATGTTCACAATTGCATGATAAGTTTGGTGAAAACGCACAAAGTCAGGTATGCTTGCGCATTGATACAGCTCTGTTGTGTGCAAAAGCATGCAACAACAACCACACGGCAATTTTCCATCGACGATTTTGGACGCTTTTTCCAACCAATTTTCATGAAAATTGGCGCAGTTCTATTTGAGAGCAATACCTTTCTAATGGTGTGCTTAGTTTTAAAATCGGTTCAGTAGTTTCGACGGAGAAGATGGAACAAAATTTATGTTAGCGTATTAATAATATAGATTCTGCAACAAGATAACCACAACAACAGTTGTACATATCACAACCTAAATCATAAAGTGATACAACTCAAAAGTTTTCGAAATCTGTTCTTTTATATAAACTGATACCCAGAGCATATGTTTCTCTTGCGACTGCCATAAAAATCTTTTCAATCAGGGTCTCTTTTGACTGAAAAAAAGCCATTATAACTGGCCTTCTACCATATAATTTTTTGTAACGAAAAAAGTTCGTGGCCTCTCCTGAAAATTTTTGAATTTTGAGTTGTATCACTTTATGATTTAGGGGGCGATATGTACATATGTATGTCTCCATCGCTAGTTTTTACAGCTATGATATAATGGGTATAACGCCCACCTACCATGCCAGAGGTCATCTGTTCTAACCGAGCCAACACCACACCTCGGCAATCGATAGCAATGAAATAAGTGAATATTTTAAAAATATAAATACACGCGCGCCATCTGTTGGAACATAGCGGTGGTTATAACCTAAGCAAGAAGTTACATACATACATACATACATACAGGTGAAACTAATAAAAGCGTGTTAAAAAGGTTTCTAACAAAAAATGTATTCGTCGTTCGTAACTGGCATAAAACTATAGGTCCACTAAATTTATAGGAGGAAGGAAAAAATTTAGCCACACGCCCCAATTGGCAGAGAAGCTCGGTCTAATAGGGCTATTCTGACAACTGTCTTTCCAAAGACAATATCTTTCGAGAGCAAACAATTTTTTTCCTTTTGAAAGATAGTTGTCTTTGGAAAGACAATTGCTAGAATAGCTTAGTAAAACTAACGTTAGGGTTATATATCGCTAGCTTAGAGTGCAAATTGTGTAAGTCCATTTTTCAAACTTTGTAGGAGAGACAAAAAACACAAAATAAAAAAATTTCAAAATGAAAAAAAAATTTCTGTTCATATAAAAATTTTGGACTTACACAATTTTCTTCTCTTTTTGGACTTACACAATTTGCGTATCACTGAATAACAACGAATAGAAATATGACAAGTATCACAGACTTGTTTAGCGTGGTGCGTATTTAATTTTTCTGGCTTTCTACACTTAAAAATACTTTTTCATAAAAATGGACTTACACAGTTTGTACTCTAAGCTAGCGATATGTATGTATATATTCCCGCCAGTGTATTACTATTATTATATTAACTGCTTCTCTTCACTTCCTCTTAATTTGTTTTTAACCATTTAATTTCTAAATTGCATTACATTTTCTACAAATGAGGCGTTTGCTATCAAAACCAGCTCATTCCATTTTTGGAAATTTTACAGCAGAGACAAAAAACTTATCATGTTCAGAAGTTCTGAAGCAATTTTTATTTATTTTTTTTTTCATCTAATTTTGGTATGAAATGAGCTTCTTAATTTGAGCTGCTATATCCCTTCGTCAGGTTATGAAACACCCACTAAACTTGTAAAAAACAAGTAAGGAAGCCTAAGTTCGAGTGCAATCGAACATTAGATACTCAGCTGTATGCTTTCATTGTTTGTTTGCGTTTGTTCGATATAGGGTGTATTTTATATGAAACGAGTGCTGCATAAACAGGGCGCAGCCACGCCCATTTTCAAAATTTATATCAATCATCCAAATAAGCATACAAATATTATTGTTAGTGCAAAATTTCATCCCTCTATGACTTTTAGTTACAAAGACTTCACGTTACAAATTCCAAAAGGGTGTTCCAGAAATATCTTTGTTAAAAAGTAGGCGTGGTCATAAACCGATTTCAATACATTTTTGCGTGTCTATTAACACATGTTATAAAAGTGTATAAACCAAGTTTCGTCATAATATCTCAATTATTTGTCGAGTTAAAGGCTAAGAAATCTCATATATCCCTTTGTCTAAAAAGAGGCGGTGCCACGCCCATTTTCCAAACTTTTTTATTTTTTGTTTCCGGTCTATTGTAAAACTCATGTCACAAAATTTCAATGAATTATCTTTATATTTCACATAGATATCGCTTAAAATGGTTTTATTAGGTCACTTTATAATACACATATATAAAAGTGGGCGCGGTCGTCAACCGATTTTGGTAATTTTTCGTCCACACATTTGGCTAAGTAAATATATCACGCGTACCAGATTTCATCGATATATCTTTAACGGTTTCTGAGTTATGGCTTATTAAACTTTCAATATTCGCTCCTTAATAAGTGGGCGTGGCACCGCCCATTTTCCAAAATTTTTGTAGTTTTTGTTTTATGTCCATAGTTGGACTCCTGCCACAAAATCTCAGTGATTGATCTTTATATTTGACAGAGATATCGCTTAAAATGTTTTTATTAGGCCCCCTTATATTTCCTATATATAAAAGTGGGCGTGGCCGTCAACCGATTTTGATAATTTTTCGCCAAAACATTTGACTAAGTAATTATATTACGCGTACCGAATTTCATCGATATATCTTCAACGGTTTCTGAGTTATGACTCATAAAACTTTCAATGTCTGCCCCTTAATAAGTGGGCGTGGCACCGCCCATATTCCAAAATTTTTGTGTTTTTTGTTTTATGTCCATAGTTGGACTCATGCGACAAAATTTCAATGATAGATCTTTATATTTGACAGAGATATCGCTTAAAATGGTTTTATTAGGTCACTTTATAATACACATATATAAAAGTGGGCGTGGCCGTAAACCGATTTTGATAATTTTTCGTCAAAACATTTGTCTATGTAAGCAAATTACGCGTACCAAATTTCATCGATATATCTTCAACGGTTTCTGAGTTATGACATATAAAACTTTCAATGTTTGACCCTTAATAAGTGGGCGTGGCACCGCCCATTTTCCAAAACTTCATCAAATTTCTTCATAAGGGCCCGAGCTCAATACGTGGGTAAAATTTTAAAACTCTAGCTATATTAGTGGCTGAGATACCAAATTTCCGATTTTTTCTATATAGGAAAAGTGGGCGTGGTCATGGTCCGATTTCGCCCATTTTCAATACCAACCGTCCCAGTCTCGATACCAACTTGCGTTCCAAATTTCATCAAAATATCTCAATTTTTGCGCGAGTTAGAGTGTTTACAGACGGACGGACGGACGGACGGACGGACAGACGGACGGACGGACGGACGGACGGACGGACGGACGGACGGACGGACATGGCTCAATCGATTTCTCTTTTCACCCTGATCATTTTGATATATATAAGTCTATATCTATCTCGATTATTTCATTCTGTTACAATCCACCGTTATGTGATTAAAACTATAATACTCTGTGTACTAGTACAGCTGAGTATAAAAAATGCAAACAAATGGAACGAATGGATTTCAGAAAGATCTGTAATGAACTAGTTTTGATAGCAAACGCCTCAAATTATACCTTCATTATCAAACCGGCGATTTTTTGGCATATTAAATAAATCAGGCTTTCCTTTACACTTTTCGCAAAATTCAATAAATCAATAATTTAATTTTTAATTCAATTTAATTTTAAGCACTGTCCTGTCGGCAGCTTCTAATTGTCATAATATAGCATTAATAGATATTTGTATAATTGCGTTTTGTAGAACTTAACCGCACAAGACCTGCACACAAACTGCTCGCTGTGATGATCATTGTCGAGCCCATAAAGCGCTAAGCGCCAAGCCTCGCTCAATACCTATCTACGAGAGATGTTACAACCATACATATGCGTACACATGTGCTATCAATATCAATAAACATAAATACATACACATATACATATGTAGTTAGGTGTATACATTGGGGTGGTCCTTAAAATCAAATGAAAATTGGTTTCAGTCTCATCCTCTAAATTGGTTGAAGTACGGTCAAATATGCCATATAAATATATTTATCCCGATTGCAGATTGCTAACGGGTGTCGCACAGGGATCAAAGTTCAGCTAGCCATATTGGACCCCTGTGCAACACCCCTTAACCGTCACCGATCACGAACAAAACTTATATTTGGTATCCTTGAGTACAAGACCATCGATTTTGGCCAATAGATATAAGGATCCTGAAAATTGATATAGAGCTAAATGATATTAAAACCACTCTTACGCATCAAAGTGGGGGTTATCGAAAAAAGGGGCGTGGTACCTCCCATACACACTTAATTTTTTAAGCTGAATATCTCTAAACGGATTTAAGACAGGGACCTGGAAATTGGTACAGAGCCATATGATATCAAAACAATTTTTGCGAATAAAAGTGTAGGTGATCGGAAAAGGGGGCGTGGCACCTGCCATATAATCTTAATTTTTCAAGCTGATTAATTTTCTAATTTTTGAAATGAGATTAACAAACAAAAAATCTATTTTGGGCAGAACGAAGTTTGCCGGGTCAGCTAGTATGCTATAAAATTTCTCTCCATACATTTGGGGACCACCCTAGCGTACATACATATATTCTATTATGAACTTTTTGTTTTTAGTTATTTTTTTTATATTTTCTATTAATGCTCTATTTGGAATCATTGATTGGCTAACTGATCACGAGCATGCATCTACAAACATACAAAATATTAAAATGAAATGAGGAAAACGGTTTCAGTTTGGGTGATAACCGGTGATATAACCAGCTGGTAGGGCAGCACACTCTAATATACTATTTCACTAAATAATGAAGATATCAAGTACAGTATGAGCTGGGCCCACTTACAGAGCTGTTATGTATATGACACATATAGTCTTGGAACAAGAGTGGCCAATAGCGGCGACAGAGCGCGGTTCGTGGGGTATAAAAAAGCAAGAATATGGCCAAATTATAAAGATAACCTGTGCGCGTGTGCATCATTTAATTTTCGTACCCATATTCGCAGCTAAATCGAATACATTCAAATTATATGGAAGCTGCTGCATTTTTGGTTTTGTTTGACACCCACACACCATAGACTAAAATAGAGGCATTTCAGTTATTACATCTGGGTCTGGGTTAAGATAAATTTTTACTTAAACAATCCGGCTCATAATGAAAATTGGCTGCACTTGAAAAAAACTAAAAAGAAGAAGAAACATATACAACATATACCCAGCAGTAAAAATCTGAAATGAATCCTTTATGAATCACTGATGAAATTTATCATGAGGAGGCATCAGTGAATACTTTCATATAAAGGCTGCTGAATTTTTTCAAATAAATGGTTTGCTTTCCTCATGCCTATATGACTCCGTTCGGAGCCGGCATAAAACTGTCCAATGGTAGGAAAAACAAAAGGAGCACACCTCGAATTGGGAGAGAAGCTCGGCCATAAAATTCGTCAGAGTTATAATAGCGCAAAACCAATTCTTCTGTACATTGAAAAGAGACAAATACTCCCTCAAAAACAATTTTATTGACTTTAAACTTCAAACTAAATGAAAATAACGATTTCAAAAATTATCTTTTTGGAAATTTGAATTTAAATTACTGAAATAAATTATGAAACTCAAATGGCGGGATAGCTATGTATTCCATGTTATAAGGAGAAGCCAGTGCGCAGTATAATTTTTCTTCCGGACTTTTTCTCTCCCCTTACGGCCAAAGCAGAAGCTTACAAGAGAGCTTGAAATTTGTATACAAGCTGGCTCGTGGGTTTATAACCGCCTAGATGGTATTTCGTTTGGTTTTTTCAATATAGCTTGCACGCTTGCACCAACGCAAAACGATAGTGATGAATATTCAACAAAGAATGATCAATGATCATTTAGCAGTGAAACAAATTTACTGCAGGGTATATGTATACATACACAAATGTCACTTTTCAGTTCTGCCAAATCAAAAAAGCACTGTGCTGCCAAATCAGCACGGAAAAAACAAATCGAACAGGGCGGATCAAAAATTGAACCAGCAATTTATCTGGTTTAATCGAGTTGAAATCTTTGTTGTTGCATTTACGTGCAAAAATTTTTATCTGGGTTAGGATCACCGTATGTGAAACACGGCTAATATTTCCGCATTAACTTCCACAAAGCATTTCCATTTCTTTAAAGCGTAAAAGTTATTCTGTGATGCTGTAGCAATCGTGTTATCACTTAGCTTGCTTCCAAACATATAATGTACATATGTATGTACTTTATATGTATTTAGTGCTGATTGCTCTTATAAATAGCTCTTAATCTAAGAAGTGGCCACAATATTTTGATTTTGTATTGCTCCACTTGATGGGGAATTATTATATTTTAAGAATAAAAAGTTTAGCTTTTCTGTTTGCTACGTATGTACATATGTACATACAAGCCAATTTGGTAAAACCTAATTCAGCTAACTTATCGCTTATTTTGAGCGGCCAAAATTATGTAGTAAAAATAAACACAATTGTGCTATTTTGAAATTAAGCGCTGATAGCCATACACATGCAAACATACATACTACCCTGCAAAAAAATGTGCGATTAATCCCGAAAGATATTTGTCCCGAATTGATCTCTTTCGAGAACAATTGGTCCACAATTAATCCCCGATTGTTCCCGTACGGGTATAAATGTAGACTAATTGTAGACCAATTGTTCCCGAACGGGTATAAATGTAGACTAATTGTAGCCCAATTGTTCCCTAACGGGTATAAATGTAGATTAATCGCTTTCGTTCCGAACGGGTACAAATCTAGATTCCTTAAATGTAGAAATTTTACAAAAATATGCAATGTATTTAAAAAATTGTAGAACAACCGGTAAAACGAATTGAACACCCTTTCTTTTAATAACAATGATGAATAATAATTATATAATGCATACTCAAAACTTACAATTTTTTTTAATTTATTGAGATTTTTTTTACAAAAGTAAAACATTATATAATCTATATTTAAATATGCATGAACATTTACAATTTTTTAAAGATTGTTATTAAAATTGCCTTGGCTAACAACTTGGAAAAATCTACATTTGTACCCGTTGGGGATGAAAGCGATAAATCTAAATTTGTACCCGTTCGGAATGAAAGCGATTGATCTACATTTGTACCCGTTTGGGATGAAAGCGATTAATCTACATTTGTACCCGTTCGGGATGAAAGCGATTAATCTACATTGGTACCCGTTCGGGTATACAAGTTGAACAATTAGTCTCTTCATAGGACATGCTCGAACAAATGCGATCAATTCGTTCCATACAAAGGGATGTAAAATTGTATTAGTCGCATGCCCCCTTGCGATTGATCCCGGACACGTCCCGGATTAATCGCATTTTTTGCAGGGTATGCATATTCTTAGATCAATTAAGTATATGTATAAACTAAATTTGTATCTGTATTGGACACACCCTTTTTTATGCTAAATAGTCAATTAAACGGTCAAGCACTCGATCGCCAATTCAATTGGTTATATACAAACATATATATACCTATATAGTATTTGTCAATTGAAAGTATGATTTTTTCATATTTATTTATGAAAGTTTAAGTACATATGTATATACGCATATTCGATTACCATTTAGTTGACAAATCGATGAATCTCTCTCATCAGAGTATTGTAACTATGACGCCTTTACAATAATAACACTGCTCTACAGCCAAAAAATACTCTGAACGCGACCATCCTTTCTATATGTAAAATCGGTCGCTGATTCCGAAAATCGGGTTCATTTTTAATTCTATGGGAAGGTTTTTGAAATATCGGCAATTTACCGTTATTTGGCCAATGAGTCCACTTAATCCTGTATATCTCTTTAACACAGTGAGTTATCTTCCTTAGGGTCACACCAAACGAAAGAAAATTAAATTTCCTTTTCACGGCTCCTATAACATTTTTCTCTAGTTCTTATAGTTTCTGAAATATTGACGATTAAATTTGAATTTTTTCGATTTTTTACGATTTTTTGAAGAAAAAATTTACTTTGTCAGGCAATATCTTTAAAACCAATGATTTCACCTTCGGTTTTACTCCTTTGCGTGAAGCTCCATTCCATTTCCAAAAAAATAAGCTATCAACGAAGAAAATCCATGGTAAACTGGAAAAGTTATAGGCGATCAAGTAAATACAACCAAGTCGCGCAATGCCTCTGCACGGGTACATTCTATGCATATTGTACCAATACCTACACATCTGCAGTAGCAGCACATTGGCAGCGCAGTAGATACAAGCGCGTTTACGGGTATAACATGCATAGAATATACCCGTGCAGAGGCACTGCGCGACTTGGCTGTATTTACTTGATCGCCTATAACTTTTCCATTTTACCATGGATTTTCTTCGTTGATAGCTTATCTTTTTCCCAATAGAATGGAGCTTCACGTAAAAGAGTAAAACCGAAGGTGAAGACATTGGTTTTAAAGATATTGTCTGACAAAGTCAATTTTTTCTTCAAAAAATCGTAAAAAATCGAAAAAATTCAAATTTAATCGTCAATATTTCAGAAACTATACGAGTTAGAGAAAAATGTTATAGGAACCGTAAAAAGGAAATTTAATTTTCTTTCGTTTGGTGTCACCCTAAGGAATATAACTCACTGTGTTAAAGAGTTATACTGGATTAAGTGTACCCATTGGCCAAATAACGGTAAATTTCCGATATCTCAAAAACCTTCCCATAGAATTAACAAGTAAGGAAGCCTAAGTTCGAGTGCAATCGAACATTAGATACTCAGCTGTATGCTTTCATTGTTTGTTTGCGTTTGTTCGATATAGGGTGTATTTTATATGAAACGAGTGCTGCATAAACAGGGCGCAGCCACGCCCATTTTCAAAATTTATATCAATCATCCAAATAAGCATACAAATATTATTGTTAGTGCAAAATTTCATCCCTCTATGACTTTTAGTTACAAAGACTTCACGTTACAAATTCCAAAAGGGTGTTCCAGAAATATCTTTGTTAAAAAGTAGGCGTGGTCATAAACCGATTTCAATACATTTTTGCGTGTCTATTAACACATGTTATAAAAGTGTATAAACCAAGTTTCGTCATAATATCTCAATTATTTGTCGAGTTAAAGGCTAAGAAATCTCATATATCCCTTTGTCTAAAAAGAGGCGGTGCCACGCCCATTTTCCAAACTTTTTTATTTTTTGTTTCCGGTCTATTGTAAAACTCATGTCACAAAATTTCAATGAATTATCTTTATATTTCACATAGATATCGCTTAAAATGGTTTTATTAGGTCACTTTATAATACACATATATAAAAGTGGGCGCGGTCGTCAACCGATTTTGGTAATTTTTCGTCCACACATTTGGCTAAGTAAATATATCACGCGTACCAGATTTCATCGATATATCTTTAACGGTTTCTGAGTTATGGCTTATTAAACTTTCAATATTCGCTCCTTAATAAGTGGGCGTGGCACCGCCCATTTTCCAAAATTTTTGTAGTTTTTGTTTTATGTCCATAGTTGGACTCCTGCCACAAAATCTCAGTGATTGATCTTTATATTTGACAGAGATATCGCTTAAAATGTTTTTATTAGGCCCCCTTATATTTCCTATATATAAAAGTGGGCGTGGCCGTCAACCGATTTTGATAATTTTTCGCCAAAACATTTGACTAAGTAATTATATTACGCGTACCGAATTTCATCGATATATCTTCAACGGTTTCTGAGTTATGACTCATAAAACTTTCAATGTCTGCCCCTTAATAAGTGGGCGTGGCACCGCCCATATTCCAAAATTTTTGTGTTTTTTGTTTTATGTCCATAGTTGGACTCATGCGACAAAATTTCAATGATAGATCTTTATATTTGACAGAGATATCGCTTAAAATGGTTTTATTAGGTCACTTTATAATACACATATATAAAAGTGGGCGTGGCCGTAAACCGATTTTGATAATTTTTCGTCAAAACATTTGTCTATGTAAGCAAATTACGCGTACCAAATTTCATCGATATATCTTCAACGGTTTCTGAGTTATGACATATAAAACTTTCAATGTTTGACCCTTAATAAGTGGGCGTGGCACCGCCCATTTTCCAAAACTTCATCAAATTTCTTCATAAGGGCCCGAGCTCAATACGTGGGTAAAATTTTAAAACTCTAGCTATATTAGTGGCTGAGATACCAAATTTCCGATTTTTTCTATATAGGAAAAGTGGGCGTGGTCATGGTCCGATTTCGCCCATTTTCAATACCAACCGTCCCAGTCTCGATACCAACTTGCGTTCCAAATTTCATCAAAATATCTCAATTTTTGCGCGAGTTAGAGTGTTTACAGACGGACGGACGGACGGACGGACGGACAGACGGACGGACGGACGGACGGACGGACGGACGGACGGACGGACGGACATGGCTCAATCGATTTCTCTTTTCACCCTGATCATTTTGATATATATAAGTCTATATCTATCTCGATTATTTCATTCTGTTACAATCCACCGTTATGTGATTAAAACTATAATACTCTGTGTACTAGTACAGCTGAGTATAAAAATGAACCCGATTTTCGGAATCAGCGACCGATTTTACATATACATAGGGCAGTCACGTCCAAAGTACAGACAACAAATTTCATTTTGTGATCCAGTGTAATTAACATGGCGAAATGGACATTGGACGTCTGTAATCATTTAAAAATCAGTAAAAATCAACTCAAATGTATGTAAACTAGGGTGTTTCTACTTTTAGGCACAATTTTTAGAATTTGATTTTACAGAAATTGTGTGGAGAAAATATCATTTATTACAACTACTATGTATCTGCTCAAGAACTCAAAAATAGTTTGTTAGATGCATCATGACTTCTTCTTCTTATTCTTCGTTTTCGTCTAGATAGAGATACTTTCTGGCCCAGAGAAGCTTCATCCATTATCATTAAATCTCCGTCGCATCATGACCTATATATATACATATGTATATTTAAAAGCTATATATACAAACCAAGTTGTTTGAATAAGAAAAAACTGAGTTAAAGCAAATAAAAAATCATGTTTTCGGATGAACCAACTGCTGTGACTGCATTTAGAATATTTTTTAAGCGCCATAAATATTTTTCTTCTATAACAAATCGAATATTGAGGACGAGTCCAGAAAAAAATAATATCGCGCAAAAATGAAACACCTAAATTTACAAATGCCGAAATATATACATACATATATATGTGGGTATAGATATATATGAATGCTTGTATAAATCTACTCTTAATAGTGTATGGAGTTCATAGTTTTCCACACGCAATCACAAATCTTTCTACCAAGACATCGGTGTGCTCACTGCTTCAGGTTGATGTGTTATCACAATTTGAAAGCTCCGTTTTAGCAAATGTAGCCAATTCAGGCCAAAGCGAATGGTCAACAATTGTGCAGGAGATGTGAGCGTTCAACATTTGCTCAGTGTAGTGCGAATTCTTCGCAGTAAACATTGGTTTTTGCTGTCTTTTTACCTCATTCCAACGAATCCTCCAAACGCGATTTGGTTCAATTTATAATTTATCTCTCTCTCTGATTAATTTTATATTTTTCATAATCAATTGACCAGTGAAGGTGTTAAATTCAATAGCAAATCGGAATGTAATAAATATTTTCTTCCTTTTTCAATTCAACTGTTCTACATTTTCCTTTTACTAACATCCACCATCAACTTATTTGAAAACTAAGTTAACGGAAAACATTTTTATTTACACCTACTGCTTTTCACAAGCCATTTGCGATGGTACACTCTTTCCGGCTATACGAGTACTGTTTTGAAATGTTATTGGCAGTTAAAATGCGCTGCTGCCAACAGGTCGGAACAGATACATATTATGTAATACCATGTCTCCACATAACGTGTTTCGCTCTTTTTTTCTCCATTTTCTCTCTCAATCTTGTTTCGACACGGAAACCAGTGCCGAATCTCGCCAATTTCCATACAAAATTTCTGAGAGCGAGTGAAGATTGAAACACTGTTTCATTCTGAATCATCTTGCCAACCTCGATGATATCGATGTCTTCTCTAATTTTGTATCGAAAATCTATCGAAATCTCACACATACCAAGACAAAAACGCAAAAATAAGCAAACATACAAACATTTAAGAAGAGCAAGAAAGAGAAATGTTAAACTGAATCACGATCAGCCACGTGGAGACAGGTTATTTAGCGAGATGTTTTGCCACATGTTTCTTTGGTGAAACAAGTTATGTGGAGATGGGCTTTAAGTTAAGGTGGTGGCGATGGTTGAGGTTTGGTGTGCAATTGTACTTAAGCAAACGGATTATTGTTTGTGCTAAGCAAGTACTCACCGAGAGACTTGGAGTATTGAGCTGCCAGTAGAGGAGGCGGAAGCGGGAAGCAGTTGGTGCAGCTACAATCATATGTATTGGAACAACCGTAGCTCCTCTAAAGGAAGGAACTAAGTGCGCGGAATGTATACACGAGTTACATGTGTTCACAATGCAACGCTGCTTAAAAGCGGAAACATGGGAATTCACACGCCAAAGCGGACGATACCGATACTCGTGGCAGCCGGCCAAAGAAGCTTTGAGTAGGCGAGTTTAGCGAACAAAGGGAAGACAGGAAGAATAAACTGTAGCACATTTGAACTTTAGTGTGTGTGCAGTGTCTGCTGCACTGCCTAGATATTTGTGCCCGTTGTTGTAACACTGAGGTTAGTTATCGATTTGAGAATGACTCGAGAACTAGCCTCATTCTCAAACCTCTAACGTTAGAGGACGACTCGAAAATCTATCGAGAATCATAGCGTTCTCAAACGAAAGGGTACCTAATTCTCAAATCGAGAAAATTATAATTCTCGAATCGAATTCTAATGTAGTTCTCTAACAAGATTCTAATCAGAATTTGCAAATACTTCCAATTGAAATGAAA
Source organism: Urophora cardui (assembly GCA_960531455.1). Lineage (NCBI taxonomy): Eukaryota > Metazoa > Arthropoda > Insecta > Diptera > Tephritidae > Urophora > Urophora cardui. The sequence continues at coordinate 126,233,335 of OY482670.1, read as the reverse complement.
AACAAAGCTTTGTCTCCTTTTACATGATTTTTTCATTGTTTAGATTTTATTAACGCAATATGTGCCTAAATTGCATATGATTATATATATTGACATGTGTATGTTTACCACTGAAATTTAAACAAAATTCAGTCTTATTATTTAAATTAGAGGTACTTCTTGTACTTTTTAATGGAAAACATTGTACTACGGTAATATTAACTTTACCATTTTTTAGAATCTAATTTCAATATATGAATGTATATTCAATATATCACAGAAATATATTGAGAATTGATAAAAGCCTTGAGATTTGGCTCCTTCTCTAATCACTCGCTAATCGAATTCTAGTGTAGTTTTCAACCCTAGTTATCGATTTGAGAATATATAGAGAATTACACTAGTTATCTAAGGTAATCTCGACAAAATTTCTAACGTTAGAGACTGTGTTTGCTGGGATTATAAGCCACACTTTGATTTGTATGCAATTTCGAAGTGAAAAAAAATTCTGTGACAGTTTTTTGTTCCTTCAATTGCCGTCAGCTTTGTATATTTCTGCAATTCTCAGACGGTTGCTGAAGCACTTTATATAAATAGTATCCTAGCTATCGAGCAACTTGCATGAAACGTGTCAAATGATGTACTTAATTTGTGATTTGAAACTGTAGAATTTGTAGCAATTTACACCTAGTTCAAAACTATCGAAGTTGTATCAACAAGCGAACCAGTGAAAACTATATAATGTAGTACTAGTTCGGAACTATCGAAAACATAAAGCAGACGGTGCCAATTGACAACGCCAAGGACATCACCTTGTTAAATTCGCCAGTTGATAACATGCAAAAGAGATTTAGCTCGCACTAGTATCTAGTTGCTAGAAATTCACTAGAAGCGACCTAGTTCGGAGTTAGAGATTTTCCTACAGAGATATTGTTCAAAAATAAGTATGTATGTATATGCGCATAGTTAAGGATAACAATGCCTGCTGTTCGATGTTTATTGTTTGTTTATACGTTTTTATTACTCCTATTATATTTGCATTGATATTATTTTATAAGCTGAAATGTGAGACGAAGCAAGCAGTAAAATCGCCTGTTTGCCTTCCTTCACAAACAACTACAAATACTACATGTACATATGTATGTGATTTCATTAGAGTTAGGGACTTGCGAAAAAACAACCACTGGTATAAAATCAAGTGAAAATTATACGACCGTTCGTTAGAGTAAAGGAATTAATAAAAAGGTGTGTTTATGTGATGAAATGGCTTCAAATTTTTGTCGATAGATGTCTGGGGTCCCTCTTATCCATGTACGCTCTTTGAAACTATCTTCGAATCTAGCCAAGACTCAACCCAACACCGTTCGTTAAAGTACGGAATTGGAACTAATTTTCTAAGGAACGGTATTGCGTTGAGTCTTGGTTAGATTCGACGATAGTTTCGAAATAGGGGGACATCTATTGACAAAAATTTGAAACCCTTTCACTTATTCAACATAAAAAAAATTGGAATATAAGTAAAGATCAGTTTAATGAGTAGCTGGCATACCCTCCAAAAGTCTCTAACATTTTGTATGGAAACTGTCAACAGGACCACGGAGAGGGGGAGGCAGCCAGGGCAATCGCCCTGAGGCCCGGAAAGGAAAAGCAGCATTGAGAGTACTCGAAGGAAAAAGTAAAGCTCTTAAAATGTATTTAAAAAAGTTAATGTAAGCAAATCAAACAATGAGATCTAACATTTCTTTATGTACATATGTAAGTGCTCTAGTAAATCTTATTTTATCTTATAAATGTGAAATGGAAATTGTGTTTAAACCAGAGATGCTTAACGAACGAACGGATTCTATTTCGTTTTGTTAATTCACAATCCTAAATTATCAAAATGGTTTTGTTTTGTTAATTAGCAACGCTAAATTATCAAAACCATTTCGTTTCTATAATTCACAAAACTAAATTATCAAAATGCAACCGGTAACGTTGAAACGAAGTAAATCAACAAAAAGATTGCCTGCACGAGGCGCATATATACACAGCTGTCACTCAGATCGTAGCAGTTCGTGTGCATATGCATATATGTATGTATGCATGCGAGTACTCGGACGATTGTTCGCGACGGCATTGCGAGCGCACTAAGCATTTCAACGTTATAAATTTGGTTATGATAACGCTAATGAACGAAATGAAATTATTTTGATAATTTCTTTTCGCTAATCAACGAAATGGTATTATTTCGATAATTTCATTATCGTTATTTTGCGACTATAAATTATTTTAATAGTTGTGTAAACGGTAAAAGCCTGAATAGTTTCAACGGAAACGAATACTTTTTTTCGGTAAACGATAATATTAACGTTACGATGCATCCTTGGCTTAAACTCAATTGGCGAGAAAACCGCTGAACGGATCCTCACGAAACTTTGCACACCTAGGTATTTTCACCCGGTAATTGCTATAGGCATATTTTTAATCTGATTAAAAGTCAGGGATGGGCACCTCCCATACAAAATTTTCCTTTTTTTCGTAATATCTCTTGAAATATTTGTACTAGAATAATGAAAATTTTTGTGAAGGAATAATACAAAAATATATACTCAACGGATAAACAATTTAGGTCTTGGTAAAGCAGGGATGGGCACTCTCCTCCCATATAAACTGAAATTTTCACATCGAAAAACGCTAGGTCTTGGTAAAGCAGGGATGGGCACCTCCCATACAAACTGAAACTTTCACAGCGAATATCTCTGGAAATATTTGTAGTAGGGTACTGAAAACTGGTGTGAGGGCATGTGAGATAACTATGTATTAAACGGGTAAAAACGCTAGGTCTTGGTAAAGCAGGGATGGGCACCTCCCATACAAACTGAAATTTTCACATCGAATATCTCTGGAAATATTTGTAGTAGGGTACTGAAAAATGGTGTGAGGGCATGTGAGATAACTATATATTAAACGGGAAAAACACTAGGTCTTGGTAAAGCAGGGATGGGCACCTCGCATACAAACTGAAATTTTCACGGCGAATATTTCTGGAAATGTTTGTAGTAGGGTACTGAAAACTGGTGTGAGGGCATGTGAGATAACTATATATTAAACGGGTAAAAACGCTAGGTCTTGGTAAAGCAGGGATGGGCACCTCCCATACAGCGAAAATCTCTTGAAATATTTATAGTAGGGTACTGAAAATTGGTGTTGGGCATATGCGATAATTACGTACTCAACTGACAAAAAAAAAATAAGAAAACTATCTTTGACGTCAAGAATAATATTTTTCTATGTAACTTTTTTGGACTAACTCAATACGCTAATATTTTTAAAAGCACGTGGTGTGAAACCCGCGGGTAACCTCTAGTATGAAATAAAACTGACAATGTGATTTTAAAAATTTTTGTATGTTATTTTCTTACTAGATTGAGTTTATTTCTTAGGGGGGCCCGTAAACGCGAACTGTCCCAGGGGCCCGGCTCGGCTCTCTGCGGGCCTGACTCTCAGCCAAGAGAGCAGAATCCAGTATAAGCGTGCAGCGAAGTGCCCAAAAAAAACACTCCTAATGAAAAATGTGGTACCCTGACATAATCCCAAGGGGCATAATCCCAAATTTTTTATTTGGGATTATGTCACTCCCCCTAGGGTGACATAATCCCAACTTTTTTACTTGGGCTTATGTCACTCTAGGCGTAGTGACATAATCCCAATTGGGGTAATGTCATTTTCAAGCTCAAAAAAACATTCCAGATTTTTTCTAAGATTTTATTACATTAAGCCTAGTACTGAGTTCACAGCCGTGAAATTTCGCCAGCAACATGCATTTATTTTGCCGTGAAATGTTTCAAGAAATTTTTTTTTGTCAAATGAGAATAAATGCCAAAACCAAAACTGAGCAAATGTAAAAAAAAAAATTTGGAGCATCGCCTCAGAACCAACTTTCAAATTTTGGCCAAAATTGAAATTTCAATTTCAACAAATGTCACTTTTCACTCGAAAATAAATAGCATTGTATATTTAAATTGTCGTGAAAAAATGTTGCTGGCATGATGTTGCTAGCACGTTGCGCAACGTTTTCACGGGAGGAACTCAGTACAACTTTGGCGTGAAATATCTGTAAAATTTCACATATATTTCACAACCAGTTTTTTTGTATGGATTTTGACAGCAGTTTCACGTGAAACTCGAACTCAGTACTATGCTTTAAGCAAAAAAATTAAAGCTGACAATAAAGTTAATGTTGTTATACAATAATACATTGAGTATATGTATAAGATGAAATATGTATGTACTTAAATACACATGTTCTCAAAAAATTACTTTAAAACTAAAAAATTACATTAAAATTAAATATATTTACATATATACAGACTTTTTTCAATAAAACGATAGGTATATAAATATTTGTGTACATTGTATATATGTCTATAAAAAGATGAAAATTTGGAAGAAAAAATCGCGCGATTTTTGATTCGAAATTTTTTAGATCGATAGGTATATACATATGTATATACATATGTCTATAAAAAGATGAAAATATATATAAATATGTACATATGTCTATAAAAAATAAAAATTTGGCGGCAAAAATAGCGATTTTGCTTCGCACTAGTACCTACTCGAGTGATTTGGTATTCTGGCTCCCTTTTATTTGGGATTATGTCACTCCCACATAGGTGACATAATCCCAAGTAAAAAAATTGGGATTATGTCATACCATGGTGAGTGACATAATCCCAAATTTTAAAACTGGGGTTATGCCACTTGGGATTAAATCACGGCACCGAAAAATGTATATCTTTATTTTAATCGAATATGCACATGCATATGTTCATGTACATATGTATTTATTATTCATATTTGCATAATACGTTTGCATTTTGTGCGTATTCGTATTTGCTTTTTGTTTACTACAGCTTTACGTCGTTTGTCGTATTTATCCTGAAAGTTGATATTGTTTGATTTGTAATCTATTTGGAATAGGAAATGCTAATCGCACATTCGAGTATGTTAATATTTTATACAAGTGCACATTTTGAAATTTTTTTCACTGTTTCTAATCTTCCACTTCGAATTTTGAATATTTGCTACTAACATCGTCGCAAGTTGAGCTTGCAAAAACAAACTTTTTTTGATGCATTAACGAAAGAAATAACAGATGAATAGGAGATTAAGAGCCTCTGAAGCTGTGATTGATATTGTTGGAATTTGATACATAAGAACATAAGAAGGACATTCATACATATTTCAGTACCTACATACGTATATTGGCTAACTATACTGTACCCGGATTCCACAAATCGCTATCGCTAATCTCCATTGCTAAATTTCCCTAAATTCATATCAAATGGGTTTAATCATCTCAAGCTACAGCGTGCTGGCAGAATTTATCATCTAGTTTTGTATGTCAGACAATTTACCAGACATTGCATACTATTAGGCGCCTCTGGTATAAATTTATAGATTTTTAGCGATCTCTTGTCGCGATAGCTATGTTTATAATCTGGGTGCTGGATTGTATTCTACGCTAAAAGACTATTAGGACGAAGTTAAATTATTAGGGGATTCACAAAGTGTCATAAAGTCATATGTCATATTAAAATATTGTACGGAAATATGTAGTTATAAAAATTTTTCCGAAGCCCTGTGAAGAAGTAATCAGCAGCAGATCATCAAATACCACGATCCAAAAAACATATCGTGCATAGTTGTATTTATTTAGTACATACACAGCATAGAATGCAAGAACAAAATATTATGACTTATGACGATATAACGTAATATGACAGGTTGTGAATCCCCTATATGTATATTTGACAATAGTAAAGTATAGTTGTATACATTTTTATAGATACCACTTCGGACTGCTGCAAAAGTGTGGAATAATTTGCAGCTTGAAATCAATAATTCTGCAAAGTTATGATTCAATTACATTTTTCTTTTTTGGGAATGAGACATTTAAAATTTTAACTCAGTATTCACAGAAATGAAATCAGATGCTCTGCTCTGCTCTGCCATTTGGTGAACAAGTAATTAGATAAAAAATGTCAGAAATTTGAAGGCGAGCACTCTACCCACTACAACATAGCAGCGGCACTACTTATATTAGCCCAAACATTCATAATAAAGTTTCAGAATTTATACTAAGCTCTTGTTCAGACATACAATTTTGCCATCTCATATCTAAAAGGCTACTGCATGTCACTCATACGCCATGGTGTGCACTTTAACTCTTAGCCTTCTGCGTTGCTTTCCTTTTTTCTACAACTAACTAAACAAATATTTACGCCCATATATACATACATGCAGGGTTTGAAATTGCTTAGCTACTTTTGCTGCATTTGCTTTTGCTTTGCTTTTGCTAACGAAAAGTAAATTAGCAAACTCGGCCAGCCGAGTAAAAAACGAGAACACGATTCATTCGCTTCAGTTTTCAGCTGAGCCGTGTTTGCTTGCATAGTTAAGCAAAGCAACGCGATTTAGGGGATTTCATTTTACTTCCAGCAATTAGTTGTATCTTTGCTTTTTTTCTGTTTTTGCTTATTTTGCTGAAACGATTTGGTTACGTATATTTTGATTTTTTATACATATGACCGCTGTGGTGCAGTGGGTAGAGTGCTCGCCTGCTATGTCAGAGGTCACGGGTTCAAACCACGTTCCGAGAAAAACACCAAAAAATTTTTCTAATTAGTAAAAATCCAATTATTGGGTTTTTTAAGAGCAGCGGTCACCTCTCGGCAGTGGGCGGCATACCCTCCGAGTGTATTTCTGCCATGAAAAAGCTTCTCACAAAAAATGCATTCGCCGTTCGGAGTCGGCATAAAACTGTAGGTCCACCCAATTAGTAGGAAAAACAAAAAGGAGCACACCTCGAATTGGGAGAGAAGCTCGGCCATAAAACTCGTCAGAGTTATAATAGCGCCATTGTATTATTATATTATGTATGTATGTACACATAATATGTATATATGTCCATTTGTAAACATCTTTTCATGTTGAATTCTGCTTTAAAACTAGTTTCAGCAAAATAAGCAACTGTAAGCAAAAATTGAGCACTCAACTAATTGCTGGAAGTAAAAGCAACCCTCTCAAATAGCGTTGCTTTGCTTAACTACACAAGCAAACACGACTCAGCCAAAAATGCCACTGAAAAAATTTTTTTCCTACCAAAAACCTACCAAAATGGCTTCGACCCTACCAAGGCAGATCTATACCGGTAATATAAGCTCAGCAACTGATTCATTTTCATTTTGGCTAAATTGTCAAATCGTATTGCTTTTATTTTGTTTACTTCCGTCTTGTTTACATTTTCATACGTGCTTTTTGACGTTTTAGACGAGAGATTTTCAACGTGGCCGCCGTGCTGTTACCTTTATAGATCTGCCTTGGACCCTACCAATTTTTTTTAATGTGAGATTTAACCATATTCAATAAATTCATTTATGGTAACTGCCAGTTTACTGGACACCCTGCAGTAACCGGACACTTTTGTTTTTTTTTACCGCTTAAAATAAAAAAAATGTAAATTTTTTTTTTGATTTTGAAAGCTTTAGTATTAAATTTAATATTATTTGTACAAATTTCAATTAATTTTGGAATGAGTGATAAATATGTGAATGAAAGGAGGAGGAAGCAGTAGTTTCCAGATAAACAAAAACTTGAGTTGGCAAGGTTGGATTGGATATTAGGGGCTGCAACTGCTCGTCCAGTGCGGAGGAAATCAGGATTTACAATTTGTGGAATAACATTTGAGGAATAATGAGGGCAAGCAACTGATTCCGAAGGAAACGTAAGAAGATTTATCGAGGGAAATAGCGGCCATTGTTTCCAACTTGGTACAGCAAACACATTAGCTCTGTTCAATAACAAAAAATTGTTACGAGTTTTTCATAAAAAGTGTAATTTTTATATGGAGAACTGTCATTTTTACGAAAAATTCGTAACAATTTTTTGTTATTGAACAGAGCTATTTACTACCTAGGCAGGCCTGATAGCCTGTTGTGATACCACATGGAGCTCTTTATTACACACCATGTAGACGCACAACCTTGTTTGCTTCATATAGCGTAAAATGTCAGATGCCTTCCTGTTTTCAATCTCCTCCAGTTGTGTCTGTGGGGGCAAGTGTACTTTAGGCTCGAAGAAAACGTTTCTATTTAGCAGATTTTTGTAACAAAACTCTACTGAGAAGACACGTTTTCTCAACAGTGTTGTGGCAAAGTGACCAAATGAACAAAATCAGTGATGTTAGTTGAACGAAGGCAAAAACCTACCAAAATTCAAATTGTCCTACCAACCTACCAAAAGGAAAAGAACCTACCAGTTTTGGTAGGAAAAGCCCAAAAGTGGCATCCCTGGACTCAGCTGAAAACTGAAGCGAATGATTCGGGTTTTCGTTTTTGGCTCGGCTGAATTCAGCAATAAGCAAAAAACATCGGCTATTGCTATTTTGCAGCAAGCAATTTCAAACCCTGCATACATGTATGTAGATATGTATGTACGAGCATTAGAAAATGCAATATCACACAATCAACGAGCGGAACATGAAAATCAAAAGTTGCATTTCCGACGCTTCAACTTCAATTTCCGAGTAAAGGAAACGGCATATACATATATAAAAATTCTATGACTTTTTCTTCATTTTAATGTAAAGTTGAGAGCTTGTTAGCAACTAGATTTGAGACGAATATATGTATGTAGGTACGAGTATGTGTGAACAAAGCAAAAATTGACATTGCTCACTTACGTAAGTCAAGGAGTTAGTTAGTTTATGTGCGTTTGGGTTTGTGTGTTTGTGTCTCGTCAGCCGGTTAACCAGTTGGCAAAGGAATGAGCAAAAATTATGCGCATAAAATGCACATAAATATTTGTTTTAAGTGCATTGCATGCTGCCTGCCATCATTCTAGGGTACCTACACTGTTGTACATACAAACAAGTAATGGAAACGGCAACGTCAAGTGACCGCATGCCGGCCGCACAAGTGACGACGATGTCTTCTTTTGCAATGTGTCACCATGACTTTCGCTTAGGTGTTGATCCTACTGCTGCTGGCTGCTGTTGGTTGCTGTTCGAGCTGCAAGAATTCACAGCAAGCCTTTCTGATGCTTAAAATAGCAGAGAGGGTAAGAAAAGGTGTAAAAAAGTCTATGCTCGGTTGGAGCTGCATGTTAAATAACAAGCTGTGCATTTCTATGATGAAAATGGCAATATGAGCACTAAAGAGAAATTATTGTGCTTTGTGAGATTCGGAGCGAAGCTAGTAAATTGGACCTACATCAGATCCCGGCATTTTGCCTCATGTGAGTAAATGAGAAACATCACACACAGATTTAATCCAATGTAGCGCAAATCGCTAAGCGCTCTGCCACACGATCTCTCTCATAATTTTGCCAGGGTCTGTTCTATATTTACTTCCCAAAGAAATTCAGAAGAGATACAATTTGTATCGCAGTTTTGGTGCTAAAATTTTGTAATACAAGTTTATTACAAAAATTATTGTTCTAAGAATTTAGATATCATCGCATTTCAGATAAATGTTTATACTACATTTAATTTTAAGTAAAAGAAATTATCTTTGTACTAAAAATTTAGTACATATTAAAATTGTGATACTAATAATTTAGATATCATCGCAATTCAGATAAATGCTTAAACAACATTTAATTCTTAGTAAAAAAATATCTAAGTACTAAAAGTTTAATACTAAAATTATTGTACTAATAATAGTTAGATAGGTAAATGTCTAGACTAAAATAAATTTTTAGTATAAAAAAATTATCTAAGTACTAAAAGAATTACATATGTACTAAAAACTTGATACTAAAAATGTTGTACTAAAAGTTTAGTACTAGGTTTTAAGACTGCATTTAATTGTTAGCAAAAAAATTATCTAAGTACTATAAAGCTTAGTACTAAATTTGTTGTAATAATAATTTAGATATCATCACATTTCAGATATATGTTATATAACATTTAATTTTTAGTAAACAAAATTATCTATGTACTAAAAATTTAGTACTAAAGTTATTCTACTAACAATTTAGATATTATCGCAATTCAGATAAATGCTTAGGCAACACTTAATTTTTAGTAAAAAAATATCTAAGTACTAAAAGTTTTTTTGTTTACCCATGTATTTATGTTTATTAGAAATCCTAACACAACAATTATAACAAAAATTCTTTTAAAGTGCTAGTCATATAAAAAAACTAAACTAAATATAAAACATAAAACAAAATAGAAAAGTTTGGTACTAAAATTTTTGTACTAATAATAGTTAGATGGGTAAATATCTAAACTTAAGCAAATTTTTAGTAAAAAAAAATATCTAAGTACTAAAATGGTGTACATACTAGCAATTTGATAATAAAAATGTACTAAAAGTTTAGTACTAAAATTTGTTGTACTAATAATTTAGATATCATTACTTTCAGATAGATGTTAAGACTGAATTTAATTTTTAGTAAAAAATTATCTAAGTACTAAAAATATTTCACTAAGTATTTAGTACAAAAAATATTGTGCTTCAAATTTAGATATCATGATTTACATATACATACATTTTTATACTACATTTAATCTTTAGTACAAAAAATTAAGTGCTAAGCATGGAGTACTAAAAGCCCATAATTTTTTCGATTACCTATCTTGTTACTGCCGCAGACGGGTATACAAATGAAAAATAATAAAGGCATCGGTCGTGCGGTGTTTGGTTGGCAGGAGGTAACTATTAAAATCCCATTGCAACATTTAAACAAACAGAAAAAAACATTTTATATTGCATTCATATATGTACATACATATTTATGACTATATATGTATGTATGTATGTACCTGCGAAGCCATACATACCCTACATATAAATTACATCCTTTTATACTTTTACCTACACTTACATACACACATAACTTTTTTTTATCATATTTACTATGTACTTGCTTTCGGATTACTTACCTATTCCGCCATATCTGCTTGCTAACACCCCACATTTTATGTCTCAATTTTTGTTCCTGCTCAGTTGGTTGGTTAATGCAAAATGATGGCATTGCCAGCTGGTAAAGAAAAAAAATGCAAAAGTGCACAAATGAAAAAAAAAAATTTGCTACGGTAGGGGGTAAAACGTATGGCTGATGCTGCTGATATTTGGTTTCATATGAAATAAAATAATGGAGATTATATATTATAGAAATTAGTATGGGCTTGAAGGGTATCTTTTTTGGAGGAAGAAAAGACCAATCGAATGTTGCTTGTCTTTAAGAATTAATATTTATTTTTTCTTTTCTGCAGACTTGAACGCGTAAAAGTAATAACAAATGGTGGAGAAATGTGTCATGTAAAAGGTTTCAATGCTTACAATTGTCTTATGTGCTTTGCTCAAGTTCTGGTACTGAAAAGTTGGGTTTCCAAAAGAAAATAAAATAATTTCGAGTTACGGGATCGAAAATGGTTTTCAAAGCTGCAAAGAAGCGTGCAAAAAAAAATTAATAGCTGTTTGTGGAGAGATACTTTAACAATATCATTTAAAGAGCATTTCTATAACCAGTTAACCTTTTATATCATATTTACTAAACATATGCAGGTTCTAGGCTTCAGTTGTATTCAAGACAATTTCACTGCAGATGATCTAGCGAAGGAAACGCAACAACTTGTAAGAAATCAGCCCTGCTAGCTGGGTGCGCCCACCCCCTTTTGCGCTCATTTAGGCACTGGTTGCGATGCCACTTCATAAAACAGGCTAACGCCAGAAAGGCACGGAAGTAAAGTTCAGCAATTTGTAGAAAATTATTACCTTGACTGGATGAAAAGTAAATTTGTAATCAGTAATAGATTTAAACCGCTTTAATATTAGTCCTCTAGTGGACCTTCTAGCACGCACGTATTGGTCTCAATACAAAACGAGTTTTAACGTGGTAGAGAAGGTCGAACACTAGCTGTGTCACTGTTCTGCGCTTGTACTGTGAAGACGACCAGTTCAACCCAAGCTAATCTATCCAATTTTAAAGTAAAACAGAGCAATTCATACGAGTAAGTGTGCTAAATTATCTATACCTACATAAAGTTATGCTCCTGCTTTTAGAATATTCAACAGCTTCACAAAGAAACTTTTGTTTGCATCAAACATATTTAGGTGCAGCGATTTTATTGTCAATTTGGGAGTTACATAACTAAAATTTGTTGCAATAACTTCCTCTTTATGTACACACCTTACAGCTACAAGTAACGAACATGAAATAATTTCAAAGAGTTGTCGCTTGTTTTTTGAATTTTTCATCACAAACACTGAGCTTTTCATACAAAAAAAGTTATGTTGCAACGTGAGCGATGTGTTGTATAGTATCATGAGCAAAAATTTCTTTTTCAAATTACACACTAACTTCTCTTCCATACATGTACATATTGCCCATATATAATTTTATATGCATGTACATTAGGGTGTGTTTAATTTGTATGAAAAATTTAAAAGTTCGTAAAAAGACTGTATCGCCCCCTCAATCTGTAGTAACATGGTAAAGGATATCACACATAAATTTTGGTCTCGATTGGTAGCGGTTAAGGCATGGCGCATTGAGCTCAAAATTCAGAAAACTCTATGAAGGGTCAAAAAATTAAAATATTTTTTTTTAATTATATAATACCCAAAATTAATACTTCTATACCCAATGATAACAAATATAAATTTTGGTCCCGATTGATGACAGTTTACTGGTGTTTCAAGGAGGTCAAAGTTCAGATTACCATATGAGACATTAAAATTTAAGTCTTCTATGGCAATCTGAATATTGACCCCCTTAAAACACCACTAAACCGTCATCAATCGGAACCAAAATTTATATTTGTTATCCTTGGGTATAGAAGTATTAATTTTGGGTATAATATAATTAAAACAAATATTTTGATTTTTTCACCCTTCATAGAGTTTTCTGAATTTTGAGCTCAATGCGCCACGCCTTAATCGCCACCAATCGGTACCAAAATTTATGTGTGATATCTTTGACCATGTTACTACAGATTGAGGGGGCGATACAGTAAAATATCGTTCATTTGAATTTTAAACGCACTCTAATGTACATATATATACATACATCAGATGTAAATCATTCATAGGCAGCACATTTCCATCATTTCATGGCATACAGAGACAATTTCTTGTTGGATGTTCTTGTTTTGCTCATATGATAGTTGTCGCCTTGACCCTCAAGAGGGCCATAAAATGCTATGTTGACTTTACTTTGCATTTGTCATTTTTTTAAATCGTCAAGAGATTCAATGCGCTGTTGCAAAAATAATGTGAAGAAGAACGTGAAGAAGAACGTGATGCGTATTGGCATAATTTTACTGATGTGATTAAAAATGCAGCAATTTCTTTTGAAATTAAATAATTGATTGATTTAAAATTTAAACAAAATTTCAACTACCAAAATCTAATGTCGCTTAAATTGCTTTTGACCACAAAAATGTTATTCCGTTTCACTCATTTAGTCGGTGCTTTATGTGTGCGCCACAGCGTATACGTCACTTATGTGAGCCAAACATTTATAGCAGTCAAAGGCTCTTTAGTAAATATGTATAACGTAGGTATGTGCATACATATGTGTATGTATGTATGTATGTTTGTGTTTACAAGCATGTCAATGTGTAACGAAATTATCAAACTTTTATAATCAGTTTAGAGCTTAGTTAATTCTGTTGAGTTTTAATGCGATAAATAAATAGTAAAATCAGTTACGAAATTGCTTAATTTTTGGTTGACATTTTTGGGGAAATAAATATTTGATTAGGAGCGTCATATACTTTTACATGCCATTGTCTGTGACTGAAACCACAAGGTTGCACAGAAATTTTATTTGATGCACAGAAATTATATTTGATGCACAAAAATCTGTTTTAAATAGTTAGTTTTTATATGAGCAATAGTTCGAGGATACAAATAAATGCAAGTAAATTTTTACTTCACTGTATTTCAAGCATGCTAATTCAATGATAATTTGTTATTTTACATTAAAAATTTTTTTAGATTAGTTTATATCTAATATCCTTTATTCAAGAATGGTATGCAGCCTTGGGCATGAATAGGCAGTCGAATTGTTACTTATTTGTATTTTTATGCCATAGCTTTCTTATGGATATTCTTTGCATTCTGTATTATCCTGTATTCAAAAAAAGTTACGTACGTGACATAAGTGGGTAAATTTTACCCAATAGGCAAAGGATGAAAGTTTGGTGATAATTCCAGTTTTTAAGTATTCTTTTATTTAATAAATGTCAAACTCATTTATGTATGTACAGAAAAAAGTGGCCTAAGATCAATTTAAGCCAATAGTACTTGCCATCAATGTCTCAGAATAAGCTTTTTAAATGAATTTTTCGCAACTAAGGCATTTGTTCGAGACTCCCATACCTTATAAATATAATTATAAATTACTTTGAGAGAGAGTACTAGTCTACAACTCCGATGAGGGCGTCGAGTACTTTGCGATAACGAGTCGAGTTTCACAAGGATCTGTCCTAGTCCCTCTCTTGTGGAATGTTATATACAATGAGGTCCGAGAGCTGAAATAACCTAAACCAGTAGAGCCTCCAGCCTATGCGGATGACCTCATAATAAGAGAAATCGCAAATCAAATGGAAAAGCTCAGGCGACAAAGGCCCTGCAGCTCGCGCAGCAAACACAGGTAATGCAAATGAGCGCAAGAAAAGTGTGAAAATATGTGCATCACGATTGGGTGGTGCGAGTAAACTTCGCAGCCTTCAATAAAATATCTTGGTGTGGGATTAGATCAGAGGTTGTGCTTCAAGGCTCACTTGGTACAAGCTATCGAAGGGGCGTAAAAATCATGTGGTGATCGTTAAAGGATGATTACCAATAAAGATTGTGTCAGGGAAACAATCTCTGCCATTCATGGCCGTTCTAAGACTGAAAAGCGCATTTCGAAATTTCCTTGGTGATGCTAGTGGATTTATATATCGATTACCAATATCAACGGTTGGGCAGTTAGAGAACAGTGTGAGCTCAACATCCACTTTATTCAGTTCCTTACCGGACACGGTGTTTTAGGGCCTAGCTTTATAGATTGAAGCACAAATATAGTCCTTCTTGTTTTATGTGTTGGTACAATATAGAGGATGTTGAACACGTCTTTTCCCCCGCTTATCAGCTGTGCTGTGTCGTAAGGGCCGACTACCCTGCAAGAACTGTGCTGGTCATTTGACCGGTCATATGACCGGCAGGCATGACAAAAAGTTTTGGGATATTTCCTATCACATTCTTAAGGGCATCGGTAACTTTTGTGACCGTTTCATTCATCACGTTCCCGTATGTGTATTTTCAAATTCCATTCTATCCTTATCTATCTCATTGGTTTTGAACTTGGCTAGAAACACATATGAGTGCAAATCTGTTGGTAATATTATATTTTTATAATACTGTTAGTACTTTCGGTCACACAATTCTAGCAGGGTAATGTATACTAACTTACAAGGTTGATAATGGCCAAAAAATTGTTAGCATGACAGCCGGTATAGCCCCAGAAGGAACCAGTTGCTGAGCGTTCCGAATACATTCGGAAAAGAACTGTCACTTGCCCTACATTTCCTCTACTCCTTCGTGCAATGTCTCAGTGACTACAACAACAACAATAAGGCCCCGGAGTCAATATTAGCCAAAGTAAGATACTGATAAAACTCCATGTATTGCCTGCGCGGTGATTCCAAAGCTTTGGGTGGGAGCAAGGCCGTATTTAGGGGGGGGGGGGGGGGGTTGGGTGTTTAAACCCCCCACGAAATTCTGGTAGATAAATTTTACTTCTATCATATTCAAAGCTATATGTTGAAAATGCTAGGTTACAAATAATTAATTTGAGAAAATACCAAGAATTTCAGGTATATGGGAGGGCTGGCATGAACCTGCTGAGGTTAAAACCATTTTTTATAGTTAGGGTTTTGAGATAATGGTAATTTTGGGTTTTTTTGGTTACAACTTCCATCAAAAATTCTTTTCGCTAAAGTTACAAATACCCGCAAACCGTATCTACTCCGTTCGAAAGATAATTAAAGTACGCTTCTAACGACATACGACTTATAAATTAAATTATGTTACCACTCCGGAATAAGGCAGTAAATCATCGCATATTTTCTAAAATTTTAGCATATTTCCTTATAACTTCATAAAGTCATTTCATGGCTGAAAATTCATTACTCGGGTTATATTAGTGTCTGAATTATAACATTTTGTGTGTTTTTCGAAAGATCCCATATATGGGATGTGTGAGTTATTATAGTCCGATTTCACCTATTTTCAATATTAACTTTTCAAAGTCAACATTTTATTGATTTTTTGCGATTATTGAAAAAATTTAGTTTTCATTGGGGTTTTATAAGAAGTTGAAGTTGTAAAAATCAGGAAAGTTTTATTCTTTTTAAAAATTATTCTGTTTTATTGCAAACATTTTAAGCGTAATATTAAAATGATTCGATGAATACTTTTTTTCGGCGATTTTTTCCAAGTGAAACAAAAAGGATGTTTTATGGTCCAAAAACCCGGCTAGGTGACCCAACTACATATATGAAAACGACTTCACAGATCAAAGGACATTAGAGGGAAATATATAGCTTCCCAAGCAGTGTTTGCCAGCATAACACCAACAGTCTCAAAAAATAAGCTGTTACTGTTCTGCGAAAATTATCATAATTTTTTGAGAACTTTTGAATTTCGATTTCCTTTGAAAATATCTGTAGCCCGTTTCTGTAACCTTGCGATATGAATTATAACGCAAAATACAACCCTGTTTCATATTTATCGCAAGGTAGCGTTTCTGTAAGTGTGGTGAATTTTGGTTTTCGTTATTTCTTGCGATATTCATATCACCAGCTTTGAGGGTAGTGAAAACAGATACATTTCAAAATAATGAGTGTGGTTTGTATTAAATTTCTTGCATTTTTATTTATTACATTAGTTTGTGTTTTGTATAATAAAACTATAAGTGGGAAAATTTCCAAGTTGCAAAAAGTGAAGCTCATGGAAGTTATGAAATTCAATAAATAGTCGCAATGGGAATATTTAGTGGGCCGAATAGTGCCTAACTCGCAGAGCTTGCAAAACCGCGGAACAATGGAAAAAGGTAATAGCTAAGTGAAAACAAGTAAAAGCGCGGCTGTCTTCGGCCGTACCGAAGACTTCATACCTTTCATGAGTGGGGAAATGAAAAGTTACCTATGTATGTACATAGCCGGATTAAGTTTAATTTATAATTTTAATTCTGTGGGTTCATTTATGGAAAGATTTATTAGAAAAAATGGTGTCTTGGCTATTTAAATGGAGGAGTTATACACCAAAATGTAAATATCTGAACAATCGGTTGTATGGGAGCTATATGTTATAGTGGTCCGATCTTGACAATTTTCGGTAATCCCGTTTGGGCCCATATGGGTACAAATACTTCAAAATTTCACACCCTTAGCTGTTAAAATGGAGGAGTTATACACCAAAATGTGTATATCTGAACAATCGGTTGTATGGGAGCTATATGTTATAGTGGTCCGATCTTGACAATTTTCGGTAATCCCGTTTGGGCCCATATGGGTACAAATACTTCAAAATTTCACGCCGTTAGCTGTTAAAATGGAGGAATTATACACCAAAATGTCCATATCTGAACAATCGGTTGTAGGGGAGCTATATGTTATAGTGGTCCGATCTTGACAATTTTCGGTAACCCTGTTTGGGCCCATATGGGTACAAATACTTCAAAATTTGACGCCGTTAGCTGTTAAAATGGAGGAGTTATACACCAAAATGTCCATATCTGAACAATCGGTTGTAGGGGAGCTATATGTTATAGTGGTCCGATCTTAACAATTTTCGGTAATCCCGTTTGGGCCCATATGTGTACAAATACTTCAAAATTTCACACCGTTAGCTGTTAAAGTGGAGGAGTTATACACCAAAATGTGTATATCTGTACAATCGGTTGTAGGGGAGCTATAGGTTATAGTGGTCCGATCTTAACAATTTTCTGCAATCTCGTTTGGGTCCACATGGGTACAAATACTTCAAAATTTCAGGCCGTTAGCTGTTAAAATGGAGGAGTTATACACCAAAATGTGTATATCTGAATAATCGGATGTTGTGGAACTATATGGTATAGTGGTCCGATCTTGACAATTTTCGGTTACCTTGTTTGGGCCAAAATGGGCACGTCTACTTCAAAGTTTCATGTCCTTAGCTGTATAAATGGGGAAGTTATGCACAAATTACATCCAAAAATTTCATGTATATCTGAATAATCGGTTGTTTTCTATATGTTATAGTGGTCCGATTCGGCCGGTTCCGACAAATGATCAGCTGCATATAACAACATACCGAATTTCATTCAGATATATCAAAAACTGAGGGACTAGTTTGCGTTCACACAGACGGACGGACAGACGGACAGACGGACAGACGGACATGGCTTAATCGACTCAGCTCGTGATTCTGACCATATCGGTATATATTTTGGTGGGTCCCCCACGCTTCCTTCTGGTACTTTCGACAAAAATTTTTTGGCACTAAGTTATAATACCATTTCATTCTCATGAAAGGTATAAAAAGAATGTATTTATAAATACGTGTGCATGACAAGACGAAAGAGTGGCACTGTTTTACCTTTTCTATTTACCTTATCGTTTTCGTTTTTTATTATTTTTAAATCACATACACAAAACCTGTGTTCAATAACAAAAAATTTTACGAATTTTTCTTATAAAGTGTCATTTTTATATGGAGATCTGTCATTTTTTACGAAAAATTCTTAAAAATTTTTTGTTATTGAACAGAGCTAATCTTACTGGATATTTAGTTTTTTTATTATTATTTTATTTACTTATTTTTTTTTATTATTATTTTATTTGACTTTTGATATCGAATAAAAATAAATGAAATGAAGCGGTAATGATTCGTTTTCGAACCCTTCTTCCTCGGTTCAACAAACCATCATTTGGACGGTCTTTTTCAAGAAACTCTACTTCAACGAAATTTCTATTCCCATTGATATCGGGAAACTTAATCTATGCTTCAGCCTAAAATTGTGTAGCGTTAAATATTAATATTTGGCAACGAACGCGCACTTTGTTTACAATTTTTTGTTGGGAACGACACATTTTTCGATTATTCCAGCGATATGACGACAACTCACCATTACCATATCGCAAGGTGAATTCATGAGTTACAGAAACACTTTTCATATCGCAAGCGATACGAGCCTTGCGATAACATTTCGTTCGTTATTATAACGCAAGGTTACAGAAACGGACTACTGAAGTCGAAGCACAGAACATTCGAATATATTTGCTTGTTTATTTGTGCTGTTGCTTTACTGTGTAATTTCAAACAGATCAGTCGACGGCAAAGCACAGATAAACAGAATTTTAGTTTTAAGTGCGGCTTTTTAAAATTGGTTTTTTTTTTGTACATTACAATTTCGACTGTGTTCCCATAAATTAAAAAAAAAAAAACAATAACATCAGTGCTGTAAAAACTCGAAATTATGTTTGCCCTTTGCTATGCTGTACAAATTTCCACAATACAGCAACAGTCTACTATAATTTTTTGAAACTTATGGCTGCGCAGTTGCAGTACAGTAGAACTTTTTATTTTTTATACTTCTGCTGCGCTGTTTATTTTTTAATTTTCAAATGAAATTCAATGGAAATCAAAAAAAAGTTAAAAATAATTTCAAACTCTGCTCAAAAGACTAAAATAATGACATATCTATCAATCTATAAAAATCGGATGTCAAATAACAAAGTTGCGAAAAAAAACCCAATACAGCAACAGTCCAACATAAACTAAAAATCTTGGGGCGGACTTTTACAGCTGAAAAGCAGACATTGAAAATAATTGTTAACAATTTTAAAGGTTTTGAAAATAACAAAAAATCTTAGACAAAAACTCGAACAATCTTTGAAAAACAAAAATCCAAAGACAAAAAAAAATAATTATTTTTGTCTGAGAGAAAACCTTATTTCTTGAATTTTTCTGTTATTCACTGATATTTCTGTGGCATTTTGCAATAATCGCTTAAGTCTTAAAAAATGATTTCGAGATAAATTGGTTTTTATATTCGAAAGCGTTTCTTAACAAATCATAAAATTCGATTAAAAACTATGGACGCAAAATCAGTGAGCCATCCACAATGTTACGATAAAATTTTGTAAATAAAACAAAATGTCATTAAGAAATTTGATCAAATATATACTTCTACTTTGGCTATTATAGCAAGTTTAATATACCTCTATTGTAAGTTAAGCCTAAATGTTTTTATTTATATCTTTTGATTGAATTAATTTATAAGCATGGGGGTTTTACAGAAATATAGTGTTTTAAAAGGAGAATAACGTGGTATATATAACTCGAAATCTTCCTATGTCGACTTAAGCGATTATTGCTTGTGACCACAGATTTATTTTCAACAGAAAAAAATTCAGCAAGAAATAAAAAATATATACGTATCTACCATATATATAGTACTTCTATATTGATAGTATTCTATCTGTGCAATGTGTATGAATTCATCCAAAAATTTTGTGCAACTGGCAGTTCTGCGCATGCGCCTCAATTACATTTAATGTCATCTGTGAATATGTGTGACAAATACATTCAATTGAGTTCAGAGGCATTTGAAAAAAAAAATTGAAAGGCATCATTGTGTTCTAGGGGACTTATACCCCTTTGATTTTAGTTTTTGAATTTATTTATAATTAATATAAGAAATTTGCCACATTTATTTTGAGATGCAAACTTTTGTGAATTTTTTTATGAAAATTAGTGGAAATGTTCTAGAAAAATCTATTTTCTATGCACTCATATTTTTATGAATCGCGGCGGAAAGCGTTCCATGTTAAAATACTGTGATCCGATCCATGGGCATTATATCAAAAAGTAGAATTTTGCCGTTTGAGGGTTATGTTTGTAAAGTATGTACGTTCGAAGGCCGCCAGCACGGTGATCTAAGCAAAAGTACTGCGAATTTCTAAACTGAATAACAGGAAAATTTAGACAACGAACTTTTGGACACAGCAACATATGAGGACCAAAGTTCAGACTACGTTACTCTCCAAACCGACCTCAACAGGGGACTACAGGTAATAATATAACAAGACGGATGAAAGAAAGGACTACGAACCAATCGCTATATGTTCCACATATTTACAGCGGATAAAAGGTGGACGGGTGGGAGCTGCAGTGTTTTTTTCCTGGAGCAGACTGGTGGTCACATACTAAAGGGGCACTGTCATCCCATTTCAAGATGGGACTGGTGCAAAGTCAGGCGTACACGGCATGCATCGAACCCGATGCTGACTATAAAGCCAAAAATACCAGCAAGCTAAAATACTAGAATTAAAATTTTATTTGTATTATATGATTTTTAAAAGTATATATGTATACTTACATATTTATGTAAAAATCTATCTATCTATCTATTACGTATGTAAAGATATTTTATTTATTTTATCCCTTTTATTGTCACAAATATAGCACCGCTTCGACATTTATTAATTTTTTAATACGAGAATCAAATAATAAATATGTAAATTCCCTATAATTTTTTTATGTGCCGTCACTGCGGTTTATTTTGAATTCATATGTCATTTTTCAAATTTGATTGCTCGGTTTTCTCTTTCTTTTTTTATATGTCTGTACTGTAATGTTGGCTGATGGAACTCGTAGGTATTACGAATATAGGAGTACTTACTATATATATGGTATCTACATACATTCAATGTAGATTTTTCAAATAAGTGTTTTTTATATTTCTCAACAAGTGAGATTTATTTTGGAAAATAAAATATTTCTGTTACCGAAAGACCAAAAAATCTGAATTTCAATTTTTTTGTTGAGACCGAAATTTTTATTTTCCTGTTTTTTTTTTTTGTCTGTGAAAAACAAAAATATTTTAAAGGTTATCAATTAAATTCAATCTCTGCTGAAAACAGCTGGGTAATCTAACCGAGTTTTTCGTCCATAAAATATTATTTTTTTTTCACTTGGATAAAATCACAAAAAATAAAGTATTCATTATTCATCGTGTTTGCAATAGAAAAGTCTAATTTTTAAATGAATAGAAGTTTCCTGATTTGAAAAGCAAAAGTTTTGTAAAAAAATGTTTTTTCTAAATAGCACTTTAGAAACCAGAATTTTTTTTTATTATTTTTATTTAGTGCACGAAATAGGTTATATATTTTTCTCAAAAAAAAAAAAAAAAAATTCACAACGATAAAACCCCCCACGAAAAAAATTCCTGGCTACGGCACTGGGTGGGAGTAGTTTTCGATGCTTCTCTTACTAATAAAAAAAACACTAAAAGCAACCGCGTTTTCCATTGATCTTGTCCTAATTTCATAGCTACTTACTTCTTTTTCTATTATGCAATTCTCACCCACTTATACAACATACGTAACTATTTTTTCCAGCCTATACAGTGAATGACAAAAACAAAAACATTTTTTAAGCGTTCTTTTACTAAATAATAAAAGTCAAAAAGTTTCACCAGATTATATGAATCCTATAAAAAGATATGCAACTTTTAAAGTCGTTTGGGCAATTTTTACCCACTTATAGAGGATAAGTGTTAATAATTCATGTTACATATTTAAATAAAGGTTTAAATTTCTTGAGTATTTTTTTTTAATTAAATTTTTGTAATACGCTATTATTGCAAACAAAAAGGTTTTACACATTTCAGTATAGCGTTTAATATCATTTAATGTTGGGACACGATTTTGCTTCAACCGAAAAAATTGAATTTTATTTTGTTGCCTATTTTGCAATCTTTTGAATTAAACACAAAAAAATTTCCGTTAAAAACTAATTAGATCCGGTACTAGTTTTTGCACTCTAAAAAAATACCAGTTGAGGAACCACTTAAGTGAGAATATTTCCATTCCAGTTAGTCTCACATTTGCCAGCAGGGTTCGATTATTGGATTGTTAATATACATATGTACATATACATATGTATGTGATGGTGCATGGAAAATGGAATTAATTATATTTTGCACGTACCACTCGTACATACATAATTTAAACGACTTGTCGAAACTAATTGAAATTAATTACTGGTGTGTGAACGCATGTACTTAGGAATGTACATATTTACTTGTACGTATCTACGTATGTATGTAGTTATGTATGTGATACTTTTGCCATTCTCCATTCCACAAACAGTTTAATGAATGCGGGAAAATACTAATGGCGGTATTAATTATGCAAGGCCTATCGAAACAGCCGATTTGATTGATCTTCTCACCACGCTTCCTATCAAACTGTTAAATTGTCAAATTTTGGGGTTTCCGATGGGAAACGGTCAAAATTCTAAGATTAAAATTCTGAAGTCAAAATTCCGGAATCAAAATTCTGGGTCGACAAAATTCTGGAAATCGGAATTCCGCACTTCCTTCGCTTTTTTTGGCTGGTCTGGTTTTTCATAATTCCGGAATTTACGTTTTCCAGAATTAATTCTGGAAATTTTTTCCCCAAAAATTGAGCAAAATCGTGTATTTTATACAAATTTGATTATACATACATAATAATATAACATAAACAAAACACACTGCTTAGTATGTACATATAGGTATATGTATATATGTAGGTACATAGTAAACTAAATCATTACGGTAGTACAAAACAGTAAATGAACAACAAAAAACAAAAGCAATAACAATAACAAATACAATCATTGCAATTGTAAAAAACTACTTACTAAGCAATAAAACATATGATTACAGAATTTTGAATTTCAGAATTTTGGTTTCCAGAATTTCGCAATTTAGAATTTCGTTATCCAGAATTTTGGATTCCAGAATATTGACTTCCATAATTTAGATTTCCGGTGTTTCGACTTCCGGAATTATGAACGCAGAATTTCCAAAAAAGCAGAATTTGGCCCCAACCCGTTTCCGATGGGTTTCGCTTCTGATGCGAAAATGTCAAATTGATTTGGTTAACTTTTTTGTTTTGATTTGATGTTTTATATCTTCTTCGGAAGCAGGATATCCATAGAATAAGTAATGTAGCTTGCAAACATTGCCTGCATACAATGTACTTGAGCTATGGATTTTGAGAACCCGAAAAATGCATCCCTTTTGACAATATTGAGCTCGGGATGTCCAATTGCATTATTATATAATATTGTGACCTACATGAAGAAAATGTAGATTACCCCGATTACTGATGGCTGCATGCACGATGAACTGTCAGCGGTATTTTGGATTACACACACCAATTCATTGGCTGATTTAAAACTAAAAAAAGAAGGAATATACCAAACTTGTGGGTAACCGGTGTCACTTTGACAGTAAATTAACAAAATTAAAGCGATGTTTAGTTAATTTAGAAAAGTGAAAAAAATATACATATAGACATACGTATACTAAATTGCTAATAATTTTTTTCCATATATGGAAGGAATCTACTAATTATATAAAATTGATTGTATGGAAAATGTATGTAACGCGATAACTCAAAAAGTACTGGACCGATTTTAATAATTCTTTTTTTAAAATGTCACAAATGGTAAATTCTCGAGAACCATGTACTTTTTTTTGCGCATTTCTGAGACTTTAATACCTTTTTCGCGGTTTTAAATTTCGAAAAACTCAAAAAAGCGCAAGCATAGACAGATTCGTTTGGTCATTTGCCGTGTTCAGTGGAGGCGTCGCAGTCGTGCCAGGCAGCGCAGCGTGGGCGACTCATATGTTTGTTTTTGCACGGTTCGTTGTTTGTCTCGGTGGCAATCAAAAACCTGTTTGCACATGCATACTATGCTATAACTCAAGAACGCCTGCACCTACACGTGCGATGTTGGTATCAAATGAAAGGTGTTGAGCAGGGCTTCAACATAGAGTTATTTTCATTGTGATGCCTAGACATCGTCCCCAGTCTGGGTAAGGCTTTTACGTGGAGTTCTATTCATAATGATTCCTAGGCCGGATCCCCAGATATCGGTCAAAATGCGGACCCGGATGTTTTTGGGTGATATTGGTATCAAATGAAAAGTGTTGGGAACGGCTTCAATATAGAGCTGTAGTGATGGCTAGACAATGTCATCAAGTGGACCCAGATAACCCCGGAATAACTTAACTTAACTTAACTTAACTTAACTTAACTTAACTTAACTTAACTTAACTTAACTTAACTTAACTTAACTTAACTTAACTTAACTTAACTTAACTTAACTTAACTTAAGTTAAATTAACTTGGCCTGACTTGGCTTGACTTGACTTGACTTGACCTGGCCTGACCTGACCTGACCTGAACTGACCTGACCTGACTTGACTAGACTTGACTTGACTTGACTTGACTCGACTTGACTTGACTTGGCTTGACTTGGCTTGACTTGGCTTGACTTGACTTGACTTGACTTGACTTGACTTGACTTGACTTGACTTCACTTGACTTCACTTGACTTCACTTGACTTCACTTGACTTGACTTGACTTGACTTAAATTGACTTGACTTGACTTCACTTGACTTGACTTGACTTGAATTAAATTGACTTGACTTGACTTGACTTGACTTGACTTAAATTGATTTGACTTGATTTGACTTGACTTGACTTGACTTAAATTGACTTGACTTGACTTGACCTAAATTGACTTGACTTGACTTGACTTGACTTAAATTGACTTGATTTGACTTGACTTGATTTGACTTGACTTGACTTAACTTGACTTGACTTTACTTGGCTTGATTGACTTCACTTGACTTGGCTTGACTTTACTTGACTTGGCTTGATTGACTTGACTTGACTTGGCTTGATTGACTTGACTTGACTTGACTTGACTTGACTTGACTTGACTTGACTTGAATTGACTTGATTTGAATTAACTTGAATTAACTTGACTTGAATTGACTTGATTTGAATTAACTTGACTTGACTTGACTTGACTTGACTTTACTTTACTTGACTTGGCTTGATTGACTTGACTTGACTTGACTTGACTTGACTTGACTTGAATTGAATTGACTTGAATTGACTTGAATTGAATTGATTTGAATTGACTTGACTTGACTTGAATTGACTTGATTTGACTTGAGTTGACTTGACTTTGGTCAACTATTATTCCTCATTACGAAGCAACGGGTATTTGCTAGTACTAGATAAAAAGCATGTTGTTATTTATTCGGTATTGTGAGAAATGCAGTTGAGACCAAAAATATTGCATCCATAATAAAAATATCTGTAGCAGTGTAGTTGATTAATGCATTCCTTCCTTTCTTCCTTAATTGGAAATTACCCCACATAGCGTTTTCTTTTCAACACCAAGATAGTGCCATTTTCAGGTCTCAAATTGTTGACTTTTTAAAGGTCCTGTGCCAACCTGCATGACTTGAACAGAACGATAGGCGTACGCCTAAATGTAGGCTTTATAATTCAAGAGAGCACATTATCCCAGTTAGAACACTATATGTTATATAATGCGTTAAACCATCCGTAGTACTGCACATACTATACGTTATAAATCTGAAAACTTTCCATGAGTTTGTACAGGCTTGGTGACAAAATATAACGTATGCTGTTCTGTACGTGTGAGTTTTTGTAGCACTACAGATAGTTTAATGCATTATATAACTAGTTGGGTTAGTGGACAGCTGATTATTTTGCGTATGTGTTGGTGAATGCGTTAGTCCGTTCTTGCTGGGTATGTGCTTTATCCATCTGTGCCGCTAGCTTATTTATGTATGCGCAATGAAAGTAGACCGATAGAGACTGTCTTTTGTTTGCTACTGCCCTCCTAGAGGGCAATTGTCCACACAGTCGATGGCAGATAGGGCAAGAAATGTTGCAGTTTTATCCTTTTGAGGAGTAGGTAGTGGAGAAAAGATAGCGCTGCCTTTTGTTAGGGTTACACTCATTTCACAATAGAACACAACTTTTTGAAGGCCCTACATGCATTGCGAAGTTTTTGTGTAGAATACAGAATGCTTTTAATTAATTTGGCCAAATCCAGTAAAGTACGACAGTCATTTTTACTTCGTGATAAATGGCACCAATTAAAGCCGAGAGGCATTGAACCGTTAGAAAAGGTATAAATCGTCCCCTCAATATAACAATAGCGTATAATTTTTTTTGGGTTTTGAGAAAATCGAGTTTAAAGTTTTTGTCAAATCAGATATCTATTAAATTTTTGAACAAGAAATTATACACCATTTTTTCCAATGACATTTTGACCCACTTTGTGGAAGTAGAATTTGACGAAATTTTTACCAGACATAGAATAAATGATGGAGATTCTAAATATGCAATAAAAAAATATGAGCACATACGCTATTGTTATATTGAGGGGACGAAATTATAATACAAAAAATTAATTTCCTCTTGATAATTAAAATAGTTTTTTAGGCTTCTGCAAACTTTTTGGAATTTCTACAACAGTTTAATAAATTGACATTGCTTTTGCTTTGCACAATCCTTCGCTTCAGGATTTCGAAATAGACTTACTGCACACCACAAATCACACTGCAGAAGACTGTAAGTAGTCCAAACGTTGGTCCACTTAGCATTGAATGTTCTATGCGCGGATAAATTACTCCCCTCTGCGTTCAATGCCACCAATTTGAGGTCAAAAGACACCTATACACAGTCCAAAGAATTCAATTCAATTTTCTTTTGGTGGGCTAATATTTTTATCCATGATTGTATTTGGCACCGAATAGTATATTAAACAGAGTTGTAATTATTATAAGAGAAAAAATAAAAATCCAAAAATAATTATTATTGAAAGAAACATATTTTAAAAGTCTTTCCATAATAGTTATTTCTGAGATTTTTTTTTTATGTCGTTTTGTAATTATTATAAATGAGAAATTTTATTTTATATCTTCAAAGGCTTTTATATTGAGACAAATTTGAAAAAAGTCTTTGAGTAATTATTATCCGTAACAACCCTGTAGGATTTCGGAGTAGACTTAGTATACTCCATAAACTAGACTGTAGGGAATTGTAACTGGTCCAAAATTTGGTCCAATCCCATATAAAATTGTATTTACATTTTACATTGCATGTCCTAGGCAAGGGTCAATTGTCCCTGTCTGCATTACATTCGGACCAGCTTTAGGTCGATTGGACATTTGTACATTACAATCGGGGTATACTTTTTCTATATACATTGAAACCATTTCATGTCTAGACCTTTATTTTTTATATTCTTTATTTGATTAAATAAGTGTACATTATATCTAAAAGTTAATTAAAGAATGATGTACTGTGGAACGATTTTCCGTTAACCCTTGTCATGTTGGGGTTGGAGACAAACCGGTTTCGGCTAATATGCACCATCTTCAGTGTCGAGAAAATACAGAACGAAAAAAGACACTAAAGATGGCGCATATTAGCTGAAACCGGTGTCTCTAAACCAAACTTGACAAGAGACGACGGAAAATCATTCCACAGTACATCACATTCCTACCCTGTCGGAAGAGCAAGCAAACAAAAAGTAATTAATTAAAGAAATTCTTATTGCAAACAGCTAAATAACAACAAAAACATGTTGCAGGAAATAAATTACAAATTATACTTATATTATCATTTCTGTGACGCAATGAAAGCATTAGCTTTATTTTTATCAATGTCCTTTAATGATTAACCCGTTCAAGCGCTTCTGTAAGAATGAAGAATGTGTTAATTTCAATAACAAATATTTTTTAAAATCTAGCTACACTGAATTTACAATACCTTTTTCCAACCGTTAAGATCTAAGAATTAATTAGTTTAATTAATATTAATTTACTTCCGCAAACTTTTTCGAATAATGGGAAAATAAATTTTTTAATAATCAAAAATTTTCAGTAAGAAAAGCTAACATGGCACAAAATATTGAAAAGCAAAGTTGATATATACAAATTACGTATAACAAACAATGTACATTGTGCATTACATTCGGGCCAATTTAAATACAATTCACCTACCCTGCATTACATTTGGGCCATTTTCGAGACAATTGACCTGCTTAGCAATACATTTCATTCATTTTTTGAACTCTATTTGGTCTACTTACAGTGTAACTATACCTAGGTCTATAATTTTAGGACAATTGTACCAATCGTTCCTTCAGGGAAATTGTTTTTTAAGTCTTCAAAGACTTTTGCATTGAGACGAATTTCAAAAATATCTTTAATTAATTATTTTGAGTAACAAATTTATTTTTTGTATCTTCGATAAAAATCTTTCATACAATTTCAAATTGGAAGTACTTATATGAAAGTTATTTTTATTTTATACTTATATGAAAGTTATTGAAAATTTTCTGAGACTTTTTTGAACTTTGTCTCAATGAAAAAGTCTTTGAAGATATAAAAAAAATTTGTTACTGATAATAATTACGCAAAGACTTTTTTCAAATTTGTCTCAATATAAAAGTCTTTGAAGACTTAAAAAACATATGTATATTTGAAATAGCTATTATTGAAAGATTTTTAAAATATTATGGTGTTTTCTTGTCTACGAAAAAATGTTGCCCTCCTATATCCCAATTATCAAATTACGTATCCAGACTTTCTATAAAATGGCTGAATTTGTAGATAAGGGTGCCCTCTTACTAAGTTAGAAGTCAATATTTGGTGAAAGGACCAGACAAACTTACAAAATGGCTAAGAAAATCAAACAGGGCAACATTATTTCGAGAAAAGAAAACGCCATAAGTTTCTGAATAATAACACTGCTCTACAGCCAAAAAATACTCTGAACGCGACCATCCTATCTATATGTAAAATCGGTCGCTGATTCCGAAACTCGGGTTCATTTTTAATTCTATGGGAAGGTTTTTGAGATATCGGCAATTTACCGTTATTTGGCCAATGGCTCCACTTAATCCAGAATGTCTCTTTAACGCTATCTTCCTTGAAGTAACAGCAAACGAAAGAAAATTAAATTTCCGTTTCATGGCTCCTATAAAATTTTTCTCTAACTCTTATAGTTTCTGAAATATTGACGATTAAATTGAATTTTTTAGATTTTTTACGATTTTTTGAAGAAAAAATTTACTTTGTCAGGCAATATCCTTAAAACCTCAAGGAAGATAGCTCACTGCGTTAAAGAGACATTCAGGATTAAGTGGAGCCATTGGCCAAATAACGGTAAATTGCCGATATCTCAAAAACCTTCCCATAGAATTAAAAATGAACCCGATTTTCGGAATCAGCGACCGATTTTACATATATATAGGGCAGTCACGTCCAAAGTACAGACAACAAATTTCATTTTGTGATCCAGTGTAATTATAGAAGATTTTTATCATTTTCATCAGGAAAAAAATATTATCAAAAGACTTTTATGATCATGAAGAAAATTTGTAATACTTTTTTATAATTTCAAAATGAAATAATAATTATTCTACACCTCTGATATTAAATAAAGGAAAATAAGTAAGAGCGCGTCTGTCTTCGGCCGTACCGAAGACTTCATACCTTTTATATATGGGGAAATGAAAACTTACAGAGTCGATATTTTTTAATTTATACTTTCAATAATGTGAGTTACTTATACAAAGATTCACTAGATAAAAGTGTCATGATTTAAATGGAGAAGTTATACCCCAAAATGTCCATATCTGAACAATCAGTTGTATGGCAGCTATGTATATGTTAAAGTGGCCGATTCCGACAAATGCTCAGCTTCTCCTAAAATACACTCTCATTCCGAACTTCAAGCAGATATCTCAAAAACTGAGAGACTAGTTTGCGTTCAAAAAGACAGGTAGACAGACGTACATGGCTTAATCGACTCAGCTCATGGTCCTGATCAGGGCTGGGCATTATTCAAAAATTCAATAATTCAATAACGAAAAAATGAGAATAAATTTTTATTCTTTATTCAGAAAATTTTGAATGATGAATCAATTTTTATTTACGTTATTCAGTTATTCTTGCTAGTCACGCAAGTGAATGATTTTTTTTTTTTCAAAGTGATTTTTCGAATACTTTCACGAATACGAACTTTGGAAGAAAAATTATTCACTTGTGTGACTAACAAGAATAATTGAATAACGTGAATAAAAATTTATTCATTACTCAAAATTTTCTGAATGAAGAATACAAATTTATTTTTTATTGGAATGAAAATTCATTCAAAAATGCCCATCCCTGGTCTTGATCATATTGGTATATATTTTGGTGGGTCTGCCACGCCTCTTTCTGGTCCACACACTATTCGTGTTTCGGCACAAAGTTATAATACCATTTCATTCTCATGAAAGGTATAAAAAATAGTTAGCAAGTAAATTAAATTTCATTAATTTGTAACAATTTGTTTATATATTTGTAATCACAATACATACATACTTGCATATGCATAAAGTTATATACAAACATACATATGTAAGCAAAAGTATGTACCTTTATAAATATTTCACACAAACGAAGGTGTGAGCAATCAAATTATAAATACACCCAAATGATTTTTCGTTATTAGTTAATTTAATTTGCTTCGCCTTTGCGCGTTTTTTCTTTTTGCTTTTATTCGTTTGTTTTGGCAAACCATAAATTTTTTATTGGTATTAAACTAAGCTTATAAACTTTTTTACGACCTTTTCAAATTGCATTTACGTCGTTGGTACGAGTTCATATGTATGTACATATGGGTGTTTGTATTTAATACTAGCAAATGAAGTGCATTAAGTCCATAAAATTAGTGGTGAAAGTTTTTGCGTGCGAAATAACGAGTAATTAGTAATTGAAAAAATGAAATAAATAAGCAAACGAGCCTTAAAATTAAATACGGTTTTAAAGCAATTCCAATCCATCCACGTCGTCATAAAAATGTGTATTTGGCTGGTTGTTTGTTTGGAAAATTGAGCACAATTAGGGCTTTAAATTTCAGATATTGCCGTTAAACTTCATAAACGCCTAAGTGGAACTTTCTTAATTGCCTATTGTGCTAAAAATTAAAATTGCATTCCCTAAGCTCAATTCAACGACTTTAGAACTGAAAAGGGCATTAGAAGGAAATATAGAGCTTCCTGAGCTTCCCAAAGAGCAAATTTATGTTATGGATGGATAGAGCTGGGCGCCAGCAGGTAAAATTTGGCAAATCTCAATTTTGGCATAAGCGGTTATGAAAGTTTCACTTAGGCGGTTATCGAGTTTAAACGACGATATGCTTCCAATGATCTGATTATATACGAACATAGTAGCTGTGTTTTTATTCAAGCGCATATACATCTGCGCTTAAATTTTGTATGGATTTCTAAGCGCACATCTCTATCCGCGCTTAGTTGTCCATACAAAATTTAAGCGCAGATGTATATGCGCTTGAATAAAAACACGGCTAGTATAAAATAAAGCCTGTCGTGGTTAGCGTTTAGAATAAATGTATTATGTCAGACATTTTACCAGATACTGCATATTGTTAGGCGCGTCCAGTGGCGGATCCACGGGGGGGGTTTTGGGGGTTCAAACCCCCCCTTGTGGTATATCATAGATCCCAAATTAATGCCTTTATAGATTCTGCGCCCAAATTTCCCGAACTGATCAAGGAAAACTCTATCATTCCAAAAGCAATGGTTGGATGGGTTTAGCTGTCCAAAGGCAAAACTCGACATTTATTTTCAGATTATATTTTATATGCACATATCCACAAGGTGAAACAGGTACAATTGAATCAGTTCATTAAAATAGTTGTCCTTGTAGGCAATAATAACCAGACCTGTTAAGTAATGATTACTAATCGTAATGAGTAGTAATTTAAATACTTTGGTTTTAGTGTAAAGTAATCAATTCTTTTCAAGTACAATTACGTTTTATCAATTAGTACTCGAGTACAACTACTTGTAATTGAATAGTAATTGGAATTACCATCAATTACCAAAAGAAATTGAAAGGAGTTGAAAGTAGTTGACAAAGTAGTTGAAGTACTTTTGCCAATTACTTTCAATTATTTTCAATTCCTTTCAAGATCTTGATACCATTTTTATGCATTTCAAATATTTTTGTAAATTTATTTATTTAATTTCATTTTATATAAATAAAGCGGAATAATTTAACGCTTATTTTAAAAATAAACTAGGTAAATATAAATAATTAATAGGTTGTTCAAACTCATTTTTTATTTTTACGAACAATATTTATAGTTAGCCTTCATAATGACCAACTTCTCGAATGAGAAGTCAGTCATGGACTGTCTTCTGGGGCTGTTGATAATGCCCGCAAAAGAAAACAGCCTATCAACAGGCGCGGATGAGGGCAAAGGGGTATTAAATTTTATATACGCCTCCCTCAGATAACAATATTTGTTTAAAGAGTCTTCGGCTGTGGAATCATCGTTCAGATAGCTGTAATATTGGTTCGATATTGCAGCTGCCACATCTTCTGTTGACTTTAACCGAGCTGACGGAGTAACGGTATCTCCATCTGTAAAGAAATGTACAAACAAATTACAAACAATATTTGCAATTTTTGGAATCTTCATACCGCCGGAATCGTAGTCAAATAACACATCATAATCGTTTCGTTTTAATTTATTTTCAAAATTAAACGAAAGATTATCCTTACTAAGAGACTCAGTAATGCTCTGAATGACGATCCGGTTCACTCGCTCGACTGTCATGGCCGGATTTGTGCATTGTAATACTATGATCCACTTATTTTTGATACCGCTACAGCTACTGCAAAATTCGCTTCTGGTGCTAGAAGAAAATATGGCTCAAACCTTTCCCTCAATTTTTTTTCCAAATTTATGACGAGCGATCGGAATATAACGAATTCATTATTTTCGCTAAATTTAATTAGCTTATCGCTATAAGGAAGCCATATTTAACTTCTTTGTGCCCCTGCATAAAGTCAAGCGCTGCAGCTACCGGCGCCATTAACTCAACGTATGACTCCAGGTACCTCAAGTCCCCTGAGTGGATTTGCGGCACATTTACTTCACAGCACAGGTGTCCCAGTTCTTCCTTATGCTGCAGTAACCTTTTAACCGCATCGTATAATGAGTTCCAGCGGGTTACTACGGGGACAACAAGTGAACAGCCCAAAACGCGAACTACCACTTCTGAGGACTTTGGATAGGAACACTTCTTCCACAAAGCGTTACACTTTTGAAAAACCTGAATGATTTAAAAAACCATGAACGAACCAAAAAAAATCAACCAATGAATAGAAATTTACCATATTGTTCTGGTAATCAAGTTCTCCGTTGGATTACAAAATTTTCAAGAAGTCAGTAGTCGCAAGCAAATTAAGGGTGTGACTGGCACATCTCTGATGCTTAGGCAAAATACATTCAAGCTGCATTTATAAAAGCGCATTAGCAATTTCGACAATATGTAAAGTTCATTTAGGCTGTCATAAAAAGCTACCACTTGGTAAAAAATAAAATAAGCTTTAAATTATTCCGCTTTATTTATATAAAATGAAATTAAATAAATAAAAATACAAAATTTTTGAAATACATAAAAATGGTATCAAGTACTTGAAAGGAATTAAAAAGATAATTGAAAGTAATTGAAAATAATTGAAAGTAATTGGCAAAAGTACTTCAACTACTTTGTCAACTACTTTCAACTCCTTTCAATAACTTTTGGTAATTGATGGTAATTCCAATTACTATTCAGTTACAAGTAGTTGTAATCGAGTACTAATTGAATCTCAGCTGAAAAGCAATTACTATTTAATTACAAATACTTTATGAAGTAATTGTATTGAGTAGTAATTGTACTCGAAATTAAACAGGTCTGATAATAACATACAATTACAACTTATAGTTAAATAGAAAATACCCGAAATTTTTAGAGGAATTAAATCTAATACAATAAGCGCGTACTATACAATCCAATCAACCACCA
This sequence comes from Urophora cardui, assembly GCA_960531455.1. Lineage (NCBI taxonomy): Eukaryota > Metazoa > Arthropoda > Insecta > Diptera > Tephritidae > Urophora > Urophora cardui. The sequence continues at coordinate 126,198,559 of OY482670.1, read as the reverse complement.
AAAACAAGAATTAAAACGAGTACGAAGTTAAAATACTACAAGCGATTCATTCATAAAATTGAAATTGTTACGGCTGCAACTCATTTTCGACGAAAGCACAGCTAATATTTTAACAAGCGTTTATTGAATCCATACGCAAAGTTTTAATATCTAAGAATAGTTATAATAAATTCAATAAATTTTTATATTGAAAGATTTTAAGAAATCTTACTTGTTCGTGTGATTTCATCGAATTTTCTTCTCAAAATGGAGGTGAAAGAAGTGCTTTGAATTTGCAAAGTACCGCTTCGTTCAAATCCAAGTTTTTATCGAAATAAATATGTATGTATCTTTTAGTAAATTAAATGATGCCATACTTAGGTAAATAAATCAAAGTTTAAGCTCTCTACATATTACAAGGTGTTCACAATATTTAGTAAATTGATTTGTGGTTTTAAGTATCGACAGAAATGTTTCAACAAAGGATAAAAAAAAGTGGCAACAGAGCTTTTCATCAGATCAAGGTTTTTATAAAATTCTAAAATTTGCAGCCCGGCTCATTTACAACCATCTTTGCATCTTTGCAGTGGCGGTAGAGTATGAATAGAAATAATAACTAAACGTCAAGCAAAAGAAATGTCAAAATGAATTTATTTTTCGCCGCGAAAAACAAACGAATTCGAGCTTGAAGAATGATGGGGGGCAACTCGCGAAGTCATCATCTTTTTTTGACTAAACGATTTCCACCTCACTCGTCCAAAATACCGAATTTTCCCTTCTTATACAATGTACGTTCTTTGGTTGCACGTTTGAAAATTTAGAACATACATGGCCAGCCAATGGCTCCAGTGACTCCGTTTGTCTCCCAACAACATCGCTGTGGCTCCGAGTGGCTCCCAACAACAAGCAAATCAATTTCGACATATTAACGCACATTTCTTTTTTTCACAGAAATCGTCGTCGCGGCGAGCACTCAAACCTAACGGTCCAGCATCGACCGACACTCATTGCGTATTTACGCCTTCATACATACATACATATGTACATATGTTGTACATTTATATCTGCTACCTCGTTTATGTTGTTTAGCAAAATATTTGAATGCCTAGCTGCAGCATATCTACTGAAGTATGTATGCATGTATGTACATACATACATAAGTACATGTTGTTGCAATAAACCGTTATTTGGCAAAATAATATTTTTATAATTCCGAGAAGAAGGTTTTTGCAATTTTTATTGATGTTGTTGTCGTGTGACTCCCTTACGCTTAAATCCTGGCCACCTATGATTTAGAACACGCAGTAGCGACCTCGCGCTTAAAATTATATCATATAATAACTGCTACCCTTCACTAGGTGTCGCGCAGTGGTCAAGTTTATAATAAAGTAGCTTCAGAGCCATCTGAAGGCGTAACACCCGCATATGCCGGCTTTTTTAATTTATGAATTTATTAAATACATGTACGTTAGAGTGACCACAAAACATATGGGATTTGCAAAAGTATTGAATTTTTTCGCTCCCGCGCATTTTTTAATAGCTTGACAATAGAAAATAAGATCTGCATAAAAATCTGACCACCTGTAGTGGGAAATAGCCACGCGCATTTGACCTAAAGTTCAAAAATTGACCTAAAAATTATGCATGGCTTTAGAGACCAATATCTCTTTAAACAATGATATAATGTGATAATCATTTTTATACAAAATGAAACTCGGAACATATTCTCCATATGATATTTATACCTACCGTTATCCTTTCAGGACATGTTTGTTTTTTTTTTTATTTTATTTTATTTTATTTTATTTTTTTTTTTTGATGTATAAAACTACTTTAAATAACCTATTAAATGATGTATAGTTTATACAATTCTCTAGTTTTTAAATATTTATGTTTGCCTTTTTAACAAACAAAAAAATTTAAATTTCACCTTAAGGACTCAATATGTCCTGAAAGGATAACGGTAGGTATAAATATCATATGGAGAATATGTTCCCAGTTTCATTTTGTATAAAAACGATTATTACATTATTTCTCCGAAAAACATTGTTTAAAGAGATATTGGTCTCTAAAGTCATGCCAATTAGGTCAATTTTTGAACTTTAGGTCAAATGCGCGTGGCTATTTCCCACTACAGATGGTCAAATTTTTATGCAGATCTTATTTTCTATTGTCAAGCTATCAGAAAATGCGCGGGGAGCAAAAAAAATCAGCACTTTTGCATTTGTGGTCAGTCTAATGTACGTTATACATGTTATTTAGAACTTCAATTGAAATCTCCTGCACTTTATGTGATGACATACATATTGTTAATTTGGAGGGTTTTGAGTTTGGTGTTTTTAAGGTTCGGGAAATGGTGCAACTAGTATATAGAATAATAATAGTAGGTGGTATTAGTCCATATTTTCACCAGCGTCTGCCCTTAAAGACATCTTCCAAAAAAAGAAATTTTCAAAACCCCCCCCCCCCTTGCCGGAATCCTGGATCCGCGCCTGGGCGCGTCCGATATAAATTTAGAGATTCTTGGCGATCTCTATTAGCGGTAGTATTTTCTAGAATCCGGCTGCTCGAAACATATGTACCTAAATGCAAACAATCATGTCTCTAAGGATTTAAATAATAATATCGCATCATAAAGTCACCCCTTATCTTGTATCTCCAAAATTATCATTTTATCTTATATATTCATATTCGAACACTGTTTTGCTTAAATGCCAGCGCGCTTACACCATACATTAGGGTCAGGCCTTTTTGACACTCGCAAATGGCAAATGGATTGACAGCTACAGTTGCACAAATTTCCATGCAATGTCGAGCTTAAGCCACTGTTTCATTGCCCCCATCATCGCCTGTTGCATACCGTCGCTTGGTAACGACGGGGGCTTGACATCCGACAAACAAACAAACAAATGAATTTATGTCGTTAATGCAAATTGGCTGTAACTGTTGCTTTGTTTTTGTGCTGTATTTAGCAATGTTGTTGGCGTTTGCCTGTTGCACAAGAAAATTTACATATTCAAATAACAAGTAACATACATACATACATATTATGTACAGATGTTCGTACATTAGGGTAGTCATTTAAATTGAATGAAAAAATGTTCTGTCTCACTTCCTAAATCGGATAAAGTACGATCAAATTTAACACGTATAAATTTTGGTCCCTATCGAAAATTGATAAAGGGCAAAATCGCACAGCGGCCAAAGTTCAGATAACCATATGGGACCCCTTTGAGACACCCCTTATTCGTCTTCGATGAGGATCAAAATTTAATTTGGTATCTTTGAACGTTTTTTAACCGAAGTTTAGTTTTAGTTTTTGGTCTCTATATGGTAATCTGAACTTTGACTCCCTCCTCTGCGGCACCCATAAACCGTCTCCGATCGCGAAAAAAATTTGCATTTGGTATTTTTGAGTACATGACAATCGATTTTGAGCATTAGTTATACAAAAAATTAAACTTAATTTTTGACGCTCGACAGCTTTCTGAATTTTTCGGACCCCTGTGCAACACTGCTTAACCGTTTCCGATCGGGATAAAAATGTATATATGGTATCTTCGATTATATTAGCATCGACCTAGTGGGTGAGGTTGAGGAAATATGCTATAAAATTTGTGTGAATATATTTGCGGACCACACTAATGTACATGCGTATGAAAAGTAAATGGGCAGCGATTGAAAAGTACATATTAAGTAGGCATATTCCTTATGTTTTTATACCCCGCTGTCGGCAGGGGCATTTTAGTAATGATATAATAAATAGTAATGAGCGAAAAGTCTTTCATCGAAACACTTTACTGCCGGCGTTTGCCGACCACTGCGAAGCAACGACCGTAGATTGTTATTGCATTTGATAGGCAACCAAGCAGCCGCGTCCGCAGTTCCTTCTTGGATCTATTAAGAACTGCCACGATAGTCCTGTGCTTAAGGGAATTGCCTGGAAGAATTTCTATGCTATAGTATACTAAATATGTTTGCTTTCTGCCTGGAAGCAGAGGCTAATACTTATGACTGAAAGAAACTTCTCAAAAAGGGTTCTTGCAGAATATTGGGAAAGTGGGATTGGTATCACGCACTCCGACGTATTTACTCTACGACAGCTTGTAAAAAATTTATTTAGTAATATTTGGAGAGGTCTGTTTCGCTTTTTATGGAAGCTAAAATTAAGCCTCTAAATGAAGCCATTTCGGTATTTGGTTCTTTTTAAACTTTGGCTGAACTTTTCAGGAGATGAAATTCCACCTGGGCTCCAAAAGCTAAGAAAGAGACGTCGAGATAAACTATTTTACAGACAAACTTGCAGACAAGCCTCCAAGAAGCAGATTGTTGCATATCAAGAACGGTTCGTTAAGACTTTTACTAAACAAACAGATAATAGAAACCAAATTAACTTTGCTCCTCAAGTAAAATACATCTCCACTTGGGAGTATTGTTCGATTAAGAAAACCGGCAAGGGGATATTGAATAAATATGCAATGTATAAATAATGTGTAGTTCATTTACCCTTCTGGAACAGCTTGTCGATGTGTTAATAAAAGAGAAACAGAAAATTAATTAAAGAGTTCAAATTACATTTGCGAAAAATGCGCCAGTGGTGTATATAAACAATTTCTTACTTGTAATTTTTTCTTCAATCAAATAAGTTGGAATTTAGTTGCCTGGGTGCAACAACAACAACAACAACAACAGCAAACAAGTAAAATTAAAAAAAAAAAAAAGCATTCAACTTTTTTTTTTTTTTTTTTTTTTTTTTTTTTTTTTTTTTTTTTTATTTTTTAGAAACTAGAAAAAAACTTTTTAAGCATGGATGTAACTACAGCTGTTTCACCTTAGATCCCTCTAAGACTCATCAGGTTACTTTTGCTTCTGCCAAGACTCAAACTTGCGCACCTTGCAGTACAATAACTACAGTTCTAACCGCTGAGCTATTGCCTGCCTTCGACATCTGATAGAAAATTTGTTGCTAGTTTCTTTCCTACTATAATTCGTTTCTAACTTAACGAATTATAGTAGGAAAGAAACTAGCAACAAATTTTCTATCAGATGTCGAAGGCAGGCAATAGCTCAGCGGTTAGAACTGTAGTTATTGTACTGCAAGGTGCGCAAGTTTGAGTCTTGGCAGAAGCAAAAGTAACCTGATGAGTCTTAGAGGGATCTAAGGTGAAACAGCTGTAGTTACATCCATGCTTAAAAAGTTTTTTTCTAGTTTCTAAAAAATAAAAAATAAAATATAACCTGGGCCTGTGCTCGTTAAATTAAATAAAAAAAAAGCATTCAACGTTAAACACCAACACTCTCTTCGGCTGTGGTGCTAAGTATATAGAGGTTTTCAATTTCCATTTTCAGTTGCCATGTAAAACGCCACCACGCCAAGCCAATGATTGGCGCGAGACAAATTTTCAGTAACTGCCTGTACTGAAAGGCAGTCAGACAGACGGACAGACATGCCGGTAGGTAGGCTGGTTGGTAAAGCGCGATGCGCAGGCGCATAAATGTGCCATAAAAGAAGTGCCGCAAACAAACATATAAAATTTGATATTTAAACGCAAGTGCGTACGTTAAGTGCTTGTCCGACTACACTTTCAAAGTTGTTATTGTTTTTATTTTGTGTGGGAAAAACTGGAAAAATTCGCAGTTGCTTTTAACTGCGGCACGACGGAAGGCGCTTAACCCTTGTGTGTGCAGCCATCTACCCAAAAAATGCATACAAGTTTCAAAATTATGAAAAACACACATTACAATGGCAACCAGAGAAAAATGTGACTTATTTTAAGGCAACTGCTCTCTCTAAGTGAAATTTTTCTTCAAGAATCGGCTGGTTTGATCGCGTTTATAAAGAAGAGAAAATGCAATGGATGACGAAGGTACATAGCTACATATATAAATATTAATTATATAGCATTTTTCGGTCAAATGAAACCCTTTTTAAGTCAAGTGAAATCGTTTTAAAGGCAGTTCAAAGCTTTTTATTTGAAATGAAAACTTTTTTTAATTTTTTAATTGAAATGTAACTTTTTGCAATTGAAATTAAAACTTTTTTAAATGAAATTAAAATTTTTTAAATGAAATTAAACTTTTTTCAATTAAAATTAAAACTTTTTTAAATGAAATTAAACTTTTTTCAATTGAAATTAAAACTTTTTTAAATGAAATTAAATTTTTTTCAATTGAAATTAAAACTTTTTTAAATGAAAGTAAACTTTTTTCAATTGAAATTATATTTAAAAAGTTGTTGAGAAAAGTTTCAATTCAATTGAAAAAGTTTACACGTGACTTGAAAAAGCTTTCCCCTGACTTGAAAAATGTTCGTTAACACAAGGGTTAAGCTGACTAAAAATTCTTCACGCAGTAAACTTCTTTCTCTCTTTTCAATTTTGCAAGACTGTGCACAGTTCGATTTTCAAATTTTATAGCAATTAATTGCGGATACGTAAATTAAGATTATAATTACCTAACTTGGGTGCAACCGCAAGGTACATAAAGTGAGCTGATCTAAAATTAAAATTGTTAACCTCAGCCAATTAGTTGAGTTTATTGCCATACGCACATATGTATATATCGAACAGCTAACTGGAATTTAGTGAAAGTGGTTTAGTTCGGCGCAGTGTATATCTCTGCCTTCCTCAGCTGTCACTGGCAAACCAACCGCTGGCTTCTCAGCGCTGTACTATGTCGATGGCTGAGCGAAACTGAAGCGCTATCGCTGACTTGTCAACTTTGGTAAGAGTTATTACTTCATGTAATATATATGTAGTTTCAGAGCGGTTAAGCTGTCATAATTACTTACATATCTGCTACAATGTCAACTTAAAGTACCTAATCATTGAAGTTGTCAAAAACCATGTCATTTATGTAATATTGAACGTCTGAAATCGCACTGATAAGGTTTACTGCAATAGTCAACTTAACTTTTTCACGCAGTGAACTTGAAAGTACTGTTTGCATATAAGATATTCACCATAACCAGACTGATTCTGCGTTAGTTGGTATGCAATAAAGGATCATCTTTTCTTGTAGATTAAGCAAAGCAAACTGAGGTTACATTCGGCGGCCAAATGCTCGCTCGACCATAAGCTGCAGATGAGTTTGACTTGCTGGTTTGGTTGGTCGACTGGAATATTCTTGCTTACCCGTGTTTTAAGGTCTTGAAATTTAAATATTCCAATCCTCTGTTCTCCATTGTTGGCTGATGGGACGCACATAGAATCCTACCGACAAATATGATTAGCCACTCGTCGTCTTCATTTTCTTCCCTTATGTCTTCACTGTCTTCTGAATCAATAAGGAGAAGTAGAAGTGTTGTCTCTATAACCAAAGTAAGTTCTTCTTCCCTTTTCCCATACTTTAATTCCTCTGCCATCTAAGCCAAGCCCTTAAGTCACTCTTCTTTATTTATGAGCATCACTCTTCTTTATTTGTGAGCATCAATTTCCTTATAACAGTATCAATAGCGATTATTTGAAAGTCTCAAATTGCAACTACTTTTCAATTGCATACGAAGTGCGGATAGTTACAATAAATTACACAAAAATGCATTAAGTAGATTTTCATTCCCTGCACAATTTGCATGCCATGCAACTGGCATGGACGACGCGTAAACAAACAATCACCAAACCGCAGTGGAAGCCAGTCCATGATAGCGCCACCTAAGCAGCCGTTTTTGGAATCTTTCACAGTGTTTGGTGATTATGTATTGTGAATGTTGCCAGCAGCTAAGTACACAAGGAAAGTATGTATGTAACGAAGAGAGTGTCTAAGCTAGACGAATTCCAATGAGCTGCACAAAGTTACAAAAAAGGCTTCAAACACTGTCAGCAGCAGCAACACGGAGCTGCACTGAGCAGCCGGCTGACTGGCGCGTCGTCATTGGACAGTCAATCGTCGCCAAAATGGACTAAAACTTAATGATTTTGGTTCGAATATTTTGGTTGTTACTTGACCATATTCGCACCAATCGAATCTCTAGTTAGCCTTTGGCCGCTTAGCCGATTGGCCATTTAGTAAACTGAGACTGACTTGGTTGACGACGTACAATTTACAATGTATGTATGTAGGTACCACGTACAACAACGATAAGTTGAATTTATTTGACAATTTAATGTTATTGCAATTTAGCGCAGCGAATTGTTGCTGTCGATTTGCATTTTTATGGACAATTGATTTTGAACGCATGGCTGCTTTGAATGGAGGGGCAGTGAGAGAAAGAGAGATAGAGAGCGAAGAGACCGAGGGTGTGTGAGGAATGCGATTACTTTGTAATGCAAATAAAGGAACGTGAGCGCCATATGAAGTTGGCTTATTGTTGTTGTTTTTGTTGTTGTTTTTTTGTTGTTGCTGTTATTTTTGTAATGTATTTGTTGTTCTTTTTGTAATGTAATTGTTGTTGCTGTTGACGAACGTGCCCAAAGTTGTTGATGATGAGTCGAGCCTGTGTGGCAAAGTCCCACGGAGTCGCTTACAGCACCTTGGCGGCTTTAGTAGTGTGCGGTGCGGGCAGCTGAAAGGCAATTGCGGTTTGGAGCAATTGCTGTCAGCTTCAGCTCAAATGCCTCAGTTGCAAATGCTGAATATCCTCAAGGTGGCAGTTAGTTTCCGCTTTTGATTGGCTACACTCAATTCACTCGTCAAGCAATGAAATATATTTTCCACTTGATTACCATGGCACTCAAGTGGTTTTAGCTTTTTGTGCTTTTTGGTTTTGGCTTTTGGTCTTGTGTTATGGTAATAGATTTGTGTTAGGAATGTTTAAGTGGAGTGGGTACTAGTTTAAGTTTGTATAATAAATTATAGAATGTATTTACAAATGTATAATAGTTTGAGTTATAATTTCAGGGGGCAAATTTTTATGTTTCATGGTGTTGCAAAAGCAAACTTAGACTTCGTAAAAAGTGATTGAGATTGAGTTATGGAATAAATTAGTCAAAAAAAATTATTTCTCGTACAATTTAACACTCATCATAGCTCGGAACAATAAAAGTTTAAAGCTGATGCCACATAGAACTTTGCGTTGCGCTACCTGACACTTTCTGCGTGACAGCTGGGATAAAATACATGTATATGAAGTTTCCCACATAACAAAAAGTAACGCAACGCCGAAGTTACGTAAAGCACAAAGTTTCCGAAATCTCAAATTTTGGGTGCGTTGACATTTTTTTTTTCAGTTTCACTTTACTTCAAATGTAAATAACCCACACAGCATTGAGATGATTAAATTTTGAAATTTCGTCCAATTGAATCATTTTATATTACTCTTGGTAATTATATGCTGAGTGAAAATAAAATTGAACAGAAGGAATAGTCATATATGTTCCTTTTAGATGATCAAAAACTGACGATAATTTTTTAACCACATATCAGAATCATTTTTGACTATTTTTGTAGAATAAATATTGATTTATCATAAAATGAATCAAACAGAATATCCAAAGGTAAGAAAAATTTCAAAAAATGTATGTATGTAGTTTTTTATGTTTTTGTTAATTCTTTTTTCAGATGCCAATCAGTATTTGCAACAATTCGGTGGACTTGCCCAATCTGATCGACCTTATATATTATTATTAAATTGATCGTTGCTCGGGACCCAGGGTGCGAAAAACTGGAAATTTTTCAGTATACATAAGTATGGTTCCCTTCCGCCGACGGCTATGTCCGATGCATCTACATGTAATGCAAGTTCGGCGTTCGGTTCGGGATTTTGCAGTTACGTCACATTTGCCAGCTCAAGTTTAAATGGCTCCAATACGACGTTAGCTTCTTGCACCGAGACCAAGGGGTCAACGATCGTTCTCTTTGTTATCGCAGAATCAGTTCTGGAGGACAAACTGGTACACTATCGTATGTGGCAAAAACTTTCTCTAAATATTAGTCATGGCGAGGAGATTCGTTTGGCCTGACGTAAGGAAAGATCACCAGTTTTGGGTATCCTAGCAATAACTCGTACTCTGATATACATATGTTTATTTTCTAATAATTAATTAATATAATTATTTTGTAATTACTTCATATTAAAATTCTAAATAAATTTTAAATAATAGATATAAAATAGTTCTAGTTTATAAAAAAGGTATTTAATACCACCATGAAATGTTATCAAATATGATCAATAACTAGTCAAAAATACTATAAAAAATGATCAAAAAATGTAATATATTGTGATCATAAAATTATATCACAAATGATTTAAAAATTAACTGAAAAATGAGCATGAAAAGTAATCAGTTATGATCAAGAAATTACTGTAAATAACAGTCAAATGTTATTAAAAAAAAAAATTAAGTATCTAATTCGATCACAAAATGATTAAAAAATATTTAAAAATATGTATCATAAATGACTATTTAAGAATAATCATATTTAGGGTACATTTTTCTCCCGACGACTCACTCATATTTCATTGGAAAATGTTTTTAAATTTGATCGTTTTTAATCATCTGGGGGTATGATATTTGAATATTTTTTGATCAAAATTTTCAAAAAATGCTGGCTGGGAAACAAATTTAAATTCCATACAATTGGAAAATAATTTAATAGATTTTTATTTTCTTATTTATTTTTTTTATGAATAAAACGGAGAATGACAGATTTTTCAGAAAGTAAATACTTTTTGAGTGATGTTACAACGTTCACTGTGGCATAGTTTTTCAGTTTTGCGTTTTTTGACATAGAAAAAGGCGTAACGCAAAGCGAAAAAAGTTTTATGTGGAATCAGCTTAAGACATTTAAAAAAGCACTCAGTTAAAAGATTTCAAAATTCGAAATGGAATCAATCTAGCCCCCGGAAAATGTCATCAAATTTGTTGCACAGTGTAATCGATCAATCAATTCATGTGCAGCAACCTCACGATTCGCTAAAACTGAAGCACTTTTTATTCATTATTATTAATTTTTACTAAATTTATGCAAATTGGGCATGCAAATTGATTGTTGGTATGCGTAAAAAAGGAAGCCAAATGGCGAAAAAAACTGCCGTTGTAAGCGGATGCATTATTTAAAATTAATTCGATACAGACCGTCAGGTATGTAAACCACTCCATGTACATTTACGAGTATTTACATATATAAAAATATGCAAGGAAGCGGACAAAACTCATTAACTGAGTGCTGCCCGTCACATTATTCATACGTAGATAGTTCCCTACTTTTCCCTTTCCCCCTCCAAAAAGCGTTGAAAACCTTACCACTTGACCGCTGTCCTTCGTCGTGGTCGCGGCGATAATTCTTACAGTCAAAATGACAACTTATTGACAGTGAGCACTTGTTCGACGACGACGATTATGGCAACAATGACAAGCAGATAATAGCAGCGGAACAAACTTATGTACATATGCATTTTGGTCGGTAATACCGATTCGGTATCTATGTAATATACCTACGTGTGTATATTAAAATGGCTTGCAATACTGCAATTGCCGCTGTGGCCGCTGTGGCCGCTGTGGCCGCTGTGGTGCAGTGGGTAGAGTGCTCGCCTGCTATGCCAGAGGTCTCGGGTTCAAACCCCAGTCCGAGCAAACACCAAAAAAATTTGTCTAATTAGTAAAAATCCAATTATTGGGTTTTCTAAGAGCAGCGGTTACCTCTCGGCAGTGAGCGGCATATCCTCCGAGTGTATTTCTGCGATGAAAAAGCTTCGCACAAAAATGCATTCGCCGTTCGGGCCGGCATAAAACTGTAGGTCCATCCAATTAGTAGGAAAAATACGTCGACGTAGACGGATTGACGTATGCTATGTGTCGGGGCTATTAGGCTTCTTTACTTGTTTTCATTTCATTCCTTGCCATCTAGTAGATGTAGAATCTGCATAGATATGAGCAAGCCAGATATGTAGGGTTGCCAGACGTACCGATTTGATCAGTACAATACTGATTTTTCGTGCCCGGTACTGATGGTTTTAAAAACCTTAACAAATACTGATTTTTTGGATTTTGTACTGATTTGTACTGATTTTTAGCCGACACCAAAAATATTAATTTTATCACCCTGCTCTGTTTTTAATTTTCCAACTGTTTTCATTTGACGTTTGTAATGCCGTGGTTATGCTTACGACAATGCTCGACGAACAACGTGTAAGTGTCGTTGTGCACTCCGACGAGTGAGAGAATTTTCGGACTCTCACATCGAGCAAATTTGTTTAAATAAAATAGATATTTGACACGTTTATATATATGTATATTTGATCTTTACGTCTACCGTTGGGATCAGCATCTTACGCTATCTCCATTTTATAGACGTATTACATCTGTGTTTCCACTTGTTCGTGGTCTTTTCTAAAACTTCATTGCATTTGATTTCACAACACTCTCGGCGTACGAGTAGGTATTTGGGTGTAACGTGTATTGCTAATTAAAATGTTACAGACAATGCAATACCATTACAGACCTACTAGCAGTTATTTTTGCTCTTGTACTGACATACGTATGTACATATCTATCTTTCTTGATCTATAAGCGTAGGCTTTCATATCAATGTTGGTCGGCTGAAATATGCTGTCAGCAATATTTCTTCTATTTATTGCTCTTACTTTGAAAAAAATTAACATTTCCATCTGTTTAGAAATAATGTTTTTGCAATGGGCGACGGCAAAAAATATTTATTTTCATGAATTTAGAACAGTAAAAATATGTGTCATATGTATCATTGTGTCTACATACATATGCATATATGTACAGGAATGTACTGTGTTCTGCAATAGAGCAGCCGAAATGTCAGGTGGTCGTCTTAAGCCGCAAGTCTGACGCTTGCCCTTCTGGGTTGTTTACTTGGAATAATTCCAAATGATATCTAGATAAATTAATTCAACACAGGAAGGACATACATATTATGGTGTCTAAATGTATCCCATAAACAAGGAGCTTTTACTTAAAATTTTCGCACTTAAAACTCCAAACACCAAAGGGAATATAACCCAGCAAACACTATGTATGAATTGGTCTAACTAGAAAAATTGATGGACACATTTCATTGTAGACCCCTTAGCAAGTCATTTAGGTAATTCTTTCTCTCGTTTTAGCTTTGAAATGACATTATTACAAATAAATGAATACGCTTTATTTGTATTGTGTTTCAGAAATTTTGTTCCTCCTTTCTCATGCACAAAATTTGCATTTTTCGTGTTGCTGCAAATTTCTTATACTGAACTTTTAAATGAATGTGTAAATATGTATGTATACTAAATTAGCATATGAAAAACAGAAACAAAAAATAAAAATATCTAAAAGGAGAGAAATCTGAGAAAATATAAAAATATTTTTTGCAAAGGAAAAACAACAAATTGTAGAATATAGTGAACAATAATCCAAGAAGGTGCATAATCCTCATACACAGTAACTAAAATTTGTTAGCGCAAGACGAAGTTCACCAAATGCAAATAACAATAGCAACAACAACAATAACAAAATAAATAAAGAAACAAATATTTAGCTATCGATGAATTTGAATGCTTTTACATTCTTACATTGCAATGGAGACATAAAGTCTTCATTACAAACGTTGACAGTTGTACCTGTCGTGTCTTCATCATTGTCATCTAGCGGCGGCAAATAATAGCAACAACAATGCATACAAAACCAAGATTGTACACGCATATGTACATACTTCGATGTATGTAAACACCAAACAAAAGCGCGCCAACCACCAACCGCAAACAGACTTTGAGTTGTGCTGACGGCAATCAATGACAGCAACAATATTTTCAAGGAGCAACCACATTGCTACTGACATCTATGGGATTACCGCGTTGCGTTGCGTCGAGCGATCAAAGCGATGCATCGCTTTGCATGCAAATTTTTTCTTTCTTTTAAGTTGTATACCCAGAGTGTTTACTCATTCAGCTTCTTTTAAAATGAAAGTAGAATGGTATTGGAAATGCGTGGACTAAAGCGAAAATTTATGAAGATATTGACTTATTCTAAGAAAAAAAGTAAAGCAAAAAAATTAAAATAAAAAGGAAATAAAATAAAATAAAATCAAATAAAATAAAATAAAATAAAATAAAATAAAACTAAATAAAATAAAATAAAATAAAATAAAATAAAATAAAACTAAATAAAATAAAATAAAATAAAATAAAATAACCCTAAATAAAATAAAATAAAATAAAATAAAATAAAACTAAATAAAATAAAATAAAATAAAATAAAATAAAATAAAATAAAATAAAATAAAATAAAATAAAACTAAATAAAATAAAATAAAATAAAATAAAATAAAATAAAATAAAATAAAATAAAATAAAACTAAATAAAATAAAATAAAATAAAATAAAATAAAATAAAATAAAACTAAATAAAATAAAATAAAATAAAATAAAATAAAATAACATAAAATAAAATAAAATAAAACTAAATAAAATAAAATAAAATAAAACTAAATAAAATAAAATAAAACTAAATAAAATAAAATAAAATAACATAAAATAAAACTAAATAAAATAAAATAAAATAAAACTAAATAAAATAAAATAAAACTAAATAAAATAAAATAAAATAAAATAAAATAAAATAACATAAAATAAAATAAAATAACATAAAATAAAATAAAATAAAACTAAATAAAATAAAATAAAATAAAATAAAATAAAATAAAATAAAATAAAATAAAACTAAATAAAATAAAATAAAATAAAATAACATAAAATAAAATAAAATAAAACTAAATAAAATAAAATAAAATAAAACTAAATAAAATAAAATAAAACTAAATAAAATAAAATAAAATAACATAAAATAAAACTAAATAAAATAAAATAAAATAAAACTAAATAAAATAAAATAAAATAAAATAAAATAAAATAAAATAAAATAAAATAAAATAAAATAAAATAAAACTAAATAAAATATAATAAAATAAAATAAAACTAAATAAAATAAAATAAAATAAAATAAAATAAAATAAAATAAAATAAAATAAAATAAAATTAAATAAAATAAACCAAAATCGAATAAAATAGAAATAAAAAAATTAAATTGAATAATATAAATTATACATAAAATAGAACAGAATAAAAAAAAAAAAATAAATATAATGAAATAAAATAAAATAAAATAAAATAAAATAAAATAAAATAAAATAACAAAATAAGATAAACCAAAATAGAATAAAATAAAAAAGGAAATAAAATAAAATACAATGAAATAAAGCAAAATAAAGTAAAAAATTAAATAAAATGAAAAATAATAAAATTAAATAAAATTAAATAAAAAAAATAAAAAAATAAAATATATTCAAACAAAATAAAATAAAATAAAAAATAAAATAAAATAAAATAAAATAAAATAAAATAAAATAAAATAAAATAAAAAGTAAAATAAAACAAAATAAAACAAAATAAAATAAAATACAATAAAATAAAATAACAAAATAAAATGAACTCCAATGAATGAAATCAAATAAAATAAAAAGGAAATAAAACAAAATAGAATGAAATAAAGTAAAATAAAGTAAAAAATTAAATTAAATAAAAAAGAATAAAAAATTAAATGAAATAAAAAAAATAAAAAAGTAAAATAAAATAAAATAAAATAAAATAAAATAAAGTAAAATAAAATAAAATAGAATAACATAAACCAAATCGAATAAAATAAAAAAAGAAATAAAATAAAATATAATGAAATAAATTAAAATAAAGTAAAAAATTAAATAAAATAAAATTAAATTAAATTAAAAAAAATAATAAAAAATAAAATATATTAAAATAAAATAAAACAAAATAAAATAAGAAAAATAAAATAGAATAAAATAAAGTCAAATATAATAGAATAGAATAGAATTGAATGGAATAAAAAAATTAAATATAATAAATTAAAATAAAAGAAAATAAAATAAAATAAAGTAAAAAATTAATTGTTGGGGGTAAGTGGAAAAAAAATTTCAACTATTTACAGCGAAGGTTGAGTGTATAGCTATTTCACAAAAAACCATTTTCGATCATCAGCACTCTTTTCGGAAGTGGATGCTCCTACCGAAGCACAATGGGTGATAGCGGCCAAAAATAAATTCAAAATTTAAGTATGAGTAAAACAATTTTTTTAAATAGAAATCGACAGATACATCAAATTGTAATAAAAAAGCTTATATAAAAATTTTTGAGTCTCTTTTCGTTTAGCCGTACAGGGTGCCCAAAGTTGAGCAAAAAATAGCTTCTTTTTTTTCTCAATGAACACACCTCATACAAAATGCTCTATCACATTTAATTGTTAACATATGAACTCGAGTAATACATCATTACACAGATAATAATTTTCTCTTTCAGAAATTATAACGCCGTTGTAAATACCGTTCAGTATTGAATTTATATGAATTTTCAAAAATTGACAAAAAACGTCGATAAGAAAAAAATTTTTCTCGACTTTGAATAAAAAAATTAAAAAAACAAAAAATATGACCTCCTCAAATTTTTTTTATGATTTGAAATAATATATTCTTAATCAAACTGCATTTTCATTTTAAAAATCCACTTGCTCCATTTGCTTTTATAATTTTTTTCCCATTTGCCTAAAACTGCGTTTTTGTAAACGCATTAATTATGTTAATTTTGACATTATGAAAAACGTTTATATTTAGGCGAATAATCGAATATTTCTTTATCGTCTTGCAGTTAATGGTGCATACTTTCAAATTATGAGCTAATTTTTTTTATCAGCGTTAATTCATATCTTTGACAGCTTTTTTCTTTTGGAATATAAAAAAAAATTGGTAAAAATTGTAAAACTTTAAAATGAAATTAAAAAAAAAACAAAAAATATGACCTCCTCAATTTTTTAATATTTCATAGTCCTAAATGTCTTTTATAAACAGGTGAAAAAATCGTAATAGGGTCTATACACAGTGCGTCTGACTCGCGAGTCATCTGTGTACGTGTTGACTCGCCGCGTCACAGCAAAATATCAAACTAGTTTTGATTTTCTTGAGTCATGACAGAGTCATGTCGGTGTAAACTACTACATTCACATTTTCACTAATACACCTAAACTGACTCTTGAACCAGACGCATCGTGTATAGCCCCTATAAAAATTCGTTTGCTCCATTTTGTTTTATGAACTTTCTTATCGAAGGTGTTTTTTAAGTTTTCGTACATTTTTCCCATACAAAATGCCCAGAAGTATGTTTCAAAAAGTTTAAATTTTTTTGTATGGGTAATATTCGTCAAAATGGTGAAACTTAAATATCGATATTTTCAATTCTAATTAAGATATTCGAAGAAACTAAACGCTGTTTTCAAGGGTAATGATTATGCTTTCAACTGGTTTAATCGAATTTGAGTGGAAGGTAATTACATAAAAGATATTAAGCAGTGAATAGAGCCAAAAAAGTGTTTTTTGCCAATTTGGACATGAATTTCTCAAAAACTAGAACCAATTTGGAAAATCTGACTCCAGATTCAGGTTTAGCACACTAAAATCCTTTATAAAAGTGTAATTTCATTTATGGCATAAAATTTTTTTGAAATGCGATTTTTTTGTATGAAAATTTTATGATAAATGCTTATATATTACTTAAAAGTGCATATATTTCTAATTTAAAAACGGTGAAGTGCTTTACCCCTTTTCCAAAATGATTACTGCATTTGATTTATATTTCAAAAATGTATACACTAATCAAAATCGAGCATTTTAGCTATAATAGTTAGGAAAATTCTGAAATTTCAAAAATACCGCTATATGGGAGGTGGGCGTATTTGTGGGTGGATTTTGTTCAAATTTTCACAGTTTACTAATTGCAACAAAAAAAGCTTAAGTTCTGAGTTTCAAGATTCTAGCTTAATTATTACTATTTTTGGCCGCGTTTGTATGGAGGTGCCCCCACTGTGCGGGGGTTCAACCCGAGATATATTCCATCTTCAGCCGTAATGACCGCACGCTTTTACACGCTCGACCATTGAGACTCTGTGCAAGCTGTTGAATTTTCCCCACTTTTGCCTTTTTCATTTTCAACATTAACGTTTGTGTGTATATGCTTTTGCATATATTCTACTCAAACGTGTTGAATTTTTTGTTGTAGGCTTGGCACGAAATTCCACTTACCCCCAACATTTAAAAATTGAGTTTAATAAATTTCGTGCCAAGCATTAAAAAACTCTTTCAAATAAAAAAATTAAATTAAATAAAAAAAAAAGATAATAAAATAAAAAAAAAAAAAATAAAAATAGAATAAAAAAAATAAAATAAAATAAAAAAAATGAAAAAAAATAAAAAATTTAATAAAAAAAAAATAAAATAAATAAAGTGTGTAATAGGAGTCATGCCTACATAGAGGCGTATAAAAGTATATAAGTACATATGTATACATATGTAAAAGGAATAAAAACAAAATTCGGTTTTAAAGAAATTGCTTTCGAATTCCACAGCTGGTTATCTAATAAGCGCTTCAAACCACATACGAACTTTCCTTCCTTTCTGTTTTTTTTTTTTGTTTAGTAATATTTTTAGTTGCCACTGTCTGCCGGCTTATGGATAACATCGACACATGTATTATTTCTTTCATTTCAGGAGCCATCATTTGTGTGATACGTTACAAGTCACCAATGAAACTGAATTATTGGAAGAAATAAAATTGTTTATATCATGTTTTTTCGTAACGAAGATATTCAAGTTCGAGGAGCAAATTTATGTATACGAGGGTGGCTTTAAAAGATAAATATGCAGATAACGAGAAAGAGTAAAATGCTTAATAAGAAGCAACAAAAATTAACATTCACAACTTTTTTCGGCGTGCTTAAAATGTTGTAAGAGCTATTCTGAACAGGAAAATTGGCCCAGCAGAAAATATTTCAAGCGATAACTTGAAAAAGGATTTACACAATTTTCACTCTAAGCCAGCGATATATTTTTTTTTACAAAATTTGAATTCAAACAATTTTGTATTATTTTATAATTGTTTTCGGATCACCTCGTGATCGTCCTTGTTCCGTTTTTTTAAACCATCTACAAAAACTGTGAGACAAAACACTATTAAAACTTAACAAACTGCCCTCGTAAGCACCGGTGCCCACAACGGCGAGTTGCCTGTCGAATAGGAAATTTGCATTTCTGTTATTAGTTACATACCTTCATACATACATTTATGTGATAAACGAAATCGAAGAGTTTTATCCGTCTTCCATCGCGCTAACATCCGTTTCCATGATTTTTATGCATTGCATTTACATACATTTCTCCGGCTGACATTGAATTGAACGCTTGCACCGATGCACAACTTTCGTGCACTTAAACTTAACTTTTGTCTACATTTCCAGCTCAACTGACTCATACAGCTTGCTGACGCACTGACTAACTGACAGACTGCATGCAATCTCAGCGCTTTGTATGCAAATCGAATTTGCATTAGCAAGTTGCAAGTTGAAAACAAAAAAAAATAAACAAAAAAGGAATACTTCTTGCTGTTTTCTCGCATGTTTTCGAGTTCCAATTCGATTTTGTTTTTGTTTTGCATAAGAACAATCGAAAAGTAGCAAATAAATGCTGAAGAAATGTTGAGAAGCACTAACAACACTAAAAGCTATGATTCAAAATAGAGAAGGAAGAGGAACAGCAGTTTAAAATATAAAGAAAAATTGCAGACAAAGTAATCGATCAACAGCAGTGGGATGTTTTTTCGTTTTTTTTTATTTTTAATAAAAATTTATAAAAGTATTGTATTACGTGGACGCCACGGTAATTGTTGCTTTTAATAATCGCTGGCTTCATGCCTGTATAGGAGTATTTAGTGCCTTCTTTACACATTACACTAGAGGGAGGTGCAGCTGCAATGACTCTGTGGCTCACAACAACATCAGTTTGGCTCCCAGCAACAAACGAATTGAGCGCTGTCGCTGCCACGGCGCAATTCAAAACAATAGACGTCTACAATCGATCGACATTCAATTCGTAGCTACAAGAACACATGTACGTATGTATGTATGTGGGTTTTTGCATTTCGTTATTTCGCAATAGGCCAAGAATTATTCGATTACATTGAAAGCTTTCTGTATTTTGGATACCAGTTTTCTGAGTTTGTAATGGAAACACAACGACACAATAGGCCCAGTGTTGCCGCTAAAAAATTTCAAAAAGTGGCCCAAAAAAGGAAAAAAGTGTCCCCCACATTTTTTAGCTAGAAACACATTTTGATATATTTTTGTGGTTTATTTAATGCTTAAAGCAATTCACAGGTTAAGGGACAGTGTTTTACTAAAACCAAGTAAAGCTAGAGCAAATATATATTTAATTCAAAATTAAATTTAGTTCTCATATATTTGACAACCAAGTTTTCTCCCGTTATCCAAGAATCTAAATCATTTCCATTAGTTAAATTGAGCGCTGAGATCATTGAACTGCACGTATCAATTTTGCAAGCGGTTTGTAACCAGTCCTGTTAAATAATGATTATTAATCATAATGATTACCGGTTTGATTGATTATTTTTTCAGGTATCTATTTAATGATTGATTACCCATTGTTTTCAAATTTTAATGATTGTTTTGCAATTACCATTAAAAAAAATCAAAGAAAATCATAAAAAATCAAAAAAAAAATGAAAAATAATCATAAAAAATCAAAAATAATCAAAAATAATCAAAAAAAAATATTTTGATTGTTTTTGACTTTTTTTGATTATTTGTGATTATTTTTGATTTTTTATGATTTTTTTTTGATTTTTATCAACATCGTTGTAAAGAAAGATGCACATTTGTACGTATGCAGGTACGTATGTAGCCTTTTAAGGCATACTGAGGGCAATAACGCAACAATTACGAACTTAAAGCCTGGTGCTAAACAAACCTCCCGACGGTAGCTTGATGATAGTATCGTGGGGGAGTGGGGTTCGGTACGACGACAGCAGGTTTAGTGCGGGTAAATGCTTTAAATGCTTCCTCCTCGTAAAAAAAAAAACAAAAAAAAAAAAAGGGTATGTGCTACTTATGTTCAGAAAGGCATACACATTTTTGTACAAAAGTTTGTGTTGAGAAATCACTTTCTTATTAAATATGGCAACCTCTTTGGGTTATAACATATGGCAACATTATTGTGGTCACTTTTGACATTTACCAAAGCGTCGTTTTCACATCTGAGTTTTCTCATACATCCTCTTGCCTTTTACATTCTGAGCGCACACGTGAATAAACGACTTTGTACTACAATTTTCTTGAAATAAAATCTATTTGAACTTAAAAGTTTTTTGTACACATATTAAAGTATTATATAATAATAATGTATATAATAATTTGCCTCTAAAAACGTTTTCTAGCAGAAATATTTGTGTATACCTTAAAAGTTTGCAATTATTGTTAATTTGTCATTCACCGTACTTGGCATGATGCACTTGATGATTTTCTTTAATTTATACAGTCAATTCTGTGTTTTATTTATGTAGATGTTATAGCCCAATATATCTATATCTGAACAATCCGTTGTATGGGAGCTATATGTTATAGTGGTCCGATTTCTCTTAAAAAGTCACCCACGTACCAGATTTCAAGCAGATATCCCAAAAACATGAGGGACTAATTTGCGTTTATGCAGACGCACCCCATCATATCGAATATATTTTGGTGGGTCTACCCACTCTCTGTCCTCTTAATCATCCGGTCTTAGCTTACAAAAGGTGGGTGAGCGCAAATGAGAGATTTGATATGATAGCAATATTTTTAGTGTGGCATTGCACCACATATACATGGTATACTTAACATACATATTATTATGCTTATAACTTCATGTTTCACTGCATTTTAAATTATATTCTTGCACTTCCTACATTTATATGCCAAAACCATATATTTTCACTGCATATAATTATGTGCATTTTAAATAAAGTACCTAGCTTTTTTGGGGTCATAGACGATTTGCTATGCTGCAAATAGAATTGCGTAGAGATAATCTCTGTCATAATCAGAATTATTTATTCGCTCTTCCCTGTCCTTATCCTGGACCTAGAAATGAATCTTCGCCGGTTGTAGGAAGGGTTTGTATCCGTATCTATTACGAAAAACTTCCAACGAGCCAAGGTCTATACAAATTTTGTACTTCTAAATTTGTCGACATTTTAATTAGTGCAGTTGTCGCTATAAAATACACAATGACTTGGATACACCTGTCCCCATATTTACTGCAGGGTTACGTAATTTAATATGCGTTCACATACATTTGTACAAACTAACTTTATGCCTCTCTGACCAAACATGCATGCCTACTTGTATACTTATGTGCATGTGTATCCAAATTTCTTTACAACAATATTGAAAAAAAATCAAACAAAATGAAAAAAAAATCAAAAAAAAAAAATCATAAAAAATTAAAAAAAATCAAAAATAATCAAAAAACAATCAAAACAAAATTATTTTGATTATTTTTGATTATTTTTGATTTTTTATGATTATTTTTGATTTTTTTTAATTTTTTATGATTTTTTTTTTTGATTTTTTTTCATTTTGTTTAATTTTTTTGATTATTTTTGATTATTTTTGATTTTTTATGATTATTTTTGATTTTTTTTAATTTTTTATGATTTTTTTTTTGATTTTTTTTTAATGGTAATCATTAAAATTACTTTTTTTCTTCAAAAGAATTAAAATAATGATTACCAATTAAAAAACAAAACAAACTTGACAAGGGATGACGGAGGATCGTTCCACAATTCAAATTGCCACTTTAGTGGCCCCAGCGCAACGCTGGATAGGAAAGCTGCGCGGCCTACAACTTTTTAGAGCTATACGAAATTAAACAATCATAGCTCCGATCGATTGAATATTAATAATTTATTCTTGAATTTACATATGTTCACATATTCTTGAATTATTTTCTAAAATTGCTGTCATCTAGTCCACTGTGCAGTTTAGTTATAGTTGTACCATTTTATGCATGTATGCTGTATTATATATACTCAATTGAAATTTAACTTTATTTAGCAGAAGGAATGGAAAATCGGCATATAAAATGACTGACTAAATACTGCATAGAGAGGATAGTTGATAGTTGAATGAATAAAGAAATCACCAGAATGGTTTTGCATGCAACACACATAGGCAATAAATAGCTATGTGGTTGATATTGAGACAAATCGACCAACATATGTACATACATACATACAAGCAATATTGGTTGGACTCGATGGACATGCAACGATAAAGCAACCCGCAGCGGCAAAGACTAAAGTGAAGAAATTCCCATGCCAAACAAGTGATGTTTGTCGCTGATATTTGAGAATTGTTTGCAAGGAACAATCGGAGATGCAAACAAATATAAATTCTTCGACGTAAACTCAGCTAAAACTGAACTCTAATATGGGGATGGTACGCACTCAGTAGGTAAAATTTCCAGAAGCATATTAAGAGCACTTTAAAAGTCATTTACAAGGGATGTAGGAGCTATTGCGCGTTGTTGAATATTGTTTATTAAAAACGTATTTTGGCTCTACATTTTTAAAAAGGGTTGCCACCTGTTCAAAAATTCGTTTTTATGCTATAGTTTGTTTGATTTTTAAATTTGAGGTGCCATATGAAAGGGCTTGGCCTGGAGATTAGTAATTTATTATAATTTTTACAAGAAGGGTTAACACCCTTTAAAAAATTCAATTAAACTCTACAGTTTGTTTGATTTTTAAATTTAAAGTGTCATATGAAATGGCTTTACTTAAATATGAGTAAGGGTGTGAGGTTCAAAAATTCATTTTTATGCTCCAGTTTTTTTGATTTTTAAGTTTTAGGTGTTATATGAAAGGGCTTAACCTGAAAATTGGTAATTTATTATAATTTTAGAAAAAGGGTTGCCACCTGTCAAACAATTTATTATTTCGGTATAGTTCGTTTGATTTTTAAATTTGAAACGTCATCTGAAAGGGCTTGCCCCGTAGATCGATAATAAAATTTAATTTTTACAAAACCGGTTGCCACCTATTTGAAAAACTTTATTGACATTCTTTCACTATAGGAAAGAAAGGAAGGAAAAGAAAAGAAAAGAACAGAAAAGAAAAGAAAAGAAAAGAAAAGAAAAGAAAGGAAAAGAAAAGAAAAGAAAAGAAAAGAAAAGAAAAGAAAAGAAAAGAAAAGAAAAGAAAAGAAAAGAAAAGAAAAGAAAATAAAAGAAAAGAAAAGAAAAGAAAAGGAAAGTGAACTAAAGTAAAGGAATGGAAAGGAAGGGAAAGGAAAATAAAAGAAGGGGAAAGTGAAAGGAACGGAAATGGCGAAGGAAGAGGAAGTGAAAGGGGTGTAAGAGGAAAGTGTACGGAAAGTAAAAAGGATAAAGGGGAATGAAACGTAAAAAGGACAGAAGAAGAGAAAAAGGAAGGAAAGTGGAAAGAGAAAGAAGAGTCCGGAAAATGGAATTCTCTAAAATTCCTAGAGGTTTAGAGTATTCTAGAAAATTATTCGACATAAAATTTCATTACGTGTCCTCGGATAACCAGTACCAGAAACTATATGTTTTATTTTATACATATTTTGTTATAGAAATATTATATAAGGAATATGGTCTTTCCACTCTCAAATCGTTCCGCTCTCAATTTAATTAATCTAATTTTCGACCACGGTGATACTAGTATACATATGTATATTGGTTGGTCTGTCAGGCTTCCTTCTGATACTTCCAAGGTTTGAGTTTCGGCACAAAGTTATAATACCATTTCATTCTCATGAAAGGTATAATAATATGAAAATTATCAGATGTAAAACTCCAAACTTATTGCTAATAAACAAACCATAACCGCAAACTTAATCTCATCTCTCTAGTGCAAAACCAGGAACATTGAAATGACAATCTTAATACATACAAAAACAAATTCCACATAGACTTGCTTGACAAGTTGAATAAATTAGTTCAATGCATTCGGGCACAATTTGTCTCAATTTACTGCCGACCCACCACATTTGCTGCCCTCAATTTGTCTAGGGAACCTGATTTTCCAACCTCTTCACTTGATCTGCCTGCGGCTAGACCGACATCGCTGCAGAAGAAAATGAGAAAAAAAGTAAATAAAAGTAAAAAAAAATGCGATCAAGTTAAATCAACTCGAAAATGCGACTGCGTAATTGATCGCGTGCATCGATAAGGTTTCGCTGCGACAAGAAACCGCCAGCGGAACGTTCTACTAGCTCTGCTAATACAACTTCATACATAATTGCTATGTGACCACGACTGGACTGTACCTACCACTTTACCTGCACATGATTCACAGCAGCCGCTTCGCACATTGTCCTTTAGCTGCTGACACAAACGCTCCCAAACTCCAACTTCAATAGAATCGTTTGTGCGCCGTTCTTTTTCTTTCGTGATGCCTCGTAGCAGCAACAAGCAAACAAATGATCTCGACAATTAATATGCTAATTGGCGCCATTGTGGGCTGAATGTGCCATGAAGTACTTGTACCATCATTTATTCAAAACAATTGCCGCTGTACAGGAACAGGAACAGGCTTTGGCGGCGCGTCGTCCGTCGGTGTGTATTGAAAGTATCGAGAGCAACCATATGGTGTTATTTCTAAGTCACATTGCAATGGATTGTGGCAATTTATGTGCTTAATGCTCGAGGAGCAACTTACTTGCATATTTTGCATGTCTAATGAAGTTTATTGCGCGCCACCGCAAGAGAAGTGCCGTTCCAAACATCGTCCCATAAATTCTCTGACATTTGCGGCTGTCACATGCGCATCATTATTCAACATTTTGCGATCGTTCAACCGGTACCTACAGTGTTTATGTTCGAGCATAGCTTATAAAGAGCCTCTCACGAAATTAAAGACATAATTGAGCCCGATTTACCATTAAAAGTACTCAATTTATTAACAGACTATTATAAATAAGTTGAACTCATAGTGGGTGTGTTCAGTTAACAAACAAATTGCTATGCAATGGAAAAGCCAACGAGAGTAGTTTGAACGTTATCAATCCCCAGTACATAAGTGCTACTTAGTACTAAGTAGACAATTGAAGAGTAAAGTCCTCTCCCGGCGAACAAAAATCGCGCTCTACAGAACGCTGTACGGCGCAGAAGCATAGATGATGTCAAAAACAGATGAGTTGGCGCTTGGAGTATTCGAGAGAAAAGTTCTTCCGAATATTTATGGACTTTTGCGCGTTAGCGAGTGCGAGTATCGCCGGAGATTTCATGGTAATCTGGACATCGAAATTCTTCAGCGAATAAAGATCCAGCGGCTGCGTTGGGCAGGTCATGTCGTCAGAATGAATGACGGTGCTCAGGAGCGGATTTACATAGGGGCAACATGGGCAGCTGCCCAGGGCGCCGTTTCAATAGGGGCGCCAAAACTAACTAACAAATTTTTTTTTATTTACCAAAAAAAATTTTTTTTTGAATATTACAACAAGAATGAAAGATTTTTTCAATTTTTTACAGAGAATAAATGAATCAAAGTACACTTCAGAACATTGGTACAGTTCTTATCAAATGAAAGCTATTGAGCAGGGAATTTATATAGAATAGTACTCATTGTGACTCCTAGGTTG
Organism: Urophora cardui; assembly: GCA_960531455.1. Classification (NCBI taxonomy): domain Eukaryota; kingdom Metazoa; phylum Arthropoda; class Insecta; order Diptera; family Tephritidae; genus Urophora; species Urophora cardui. The sequence continues at coordinate 126,172,151 of OY482670.1, read as the reverse complement.
GGTCTCCAGATATGGGCCAAAACGTGGACCTGGATGACCCTCGAATGTTTCTGAGCGATATTGGTATCAAATTAAAGGTCTTGATGGGGACTTCAACTTAGAACTATTTTATTTGTGATGCCTAGGCCAGGTCCCCAAATATGCATCAGAACGTGGACCCGGATGACCCTCGAGTGTTTCTGAGCGATATTGGTATCAAATGAAAGGTCCTGATGATGACTTCAACATAGAACAATTTTATTTCTGATGCCCAGGCCGGTACCCAAATATGGGTAAAAACGTGGACCCGGATGGCCCTGGAAAATTTCTCAGCAATATTGGTATCAAATGAAGGATTTTGTATTACGATTCCCAGGTTGGATCCCAAGATGTGGGTCAATAGTAGACACGGATAACACCGGGATATGGGTACCAAATGCAAAATGTTAAGCAGGGCATAGAGATGAACTCATTATGATTCCTAGGTCAGGTACCCAGATGTGGATCAAAACGTGGACCCGGATGATCACGGAAGATTTCCCAGCGATATTGGTATCACATGAAGGGTGCTCAGCTGAGATTTTACGTAGGTATGAACTCATTATTGCTAGGTCGGGTCCCCAGATGTGGTTCAATACGTGGACCCGGCTCACTCCGGGATCCTACTGAGCAATACTGATATAAAATGAAAGGTGTTGACCAGGGCTGCTACATAGAGCTCTTTTCATTGTTATCCTTAGGGCCGGATGACACGATATGCAACAATTTTATCAAATGAGAAGTGGAATACAGGGCTATGTTGCGCTAAACCCAGTTCCCTAGCGAAATGGAAAGGAGAAGGGTAGTGAGAATGTGAAAGGCAAAGGACGGAAAAGTAGAGGGAGAATATAATGAAAATAAAGAGGATAGGGAGAGAGACAGTAAGACAGGAAATGACAGAAGTAATAAGAGGGCGAATGAAAGGGATAAAGACAGAATAGGAGAGGTAAGGAGAGTGGTAGAGAAAGGGAAGCAGAATGTGACGGGAAAACGAAGCGGAAATGAAAGGGAAAAGAAAGAGAAAGGGAATAGTAGAGGGAAAGGGAGTTGGATACTAATAGGAAGAAAAAGGGATAACGACATAAAGAGGGTAAACAAATTTTTCCTTCATTTTTTTAACTTATCTGGCTTTTGCTTAGCTCTGCAGCCCAAGATAAGTTCGGTTTCTAGATACTTCCAACTTAATTTAAAGTACGCAGTTTTTTGCTTCTAATGCCTATAATAAGAAGTGGGGCAAAGCAAAGCTTGGCCGGGTACAGCTAGTTATATAAATAAAAATGAAATAAATATTCTTTCTAAGAAAACTCGAATCAAATTTTTTAAATCCGTAAAATATATCAGTAATGAAATGGCACCACAGGAAGGCAAGTGCGGTTTTTTTTGGAAATATTGGGGCGCGGCTTGGTTTGTTTGCCCAGGGCGCTTCTAGAGGTAAATCCGCCCCTGACGGTGCTACGGACCAGAAAGTATTACAATCGAAACTTGCTAAAGGCAGAAGAAAAGGGAGACCTCCACTGCCTTGGGAACGCCAGATGAAGACCGACTCTTCCTGTCTTGGTATTTCCAATTGACGCCACGCAGCATGAAACAGAAGGAACTGGTGCGCTTTATTGGACTTGGCCAGAATAGTCCAGACTCTAGACGGTTACGCAACAATTAAGGAGAAGAAGAACGATATTAACAAATCTTTCTCGAAATGTGAGAAATATTTTTTGTTTATTTTAAAGATTAAAAACATTTGTCACTTAGAAAATTTACTTAAACATTTCTCAGGATAGTTTTTTCGGAATCCATTTTGCCACATATAAATTTTGGTCCCTATCAGAGGCGGTTAACGGGGTGTCGCAGAGGGGTCACATATGGCAATCTGAATTTTGACTCTTGAGCGACAACTTTTAACCGTATCCGATAGAGACCAAAATTCATATTTGGTATATTGAGTGCAGGACTATATACTCGTATTTTGGGTACTAGATACATATACAAAAGTTTACATAGAGTTTTGACAGTTAGCGACACCCCTGTGCGACACCCGTTTACCGACTCCGATCTTGTGGTGGCGATGGGGAAATATAACATAAAATTGATATCCATACATTTGGGGACAACCCTAATGTACATATTTAAATTGAGTTGCTGTGCAATTGCACAGGGTAGCTGCATTTGCGCGTGGGTATAATTGATGCAACTGAAACAACTGAAAAATATTGTGTGTTGTGGAAAGATTTTCCGTCATCCCTTGCCGTTCCCCAATACATCATATTCCTACCCGGTCGGAAAAACAAACAGCCAAAAATTAATAAAAAATATTGCTTCAGAATAAACTTAGTATATGAGTCGGTTATATATCGACGGCTGAGAATAAGATCGCCCTATTTCAAAAATTGTTTCAATAACGTCCTATTTCAGATTTTGCTTCAAAAATGCCCTATTTCGGCGTTTTTGAATAATTGTCTGAAATAGGACGTTATTGAAACAAATTCTGAAATAGGGCGTTCTTATTCTCAGCTGTCGATATGTCCAAGTTTGTTATTTGCAAAAGAACCAAAAAAAATATTTGTAAGTTGCTTGCCACGGCAGCTGCAATAAGTCTGATTTATGTGGAATGCTTGCGCATGCGCGACAATTATGTTGACACAAACGCAGCTCGAGGGCAAATTCGCGTTGTGCAGGCTTCTTATTTGAAACGGGCGGTGTGCAGGAATATATGCAGTATTATTGTTCACTGTTTTTATACTCAGCTGTACTAGTACACAGAGTATTATAGTTTTGATTTCCTAACGGTGGATTGTAACAGAATGAAATAATCGAGATAGATATAGACTTATATATATCAAAATGATCAGGGTGAAAAGAGAAATCGATTGAGCCATGTCCGTCCGTCTGTCCGTCTGTCCGTCTGTCCGTCTGTCCGTCTGTCCGTCTGTCCGTCTGTGAGCACGATAACTCGCGCAAAAATTGAGATATTTTGATGAAATTTGAAATGTAAGTTGGTATCAAGACAGGAACGGATGGTATTGAAAATGGGTGAAATCGGACCATGACCACGCCCACCTCCCCTATATAGTAAAAATCGGAAATTTTTTATCTCGGTCACTAATAGAGCTAGAGTGATAAAATTTCACACACGTATTGAGCTCAGGCCCTTATGAAGAAATATGGTGAAATTTTGGAAAATGGGCGGTGCCACGCCCACTTATTAAGGGGCAAACATTGAAAGTTTTATGAGTCATAACTCAGAAACCGTTGAAGATATATCGATGAAATTTGATAGGCGTGATATACTTACTTAGGCAAATGTTTGGACGAAAAATTGCCAAAATCGGTTGACGACCACGCCCACTTTTATATATGGGTATTATAAAGTGACCTAATAAAAGCATTTTAAGCGATATCTCTGTCAAATATAAAGATATATCATTGAAATTTTATGGAAGGTGTCCAATTATGGACATAAAACAAAAAATACAAAAATTTTAGAAAATGGGCGTGGCACCGCCTCCTTTTAGAAGCAGGAATATACGAGATTTCTGAGCCCATAACTCGACAAATAATCGATATATTATGACGAAACTTGGTCTATACACTTTCACTACTTGTAGTAATACATGTTCGAAATTTTAGCGAAATCGGTTGACGACCACGCCCACTTTTATATATGGGTATCATAAAGTGGCCTAATAAAAACATTTTAAGCGATATCTTTGTCAAATATAAAGATAATTCATTGAAATTTTGTGGCATGAGTTCTACAATAGATCGGAAACAAAAAATAGAAAAATTTCGGAAAATGGGCGTGGCACCGCCTCTTTTCAGACAAAGGAATCAACGAGATTTCAGAGCCCACAACTCGACAAATAATTGAGATATTATGACGAAACTTGGTTTATACACTTTTATAACTTGTGTTAATAGACACGCAAAAATTTATTGAAATCGGTTTATGACCACGCCTACTTTTTAACAAAGATATTTCTGGAACACCCTTTGGGAATTTGTAACAAGACTTCTTTGTAACTAGAAGTCATAAAGGAATGAAATTTTGCACAAAGAATAATATTCATATGCTTAGTTGGATGACTGATAAAAATGTTGAAAATGGGCGTGGCTACGCCCACTTTATGCAGCACTCGCTTTATATAAAATACAACGTGTTTTCATCAAACGCAAACAAACAATGAAAGCATACAGCTGAGTATCTAATGTTCGATTCCACTCGAACTTAGGCTTCCTTACTTGTTATTATTATTATTACAAGCTTTTATTTAACTTCACTTTTTGTATGTATGTCGTGGAATTTTGCAACGAACATTTAAGATACTTCTAGTTGAGCTAGGTACTTGAAATTTGGAACATAGTTCAGGACCCGAAGACAATGCAATGTGAAATAAAAAAAAATCCGATAGATGGCGCTGGTGCCGAGATATTTGTAAAATTCGTATTTACCGAGCGAATTTGTTCATATTCGGTATATATATTGCCTATGAGAAAGTAAATACATCCGAGGAAAAAAATCGCCGCTAGGTGGCGCTGGTGTCAAGATATTTGTAAAATTCGTATTTACCGACCGAATTTGTTCATATTCGGTATATATATTGCCTATGAGAAAGTAAATACATCTGTGGAAAAAAATCGCCGCTAGGTGGCGCTGGTGTCAAGATATTTGTAAAATTCGTATTTACCGACCGAATTTGTTCATATTCGGTATATATATTGCCTATGAGAAAGTAAATACATCCGAGGAAAAAAATCGCCGCTAGGTGGCGCTGGTGTCAAGATATTTGTAAAATTCGTATTTACCGACCGAATTTGTTCATATTCGGTATATATATTGCCTATGAGAAAGTAAATATATCCGTGGAAATAAATCGCCGCTAGGTGGCGCTAGTGTCAAGATATTTAGAAAATTAGTATTTATGAACCAGATTTGTTCCTATTTTGAACACGTATTACGAAGTAATCTATTCACAAAAGAGTATAGTAAAACCAGATATTAGATGTAATATGCATTGTAAAACTAAAAAGGCAAAAATAAAACAAAGTAAAAAAATTTTTTTAAAAAACCTTTTATTTAATATTAATATAACAATTTACTAAAAAGGAAAAAAATAATTTTTTTATATTTTTGAACAAGATTTATATTAGTCCTTAGTTCATTTGGATCTTAATTTCAATCTAAACATACATTTAACGTATTTCTTCAAAGCATTTCTGTATATGTATCAACATAAATAAAAGCGCGGGTACTCATTACATATTCATGTTATAAAACCGTATTGGCGAAATGGAAGGAAGCGATAAAAACTTTAAATTCCAATTACGTAAGATATGCATTACGTAAAGAGCACCCGCGCTCTTATTTATGTTGATACATATACAGAAATGCTTTGAAGAAATACGTTAAATGTATGTTTAGATTGAAATTAAGATCCAAATGAACTAAGGACTAATATAAATCTTGTTCAAAAATATAAAAAAATTATTTTTTTCCTTTTTAGTAAATTGTTATATTAATATTAAATAAAAGCTTTTTTAAAAAAATTTTTTTACTTTGTTTTATTTTTGCCTTTTTAGTTTTACAATGCATATTACATCTAATATCTGGTTTTACTATACTCTTTTGTGAATAGATTACTTCGTAATACGTGTTCAAAATAGGAACAAATCTGGTTCATAAATACTAATTTTCTAAATATCTTGACACTAGCGCCACCTAGCGGCGATTTATTTCCACGGATATATTTACTTTCTCATAGGCAATATATATACCGAATATGAACAAATTCGGTCGGTAAATACGAATTTTACAAATATCTTGACACCAGCGCCACCTAGCGGCGATTTTTTTCCTCGGATGTATTTACTTTCTCATAGGCAATATATATACCGAATATGAACAAATTCGGTCGGTAAATACGAATTTTACAAATATCTTGACACCAGCGCCACCTAGCGGCGATTTTTTTCCACAGATGTATTTACTTTCTCATAGGCAATATATATACCGAATATGAACAAATTCGGTCGGTAAATACGAATTTTACAAATATCTTGACACCAGCGCCACCTAGCGGCGATTTTTTTCCTCGGATGTATTTACTTTCTCATAGGCAATATATATACCGAATATGAACAAATTCGCTCGGTAAATACGAATTTTACAAATATCTCGGCACCAGCGCCATCTATCGGATTTTTTTTTATTTCACATTGCATTGTCTTCGGGTCCTGAACTATGTTCCAAATTTCAAGTACCTAGCTCAACTAGAAGTATCTTAAATGTTCGTTGCAAAATTCCACGACATACATACAAAAAGTGAAGTTAAATAAAAGCTTGTAATAAAAGCTTTTTTAAAAAAATTTTTTTACTTTGTTTTTTCTTATTGCTCATCGCGGAAGCATGGTTATTGTAGGCTGGTTGGCCGTTAAAGGCCTACCATAGACCGACTGAGTCGGTAGTGTTAACAGAAATGTTCTCGAACATCTCGAATATCTATAGATTAAACGCCTTGACCCAGACTGTAGAACAACACCGTCCCTTTGGCAAATACCAAGAGTTTCTTTGCCCCAATTTTCGATACCGATTCAAGAGCATTGACTATGACTTGCCCTAGTAGGGGAAGCCTCAGCCTGGAAAAAGCAGGACAGGAGCAGAGAACAGCTCTTCCGGCTCTTCGTGGAATCCGCATCCTCTGCATTCAATTACAACAACTGGTATCATTTTTAACGCAAATAATGCTAAACGACAGTGTCTTGTTAGGACCCAGATGATAAGTCTATATTCATTCCATTTCGTATATAGCAACCATTTAGTTGGCTTCGGATCGTACGATTTACGTATAAGTTTGGACACCCCACAACACTGCGATGGTTTCCACACCTTATCGGCCTGTTCCATCATATACATATGCATATATATGTATAGTATCTATGCTTAATTCCACTGAGTGGCATCAGAACGTGGAAGCATGAACGCAGTGAACATCGGTGGAAACACGCGAAGAGTGAGATCTCTTTTTTTTACTCTCTACTGCGCTAGAGAGATCAGGCAACATATGTACATATGTACCTATTTGTGTTGAAAAGAAAACGCAATTAGTTTCATTTTTTGCTAATTTTTATCGAAGGTGAAATGGACACGCTTTTTAAAAGCTTAAAAATTTCAATGCCAACATTTGATATGTTAATTTTCTTTATTATTGACTATACATTTTTCATTGCCTTTCACTTCCACATATCAGCGCACGTTTAAGGAAATGCTGTGCCAGAAAAAAAAGAAATAAAAATTGATTTGGCAACACCACTAACACACATTCCAAAAATCACTTCGCTTGCTTGTAATTCACATTTCGTTGCTTGCAATAAATAACACAGAATTAACGAAACGTTCAATTGCATTCATTACTTGCATTCGCCATTAAAATTATTTGTGGCATGCAACAAAAATAAATGGCTATTTAGAAAGCCTTATTTACCGCGCAGGCGGTGCCTTATTTGAAAAATGACGCGTCTAAGCGACCACGCCAAAGCAACTATTTAAATAAAATAAAATCGCAGAAGAGCCGGCGTTGCAACGAAAAAAAAAATGGAAACAGAAAAGAGGCAAGCTCTCCTTGCCTTGGTAAAAAAAGGTAAAAAGATAATGGCGCCGCCGCAGAAAAAAAAACAGTTAATGCAACTACAATTAAATACAAAAAATATATACATAAAAACAATAAAAAGGTTATGGAGTCATTCGCTGAAAGCTAACAAGAGTTCAGCCTAGTTTGACCTACAAACCAAATTGGAGCAGCGCTACTGTGTGCGCGCCAAAGCTGCAACGATCAACAACAACGAGCAGAACGATTACAAAAACGCAAACGCGGCAAGAAGTGATGCCGCCGCTGAAATGTGGCAACAACGGCAAGGAGAGCAACAATAACCGAGCAACGCCGTAGATGGATGATGCACAATTTTCGGCTAAGCACATGCCCACAAAGGCGGCTGGGCGCGCAAAGGGCGCACGGCACAGGGAACAGTGCGCCTAAGCAAAGCAATTGTCAGATGATGAATGTTTGCGCATGCGATCGCGCGCCGGTAATCAGATGCGGCAAGAAAGCAACGAAGCGCGGATCGCATTGCAGGCGACGAACTGCATATTGCCAAAAGTGATTAATGGATGAATTGAATGGTTTGCACGCTAAAATTGAGCCGCCAAAAGGAAGCGCTTTCATACATAAAGTGTTGTTGGTATTGGCTGTTATCGCGGCAGCTGCACAAATTTCAAAGGAAATCGGAGGAGTTTCAAAGGAAACAGTTGAGTTTTTGTGTTGTGGAAATCGTTGTGGGGCATTTTTGTTTTGTTGGAATTACTATAAAAGGTGAAATAGCGGGAGTGAGTAAATATATAAAAAGTTGTAAGGAAATCACCTATTGGATAGCCAGCTGCTGCTCAATAAAACGAATGATTCGATTTAGTCGGGTGCTGAAGATGTGTTTGATTTGAAAGTCGCTATCGATCTTTATACAAAAATGTGGTACCTAGTTGTGTTAGTTTATGCTAATATTAATTTAAATAAAAACAAATATCACTTTGTTATTCTTCTAATCGGTCATGGTCACATGACATCTCATCACAACAACTTAGTTTACTTCCGAATGCCAAAGCCGCAGCTGACTAACCGCCAACGCACAGTGCAACAATGCAGTGAGAGCGCCTCATAAGCTATGTCAAGCATTTAACATCTTTTTGTAATTTACACAGCGACTTTGAGGCATTCCAGCAAATCGTCATTTGTGAAACACACACAAGACACACAAACGGGCACATACCTCCTATATTTATAAACGGCAGTCGGCGGACGAATAAAATTGCACTGAACTGTCTGCGGTCACTTTGCTTTCCTTTGCGTTTGTTAATAAAAAAAATATATAATTTCTTTTGTTCTTTGTCATGGTCGTCTAACTCCTTTTTGGTGGCATTACTTTCATTTCTTTCGTCATTACGTTTGCAACTCGCCAATGTTATAATGTGGCATGCCACAGCGTAATGTCAGCAGCTGCGACACTACCAATCCATCAAATGCCAAGCGCGCGGACACTCTTTGAGCAGCAGCCACATATACGAAAGAGTAGAATGTTGAGTGGAAGATGTTTCGGAATGAAAATGGGTTGCATTGGCGATCAGCAGCTTGACAATAATTCCACGAAATGACGCCAAAAGCCGACAAAAAAAAATAAGTGGCGCAACGTTCAAATGAAACTTTGCACAGAGGCAGCAGCAGAAGAAGTGAATTAATCATTGATTACGAGTATTTGGTTGCCACGCAGTGCTGGTAACTGGCATTTGGAATCAGTGTCTGCGGTTGGTAATTGAGTTATAGCTCTTGTTTGAGAGAAATAATGGCGCGCTCATAGAAGTGTGAAATTTTTGCGCTTTTATGCGTCAAGGGAGACAGTTCTTTGAAGAAATTTAACTTGAAGTCGAACTTGAAGCGGAAGCTGAGGATCAAGTCAAAAATGTGTAAGTACATACTTACTGTTAGGTAGATTTTAAGAAAATTATTTTGTATTTTAAGAGCGAGTCCTCAGAGTTAGTATTTGGTTATTTCAATTGCTCCTGTGCCCAGCAACACAGGCAAGAAATATTGAGTTTCTGGTACCTAAATATGTTTGTAGATTTTTTAGCTTCTCTGTATATTTCAAGCCAAGTAAAAAATTACTTAATTACTCAAATAAATTAAGCAGTTATTGAGAATGCCACATACTAGTTGATGAAGTACATAGACACATGTGTTTTTTGATACATATCTGTACGTAAATACAAAATGCATTTAAGTAGATGATCATACATGTATTTAATTGATTCAGCATAGCAGCAGGCATTTAATTCGATTAATTTCAACACGATTAATAAGCAACAACATTTACTTATGTTTATATGGGTATTAGGCAGTTCTGCATTATTTATAGATAAAAATTTGTTACTAAACCTATACACTATGGTTCAAAACCGAAATATTGAGGAATTAAACCCAATTATCGACTTTTGATTTTCCCGAAAAAAATAATTACCTTTTATTACACATTACTGAAGTAAATAAAAAATATAAAAAAATATAAAAAATAATCAGTCTCAGTCTATCTGCCATCAATAGCGGACGTCTGTACTACATCTATTGTGTGTTCTCGCGGAATTCTTTTGTTTAATACAGTCAAAACAAAGGTAGTGCATTTGTATTTTACTGTTGAATTGACATTACTCTACACAGTGCTATTTAGCCAGTGCACAGATTGACTTATGGCCCCTGGGCCGCGTAATTTAAGGGAGAATCGGTTCTCTTTATTGGCCGATGCTCCCAGAGCAAAGAAGAAAAAAAAAGCACAACTAGGAAAAACTATAATTGACTTTCCGGAACTTCCACAAATACCAAAAGATAACCCAAAATTTATTACAATAGCTGCAGCTGACAGTGAAAAACCTCTAACAAGTTACTCATGCTTCTTAGTGAACAAATCTATTCTTGCAATTAGCAAAGAAGCAAAGCCATCCGCATTCCTGCGCGATGGTAGCATATTGGTACTTGTAAATAACAATGTAATTGCCACTCGATTTATTAATACCACTTCTTTACCGGGTGTATGCAAAGTTATTTGTAAATTCCATCCCACACTTAATCACGTGAAAGGTACAGTATATGCTCCCTGCCTTAACAATGTCGAAGAGGAGGAAATAGTTTCCGAACTTAGCAGCCAAGGTGTAGTAGAAGCATACAAATTTCGCAAGACAGTGGAAGGTAAAACATTCCCAAGTGGCGTAGTTCTATTAACCTTCGACCGATACAACCTACCTACTAAAATCGACGTCGCGTGGCATTCGGTTCAAATAAGGGAATATATACCAAACCCGATGCGGTGTAAATCATGCCAAATTCTTGGACACACCACAAAACATTGCAAAAACTCACCAAGCTGTGGTATATGCGATCTTCCACCTCACTCCCCAGCCCCATGTACACGAATCAGCTGTGCAAACTGCCAAGAACAACATCCAGCCTCGTCGAGAGATTGCAAAAAATATCAACAAGCTAAAGAAATATTGAGAATAAAAATTAAAAACAAATGCACAATGCGGGAAGCCAAACGTATCGCTTCCAACACACTTTCCAACAATTCCACCACACAATCATATTCCTATATTACTACACAACAAATAGAAAACAACTCTCCACAAAGCACCATCTCTCTCCCTCGCTCAACACCCGAAAAAGATCAACAGCCAACAGAACAATACAACAAAAATATCCCAACCAGCGAAAATTATCTTCCAACGACAATTCCGAAAATACCGCATATTAACAACAACGAAAAACCTACCATAAAAGAAAATCAACGAAAAGAAAACATGATCAGTGAGAACCACATGTCACAAAATTACCTCTCTTCCAATTCACAAGTCTACAAGTTGAACCCAAAAACATCATACGATATAAAACAACCAATAGAAAAAAGCAACCAACAACCAGAGCAACAACAAGGGATTATTTCAGATAACGAAAACTCTCTCTCCTCTTTATCGACGATCGATACATTCATAGCATATAACAACAATAACAACAATAACAACAATGAAACATCAAATATGGAAATATCAGAAACCTTAATACCATCTCATCTACAGCACTTGGCACCGTTTCTAAATTCTTTAACATCAACTATTAGTAATAACGACATAAATCATTATAACGATTTTCCAACATCATAAATATATATATATTACTTAAGTTAATTCCCATAGCATATATAATTTACTAACTTTTCTCTCCCCCACGCCCCAGAAATGTTTTTTAAAGTTATCCAGTGGAACATACATGGTTACTACAATAACTATGCCGAACTAACACTACTAATTAAAGAATACAACCCCGACGTAATATGCCTACAAGAAACCCACTTGTCTAATACTCATACCCCAACAGTCTTTCCAAAAGCTTATAACTCTTATTTTCACAACTTCTCAAACTCAAACAAACAAGGCATAGGCATAATGATAAAACGGCGTATTCCGCATACGATCATACAAACAAATTCTAACATTTTATCCTTGGCAACGCAAATTAATCTAAACAATAAATTCACAATAATAAACTGCTACATCCCTCCTCAAGATCAACTGTCTACCCAAGACCTCATGACCCTTATACGTGTTGGACCAACCCCCTTTTTATTAGTAGGAGACTTTAATGCATGGAGTCCACTTTGGGGGGCAAAAACAACCAACCCCAGAGGCAAGATAATCGAAGACGTTGTCCTGGCTGAAAACATTATTATTCTCAATGATGGCTCACCCACACACCTATCGACAAAGAAATCTCTCACACATGTTGACCTTTCACTCTGCTCTTCCGCTTTATCTACGCTTTGCAATTGGAAAGTCTTTAACGATTTGTTCGGAAGCGACCACTTTCCTATCCTTACGGAAGTTCGCACAACCAACAACACTTTAAACTTCCGGCCAACCCCTAAATTTAAAACAGACCTGGCTAACTGGGAGATTTTTAAAGAAGAGTGTAACAAAAACTTCGGTAACTGGAATTTCAAAAACATTCACCAGGAAGCCTCAAAAATTACCAAAGTCATCAGGTCTGCTGCTAACGTATCTATTCCACAAACAAAGCCCCTCTTCATCAAACACCAAACGCCCTGGTGGAATCAAAAACTAAAGCAACTGCGGGATGAAAAGCAAAAAAGTTGGCGAATATTTAGGGGAACCCCAACTACAGAAAATCTTATTCAGTTTAAAAAACTTAACGCAATTTTTCGAAAGCAATTAAGAGAAGCCAAAAGGAACTCTTTCGAAGAGTTCACATCGAAAATCTCACCACTATCTTCTCCCCAGAAATTATGGTCCAACATAAAAACATTAATAGGCATTCCGCCTCCTCCCATCCAATCGATAAGCTTTAATAATTCCCTGATTTCTAATGCCAGGGACATGGCAGCAGCTTTTGCTGAAATGTGGTCCAAACAATCTGAAGACATCAACTTCTCCAATGACTATCTAGTAAACAAACACAACATGTTAACATCCACCTACTCTCCCAACACTCTGTCTGTTTCCGCCAAGAACCTCGATTTAAATATTACACTAATAGAACTTGAAAACGCGATAACACATAGCAAAGGGAAAACACCTGGATTAGACCGTATTTCCTACCCAATGATCAAAAACCTGTCTTCTAATGGGAAAACAGCCCTATTAAATCTTTACAACAAAATGCTGGAACAAGGCGCCTACCCCCACACTTGGCTTAATGCCGCGGTAGTACCAATACCTAAGCCCAACAAACCAAGGGATAATATGAATGGATATCGGCCCATCTCACTTCTCTCATGTCAAGCAAAAATATTTGAAAAAATCATAGCTGCAAGAATCTCTTGGTTTATAACACAAAACAATATGCTAACCTCAAAACAAGTAGGTTTCAGAAAAGGCCACAGCACCATGGACGCACTTCTCCAAATCCAACATTTTGCGTTCGATGCACTTTCAGCCAAAGGTCATGTCACAATCTTAGCGACCGACTTCGAAAAAGCATTTGATCGCGTAGGAGTTCACACTGTCCTAAAACAGTTGCAAAAATGGAACGTAGGTCCTAAAATCTTTGGCATCGTCAAAGCCTTTTTGACCAAACGTAATTTTAATGTTCGAGTGCATAACAAATACTCTAAGCTTTTTCCTTTGCACAACGGAATCCCACAAGGGTCACCCCTATCTGCAGTTTTATTCACCGTCGCGTTCGATCAAATTAGCAAAATCCTCACAAAATACACTAAGATTGAATACGGAATGTATGCAGATGATCTATTTGTCTACACTAAATTACCGGAACTAAAAACCGTAAATGATGTATTTTCACAAATTCTGAACGACATTGATAGTTGGGGTAGATATTCTGGTGCTACGTTATCCATCGATAAATGCAAGACACTGCATATATGTAAAAAACATTTCTGTCCTAATATTCGCCTAACACTAAATAACATCCCAATAGAGTCAACTAACAACTTAAAAATTCTTGGTATCATATTTGATCACAAACTTAATTTTAAGTCGCATTGTTTAGACTTAAGAAAAAAACTAGCTGCCAGACTTAACATTATAAAATTTTTAACAACTAGAAAATGTCAAATACACACAAATACTTTAATAAATGTGACCCAAGCACTAATCCTGACAAAAATTGATTACGCGTTACCAATATATGGTTGGTGCGCCAAAAACAACATCAAAAAGCTTAACTCCCCGTACCACACAGCAATTAGACGTAGCTTAAATGCTTTCCCAACATCACCAACTAAAGCTATACTAGCTGAAGCCGGGCTACCTTCGATTGAGCAAAGGATTGTTGAAGCTACAACCAAGCTTATTCCAAAATTGATAAACACAAACAACCCATTATTATTTAACTGTTTCAAACGGGCTTTTAGCCACAAACGAAAATACAAACAGAACTCAGCAATTCGACGATGCGCTGCCTTATGCAGAAAACTAAATATCACGCCCCGAAGTGGAGTCAACAAAATAGGCTCCCACCCATGGTGGAGTTTCAACCAATCAACCGTCAATATGAGTCTTCATAAATACAGAAAAGCTACAACCAGCACGGAGATCTACAGAAACCTATTCCAAGAACAGCTTACAAAGTACACCGAAGACAAATGGAAGGTTCTCTACACTGACGGATCCAAAACCAACGATATAACGAGTTTCGCCGTGGTTTCCCACTCGGGCTCCTTAATTGCAGGAGGATGGCTTTTTTCCGATACGTCAGTATTCACAGCAGAAGCATTTGCCATTAAAACAGCAATAGATTATGGCATAAAACATAAGGGGAAATTCATAATCTGCTCTGACAGTTTGTCATGCTTACAGTCCATTCTAAATACAAAAAATAGCAGTTCGTTAGTTGGAACCATTAAAACTTCACTGCACAAATACAGCAAAAAACTCAACCTTTTATGGACCCCTGGCCACGTAGGAATAAAAGGGAACGAAGCAGCAGATGTAGCTGCTAAGGAGATGCTCAATCATCCCTCCCATACTTTCCCCACTTTCGAAAAACATGACCTAAATAGATCAGTCGCAACCTATAACCGAAATAGTAAAATTATGGCGTGGAAAGAAAATAATTGCAGGTACAGCCAATATAACAACTATGGACAAAAAGCAAAATTCCCAAATAATGCAAACCGCAGACAAATTACAACTTTCGTTCGGCTCCGGATTGGACATACCTTATTGACCCACGAACACATCCTAACAGGAAAACCAAAAAATAGGTGTCCCTGGTGTAGTGTTATTCCCACAGTTGATCACTTGTTAGACGAATGCCCTATTCTTCAAGCTTACAGGAGTAAACAATTCAAAGATAGAAAACCCTCCACATTATTGAAAGATCCAACTTTGCAAAACATAATCGAAATCAACAATTTTCTCAAAAATAGCAACTCATTAAAATTAATATAAATTTCATATGTACAATTAGCATAACTTTAAAAATCCATAAGATAGAGTCGTAAGCCCTGGCAGCTAGTACTCTTTTGTACTTAGATATAAGCATTTTGTTATATCTAATAAATAATAATAATAATAATAATAAAAAATAATGTCAGCTGGCTATCACTTGTTTGTCAGAAAGCTTTCAAAGTCTTGGTTTCGATTTTTGTATTCCTAAAAAATATTTTACTCAAATTATATAAAAATCTCAAGTGGCGATAAAAAGCTAAAGAATTTGAATAAAGTGTGTTTATAAAATGGAAAATATTAATAAAGGTATGTAAAATAAAGAACAACAAACATTTTTCTGAAACAATAATAATCGTTAATGTATTTTTGAATTTAAATAAGCCGTGTTGTGCTTTGATTTTTGTGAGTTTTTTCTGTGTTAAATAGAATATAAATAAGTTGGATCAAATAGGATCAATACAAATTATATATGTAGTTACAGCTAATAGTGTCCTCTTTAATGCAAATGTTATTTTATCTGCGGGAGTTTGCAAGCGAGGCTACAATTTCACTTTTTTCAGAGCAAAGTAAACTTCGAAAATGGCGATACTTTACAATTTTATATCGATAATGATAAAAATATAAAACTCATTTATATATAGGGTTTAAAAACCAAATAATTTCGCTAGAAAATAACGTTACACTTTTTCGGATATCTTCTTTAGTACCTGAGATATTGTTATTTTAATTTCACTAACTTGCTAAAAAAAATAAAAAACTTTAAAATTTAAAGTTAATAAATTTAAAATAACAATATCTCTAAAACTACACGTAGCATCGAAAATCTGACTTCAGATTCAGATTCAGCGTATCGGAAACCTTTAGAAAAGTAAAGTTTTATCTCTATTTGAAATTCACCCTAAATTTACAGTTTCCACTATGTATGGCAGCAGCAGCGAAAAATGGGCGTGGCTTGCCCATTTTCGTCATGAGACATTACTTTTACCTTTAAATACCCTATGAAAAGTTTTAGACCGATATCTTAACTCTAACTATTTTCTTCCTCAAAAACTGAATTTTGAACCATAGTGCGATAGAGGAAGTTGACACTGTTAAGTACATATTTAAATGCACATTCTTCTCAGAACTTTTCTTGGGATATTCCTATTGATGCTACAAATTCAAAAAAACTCTTTCATAAATTTGAAAGAGATTAAATTTTCCTTATGCCAGCTATTTCTGTTTATGTATAGCCATTGAAATTATTTTTCGATAGTATATGCCCATAATGTAAACGATGAACTAAATATTTCTTCATGCAAAAAAACTGCACTAAAATTTTTATTTAACTTACGTTAGGTATTTTAAAAGAGTACCTATACTAAAACAATGCTTCCCGTTTTTGGCTTCGAAAAGCAAATTTTGATGTTTGTTTTAACGTTTTGCAGAAATTAATCCGTGTTTGAACCCCGTAATAGTGAACTGTTTAGAATAGGTAGAGGTACATATCAGAGTTGGGCAAAATTTATTCGAATAACGAATAATAGATGAATAATTTTTTTTTATCTTTATTTGAATAATAAATAATTTCGTTTATTCAGATACCAAATTATTCGAATAATAGATAATTTTCATTTACATATGTAAAAACAAACAAACATACAAACAAAAAAAATAAACAAAGTTTTTTGTTTACTATTACTCAGTGTTTTTTTTTGTTGTACCCTGAGTTTTTATTTATTATTTGAAATAACGAATAAAGCTCAGAATAATTTATTCGTAGGAAATTTATCTGAATAAAATTTGAAAAATAAATTTTTATTCGAATAATTATCTAAATAAAAATTTATTCGAATAATGCCCAAGTCTGGTACATATGTACATATAAACAAGGAATATAATATACCGGCTCTAAACAACTTAATAAATTATCCAGTTAATCAATCCATCAGAACGATGCAAAGTATATCGTTTTTAAAACCAAATTAAAAGTTTCCCGTACGGAATGTTATGCCGTCTCCTTATTACCAGAAATATTATTGTGAATAGGGTTGCCAGACGTACTGATTTGATCAGTACAATACTGATTTTTCGTGCTCCGTACTGATGGTTTTAAAAACCTTAAGAAATACTGATTTTTTGGATTTTGTACTGATTTGTACTGATTTTTAGCCGACACCAAAAAATTCATTTTTATCACCCTGCATTGTTTTTAATTTTCCAACTGTTTTCATTTGACGTTTGTAATGCCGTGGTTATGCTTACGACAATACTCGACGAGCAACGTGTAATTGTTGTTGTGCACTCCGACGAGTGAGAGAGTTTTCCGACTCTCACATCGATCAAATTTATGTTATGTTGTGTATGTGCGCTCTAATCATCGATTTAAGCGTAACCACCTCTCACCGATGACGAAAATGTGTCCGAATTTCATCGGTGTTTTGCTCGTAAGCATAACCACGGCATAACCATGAAACAATTAGGAAGGAGGAAGCAACGCGAACGTTAAAAGTCATAGAAACATGATTGACAGTTAACGATACGGAAAAAAAAAACAAAATGCTAGTAATAAAGACGATTTTCTCCGCATATATTGCTTTTCTTTTTTTTTTAAGGCAATGTACTGATTTTTTCGGGAAAGGTATCTGGCAACCCTAATTGTGAACAAAATAGAATTTCGGAGCGCAGTATTGAAAGTTGCACTCTTTAGGCTGAACTATACATTTGTTGTAAAGGTATATCTACTTTTTCTGGTACGATATAATGTACATACATACATATGTATCTATGATAAATTGCACCAATAATCAAGCCATTTACAATAAGAAATAAACATATGTACATATTTTTATACATATACATATGTATGTACATTCGTGCAACATAACAACATAACAGCCAACCAGACAATGCCGACAACTGTCATGAGCATTTTTTGACCGCCAGACGACACAACATGCCCAACAACAATGTTGTCGTCGTCGAGTCGCGTCGCGACAATACACAGCATTTGGCATGGCATTTTTTTTGATAGATGACAAGAGTTTTTATGATTATGATTGATTATTGTCAGCGATTGGCGCGGACCGCCCTTTGGGATAGCATATGTATATAATTTGTATACATATATGTACATTAGATGCGTTTTTTTTTAAATCCTCCCTCCGGTACCGGAATATGAAAATAGGGTGTTCTAGCTAAGACCTTTAATTAGATACCAATATTACCCTATAATATTTTGGGACCATCCGGCTCCACTTTTGTCCGTTATCCGTGGTCTCGACCTTTCTATTTTTTTTTTTTTTGCATTTGTGGAGCTATCCTTCCAGATAAAACTATCACTAATAACCCAAAACCTCACCTTGAAGAGCAAAATTGCTAAACTTTTTTAGAAATTTTAAATCATGCCAGCTCTTTTATACCCGACTTTACTTCACTTAAACTGTATGAACTCATCAAAATTTTATTACATTTTTAATAGCTATACATTTATGGGAAGCGCATTAAGTAACGCAGCCTACTGTGTGATTGAATTAAAAAATAATGTCCGCTTTCGGGTAGAGTATAGGGCAAGAAGTTGAAGATTCATGAGAAAAAAAAATTATTACTTTAGGCCGCAATATTGCCTTCCGTGGGGAGTGTACCAAAAAACTGAATACGCCATTCGCTTTAGCGGTTAATTCTACGTACGAGTAAATATCAATTTTTTTCTTGTGCAAAATCCTAACATATATAAATCTAAACATACCTTGAAATTCTGGGAATTTTCGCGGTTTTCGGTGTAGCTCCATCCAGTTTTTGGAAAAGTGAATTTTTTTTTTCAGTTTACTTACTCCAAAACACTCTATTTTCATATTCCGGTGCCGTAGGGAAGATCTGAGAAGGTTTGCAAAATCTCATACAAAAAAAAACGCATCTAATGTACATACATATTATGTAAGTGTTTCTTTTAATTTAAATACTCTTTTGTTTTGCTCGCATCTGGTATTGTGCAAGATTGTGGTTACAGTATGCTTCCAAATGCCGCGACGCGGATGTTTCTCGTCTTCTTTTGGTTTTTGATAATGACCAAAATCTGTTGTGGCTCCGGCATTTCCATATTTTCACAGTTGCTCTGTTATGGTTCTTTCTGCGAAATATGTACTTATTATATTAACAACAATTTTAGATCAAAGCCTCTGCTGGCCGTGATTGTGCTTACTTCGATTAGTCTCATATAACCTGAGAAACGTTGCATGGAAACTCACAAAACTTTGCACACTTATTTATTTTTACACCGGGAAGATTATGGGCATATTTTTAATATTTAAATAATGATTACTCTTATCGATGTTTTGAATTTCTGTCTGATCGATTTATTGGTCTTGTGCGTTGGTCGGTCTTTCTGTATTCTGTTATTGGTTTTTTAATTTCTGTAGTGCCTTTGGGTTTCGGTTTTTTGGATTCCTCTTATCGGATTTCCTATTTTCGTAACCACTATTGCTTTTAAATTGAAACTTTAATATAAATTTTTCCAACACACAGCAGGTGCGTTTTCATTCATGCAATTCACTCATGCGTTACTAAAAAATTATAACTAAATACTTTTTAAAAGCAATGACTGCTTGTCATAATCATGTAATGGTTGCCATATGCATTGCTGAATGCCATAATGCATAATGCAAATTTAAAATATGTAGAAAAAAAAAACTGTTAAATGTTGTTAATGTCAGTATGCAAATTTTCTCATCAACCACTTTTTTGCTGCCTGACACGCAACAGACTTTGTAGCTGGCGATGCGCGATATGCGATGTTATGTCATGATAGCGAATTTCTAATTATTTTTATTGTTTTTATTTGGCATTATCTGTCAGCAAATATCAAATTTTTTAAACAAAAATTTGACTCCTGCACAGTCGAACACTAATATGTGAGTATCAATGCAATTTTGTTTATGTCATTAGGACGTTTATTGTACTAGATACATGAATGTGTATATGTTCATATATTTGTTATGTGAAATCAACCATTAAATCACTATTTTTTTTACCACCAGCTGCGCATTGCAAGTAAAGTTCTATGGTTTTTCTAAAGTTGCCACTTGGCTTAAGTTATATGTATCTATGTATCTTGCGAAATTACTATCCGATATTTTTGTACAGTGGCGCACACAGAAAAATATTTTGGGGGGGTTTTCAATATCCAACTGAAAATTAAAAAATACTCAAAACTCGTCCAGACAATTTTTACCTAAATCTATGTATGTTTGGGGAGTGGACCTACGTATGCACACATTGAACAAAGGCACCTTTTAAAGCTCAATTAATTGCATTTTCTCTGTATTTAAACAAAAACTAGAAAGGAAAGGTCACCTGTATTATTGCGTCATGATTGCAACTGAATTCATATTTTTCGTCATGTAGTTACATTGTAGCTTTGGTGGAACGAATTGGATTATGGTGAATTAAATATTCGTTAAGTCCACATCGTTGCACACTGGTCATCCCCCATACACAAAAATAAAAAATTTTGGTGTTTCTAATTGATATATTGAATTTTATGAAAAACCTCCTTCTATACGCAATAGACACCATTAAACGTTACTTTGGCTCATCTAAAGTCAACACATTTGAAAAAAAAAAAATTTCTATGGAAACGCAAGAAAAAGGCATGTTTCATGATTTAGCGAAAGAAAACAGTAAGAACAATTTATTTTTAGCAAAATACAAGAGAAGAAATCTTAGTTTTTCTATGAGCGTAATTTTGAAGCATTAGCTTTTCATTTAAACTTTTAACAACTAAGGACCACTCTGGACCAGGTCTTATAAGCAGATTTGAGTTGTTTCAAGTCTTCTCTTGAGAAGCCTGTTTATACATTTTTCCCTTTTTCTTAAAATATCATATTAAATGTAGCTAGTCTATAAAAAATATGATTGCCCAAGATGCTCCTTTTACGTATTTTTGTACATATGTACGTCGACTGTTTTCGATAAAACTTTATTTTCGATAAAATCTGAGTAATTGAGTTTTGTCCCACTCTCCATACAATTGTTTTTTATCCCGCGAAATATCGCGGAAATATTTTTTTTTAATTGTAACTTTGTTATTTGACATCGGATTTTTAAAATTCAAATGCCATTAGTTTAGTCATTGGAAGCTCTATATATCCTTCTAATGTCCTTTTGACCTATGAAGTCATTTTCACATAGTTAAGTAACTTAGTTACCGCAGCGGTAACGGTACATTAACAGTCAAAAAATTCGTTTGTGATTGAGAATCGACAGTTAAGAGAGAAATCAGAGAGATTTTTCATCTCTGCTTACTGATGCTCAAAAGAGTTACAATGATTAATACGAATGCAAAAATATAAGGAAAATGCAAAAACGGCACAAGAACAAAACACACGTACGCACATAATTCATTTGTTCTATTCTCATTCACGTTCTAATCATTAGTGACAAGTGTTGCCGCGAGCTAAAAAAATTAAGTATATGTTGCCAAGCAAAAAAAGTATCAAAAAGTATCAAAAGCACAACCGTGGTTTTAAAAATTTTCATTTGAAAAACAAATAATAAGTAAAGTTGTGTATCTAATTCAGACCAGTTTTTTCTGGTTGTTTTTATTAAAAATATAAACATTTTAGTTAAGACGCTCAAGTATTTTTTTGCAAATAGCATAATTTTTTTTTTAATTTAAATTTATTTCACAACAGTTTGCTCATGGAACGAAAACTGAAAGTCATAATAAATGAGTTTTTATTTTTCCTGTATTATGATTAACAATAAACTCTAAAAAATAATAGAAACCTTATTGGTGACTTTTCAGTTCAGAATTAATTTTCAAAAGAAGTCCATTTTCGACTCCCAATTCCCCTTAAATCTAAAAAAATCCAGTTCAGCAGCCACAGAGTTATAAGGCAAACTCATTACTTTGAAGCAAATTAAAATAATGTCTCTGTCCAGTTTATATTTTTCTGGGTTTTTTAATTGGCCTACATTCCCACAACTTTTTAATACTATCCAGATACAATAGGTTTGTTTTTAGTTTAACATTTTCATAGTTTCAAAAAATTAAATTCTATCAGCAGAAAAGTATCAAAATAGGCCATTTGTGAACAAAAAAGTATCAAATCACAAAATTTAGAAAAAAAAAGTATCAAAAAAGATACAATTGTATCAAGACGGCAACGCTGTTAGTGACTAATGTATTCATTTATTTTACATATTCATACATCGTCGGCAGAAAGATTGCTTTGAAAACAACAAATTACAATTTTTCAAATGACTATGTAGAATTAAATTCTATTATTTAAAAATTCAATTACTTTGGGGGGGTTTTAACACCCCAAAACCCCCCCTGCGTTCGCCGCTGTTTTTGTAGCTTCCATCAAAGCTGAAAATTTAGTCTTCAAGTACTTAATGTCTTCAGACAGGTTTAATTAAAGTCTGATCCTCCAGAAATAAACAATTAGGTGATTCACAAACTGTCATAAAGTCATATGTCATATTAAAATATTGTACGGAAATAGTTATAAAAGACTTCTCCGAAGCCCTGTGAAGAAGTAAACAAAAACAGATGATCAAATACGACGACCCAAATACATATCGTGCAGAGTTGTATTTATTTAGTACACATATAGCATTGAATGCAACCACAAAATATTATGACTTATGACGATATGACGCAATATGACAGGTTGTGAAGCCCCTAAATGTTTACTTTTACTAAGGTACAGCTCAGCATTATCAACATATTGGCAAAGTTTTCCATTGGGCCTGTACACACGAAACACGATGGAATTTATATTCTGTTAGTCTCGTGTGACTTGGCTCATTGAGATGGTTTAAATTCGACACATCTCTATGTAGTACTAGCATCTCGGTCTTTAAAATTTTCACAACACAGCGATATGTCTAGACGTTCTAAAACCAAACCTAGTGCAGAAAAATTAACTTCCGTAGATATTCCGTAGATTTTCTCCATGTTTTTTTCTGCTTAACTTTTGCAATATGTTCTATAGTAACATAATTACAATTCTCAGGCTTTTTTCGACGCCATATTCTTTAAAAGAATAAATAATGATTTATAGTTTTTTCGTAGACGCTTTGGCTTGCCATAATCGAGTGTGAAATTAAGAGCAACGATTGAATTAAGAAAAATGTTAATACTGTTTTAATAAAGCATGCATGCATTTACAATATTTGTTATGTTTCACAAACGTTCGATGCGCTTCAATTGTTAATAAATAAATATGTTTTTTTTGTATATTTGTAAATCAAAATAAGTATTTGCTTGTTAAACTAATTCCCAATTTTTTTCGAGCTTCCGCTTCATTACTGCGAGTTGACACATTGATGCTGCGCGGATTACTCCTAAGTCATTTCCTCATTTGAGAATTTCTCCCACAAATACATGTGTACATAATATGTATATTCGGTTTGACATTCTTTATTGTTTAACAAATGTCTCGTTAATCTTAATGTTGTTGTAACTGTGTTGTTAATTTGTGTTATTAAGCACTATGCCAACAGTATGCAAATGATGAATGGGACATTTTGATAAATGTACACTCTCTGTCATACATACAGATGTACATACTTATTAATGTGTTACATACATACCAACCCACCTAAAATCTAAGCCTTATTTAAGAATTAAAACAGCAGATTTAAAGGCTTATGAAACAAGGCCTGATAATTATAAGGGTAGCAAATTTGTATGACATAAGGCTTAAAATAAGGCTGATTTTCCTGTGTTGATGTCATAAGGCCATAAGGAGTACTCTCTCTCTCTCTCTCTGAGAGCACATCTTATTCCAGAGGCTTATCCGCCATGCGAAATAAGACCTAGATAAGTATTAGAATGTTACGAGCAGACAGAGTAAGTGCATAACAGAAGCAGCACTGTCAGCGTGCTCCTTTTTATACTCAGCTGTACTAGTACACAGAGTATTATAGTTTTAATCACATAACGGTGGATTGTAACAGAATGAAATAATCGAGATAGATATAGACTTATATATATCAAAATGATCAGGGTGAAAAGAGAAATCGATTGAGCCATGTCCGTCCGTCCGTCCGTCCGTCCGTCCGTCCGTCCGTCCGTCCGTCTGTCCGTCCGTCCGTCCGTCCGTCCGTCTGTAAACACTCTAACTCGCGCAAAAATTGAGATATTTTGATGAAATTTGGAACGCAAGTTGGTATCGAGACTGGGACGGTTGGTATTGAAAATGGGCGAAATCGGACCATGACCACGCCCACTTTTCCTATATAGAAAAAATCGGAAATTTGGTATCTCAGCCACTAATATAGCTAGAGTTTTAAAATTTTACCCACGTATTGAGCTCGGGCCCTTATGAAGAAATTTGATGAAGTTTTGGAAAATGGGCGGTGCCACGCCCACTTATTAAGGGTCAAACATTGAAAGTTTTATATGTCATAACTCAGAAACCGTTGAAGATATATCGATGAAATTTGGTACGCGTAATTTGCTTACATAGACAAATGTTTTGACGAAAAATTATCAAAATCGGTTTACGGCCACGCCCACTTTTATATATGTGTATTATAAAGTGACCTAATAAAACCATTTTAAGCGATATCTCTGTCAAATATAAAGATCTATCATTGAAATTTTGTCGCATGAGTCCAACTATGGACATAAAACAAAAAACACAAAAATTTTGGAATATGGGCGGTGCCACGCCCACTTATTAAGGGGCAGACATTGAAAGTTTTATGAGTCATAACTCAGAAACCGTTGAAGATATATCGATGAAATTCGGTACGCGTAATATAATTACTTAGTCAAATGTTTTGGCGAAAAATTATCAAAATCGGTTGACGGCCACGCCCACTTTTATATATAGGAAATATAAGGGGGCCTAATAAAAACATTTTAAGCGATATCTCTGTCAAATATAAAGATCAATCACTGAGATTTTGTGGCAGGAGTCCAACTATGGACATAAAACAAAAACTACAAAAATTTTGGAAAATGGGCGGTGCCACGCCCACTTATTAAGGAGCGAATATTGAAAGTTTAATAAGCCATAACTCAGAAACCGTTAAAGATATATCGATGAAATCTGGTACGCGTGATATATTTACTTAGCCAAATGTGTGGACGAAAAATTACCAAAATCGGTTGACGACCGCGCCCACTTTTATATATGTGTATTATAAAGTGACCTAATAAAACCATTTTAAGCGATATCTATGTGAAATATAAAGATAATTCATTGAAATTTTGTGACATGAGTTTTACAATAGACCGGAAACAAAAAATAAAAAAGTTTGGAAAATGGGCGTGGCACCGCCTCTTTTTAGACAAAGGGATATATGAGATTTCTTAGCCTTTAACTCGACAAATAATTGAGATATTATGACGAAACTTGGTTTATACACTTTTATAACATGTGTTAATAGACACGCAAAAATGTATTGAAATCGGTTTATGACCACGCCTACTTTTTAACAAAGATATTTCTGGAACACCCTTTTGGAATTTGTAACGTGAAGTCTTTGTAACTAAAAGTCATAGAGGGATGAAATTTTGCACTAACAATAATATTTGTATGCTTATTTGGATGATTGATATAAATTTTGAAAATGGGCGTGGCTGCGCCCTGTTTATGCAGCACTCGTTTCATATAAAATACACCCTATATCGAACAAACGCAAACAAACAATGAAAGCATACAGCTGAGTATCTAATGTTCGATTGCACTCGAACTTAGGCTTCCTTACTTGTTTAGACCTGATTTGTCAACAATAAGCAAACCTTTTTTGCAGGGAATAAATGAATGCACATAATATGTTTGTATGCATAATATATGTAATTATGTACATAGATATATTTATATGCATCTATCCTAAAACTACCCAAGGAGCGGAATGGATTCGCTTCGAATTCGAACCGAAGCCGCCGGATTACAAAGCGAATACTTCAGCAGATTTGCTATCGCGCCACTTCCATGAAGTATTTCAAATGCACTTCAATGGCGGATTAAAACTGTAGAATTTGTGAGAATTCGCAGCCAGTTGATAACTAAATATTAGAACTCTAGACACATTCGTTCGTGCTACTCGGAAATGTTGAAAAAAAAAAAAAAAATCGAGAGCGCTAATAACTATGGAAATTGTAACAATAAATGAACTAGTGCGAATCGTAGAATTTGATACAAGTTTGGAATTATCGAAAACATAGTGCGTTGTTAAACTCGCCAGTTGGTTGCATGGAAAAGAGTATGAAAGCGCACTACATAGTAGTGTCAAAAAATGCACTAATGTGGACCTAGAGATTTTCCCCACAGTGTGTGTACATAACAATTTATTGCAAAGATTAAAAGATCCATTAAACTTAACTTGGTAATTTTCTAGGTTATTCAGTCCTGCTTATAATTTCAAACAGTTAAATTTACGCACATTTCTTAGCTGCATTCTCTGTTTTTTTTTTTTTTTGCAAACACTTATTAAGTCTCATTACCATCATAATCTACCACCTTTCACTAAATATTAATTGCTTTGGCGCACTTCATCAAACTTTGTTGACTTGCAACAAATCTGCGCTAAATTTAGTTGACGATTGTAATCGTAAATTTCGGCTGTAACTGTAACTTGCAGAACTGTCAACCTCAAGCGATCAAGCGACTCATACACTAGTAGCCAATAAAAACAAGAAATTGCATAGAATTTCTAAAACTTGGCACAATTGCAGCTAACATAGCACATGCTTCATTCTTTATTGTTTTTTTTTTTTTTTTTTCATTTTACTTTTACAACAACATAATAATTCAGCACGTTGTTAATCAGTGCCGCAAGCAAAACATACTTACGTATATACGGGTACATACATACTAGTAATAAAAATAGATCAAACAAGTAAGGAAGCCTAAGTTCGAGTGGAATCGAACATTAGATACTCAGCTGTATGCTTTCATTGTTTGTTTGCGTTTGATGGAAACACGGTGTAGGTACTTTATATAAATCGAGTGCTGCATAAAGTGGGCGTAGCCACGCCCATTTTCTAAATTTTTATCAGTCATCCAACTAAGCTTATGAATATTATTATTTGTGCAAAATTTCATCCCTTTATGAGTTACAAAGATGCCACGTTACAAATTCCCAAAGGGTGTTCCAGAAATATCTTTGTTAAAAAGTAGGCGTGGTCATAAACCGATTTCAATAAATTTTTGCGTGTCCATTAACACAAGTTATAAAAGTGTATAAACCAAGTTTCGTCATAATATCTCAATTATTTGTCGAGTTATGGGCTCCGAAATCTCGTTGATTCCTTTGTCTGAAAAGAGGCGGTGCCACGCCCATTTTCCGAAATTTTTCTATTTTTTGTTTCGCATCTATTGTAGAACTCATGCCACAAAATTTCAATGAATTATCTTTATATTTGACAAAGATATCGCTTAAAATGTTTTTATTAGGCCACTTTATAATACCCATATATATAAGTGGGCGTGGTCGTCAACCGATTTCGCTAAAATTTTGAACATGTATTACTACAAGTAGTGAAAGTGTATACACCAAGTTTCGTCATAATATATCGATTATTTGTCGAGTTATGGGCTCAGAAATCTCGTATATTCCTGCTTCTAAGAGGAGGCGGTGCCACGCCCATTTTCCAAAATTTTTGTATTTTTTGTTATATGTCCATATTTGGACACCTTCCATAAAATTTCAATGATATATCTTTATATTTGACAGAGATATCGCTTAAAATGTTTTTATTAGGTCACTTTATAAGACCCATATATAAAAGTGGGCGTGGTCGTCAACCGATTTTGGCAATTTTTCGTCAAAACATTTGCCTAAGTAAGTATATCACGCCTACCAAAATTCATCGATATATCTTCAACGGTTTCTGAGTTATGACTCATAAAACTTTCAATGTTTGCCCCTTAATAAGTGGGCGTGGCACCGCCCATTTTCCAAAATTTCATCATATTTCTTCATAAGGGCCTGAGCTCAATACGTGTGTGAAATTTTATCACTCTAGCTCTATTAGTGACTGAGATACAAAATTTCCGATTTTTACTATATAGGGGAGGTGGGCGTGGTCATGGTCCGATTTCGCCCATTTTCAATACCATCCGTTCCTGTCTTGATACCAACTTACATTTCAAATTTCATCAAAATATCTAAATTTTTGCGCGAGTTATCGTGCGTACAGACGGACAGACGGACAGACGGACGGACATGGCTCAATCGATTTCTCTTTTCACCCTGATCATTTTGATATATATAAGTCTATATCTATCTCGATTATTTCATTCTGTTACAATCCACCGTTAGGAAATCAAAACTATAATACTCTGTGTACTAGTACAGCTGAGTATAAAAAAGCATTCACAAGATTTGCGATAAGATTATTGAGTGTGCAGGTTGGGTGTATTTATGTAGTTAGTTGCATGCGCTACATTTTAGATGTTTGATGTGGGAAAAATTGTATAGCCCGCTGTGCTGTGCCACAATAACCCATACTTATAGAAAATGTAGCTAATTAAATTTCGCTAATAGCGTTCATAAAAGCTAATCACTTGTGTCTGGCTGAGACAAAGTGCGCACAGTGGTTGTGTTGCACGAGCTGGGGGGTAGAAAACTAAAAGTTGAAGTGTGTCGGATGAAAGTAAACATTTTCATGCCAAATGAGGAAATAACTGCGAAGACCAACTGAATATAGAAATTAACAGCAAGTTGCACGAAATAATTTAAGTTTAATTTAATTTTTTTTACTTGAATTTTATATGAAATCTGACAGAGAAAAAATTAAAATTTCACTTAAATTTTTTCGTGAAATTGGCTTTATATTTTTTTATATAAAAACTTTTTATTATTCTTGAGACACACATCGTAGTATAGTAATAATATTGCGATCTATACCACATATGTGTCAGCCTCATATTGTAGTTTAATTGAAAATTTTCATAGTATAGCGATTTTGATATTATAATATTCATACCACTTTTGTGTCTGAGGCATTAAAAAGATTGGATCATAAATAGTTGCTGAATATCTTAAGTACAGCGTAAGCTTGCGGATTAAAATATAGCATATGCCATTATTGTGGTGCTATCCTTCAATTGGTTTTGTGGCAAGATTTCACATGATAACAACTCTATTTATACGTCGATACGTTAACAGTACTTAAGAGGTTTACTGCTGCTTTGAATCTCACACCGACGAGGTTAAGGCTTTCGATGCTTACGAGAGGGTAGAAAAGGTAATAAAGTTTATTTAGCTTATATTAGTTCTCATTAATTTAAAAAAAAAAATAATATCATAATTTTAACCATTTATCCCACTGTGCAGTGTAAGCGGCAAAGCAACGTAGCATAGCTTATATCCACAGTCCGCACGCTTCTTATTCACACTAAGCACTGCGCTGCTCCAAGCATTGTTTGAAAGTGTTAAATATGTAATAAAAAATGCGAATTTAACAACCACGAATTATGTCGGCCAAATTACATGGGAAGTTAGTCGATTAAGCGGCGCCAATTGCTTGAGTCAACTGAACTGAATACTTAAACTGCAAAGTGAGCGAGTGCAATAAAATCCATATATATGTAGTTACATATGTATGCATGAAAGTATGTAACTATATTTTAATAGATACAACAAGAAAAGCACCGTTGTTTAGCGAACTGGGCCAACAGCGGGTGTGCTAATCGCAAATCATTTTTATTACATTCGCTTGCAGCAGCCGATTGTTTTCTTTTTGCCTAAAAAGTCATGCGAAATTTGATACACCATACCATTTGCATGGTTCAATAGCAGCGCTGAGCAGCTAACAGCTAACAGCTACCGGCTGCCGGCTACCGACAGCCATCATAAACTTATTGAAGCGGCTGCTGAGGTGTTTAATCTTAAATCGACGCTTAAATGCATGTAATTGGAGTAATACTTTAGTTAAGCTGCAACAACAACCCATTTTAAGCTATGAAGTCTAGTTGGGGAATAATCGGATATTAGTTAGATATATATCCATTTGTCTTTTCTACTTTTTCCAAGCGCCTCCATTGGATTTACCTCTCAATATCGTAATTTTCTCAAACTTCATTCACTCTCGCATCACATGCCGAATCACGCCAAATTCCAAACAAAAACCAGATGGGGATTCGCTCTGAATTATATCACGAATTATGTTAAAATCTATGCTGTATCTAATGAATTTCATTAATATCTAGCCCATACTTATTCTATCCCACAGAGTTGGTCATTCTTGTTTTATAGGAGTAATATACCTACATATTTCTCCAACAAAGTCCACAAAAATTATCGCCAAATATTAATCCAGTTTTTATAAACATAGATACATACATACATACATGTGTACATACCCAGTAGGGAAAATCTCTAGTTCCGAACTAGGTCGCCTCTAGTGCATTTTTCGACACTACTAGTGCGAGCTAAATCTCTTTTGCATGTTATCAACTGGCGAATTTAACACGGCGATGTCCTAGGCGGTGTCAATTGTCGCCCTCTGCACTACATTTTCGATAGTTCCGAACTAGTACTAAATTCTACAGTTTTCACTAGTTCGTTTATTGGCACAATTTCGACAGTTCTGAACTAGCTCCAAGTACCTACAAATTCTACAGTTTTACATCTGCCGCTTAAGTGCAGCATTTGACACACTTCATGCAAGTGGCGCGATGGCCGACTGGCTAACGCATTTGCCTTTCAAACTGAGGGTCGCGGGTGCGAATCCTGTCGGTGTCAAGGTGGATGATAATTTTTTTTTTAATTTTTTTTTAACTAATATTTTTTTATTTATTTATTTAATAAAAATTTACAATAATATTTAAAAAGTAATAAAATTAAAAAAAATTCAAAATAAGCCTGAGGGATCGGAAAAGCATAATTAGGGGAACATTTCATTTCATAAGAGATGCAAATAGAAAACTCTTTATATAAAATGCTTCATTAAACATCTGAGAATTGCAAAAATATACAAAGCCGAAGGTAATTGAACGAACGAAAAATTTTCGTAGAATTTTTGTCACTTGCATACAAATCAAAGTGTGCTAATAATTACTTTTTGGTTGCTTGTTTTTCCGACAGGCTTGACAAGGGATGACGGAGGATCGTTCCACAATACATCATGTGCTAATAATGGTCACTCAATTCACTCCTTCTGAACTGGTGACGGTCTAGCTACAATTAATCTAGTTCCCTTTTGACACCTTTTCGCTAGTTCGGAACTAGAAATTTTGCTCACTAGTTATTGAGTTCCCTGCAGGGTACATTCATAGGTACAGTTGTTGTGGCTTTTCTTACGTAGGCGTAAATCTCCAATTATTACGTTACTTGTTGAATAAATAACTCATGCTGACTTAAGGAAAAATTGCATGTCTGCTAAATAAATGTTCATAATTCATGTTAATCATATTTTAAGCGGCTTTAGAAAAAATTCCACATTGGCGCCAAATTGGCCTACACGCCATATAAATGAAATGAATTTTCAGGTGGGTCAATCAGAAATATGACAAAAACAATAACCAACAACAACATTAAAAGTAAATTACATATGTACGTAATTGAATTTGAATAAGATTTTATTAAGGGAATCTTTAATTGAAAAATAATATTTTAACCAGGGACCGAAACTAACGGTTATTTTTTTCTAGTGTGGTGAAAAGGTTACGCAAAAATAACCTTTATCTTCTTTTGGTCCTTAATAACCATTATAAAACCCAAAAAACCGTTATGGCAACCAAAAAAGTGTTTTGGGCTTGAATAACCGTTATGGCAACAAAAAAACTGCTTCGGGCCTGAATAAACGTTATTCAGATTTTTAGTTTTTTCGGTCAGCTATAAAAATCAACCCAAGTCAATATTTCTGGACGATATTGGTATCAAATGAAAGGTGTTGAGCAGGGCTTTTACATAGAGGTGTATTTGTTAAGATTCGTAGGTCGGGTTCCCAATTATGGGTGAAAAAGTGGACCCGGATGCCCTGGAATGTTTTAAGTAATATTGGTATCAAATGAAAAGAGGTAATCAGAGCTAAAATCCCCGCTCAACATCTTTCATTTGATACCATTATCGTCCAGAAATATTGACAAATAAATAGGCTTGATTTTTATAGCTGACCAAAAAAAAATAAAAATCTGAATAACGGTTATTCACGCCCAAAACGGTTTTTTGGTTTTTATAATGGTTATTAAGGACCAAAAAATTTTTTTTCTCATGATAATGGTTAAATATGACTTTTACCCCATTTCTCTTATAACTAGACTGCGGATCTTTATGCAATTGCATATTTTTAAGGAAAAGAGATAGCGATATGGTTCCAAAGAGAAAAATGAAAGTTATTAACAAGATATTCTAAATTCTCATATTTATTTCTGCATATTTTGCATATTGCATATAACTTGCATATTGGATATAACTTGCATATTTGCATAATAATTGAGGTTTAGCAGTTTTAATCCACAAATTAGAGTCTCGCGGAGTTCCCCTAATGGCTTCAATGGCCCTAATAACAGAAGCTTTTGAAAGACTTGACGTTACGTCAGGATCATGTGGGCAAATAGTGTTGGTCAAAATTGAAGCTATTTCAAACAAGTAAGGAAGCCTAAGTTCGAGTGGAATCGAACATTAGATACTCAGCTGTATGCTTTCATTGTTTGTTTGCGTTTGATGGAAACACGGTGTAGGTACTTTATATAAAGCAAGTGCTGCATAAAATGGGCGTAGCCGCGCCCATTTTCAAAATTTTTATCAGTCATCCAACTAAGCATATTAATATTATTCTTTGTGCAAAATTTCATTCCTTTATGACTTCTAGTTACATAAACCGATTTCAATAAATTTTTGCGTGGCTATTAACACAAGTTATAAAAGTGTATAAACCAAGTTTCGTCATAATATCTCAATTATTTGTCGAGTTATAGGCTAAGAAATCTCGTATATCCCTTTGTGTAAAAAGAGGCGGTGCCATGCCCATTTTCCAAAATTTTTCTATTTGTTGTTTCCGGTCTATTGTAGAAATCATACCACAAAATTTCAATGAATCATCTTTACATTTGACAAAGATATCGCTTAAAATGTTTTTATTAGGTCACTTTATAATACCCATATATAAAAGTGGGCGTGGTCGTCAACCGATTTCGCTAAAATTTTCAACATGTATTACCACAAGTAATATAAGTGTACACACCAAGTTTCGTCATTATATATCAATTATTTGTCGAGTTATGGGCTCAGAAATCTCGTATAATCCAGCTTCTAAAAAGAGGCGGTGCCACGCCCGTTTTCCAAAATTTTTGTGTTTTTCGTTGTATGTCCGCAAGTGGACTCCTGGCATAAAATTACAATGATATATCTTTATATTTGACAGAGATATCGCTTAAAATGTTTTTATTAGGTCACTTTATAATACCCATATATAAAAGTGGGCGTGGCCGTCAACCGATTTTGACAATTTTTCGTCCAAACATTTGCCTAAGTAAGTATATCACGCGTACCAAATTTCATCGATATATCTTCAACAGTTTCTGAGTTATGACTCATAAAGCTTTCAATGTTTGCTCGTTAATAAGTGGGCGTGGCACCGCCCATTTTCCAAAATTCCATCAAATTTCTTCTTAGGTGCCTGAGCTCAACACGTGGGTAAAATTTCATCACTCTAGCTTTAATAGTGGCTGAGATACCAAATTTCCGATTTTTTCTATATAGGAAAAGGGGGCGTGGTCATGGTCCGATTTCGCCCATTTTCAATACCAACCGTCCCAGTGTCGATACCAACTTGCATTTCAAATTTCATCAAAATATCTCAATTTTTGCGCGAGTTAGAGTGTTTACAGACGGACGGACGGACAGACGGACAGACGGACGGACGGACGGACGGACGGACATGGCTCAATCGATTTCTCTTTTCACCCTGATCATTTTGATATATATAAGTCTATATCTATCTCGATTATTTCATTCTGTTACAATCCACCGTTATGTGATTAAAACTATAATACTCTGTGTACTAGTACAGCTGAGTATAACAAGTAAGGAAGCCTAAGTTCGAGTGGAATCGAACATTAGATATTCAGCTGTATGCTTTCATTGTTTGTTTGCGTTTGATGGAAACACGGTGTAGGTACTTTCTATAAAGCAAGTGCTGCATAAAGTGGGCGTAGCCACGTCCATTTTCAACATTTTTATCAGTCATCCAACTAAGCATATGAATATTATTCTTTGTGCAAAATTTCACTCCTTTATGATTTCTAGTTACGAAGATGTCACGTTACAAATTTCCAAAGGGTGTTCCAGAAATATCTTTGTTAAAAAGTAGGCGTGGTCATAAACCGATTTCAATAAATTTTTGCGTGTCTATTAACACAAGATATAAAAGTGTATAAACCAAGTTTCGTCATAATATCTCAATTATTTGTCGAGTTATAGGCTAAGAAATCTCGTATACTCCTGTTTCTAAAAAGAGGCGGTGCCACGCCCATTTTCCAAAATTTTTGTAGTTTTCGTTTTATGTCCGCAGTTGGACTCCTGCTATAAAATTTCAATGATATATCTTTATATTTGACAGAGATATCGCTTAAAATGTTTTTATTAGGCCACTTTATAAGACCCATATATAAAAGTGGGCGTGGTCGTCAACCGATTTTGGAAATTTTTCGTCCAAACATTTGCCTAAGTACATATATCACGCGTACTAAATTTCATTGATATATCTTCAATGGTTTCTGAGTTATGACTCATAAAACTTTCAATATTTGCCCCTTAATAAGTGGGCGTGGCACCGCCCATTTTCCTAAGTTTTTGTGCTTTTTGTTTTATGTACATAGCTGGACTCATGCCACAAAATTTCAGTGATAGATCTTTATATTTGACAGAGATATCGCTTAAAATGTTTTTATTAGGCCCCTTTATAGTTCCCATATATAAAAGTGGGCGTGGCCGTCAACCGATTTTGGCAATTTTCCGTCAAAACATTTGTTTAAGTAAGTAAATCACGCATACCAAATTTCATCGATATATCTTCAACAGTTTTTGAGTTATGACTCATAAAGCTTTCAATGTTTGCTCCTTAATAAGTGGGCGTGGCACCGCCCATTTTCCAAAATTCCATCAAATTTCTTCTTAGGGGCCTGAGCTCAACACGTGGATAAAATTTCATCACTCTAGCTATATTAGTGGCTGAGATACCAGATTTCCGATTTTTTCTATATAGCAAAAGTGGGCGTGGTCATGGTCCGATTTCGCCCATTTTCAATACCAACCGTCCCAGTGTCGATACCAACTTGCATTTCAAATTTCATCAAAATATCTCAATTTTTGCGCGAGTTAGAGTGTTTACAGACGGACGGACGGACAGACGGACAGACGGACGGACGGACGGACGGACATGGCTCAATCGATTTCTCTTTTCACCCTGATCATTTTGATATATATAAGTCTATATCTATCTCGATTATTTCATTCTGTTACAATCCACCGTTATGTGATTAAAACTATAATACTCTGTGTACTAGTACAGCTGAGTATAAAAAGAACCTGCTTTTGAAGTCATATTAGGAGTAGCCATAATACTTTCAGGTGACAACAAAATATTACTGGAATACAGATTCCCAGTCAATTTTGGAGCGAATTTAAGTATGCTCCGGTTACATCCTGTGATGTTGAGCGTTCATTTTCAGCATATAAACGGATCTTAACCGATAAGCGTCACAATGTTTCCATTGAAAATGTGGAGAAAACACTTGTAGTATATTGTAGTCTTAACTACAACTAAAATTATCTCTTTACATTAAAAATTATTATGATAAAAATTAGTTCCCATTTACAGTTTGTTTTTGGGTGTTAATGGGTTTTATATTTGCATAGAACAAAAGATTCAGCATAGAACATATGATTTTTGCATTCAACTACACTTTACTTATTGTGTATATCACTTAAAATTCCATATCTGATGTAAAAAAGGTGTAGTTTTAATTTCCATATAACTAGCATATAACTTGCATATAAGTTGCATATATTTTGCATATCTAAAACAGAGCAAGAAAATTCGCTTTGGAATGTGAATATATAGTTTTGAGTCAATATAACTCTTAATAAATCATTTTAAATTTTTTGCATAAAGATCCACAGTCTACTTATAACCATTACGTCCCTGATTTTAACAAAGCCAGTACTGCAAATAACACAAAAGACGACTAAAGTACGTGAACACCGGCACTGTAAAATTCCTAATCATTCATCTTAAAGTAGAGCACTTTCTTCCGCAAATTGCGACGTGCGAAAAGTTGAATATTTGATGCCGTGTGAAGATTTTCCTACGCTGTCGGCAGCATTGCCGAAATAAAGGTAAGTTTAATAAGTAACTATGTATATACATAAAGATATATGTACATTTGTATGTATGTATGCACTGCTAAAGCATTGTTTATTTATTAGTTAGCATTCGGGCGTAAGCAAACATTGTTGCACAGGTGAGTATGTGTTGCCCCAAACACTGTTGTTGCAACATATTTTGCGGATAAACAATTATCGGAGGATTTTACGACGTTGACGACGTGACATATACACATACATACATACATATGCGCATTCACATGTATAACGGTAAATATTTGCGAATACACTTACGCACATTTACCCCACCTAAAACGCATTTGCGTCACAAATTGGGGCAAACAAAAACGCCAATCGGTGTGAATATGTTCGTGCGGGCGATAGTGTGTGAGTGTCGCAGCAATTATATAGCGTTGGGGCATGACTGACATGTTACTTCTTACTCGTTTAATTGTTGTTGTTGTTGCAAACAACAAACGTCATACAAATCGAACAAAGCAGCTGACAGCAATGAACGTTTTGCTGCGGTGTAGATACGCATTTGAAGACAGTATAGTGAGCATGTGTATCAACGTATGATGTGTCTACATGCAACATTGAGGGATATGCTGTCATGTTGCATGCATTTACTTAATGAATTCATGAATTCAGAAGTATATACTTGTATTTGGGTGCTACTGTGCACGCACAATACAAGCATGTTTAACTTTGACTGTATGAAAGCTTAGAAGGGGGAACAAGGGAACAAATTAAGAGGCATAAATGAATGCGGTTTAGATATAAAAGTTTATGCATTTCCTTGGCGGTGGCAACTACTTGTATCATAATTATATACATAGTGTAGTTGATATTAAAGCGCTATTAAATTTTATACATTTATATACACACATATATATACATACTTACTTATTTATTATTGGCGTCTAAACAAGCACGCAATGAACGTGCAACACGAACCATAAACTCTTTAAGCATGATTTTCCCAACGTATCAGCCGCAATCAAATCGCAGCACACGCATCCCATGTAAGTATGTATGTATGTATGTATGCAAGTTCCCAACAGACCAGGAAGTAAGCGAAATGTAATAGGACTTGAGAACAAGCTTATAACAATTGTCCATTGTAAGCTTATTGCAATACAGTTTTTATAAGCTTAATTGTAAGCTTATTCACAAGCATGATTGTAATAATTAAATACTCCTTTTGTTAAAAAGTTTGAAAACAATATTACAATAAGCTTACTTTACACTTGCAATGAAAGCTTAAAAAACTATTAACCCGGATTTTCCCAGAACTTTTTTTGTTTCAGATTTTCATAAAAGTATGTACACCAATAAATTTCGACCTCCTGAGCATGAAATTGAAGTCCGTTTTCCAATACCTTGTGGCCCTTTCCGGAAAATGTGAAAAACTAGCGTTACCATATGGTAGCCGTGGGTCGCCTAGGGTACAGGTTTTTGTTTAAAGGGTAAATGATGTTTGGAAACTTTTTTTTTTAGTTTCACAGGAAAAAACACATATCTAATTCACTTTATTGAGATTTAAGTAGGTTTTAAGTAAAGTTATGCAAATAACATATTTTTTTTTTAAATACTTCCATATGTAGGGTTGGCCTATTCTGGCCAATAGCATATATTGCACTTTGTTAGCAAATGTGCTTGATAAATAATAACAATAATTAAAAAACTTCTCTAATTGAACATGACGTAGTATATTACGACAATCTTCGTATTCGCCAGTGGAAAAATTGGAAGAGGAAATGGTGAAATATTCTTCACCCATTCATCTTCTTGGACAAAATGGGGCAATGTCGAGCTACCAGCCATTACAACTTCTCAGTTGCCTTTTAGTTGGGCCGAGCAAACATTATCTGGTTTACCCACACATTCCTCTTCAGTATTATCTTCTCCAAAAATGTTGTAATATTGATGAGGCTCCATGTATGTACCTAAATGACAGTTGGTATGTCATTTAGTCCACCATCGTCGAATGCCTCATCTTGATCTTGAATGAAATCATGCATTTTTTGTAATGTTAAACCTCTGAAAGCAGAAAATTTATAAAATTCTAACAAATTAATAACATTACATTAGTTAAATTTACACAACGGCAGAGAAAATCACGCGAAGCCCAACAAAAAAAACCTGTACCCTGGACGACCCACGGCTACCATATGGTAACGCCTTTAGAAAAATGTAAAAAAATGTTGGAAAGAAGAATTTTTTCTTTAAAAACTAATTTACGTTACATACATATTTCCTTAGCTTTCAAAAAGTGTAATTATATGAACAATTTATTCTAAAAGTTATAAAATATACTTATATTTACCGACATGCCATATCTGAAAACGGGAATTTTCAGTACTAATTTTTGTCACCTATTTTTCACACGCAATAGCTTCGACATTTGAGCACAGAATAACACGATCTTTACCTTTTTGCAAAGCCACATTAATTTTTCATTGAAAATTGGCATTTTCCTGGTGTGTTTTCTTTTCCTTTTGTTTATTTTCTTGTAAATGTAAGGGGATGTTTAGCGTTACCATATGGTGCTCGTGGGTTGATTCGGGTTAATAATAATATTGTTATAAGCTTGCTGTAAAATTTTTTTAAATTTTGGTTTTACGATGATTCATACAATTCATTGATTCCTTTTTCGAATAGGGAAGTATAAAAGCCTCAATAAAATTCAATATAATGTTGAATGTCCGACTATATGATACCGTTGGATTGAATTTCAGGTTGATATTATGGTCCGAAACAGGAGGAGAATATAAAATAAAGAACATTGCAGTAAAGGTGAAGAAGGAAAGAAAAAGAAAAAAAAATGCAAATAAAAATTTATTTTTTTCTTTTTTCTACTATTTATACATACAATTTTATAAGCTTACAACAAGCTTTCACAAGTAATATTTTTCAACAATTACATTTGTAAGCTTATAAAATGGGTGCCGTTTTGATTTTTCTACAATTGTTCTTAAGTCTTTTTCAATACTTTACACAAGCATTCCTCAAGCTTAACGCTTATATTTGTAAGCTTGTTATAATATTATTCTCAAGCCTCTTGGTTTATTGGGTTGGCAGCACTTTGAAAATTATTAGGTGTAACTGTGAAGGAAATATTTACAGAGTAAAATAATATGTATGTAAAATGTACTTTCAAACCATATTTATTTATACCTACTTATTAAGTACGTATACATGTATGTATGTACATTCGATATTAGTATAACTGTCAATAGAGGTGGGAAACTATCGATGGCACTATCGATAGTATCGATATTTTATTTTTTTGAGCACTATCGAAGACCATCGATTGCCTTTTCAAAACTATCAAAAACTATCGATATTAATATCTACTATCGATAATTTTAAAACTTTTACATCTCCATATTGCACACTACTATTTCGGATTCTGTTAAGGTTTTATATTCGTCTATGTACAAAATAATAGAAACGACATTATAGAAGGATTTGCAGATTTTTTTTGTTTCGACTTCAAACTTTCACTTCGGTGTACTAAAATATACTGGACAGAATGTAAAATATTGAGATTTTGATTTTTTCTTGCTTTTTTTAATTTTCCCCGATAGTCCTATCGATAGTACTATCGATGGTTTATTTTTTTGAAGACTATCGAAGACTATCAATAGTTTTTTTAAAACTATCAAAAACAATCGATGGTAGCACTATCGATAGTTTTCCACCTCTATCTGTCAACATATGCATATACCCTGGAAAAAAATGTGCGATTAATCTCGAGAGAGATTTGTCTCGGATTGATCTCTGTCGAGAACAATCGGTCTACAATTAGTCCCCGATTGTTCCCGTACGGGTATAAATGTAGACTAATTGTAGATCAATTGTTCCCTAACGGGTATAAATGTAGATTAATCGCTTTTATTCCGAACGGGTACAAATCTAGATTCCTTAAATGTAGAAATTTTACAAAAATATGCAATATATTTAAAAAATTGTAGAACAACCGGTAAAACGAATTGAAAAAATACATAACGCTCATATAATGCATACTCAAAACTTACAATTTTTTTAATTATTTATTGAGATTTTTTTACAAAAGCAAAACATTATATAATCTTTATTTAAATATGCATGAACATCTACAATTTTTTAAAGATTGTTATTAAAAATTGCCTTGGCTAACAACTTGGAAAAATCTACATTTGTACCCGTTCGTGCTGAAAGCGATTAATCTACATTGGTACCCGTTCGGGTATACAAGTTGAACAATTAGTCTCTTCATAGGACATGCTCTAACAAATGCGATCAATTCACTCTATATACAGAGATGTAAAATTGTACTAGTCGCATTCTCCCTTGCGATTGATCCCGGACACGTCCCGGATTAATCGCATTTTTTGCAGGGTATGTAGTATGTTTGTTTGTGTGTAAGCAGCATAGTGTCAATTTAGTCGCTTTATTGAAAAACCTTTATTAACGCTTAGTTTGCGGATAAGTAGTGAGTATAAACTACGCTCTTTAGATTGTATGTACATATGAGAGGTGGGATTGGAAATGGAAAAAGTTTTTATATTCAACTTCGATAAATATGAAAATACTACCAGTTCTACTACGTCGAACATGGCTGGTGTTCAATTGACGCACTTCCATACATAATTCTGAACCACTCTAAAAGACGTGAAACCGCAACAATGCCTTTAAAACGACTTCGCGAGTCGGGATGCTGGGTAAAGAGGAAGTACAGTCATGGTAATATGTTTAAAAAGCTAGCACTTTAATAGGTTAAGACCAGAACCAGAATAAAATTGGGACGTCATTTTTCTAACATTTTTTTTAGTTTATATTGACACTATCATCATGTTAAATAAACCAAATTCCAAATGACATTTAGGAATAAAATTTTATATTTGAATCATCTTGTATATTTTAAAATTTCTTCATGTTGTATCAACAATAAAATTTGGTTGAATTTACCAAATTTTCAGATGACAGTTACAAAGCCAAAATCATGTTTCAAACATCGTGTAATTTGAAAAAATTGTTGCTGTTCTATGTGTAAAGATCGATCGTGTTAATTTTACATGAATCGTGTTGATGATTTTTTTTCTGAGTGTATATTTGAAACGGAGTGATAGATGGTAATAGCACCCAGTATGTTGCTCAAAATAGAATCATAAGTGATCTTGTCAAATATGCTCCAAAAGAAAGGAGGAAATCTCTCAACTGATGCCAGTACTCACTGGGAACTGCCTCACTGGGAAACATGCAGAAAGGCTAAGTGCGTCTTTCCATAGATGCTGCAAGCATGATGAGGAGTAAGAGATGATCTATCACCTCATCCACAAGGGCGCATCTCTTAGCAGTGGCAGATGACGCCTTTTGGGGACCGCTTTCCTGGAAAACCCATTTGTAATTAGCGGATATTGACGTAGAGGACCTATTGAAGAGGGGGTCGTGGTACCTCCCATACAAACATGGACCATCTCTTGGATTTCGATCTTTAATTTTTTGGATTGTTGATCCTTAGATTTCTGTCTTTCGGTTTTTGGATTTCAGTTTTAGGGATTTATGGGAGTTTCATTTTCTTGGGTATTTGCTGGTTACAAGATATGGTAACTGCTGGGTAGATCTATAAAATGCACTTTTAAAGTCATTTCCGCTATTACGGGACTTTAATATCCTTTTATTCAGGTATACTGGATATCGACGGAACTACTAATGTCAGATAGTAGAAGTATAAATACACTCAAAATCTTAAAACTGCTTTAATTTACTAAAAACGGAATATAGAACTAGCATGAAATATCAAGCTTTGAATTCTTTTATTGCATACTGTCTGCTGAACCAATGCGGAAAAAATAAGACAATGGAATTGCTTTCGAATATCTAGTCTTTTTGTTGAGAACTATTATCAACCACGAAGCTTTCAAGGCTTTTATTGACATATTATCTATGTAATGCTGCGAACTTTGACCTTTTCAGCCCCTTTACCATTTCAGGCAGTTCAAGGTTTGATGTCCTCATACAATTTACCTACAAAGCATGTCACATTCTTGAAATTAAATTGACATTATTAAACTAATGCGCCGCCATCACTAATGCCTTTGAAATCTATAGCGTTATGAAAAGCTTTGCTGTCATAAATGCAAAAGCGAGTATAATAACATTTGATTGGAATTTTTAATAATGTGCGACAAAAGATGTGCGGACGTGTGTAGATATGTACATAGGTCACAAATCGCTATCAGCGGATGTATTTATGTATGTAGATATTTGAACGAATGTTAGTCGAGCTTTGTTAGTACGCACATATGTCGGTATGTAGGAATGTATGTATAAGCTTTTACAAAAGTATATCATATGCACTGAATACCTGCTGTCACAGTACATCTGTTTATTAATTAAGCTTCGCCCAGGGGGATTGTTACAGTTTTGACATAATACTCAGTCTGCCAAATATACACACAAACACATAATATGTGCTCCTATCCAATAAGCTCGACAGCAATGGATCGTCAAAGGGCCAAGAATTTACTCGGACCCATCGACCTACCGTTACGAAGTAT
Organism: Urophora cardui; assembly: GCA_960531455.1. Classification (NCBI taxonomy): domain Eukaryota; kingdom Metazoa; phylum Arthropoda; class Insecta; order Diptera; family Tephritidae; genus Urophora; species Urophora cardui. The sequence goes on along the minus strand of OY482670.1, from coordinate 126,128,798 downwards.
TGCAATGTGTTACATTGGGTACGTATTGAGAGTTGGTAAAAGGGGTAAATACAGGATGACCGATCGACACATGTTCCATATAACTACATATGTATGTAAGTAAGCAGAGTATTATGGAAGTTTTAAGGTTGAAGAGGAGCTTACAAACAAATACATTTGATGAATTTCATATCAAACCCAAAATGCGTTGAACCCGACCCTTTCAGAATTTGTTGAAATTTTGCATTGAGGTACATCTTACCTACCCAAACACAACCTCATTTTTAGAAATTGCATTTGTGGGCAATTGTGGGCGTGGCAAGGTATCGAAATATTCGAAAATATTCGAAAATACTCGAAAAATGACGATAATAGGTACTTTTAAAGTGTGATTACTAGGGAATGGCTTTACCGATTTCAAAGATCTGCATACCATTAGAAAGGTATTTGAAAAAAAAATTCAAATTTGAAAATTTGAAAAAATTATTATGAAAACTTCGTTAACAATAAAATGCAAGTATGTCGATACAATGATTTTAGCACATTCTATCGAAATATGAGCTCATCTTTATTCTAAAGATTTTTATTTTTTAAATTTTTAAATAACCATTATTTACGATTTTTATTTTTTCGATCAAAAATAATTTTTATTATTGGATTTAAATTTTTCCGATAAACTTTAATCAATATTTTTTTATTTTTTCTCCGATCATAGTAATCTTTTTCAAACGTTAGTGAATCCTATATTTGATGGCTTGAAGTTGACGATTGTGCCAACATTGGCGCAGTTCTGTTTGAGAACAAAATTTTCAAAAAAAAAAACAAGTTTTTAGAGTTTATTATGATCGGAAAAATTTAAATCCAATAATAAAAATTATTTTTGATCGAAAAAATAAAAATCATAAAATATCGATCAAGTTTCATCGGTAAAATTTAAATCCAGTAATAACAATTATTTTTGATCGAAAAAATAAAAATCATAAAATATCGATCAAATTTCATCGAAAAAATAAAAATCAAATTATAACGATTAAAAATGATTTTTTTTATAAAAATGATAATCGTTACGGTCCCTGGCATTTACTTAAATAAATTAAAAAAAAAAAAATAAAGAAAAATACCATTTTAGTTTTCATATATGTTATATATATTAAATAGACCTTTCTAACAAAAATTCTTATTTTTCAAAATCGCTTGATCTTGGAAGTGTTTTTTCAGTTTCAAATTTTATTTTGGAAAAAAATTTTTTTCAGTGTATTAAAACAAAAAAAATTTTTATTTTTGTATTTGTATTTTTTTGAAAGCAAATATCAATACCTTTCTAATGGTACAAACTTTGAAATCGGTAACGCCATTCCCTAGTAATCACACTTTAAAGGTACCTATTATCGTAATTTTTCGAGTATTTTCGAATATTTTCGAATATTTCGATACCTTACCAAATACAAACATACAAAACTAATCCAATCTAAGCTATTTCTGACGAGAAGAATGCCACTATTTGCATTAGCCGGTACTGTAGATATTGACTGTATTATGATGTATCCAACACGCGCTGAAAGTTGCGGCCTTGCCACCTTGTATTGTACCTGGAAAGTAGAGGCGCTAAACTCAAATTGTTGATGTGTTATATTGCAAATGCACATACATATGTATGTATGTATATATGAATGTATGTATATATGTACATATGTCTATGTATGCTGTCTACGCATAAATAGTAATTGTAAAACGGGCGCTGAGCCACCCACTTGCTTCCTTTTTAGAAAGCTTAGATATATTTTTAGACACACTTGCGGATAAAATTACATACATACATATTTACATTCATGAATGCGTAATCTTATGTTTGTGCTTTCTAAAAATGCACTTTTCTTTTTTCTACACTCATGTATGCACATAAATATGTACATATGTAAAAATGCAAGTGCATATGTATGTGTATAATTTATACACACTTCACTGCTATTTTACGCATTTCCTTCTCACCAAACTGATGACACAAATTAATATGCAACATTGTTGGTTTGGTTATTGTGCATACATACATATTTGCAATGTGATATGTGTGCAACAAATGTGCAGCAACAAATACAACAGCAACAACAATTGTCATAAACATGAATTTGAAATTGCAATGTGACAGAAGTGCATTGCGTTGGGCATTAATTAAAAAACAAAAATCGAAATGTGTGTACTCGTATGTAAGTACAACAATGTATCTGGGCTATGGAAAATCATTGCTTAGTCGTAAATTTACAAATATTATGCTGGCGCGTAGATATTTGATATTGTTGTCGTTATGTATATATGTATGTATGTGCATAAGTAACATTTGTGACAATTTAAAACCATTAAATATATTTGTTATAAAAGAGTATTAAATTTAGCTCAACCACAGCCAACTGCAGAGCCAAACTAAGCTGAGAGCACTTATGAAAAGGGGCTCGATGCAAAGTACTTTTTAGCACTAAAAATTTAAGCACAATTTCCCATAAACACGAAATTTGTAAAAGATTTTAAAGTAAATTTGAGATCTTTATTTTTTTTTTGTATTACTGAAGAAAAGACGAGTAATAGACTCATAAGAGCAAAGCTTAATTCAACAGCAACATAAACTAAACATGAAATATGTACTCTCTAATAAAGCAAGGCTGCACAACGATATCAACAAAAATATTTTGTTTTGTTGAATATCAAATAAAAATTTTGTTTGTTTGTTGTTACCCCGCGAAGGTTTAGTCGAAGAAAAAATTAAAAAATATTAGGGGGGCGTGGCACCTCCCATACAACCTTAATTTTTAAAGCTGATTATCTCTAAAACAGTTCAAGGTAGGGAGCTGAAAATTGGTATAGAGGTAGGTGATATCAAAACCCTTCTCACTCAGAAAAGTGGAGGTTATCAGAAAAGGGGGCGTGGTACCTCCCATACAACCTTAATTTTTAAAGCTGATTATCTCTAAAACAGTTTAAGGTAGGGAGCTGAAAATTGGTATAGAGGTAGGTGATATCAAAACCCTTCTTAATCAGAAAAGTGGGGGTTATCAGAAAAGGGGGCGTGGCACCTCCCATACCACGCCCCCTTTAATTTTTAAAGCTGATTATCTCTAAAACAGTTTAAGGTAGGGAGCTGAAAATTGGTATAGAGGTAAGTGATATCAAAACCCTTCTCACTCAGAAAAGTGGGGGTTATTAGAAAAGGGGGCGTGGTACCTCCCATACAACCTTAATTTTTAACCCTAATCACCGAATTTTAAAAAGTTATGTAAAACCGAATGTGAGACTCTGAGGCTCACCTATGGGGAAATTTTGAAACACATAATTTTGGTATTTGTTTTTTACTTTTATTTATTCAGTAATGAATTCAGAAGCATTTTTATCCATTCTTATAATGTTTTAGGACAATTTTTTTAGTGTATAAAGATAAAAAAGGTAATTGCATAAAATAGGGTATATTAGTGAACTGCAATTTTCACACATTTTTATAGTTGTTGAATGTCCATTACAAACGTTTTTATTACATCTGTTATAATTTTTTTTTTTTTGTGCACACAATGAGAAAAACTATGAATCAAATGAATATGAATAAATTTTTCATATGATCGCCCCTAATATATATTTTCCGCGATCAAATTTCAAATTTTTAAAACGCGACGTTCGTGATGAAATGACTTACGCATAAATGCAGCAGATCGTTCTTTTTTCTATTTGAACGCATCTTTTCCGTAATTTAGAATCTCAGTAAACAGAAAAATGATAAGATTTTAAAGGTTTTCCAATTGCTGAATTTATCAGTCTCCTTAATTTTATGACATCATATGATATAAAGATCTATGGTGAAATACGACGAATTCACCAAAATCCGGGGGAAGTATCATGAGTTAATAATGTAAAAACCTCATTGGATAATCCTGGCAAACAACGGATTCAAAATTTAGTTGAATTCTATAAATGTAAACTTATTACGATAAAGATACTCAAGGTGAGTCTTTGAGGCTCACTTTCGGTTTTTCGTTACAATTTTATACCATTGCAAAAAAATGGTTAAAATTAATAAATAGCCCAAGGATCATAAATATTTCATAATTTATGAACGCAAGTGGAGGAATACCCAAAATTTGAGACAAAAATCTTTTTTGGTTTAGGAATAATTCGCTTTTAAGCTTTAAAGTGAGACTGAGAGGCTCACTTTAGAGGATTAGGGTTAAAGCTGATTATCTCTAAAACAGTTTAAGTTAGGGAGCTGAAAATTGGTATAGAAGTAGGTGATATCAAAACCCTTCTCAATCAGAAAAGGGGGCGTGGCTCCTCCCATACAAACTTAATTTTTCAAGCTGAATATCTATAAAAGCGTTTAAGGTTGGGACCTGAAAATTGATCAGGAGATTAACGATATCAATAGCATGCTTATGGAAAAACAGTAGTTTTTGGAAAAGGGGACGTGGCACCTCCCATGCGTTCTTAATTTTTAAGGCTAAATATCCCTAAAAGCGTTCATGGCATGTACATAGAAATCACTATGCAGATATACGATATCAATACCATGTTCACCCAAAAAAGAAAAGATTTATCGAAAAATGGGGCATTGCACCTCCCATACGTACTAAACTTTTGAGGGTGAATATATCTAAAAGGGTTGGAGGAAGGGCCTGAAAACCATTATGGAGGTATACTATATCAATCCTCTTACTTACTTAGTGAAAATAGCCAATACTCAGTGAAAATAAATATCCGGAACAGAAAACTAAAAATTTTGTGTATCGGGCAGTCTTAAACTGAATACTAAAATTATATATTTTTGAAGTTGTATACACAATGAAGTAATGAAAAATCGTTAATTTTCTATTAAAAATAATACCGGTGTAATAACAATTTTTGAAATGAAATTAATAAAAAATCTATTTTGGGCAGAACGAAGTTTGCCGGGTCAGCTAGTATCAAATAAAAATTATTGAAATTATTTCGTTTCGTTGATTATCAAAAAAAAATTATCAAAATTATTTTGTTTCGTTGATTATCAAAAACAAAATAATAATAAAAATTTGTTTCGGGATTACGGCTTCATTTTACTTTGAATTTTTATTAACGTTATTTTTTTTGATAATTTTTTTTTGTTGGCTACCGAAACAAAATTTTTTCAATAGTGGTCTTCATATAAAGTGATAAAGTAATAAATCGTTAAAATTTATCAGTTTATCCTCATTTTTACATGAGCGCACCTTGGTAAATAATTGTTTAAACTCTTGTCAGCTGTCAATGTCAACTTGATTAATAAATAAAAAACCCAATAAAATAAACAAAAAAATGCATATAACATTTTCGTAGAAATTATTTTAATAATTCGTTCTAAAATGCTGAAAGAAAGCACAATTTCTTCTTTTGAATTGAAAAAGTAAAACTGACAATGTGTCAGACTTGAATTTTACCAAAACTAATAAATTTACGCATCAAAATCGTTCGGTAAAGTGATAAAATTTGCTTAAATATATTTTCATACAAATTTTGACATATAATTTATCACAATTATTATTTTATCACTTTACCCCATTTACCAGCAGTTTATCACTTTAGATGAATACCCTTAATATTTGTTTTTTGATAATCAACAAAACGAAATTTTTTTTCATATTTTTTTTTGATAATTATCAAAACAGTATTTTTTTTGTTCAGCACTTAACGTTCAAATTTTTCAAAGTTGAATTGAAAACAAATTTTTTTCTGTTATTGATAAAAAATAACGTTAATGTGCAGCCCTGTAATAAAGTATTGAAAAAATGATAGCATAACAGAAGAAATACATACATATACTCGAAAAGAGCATACGCCTATGAAACATTTACATTGTCATAAACGATAAAAAAATATGAAAAACTAGCAAATACCCGTCACACTTCGCTGCGACAAATCACACTATGCCACTCCCTTCCCTATCGTTATCCCCACCAGTCAGCATTTCCCGTTCCCCCTATCTCTTCCTTCTCTTATACTACTCTCTCTCTCTCTCCCCGTCTCACGTTCCTTATCAACAACTTTCCATGGCCATCCGGTGCTCATATCGGTGTACATCATGATTACTAATATATTTTGGATAATCAACTGGAAAATTGGAATGGAATGAACTCCAGGGCCGCCGAGAGAAAATCCGGGCCCGGGGTTAAAATAACTACGGGCCTCCATACTAAATGAACAAATTCTAAAAATCAAAATTCAATGAATATATATGTACATAGTTAAGAACTTTAATTTATTTATACATTAATACAGATCAAGTAAATATGTGAACATAGAAATATACATATTAGGGTGGGTCAAATGTATTGTTCAAAAGGCGCATCCAGTTTCCGAGTCATACTGAGTAATATTGTCCATGGGACCATAGGTCTGAATGAATTCTGTTTAAATACATATTGCTTTATTTGTATGAAATAAATTTCTTTAAATTGGAATACAAATATTTGTTGGTAGGAATTTGGTATATCAAAAGACTGATCCTGCTGAACGCTTTAGTGAAACAGCAATCGAATTCAACTGTACGAAGCACCAAAGCAAATTTTAGCTTCGCAAGCTTCGTTTGTTTTCGGCGTTTCGGACGGTATGCGATTTTTTGAACTTGTGAGGCAGAAATATCGCGAAATATTGTATCGTTTTATGAAAGAGGGAAAGATTTAGGCCACGGCTAATGATTAAAGTATGTTAGAAATTTAGTTTAATGCCTCTGTTTTAGCCACTTAAAAAAATGGACGTGTTTTTGTAGCGTACGGAACGCAGTTTAAGTGGCTAAAACAGAGGCATTAAACTAAATTTCTGTCGCTAACATACTTTAATCATTAGCTGTGGCCTAAATCTTTCCTTTTATCATAAAACGATACAATATTTCGCAATAGTTCTGCCTCAAAAGTTCAAAAAATCGTGCGAACATACCGTCCGAAACGCCCAGGAAATACCCATATCGCTGTATAAGAATTTGCATCATACCAAATTTTTCTGTTGCAAGAGAAAACGAATTCAAATTTATGCTGCAAAGTCGACGCCAAAACCAACAATTCCTTAAGTGAGGTGCAGACACGTTAAGAGATTTATAAAATTTGTTGAAATTTAAAATGATTGCTATCTACGAAAGGTGATTAAAGGTGTTGTTTGTTTATTTTCTGTAAGCAAAAACTTGGATATCATTTTGAGATTCCCGGGCCCTCTAAAGCCCGGGCCCGGGGCAATTGACCCCCTCAGCCCCCCCCCTCTCGTAGGGCCTGATGAACTCTCTATTGAAGCTCTGATTGATACCTTTAATTTGATACCAACATTGCCCAAAAATATTTCGGGGGCTATTTAGGCCCATTGGTTGGCCTCAATCCCGAGAACCGATTGAGGTATCCGTATAGTGTAAAATATATATGGCTACCCTGATCAGCACCTTTAATTTGATACCAATATTACGAAAAAAAATTTGGGGTCATCCGGGTCCACGTTTTGGTCTCTATCTAGAGAACCGACTGGAAAATTGGAATGGAATGAACTCCGTATTGAAGCTCTGATTGATACCTTTAATTTGATACCAATATTGCGAAAAAATATTTGGGGCCATCCGCGATTTTTTTTTATTTTCTGCCGTTTCCGGATACTTCAATAAGCTTGCGATTGATTTTTTCCCTGTAAAGAATTGTGCGATTAGTCTTGAAAGAGATTTCTTTCCGGTTCAATTGGTCTACAATTACTCCTCAATTGTGCCCGGAAGATTAAAAATGTAGACTAAAGCTTCCAACAGTAATTAACGCCCGCACATACCCGTGTCAGCTGACACGATCTATCTTATGGGAACATTTCATACAAAAAACGGCCATAAATAGTAAAAATGGACCTAGAGTGCTCAAATTTTGAAAATAAGCTTCTTTGATGAATATTAGTACATGGTGTAAAAATGAACTTAATCTGATGACAAATTCTCCCACCCTCCATATAACGGGTGTCGCGAAAAACCATTAAATTGCAATTATTTTGGAAACTAATTAAGTTACAATGCTGAAATTCAGTATGCAAGCTTCTTTGATGAATATTAGTACATTGTGTAAAAATGAACTTAATCTGATGACAAATTCTCCCACCCTCCATATAACGGGTGTCGCGAAAAACCATTAAATTGCAATTATTTTCGAAACTAATTGAGTTGGAATGCTGAGGGGCAATTATATATATAGGTATAAGCATATATTTGTAACTATTTAAAAAATATTTATTTAATTATCTATGTGACGTTTATGTATACCTATTTAAAATCTGTACTCTTAAGGCTTGGATCCCCGCGTAAACTCCCATTTATAAGGTAACGGCACAGGTGGGAGACGAAATAGATAAATGCAAATATCAACAAGTTTATGCGTACCAAAGACTTTATACCATTTATGAATGATAGAAATTAAATTTTATCTGTTTAATTGAATAAGTTACAAATACTCAAATTTATCTTGTACATATGAACAATCCGTTGTATGGGAGCTATATTTTATACTGGATTTGGGCGATTCCGACAAATGATAAACTTTACATAAAAATACATAGTATTTCGGCACAAAGTTATAACACTATTTCATGTTCATGGCTGGTATAAAAAGCAGCAAATGATAGTATATCGCTCATTTACTTCTATACTATCATACCTGAATAAGCTGATTTTACGAAAAAGCCCTGCAAAAGAAACAATATATAATAGAATCTATATAGCTAATTCAAAAATGAGCTGCTGTATTTCATATTGTGAACCATTTTCTATATTACAGATGTAAATTGGATGATAGATCTTCTATACACTTTATTTTTTTTAATTTTGAATATGTCATTATAAATGTAATTTGAACAAGTAAGGAAGCCTAAGTTCGAGTGGAATCGAACATTAGTTACTCAGCTGTGTGCTTTCATTGTTTGTTTGCGTTTGTTCGATAGAGGGTGTATTTTATATGACATGAGTGCTGCATAAACAGGGCGCAGCCACGCCCATTTTCAAAATTTGTATCTATCATCCAAATAAGCATATAAATATTATTGTTAGTGCAAAATGACTTTTAGTTACAAAGACTTCACGTTACAAATTCCAAAAGGGTGTTCCAGAAATATCTTTGTTTAAAAGTAGGCGTGGTCATAAACCGATTTAGATAAATTTTTGCGTGTCTATTAACACGTTATAAAAGTGTATAAACCAAGTTTCGTCATAATATCTCAATTATTTGTCGAGTAATAGGCTCGTAGATTCCTTTGTATAAAAAGAGGCGGAGCCACGCCCATTTTCCAAACTTTTTTTATTTTTTGTTTCCGGTCTATTGTAGAACTCATGTCACAAAATTTCAGTGATAGATCTTTATATTTGACAGAGATATCGCTTAAAATGTTTTTATTAGGTCACTTTATAATACCCATATATAAAAGTGGGCGTGGTCGTCAACCGATTTTGGTAATCTTTCGTCCACACATTTGGCTAAGTAAATATATCACGCCTACCAAATTTCATCGATATATCTTTAACGGTTTCTGAGTTATGGCTTATAAAACTTTCAATATTTGCCCCTTAATAAGTGGGCGTGGCACCGCCCATTTTCCAAACTTTTATATTTTTTGTTTTATGTCCCTAGTTGGACTCCTGCCACAAAATTTCAGTGAGAGATCTTTATATTTGACAGAGATATCGCTTAAAATGTTTTTATTAGGCCCCTTTATAGTTCCCATATATAAAAGTGGGCGTGGCCGTCAACCGATTTTGATAATTTTTCGCCAAAACATTTGCCTAAGTAAGCAAATTATGCATACCAAATTTCATCGATATATCTTCAACGGTTTCTGAGTTATGACATATAAAACTTTCAATGTTTGCCCCTTAATAAGTGGGCGTGGCACCGCCCATTTTCCAAAATTTTTGTACTTTTTGTTTTACGTCCGTAGTTGGACTCCTGCCACAAAATTTCAGTGATAGATCTTTATATTTGACAGAGATATCGCTTAAAATGTTTTTATTAGGTCCCTTTATAGTTCCCATATATAAAAGTGGGCGTGGCCGTCAACCGATTTTGACAATTTTTCGTCAAAACATTTGTCTATGTGAGCAAATCACGCATACCAAATTTAATCGATATATCTTCAACGGTTTCTGAGTTATGACATATAAAACTTTCAATGTTTGACCCTTAATAAGTGGGCGTGGCACCGCCCATTTTCTAAAATTTCACCAAATTTCTTCATAGGGGCCTGAGCTCAACACGTGGGTAAAATTTCATCGCTCTAGCTATATTAGTGGCTGAGATACCAAATTTCCGATTTTTTCTATATAGGAAAAGTGGGCGTGGTCATGGTCCGATTTCGCCCATTTTCAATACCAACCGTCCCAGTCTCGATACCAACTTGCATTCCAAATTTCATCAAAATATCTCAATTTTTGCGCGAGTTAGAGTGTTTATAGACGGACGGACAGACGGATGGACATGGCTCAATCGATTTCTCTTTTCACCCTGATCATTTTGATATATATAAGTCCATATCTATCTCGATTATTTCATTATGTTACAATCCACCGTTATGAAATCAAAATTATAATACTCTGTATACTAGTACAGCTGAGTATAAAAATGCACTTTTAGCCAGTTAGGAGAATAATTAAAACACGCGAAGGCGCAAGATACCTTTTTTTTGTTTTTTTTATTTTATTCCTTAAAGTGGACGAAGAAAAATTTTTTTCTATATTTTTTTATCAGTATTTGAAAAATCATAAAAAATCAGATTTTAAAGTTAGAAGAAATGAGATTACTTCCTAGAAAAGTAGAGGTCATTTTCTATATTTAGATGTCAAAACCAAATATATACGTCGATAAATGGCTTAGATAGAGCTTTTCGTATCAGGTCATAAAATTCATAATTCATATGACATATTTTTTGTTCAACTTTGAGCACCCTGTATGGCTAAACGAAACGGAACTCAAAAAATTTTACATGGGCTTTTTTTTTGTCCCATAAGATGTCTGTCGATTGCAGTTAAAAAACATTTATTTATCACTACTTTAATTTCGAATTTATTTTTGGCCAAAAAATCCCATTGTGCGACGCTGACATAAACGCCCATAGCCGCCCGTATCGAATAAATCAAACGAGTTTTGATTTTTCCCATAACAACGTGGCAGCTGATTGCTTTTGCTCAACGCGATGTTACCGAACGAACTTTTTTAGTCACTAAAACATTTTAATGGTATTTTTAATTGTATTATTAAACGAAATCAATGCGAGTGTAAAATGTAATGGAATATATCTTTGTTCATAGAAAAACCCGCTTAAGTTTACTTAAGCGAAATATTAGTTATTAGATAATTGTTTAGCTCATTTATTGCAAATAATTATCATTTCTGTATATGTTATTAATTCACATGTAACCATTTTTAATACGTTTATTTTTGTTTCAAATAAACTTCAAATCGAGATTATCCAGTTATTACTTTTTTCTGTTTTTCGCATAGCATAACTTCTCACAGGATGAAATAAAAAAGTTGCACAAATGATGTTATATTTGAAAAATTTATGTAAATGTTTTAATGAAATCATATCCCTGCTATATAGCAAACGGATAGCGTATTTTTCAAATAAATGAGAAATTAGGCAATGAAAAGAAAAGTAACGAGTAATTTACGATAAATAAAGTAATTTTTATTTCGAAATTATCCCTTTTTACCATTTTTGAAGGGGTCAACGGATAGCGGGCCGGCGGATAGTGAACAACTGATATTTTCCATCATAAAATCCACACAGGAAAACAAAATTGCGACAAAGGCAGCTTTTAGAAATTTTTTTGTGTAAGCACGAAATAAAAATTGCGTATGGTTATTCCTTTATTTATTGCCAAAAAAGTGTATTTTCTCTAACTTATTTTTCACTTTTTAACAAGAAAATAACAAAATGCATCAGAAATGCAACTCTGACTCCTGAGGAGGGATAGGACCACGCCACTCAAAAAACCATTTTTACCCCGCCGTCTTTTATAAACGATTTTTTTTCGGTGCAAAAAATTAAGTTCCGCTTCGGATTCGTGTTCATGTGATCAAAACGTGTCGATTGACACCCCACTTCTTGGAAATTTACCAATTTTCACCTAAACTAGATAATTGCCAAAACTTGGAAAACAAAACTGCGCATTTTTTATTAAAAATTTTCGCCTATGTCGCTTTTTTTCTTAAAATTTAAAAATATAAATTGAGAATAAATATCGGTACTAAGTTTTGGGCATTTCATGCGAAAATTTTGTGTCTTTCCAATACTCCAAATACACCAACACTCACACTGCTGTTCAAAATAGAAAACAGCTGATTTTTGTGTTGTCATGCGGGCATAAAATTCGTTCAAGTCGTTATGTTTACGGGTGCTCGATTCGGGCGGTAAACTCGTTGATGACCGTTAGCTCTTTAATTGTTGACAATTGTGCTCAAAAGGTTATAAACGGACTACGAAATATGCTTTTGTTCAGATGTAAAAGGGTACAACGTCCATTCGATAACCGATTGGCATCAAAGTGGAGAAGACATGACACTTAAAAAAATTTTCACATTCGTGTTTCTGCCAAGAAGCCGACGATATGTAAGTCTCAAATCGAAAACTCGGCTAAAAATATTTTACTAGTTTAACATTGTCACTATATCTTTTGCTTACGTATACTCATGTATACTACAGAATATGTTGTCATAATTGTCAAAAAAATCACTGCAAATATTGCCACACCTTTTTGCCATTCATTGCTTTACCATGTCCAAAACTTAAAACTATTAGTCATCCACACCTGCTGTTTGTTGCTCCATGTTGTCTCGCTATTTGACTTTGACATTTAGCATCATTTTTCAATGTCTCTTTTAGCTGTGACTTTGTTGATACTATTTGGTTACATTTGATTGTTGTAGTTGTGGTTTTACAGCTCATAAAGTGCCTAATGTGGGTTATGAAGTTTTTAGTGAAGTGTCAAAGTCGTGATTACTAGGTTAAACAACTTAGCCCTAGTTGATGAAGAGCTTTGTAATGTAAAGTAATTATTAGGGTAGATCAATGAAAACAAAAATTAATGTTTTAGAAAACAGTAAACACTACCCGAGCTATATATCTTACGTAGTTTGCCCCTGTACGCCTAATATTTAAACCATTAAGCTCAATTTCTCTGCTCTGCAATCTTTGATTTCGTGGTTAATATTTGTAAGCATGTTTCACTGACGGCACGTTAAACACAAACTAAACACCATCGAATGTGTGTAGCGAGTATTTTCTCTAGCTTAACCACGTCAAAACGATCGCAAACCACACACCAATTCTGCGTGGACATTGAGTTATGTGCAGTGCGAGAACAACAAAGAAAACGATCACCACGCAATTTGCATGTCGCAGGCGCTGCGTGGTACATTTTCTTGCAACGATTACAAAAAGAAAAGATCCTCTTCTATTGAGCTCAACTTGACAAGCCCGTTAGTAGAGTAGAGTAGTGGAGTGAGAGTTATAGTCCAGTTAGTCGAGAACGTAAACCCGTGTACCGTGTCAGCTGATCCAACCTATTTAATAGCATTGACAGACGGCAGCGATAATCCGGAATATCTGGCTAATTCGGACTTAACTTGAGAATTAACTGGAGGTAATCCGGAATATCTCTTGAGTTAGTCCTCAAAATTTTAGCGGATTAAAGCATTCTGTAATGACATCCCTCGTGAAAAATGTCTATTGTGAATGAAAAGGAAGAAAAAGAAGAACCCAAAAGCAGATCTAGGAAGGTAGGCGCATAAGTGAATTCAGAAATTTCGAATGTAATTTGTTACTTTAATTGGTAGTGTAATGTCAAAATGATATTTCGCATTGGTTGAAATCTGAATTCGTTTGGGACTCGCCCATTCCTATTGACCATGATGTGACTTCGTTTTGATTTTGACATTACCCTACCTTTGGAAATAAAACAAGAAGTTTTTGAATTCGCCGCTGCGTCTACCTTCCTTCAGCTGTTTTGTTATTCCGCAATACTTGCCGTCTGTCAGGGTAAAATTTTAATCGAATTAAGTGTCGCGGTAATCGGGATTATCGCTGCCGTCTATCAATGCTATAATGGGATTTGTATGTAACCGATTATTCAACGACGTACGACGCAGAAGCCCGTACCGCAGAAATCCAAATCATTTTGATTTTTTACGTAAAAACGTGTCAGCTGATCGCTCACATGGTTGCAAGGTAGAAGGGTTGCCAGTTGAACATTTTTAGTTATTAAATATTTGAAGAGTAATTTTCACAGCATTATATAACTAACTCAACAAGATTGTAAAATTTTATCGAATATACATATATGTATATGTGTTCACATGGAAAAAATAGTATGTCTACTTAAACGAACCATTTATTATTACTTTAATTTTTAACAAGTAAGGAAGCCTAAGTTCGAGTGGAATCGAACATTAGATACTCAGCTGTATACTTTCATTGTTTGTTTGCCTTTGTTCGATATAGGGTGTATTTTATATAAAGCGAGTGCCGCATAAAGTGGGCGTAGCCACGCCCGTTTTCAACATTTTTATCAGTCATCCAACTACGCATATGAATATTATTCTTTGTGCAAAATTTCATTCCTTTATGACTTCTAGTTACAAAGAAGTCTTGTTACAAATTCCCAAAGGGTGTTCCAGAAATATCTTTGTTAAAAAGTAGGCGTGGTCATAAACCGATTTCAATAAATTTTTGCTTGTCTATTAACACAAGTTATAAAAGTGTATAAACCAAGTTTCGTCATAATATCTCAATTATTTGTCGAGTTATGGGCTCCGAAATCTCGTTGATTCCTTTGTCTGAAAAGAGGCGGTGCCACGCCCATTTTCCGAAATTTTTCTATTTTTTGTTTCCGATCTATTGTAGAACTCATGCCACAAAATTTCAATGAATTATCTTTATATTTGACAAAGATATCGCTTAAAATGTTTTTATTAGTCCACTTTATGATACACATATATAAAAGTGGGCGCGGTCGTCAACCGATTTTGGTAAAATTTTGAACATGTATTGCTACAAGTAGTGAAAGTGTATAGACCAAGTTTCGTCATAATATATCGATTATTTGTCGAGTTATGGGCTCAGAAATCTCGTATATTCCTGCTTCTAAAAGGAGGCGGTGCCACGCCCATTTTCCAACATTTTTGTATTTTTTGTTTTATGTCCATAGTTGGACACCTTCCATAAAATTTCAATGATATATCTTTATTTTATTTAATTTAACGAGCACAGGTCCAAGTTACATATATTTTTATTTTTTATTTTTTAGAAACTAGAAAAAAACTTTTTAAGCATGGATGTAACTACAGCTGTTTCACCTTAGATCCCTCTAAGACTCATCAGGTTACTTTTGCTTCTGCCAAGACAGATGTCGAAGGCAGGCAATAGCTCAGCGGTTAGAACTGTAGTTATTGTACTGCAAGGTGCGCAAGTTCGAGTCTTGGCAGAAGCAAAAGTAACCTGATGAGTCTTAGAGGGATCTAAGGTGAAACAGCTGTAGTTACATCCATGCTTAAAAAGTTTTTTTCTAGTTTCTAAAAAATAAAAAATATATCTTTATATTTGACAGAGATATCGCTTAAAATGCTTTTATTAGGTCACTTTATAATACCCATATATAAAAGTGGGCGTGGTCGTCAACCGATTTTGATAATTTTTCGCCAAAACATTTGTCTATGCAACCAAATTACGCATACCAAATTTCATCGATATATCTTCAACGGTTTCTGAGTTATGACTCATAGAACTTTCAATGTTTGCCCCTTAATAAGTGGGCGTGGCACCGCCCATTTTCCAAAATTTCACCATATTTCTTCATAAGGGCCTGAGCTCAATACGTGTGTGTAATTTTATCACTCTAGCTCTATTAGTGACTGAGATACAAAATTTCCGATTTTTACTATATAGGGGAGGTGGGCGTGGTCATGGTCCGATTTCGCCCATTTTCAATACCATCCGTTCCTGTCTTGATACCAACTTACATTTCAAATTTCATCAAAATATCTCACGAGTTATCGTGCTCACAGACGGACGGACGGACAGACGGACAGACGGACGGACATGGCTCAATCGATTTCTCCTTTCACCCTGATCATTTTGATATATATAAGTCTATATCTATCTCGATTATTTCATTCTGTTACAATCCACCGTTAGGAAATCAAAACTATAATACTCTGTGTACTAGTACAGCTGAGTATAAAAATAAAGGAAAGAAAACGTTTATAAATTTTTTTTAAATCCCAAACAAAATGTAAATATATATATATATATATATATATATATATATATATATATATATATATATATATATATATAAATTAATAACAAGTTAATAGCTTTGTTCAACAACTTTACTTGCAAGTACTTGCAAAAAAGAGCGTCAATGTCAAATTAAGAGTAAAAACGAGAAAAAGAGAAAATTATCAACCAAAGTAATTGAATACAAAATCGGAAACATTCGCAAGAAAACAGCTGATACGCTGTTTTGACAATTTGATTTTTAGGTTAGGTTGTAATTGAAATTTTTGAAATTGGAAATGAATGGAAATAACTGAATTATGAAAACAAAATTCTACTTTGGCTATTCCACAACATCATCAAGATTCGTTTTTGCGCTAACTTATTTAGTACACAATTAGAAATTTGCGTTTAAAATGTTTGTATATTTCCAATTGAAATTTTTGTGATCATATATTTTTGACACTTATATTTGTTTAAAGCTGCTAGTAGTTGCAAGTGAAAATTTTACTTGCAGCGTTTATCAACTCTGTCGAGGTCTTACTCTCTCAATTTGGCTCTCTTTTGCTAATTTTTTGGGTTATTTAACATAAATTCGTAACTATTCGTAAAAATATGTAAAAATTTTGAGATATTGAACACTTCTAATAAATGAAGATATTACTGGAAATTAAAGCAAAAATTGTATTTAACCATATATGGTGGCTGTATTTTCTTAATTGATAACTCTTGGTGGTCTTCTTCTGCAATTTTTGTACATTAAAAAGTTATAAATTGCCACAATAGATCTGAGTTTCTGTAACAAAACCGGGAAAAGTGTCAATTAAGGTGACGTCACATTAATACGATACACACTTTGTCACCACCTATTTATACTAGAAAAGATATGAGCTACAGAAACTCAGTACAGATTTCTTAATTAAACACAGATTTTTGTGAGAATCTTGTTGCTTCCCAATATAGTTTTTTTTATTGATTTTCAATTTTGTAAATTTAATGTTCTGACTGTGTTCTTTGTTATTTTATGTTTAGCCCTTGATAACTATCACCATGGTGTGATGGAAATATATTGGGCAGCAACAAAATTACAATAAAAATGTGTTTTAATTACCAACTAAGCCGTACAAAAGTAACTAAATTAATTTAAAAAAAAGTCGTCAACGCCAACTTTAAAAAACGATTAAATTAGTATTTTCTTGTCATTTGGCAAATAATGCACAGTTGTGTATTGAAGAGTAATCCGGATAACACTTTGAAGATTAGTAAAAATCTTGTTTGTTCAAAAATGACTAAATGGCAACCCTGCCAAAATGTAAACAAACTATATATATATCTAAATATGTGTGAGTAAAACAGCTGATTGCTCTGTTGCCCCACGTGCTCAAAAAATCCTAAAAATTGCATACGGGCGTTTGCGTCAGCGGGCGGACCACACGTTCTTGGCTAACTGGGCTATTAGAATCTTGTAGGTAAACTTGATGGAAACCCAGCCGAGGCAAACAACAATAACAATTTCCGCACACTTGTCAGGTTGCAGCATTGCAGCGTGTTGCCTTGCCACAAGCGTGTTGCACATGCAAATTTTCAGCTATCCATCCACGCACTTTGCAACCGCCTTTGCTGCAAAAATGTTTGCAATATACATACATATGTACATACATTTATTTATTTATTTATGGGGTTTGTTGGCGAAATTTTTGCCCACGCAGTAGCTACATGCTTGCTTGTGTGCTACATGCTTGCAACACATAATACCTTTGCACTACTTGCAACATGATCACTTGTAACGTTTGCTGTGCGCGCACCTCGTGTCATGCCTGGAAGCAGTGCAGTTAACTGTATTCGTTTTGATAGTTTTATACCGAGTTGTATGTGGCTTTGATAGCATAAGTTTTTTTTCGTATGATGATGGCTTGTAATGAGACAAAGAAAATATCAGCGTTTTCCACCTCTACTTTTGTCAAACCTTGGCCTTACTTACAGTAACAACGTCCAACAGCAGACTAACCATGGTAAGCACTTGCCTGTAAGAGAACGTCGTCTCTGTAGTCCGCGAAACTTGTGGCTAAAAGCGTAGCTGAAAAGACGGCGCTACTCGTACGGCCAAAAGTAACAGGACAGTTTAGTCAACGGCCATTTGGACACATCAGTATACAAAAGTGGGCTAGGCGGCCGCTCAGACTACGTTGCACCCCAAATCGAACTCAACAGGGGACCATGGATAATAATAGAACAGAACGGATGGAAGAAAAGCCTACGAATCAGTCACCATACGCTTAACTTATTTACAAACGGATCGAGATGGACGCATACGTAGGGGTAGGAGTGATTTGTCCGCAGTTTGAACTGCAACAATCCCGCACTACTCTAGTATCTTTCAGGCTGAGGTTTACGCTACCTCTAAATTGGCAGAACTTGCAGCTACGATTTAGCGATAGGGGAATGGTATCAAACTCATGTGTAAACATTTTCAATAACAGCCAGGCGGCAATTAAATCAAACACGGCAGCGACGACCACCTATATGTGCGTGAATTAGTGCAGAGCCAAGTTACATTAACTCTGCATGAACAAATGCGTTACGATTTACTGGGTACCTGGACACCGTGGAATCGAGGGAAATGAGATGGCGAATGTGATAGCCAAAACCGGGACATCACTCGCGCAAGTGAATATGGAAAACATCTTCTCCTTTCTAAATTTCCCTAAAGCTCAAATAGATCAGGCACTGATACGCAAAGGCGATTCTCAGTGGAAGGCACTGTTATCCTGAGAAATCGCCAGAATCATGTTTCGGTCATACAACGCAAAAATCGCAAACCACCTATTTACACTTCCTAGAGAAGAATACTTGGCTGCATCAGTTCTGCACACTTTTCGTCTCTAGAAGACATTGCTGATCATGATTTACAGCAAAATACTAAAACTTGAGAAGCCCTGCATTCCAAGTTAAATACATATAGCGCCTGCAATACGCTATCGTAGAGGTCGGAAACTATCGATAGTCAGCACCATCGATAGTCTACGATAGTTTTTTGCAAACTATCGATAGTATATCGATAGTTGACGATAGTTTCGGGTGATTTGGGAGAGTCTACGGCTACGCTCACACTGTAACCGCCTTTTGCCGTCCGGCAGCAAACACATCCACAAACACATCTGTTTTAAATGAGCTCACCCGATTCCACCCGAATGTAAACAAACTTTGCCCACCTGTCCTGGTCTTATTCTTACCAATACATGAAAGTAATAGAAGATGATCCAATAAAACTTTTTTCAGTACATTGTTTTGTTTTATTTATTTATTAGCCATTTATTCTTGTTGTATATTAACCAGAGACCATAACAATTATAACAAATAAATATAAAAATCACTTGATAACAATTATTGAGCAATGGAAAAATGTTTCCATCATTAATAACAATTACTCAAAATCGATATTTTTTCGATAAGATCATAATTGTTATGAGCAATTGATATTTTTTCGATCTTCCATAACAATTACTGGATGATGGATATTTTTTAGATCAGTTCATAATTAATTAAGACTCGACCAAATGATAGCCCTAGCCAAGCGCTTTCATTTGATACCCATATTGTAGTGTAATTTTAATGTTTTTGGGTAATCACATTTTAAACGACCATGCGACTGGAATGCATAGTCGTATTTATGTTTCTTTGACTACTTGCTAGTCAGCAATTCAAACCCTGCATGGAATAGTTACCGTTTGTTTGGTGCCTAGTGGTCACATTTCAAATTTTCAATAAACTATCGATAGTTCAAACGATAGTCGAAAACCATCGATAGTGACGATAGTGCCATCGATAGTTTCCGACCACTACGCTATCGGCAACAATAATAATAATAATAGTAATACCCAACGGTTTACCCTCCATATCCCGCCCGACCGACGCGAGGGGCGCCAATCCGCATGACGCACGGATATGTTTTTTTTTTTTTTGTGCCGAGTCGTACAGGAAGGGGTTTGTTAGGTGTCGAGATATAAATCTATTCAACTACAGAACAAAATTCATCAGCTGATGCAAGTGACCGCTGTGGTGCAGTGGGCAGAGCGCTCGCCTGCTGTGCTAGAGGTCTCGGGTTCAAACCTCAGTCCGAACAAAACACCAAAAAAAAAATTTATCTAATTATTAAAAATCCAATTATTGGGTTTTTTAAGAGCAGCGGTCACCTCTCGGCAGTGGGCGGCATACCCTCCGAGAGTATTTCTGCCATGAAAAAGCTTCTCACAAAAAATGCATTCATCGTTCAGAGCCGGCATAAAACTGTAGGTCCACCCAATTGGTAGGATAAACAAAAAGGAGCACACCTCGAATCGGGAGAGAAGCTCGGCCATAAATCTCTAAGTTATAATAGCGCCATTGTATTATATTATAATGATTGTATATCATTTATTAAGTGAGGCTAGAACTATTTTTCTTTTAATAAAAAGCGAGTCTGTTGTGTCAAACGTACTGGAGTGATTATTAAAGTCATGGCATAAGCGGCGGAATTGTTCATTTAATTCGAAATTTGTTTTGCAAGTTTTCACAAATAAGGACCATATTTGGTGTTTGTGAGGAATCAAAGGATGTTGGCCAATGTAACATAAGCTTAACTAACCTATCGTCGTTCGGCTTATCCTTACTGGCCTGCTGCTTAGAAACAATTATCCAATTTTTCTAATACCCGAAATGGGGTATTCAATTTTTGGCTGCTACGCACAAAGCGCAACTTCTTTACTTAATATATGTCCCAGTGCATATAATCTTCTACTTGTTTCATTTTTGTGTGATTGTTGAATTGCGGTTATCAAGTGCAAAATTGTAAGTTGAATGTCGCGCTTTTGCCTGTTGCAAGTTGTTGATTGATGCAACAGTTGTTAAAATAAAATGCGTGGCAAAAACATTTCCTTGCTACAATTTTACTAGCAATTTTTTTTTAATTTGCACGAAACTGAGCACTTGTTGTTGTTGTTGTTGTTGTTGTTGTTGTTGTAGCTTTCATTTCTTGCTGCCAACTGAGCCAATTTGTTTGTTAAGTTAAACACCTTGACTTGCAACATGCAGTTGACTAAACACTGTTTGTTAAGTTGACGTGCAGACTGACTGAATGGCCACCGATAAGCTTGCAACAAAATGATAACTTACACGTTGTACATCTTTGTTTTTGGCTGTGAAGTGCAGGTGTTTTCACAGAGCTAATACGATCAAGAAAATTGCCCTTTAAAACATACGAAAAATGGAGTCCCTACCTTGGAAAACCCATAAAGGCTTATGAACTCTTCAAAAGAATTTTTTGGCATCCGAGAGAGCTTTTCGAAGCTCACAACACCTCAAAGGTATTATTTTGGTTTCCTAAAGAGGTTTTCGAAGCTCACAGCCAAAGCTAAATTATCTCATAACCTCTACCAGTGAAAAGACGAAACAAAAAATGCATTAAATTACGTAACTGCCCTCGCACGCTCAAACTCCGACTGCCTAAATTTTCGAAATTGCCAAAATTGAACAAAATTTCTATAATTTTTAGTTTGTAATGCGCAGCACATGAAGGCGAAATCGATAATTATTTCACGGACTAATTTCGCGCACAATTGCAGAATGAATTGCACAGTTTTATTAGCCCGCAGTTTTAAACTGCTTTTACTTAGTTTCAAATTACTTGCAGCATGCAAATGTAAATACAATTTAATTGTGTAAATACCTATGAAAATGTGTGCATATATGCGGCAGCAATGGGATACGCTCCATTACAGTGCGCCACATGTGTTGTATATATGTATGTATGCCGAGATTAGCAGCTTTCATTAAAAGTCATCACGAAGCGGCGCCCCGCCAATGCATGCCACACTGACTGGCTGACAGGACAGGGCGGTTGGTCGGTGGATTTTGTTGGCTGGCTGGCTGGCTGGCGTGTTGGTGAACGCCCCATTTTGCTCGCCTTAAGCGCGGCCCATTGTTGGTTTTATGCAAATAAATAAGCGAATAAGCAAACAAACAAATTCTGCCGCAATCCATGCAATTTACCGCTAATAATTGCCACACATACACACTCACACACTAGCTAATCTCAAGTTTCAATTTGCCTGTCGATAATGAAGCTGCTACTTGCAACATTCCATGCCGCGGCGCTGATAAATTACACCGCTGTGCGCCGTCAGCGTGAGCATACAAATGCGAGTAACGCAACAGCGCAACAGAGGCACAACGCCACACAAAGTCAGAACAAGTGGCAGTTGTGTGTTAAGCTCGCTGATTGTGGCAACTTCAATTGCACATTAAAGTTTCTTTGGCTTTAGCGTTTGTATTTGTGTATGTATGTATGTTCGAATACGAAATTAGAATGTGCGCCGCAATGGCTTGTGCGGTATGCGCATTATTATTTGATACAACAACAAAACAAGAGCGTTTGGAGGTCGCCTCGCCACAAATGCTCGTATTTGTATTGTGGGTGGCGTTGCACAAGTTGCAAATCGAAAATATTCGAAATAATGCAACTAATTGGCGATTTGTGGCACGCTTTGCGCGATTATGCGATAGCGGAAAGGTATCGCTCGTTGCATGTATGTACTAGTTTTCGTTATTGTTATTATTATTATTTACTTTTGCATTTCTAAATAATATTTTGGATTGCCGTTAGTGCGTGCTTGTTAACTGATTTGAATGCAACCCAAAGTCATAATGAATTTCAATTTAAGAGGCAATGACTTGTTGCAGAGAAATCGTCTCTATTTGGACTATTGATTAGTGCGCAGCTTGTGTGGGAATTTGGTGTATCGTTGGCTTCGTGAGCAAATGTGCTAAGTCCATTTATGGTAACTTTTCAGGAGAGGCAAAAAACCTCCTAACTTTTTTTGTTGTTACTATTTTAAAAATCTGAAAATGCAGTTTTCTTCCTCAGATGATCGTGCTAAAATACCAGTTATCGGCACATTTTAATATAAAGCTTGTACAAAGTTATGAGCTTCTTTAGGACTTAGCACATTTGCTTTCTATGATTTTGTTTTTTTTAGGTGGACTTAGCACATTTTCTCACAAATTATTATACTCAACTGTACGTAGTAAAATTGACATATTTTGATGAATTTTGGTACAGAGGCTCCTAACTAGACAGGGAAAGTTGGTATTGAAAATAGGCGAAATTGGATGATAACCACGCCCACTTTGCCTATATAGTATATATCGAAAAACACGCAAAAAGTGATAATGGATGAAATTCCATCCATGCAATGAGCTTACGCCATTATAAAGAAATAAATTGAAATTCTCGAAAATGGACGGTGCCACACCCACTTATGAAAGGATAAATTCCAAAAGTTTTATAAGTCATCAATAACTCAGAAACGGTAGAAGATATATAAAACTGAAATTTGGAAAGCGCGATTTACCTGCTAAGGCAAACGTTTGGACGAAAAATTGTCCAAATCGGTAGACGATCACGCCCACTTTTATATATGTGAACTATAAATGGAACTAATAAAAACATTTTAGGCGACGTCTTAGTCAAATATGAAGATACTCATTGAAAGTTTGTGGCATGAGTCCAACTATGGACAAAAACCGAAACCATAAATATTTTTGAAAATGGGCGTGGCATCGTGAATCTAAGAGATTTCGGAGCCCATAAATCGACAAATAATTGAGATATTATGGCGAAACTTGGTATAAACTTGGTGGCCGCTGTGGTGCAGTGGGTAGAGTGCTCGCCTGCTATGCCAGAGGTCTCGGGTTCAAACCACGGTCCGAGCCAAACAAATTTTTCTAATTAGTAAAAATCCAATTATTGGGTTTTTTAAGAGCAGCGGTCACCTCTCGGCAGTGGGCGGCATACCCTCCGAGAGTATTTCTGCCATGAAAAAGCTTCTCACAAAAAATGCATTCGCCGTTCGGAGCCGGCATAAAACTGTATGTCCACCCAATTAGTAGGAAAAACAAAAAGGAGCACACCTCGAATTGGGAGAGAAGCTCGGCCATAAAACTCGTCAGAGTTATAATAGCGCCATTGTATTATTATTATATTGGTGTAGTACATATGTACTTTTATAACTTGTAGTAAAATTTTAGCAAAATCGGTTTGTAACCACGCCTACTTTAAAAAAACTTCTAAAATTCTTGTGACGTGGCATCTTTGTAACTAAAAGTCATAAAGGGATGAAATTTTGCACTAACAAAAATATTTTAGGCTTGGTCTGATGAGAGATAAAACTGTTGGTAATGGGTGTGGCCACACCCACATTATGCTGAAACCTCTCTATATAAAATAGGTGCACCGCGTTTCGATCAAACGCATACAATTATAATAAAAATGTACAATTATAATAAAAAAAAAGTACAGCAAACTAGTTTGCATATCATATTGGTGGGAAATCTAGCCACTCCCGCAAATTATTAACGTTTACAGTCCCAAGCCATGCTTATTAAAGCAATGTAGTAATAATTCTATATAATTCTACAAAATTAATTAAAAAAAAACAATCATTTCTTATTTTCACCTGGACTTAGCACTTCGATTTTTGAAAAAAAAAAAAAATTTTTATGGACTTAGCACATTTGCATAACACTGCATTACACCATGAAAAACAGACATTATGGTAACTTCTTTTTGGCAGACGATGTATTTTTAGTTGTATGATCTTACTGCATTAAAATCTCAGTTTTGATAAAAATTGGACTTAGCACATTTGCTCACGGTATAATCCTCTTATTTCAGTACAAGCGTAAAGATGTACTAGATAAGGGAAATGAGGTGAGTCTATTGGTATTAAATGAATCATAAAATTGAGCGTAGCCAAATGGTCCCGATGATATTCCAACTCGCGCTATACAAAGTGGCCGAGCTGGACAAAGAGGCTAAGAAAATGGATTTGGCGGTTAACGAGGACAAGACGAAGGACCTTCTCCAGTGATCACACAAAGAGACAGCACTTCTCGGCAGCCATGTCAATGTTGACAGCTACAAATTCCAAACCGTTAAGAAGTTCGTCTATTTGGGAACCAGCAGTAATACCAAAAATAACGTCAACACGGAAATCCAACGAAGAATAACCCTTGCCAATAAGTGCTAGGTACTTTGGACTAAGTAGGCAATTGAAAAGTAAAGCCCTCTCTCGACGTACAAAAATAACGCTCTACAGGACGCTCCAGTTTCAGTCATCATGTACGATGTCAAAATTAGGGATGGCAAAAAAAATTTAATAATCGATTAACCGTTTTTTAGGTTAACCGAAAGTGTTCGATTATTAATCGCGAATAATCGTAGGGAACTAACCGATTATAACCGTTTTTCGATTACAATTACTGACAAATTAATACGTAGTACCCCAAGAAGACAAACAAGCTAATTTTTTATACATATTATGTATGTATGTTCGTTTTTATTAGCCGTGTTTTTATTTAAGCGCATATTCATCTGCGCTTAAATTTTGTATGGATTTCTAAGCGCACATCTCCATTCGCGCCTCCGGAAATTTTTGATTTCAGTTCCAAGTCCTGTGAGAGCCCCTCTACCCCCCTGAAATAGTCATTTATTTCGGGGCGTTGTTCCTTAATGGAAAATTTTTCCAAAAACAATTTTAAAGAGGTACGAATTCATACAAATTCGTATAAAAATGAAATCATATTAAAAAAGCTGTGCACATTTATCTACACGTTGCGCTTACTTATATAATAAAATAAATACATAAATAACATCATCAATCATTCATTAATAATAATTCATAACATTTTGCCTTGAAAAATAATTTACAAAATAGAGGGATTTATTTCATGAAGATAACCATTTAATTATTGTACTGAGATGGTTTAAATTTTTAATAATGCCACTTTCCTTAAAAAAAATATAATAAACGAAAAAATCGTCATTTATTGGGAAAAATCGTCAAATCATTGCTTAGAAAAATCGTCAAAATGACGATAAAATCGTCAATTCGGCAACACTGGCTGGGAGGGAACGTTTATTGCGGTTTTTTGGATATACTCACAAAACCGTAGGTAACCGAATTCGTACTCGAATGAAAAGGCGGTAATTCTCAACTTCGATTATTTCCTTTTGATTATTTTCGACTTGAGAGGAAAAAGGTTAATCGAAAAAATAATCAAAAGAAAAAAACCGATACATTTTAACCGTTAACCGAAAGAAATTAACCGATAATAATCGTTTTTCCGGTTATAGTTGCCATCCCTAGTCAAAATCAGATGAGACGACACTTGGAGACCTCCACTGCGATGGGATGATCTGGTGAAGATTGATTCGTTCTCCAATTTGCGGCAGGCAGCACGAAAAAAAAACGACTGGTGCGCTTTATTGGCCAAAATCATATAGACGGATATGCGCCAATTAAGAAGAAGAAAAAGAAGAAGAAGAAGAAGAAGAGGAATAAGAAGAAGAAAAATACATCTTTATGCCCGGAACACAATTGCGACGTGTCAACGGATAACGGGCGACGGTCAGCCGCTGTCAAAATTAAAACACACAGAAATGTACGTTGTTGTGCAGAATTGCGGCGGCAACGGAAATTCCGCCGGCGGTCAATTTTCCGGCGGTAAAATAATTAGATCCATTTCTAATTTTTCCGACGGGTGAAATGATCAGAGTTGATTTTTGCTGTCAAATCTGGATCCATGTAGTTCATGGTCATACCACATCAAAACATGCTTCCTCTTCTTGGTCGACTGTTGGTGCCCTTTGACACAAGAGTGCACATGTTTGGCATTAATCCATTTGCGACTACCATTATTTAGTCGATCCTGTGTCAAATCAGTTTCCGCCACAATTGTATGTGCCCGGACGGATTTTCCGACGGAAAATATCAGCTGTTCACTACCCGTTGGCCCGTTTTCCGTTGACCCGTCGCAATTGTGTTCCGCGCATTAGAGAGTACTAATTATAATTATTGTTCGACTTGACCTCGCTTGTTCGATGCGAAAAGAAGGCGACTAATATTCCCAACTAAATAAGGTTTAGAATTGGAAAATCTTGGAGACTATACATAGATAATGCTCAAACTCCCTGATTAATTTTGACTTGACCTTAAATCACAGTAAAAATATTTGTTAATCAAATTGTAGTTTCATGGTTATTTACGCCATTTTTTTAACTCAAGCTTTAAATATTCACGCAATCTGTCTGTTGGAACCGTGAACTAGTAGTGGGACTTTTTCGAATAATATTCGAATAAATATTATTCGAATAAACGAATAATAATATTCGAGGGAAAAAATTCGAATAGTACTATTCGAATAGTACTATTCGAATAATACTATTCGAATAACACTATTCGAGTAATACTATTCGAATAGTAGTATGTATGTACATGCATAATTTGGGAATTTCACTTGCATTTACTAAAGCAAAAGAATACATACATACATTCAGTAGCTATTCACGAATAGTGGTATTCGAATAGTGATATTCGAATAGTACTATTCGAATAGTATTTATTCGAATATACGAATAAATTATTCGAATAAATATTATTCGAATTACGAACACCTTTCTAATAAAAGGATTTTTTATTCGAATAATTTTTATTCGAATAATCCCATCCCTACCGTGAACCATTAATCTTCGGAAATAATCACGTTAAATGGTCTGCCGCCAAGGCAGCGATGAACGAAAAGCGACAGATGACAGACGACAGACGATGGGCATTGTCCTTTGCTTGCGTCTGTTTTTTTTCCTCTTCGTTTCATTGCCTGAACAGCGCAAATTAATCGCCTAAGGCGGAGCAAACCTTCAGCGGTTAAACAAGCGTATATAAAAACAAGGCTGAGCTAATAAAAAAAAAACGCGCAACACGCAAAATCGACATAATTCGCAGTCGGTCGCTGCAAAGCAAAGTAGTGGAGGCAATTGCTGTAGGTACTTGTAAGTCGATGATGAAACAAAATCTGGTGTGGCGGCGCTGAAGAGACAAGACAACAAGCGGAGCGACACTAATCGGACGTTGTGGCCAAAAAAGCGACAAAAAAAGCAAGTTGAATAAATAAAAACTAAAGACCGCAGAAACCAAGCCAAACAATGGCAGGGAAAAAAGCTACGATGCGGTCAGCGAAGGCGAAGAAGAACCGGAGAACGAAACAGTGTGGAATACACAAAAAAAAAGAAAAAGTGAGAAGTGCGATAGTTAACAGAAATTGCTAGATTAGAGTAGAGAGAAGAGGCGGAACAAAAATAAAAATGCGCCTAATTGAAATGACACACGTCACCGAGTTGGCTTAGTAGTTTGGATGGACATTTGGCATTAAGGCAAAATCATCCACCCCCTTTCCACGGTACTCTACCGCAGTCTGAATGTTTGCAGCCGCAAAAAAAACAGACTAATGATTTCGCGGTCCGTGATTGAAAGTTGAAGGATGATCCTTAATACTAACATGCATATAGCCATACATACATTTTAACACAGTGTATAAAAGACATGTGACGAAAAGCACAAAAAAAGCACTGCTTTAAAGGCGGAGCTATGCGCAGCCAATGTGCGACCATCAAGAGCAGGTCCCTGAATTATTTTACGTCCTTCATTTATAAACAAATATGTATGTGTGTATGTAATTAGTTATCCCGCTTTATACATACGCTTTATAACCGCAAACCATTAGTTAAAATGAGCTAATGAGAAGAAATTACTACAAGTTGCACGTCAAGTGCACATTTGTACATCTTGTTGCCTTTTTCTTTTCATACTCTCAAGAGTAAAATTGGAACGATAGTGCTAAGAGAAAATCTCTCTGCTGTAGATATGGATTTCATTGATATTTAAGTTGGCGTATTGGAAATCGACTGTCCGCTTTCCTTCTTATTGGAAATCAGCCTTTCCTGGTACACTGTCCGTTTTAATCCTCTCTTCTTGATCTTCATCTTGAAAATTCAATATCAATATCAATATCAATATCAATATCAATATCAATATCAATATCAATATCAATATCAATATCAATATCAATATCAATATCAATATCAATATCAATATCAATATCAATATCAATATCAATATCAATATCAATATCAATATCAATATCAATATCAATATCAATATCAATATCAATATCAATATCAATATCAATATCAATATCAATATCAATATCAATATCAATATCAATATCAATATCAATATCAATATCAATATCAATATCAATATCAATATCAATATCAATATCAATATCAATATCAATATCAATATCAATATCAATATCAATATCAATATCAATATCAATATCAATATCAATATCAATATCAATATCAATATCAATATCAATATCAATATCAATATCAATATCAATATCAATATCAATATCAATATCAATATCAATATCAATATCAATATCAATATCAATATCAATATCAATATCAATATCAATATCAATATCAATATCAATATCAATATCAATATCAATATCAATATCAATATCAATATCAATATCAATATCAATATCAATATCAATATCAATATCAATATCAATATCAATATCAATATCAATATCAATATCAATATCAATATCAATATCAAATTCTACTTCAAATAGGGTTATGCTTTGATTTCGATTTGGATTTCAATAGATACCATATTTATGGAAATTGTTGCGGTCCTGCGCTAGGCAAAATGCCTGGCAGAACTCTCGAAGTAAGCATGACTCATTGGTTGGACACAATCTTGAATATATGTACATATTTAAGTAATGAGCTAACAACAAAAAACAAAAAAACCTGCGAGTCTAGAGTGTAAAGTTAACATTCGGCGTGTGGGTACTCTCAACTGCCGCATTGGGCGATACGCAACCTACGTGCAACACGCAGACGCAGCAAACTAATGCAAAGCTCTAAGTAAGAAATGTGTGCCACGAGTGCCGAGTGAATATTAAAGCAGGACGCTGCGTCACTTTACGTTTTATGACATTTTGAGAAGCGTTTAAACGCCCGACATTTATCACAGCAATGAATCAAAGCGCGAAAAGAAAATGCCTCAAGTTGCACCACTTTTAATAGGCCTTTGTGTGGGTGCAAAGCAGCCAGCTGAGGTTCGATGCCAACCAAGCCAAGCCAAGTGTGCGCGCCGCATGCAAAGCGAAACGAAGCGATTGAGCGACGGCGCAGCATTTGTTCGTTTCGTTGTCGCCGCATTAATCATCATCGATCGGTGTGCTGGTAAGCAAGAAAAAGAAAAAAAGCTGACTAACCGTGGATGGTAATTATGACAGCTCTCGAGATTTTGCATTTTGTCCGCGCAAAGTCCCTTTTAATGTTTGTACGCCCGCGCGCTTCAAGCAGTGCGAAGATATTTTGCTTGGGAATAGCGCTTGCGTGTCGCGTGAGCTTCGACCACCAGCTGACTGAATGTGGCGTGGCGGCGCACAGTGGTTCGGCTCCATACATTTTGCGGAAAAAAATAGAAGGAGTGGTCCTAGGCCATTGAAATTTTGCACAGAGGTTATATGTGAGCTAATTAAGAAATTTTCAAAAAATGGTTGAAATCGGTCAACCCCTAGGGGTACCTCCCTTGGACCTATAAAAAAATGATTTAAATACAAATTTTAGTTTCAGCTAAAAAAAATTAAGATATCTTCACGAAACTTGGTACATGAGTTTCCCTCATTAAAGGCATTGACAGCACCAAAAATTGTTGAAAGCGGCCACTCCCTAGGGGTACCTACCTCCCCTGGACCTATAGTAAAAATTTTTAAAGAAAAATTTTAATTTCAGCTCAAAAAATTAAGATATCTTCACGAAACTTGGCGCATAAGTTACTGTGATGAAAGATATCGACAATACCAAATATAGGCGTGATTGGCAAACAACCACGCCCACTTTTCCTACACCTTTTATTCAAAAACAAATGAAGATATACATTTTCAGTAACTGAAAAGAGCCCTTGTAAAAATTTGATGTACTTAATGATTATATTTATAATACATATAATCGAAAATATAACTATGTATGCACAGTAAAAAATGATAGTTTATTTATAATACCATTTGGTACTTAATTTAATCATTCTTGGAATTAAATATGAATTTTAATGCTAAAAAGTCTTATTTTGAAACTATGAGAAGTTTTACAATTTTGTTTAATCCACAATAGTTTCAAAATAAAGCCTTGAAAATTATTAAAATTCTCTCTCGAGAGGTTTACTTACTTATATTTTAAGAAAAAATCCTGAAAAGTATAAAAACTTTCTCTTTCTCACTTTTGGTTTGATTTTAAAACCAAAAAAATATTTTAAAAAAAATGTGTCAAAATAAATACATAAATACAAAATGTTTCTTAAAGTGGAAGACGATGGAGAAATAAAATTTATCACAGCAAAGCGAATTGTTCATGGCTGACGAAACAATTGTATCAAGTGAGTAATACATGACATAAATTAAATATTATGAGGGTAAATTTTGTTTTATTTTATTTTATTTTATTTTATTTTTTCAGTCTTAAGGCAGCTGATGGTCTCCCTAGATACCTCAATATACCGCGACAGTCTCGAAATTTATGTTGTAAATTTAAAAGAAATTGAAGATAGTGTGTTTAACACGTTAGCTGCCAGTTTATAACCGGTGATCACGAGAAAAACCTAGCTCCAGGTATCAGGACAAAAATTGCTTTTTGCTTTTGTATTATAACGGGATTTTTACCAAGAGTAAAAGCCACGCATCCGACGCGTCTGAGCAAGTTTTTAAGCTGTGACAACCTGGAGAGCATCTGCTTTTTAATTTTATAATTCTATCTAAATTTTAAGCGCCTAGGCGTGCATAACCGGTGGTACACTGGCACCTGGGGGTGGTTTTCATCGTAATCATCGGTGATCCACTGGCAGTGAACCCATTAAATTCGACAAGGAAGCAGCCCATTCTAGTTTTCTTGTATTATCGGCGAAAACAAAAAAAACAAAGACTTTATGTGATAACTCATGTCGTTGTAATATAATATTATTTCAAATAAAATAAACATTTCCATGTACATATGTACATATCTTTGGTTTTGATTTAATTCCAAAAAGGTATAGAATTCATTCCATTTTACTATTTTTAATACCAAAAATTTTCTAAAAATAATTAAAATTTGGTTTTGATTTAATTCTAAAAAAGTATTAATTTGACACCAAGAATAATTTCAGTCTCTCATATTCTCTTCTTTTTTTAAACCAGAATGGTTTTAATTTTATACTTTTTGGCATTGTTATATATAAATACCAAAATGGTATTAAAATTAAACTAAAATTTTTACTGTGTGTATATATGGAAAGAAAAAAAGCAAATATAAGAAAAATGTTTAATGATTTAGCATATCCTTGACAACAAAATCCAATTCCACACACTTTTTGTTGGGTTGTCGCGTTACGGACTTTATATAATGATCAGAACTTGCCAGTAATCGATTAATAACATATGTATTGGTAGAAATTCTATCACTTTTCCTAGAAAACATAAGCCTAGAAATCATAAGCCCCATTTACTAGTAAGGCTTAACTCAGAACATGATAAGGAGTTCAACTTTTCTGCTGAGAAAGTATCAATAAGTCTTCTTGTTGTGTGATCAAGTAAACTTTGCAAATTAACAGCAGCATATGTATGTATGTTTCTGTTACTACAATTTCGTCGGGATAACATTTTTTTTTTCATCTAATACCTTAAAATAAGCTGGTAAAATGTTTAAACAAATGTGTTGCTATTGTTGTTTGCAAACCGCAATATTATGACGAATGTGTTTATCGTTATTTTTGTTTGCATTACCATCGATTCTAACAAATTAGGTGTATAATTTACCAATCTGCATTTTTATCTAATCCTCTCTGTGCCTTCATATTCGTAAACAAAAAAATTTCACATAAGATGTAAACGTTAATATATACGCATGAGCCTAAAAGCATGCTACATTTTTTCAATTTTATAAAAAATTGATGGGACTTTCGACATTTAAATCAAGTTTACATCGATTGGGGAAAATATGGGAAAAATTTTTTAACAGAAATCGATAGAAGACATTCCAAACTTTCATTTTATTACAGTTAGCGAGTGTAGCACGCTGTAGCACACAAACTTTTTGTCCATCGAAGTTAGAAAAGGTAGCATTTATGAAGTACCATTTTTACTGGCATATATTTTTTTTTAATATTTGGCCGATTGCACTGATCTTTTCTTTAATTAGTCAAGGAGGTGCTATATTTTCTTTTAAACTCACAACAGGGACAATAGAGATATAAGTTATAAGGAAAATTTATAGCTAAAGTTAGCAAAAATTTCAAGCAGTTTTTGTTGAATAAAATTTTTCTGACTTCTGATACCATTATTTTGTAAAAAAAAATCAACTTTTTGCAAAGTAGTCATGAATTGTTCATATTTGGACATTTTTTTGTAAGACTACATCATTAGAATCTGAAAATTAGGTATTGAAAAAAATGAATTTTTTCCGCGGCTGAACCACTGTATGTATATATATGTACATATTTTGAGTTTGAAAGCAAACACAAAAACAACGAACAGAAACCCGCAAGCGCAGCTGCTTGTCACTCGCTGTGTGTTGGCGGCGAGATCTACTGCTACAGCGCACCTTCTATGTCATTGGGTGGCATGCAACACATTTCACACGTAACGCCGGCATCGCGTGCAGGGCAATGCCAATGTTGCAGCTGTTGCAGTTGACAAAGCGATTGTGCCACACTTTTTCGGCGGTGGCATGGGCTTTGGCAAAGCCAAAAAGAAGAACGCAAAAAAGAGTGCATTGATTTTTGTAATTAAAAAGCAAACAAAAGCATTTAGAAGTAAACTTTTGGCAACATAAAACAAAAATCTGTTTTACTTTTTGCATTCTGTGAATACCCCGCAGGCGACATTTTCTATTTTGCATGTTGCAATGCCCCCCTTTTTTTTGGATTTTTTCTTTTTGTTGCATTGTTGCTGATCGCGTTGTTGTTAATGCCAAAATCACGATTCCTTCAAATAGTCCGTTCGCTCGTTAGCCGTTCGTCTGTCTTAAGCGCGCTACTAACAATAAAATGTATCTATGTAGGTACATATCGAACTGTGCAATTGGCAAGCGCGAAAATGTTTCGTGGCAATAAATGTAATGACGCTTGATGTGCTACAATTTCTTGCCCCAGGCGCTACCTGTCGATCTTTGATCGCTGATATGTCGCGATGGCGCATTTCTCTGTTTTCCTTCTCATTCGCCATTCGCTGAGTGCTGCACTTACTTGCTAGCTAGTAGCTACCTTTTGCATGCCAAAAACCACACGTACATATATATTTTTAGAGACTACATTCTTACGGCTACACCGCGATCGTTTTGATAACAAATTTCAGTTTGTTTTTATACCATCCGTCTCTTAGCACATATATAAGCTCAGATTTTTATGACTTTAAAGAATGTACATTAAGCCGTATCACGTTATATGGACAAAAAAAAAGTTTAGTGTGTGTCAGTTTTATTTGAACACTTATGTCGAAAAAATATTTTTGGTGTAAAAAATTTTTTTTTAGGCCCGCGTTAAAAACAGCTAAATCGCGTTTTTTGTAATAACTTCCTTATTTGATGTCGGATCTCTACGATCTTAATGTCGCAGAAAAGGTCTCGCTCAGCACTATATTTGGCCCATATAAAGTTTCGACCTCAAAGGTTGTCCTGAGTTTTACCTTTAAAAATTTTGGAGTTACTATCCCTAGATTTTTTTATTTTTATCACTAATACAAAGCTCTCAAAAAACCATGAGGAATCCCCCAAATAAATTCAAGCCTTTATTCACAAACAAAAAAGTTATAACGTTGTAAAATGAAACACTTGTTTTTTTTATAAAAAATTACCACAGAGAAACGGCGAAACACGTCAACTTAATTTTTTGCTCCAGATTACGATGGCGTTTTTAGAAGTGCAGTGTATGCACTCCCATTTTCGAGATATTTAAGAAAACATTTTCAGTTTTCACATACAAAGCGATCCGATGCGGGGGCGTATGAGTAACTATTGTTGGGGTAATAAAAATAAAGAAAAGGGGAAAAAACTATACGTACATATATGTATATAAAATGCATATGAGAAGGAAGAGAATTCCCTGCACATAAATTCCAATTTGTTTTAAACGTTCGAAACCTGCACTGAAAAAACAACTTACCCAGATTATGGAAAAATGGGAATGTTTCGGCGCTTAAGACACATTTTCATTGTTTTGATGTACAACTTTCTTTAAATCAAGGAATAAAAACAACGTTTTGAAAGAAAATTTTATTCAAAACAATGAAAATATGTCATTAGCGGCGAATTATTCTCATTTTTCCATAATCTGAGTAATTTTTTTTTGAGTGTGAGCAAAGTAATATAAGCGACGAAGAATTCACTTTCAGAGCTCTGAAACTGCTTTCATAAATATCTCTAAATTTGGAGGACATCCTCATTTTTGGTCTCGGTTATCATAGATAAGAAGATGTTTTGGGGGGTTAAAGTAAAGTGCGTTGTTTTCAATTGTAGGCTGAATAATTAACTGCATTTCTAGGGGCAGACGACGCATCCAGCGCAAGTATTGATAATACATTTAGACTTCCGTTGTCTCTTCTTAGGCGCGTATAATTTTACAACGAACTATAGCAGTCTTTCTAAATAACTTGGATGATTTTACGATACGCACGGATGCAGAAATCGTGAAGCCGTTGTAAGCCAGCGCGTTGTGCTTAGAGATCCCACCTGAATACTTACCAAATCTTCACTACAGCCATTATCATTCAATATAAATAACGTTGATCAGCACGAATAGTCCAATCATCAATAATTTTTGGCATATCATGTATCCAGTATTGGTAGCTGTTCCATCGCGGTACAAGATTCTCAAGTCAAGCGAGGACTTAGAATACTTGTTAATCAAAAACTCATACTATATGGCGTTACTGCCTCATATAAATAAGAACTTGGGATAATTTTTCAAAAAACAGGTTCTCTGATTTTAAAACGGTATAACTTTTTTGTTTGTGAGTAAAGGCTACAACTTTTTTAGCGGAGTCCTCATGGTTTTTTGAGAGCTTTGTATTAGTGATAAAAATAAAAAAATCTAGGGATAGTAACTCCAAAATTTTTAAAGGTAAAACTCAGAACAACCTTTGAGGTCGAAACTTTATATGGGCCAAATATAGTGCTGAGCGAGACCTTTTCTGCGACATTAAGATCATAGAGATCGGACATCAAATAAGGAAGTTATTACAAAAAACGCGATTTAGCTGTTTTTAACGCGGGCCTAAAAAAAAAATTTTTACACCATAAATATTTTTTCGACGTAAGTGTTCAAATAAAACTGACACACGCAAACTTTATTTTCGTGATACGGCTTAATGTACATTCGTTGGTGACTGCAACAGGTGTAATTGGAATGAAGTCTAAAATATCTTTGGTATAATATTTTCGGAATAAGTTCCTTCAAAGTATCTAGGGGAATAGGGTATATGGAAAAAGTGACTATGCGCACTTCTTAAATACCAGTATTTTCATAAAAACCCTCCTAATTTCAACGATCGCAATTTTACTTCAAATTATTGTCTTGCATCTAGAAAAAGAAATGAAACAATCTTGAAGGTTAAAGGCTGACCCAAACCGAGCCAATTCCGATTAGAAGGGGAAGAAAGTCTAATACGAACTTAATGTTACTGAAGATAGCACATCGCCGTAACCGAGAGAAAATCCAATTTTTGTTTCGCTTTGTGATACTATCTGAAAGCCATCGCCAAAACAAAGTGCACTCAAAACTTTAGAGGTAAACTGGAACTAGTCACGCACTCCAAATTACTAGCGAGTCTTTTTTTAATAATATCAGGGACCCTGTTTTTAAATAAGATGAAAATTTACACTATCTATACTCTCGATTACAAACTATGGTCAGAATTAGAGCACATGGGTTGCACGGTTCGCCACCGAAATTTGGAGTCTCAAGCAAGCACTGGATACGGCAGCTGCATCTATATCACCGGAAACTATACGTGCCGCTCTGAATGGCCAGACCGTTTAAGAGCCTGTTTTAAGGCTAAAGGCGATCATTTTGAATAATTTTTTTTTTATAATAAATACTATCAACATTCATTCAATATAATCAAACTGTAATAAAAT
The DNA here is from genome assembly GCA_960531455.1 of Urophora cardui. NCBI lineage: Eukaryota > Metazoa > Arthropoda > Insecta > Diptera > Tephritidae > Urophora > Urophora cardui. The sequence goes on along the minus strand of OY482670.1, from coordinate 126,091,495 downwards.
CTAAAAATCCCCTATTAATTTTTTAAATTATTTTAAAGTTGTAACAGAACTTATGGCCGGACTAAGTACTTGTTTATTCGGTGGCCACCTTCCCCCTTCTTATTTGATTGAATAGTTATCTAATTCACTTATTTTTAACCTTTAATTAATCGTATTGAAAATTTTTAAAGTTCAGTTAGTGATATCGTAGACGTACACAACTGGTTATAAATAATTCTCTATTTATTTAGCTTATATTTATGTATGTATGTATGTAGGTATATATGTATGCCATTTGGACATAATTGCATGCAACTGTCTGTTTAACGTTGTTTCATTACGAGCCGATCTTTTGTTGTATGCATGGATGTGCAATGGTAGATTTGCTGGCTGTTGCCACCATGTAGCCTCATGGAGTGCTGATAGTTGCCGCCATCAAACAAATTTTATCCTATTGTGTAAATTGTTGTTCAATTGCGATTTAATTCATTTGCGGTAAAGGTCAAAATCGTAAAAACGAAAATAAACACAGTTGAGTATGAGATTCTTTGAATTTGAAACCCCATGTGTTACATTAAGGTGGAGTGAAAATTTTTTTTGGAAATTCAATTTGTTCCAAAGCCAGAACGGCACCCTTCTAGCCCAGAAATAAGCTCGTAAAATTTTATTGACCTACATGCATGTTTAGAGGTGCCCCCAGCCCCACGATCTGGTACAAATGTGAAATTTCTAAAATTATAAAATCAAAAAAACGAAATACGAGGATTGATAAAGATGGCTAAGCTGAGTATTAAAAAGAATTTTTTTTTTTTGGAAACAACAACAGCAAAACTTATTAAAAGTCAAAGTTTATATTATGCATTTTTTAAATTGCAATTACTTGAAAACTACTGAACCGATTGCGAATATTTTTATACCATTCGATGGTGGTTAATATGGCGAAGAAAACTTGACGTTTGTTTTACCTGGTATACCATGTACTTTTGCCTTCAAATCAACAACGGGGACTTTTGGAGAAAATTTTCTGCTAACAATAAACTCTTGTTTGGATTTTTCACTTCATCTTCTCTCCATCATTATTGGTTTTGATGGTTTTCTCACAAAGAATATTTTAAAAGCAAGCAAGTTTTTGAAACAACAGCGCCCGGTTTTGAATAAATTGTTGGATCAAAAACTTTGCTGTAAAAACAAACACTTTTGCTCTTGAATCAAAGACGGAGATTCAACAGCCGAAAGTTGTTGATTTAACTACGGGTATTTTTTTCAGAGTAGATACCAGTGCAAGAATAGATGGTAGGGCATGTCCTCTACTCGGTTCCTACATTTTGCAGACTACTAGGGGCACTTTTATTCAGAGATCTCCAGTCGGTAACCAAAATATAAGTAAATAAACTCTTCGTATTGCAAGCACTACCTCGTTTGCTTCTTACAATTTCTTTACTTCTTAAACCTTAACATATTTGTCTTGAGTAGAGAGTACAGATCATGGTTCGTGGATCATCATCATACATACATCAAGACAATATAGCAGCGACCGGGAGTTTTATTTCTTTTATAATAAAACGCCAAAGAAAAAATTTATATTTGGAGGAATATTTTATTTGGACAGAAATAATCAGTCAATTCGGAGTTTTATTTTTTAAGGACACCGATAAAATAAAAATTTGGTGTTTTATTTTTGAGCACCAGCGATAAAATAAATACTTATAATAATATAATAATACAATGGCGCTATTATAACTCTGACGAGTTTTATGGCCGAGCTTCTCTCCCAATTCGAGGTGTGCTCCTTTTTGTTTTTCCTACTAATTGGGTGGACCTACAGTTTTATTCCGGCTCCGAACGGCGAACGCATTTTTTGTGAGAAGCTTTTTCATGGCAGAAATACTCTCGGAGGGTATGCCGCCCACTGCCGAGAGGTGACCGCTGCTCTTAAAAAACCCAATAATTGGATTTTTACTAATTGAAAAATTGTTTTGGTGTTTGGCTCGGACCGTGGTTTGAACCCGAGACCTCTGACACAGCAGGCGAGCACTCTACCCACTGCACCACAGCGGCACCCATACTAAATTGGGAAAAATTAAAAAAATAGGTGGCAACCTTGGTTTGAGTGGTAACCTTGGCATGAGTGGCACCATCAAAAAGCTTACCGAATTACCTTTCGTCTGATACCAAATTTATGCAATTCGGTTAAGTGGTTGGCTAGTTATTGGCCCTGGGGTTTTATTTTGGAGTTAAAAAATAAAACACCAGGTATTTATTTTATTCCTGGTGCTAAAAAATAAAACACCAATTTTTTATTTTATAGCTGGCTTTAAAAAAAAATCAGAAAAATTAATAAGGTCCAGGTCATTGATTCTGGAGGTCCTGGGATGAAAGTAAAGTGAATGATTTTGCCCAAGGACACTATCAAGCCCTGGAGTTTTATAACATCGAAAAAAAAAAAATAATTTTTATTTTCGGTCCCTACGATATAGATGACACAGATTATGTGTAAAGTGGAAGCGCATTTTCTTTACTTGACTAATACTATTTTTCACTCAAAAAAGAAGCCAAAAATTTGCTGAACTTTACCTTAGACGATGTTAAGCAGGGCGCATAGGGACATCCCGCAAGGGGAAGTACTCTCACCCCTGTTGTCGAATCTAGTGGTCAACAAATACTCTTAATAAATACACAAAAGCTAAGTTTAGTATAATGCCTCCAATACGATGTTGGTAACACTAAGGACCATATGTGGTCTATCTGAAGCATCACTGTATACGGCCAACCTAACCTAACCTAACCTTACCTTGAGAGTTGAATACTAGGCTTAACTGTGAACAATTAGCAAAATTTTGATTCTAAAATTTCCACAGCAACACGAATTCTACGCCACTAATAAGAAACTCTGCCATGATGAATATTGTAGTATGAAACTGTCAAAAAAATTGCCATACGTCTATTGGAAATTTTAAATGTTTATGCTTCCTCGAAAAAGTGTTAATATATTTGATTTCAAAATTCTATTAAGTCTCAAAAATAGATTCAGCGCAAACGCAAATCCACCACTACGTTCCAGTAATTCTTAAATTCAACACAGACCCAAGAAAAATATTAAGAAAGATGCCATCCAAGAAGGGCCATGCATCGAAAGAAGAAGCCATCGATGAACTGTACGGCACAATTAAAGCAAAATTCGAAGAGGACGGTGTACTACGAGAAATACGCTGCATGCTGCAAGCCAAAATGATTGCCATGATGACGGGCAACACAGATGATGACAAGCAGAAAACCACACTACTCGGGCGTCCTATACCGGATTTATGGAAATTTTCAACTGACGCAGGTGATAGTTCTGGTGGTGCTGTAGCCGGTGGCGATGACATCCGGAAAGATAAACGTCTGCTAATAATGCACGAGCTAATCATGGAATATCTGCATTGGCATGGCTTTCACTATACGGCGGAGATGTTCTCACAGGAAAGTGGCACGCAGAATGTGCGTCCGTCGCGCGAATATCTTGAAAAGGCTATTGGAATATCACCATCGTTTGAATATAAAAGTTTGCCTATTTTGTTGGAGTTGGTAGTTGATTTGGTGAAAAAAGTTGGTAACTGATAGAGAGAGAGAGAGAGAGGGAGTAGGAGGGGGTAGAGAGAAGCGAGTAAGGGAGTATATGGAACGAGGTTTATGCATGATATGAAAGAATAAATTTACCTAACTACTAGAAAATAAAGGATTTTGCATTAAATCTTTGTTGTAGATGTAAAACAATATAATACATACATATCGTTGGCTTCGTGAGCAAATGTGCTAAGTCCAATTTTTTTCAAAATTGAGATTTTAATGCAGTAAGATAGTACAACTAAAAATACATCGTCTGCCAAAAAAAAGTTACCATAATGTCTGTTTTTCATGGTGTAATGCAGTGTTAAGCAAATGTGCTAAGTCCATAAAAAATTTTTTTTTTCAAAAATCTACGTGCTAAGTCCAGGTGAAAATGAGAAATTATTAATTTGTTTTAATTTGTTTTGTAGAATGATAAAGAATTATTACTACATTGCTTTAATAAGCATGGCTTGGGACTGTAATCCTTAATAATTTGTGGGAGTGGCTAGCTTTCCCACCAATTTGATATGCAAACTAGTTTGCGGTACTTTTTACATTTTTATTATACATTTTTACATTTTATTGTATTTTCTATAGAGAGGGTACAGCATAATGTGGGCGCGACCACACCCATTATCAACAGTGTTATCTCTCATCAGACCAAGCCTAAAATATTCTCGTTAGTGCAAAATTTCATCCCTTTATAAGATGCCACGTTACACGTCACAAGTTTCCAAAGGAAGTTTTACAATTTTTTTTTTAGTAGGCGTGGTTACAAACCGATTTTGGTAAAATTTTACTACAAGTAATAAAATTACATATGTACCTACACCAAGTTCCGCCGTAATATCTCAATTATTTGTCGAGTTATGGGCTCCGAAATCTCTTAGATTCACGATGCCACGCCCATTTTCAAAAACATGTATGGTTTCTGTTTTTGTCCATAGTTGGACTCATGCCGCAAACTTTCAATGAATTATCTTCATATTTGACAAAGAAGTCGCTTAAAATGTTTTTATTAGTCCACTTTATAGTTCCCATATATAAAAGTGGGCGTGGTCGTCCACCGATTTGGAAAATTGTTCATCCAATCGTGTGCCTTAGCAAGTAAATCACGCTTTCCAAATTTCAGCTATATATCTACTACCGTTTCTGAGTTATTGATGACTTATAAAACTTTTAGAATTTATCCTGTCATAAGTGGGTGTGGCACCGCCCATTTTCGAGAATTTTAATATATTTCTTTATAAAGCGTAAGCTCATTGCATGGATTGAATTTCATCCATTATAACTTTTTGAGTGATTTTAGATATATACTATATAGGGAAAGTGGGCGTGGTCATAATCCAATTTCGCCCATTTTCAATACCAACCTTTCCTGTCTAGTTAGGAGCCTCTGTACCAAATTTCATCAAAATATTTAAATTTTACTACGTACAGTTGAGTATAATAATTTGTGAGAAAATGTGCTAAGTCCACCTAAAAAAACAAAATCATAGAAAGCAAATGTGCTAAGTCCTAAAGAAGCTCATAACTTTGAACAAGCTTTATATTAAAATGTGCCGATAACTGGTATTTTAGCACCACCATCTGAGGAAGAAAACTGCATTTTCAGATTTTTAAAATAGTAACAACAAAAAAAGTTAGGAGGTTTTTTGTCTCTCCTGAAAAGTTACCAGAAATGGACTTAGCACATTTGCTCACGAAGCCAACGATATGTATCTTTTGACGTTCTATTAAAATAATAAATCTCGCAGAAGGGAAAGAATCAAGGTTTATCCAAATAGAGGTTATATTACTTCCGTTTTCATTTGTTTCTTGTTTCTTTATATATGTCAAATCACACAGAAAAATTTTTTCCAATCCGTTTTGTTTGACATTCTACAAAAACTTTCTTTGCCATGATTGGCGGAATACCATTTAGTATACATACACAATTCCAATCAGCTTATCTACTGCGATATCCTTCTTTAGATAATTCTTGGAAAGAATGCACAAAATTGACGATTTTGAATGATAGCTGACAGCTGTGTTTGTAAGATAGTATCAATAATTGACCATGACATAGCGTGCAAATCGCTGAGAACAAAAAGGCACGAAATGTGTCGGACTGCAGCGAATCGTACCTAATACGATTGTTGATATCTAATTGTACATGTACATACATAGTGCGATAGTAACAACAGAAAACAGCTGTTTTAGCTGTTGCAATTTCCCAGCAACAGTGACAACGTTTAAGGTGAGGCGTGAGCTATAGGAAAATACTTAAGAAGGGACTGTTTCTTTTGTAAAGACATAGTTTGCGTGCAACATGTGAATGAGAAAAATGTGTTGATAGCAAATTAAAGCGCCAATAATATTGCTTTTCCTAGATATTACTTTTCGTATTTTGCTATTATGTATGTACAAACATTTATCTGTAGCCATATTCGTTTGGGCAAGAGTTAGAGACTTGCGAAAAGAACAACCATTGGTATAAAAACAAGTGAAAATTATACGACCGTTCGTTAAAGTAAAGGAATTGGGAAAAAGGTTTGTTTATTTGATCAAATTTCTTCAAATTTTTAGCGATAGATGTCTCCCCTATCTTTGAATCTAGCCAAGACTCAACCTAACACATTTCGTTAAAATACGGACAAAGAACGTACCTATATTGTACAATATATGTTCTTTGGCACGGAATTGGAAACAATTTTCTAACGAACGTTATTGCGTTGAATCTTGGCTAAATTAGAAGATAGGGGAGACATCTATTGACAAAAATTTTAAATCATTTCACCTATTCACAATAGAAAAAATTGGCATAATCAGTAAAGATCAGTTCAATGAGTAGCTGGCATACTCTCTAAAGGTCTCTAACATTTTGTATGGAAACTGTCAGCCAAGAGAGCAAAATCCAGTATAAGCGGGCAGCGAAGTGCCCAAAAAACACTCCTTATGTATGTAGAGTATGCCATGGACAGTTCTCATTCGCGCCTCCGCCTTTGGTAGTTGTATTAATATTTCTTTTTCAAAAGTGGCAGATGGTCTATGTCTTTTATGTTTACCCAGTGAACAGCCAAGCCAAGCGGTTTTTCTGCGATTGATAGTCTCGTAATCTGAAGCTTAGAGAAATTCAAGGCAGACTCTTATTAGCGTAAGTTACTGTAATAATTCCTTTGATAAAATAGTAAATTGATAATTGAGAATCATTCAAAAATGTACGCTGAAACTTAAATTGGGAATTTGAGGTTTATTGGGAAGTGTTTATATATACGTGTATTTTGCTGAACAACTTATTTAATAGCGTCATGGCATGCAAAAGGCCCATAATCAACTATTTAAAGAGGCAGCAAAAACGCACTAAACTTATGCTTGTATGTACATACATGTGTACATTGATTTTCGCTTTTATAGATGTGTTGCAACTTAGCTGGTTGTTTGCTCATAGGTACACATTGCTGGTTAACTCACCATAGCTATTTCGTAACCATTTTACTAGTTTTTATACAAGTACTAACAAATATCCGTCCCGATTCATGAATAGCATTGACAGCGGCAGCGATAATCCGGATTATCTAGCTAATTCGGAGTTAACTTGAGAATTAACTAGAGGTAATCCGGAATATCTCATGAGATAGTTCTAAAAATTTGTTATTGTAATGACATCTCTGGCGAAAAATCTCTATTGTGAATGGAAAGTGCATCGAAAGAAGAATCCAAGGCAGATCTAGGAAGGTAGGTGAATTCAGAACTTTCCAATGTATTTTGTTATTATATAGCTTAAACAGAATCAGCGTCGGACGAATTTTCGTCGGACGCGGCGTTCTGGCAAACGATTAAAATACACGGCAGTATATGAGAATGAACAGAACGAAAACGCTGGCAAAAATCGCCCGGCGAAAATTCGTCAGAATAGACTTATTTCTAATTTGGACGCTATCGCCTGTCAAATAAATTGTTTGGAACATGATAAAAACATGTAATAAAACAAAAATATACGTTTTTTGATGTGGAAAAAATTGAAAATATGGACAGAAGAGAAGAGTCAATGGAAAAAATAAGGAAACATTGTAATTATAAAAATATTCGTATGGCAATTTCGCCTTGATTCTGTTTTACTGGATGATATTCGCAAACAAATGTCATCGCCGCACCACGCGAAAACACGCCGATGATTGGTTCTGTTTAAGCTAATAATTGGTCGAGTGTAATGTCAAAATGATATTACGCCTTATTTGAAATGAGAATTCGCTTGGGACTCGCCCATTCCTATTGACCATGATGTGAATGCGCTTTGATTTTGCCAATACACTCTACATCTGGAAATAAAAAATAAACTTTTTGAATTCGCCGCTGCGTCTACCTTTCTTCAGCTGTTTTGTTAATACGCAATATTTGCCGTGTGTCAGGGTAAAATTTGAACCGAATTAAGTGTTGCGGTAATCCGGTTTATCGCTGCCGTCTGTCAAGGCTATAAGACAAATCCAAAAACAGAAATGCGGAGAATAGAAATCCAAGAAACCGAAAATCAAAGCACCGATAACAGAAATCCGAATACCGAAAAATTCATGGGACAGAAATTCAAACACCAATAAATTCGAAACAAAATTCAAAGATCGATAAACCAAAAAACAGAAATTCAAGGACGCATAAAAAAAGACAATTCCAGTTCTAATGGAATATAACAGGCCCCTTCTTCACTTGGGTTAAAACCAGACCTGTTAAATTCCGATTAGGATTAGTAATCAATTAAATTGTTTTGTTTTTTAATTGGTAATCATTATTTTAATTCTTTTGCAGAAAAAAAGTAATTTTAATGATTACCATTAAAAAAATCAAAAAAAAATCAAAAAAAAATCAAAAATAATCATAAAAAATCAAAAATAATCAAAAACAATCAAAAAAAATTATTTTTGTTTTTTTTTTGATTTTTTATGATTTTTTTTTTGATTTTTTTTCATTTTGTTTGATTTTTTTCAATATTGTTGTAAAGAAATTTGGATATGCATGCACATAAGTATTCAGGTAGGCATGCATGTTTGGTCAGAGAGGCATAAAGTTTGTTTGTACAAATGTATGTGAACGCATATTAAAGTACGTAACCCTGCAGTAAATATGGGGACAGGTGTATCCAAGTCATTGTGTATTCTACAGCGACAACTGCACTAATTAAAATGTCGATAAATTTAGAAGTACACAATTTGTATAGACCTTGGCTCGTTCGATGTTTTTCGTACTAGATACGGATACAAACCCTTCCTACACCTGGGGAAGATTCATTTCTAGGTTCAGTATAAGGACAGGGAAGAGCGAATAAAGAATTCTGATTATGACAGAGATTATCTTTACGTAAATCTATTTGCAACATAGCAAATCGTCTACTGCTTTATTATGTAGTAGGCATGCGAAGACGAATACAAATTCCCAAATAATCCTATTTGAGGAACAATGTCGGAACGTAAGTACGTAATATTTCTGCTTTTAAAAGAATACAATAGGGCAATAACTAGGGCTGAAACGGTATGGCGCATGATGAACAATAAATACAACCTATATGAAATTAAGAATTTTTCCTTTTTTGAAAAAATTGATGAAGTGTGAAACAGACAAAGGAAATACAACTGTGCTAATGGAGGAAGAGGAATACACCGCAAAAACAGGTCAACTAATCAAAGAAATGGGCTGCCGAGTGATGAGGAAAGACCCAACGGAGGATTACCAAATGGCAATAAAGCGTGCAGTAAAACAAGCGAAAAATATAAGAGACAGCAAAGTAGCCTACACTCTCACAGCAAGGAATCCATCTGCCCCATCACTGATCGCACGGCGAATTTTTTTTGCGATACGCTCTAATGTACATACATACATACGTATATTTTAAAGTAAAACTCCAAGCACATTTGATTGACTAACATAGAGTACAATTATAACAAAGTTTTTATACCCTTCTTTTTATACTCATATGAAATGGTGTTATAACTTTGAGCGGAAATGCAGAAGGAGGCATGACAGATCCACCAAAATATAACCGCTATGATGAGGATCATGAGCTGAGTCGTTTAAGCCATGCCCATCAGTCCGCCTGTATAAACGCAAACTAATCCCTCATTTTTTGAGATATCTACTTGAAATTTGGTACTTGGGTGACTTCTTAAGAGAAATTGGACCACTATAACATATAGGCCCCATACAACGGATTGTTCAGATATAGACATTTTGGACTATAACATCTCCATAAATAACACACATAATTCACCGTATAAATTAATGAAAATGAGACTATGTATCGCTTCTTTTCCTCATTCATGAATGTCATAAAGTCTCGATACAGTCGAAGACAGCCGCAATATTAGTTGCTTTTCATTGTATACCTAACTACGAGAACTTCTGTATTAAAGCCCAATTTATGAGTTAGTACAACAGCGAATGTTACACTAAAATGTTTGATTTGGCCACTTTAAACAATTTTTCATAAAGATAAATAATTTGATATAAACGTGCATCGTGGCCGCTGTGGTGCAGTGGGTAGAGTGCTCGCCTGCTATGCCAGATGCCTCGGGTTCAAACCACGGTCCGAGCCAAACACCAAAACAATTTTTCTAATTAGTAAAAATCCAATTATTGGGTTTTTTAAGAGCAGCGGTGACCTCTCGGCAGTGGGCGGCATACCCTCCGAGAGTATTTCTGCCATGAAAAAGCTTCTCACAAAAAATGAATTCGCCGTTCGGAGCCGGCATAAAACTGTAGGTCCGCCCAATTTGTAGGAAAAAACAAAAAAGGAGTACACCTCGAATTGGGAGAGAAGCTCGGCCATAAAACTCGTCAGAGTTATAATAGCGCCATGGTATTATATTATTAAACGTGCATCGTACCATGTGCGGTCAATGACAAATTAACAATAATTCCAAGCTTGTAAGATATGTATAAATGTGTATGCCTCTCTGCACAAATATACGAGGAGGAAGCATATAGAGCCCTTATCCTGTTAGTGTGGGACTTTAACCGCACTACACCACCTACGCTCATCGTATCGAACCCCCCGGTACTACCTTCAAGCTACCGTCGTGAGTCTGCCTTAAAAGGCTATATACATACCTGCATACGTACAAATGTGCATATTTCTTTAAACGATATTGATAAAAATTAAAAAAAATCAAAAAAAAATCAAAAAAAAATCATAAAAAATCAAAAAAAATCAAAAAAAAATCATAAATAATCAAAAATAATCAAAAACAATCAAAATAATTTTTTTGATTATTTTTGATTATTTTTGATTTTTTTTAATTATTTTTCTTTTTTTTTTGATTTTTTATGATTTTTTTTTTGATTTTTTTAATGGTAATTGCAAAATAATCATTAAAATTTGAAAACAATGGGTAATCAATCATTAATTGGACAGTTGAAAAAATAATCAATCAAGCCGGTAATCATTACGATTAATAATCATTATTTAACAGGTTTGGTTAAAACATCTATGCTATAACCAGTGGCGGACCTAGCATAAATTGCCTGGGCAAGCCTATGTGTGAAGCATAACCATTAGCCATTTATGTAATTTCCTTTGCTGTATTATTTAAAAGTCTGATTGCGTTCCGTCATTGACTTTGATTTAGAGTTCTCGATTTCTTTTTAACATTTTCGAGTGGCCCGAATAAATGCTTTTCAATGCTCGAACGCTCGTTTGTTTGTTTATTACGCGTATGTTTGTACGGGCATTTGAACAATTCGGGTATATGAAGATCGTTTTTTCTCGTTTATTTTATTTTTTGTTTCTTTTTTCATATGTATTTTTTATTTTTGTTTTCCTGATACACATTTTTTTGTTTGTATACTCAGAGAAAAGGAATCAAAAATAAAATTTTTATTTTTATTATGCACGTTTTAAACCAAGTCATTTTTATTTTATAAATGAAAATTTTTAAATTAAAAATAAAATTTTTAAAACTAAAATGTATTTAGGATTTAAAAAGAAACATGTTTAAATTAAAATTAAAGTTTTTCCTTCAAAATCTCATAGTGCTTAAAATAAAAATAAACATTTTTAAATTAAAATTGTTTTTTCTTGATTTTGCAATTTTACTCTGAACATTTTTAAAATAAAAAATTTCGTATTTACATAATTCTTAAATATAAAAACGTGCGCTAGGGAAATCTTACACGAATGCGCAGAGGTATTTTTAGTTTCCTTATACCGACGGAAATTTCAGCAGTAGCAAGTGTATTTGCTTATTGCCTAAAAAATGGGTGCTTTAGTATTTGAAAAACTGAGGTCCAATTTGATTTCCAACGCTTTTTAAAATTATCTTGATATTGTGCCAATAGTCGCCAAAAATCACAATCAACCCTTTTATGATCTGGTATTTGATATTTATGTTTGCATGCACATGTAGATGTAAGAAATTATGTGCATAAGTATGTACCTACATGCAAACGAAAATCAAATCAAATATGCATATGGCTGTGAATACTGAACTTTTGAATGCCGAAGCCAGCTTCATATTCGCATACAAATTTGACGTGAAAAATAAAAAAAAGTGCTTTGTTAGTTTTTTTTCAATTTAAGTCTGAAAATAAGCAATTGGTTCCGCCTTAGCGAAAGCGAGAAAACAAGCTATGTTATTCTGTTTTGAAAGCCACGTAAAAGCTAATGTGTGGAAAGGTTGAAGCATGCTCACTGTGCTGTGATTGGCTGTACAAACAAAATACACATTGTGAGGTGGATTGGTGGTGTATTTGCGCTATTTTCTTAGCAGGCTTTTAGGGGCATGTTACAATGGGGGCTATATTATTGAGAACTTAAATAGTAAACACATTTAAAACGTAAAATAACCAGATTTTAAAGAATTTCGTATGAAATGAACGAAAATGTGTACGCAAGCCGGGCTTCTAGGCTTGTTTGAAGCGACCGCCTCTGCCTATAACCTTTCCGTTTAAATTTATGTGGCAAGTAATCTTTGATGAAAGCCGATGCAAGCCGATAGTCCCGCATGTTCGATGTGTGCTAATAAAATTGAAGACGTGGAAGACTATCTTTCATTGCGCTTGTTTCGCAGTAGCGGGATCGCGGATGAATTAATTTTCGGTACTCTGTTTTCTGGAAAGTTGTGAACGTGACGCGTCAGCATTGACACTAAGGTAAGCGACAGTCCGCCTGCATTTTGTGAGAATAGCTACGGTTACTTAATTTGTTTGCTTGGGTTTTCCGGCCGGGTAGCACTACGAGGTGTTGCGGAATGAATTTCCGTCACACCATGTCAAGTCTGATTTGGAGAAAAGATACTGAAGATGGCACACCACCGAAAACGATTTATAAACAAATTAAATTTGATAAGGGATGACGGAAGCTCGTTCCACAATGCCTAATATCTGCGCTTTCATCCTCTAATGCGATTTTCTTTTCTTCAAACAAATTTGAAAACAATTTCAAGGTCACCGCGAAACAAAATGCCCATTCAAATTGAATACGTCAGCATAAAATTGGAAATTCAATTGCATGAAAAGGAAGAAAAAGAAGAAGAAGAAGAAGCAGAAGAAGAAGAATAGGAATAAGAAGAACAGTTTATATCATGGTATAAGTATACCAGGTAAAACAAACGTCAAGTTTTCGTCGCCATATTAACCACCTGACAATTAAGCAGATTATGACATTTCGTGCTGCCATACTCAATGATAAAAATCCTCCATTAATGGCATTTTTCACTGCTTTGTTTTAAAAATAAATTGTAACCATGGTATTCATAGTAAAGAATTTTTTCAATTTGAATTGAAAGAAATTTTTCAATTTGAAAAAATTACACATCCTGCAGTAAATTTGTTTCACTGCTGAATGATCATTGATGATTCTTCTGAGTACAATTTTTATTATTATTATTTTTTTTTTGAAAAAAGCAAACCATTTATATGAAAAATTCAGCAGTCTTTATTTGAAAGTAGTCACTGATGCCTCCTCAGTCATAGATGAATTTCATCAGTGATTCATTAAAGATTCATTTCGGATTTTTACTTCGCGGAATATCAGTTTGGCCGTACTACAAAGTAGCCCCTTTCCGGTATTCTCGGTGAGTTTTTAATTTAGTTTAGTAGTTACGATCACTTTTAATTTAGGCTTTGTGATCACTCTGGTATATAGTTTGGGGAGGTTTTGGAGATTGATCTATTATAACTCCATATCGTCGCATAAGTGCAATACCGCGTATCCGCTACCACCCAAATTTTACAGGAGACAGTAAAAACTGTTTTAATTCAAAACGGTTCGGAATTTTGCAAACCCACATCCAAACCAAGGTAGATTTTTGGATTATATTCTTAATCCAAATATCATTTTGGCGAAAAACAGTTAAATGTGCAGTTATTGGCTTACTTATGTATTTATAAGCGGTTTTGCGTCTTTTATTTTGTTCAATAGTGACGTATAGGCGGTTTTGCAGGCGTACGTAAAAACTTTTCTTCAATAAAGCAAAGTTATAATCCATTTCGTGTTTATGAAAGTATAATCAACTTTAGTACATTACAGTACAGTTATAAAGCAATAACACCTATTATTCGAGGTATTGGTTCGAAATATTTCCTTAAAAAAAGCGGTTTTGAAACTGTCATTATTTGGACTTGCGTTGTGTGAATCTCAAAATTGTTGCATGAATGGATGGGGACGGACGCCAGGAATGTATTTTTGATGAAATCTCATTTTTGGATTTTTGGCAAAAATGTCACGCGGTTTTGCACTTTAAACGACGATATGTATGTACACCACCATACCAAGTGAGCATTCCAGTCTATATATGTATGTATGTACATATGTCGAAACCAATTACAAAAAAATATGTACCCTAGATTTTAACAATATGAGTTGCTTATTTCCGCGGTGCAATTATACCAAATATGGCTGCAAAGACGGTGATATAAAATTTTTCCAATTTCCGACGATACCCTTTATTCGCTGAGAGTGGATGAAGATTTGTGGAGTGAGCAAAGAGGAGCTACCGGAAGTTCCATAAATATGCTCACTAGTGCCCTTTCTCTTTCTGTCCTTTGATTCCTGAAATACCCAAACTTTCAAACAAAAATCTACGCATTCAAAAAATAAAAGTCTGGCATCGCTATTCTCCAAAACTGACATAAGATCAAACTTCAAAAATCTGCTTTTTAATCAAAAAGACAGCATCAAAATGACAATGCACATACCTGTATTTTTTATACCATGGTTCATGGTAGAAAAATAGAAGGTAAAATCACTTATTGACGTAGGCAGCCATCTTAGCCATTTGACTTTTATTGAATTTATGACATTTCATTGAAATCATGCTACCAGAGTAAACAGCAGCAAATGTTTTTTTGGGCCGAAATCTGAAGTTTGTGGAAATAAATTAATTTATTTTCAAAAAAGCAATTGTGATTTGTGCAAACTAAATAAATAAATAAATTTACTTTCATACGCGTAATTTGTGAAAAAAGATTTGAAAAATGAGCTGCCTCTTCAGGGGATGCGAAAATACCGTGCACTTTTGCAAAGGCTCAGCGGTGAAGTTTTTTAGGTTTCCAGCAATTCCGTTTATAAGGAATCAATGGCTTCAAGCGTGCCAAATAGAGGAAGTTGATCTTCCAAAGAATCCGTTGATGTGCTCAGTGCATTTCGGTGCTAGAGATATTAGTAGCACAAACAACAAAACGGTATTATCGAAATGTGCAGTGCCAAGTTATAATGCGAAAACAAAGTATGGACGCAATAATTAATGCCCGAATCGCAATTTGGCGTTAGGTCGGTCGCGCGTTGATCGTACCTCAAAGCCGCTTCACACTGACATTCGATATTAGATATTGGATTGCAAACATGTTCACTGCCACTAACATATTTTCTTGAATTTTTTCATAAATTTCTAATTTTTCATCTAAAGAAATCAATTCGAATTTATTTTATGTCAAACGCCCGACCTAGTAGAGAAATGTTCAACTCAGGCGTTATACAGGGTTGCAATAAACATACGATATTACAAAAATTTTACGATCAAACGCTTGAGGTCACAATGCGATTTGCTCCATATATTTCCATACATTTCTACTCACTTGTCAGAAGCGCGACCGACCGAACGCCAAATTGCGATTCCGGCATAAAATGTGCATAAATCTTAATAAAATATGTATTTTTTAGAGTGCAGTTAGTGGAAAGCTTTGTGAACAAAAATCTCGAGGCTGTAGAGACGTAAGTGCTTTATAAACAAACATTTAATTGAAAATATCTCGAAGACATCCTGATGAAAAAAAAAAGATTACAAAAACAAAAAAATGAAAAAAATTACAACTTAAATGAGTTTAAAACAGAACTTTAAAATATACCTTGTTGTTTCCTTTAATCTGAATTCTGCATTTCTGTTCCACCAAATTTTTGCTTGTATTGTCTCCTTCTCTTCCCTTTCTGTACGATAGAAGTGAAAAAGAACGAGCAAAATGTAAACAAAAAATTTGTTCGGACATAACGATGACTCCAGCCTTACTTCTTTGTTAGATGCTCTGTCTGTTGTATTGCGTAAGGCTTTGTATTAAATATTCGAGCCAAATACTTCCCACTTTTCACATCCCTTATAATAATATATGACTTTCTTTGATAATTTCTGAGCTTTCTTCAACTAAAACTAAAATTACCAAAATTTTCTTAAAAAATCTCCATTTTTATATTTGAGCAATATGGCAGCCTCACTCATAATGTTTACAAAAAAGATACTTCAAAAAAATTAAATAGCCGTCAAAAAGTTTAAAGTGAAATTACCTTCTGAATTTTTATACCATGCCA
Organism: Urophora cardui; assembly: GCA_960531455.1. NCBI lineage: Eukaryota > Metazoa > Arthropoda > Insecta > Diptera > Tephritidae > Urophora > Urophora cardui. The sequence continues at coordinate 126,075,159 of OY482670.1, read as the reverse complement.
TGGTTTATATATTTTTAAGCACAAAAATAAATGTAAATAGGTGTATGTGTTCATGTTAGTACGTGTTGTATTTGTGTGCAAGTGTTAACTGTTGTTGTCTTCGCTGCTCTTCATTCTTCTTCTTGTTACTTAATTACCAAACAAATTGGTGACAGCTCATTGAATTTGAACAAAATTTGGGAAAGTCACTCTAGAGTGTGTCAGAGGTGTGCCACTCACATCAACTACTTTGGATCGGTAAGTTAGTTGGAAAGCAAAGGGAGCGTGTGGTAGGGTGTGATTTCATATGAAATAAACTTTAAATTGTGCAGATACCCTGCAAAAATCATTGGATTATATGCTCCATTTGTGGTAGGTTGGAGTACTTTCAAAGTGACCACTAACATAGCCCAAACGACCGATTCATGTATCTGCATCGGTTCGTAGCTAGCCGAACATAACAAAATCCAAATTTTTATCGCGACGACGACGATATGTGTATACATACATAACTACATACATACATATGTTTGACTGCATACACGTCATTCGTCGTCGTCGCCATACACATTCGGTTTTTGTTGTTATGTTCGGCTGTTAGGTACTCCATATGTAGGTACTCCATGGATTAATTTGATTGTTATGCGGGACTGAGTATATGCTCCATTGCAATGACATGCAATGTTAAATGGACCATATTTTTTGTATGAAATGTGGCAAGTTATGGAGTAATCGGTTGGTCCATAGCGAGCACTCCATGGATTAGCGATTGGAGTACTCGGAATTTTTGCAGGGTAGTTGAATTTCGAATGTACACACATACATACATATGTATGTATGTTTCTACAATTCTTAAATGTTTTAAGCCTAATTAGGTAACTGGGCGGTAATTTGAGTTGTTTGCACATTAACTTAATGACAACTACTTAATTATACACATAAACTTAAGCTTCCTACTGCGTCTCAAATGGGGGAAAAGTATTTTGAAAATTTCATGTAGATTTTAAAACTGAAAGAAAAACAAGTAAGGAAACCTAAGTTCGAGTAGAACCGAACATTAGATACTCAGCTGTATGCTGGAATTGTTTTTTGCGCTTGATGGAAACACGGTGTAGGTACTTTATATAAAGTGAATTCTGCATAAAGTGGGCGTAGCCACGCCCATTTGCAAACTTTGTATCAATAATCATACTAAGCATATAAATATTGTTAGTGCAAAATTGCATCCTTTTATGACTTCTAGTCACAATGACGTCACGTTACAAATTCCCAAAGGGTGTTCGAGAAATATCTTTGTTAAAAAGTAGATGAGGTCATAAACCGATTTCGCTAAATTTTTGAGCATGTATTACCACAGGTGATAACAGTTTATACACGAAGCTTCGTCATAATATCTGAATTATTTGTCGAGTTATGGGCTCCTAAATCTCGTAGATTCCTTTGTCTAAAAGACATCGCTTAAATTTTTTTTATTATGCCCCTTTATATTTCCCATATATATAATTGGGCGTGGTCCTCAACCGATTTTGGCAATTTTTCGTCCAAACATTTGTCTAAGTAAGCATGTCACGCGTACCAAATTTCATCGATATATCTCCAACGGTTTCTGAGTTATGACTTATAAAACTTTCAATTTTTGCCCCTTAATAAGTGCGCATGGCACCAAATTTCTTCATAAGGGCCTGAGCTCAATACGTGGGTGAAATTGTATCACTCCAGCTATATTAGTAATTGACATACCATATTTTCATGATCTGATTTCGCCCATTTTCAATACCAATCGTCCCAGTCTGGATACAAACTTGCATTTCAAATTTAATCAAATTATTTCAATTTTTGCGCGGGTTAGATGGTTTACAGACGGACGGACGGATGGACTTGGCTCAATCGATTTCTCTTTTCACCCCGATCATCTTGATACATATACATAAGTCCATATCTATCTCGAGTATATCATTCTATATAATACTCTGTGTACTAGTACAGATGAGTATAATTATATGTACACCGAGAGAAAGGATGCTGGTAGATCAACGGGATTACGGGTTAAAACAACCGATTCCACAGTCAAATCACATCCAAAAGATTTGTCTGTTAAACTGACAGACGTTCTTTTGTTTTAACAGTTTTATTGTTGAACTAACTGCTCGGAAAACAAAAAAAACGCTGTGAATCTAAACAGTTTTGCTGTTAAATCAACAACTTTCCGCAGTTGAAATTTAGTCACTTAAAAATAAATCCATTTGTGTTTTATATGGCCGTTTATTTCCAACAATTAATTTATAATGTGTATTTTTAGATCTTTTTTAAATCTTTTGTTTGCATTTTTCTCTTCATCCTCCCTCCGTTCGGTTTCCAAGTACAAATATGTAGCTTCATCTTCGCTTGTTTTCCATTACGGCACCTTCTTCGCTTTCGCTGCTTGCTATATTGTGTTCTCTATTTTATATTCTCCTCCGATTTCAAACCTTTACATCAACCTGAATTTAAATCAAACGGCATCATATGTATAGTGCGACATTCAACATTATATTGAATATTGAACTTTAGTTGTGCTATTTATACTTACCTTTGTTCGGAAAAGCATTCGTGAATTACAACTCCCTCACATAAGCAAAGCAAGTAACAACGGCGAAAGCTTAATGTCGAAAAAATTTCGAATTTTAATTTACCGAAATAAAAAAGTCGCAAAATGTCGAAAAATGTAGAATATGTGGACAAATACTTGGCGTGTTTTTTCTTTATTTTCGGTAGGTGGGTCGGCTTCGATATAATGCGCCCTACAGGGTATCTAAGAGATTCCATATTTTATAAAAAATATGTTCATCTAAATAAATGAAATGAATAAATAAAGGCGAAGGCCGCTTGCGCTGAAATGTGTACTACGCATAAGGACATCACCGCCACGGTTATGGCACACGACCGGACTTGGATGGCGTAGTCCAGGGTTATTTTTTATAAGCGCGGCGGAAGGCCGCCAGTGCAAAAAGGTTTTCTACTCAAAAGTACTGTGGATTGCTCTATACGTTTTATTCCAATGCAAAAAATTTTCTACTCGCGCACATTTTACACATCATTAATTTGACATTATTTCGATATTTTTTTTCGACATTTCGTACCCAACCCTATGTAAATATGTAATCATAAATTATTGAGATGAATTTATTAATAAACATTTGTGAAATCATCACGTATACAATTCTTTTGAGTTTCAGTTTGAGAAATAATGTCCAATGTAGAATTATCATATTCTGTGTGAAATAAATTAAAATTAGGTTAGAAATCGCCGCGATTTCTAACCTAATTTTAATTTATTTCACACAGAATATGGGGATTTTGTGTCTGGGGATTTTGATTTTAAGGATTTTGATTTTGGGGATTTTAATTTTGGGGATTTTGATTTTGGGGATTTTGATTTGGGGATTTTGATTTGGGATTTTGATTTTGGGGATAACGTGGTAAACCCTGTTTTCGTTTATATAACTCTAAATGTGTTGACTTAAACGTATTTCTGTTAATTTAACGAATTTAGGGATTAACAGAAGAAAACTGTTGATACTACTGTGATTATTTTTCTGAGTGTAAGTATGTACATTAGACGTTAGACGTTTTGAAGAAATTTCCAAAAAAAAATATTTTTATTGTCACTCTAGTAGTCGCCCATGTATATTTTTTTCATATCTTCTACATGTATAACGGTTGGCTATAAAGTTTGCTAGATCAATATTTTTGTCCCAAGAAGTGTATTTTCCTTAAGCAATCTCATTAACCCTAAGCGCACCATTGGGGTACTTACAACTCAGTTTTCAGTTGCTACACTAATGTAACGTTTTTATAACAATTATGTCAAAAATTGTTAAACTTTGGTAAAGGAAGAATTTAGATTAATTCAACGAAACCCGATAAAACGCATTTTATTTTTTTTTTCTGCTCTGCTTTTCCAAATATAGTTAAAATATCTTCTTGGGATCGAAGAACGTTTTTTTTAGCGAAACAGTCCAGTCATTTGTATGTGTATGTTCTTTCGTTAACCCATAGTCGGTCGATAAGATATGAATGTACAAGAAAGCGAAATGTTACTGCGATTAAAATTGATAAAAAAAAAAACACAAAAAAATGAATATTGAAACTTGCTAACTTGTGTTCCGATACTCGATGTGCTTCCACGCACGTTGGGTATACAAATTGCAAAATTATATTTTTTTCTTTATTTTGTTGACATTTACGATTCGTTTATCTTGAATGCATTTCGGCTACTGATTAACTGCCGCCGCTGATAAAGCACCAACAAACGCTTTAATGTTGGCCAATCACTTGGTCAGTGGTTTCAATTTCACACTTCACCGTTTGCAAAATGCTTATTTACAGTAATTTGGCTTTAATGAGCTGTTAAATTTTAAAGAGGCTATGAGATTACAATGGCTGTGTTTATGTGGTGAAAGGTCTTTTTTAAATTTAATGCATTATGTAGTTGTTGCGTACGTAGTCTTAAACTTAGGCGCAAATGTTAGTTGGACAATGATTTTTAATGCTTTGCTGCTCGTTTGCCTAACATACATCGATCTTAATTGACGTACTGAAAATAAACAAAAACATCACTTTTAATTCGCTTAATTATGTTTCTCAATCCTCTGTAGTAGAGTGCGGTAGTCGCAAGTAGTTTTGGTTTCGTTACTGTTCTGAATCCATTCAATCTCCTATCGAACTCGTGTCGTTTATCATACTTTTGATTTTTGATACTTCCTAAGTACATTTTCACATACAAATACATATGTATGTATGTATGTCGTGTTTCCTAGGTTTTTCCATTTAAACCTACATAGAGAAATATATGCTGCCTGTGTTATATTCATACATATATATTGCCTAAAATCCTTCCTTTAAATTTTCGACCCTCAAAGTTTCCTACGAAAGTCTTAAGACAAAGACACGTAATTTGCCCGCTCGAGTGTTAATTGTTGGGTGTTTTCAACTCATTTACCCTACAGTTTTAATGGGAGGATATGCGTATTTGCTTATATGCATAAAACACTTGCAGAAAACTTTTACTATTCCAAACGCCACGTGCCTTGATTAATTCATTGCTTAAATTGCCCAAGAGATTTTGAATTTTCGAGACCATTTTGACAGATATTATGCTTTGAATAAATAATTATTTCGTTTAATTAAAGAAAGATAGAGTAAGGGAGAGGGCGTTTGAAATTGTAATTTCATTGGAAAATGTGTTTTAAGCGAGAAGGTCAAGAAACCGATACCGAGAATGGCTACACATGTGGAATTTTACTGATGAACAGTAATGAGCCCACAACCAGGGATGCCACTTTTGGGCTTTTCCTACCAAAACTGGTAGGTTTTATTCCTTTGGTAGGTTGGTAGGACGATTTGAATTTTGGTAGGTTTTTGCCTTCGTTCAATTAACATCACTGATTTGGTACATTTGGTCACTTTGCCACAACACTGTTGAGAAAACGTATCTTCTCAGCAGCGTTGCCGTTTTAGCCATTTGGTGGAAAGATTTAGCCACCGCCGTGTATTTTTAGCCACCCAAATTTGGGTTTTGCCACTAGCCACGTTTTTAGCCACCGCTTGTAGTGAACCATAATTTTGCACATAGGAAAGATGTGGTAACGCTAATTCAATTCAGCGATTATCACAAATAGATTTAAAGGCCCTTGGCAACTTACAATCTGGATTGTCCAGTTTGAGTGTTTTTTTTGAGTGAGTTACTCAAATTTGATTGTATTTTGTGTGTTAGTGCAATCGGCAGCCGTCGTGCTACACGTACTTGTTGTCGGCTCGCTGTCGGCTCGCGGCGACGAAAATCAAAAATTTTTGATATTTGCGTCAATCACCCGACACTCACACATATACACTTCCTCTCAATCCAGATTGTAAGTTGCAAAGGGCCTTAAGTGTTAAAAAACAAAACAAGTAACGCAACTATCGATAAATGCCTGTTGATACTCGCTAGTGGAATAGTAGGCTGTCGATGAAAGTCCGTATAAGGATCTAACTGACTTTGTATATTGTTTGCTACTCCTACCACTTAGCAACGCCGAAGTGAAAAAAACCTTTTCCGTAATGAATATTGTCAAAACCAAAAATCGAAACAAAATGAATCATTCAATGTTGAATGCAACTTTAACTATAAGGTATGGCTTAAAGAATGTAAAACAATGTTGCAATGAATTTGAAATAACAGAAGATCTCATTAAATTAATGAAGAAAGAATTAACTTATAAAGAGAAAGAGTCAATTAGTGATGACGACATAATGATAGATATTGAATGTGATAACTAATTGTTTTAGATATAGTTAGGTACATACTATGTATGTATGAATATTTTATTTTTACACAAATTTATGATTTTTTCCTTATATTGTTTGCAATAGTTTTGTGCCTGAATTTTAAAAATAAATTTAAAACATGTTAATTTGAAACAAAATTTTTTAGCCACCATTTTTAGCCACGAACCAAATTTTTTAGCCATTTTTAGCCACAAATTAAATCAAATCTAGCCACCACGAAAATTTTTCAACGGCAACGCTGCTTCTCAGTAGAGTTTTGTCACAAAACTCTGCTAAATAGAAACGTTTTCTTTAAGCTTCAAGTACACTTGCCCCCACATAAACAACTGGAGGATATTGAAAACAGAAGGCATCTGACATTTTAGGCTATATGAAGCAAACAAGGTGGTTCGTCTACATGGTGTGTAATAAAGAGCTCCATGTGGTATCACAACAGGCTATTAGGCCTGCCTAGGTTGTAAAAGTGTTTGCTAACCAAGTTGAAATCATGCCCGCTATTTCCCTCGATAAATCTTCTTACGTTTCCTTCAGGATCAGTTGCTTGCCCTCATTATTCCTCAAATGTTATTCCACAAAATGTAAATCCTGATTTGCTCCGCACTGGACGAGCGGTGGCAGCCACTAATACCCAATCCAACCTTGTCCGAATATCATTTAACGCCAACTTAAGTTTTTGTTTATCTGGAAACTGCTGCTTGCTTCTCTTTTCCTTCACATTTTTATCACTCATTCTAAAATTTATTGAAATTTGTACAAATAATATTAAATTTAATACTAAAGTTTTCAAAATCAGTTTTGAGCGGTAAAAAAAGAAAAGTATCCGGTTACTGGCACAGTTACCTTAAATGAATTTATTGAATATGGCTAAATCTCACATTATAAAAAAAAATTGGTAGGCTCGAAGCCATTTTGGTAGGTTTTTGGTAGGAAAAAAATTTTCTTAGTGGCATCCCTGCCCACAACAAAAAAATAACACGAGTCCCATTAAATATCATAGGTTTTACAACATGACACTTTCTCGCAGATCGACTTGTTTCCCGTCGCCTCATGTAGCACATGTTTTATGGCTAGAACTCTGAAAAATAGGTGAAATCAAGCGCCTCAAAATATGCTACACTTTTTACATTTTGTTTGCTTTTAGTGGCAAATATAAAGGGCTATCATATTGGTATGGCGGATGAAGATTTTATTAGAAAAGTTCTTAATCATGATCAGCCTTGGGCACTACTACACTCAAGCCATTACTAAATATTGAGTGTGTGTTGGTGCGCCTACTGTAGGATAAAGTGAATAATCACTAAAAAGACTGGCGTGAAAGCAAGTGGTCGTTTGAAATTCTTTTATTCTTAACGTGGGTACACAAATACATATGTATGTGTATACGTACGTTGTTTCATAATTTCGCGAAGCGTTCGCGCATGACCCTGCTCGCTCAACATCTGCATGCAGACTGATTATTTTTAGTAATTTTTCACTTTATCCTACAGTAGGCGCACCAACACACACTCATTTTTTAGTAATGGCTTGAGTGTAGTGGTGCCCAAGACTGTTCCTAAGCGACGATCGCCAAGTCCCATCGTAAGCGCTCGTTTTACGCTCTTTATTTGTCTGTAGTAGTGACAATCGGTGTGTATACGTACACGGGCGCTTACTCTCATTTAGCAGGTGCTAAGGTTTTGCCCAAGGCTGATCATGATACACAAATTTGCAGTTTAAATAAACATACAGTGGTGTGTGATGAAATAAAGCCAGAATAGAAATTGATTTTATTCGTAAAATATATGGGTGTTTCCAGCGTTACGGACGTTCCATGCTGCCAAATTATTTTCAGTATAAAACCTATAGTAGGCTTTGGATCAGAATATTTTTTTTTTGTCATATGTAGCCTTTGTACTCCTCTATCCAACGCTATCAAACTTTTTTTCTAGAGATGACACATTACCACTGTAGAAGGATTTAAAGTTGCTGTTCGGACGTTCCTCAAAAGTAACTCGTATTTGAGGTTACATCTGATTTCGTTAAAATTCTGGGAATTGGTTGATGCTACAAAAAAATGATGCATATACGACTAACAGACGAATATACAAGGACTGTTACTACATTCAAGTTATATTTCTGTAGACGTTTTTTATTGGAGAAATATCGGTTTTAATTTTGTTCGGACGTTCCCGTTCGGACGTTCCAAATTTTTCTATGAAGGAAAACATAACTTTTTCATAACAAAACAAGTGCTGAGCACATATTTTATTGCAATTAACTCATTAATTCAAAATTTACATTACTTGCACATTCTGAGCACTAAAACGATACTTAATAATGTATAGTGGCGATGAATATAAAAAAACTGATGTAAGTACTAGCAAAATTTAATAAGAATAAACAAAGGTATTTTAAATATTGCGTTATTGCTTAGATGTCACTGTACGTCCGGCAGTAATATGATGTCCATTTTCGCATGAGAAACTGTGTAATGATTGAAGGGCTGGTATTTGTTTTATTTTAAGCTTATAGATAGATTTTCAAGTTTTATGCGGCCAAAAATATTTATTGTCTACATCTATTCCAAAATGCTTGGAGCATTCTTACCTTCAAAGGATTTTTTTATGTTTTTCCAAAAAATCTTTTTTTTTCTCTATTTTTTTTGTTTTTGAAATCCTTCCATTTCTGACCATCTTTGAAGAGGTTTAACCTCCACCTCATAGCCCTTTGAGCGGAATTCATTGCTAGATAGCTTTATAAGGAACAAAAAAAAATTCTCTGAAGAAAAAAAGTGTATACGTTCGGACGTTCCAATGTTTAATATACTTGCACTCAGGAATCCTTTTGATTTTGGGAAAAAAAATTAACGCTGCCCGAAAGAGCACCCAAAACTGTGTTTTGTCAAAAAAATTTGAAAAATATCACAAAGGTAAGTATGTTTTTTTTTTAGTGCAAAGTATATTTTGCGTCCGAACGCTTGGAAAAAGGCACTACTTTAGAATACACTTTATACAAGATTTGAAGTATTTTGTAAATGTATCTATGTTGATATTCCCAGGTCTGACCTTGGGCTAAGTACTCGTAAAGCCAATTTTTCTACCGGCGCTTTTGTTGCGAATTCGCGGATGTATTTCGGAAGTCATATACACTTAGCTAAAAAAAAAATTTTTATATGGTAGTCAGAAAGACGTAATTTTTGTAAGTAGTAGTGCTCGAATGTCCATAAAATTTTGTGGCGTGATAAAGGAAATACGTACCTATATAATGGTATCAAAAATTTTGGACTAGGTGCATTTTTAAATTTTTCTCTTTGGTTGACCCATTTTCGGAAACACCCATATGTATTTATTTATGTGCTTTTAATAATTTTAGTTTGTTATATAAAAAAATCTATAACATAAACCAAATATATTAAAGTTAAAAAGTTCAAATCAAGTTTTTTTCCTAAAATATGCAAATGTTTAAAGTCAGACCACTACAAATTAAAAAGCTATATTATATATTCCATTTGCTAATTTGCACTTGCCTCATTTTCATTCACAATATATTTGGTTTGAAACTGTAATTGTTTTTCCTTCACGTGCGAAGATTTTGTTTCAAATTTAAGCGAGTCACTACAATTAATTTTTTAATTTTTTTTAAATTTATTCTTTATAATTATAATTTGTTTATTATACTTTATTTATTATTATTCTTTATTATCTTTATATATATTACGCTAAGCGATTTTTTGTAAACACCATAACTTTTACACCGTTATACCGATTTTCGAAAATGGGGTGTCATATGAAAGGGCTTGGCCTGTAGATGTGCAGGAAGTTTAAATTTTTTGAAAAGGGTTGCCACCTGTTTAAAAATTAAATTGTCCTGTATAGTTTGCTTGATTTATAAATTTCAGGTACCATATGAAATGGATTGAGCTGGAAATTAGTAATTAATTATAATTTTTGCAACAAGGGTTGCCACCTGTTAAAAAATTCAGTTTGACGATTTTTAAATTAATTTCAGGTGTCATATGAAAGGGATCTGTGTGAACATAAGTATTTTATTATAATTTTTATAAAAAGGGTTGCCACCTCTTCACAATTAAAATTTTACGCTATAGTCTTTTTGAGTTTTAGATTTGAAGTGTCATATGAAAATGCTTGGCCTGAAAATTAGTAATTTATTACGATTTTTACAAAACGATTAGCTACCTGTTCAAAAATTTATTTTTACGCTACAGTTTGTCCGGTTTTCAAATTTTAAGTGTCATGAAAGGTCTTGCCCTGTAATAAAAAGAAAAGGAAGGGGAAAATGAAAGGAACAGAAATGGCGAAGGAAAGGAAGCTAAAGATGGAAGAGTATGGAAAATAAAATGGATAAAGGGAAGAGGAAGCGCAAATAAAAGGGAAAGGGGATGAGAAAGAGAAGTAAGACAAATGACCTTTTGGAGGTAGCTATATGGATAAAATATTGTAGAAAATTATTCGCATTAAAGCTTCAATATGGGACTCCTCGGACAAAATCATTGCACACAAAGTCTAGGTCGACGGAAAATAAAAATAACCAGTAATTATGTATATGCTTAATTTTATATTTTATTAATAACAATCTATGGGCTTAAAAATGGCAGAATATATATCGGCGTTAAGGGAAAGTCAAATTTAAAATGGCAATCAAAAAAATTGTTAAATGTAGCAATAAGTGCTCTTCCTCCCTCAAATTGTCGCACAGTGTAATTGAAAGCCACAGCATCGCGTGGCCGGGTTTACTAGTTATATTTATTTATTGTAGCTCTCTTTGCAATTTTTCACGTGCAATCCATAAAAAACCTTAATAATTTATTTTTCTGGCATCTTGGTAAGCAAGAAATCCAATTGCATCCACGGGGGGCTTAGACCCGAATGCACCCCAACCTTAAACTTGCCACTCGATGAGCTCACAATCATTACGTGGCATAATTTTAGGCATTTGATTTAAAAGTGGACAAGCAAAATCACTGTCGCCTTTTAGACCTATAAGCTACAAGAGGAATAAAAAAACATGCATATGTGCCTGTGTAATGATGAAGATTCATCCATCCAACGGCAAAACTTGCCCCACAGTCAAATCAAGTACTTTTAAGCTAGATTATAACTAGCTTGCCGTGCAACTAAATTAGTCAGCTCTTGTCTATATTATTTTAGCTGTTATACTCAGAGGTGAAAGAAGGTTAAGTACGATAGTTTCACTTTACAAGAAACGCATGGTTTAAATGCAGTTCTTTGAGATTAATATCAGTTGAGTAATGTTATTTTAATATGTTGAAAAATTGCTGGTTTATTTATATTTCGAATGGAAAGCGCAAAGATTTTATTTAATCTCACACAAAAATTGGAAGGGCCGCCTAATCTTCTACCATTCGGGTAATGTTTTATAAGCCCGTATTCCATGCTTGCTTGTCAATGATCTGCTCATCTATCAGGTAATTAAATAGGACAAAAACAGACCACCTCTAGAAACACGCGCTAAGGTGTCCGAGCCATCACAACATTAAGGCGACACAAGCACCGCCTACAGCGAAATACACCATTTACGGCTAATAAAATGCTTACCAAAATGTGGAACGTGTTTGTTAAAATAAAATTTTCGACTATTAGCACTATACGAAGAGCGGGTGGAAAATGAGCGAAAATGAGGTGTGTATGAGGAAAATGAGCGCAGCACCCCATCGAATATTTCTTTTAATTTAATGAGCGTTTTGTCGATGGTGCTTTCTCAGATAAATATATGAGAACCGCGGAGAAAACATGTGTGAAAAACGAGAGGCAGTGTTCATGAAAATGAGAGAAAATCTTTAGAGAAGCAAATCAGCGAAGTTCGGTGCATTTTCATTGCTCTCAGATATTGGAAAAATCATGGAATATTGTTTTAAACATTTTTTTTTGTGCTTGAATATGTATGTTTTGTTTATCTGCTGAATGCATAGAAACGCGCAGATAATTTGCTGAGATTGATCAAAAATTTGCCGGCAAAGGAAATGCACATTCATTCAAAATACTAATTGCATACACTGACTCAAATTGTTACTTAAATATGCACTCGTATTTAGAATGAGGAAATGCACAGTCATTAAATGTAATGAGCCTAATTGAGTTGCTAAAAGGTTTTTCAACAGATTATTTGATCGTAAAATTGTGTACATATGTAAGTGGAAGTTATTCCATTTTGCTACGGAGCCAAGCTTTAACTAACATTGGTGAACAATTTTTGAAGAAGTTCGCGCAGTTCCATGTGCATTCAATGCAGATTATCCATTCTACTGCTTTTAATATGCCATAAATCTCCGATTGAAAACCCGTCGTGATTGTATCTAAAGCATAATGACGCCCGAAGTCGGCCTCCAGTTGCCAGCCAGATCCATTACCATATTCTGTTTTTGAACCGTCTGTGTATGTAGATGATTTTCTTCGGTATTCCAAGTAGAGTTTCTGTATTTCTCCATTAATCACTTGTGGGAAAATCGATAGTGTAACGTCTATCAAAGGATATGCGGGATACTAGCTTATCATTTGGGGCCACAAACAAAGAGTATTGCTCTGAAAGCCTGTTGAACAACTCCCGTGCCGCGAGCTCCAAAATCGTGCCACAACCTGAAGAAGTGTAATCGACACATCGTTTTTATAGCCTCCTATTTGATCAGCAGGTCCAGAGGGAGCAAGTTCAACAGAGCATTAAGAGCGGCTCCTGATATTGTACTCATTGTACCCGTAATGCTGATACACACACACACTCCTCTGCAGCCTGTTCGACATACTAAATACCTGTGGGCTCAACCATGATCATACGCCACCACACTACAGTGGAGTACGTGATAAACGGTCTGACAAAAGCTATGTAAATCCACAACACTAGATATTGCTTAGACTGGGTTCGTCCCCATACGAAATAAAAAAGTTGTAAGAGTCCGCACCTAAATTTAAAGCTTATATTGAGAGTGTTAAGGGACACAAAAAAAATTTTTTTTTTGACCACGCGAAATACCACCGAAATCGCTTTTTTATTGCAACTTTTTTATTTCACATCCGATTTTTAAAATTGATACGTCATTATTTTCGTAGCTCTATACTTTCTTTTAATAGGGTTGTTTCTTATTAAACTAGCAGCTGGCTGTAAAATGAGCAAAACGGAAGGAATTGCGCTCATAAAGAGCGAAACGAACAGATAATCAAGAAACGGAAAAATAGTAAAAATTAGCCATTAATAATTTGAATACTATTTTTATACTCAGCTGTACTAGTACACAGAGTATTATAGTTTTAATCACATAACGGTGGATTGTAACACCATAAAATAATCGAGATAGATATTGACTTATATATATCAAATTGATCAGGGTGAAAAAAGAAATCGATTGAGCCATGTCCGTCCGTCTGTCCGTCTGTCTGTCTGTACGCACGATAACTCGCGCAAAAATTGAAATATTTTGATGAAATTTGGAATGCAAGTTGGTATCAAGACTGGAACGGATGGTATTGAAAATGGGCGAAATCGGACCATGACCACGCCCACTTCCCCTATATAGTAAAAATCGGAAATTTTGTATCTCAGTCACTAATAGAGCTAGAGTGATAAAATTTCACCCACGTGTGGAGCTCAGGCCCTTATGAAGAAATTTGGTGAGATTTTGAAAAATGGGCGGTGCCACGCCCACTTATTAAGGGCCAAACATTTAAAGTTTTATATGGCATAACTCAGAAACCGTTGAAGATATATCGATGAAATTTGGTAGGCGTGATATACCTACTTAGTCAAATGTTTGGACGAAAAATTGCCAAAATCGGTTAACGACCACGCCGACTTTTATATATGGGTATTATAAAGTGGCCTAATAAAACATTTTAAGCGATATCTCTGTCAAATATAAAGGTATATCATTGAAATTTTATGGCAGGAGTCCAACTGCGGATATAAAATGAAAAGCATAAAAATTTTAGAAAATGGGCGTGGCACCTCCTCTTTTTAGAAGCAGGAATATACGAGATTTCTGAGCCCATAACTCGACAAATAATTTATATATAATGACGAAACTTGGTGTGTACACTTTTATTAGTTGTGGTAATACATGTTCAAAATTTTAGCGAAATCGGTTTTCGACCACGCCCACTTTTATATATGGGAACTATAAAGGGGCCTAATAAAAATATTTTAAGCGATATCTTTGCCAAATATAAAGATAATTCATTCAAATTTTGTGGCATGAGTTCCACAATAAACCGGAAACAAAAAATAGAAAAATTTGGAAAATGGGCATGGCACCACCTCTTTTTAGACAAAGGAATATACGAAATTTCGGAGCCCATAACTCGAAAAATAATTGAGACATTAAGACGAAACTTGGTTTATACACTTTTATAACTTGTGCTAATAGACACGCAAAAATTTATTCAAATCGGTTTATGACCACGCCTATTTTTTAACAAAGATATTTCTACAACACCCTTTGGGAATTTGTAACGTGACATCTTTGCAATTAGAAGACATAAAGGAATGAAATTTTGCACAAAGAATAATATTCGTATGCTTAGTTGGATGACTGATGAAAATTTTGAAAATGGGAGTGGCTACGCCTACTTTATGCAGCACTCGCTTTATATAAAATACACCGTGTTTTAATCAAACGCAAACAAACAATGAAACCATATAACTGAGTATCTAATGTTCGATTCCACTCGAACTTAGGCTTCCTTACTTGTTGATTTTAATGGTTATTTTTTCTAAAAAAAAAACATTAATTTTCATTAGGTTCGTTTCTTATTCGCTAGTAATGAACAGTTAGCCAAGTTTCGGCTGGCAAATCGTTTCTTTAGTTAAAAAAATTGCATAACAGCCATAGACAGCTGCAAATTTCAGCTGGTAAAATTTTCAGGATCCCGGGATCCCGCCCTTTTGGACACCCCGAAAATCCCGGGATCGCTAGAATTTTATCCCGGGATTTTTGGGATAAGATAAAGACAGAATATTCCCCTATTATAGCAAAGAAAAGTTGTATTTTATATAATTTTTAGTGGTTCCAGATCTGTATAGTAATAGCATTTCCTATTCTGCATGAAAATGTTGCATTATTACATTGCACCATTATCAACATGTGCCCTGTGCCCTATAAATGTTGCATTTTTCATGTGATGAATGAAACAAAAATAATGCAATGTGCTAAGAGCAGAAGATGTTGCCCCGTAGTCGGGCCAGTTTTATATTTTGTCAATAGAACAAACAGCTTTAAAAAAGTGTTGAGTCTGTGTGGAAGAGAACAAAAAAATGTGACAGCCCGAAGAAAGTGCGACATTTTTGCCAGAATAAAAAGTCCATTAGTCAAAGTAAGGATTAATATTTTTGATGTTTTTTTAATAATCTAATTTTTTTGTCGTGAAGTACGCGTTGTAAAGAAACGTACGTTAGGTATTTTTAAAGCCTTTAGAATTCTTGTGGTAAAATTCATTTGATAATTTCTATTTCCTGATTTTTGGTCATTTATTTCCCAAATGGTTTTTGGAATCTTGCTTGTAACTTGCAATATTGCAAATAAAAATTTTGTAGCACGCTTTTAGGCACTTTATTATATTAACAACAAACTGTGCGTTAGAATGAAATAAGTGAATTAATTTTTATTAATTTATCGAAAATACGACTAAATTTTGCGTGACTGAAACAAAAATTCCAATCAGTGGCCTACTATGTATATATTTTCTATACTGAAATAAAAATAGTTCGGCAGAGCAGCTACAAAACTTGATTTCGATTAAAACAGCGCTACAAATACTGCCGTTGATTTCGAAGAAAAATACCTTATTGTACAAAAGCATGTATTTCTAGATATATAAATAAGAAACCCGAGAAAACAAAGCGCTGTTTTGAAGAGAATTGATCGTTCTTTCAATAGCTGCAATCATTTTTTAATGAAAGTAAGTAATTTAACAGATTGAGCAGTGAATATAGCAAAAAATCGCATAAATATCTCAAAACCTACAAGTATTACCGAAAATCCGACTTCAGATTCAGATTCAGGGCACCGAAATCCTTTAGAAAAGTAGAATTTTATTTGAGTAAGAAAATTTTTTGGAAATTTTGTCGGCCTGTATAATTAATGTCCAAATCCCGGGATAAATCCCGGGATCCCGGGATTAGAAAAAAAAATCTCGAAAATCCCGGGATCGTAAAAATTGGAAAAATTGGAATCCCTAGTACCTATATATATGTAGATATTTGCAAAATAATCACAAGAACAATTTAATTGTTTAATTTGTTATTGGTGTCATTATATTTATATACGTACAATGTACATGGTATATAAATATGTACTAAAATTAGATCAAGCTCTTTCAGCCCAGCAAACATTCCTGAAATTCTCATAATTTTGGAGTCTGATATGAGCCCGAAATATGTGGTATATAATAACAATAATATAATACAATGGCGCTATTATAACTCTTACGAGTTTTATGGCCGAGCTTCTCTCCCTATTCGAGATGTGCTCCTTTTGTTTTTCCTACCAATTGGGTGGACCTACAGTTTTATATCGGCTCCGAACGGCGAATGCATTTTTTGTGAGAAGCTTTTTCATGGCAGAAATTCACTCGGAGGGTATCCCGCCCATTGCCGAGAGGAGATCGCTGCTCTTAAAAACCCAATAATTGGATTTTTACTAATTAGAAACATTTTTTTGGTGTTTGCTCGGACTGGGTTTGAACCCGAGACTTCTGGCATAGCAGGCGAGCACTCTACCCACTGCAACACAGCGGCTTATACGAGTCCGAATGTTTTGCTGGGATATTAAGCTCTCCTAATTCGGAGTGTGAGACGAACTCCGTTAAGTCTTGAAGAAAGTTGGGTGGTTAACAAGGCAGATATACCAGGTAGGCGCAGGGACGAATTCAGAAAATCCCCATGTATTTTGTTTTTGTAATTGGTAGAGTGTAATGTCAAAATGATATTTCGCCGTGGTTAAAATCTGAATTCGCTTGGGACTCGCTCATTCCTATTGGCCATGATTATAATTCGCTTGGATTTTGACATTACACTCTACCTTCGGAAATAAAAAAAGTAGTTTCTGAATTCGCCCATGCGCCTACCTCTAAGTTATTGTACCATGGTTGGTTAACTGAGCTTGCATTTCAACATTTCTAACATTTCTCAAGAGTAAAAATTACCAATAATCAATTCATTGTTAATTCAACCAACAATAAAACAACAAAAACATTTAACCCTTTGCTTAATTTTGTACGATATATCGACCAAATTTTTCGTGTCCCTTTACATGATTTTTTTGTTAAAACTAAGCACTATTTTTGCCAAAGAAAGCAATATTATATTAATTTGAACTCTTCACTATCTAATACAGCCAGAAATTCTATAATTTTTGTAAAAAGTTTCTCAGAAAAAAACATTTTCTTCACATGCTCCCTTTCAGGAATGCAATTGTTCTAGGAGTCACCATAAAAATCGATTTTTATAAATTTAATAAAAGCAAGGGTGCCCAAAATTTATGAAGTTTTGTATATACAATACCCTACCGAATATAATAAAAATATTAAATAAAATAAATATACGTAAAAATTAATTTGAGACCTGCGCAAAAAAAGTGTACGATTTATCGTACAAAATTAGGTAACTCAAATGTACGATATATCGTACATAATTAATTTGGTCGATATATCGTACAAAATCCGCGAAAGTTGCTGCTCAGTGCTGCTTGTTACGTTAAATTCAAACGCAAATTTTTCGACGTTGCGTGGCACGTAGCTGCTTTAGATAGTTATACACAGCGCAAAATGAAATTTCAGAATTTGAACAAACTCAAAATTTTTAAACTAAAATGTTAATTGAATTACAAATAGCCATAGGTTGCATGCGACGTGGTAGAATGACAACATTTTGGTATCCTACGATTTCAATACAGATTTTTAAGGATACGATGTCACTAAAAAGCTTCATACTGTTACGACAGGATCTACACTCAAAAAAAAAAAATTACTCAGATTGTTGAAAAGTGGGAATTTCATTGTTTTGATGTACAATTTTCTTCAAATCAAGGAATAAAACCATCGTTTTAAAGAAAATTGTACATCAAAACAATGAACATTTTCTTTAGCGCCGAATCATTCCCACTTTTCCACAATCTGAGTAATTTTTTTTCAGTATATATTTTATTGACAAATTCTATAAAGTTGGTCCGTTAGTCGAATCAGTACAAAACCGTTCAATATTCACTTATGTATTTAAAAAAACACTATAAATAAAATCTTTTTTCTTTCCTATCGAATAAATACATGCATATGCATACACTAAAAAAACTTCTCGCGATCTAAGATATATTTTTTTTATTATTTTGAACACGCGTTCCAATACATTATTTTTCTTTGTTTTCAGTAAATTATCTTAAAAATACTCAAACATATTCGTTGCAATGGTGATTTGTTTGAAAATTCAACTTATCAAATTAAGAAAATCAAATATTCAAAACAAGGACAAGTTGGGAATGGAATGACGCTTAAGAAATTTTTCCTTATTTTGATGTATGAATTTCTTTAAAACAAGTATATGAAACCATGTAAGTAACTTTATTTCATAATCCTTTTAACATGTTTTAAGGAAAATTTGCTCAAAACAAAGAAAGTGTTCAATACAGGGAAGTAATTCCTTTGAACGCTAAATATAACGTTTTTTCTCTCAGTGCATACATATTTTTATATCCTTAACTTAAATTACAATTTAAAAATATGTGTCGCAATGAATTTTGTATTGAGGTTACAGCTTTTAAGTTTAAAATTATATTTTTTTATATTGTCTTTACTAATTTTTTTTTAATGTATATATGTATGTATTTTTTATATATAATAATTATGTATTTAAGTATGAATTTTATTAAATCTGGATAGAAATCACAATTTTTAAGCTTAATATTAAAAATATCTTTATTTCGTTGCTTTAAAAAATGTTTGTTTAAAAAAGTCTAAACAAATTATAAAAGCAAAATTTGCAAGATTTTGGCTCATTTCACGAACTTTGTACGATATATCGTACAAATTTCAAAGGGCTGTAAAACCTAAACTAATTAATTTTTTTTTTAATTTTCTTACAAATTATGCTTATTTAGGACTAAATGAATGAAATATGTGCCAATCGATTTTTTTCCTCCACGGGTAAAGAAATTGAAAACAAAGGGTTAAATGCAAAAAGTTCTGAAATGATGTTGAGCTTTTATACATATAGCATTTTCAGGTCAAATGAAACCTTTTTCAAGTCAAGTGAAACTTTTTTCAAGTCAAGTGAAACCTTTTTCAAATTAAGTGAAACCTTTTTCAAATAAAATTAAACCTTTTTCAATTTAAGTGAAACTTTTTTCATTTCGAATGAAACCTTTTTCATTTCAAATGAAACTTTTTTTATTTCAAATGAAACTTTTTTGAAATTAAATGAAACCTTGTTTAGTTAATACAATAACATTCTTATATAAATTTTTTGTACACGGGTTTTACACATCGAAAGTTATTAAACTTTGAATGTTAGTAGTGGTAACTATGTACAACAATATATATGTACCTATATATAGATATTTGCCAAATAATCACAACAACAATTTAATTGTTTAATTTGTTATTGGTTTCATTATTTTTATATATGTACATGATGTATATATATATATATATACTAAAATTAAGTAGATCAAGCTCTTTCAGCCCAGCAAACATTTTTGAAATTCTCATAATTTGGAGTCTGATATGAGTCCGTAATATATATGTAGGTGTGACATATGTGGTATATAATATAATACAATGGCGCTATCACTTAAATTGAAAAAGGTTTCATTTTATTTGAAAAAGGTTTAACTTAATTTGAAAAAGGTTTCACTTGACTTGAATAAAGTTTCACTTGACTTGAGAAAGGTTTCATTTGACCTGAAAATGCTATATCACTAGCTTAGAGTGCAAATTGTGTAAAATATTTTGAATTGTTAACTTTCGATGTGTAAAAGCCGTGTTCAAAAAATTTATACAAGAATATTATTGTATTAACTAAACAAGGTTTCATTTAATTTGAAAAAGGTTTCATTTGAAATGAAAAAAGTTTCATTTGAAATGAAAAAAGTTTCATTTTAATTGAAAAAAGTTTCACTTAAATTGAAAAAGATTTCATTTTATTTGAAAAAGGTTTCACCTAATTTGAAAAAGGTTTCACTTGACTTGAAAAAAGTTTCACTTGACTTGAAAAAGGTTTCATTTGACCTGAAAATGCTATATTACTTCCGTTTTTATGTGTGTGTTTTCTTTAAAAATGTCAATGTGAAAGAGAAGAGAAATGAATATCAAGGAAAAATTTTTGCCAATTCGTTTTGTCTGACATTCACACTTTTTAGTATACATACACAATTCCAATCAGCTTATCTACTGCGATATCCTTCTTTAGATAATTCTTGATTACTTTTGAAATTTTCTGAATTTTTGAAATAGAAATAATGAAAATGAAATATTTTTTTTAGAAAAAAAGCCATTAACTGGCAAAATTAGCATTAAAATTATTAATCGCGATTTTTTACTAATTTTCCGTTTCTTTATTTTCTGTTCGTTTCGATCATTATGAGCGCAATTCGTTCCGTTTTGACAGCTAGCTGCTAGCTTAATAAGACAAATAAAACCTATTATTTCTATTTCAAAAATTCAGAAAATTTCAAAAGTAATAAAATCAAAAGTAAAGTTTATTACTTTGGCAGCAAATAATTCCAGCTAGTGAACATTTTACTAGCTGAAATTTGCAGCTGTCTATGGCTCTTCTGCTATTTTTTTGACTCAAGAAACGATTTGCCAGCCGAAACTTGGCTAACTATTCATAACTAGGTAATAATAAACGAACCTAATGTCCTTTCTGAATTGCAGATGTTTTTATTATTGAAGCCAAGTTTTATTTACAAGTTTTTTTTTTTAATTTCATTTTCAATGCTCTGCACAAATCAGCTGAAACGCCAAACAAACTAACCCAATAAAAACAAAAACAGCAAAACTGGAATTTCTTGCAGTTCTTGCACGAGTCAACACTCACGCCAAAGAGCATCGACGCTCAGCAAACAAAATTTAAGAGAGTTGTTCAGTCGTAGCAATGAATACATTCCACAAAAAGAAGACAGAAAGAAGAGAGAAACAAGTTTGCGGCAAGTTGGTTAAGCTGTGGCTGTGTGTGTATACTTCGTGCAACAGAGTATCTGTGTGAGCGCGCAATGTGGGAGTTTTGGGCGCCAGTGCATGCATTTGTGTATGTATGTGTGTGTTTGCATTTGTGTAACTCAACCGAACTGAGTGCAGCGGCTAACGAATCTAGCCAATTGGTATTTTGGAGTTGTTAGATGTTTTTGACTTCTGTTTTAACACTCCAACTACGTTCACTTGACTGCTTTACTGCTCAACTTTTTTTTTCTTCGAATGAGTGTGCGATGCTACAACGAGTCAATGCATTTTCGATGCCGAATATTTGCTTTTAAAACAAAAAAAAAATAATAATAATACACCTTATCTACAACCGCCGAATATGTGGCACCTTCGCATTTTCTCGTTGCCGTCGTTGTTGTCGATTGTCGCTACGAAGATACACAGACAACTTGCTGCCTGTTTATTTGCGCGGCCGGCGCTCTCTTTACGTTTACGAACCAAATGAAAAGGCCAATCAGTTTGTCGCAGATACTGTCCCGGTACGGTTGTTGTATACGGATGTAATACGGCGCGTTGATAAGCGAACGATTCGAATGCGGTGCTAAATACAAATTTTTGAATAACAACAAAAAGAAAAAAATATATACATACATACTTACTAAAATATCAAGAGTGAATTAGAAGTGCAAAAATAGAAAAGAAAATAGTTTACTGAATAAAAAATTGTGAATTACTTTACTGAAATAAAAAAGTGAAAAAAAAGTGATTGCAATCAACGCATTTCAATCTAAAAATTAAAAGAAAAATCTTAAGTGGAGCATAACTATTTGTATGCAAAAAGTCTAATAAAAATACATAATCCCTTAATTAAATCGCGACGCCGCAGACAGTCGACCCGTGCAGCGCGATTCAGCAGCATAAGCCTAAACATAAATAAATCCGTATTTTGCTGCGCCAAAAGGTTGGTTATTTGGTTACTTTACTACCAAAATTTCCATTTATTCCCTGCGGATGCGACAGCAGCGACGCCAACGGTGGCGGCGACGTTTATGGCGCGATGGAGTTGAACTCAGCAGACGTAGTAAACGCGGCGCGGTACGAATAGCGCGTATAAAAAGATGATCAAAGCGACGCGACACGGCGCGGCACGGCATAATAAGCCAATTGACGCGTGTGACGTGCGACGCAAAGGGCAGCGCGTTTTGTTTACGTTTGTTTGTATGCTTGTGTTGGTGTGTGCGCGCATCTCTTCTGTGCCGCAGAGTGTTGCACGTACATACATAAATATGAAAATTTATCGTGTTGAAGCAGAAACACACTTACTTACATATGTATGTACATATGTATGGCTATATGGCTGTATATTTTCAATGTTTCCATGAGCAAGGTTTAGTTAGACGGAAAATTAAAAATCAACCCCAAACGGAGGAAAGTAAACGTAGCAAAGCAATGGTTATAGCACAGTGTGTGTGTGTAGGGACAGGGAGTGGGAATATGAATGAAAATACACAGATAAATAGACATAAAAGTGAAAATAAGGAGTAGAGGAAGCATGGAGGAATGAAGAATAAGAAAAAGAAGAAGAGATTATGTAGCAGCTAGGCAAACGGAGCAAACGAAGCTAAAAACACTTGAAGGGACAAGCCGCAAAAACAAATCGACTCATAAATACACCAAGCGAAGGAACGAGGAAACAGACCTGACTTGTTGTTTTTTGTGTTTGTTTGGCGCAGCCCTAATATGGATTTATATGTACATACATACAAACATACACCTTTATTTTTTTATGATTACTTTTCTCAAAATTTCTTTTAGGGCTCTTTGCGTTTGGGTGTCCTTCCTTCTAAATTTTGTGTTTCTGCATACATACATACATATGTATGTATATGTATTCCCAGCAAACACTATCTCTAACGTTAGAGAATTTGTGGTGACTACATTGGATAACTAACGTAATTCTCAAACTATTCTCTAATCGAAAACTAAGGTAGAAAACTACACTTGCTGCAATTGGAAACTAATTAGAAAAAGAATTAAAAGTATTTGCAAATTCTCATTAAAAAACTACACATTTTCCAGATTGAAATCAGAAAACGCCAATTGAATTTCAGAATAAACAATTGGATTTCAGAGAACATAAATTGCATTTCAGAATAGGTAATTGGATTTCAGAATGTGTGAATTAGATTTCAGAAATAGACAATTCGATTTCGGAAGGCGTCAATTGCATTTCAGATATCATAAACTTTATTTCGTAAGGTTGGAAAATAATTTGTTAGTGCAATTCAGGTAATAAATTCATATAAGTTACCTATGTACTACAGATGCAATTCAAAACAAGACATGCATTCGAAAAGTATTTTCTGAAATCCAATTCACATATTCTGAATTCCAATTGAATATTCTGAAATTTAATTTCAGTTTTCTGAAATCCAATTGCTTATTCAGAAATCCAAATGACAATTTCTGGAATCCAATTATCAATTCTGGAATCCAATTATCAATTCTGGAATTCAATTAACGTTTTCTGAAATACAATTAGAGTTTTCTGATTTCAATCTGGAAAAGGTGTAGTTACATTGGACTTCAATTCGAGAATTGAAATTTTCCCGATCTGAGAAACTTCAGAAATTTGAGAAAAGGGCTAGTTCTCGAGTCATTCTCAATTCGATATCTCTAACCTCAGTGTTGGGTTTATCTCTGAAGTGTTTTTAAGAAAATGAAGCACAAATGTAGGCGTTTACTCAAGCAGGAAGAGCAGAAAATTAGAGTTTTTGAAAGGCAAAGGAATAAAAAAAATAAATAGAAGATGAAAAACAAAACTGCGAGGTAATAAAAAAACTAATGCATTCAGAGATTAAGGTTATTTTTTTTCCTAAAGCGAGGCTCGGCGTCGTTACTGAGCAGAGAAGGGAAAAAGGAGAAAAAAGTCGTGAAAAAGGAAGTAAAAAGAATAAGTGAAATAAGAGATGCGTTGCACAACTACCGCCTTACGATTCAATTTTTTCTTTTTTAAATTTTTTTTTACTTTGGTTTTATTTTTTTATTTTCTTGATTTTAAATTTATAATTTAGTTAATTAAGTGGAAAATGTAATAAAATTTTTGTTAATAACAACTGTAATAATAAAATAAACATTTTGTTTTAAATATTATGTGAAATTCGATATGTTTTTGAAGTCAAAAATAATGGAAAATTTAATAGAAATTGTGAATAAACTAAAATAAAATCGATCAAAGTGAAAATACTTATTTAAAAATTTAAATTTATGCATAGAAACTTGGAGATAAAAATAAGAAATTCTTCATAAAAAATAAAAATAGTAAAAAGAAATTGCTTGTTTTCTCAAGCGGGATATATGAATGTACATATGTATGTACCTACCGACAACTGCTCAGAGGTGAAGGCTATTTTTTAAAAACTCAATAATTATGCTTTAATTGATTAGAAAAGCACACAATTAAATAACATTTTTTTATGTTGGTAGGGTAAGGTGGGGCACCGTTTACTTTGGTGTAAAAACGTTATAAAAACTTCACAGAAATTGAATTGAATGCAGCCTTATACAATAACACATGTGTATACCTAATTTGGCAGCTCTGCTTTAATGCCTAGCGAAGTAACATATGATTCGATGATTTTCCGTTAGCTGATGTAATTTTTGTGTAGTGCCACGTAAGCGTTTTCACAAGTAAAACTAAATTTTTTTTTTAAATGAGTGTTCTTAACTGGCTCTTCGAAGCTTAAAGATTGAAAATAAATCTTAATTATTCAATGTTTTGAAAGAAAAAAAATTTTGTGATGCTTATTTTGGATAAAGTCATTTGGGGTACATTTGACTTTCCAGTTTGGGGAGCCTTTGACGAATGTCAAATAAAATAATAAGACCAATTAAACGTTTATGTGCCTCTAAGAAAGCTAAACCTGCCAAAACAAACCCATCTAGAACATCTCGATGCCGTATAAAATATTATTTCGATATAAACTTTCAAATATCCATTGGGTAATTCACAAGCTCTTTTAAAATAGTATAACGTTATAAAGTGGTATAGGTTTACAACAATTGTATCAGCAGGGTTAGTTTTTCCCATAAAAATTAGAATAACATCAATACAACAACGCAGCCTATGTTTATTGAGTTTCCTATTCGATTTTGTTTTTATTTTTTGACGTTTTTTCAAGTTTTTAATGATTTATATTTTTATAATATTACCTTTTTCACTTTTGCTTGGTGTTTTTGATATTAAAATTTTAGTAATCATCTGGTAACAAAATACAATACAACCTACATACCACAGGTGTTGCCTTCTAATACACATTTAATTTACAACGTACAACATTAAAAGAGCTAGTGAACTTACCATATATTTTCGCTTATCTTATATTATAAATGTGAAATGGAAATTGTGTTTAAACTCAATTGGCGAGAAAACCGCTGAACGGATCCTCACGAAACTTTGCACACCTAGGTATTTTCACCCGGTAATTGCTATAGGCATATTTTTAATCTGATTAAAAGTCAGGGATGGGCACCTCAAATACATAATTTTCCTTTTTTTCGTAATATCTCTTGAAATATTTGTACTATAATAATGAAAATTTTTGTGAAGGAATAATACAAAAATATATACTCAACGGATAAACAATTTAGGTCTTGGTAAAGCAGGGATGGACACTCTCCTCCCATATAAACTGAAATTTTCACATCGAATATCTCTGGAAATATTTGTAGTAGGGTACTGAAAACTGGTGTAAGGGCATGTGAGATAACCATGTATTAAACGGGTAAAACTGCTAGGTCTTGGCAAAGCAGGGATGGGCACCTCCCATACAAACTGAAATTTTCACATCGAATATCTCTGGAAATATTTGTAGTAGGGTACTGAAAATTGGTGTGAGGGCATGTGAGATAACTATGTATTAAACGGGTAAAAACGCTAGGTCTTGGTAAAGCAGGGATGGGCACCTCCCATACAAACTGAAACTTTGACAGCGAATATCTCTGGAAATATTTGTAGTAGGGTACTGAAAACTGGTGTGAGGGCATGTGAGATAACTATGTATTAAACGGGTAAAAATGCTAGGTCTTGGTAAAGCAGGGATGGGCACCTTCCATACAGACTGAAATTTTCACATCGAATATCTCTGGAAGTATTTGTAGTAGGGTACTGAAAATTGGTGTGAGGGCATGTGAGATAACTATGTATTAAACGGGTAAAAACGCTAGGTCTTAGTAAAGCAGGGATGGGCACCTCCCATACAAACTGAAACTTTCACAGCGAATATCTCTGGAAATATTTGTAGTAGGATACTGAAAACTGGTGTGAGGGCATGTGAGATAACTATGTATTAAACGGGTAAAAACGCTAGGTCTTGGTAAAGCAGGGACGGGCACCTCCCATACAGACTGAAATTTTTACAGCGAAAATCTCTTGAAATATTTATAGTAGGGTACTGAAAATTGGTGTTGGTGTGAGATAATTACGTACTCAACGGACAAAAAAAAAAATAAGAAAACTATCTTTGACTTCAAGAATGATATTTTTCTATGTAACTTTTTTGGACTAACTCAATATGCTAATATTTTTAAAAGCACGTGGTGTGAAACCCGGGGGTAACCTCTAGTTATTATAATATTGTCATACTGTTTAAATAAAAACTTTAATTTTGTTTTATGACATAATGCCTCGTTTTTTAAAGTTAAAAATTAATAAAATTTAGTTTACATTGTGATGGCCAAATGTGCCCCTATTCAAGTCACAGGTACCCCTACCACGGGGCACATTTGACAAAATGGCTTTTTTTAAAAAATTATCTGAAAAAGGTATTTACGTGTTTCTTTATAACTCATTAGCTACTCAAATATTGAGAAGAATAATGAATAGTTACTGTCAATTGTTAAAACCTTAGTTTTCCCCAAAAATTTCTGAGATATGAGACTTCAAAAAAAAGGTGTCAAAGGCACCCCAGCTTACCCTACGTGGTCGGGAGTTGACATACCACCACCAAATCTACATACATACATACATACCTACATAAGCAAAAAATAATAACAATTAAAAATTGTTAATAAACTAAAAATCATATGTAACTAAAAAATAACAATAAATTGGCTATTTTAGATAAAATATAATATAATTAATAATTAATTAAATATGGGTAAATTACTATGCAAAAAAATTGCTTGCGTTGATGCCGAAAAAATTAAATTTTACGCCTAAAATAAAAAAAAATTAAATCTGAAATAAATTAATTGAAATCATTAAAAAAAGGATATTAAGAAATTCGTAAATATATAAATAAATACATTTTTTAAATAAAATTACAAGTACCTACAAATTTTAAATTCAAAAAACAAAAGCATATAAATTATAGTGAAATTCCGATGAAGCTTTCCGGTTTGGTTTCTAACAAAAATTATAAAAGAAGTACCTAAAATAAAACTAATTTGCTTTACTCTTATCAAAAATAAATAAATAAACAATTTTAATGAAGTAAAAAAGTTAAAGAAGTGATTATCTAATTGGCATTTAATTGCACATAAATACATATGTAATATGTACCTACATTACAAATTAATACAAATGATTATGATGTTCTTACATACATACATACATATATGTATATGTACCTACATACAGAAATATTTTTGATATTGTATAACAATGTGCATTAAGCAGTGTTTCTAAATTGATTTAATAATGTGCACACCCAAAAATCAAATGTGTAAATACAGATAATGTCAATGTTAATTAGAATTTATACATGAATATACAAGCACTAAAACATATGTTTTATGTACATATGTTCAGGCGCTATTTTAACATGAAAAGTGCGAATTGGTTGTGTTGGTCATTAATTAACTCTTAATAAGCAATATTTGTTTAGCGCTCGATTTGGATTTAAAAAGGTTTGTTGAATTTTGTTGATATACGTACATAGTACCTATGTACATTTATGCATACCAGAGTTGTAAACTGATTCAATCAATGTTGATTTCATTCATTCATAATTCTTTTCAAAAAGGTGTGTGCATTATTGTAAATATTGAAATCAGTTTGTACATTTTGATTCAAAAAATCATTGAGTGTGATTTTGAGTGCGGGAAATGCATTCAGTAGAGATTGTGAATGCAGCAGATTCATTACCAATTCAAATATGAGTGTAAAATTTAAGTGAATTCAGTCAGTTTTTTTTTTTTTCATTCAGTAAACAAGTGTTCGTTACGGTAGCAACGAGTGTTGTTTCAAACAATTTGTACTGAATGATTGGCCTTGAATGGGCAAAGCACACACTCAATGATTTGAATCGTCTGAATGAGCATTCGGTTTTAAAAAATTTTGACATAAACATTCAATGATTTAAATCTAATGATTGAACATATTGATTGTATATCTCATTTGAGTGAGTGCTGAGTTAAAATTTTCAAAATCGCATTCCGAAACAAGAAAAACGAATACAATCATTAACAAACAAATTCATTGATTTTTAATCGCAAATGATTTGAATATTTTACAGCTTTGATGCATACATATGTACATACATATATAATTATAAGTTAATCAGTTTTTTTGTTAAATTAGTCTACTTACATTGTAACCTCTATAAACAATTGAATTTAAAATTTATTATACAAAGCCAAGCTAATGATTTTCTATTGTCAGCGAAAATTTAAACCTTTTAATAAGAACTTAGTAGCTTGCATATTACGAAAGATTATCATATCTCAAAAATTCACATAATTTCTGGAGACTGCATTACATTAACTAGTGTAATTCGCTAACTGCAATTTTATTTGCAAATTCTTACCAGAATCTCATTGGAGTTTCCAATTGTACTAAAATTTTCTCGATGTTCTGAAAAAAATACTCGTAGTTAAATCAACAACTTTGTTTTTACAGCAAAGCTTTTGATCCAACAATGGATTCAAAAACGGGCGCTGTTGTTTCAAAAACTTGCTTGATTTTAAATTTCTTTTTGTGAGAAAACATTTTTCTTGTGAGAAAACCAACAAAACAATAACGATGGAGAGAAGATGAAGGTAAAAATCCAAACAAAAGTTTATTTTTAGCAGAAAATTTTCTCCAAAAGTCCCCGTTGTTGATTTAAAGGCAAAAGTATTTGACCCAACGGTTTCCGTTGTTAACAAAACTAATGAGAACAAATTTTTTTTTAATTTTGTTTTTACAATGATTCATATAATTCATGGATTCTTTCTTAGGAAAAGGGAAGTATAAATAGGTTACTACAATTCAATATAATGTTGAATGTTCCACTATGTGATGATTGGATAGTATTTCAGGTTGCTGTCATGGTTCGAATCCGGAGGAGAATAAGCAGAATAAGAAATAAAGATTGCAACCAGTGAACGATAAGAAGGAGATAAGAATAGGAGAACAAGTGGAGGCTACATGTTTGCAGTTGGGACACGGGCAGAGAGAAGATGAAGAGTAAAATGCAAACAAAAATTTATTTTTAGCTGAAAATTTTTGCCAACAATCTCCGTTTTAACTTAACGGCAAAAGTATTTGATCAAACAGTTTCCGTGGTTGACTTAAATCAACAACGCTCGCACCTTTGAAACAACAACGGAGTGTTGTGGGGCACAGTTCAACTGCGGAAAGTAGTTGATTTAACAGCGAAAAACTTTAGATTTACAACGTTTTTTTTTTTTCAGAGTGGGTTAATTACATGTCACCTGTTGTTTTAGAACGCTGTGATTCTCCACCGTTCCTATAGTCGCTCTCAAACGTTAGAGTTTTGAGAAAAGGACTACTTTTAGAGTTATTCTCTAATCAATGTCTAACCTCAATCTTTTTTGCGGAGGGACTAGTTTATATTTGCACATACAAAAAAATGATAAAAATTTGTTGTATTTTTTGTTTAAATAACCGACAAAGCTAAGATAATTTATTGTTCTTAGGTATATTGTGATGTTTGTACGGCCATTACTCGTATACTACATATGGACATTACTCGGTATACTACACCAGGGACTGTAACGGTTATGAGTTATATCCAAAAAGTTGATTTTTAATCATTATTTTCAGAGACGAAAAATAACTCTTATTGAATTTTTTGAAATCAAAAACGTTGGGCACATTTCAATGGAAAAATTTTTCCCTTACATTTAAAAGTTATTATGGGAAAGAAAAATTTTTCTGTTGCTCATAACGATTATATTCAGATTTTTATTTTTTCAATTGCCTCATAACTGTTATTCATGAGAAAAAATTTTTTCCATTGCTCATAACGTTTATTTTGAAATTTTTATTTTTTCCGTTGCCTCATAACAGTTATTCATGAAAATAAATTTTTTCTGTTGCTTATGCTAATTTCTATTTCAGATTTTTGATTTTTACTTTGTATTGGAGTATTATTTTGTGGAATTGGTTCCCTTTTTTTGCTCATAGGACTTCATCTTTCGGTATCTAGTGTATGTAATTGGATGGTGCTATGTAATACAGTATATTTATTTTATTTCCAAACCCGAAGCTAGAATGTTTCAATTGGTACTAGCTGTAAAAATATCCTAACTAAAATTAAAAAATTCTGATTAGAAATCGGTTTTGGCCCATGGTTTCATATGCAAAGTTACTTAGAATAATCCGTAGGATTTTTTTCCGCGCAAACGATTTTTCGAAAATAAAATAATCGATCTCGTGATAAAAATCGATAGCAATAAGAAAACAAATCATTGTGGTAGTCAGACTTAGCACGATATTGTCCGGAAGCGTCGATATGTATGTACATTAGAGTGCGTTTAAATTCAAATAAACGATATCTTACTGTATCGCCCTCTCAACATGGTTAAAGAAATCACGGATAAATTTTGGTCCAGATTGGTGGCGGTTAAGGCGTGGAGCATTAGGGTGAAAAATCTATGAAAAACAAAAAAAAAAAAAAACCAGATGGGCTAAGAAGGATGGGGGACAACGCACACTTTTCCAAAGTTGTCTAAGCTCGATGTAGTGGCCCATATACCAAATATCATTGATTTACGCAAATAGACTCCGAGTTATAAGGATTTTAAGGACTTCTACTGAAGGGGAAGGAAAGTAGGGCGTCTTTTCTGTGTACCATATATGATTTACACGAACGCTTATCTAAAACTCACTTGCGAGGAGTAAACGCTGTTTTTAAAAATCATAACCGAAGATCTTTAGCATGGATAACAAATTCCTACCACACTAAGCCATCTAATCGTCAATTCACGTACATATGTATCTCATATTATTCACCGATAAATAAAGTCCTATAACCAAAAAAGGAAACATATTCTGCAAAATAATATTCAAAATATAACGAAAAAATTAAAAAAAATTTGAAATGTAGAAGTTATGAGGCAACGGAAAAAATAAAAATTTTAAAATAAAAGTTACGAGCAACGGAAAAATTTTTTTCTCATGAATAACAGTTATGAGGCAATTGAAAAAATAAAAATCTGAACATAATCGTTATGAGCAACAGAAAAAAATATTTTTCAAACATAATAGTTACGACTGAAAAATATTTTTTTTCGGTTTGAAATAACTCTTAAGAAATGAAAGAAAAAGATTTTTGAATTTTTTAATTGTTATGAGGCAATTTTTTTTTAATATTTCTTATAACAGTTATGTCTCCGATTATTTTCTGAGTTTTATTTTCTGCTCACAAAATAAAAGTTATTTCTTGAGTTTTGTTTTTCCCTCAGAAAATAAAAGTTATTTCTTGAGTTTTATTTTTCCATCAGAAAATAAAAGTTATTTCTTGAGTTTTATTTTTCGATCAGAAAATAAAAGTTATTTCTTGAGTTTTATTTTTTTGCTCAGATAATAAAAGTTATTTTTTGAGTTTTATTTTTCGATCAGAAAATAAAAGTTATTTTTTGAGTTTTATTTTGCGATCAGAAAATAAAAGTTATTTTTTGAGTTTTATTTTTTTGCTCAATGCACCTAGAGATAGGCTGCGTTACGGTGATTACATCTGTGTACTTCTTTTGCGTTTAGCATTTCTCCTTCAGTATGATTTTTTTAGTCAAAATTTAAAAAAATAACGATTATTTGCAATCCCTGTACTACACGCATCTCAGTATAGGTAAATATGCATACAGAAAGGGTCAGAATGATTAAGCTTTAGTGAAATTTCTATAGCCGAATAATTATTGCAATTGACATGATTTATGAATGAATAAACGACAGCGAATGCAAGCGGATGGAAAAATGCAGCTGAACGCAAATTCGCTTTGTTCACAAAAGTGCATTCAAATGTAAAAAAAAATATTTGTTAACTCATTCAAAGATGCTCAGTGATTTTAATGAATCAATCAGCTGATGACGGAAGTATTTATGTATGTACATACATAAATATATACATATGTGCATATTGAGATAGCAAAAAGATAAAAAGGAGTGAAAGAAGATTAAAGAAACTATAACGAAACTAAAGAGACTATTGATCATACATATGTATGTATGTATGTATGCTTGCATATATGTGAATGTAAAGCTGTATAGATTGACTTTCACGTTAAAATTTAGCAATCGAAAAATTAATTCGCATTTAAAATTAAAATTTGAATGCAATTAATTTCACACAGTTTCGTGGAGAAATAACTATGGACTGCATGCATATGCGCATACAAATTGATGTTAATGAGCAGAATACATACATATGTATGTATGTGTATATTTATATGTAAATGAAAAACCACCCTTTTATAAATATTTTCCTTGCACAATTGAACTTCATTTGTAGCGAAACGAGCGCAATTTAAAATTAAAAAAAAAAAAAAATTAAAAATCAAAAACCCAATTTGTTGTTGCTGCAGCTTACATTAGCAACTAAATTAAGGTGATTGTGTGTGTGTATGTGTGTTTACTTGATTTTGACTTTTATGCATGATTTGTGCGCGCTGATTTAATTAATCATTTTTGACTTTGCCACCACCAACACCAACACCATCACCACTACCACCACCACCGGCAATCCAGTTCACGCACGTGCAATGACGAATGCTATAGCGATACAATACAACAAAAACAACAATTACTTTAGCAACAAATCTATCTTTTGACTTGAAAAAGTTGCTATTGTTAATTTTTCTTTGTACATTTTGGCATTTTGTGCTCTTTAGGTAAATACCTAAATACCTACATACATACATACATAGGTACATATATGAGGGTTGTTGTAGGCTGCTTTAGACAGAAATTGGAATCAGGGACCTTAACGCTTATGAGTGATATCCAAAAAGTTGATTTTTAACGATTATTTTCTGAGTTTTATTTTTTGCTCAGAAAATAAAAGTTATTTTCTGAGTTTTATTTTTTCCTCACAAAATAAAAGTTGTTTTTTGAGTTTTATTATTCCGTCAGAAAATAAAAGTTATTTTCTGAGTTTTATTTTTTGCTCAGAAAATAAAAGTTTTTTCTGGAGTTGCATTTTTCAATCAGAAAATAAAAGTTATTTTCTGAGTTTTATTTTACTGCTCAGAGAATAAAAGTTTTACAGTTTAATTTTGGCTGAAATTGTAGATTTCGACATACAAATAGGTAAAGTATGTATGTATATAAAAAAAAAATTTTGTTTTTTTTATTTATAAATTTTACCTACGTATTAATGTGGCAAAATCGACAGCTGCAGCTAAAATTAGACTGAAGAAGCTTTTATTCTCTGAGCAAAAAGATAAAACTAAGGCTGCAAAATAACGTTATTTTTAACAATAAACAAAAAAAATTTTGTTTCTGTTGAAATATTCGATTTTATAAACGTAAAAAGCATAACAAAATCTATTTTGTTTCAAATATTATCCAAAAAAATTAACAAAATTTTTTTTGGTTTGATAATTATCAAAACAATTATTTCAAAAAAATATAGTTTCAAATTTAAACGAAAACGACTTTTCAATAATTTCGTTTTCTATGAAGAAAAGAAATTTTACATATGTTTGTATGTATGTACATACGTACATAAATAAAAACAAATACAATTTTTGTTAATTTTTTTGATATCAACGAAACAAAATTATTCTGATTAAAGGTTTATTGCAGGGCTGCACATTTTTATCAATAACCGAAAAAATATTTTGTTTTCAATTCAACTTTGAAAAATTTTAACGTTAAGTGCTGAACAAAAAAATGCTGTTTTGATAATTATCAAAAAAATGTGTGAAAAAAAATTTCGTTTTGTTGATTATCAAAAAACAAATATTGAAAAAATTTTGTTTCGGTAGCCAACAAAAAGAATTATCAAAAAAAAATTAACGTTACCAAGAATTCAAAGTAAAATGAAGCCGTAAGCCCCAAACAAATTTTTATTATTATTTTGTTTTTGACAATCAACGAAAGAAAATAAAATTGATAATTTTTTTTTGATAGTCAAAGAAACGAAATAATTTCAATAATTTTTATTTGATATTCAACAAAACAAAATTTTTTTGTTAATTTTTATTTGATATTCAACAAAACAAAATATTTTTGTTGATATCGTTGTGCAGCCTTGGTTTATTGACAATTTTTGAAACGAAAAAATTTTGTTTCTGATATTTAGCAAAACAAAATAATTTTTGGATATTTTTTATTGATATTTTTTGAAACAAAATTATTTCATTTTCTGATCGAAAAATAAAACTCAGAAAAAAACTTTTATTTGCTGAGCGAAAAATAACACAAAGAAAATAATGATTAAAAATCAATTTTTTTATAAAAATCGAAAAAATAAAAGTTAATGCACCTAGAGGTAGTTTTCGGTACTTTGATTACATCTGTGTACTTCTTTTGCGTTTATCATTTCTCCTTCAGTATGATTTTTTTAGTCAAAATTTAAAAAATAACGATTATTTGCAATCCCTGGTTAGAATGTTTTTGCTCTCAGTGCTGTTACTAGTTAAGTAAATGGGCATTGAGTTTTGCCGAAAATGGGGTAATTTGATTGATGCAAATATCAAAAATTAACTACCGTAATATTTTTCTGCTTAATGATAATGATAATTCAGCTTCAGCAACAACAAAAACTTTATTTTTGTAGTCACAAATGTCAGAGTGGTGGTGTGAGCGAGATGCTTTATAAGGAGATGATTATTTCTTTGGGCATTTGTCGCAGAAAACAAAGTTGGTTATGTTAGAGAATTTGTGGAGAATAGGAGACTTTCAAAATTGGCTATGTGAAATTTTTTCGATATTGAGGTTTTGATGGATTGAAAGCATTGAAAGGTGCACCTATAACGTCCATTAAAAAAGAAAATTCTTATTAGACTACCATTAGAGTGTTTAACTTGATTTCAATTGGAAAGTTAAAAGTTTTCCGCTTGGTTTGGGTAAAAAAAATAAAAAATTTTTTCCGATTGTAGAATTAGTATGTCAATTAGTATGTCTCTTTCTGTTTGGCAACTACATGCATACATACATAGGTACGAGTATATCATTCTCCGCTGTTTCTCGAGCCGTTTTCTAACGGCAGAGATTTCAGAAAAGGGTTAGTTATCGAATCATTTCTTATTCGATATCTAATCTCAGTGTTTGTTGGGTTTACCTATTCAGGTCTTCATTTGGAACAGACGAATTGGTTTTCCAAAAAGAACTTAAGATTTTGGAAGCCACCAAACAAGACTTTTCTCGTTTATGTAGGTACATATACGCCGTAGTCGCTGTGGTGTAGTGGATAGAGTGCGCGCCTGGTTAGCAGGTTCAACCACAGAGCCCGAACCAACAGCAAGAAATTGTAATACCACCGAGTGAATTTCCGCCAACAAAAAGCCTGCATACGAAAGTGTGTAAACAAATAAATACATATATTCAGAGTATGTAAGGTTCATAAACCAACAGTTTTGTTTTTTTTTTTTTTTGTTCGCAAGTACTAAGGGTGGAAATCATCAAGCTTGAGGGTGGCCGCTGTGGGTGTTCAGTGCTTCTTGCTTTAACGCCCTTGCTTGGGCTTGAATTGCCATTCATGAATTCACTCACCTCTTCAATCAACTAAAAACAAAAATACATTCGCATATGCAGTAAATATACCATACTTATATGTACATATGTATTTACCATATGTGGCAGTGGCGGATTATCGAACAAATTTTGGGACCATTGCCCCAGGGCCCCGGACTCAAGGGGGCCAATTAAAAAAAAAAAAAATAAAAAAAAAAAAATATTCATATGATAATATGATAGATTTTTATTTATTTGCCCAACAAAATTAAACCACAACTTTTCTGCACTTGAGTGCTATGAACTTATCAATAATTTCATCAAAGTTTAATTCATCCAACAAGTTATTTTCAATGGAAAGAACTGATAGATTGTTCAAACGATCATCTCCCATAGTGTTACGCAAACGACTTTTTATCAATTTCAATTTTGAAAATGATCTTTCATCTGTAACATTAGTGACAAACATGCATTAATAAATGCGTAATAAAATGTCTAAATTCGGGAAAGTTTCACAAAGAAGATGATCGAACATTGTTTTGTACATAGATTCATGATTTAAGTTATCAAAAGTAAAGTAATTTTTGACAAATTGACATTCATCAGTTAGTTGAACTTCATTGAGATCATTTGGATACTTTTCGACTACTTTTTTACATGATACAGCAATGTCTTCGTCACTCATTGAATTTATATTTATTAAAATGAGAAAAAGTCTTCCAAATCATTATAAATATCAGCACGTTTTTGCAAATTTGATAACACAGCATCGATAACAGGTTCGAATTAGGAATTTTCAGCAGTCGCAGTTCATGCAAATTCAAAAACTGGAAAGCAACAAAAAGCAAGGCGCCTTGTTTGTCGCGTCTTTTCAAACTGTTGATTTTGATTTGATTTAGATTTTCTTTGCTTATGCAAGTTGTGTGCAGCAGCAATCGTGAAATATGAAAATCAAACTTTTTGCAAGCAATAAGCGATGATGTTTTGTGTTTGCCGACGACTTCGCAAGGTTTTTTCTTTGCTGCTTGATATTATAAATTACATATTTGCAATCAGTTTGATTTTCATATTTCACGACTGCGTTTAATGCACAGAGCAAAACAACGTCCAATGATCAAATATGTTACATGAACCGCAATTTAAATTTATAACGATCAAACTGTATTCTAATCGCAAAATATTTATATGGAAAAGGGCCCCCAAAAAAATTTCGCACCAGGGCCCACCAGATTGTTAATCCGCCACTGATATATGGAATAAACTAAACTGCGCCTTTTAAGGGTTGCAAAATTCCTTCGTTAATTTTTAACAAAATAAAATTTTATCATAGAATGCCTCAAAGTAAAAATTACAGACATACATACATACATTACCAAAGTCACAAAGCAGAACAACAACCAAATAACCGTAATATTTAAGTTACTTAATGCTCAAACAACAGCAGACGCTGTGCCGAGGAGTAGCGCTTGAACAAGGATAAGCAACAACAAGTCGGTAGAAGAAAAATCAAAAAAAAAATATATATATATAACGTCTTTGTTTATTATACAAAAAGCAAAATGTATCTGAACATTCAAAAGGTGGAGCTGCGCAAAAATTGCCAACGCATTCAACGCTATGATGATTTTATCAACTTCAACGCTTCGAAAGCCAAAGTCACAACTTGTGTGACAAACAATTGGGTGAAGTAGGTGCCCTGCAAAAAATGCGATTAATCCGGGACGTGTCCGGGATCAATCGCAAGGGAGCATGCGACTAATACAATTTTACATCCCTTTATATGGAGTGAATTGAACGCATTTGTTCGAGCATGTCCTGTGAAGAGACTAATTGTTCAACTTGTATACCCGAACGGGTACCAATGTAGATTAATCGCTTTCATACCGAACGGGTACAAATGTAGATCAATCGCTTTCATCCCGAACGGGTACAAATGTAGATCAATCGCTCACATCCCGCATGGGTACAAATGTAGATTAATCACTTTCATACCGAACGGGTACAAATGTAGATCAATCGCTCACATCCCGCACGGGTAAAAATGTAGATTTTTCCAAGTTGTTAGCCAAGGCAATTTTTAATAACAATCTTTAAAAAATTGGAAATTTTCATACATATTTAAATAAAGATTATATAATGTTTTACTTTTGTAAAAAAAACTCAATAAATAAATAAAAAAAATTGTAAGTTTTGAGCATGCATTATATGAGCGTAATGTAAAGGATTTTTTCATAGGATATTTTAGGCAACATTTTGTTAAAATTATTATTAATCATTGTAATTAAAAGAAAGTGTGTTCAATTCGTTTTACCGGTTATTCTACAATTTTTTAAATACATTGCATATTTTTGTAAAATTTCTACATTTAAGGAATCTAGATTTGTACCCGTTCGGGAACAATTGGTCTACAATTAGTCTACATTTATATCCGTACGGGAACAATCGGGGACTAATTGTGGACCGATTGTTCTCGAAAGAGATCAATCCGGGACAAATCTCTTTCGGGATTAATCGCACATTTTTTTGCATGGTGGATGGGAGGATCCTTTACATATGTACCCACAAACACACATTTAATAAAAAATGTATAAATATAACTACAAAATTTAAGAAAGTCTTACTCGTCAAAACATTCCTCGCCTCATATGAATGTACTTACATTAGAGCGTATCGCGAAAAAAAAATTATTCTAGAATCTTATTCGCCATAAAATTTCAGTAAGAGTCCATAAAATTTCAGTAGGAGTCTCTTCAGAAAAAATCTTTGTAAAATGAACCTAAAAGACCACAGGCAGCGAAAAACTTATATTCCTCGGAATGTTAATTGTGTTTTATTTCCAGTTCTACTGAATCGATCGAAATACTTCTTTTGCAAAAGATTAATGTTTTTTGACGACGTTTAACATGCTGGCCAAAAAAGTTATATTAAGATAATATAAACTAAGTACTGGGTGGAAGTGACCCCAATGGCGCCAATTTGGTTAATGAAATTATAAAGTAGAAATGGGGGGCGGATTTACCTCAAGAAGCGCCCTGGGCAAACAAATCAAGCCGCGCCCCAATATTTCCAAACAACCGTACTTGCCTTCGTGTGGTGACATTTCATTACTGATATATTTTACGGATTGAAAAAATTTTATTCGAGTTTTCTTAGAAAGAATATTTATTTCATTTTTATTTATAAATGAAGCCTATCGCTCAAAATCAATTGATCCAGTCCACTAGGGTCTTGTGGGGAATTCAAATCTTTATTTTTCTGAATAGGTATGTCACATGTGAGAGGATTTGATGTGATAGTGCTACCATCGATAGTTTTTGATAGTTTGAAAAAAACTGTTGATAGTCTTCGATAGTTTTCAAAAAATAAACCATCGATACTACTATCGATAGAACTATCGCCGAAAATTTGAAAAAGTCAGGAAAACATCAAGATCTCAATTTTTTTAAATTCAGTCCAGTATATTTTAGTACACGGAAGTGAAAGTTTGAAGTCGAAACAAAAAAATCTTCAAAGCCTTTTATAATGTTTAAATTTTTTTGTACATATACGAATATAAAACCTCAACAGAATCTGAAATAGTATGGTGCAATATGGGGATGTAAAAGTTGTAAAACTATCGATACTTAGTACACATTAACATCGATAGTTCTTGACAGTTTTGAAAAAGCCATCGATGGTCTTCGATGGTGTTCAAAAAAATAAAATACCGATACTATCGATAGTGCCATCGATAGTTTCCCATCTCTACTTTCGAGACTTTGACCTATAATGTATAAAACATATGTAAAATTAAAACTCTTATATAGGTACCAAATTTTTTTCCATTTTCTAACCTTCAAAATGATCTGATCTTAAACCCTCATTATTAGGTGGGACAGATTTCGCAATATCATTAAATTGCAGTTTATGATTCGAATCTGAAAAACAATTTTATAGTGAAAATGTTTCGTACTGAAACCAAACTCAAAATTTTTGACAGTAGGGTGCCTCCCAGGTAGCGAAATCTGGCTTTCTGGCCTAGAATCTACCTGGGCTAGCCTAGCTGTCGATCAATTGACTTATGCGTTTTTACCTTTTTGGTTATGATCAACAACGGAGTCATTTTCTTTTCGAGGAGTTTGAAAAAAACAATCAAGTTTATTGATTTTCGACAGTAAATCTTAGTCTTTCTGCACTTTCTCGGCTGCACGTTTTTTGTTTGCTGCGCCGCTTAACTTTTTGATATTTGCACTCATTCTTCTATTTTTCACAAAAACATTAATTCACTGACACTTTTTTGATGTTTTTAACTCGGAAAGATTTTTAAGATTACATAAAATATACGCAGCGCATTGTATAGAGGCGCGAACTATTCAAATTAACCAGAAACAGAAAATATTCAGATCTTAGTTTCCTTTGAAAAAGTGAGCTCGCACATTTCCCCGAAAAAATACTCCAATGCCTACTTAATTTTTAAATTTGCAATTTCAATTAAATTTGAATCTTTCACATCATTTACTGCACACAAGCTGCTAAAACTTAGTATTTACATATCGGTCATTTGCTGCAAGACCGGCATAAATCAAAAAACGTGATTTTTTGAGTTAATGCTGCAGAATAGTTAGTTACTTCATTTTGAGTAAAAAATTCTTTATGATTTGTTGAAAACTAAGCGCTTCAACTACAAACCAAATGTTGCATTTACTTGCGCACCATATGGCGTTTGAATCTCAAAATTGCCCTTCCTGAAAAGTTGTGTATTTTGAAAAGGGCAAATGCAGCAAATGAGCGATATGTACGTCCCACTGGGGCGAAGATTAAGAACTGTACCAATGTTCTGAAATGTACTTTGATTCATTTTTTCTCTGTAAAAAATTGAAAAAGCTCTCATTCTTGTTGTAATATTCAGAAAAAAATTTTTTTGATAAATAAAAAAAAAAAAAAATTTGCCGTCTTAGTTTTGGCGCCCTTATTGAAACGGCGCACAGTGGGGGCACCTCCATACAAACGCGGCCAAAAATAGTAATAATTAAGCTAGAATCTTGAAACTCGGAACTTAAGCTTTTTTGGTTGAAGTTAGTAAACTGTGAAAATTTGAACAAAATCCACCCACAAATACGCCCACCTCCCATATAACGGTATTTTTGAAATTTCAGCATTTTCCTAACTATTATAGCTAAAATGCTCCATTTTGATTAGTGTATACATTTTTGAAATATAAATCAAATGCGGTAATCATTTTGGAAAAAGGGTAAAGCACTTCACCGTTTTTAAATTAAAAATATATGCACTTTTAAGTATGTTATAAGCATTTACCATAAAACTTTCATACAAAAAAATCGCTTTTCAAAAAAAATTTTTTTTCCGGAAATGAAATTACACTTTTCTAAAGGATTTCAGTGTGATAAACCTGAGTCTGGAGTCAGATTTTCCAAATTGTTTCTAGTTTCTGAGATATTCATGCCCAAATAGGAAAAAAACACGTTTTTTGGCTCTATTCCCTGCTTAATATCTTTTATATAATTACTTTCCACTCAAATTCGATTTAACCAGTTGAAAGCACAATCATTACCCTTGAAAACAGCGTTTAGTTTCTTCGAATATCTTAATTAGAATTGGAAATATCGATATTTAAGTTTCACCATTTTGACAAATATTCCCCATACAAAAAAATTTAAACTTTTTGAAGCATACTTCTGGGCATTTTGTATGGGAAAAATGTACCAAAACTCAAAAAACACCTTCCATAAAAATGTTCATAAAACAAAATGGAGCAAACGAATTTTTACAATTTTTTCGCCAGTTTTTAAAAGACATTCAGGAGCATCAAATATTAAAAAATTGAGGAGGTAATATTTTTTGTTTTTTTTTAATTTCATTTTAAAATTTTACAATTTTAACAATTTTTTTTTTATATTCTAAAATAAAAAAGCTGCCAAAGATAACAATTAACGCTGATAAAGAAAATTACCTCATAATTTTAAAGTATGGACCATTTGCTGAAAGACGATAGAGAAATATTCGATTAGTCGCCTAAATATACACGTTTTTCATAATGTCAAAAGTAACATAATTAATGCATTTACAAAAACACAGTTTTAGGCAGATGGGAAAAAAATTATAAAAGCAAATGGAGCAAGTGGATTTTTAAAGTGAAAATGCAGTTTGATTAAGAATATATTATTTCAAAGCATAAAAAAAAATTGAGGAGGTAATATTTTTTGTTTTTTTTATTTTTTTATTCAAAGTCGAGGAAAATTTTTTTATCATCGACATTTTTTGTGAATATTTGAAAATTCATATAAATTCAACAGTGAGCGCTATTTACAACTAAGTTATTTTTTCTGAAAGAGAAAATCATTATCTATGTAACGATGTATCATTCGTGTATGTAGGTTAACAGTTAAATGAGAAAGAGCATTTTGTATGAGGTGTGTTCATTGAGAAATAAAAGGACCTATTTTTTGCTCAACTTTGGGCACCCTGTACGGCTAAACGAAAAGATACTCAAAAATTTTTATATAAGCTTTTTTATTACAATTTGATGTATCTGTCGATCTCTGTTTAAAAAAATGGTTTTACTCATACTTTAATTTTGAATTTATTTTTGGCCGCAATCACCCATTGTGCGGCGCCCTGGGCAGCTGCCCATGTTGCCCCTATGTAAATCCGCTCCTGGTAGAAACCCTCCTCTCAAGCCAAAGAGATTGGTGTATTAAACTTAGGGTTCGGACCATAAAAACCGAAGATATGAAAAAAATGAATTTTAGCGACATCTAGCGGCATAAAAAATAATTTTTTTTTCCACAAATGTTTTCGAAACATTTTTTTTGGTCCATATAAGGCGAGACGACCGAATGTACATATGTATGTATGTACATGTTTGTTCTTTATCAATTTAAAAGTTTGCATGTTATTGCCAGTAAAAATTTTTGCTAAAATAGGTAGGTATGCTTGATTTTATTTTGTTACTTGAATAAATAACTTCGAGTAAAAATGACTCTCAAAATAATTCGACGGTCTTCTCTGAACATGGCGTGGAAAAGCGGTTCGAATAAACTAATCAGAGAATGTTTAATTAAATTATTTAATTAAAAAAAAAAAAGATTTATTAATGCGTTTTTATATATCGTCGTTCCCAACGAAGACTAGCACGGTTCAGTTAGCGTGGAAGACTAGCACAGTTCGTTGTTCGCGTGGAAGACTAACACACTTCGTTGTTCGCGTGGAAGACTAGCATGCTTCAGTTCTCTGCGTGGAAGACTAACACACTTCGTTGTTCGCGTGGAAGACTAGCATGCTTCAGTTCTCTGCGTGGAAGACTAGCATACTTCGTTGTTCGCGTGGAAGACTAGCATGCTTCAGTTCTCTGCGTGGAAGACTAACATGCTTCACTTGTTTGGGTGGAAACTAGCTTACTTATCAAATATCTTTCACTCCTCGGACTATTCTCCTTATGTGCTTAACCCATAAGCTTATTTCTAACAAACAGAAGTATGTTATACCATGTCTCTACATAACGTGTTTCGTTCTTTTTTTCTGCATTCGCTCTCTAAATCTTGGTTCGACATGGAAACCAGTGTCGAAACTCGC
Organism: Urophora cardui; assembly: GCA_960531455.1. Lineage (NCBI taxonomy): Eukaryota > Metazoa > Arthropoda > Insecta > Diptera > Tephritidae > Urophora > Urophora cardui. Next base: position 126,031,260 of record OY482670.1, on the reverse strand, counting down.
TAATTTCCATACAAATTTCTGAGAGCGAGTGAATATTGAAACACTTGCTTCGTTCTCAATCCTCTTGCCAAACGCGATGATATCGATGCCTTCTCTAATTTTGTATCGAAATCTCACACAGACCAAAACAAAAACGCAAAAATAAGCCAACATACAAACATTTAAGAATAACAAGAAAGAGAAATGTTAAACTGAATAACGATCAGCCACGTAGAGACGGGTTATTTAGCGAGATGTTTCGCTAGATGTTTCGCCGGCGAATCAAGTTATGTGGAGACGGGCTTTTAGTTTCCGCCCAAACAAGTGAAGCATGATAGTCTTCCACGCAGAGAACTGAAGCATGCTAGTCTTCCACGCGAACAACGAAGTCTGCTAGTCTTCCACGCGAACAACGAACCGTGCTAGTCTTCGTTGGGAGCGACGATATGTACTTAATTAATCCGGAAATTTATTTCATGAGATTTATTATAAAAATTAAAAACATTCGAAAACTTTCGAAAGCTTTCTCGGAGTATTTCATAAGCCTTTACTGCTTAACCAAAGCAGTATTTTGGAACGCTTTAATTGCTCCTTTGAGAAGTCCCACAAAAAGCGTTTTTTCGTTAATTTAATTTTAATTTAATTTGAGTGTGGCCGCTGTGGTGCAGTGGGTAGAGTTAATAGACTATCTATTAAAAAATTGAGTTTTTGTAGAGTAGATAGTGCTGAATAAGGGCTTTAAATTACTGAAAGGCTCTTAATGGTCTTTTAGGCATATAGGTGAACATAGTGATAGCTAGTGCAGTCAACTGTTTATATCTTCATATGTATTAACATCCGTGGATACTGCTGCTTGCTTTCGTTAGTTATATTAATGTCTTGGAAATATATTGAAACAAATGAAATTCATATTAGCACTCATGCGGCATGCCAAAAAGTAGTACAAGTACATACACTTAAGGAAAAAACAAGTTAAATTTAAGTCTAACGGCATTGAAACAAGCTGAAAACGCCATGAAAGTCTGTTAAGCTGAAAAATGTCAAAATCAAGAATATATTCTTATTTTTAGAACTACTTATATTTTTTATAAATATTATATTAAGAGTATACAGTTTCTAAATAAGCTTATATAAACTTGTTTTAAGCACAACTCATGAATAATTCAAGCATGCGCATTGCGCAATCTTATTATAAGAATTCTTAGAGTTAAGTATTTTAAGAATTTTATTCCCGAATCAAGAATCTTATTCTAAAATCAAGTTTTTTAAATTCTATTCTATTATCTTGTTTCAAGCTTGCGAAAACTTAAATTTAGTTTATTTTTCCTTAATTATTGAAACCGCAACTTTTCTCTTAGTGTAGATATTTACATATCGTACCCTAAATCATAAAGTGATAAAGCTAAAAATTCAAAGATTTTCAGGAGAGCAAAAAAACAGTTTATTTTTTACAGGCAATGATGTGGGATAAGGCCACATATAATAGTTATTTCTCAGTCAGAAAAGCCACTGATGTAAAAGAAATTTTGGCAGTCGCTGGAGATATGTATATTCTTTGTACCGATTTATGAAAGAAATACGATTTCGAAAAATTTTGAGTTGTGTCACTTTATGATTTATGCTATGCTCCATCATACCTACACATGTTTCTTCATTTGTAACAACAACCCAACGTTCTTTCAACTGTCAAAAGCTGTTGGATATATTGAAGTTGGCTGTTTCTGTTCTGCTTGTATTTCTTGTTTTCGTTGTTTTTGTTCTTCTATTTGTTTTAAACACTAAATACCCGTACATATACGCCCAAGTAATTAAGCATTTTATCTTTACTCATTCGCTTCCGTCAGTGCGCTCGTCCTTTTTTGTTGTTATACTCAGCTGTACTAGTACACAGACTATTATAGTTTTAATCACATAACGGTGGATTGTAACATAATGAAATAATCGAGATAGATATAGACTTATATATATCAAAATGATCAGGGTGAAAAGAGAAATCGATTGAGCCATGTCCGTCCGTCTGTCCGTCCGCCTGTAAACACTCTAACTCGTGGAAAAATTGAGATATTTCGATGAAATTTGAAATTCAAGTTGGTATCGTGACTGGGACGGTTGGTATTGAAAATGGGCGAAATCGGACCATGACCACGCCCACTTTTCCTATAGAAAAAATCGGAAATTTGGTATCTCAGTCACTAATATAGCTGGAGCGATGAAATTTTACCCACGTGTTGAGCTCAGGCCCCTAGGAAGAAATTTGATGAAATTTTGGAAAATGGGCGGTGCCACGCCCACTTATTAACGGTCAAACCTTGAAAGTTTTATATGTCATAACTGAGAAACCGTTAAAGATATATCGATGAAATTTGGTACGCGTGATATACTTACTTAGGCAAAAAAATTTCCAAAATCGGTTGACGGCCACGCCCACTTTTATATATGTATATTATAAAGTGGCCTAATAAAAACATTTTAGGCGATATCTCTGTCAAATATAAAGATATATCATTGAAATTTTATAGCAGGAGTCCAACTGCGGACATAAAACGAAAAACACAAAAATTTTGGAAAATGGGCGTGGCACCGCCTCTTTTTAGAAACAGGAATATACGAGATTTCTGAGCCTATAACTCGACAAATAATTGAGATATTATAACGAAACTTTGTTTATACACTTTTATAACTTGTGTTAATAGACACGCAAAAATTTATTGAAATCGGTTTATGACCACGCCTACTTTTTACCAAAGATATTTCTCGAACACCCTTTGGGAATTTGTAACGTGACATCTTTGTAACTAGAAGTCAAAAAGGAATGAAATTTTGCACAAAGAATAATATTCATATGCTTAGTTGGATGACTGATAAAAATGTTGAAAATGGGCGTGGCTACGCCCATTTTATGCGGAACTCGCTTTATATAAAATAATCCATGTTTCCATCAAACGCAAACAAACAATGAAAGCATACAGCTGAGTATCTAATGTTCGATTCCACTCGAACTTAGGCTTCCTTACTTGTTGTTTATGTTGTAGCATCATTTTCCCAATTATCCCTTTCTTGCACTCTACTCCTTTCTTAATTCATTTCCGGCTTTTTGGTTTGGGGTTTCCTTGCGCCATTCGTTAAACAATTTTACATTTTCATTTGAATATTCTCGTGTAACTGATCTGCACAAAGAAATGGTTTGGTGGATTATTTTGGCTAAGTAAATAAGAAAGAAAATAACGGATTCTCCAGGCACAGGGCAGGATGTTCATATGGGCATGTAAATAGGCTGATATATGTAGATATGTAGATATGTGTAGTGTAATTTTTGTGTTATGTTGCCCGTTGTGAATTTCCGTATGCTCGCCCAAACACCAAAAAACTAATTTCGTTGCATTAATTTTCTTGACATTTTCACAATCCTTTTCATTCTTCATCGTTGCACTGTTTTCCTTGCTTTGCAAAGGCTTTACTTTTGTATATACTAAGGTGGAGCGAAAATTTTTTTTTGGAAATTCAATTTGTTCCAAAGCCAGAACGGCACTTTTGTAGCCCAGAAATAAGCCTGTAAAATTTTATTGACCTACTCGCATGTTTAGAGGTGCCCCCAGCCCCACAAAATTGAAAATAGTAGCACGATCTGGTACAAATGTGAAATTTCTAAAATTATAAAATCAAAAAACGAAGTATGAGGATTGATAAACATGGCTAAGCTGAGTATTAAAGTGAATTTGTTTTTTTTTTTTGGAAACAACAACAACAAAAGTTATTAAGGTCAAAGTTTATATTATGCATTCTTTAAATTGCAATTACTTAAAAACTACTAAACCGATTTCGAATATTTTTATACCGTTCGATAGGTATTTTGATTCCCTTTAATTTGATATACATTTTATGTGGGTTCCATATTACCCCCCTGCGGGGGTCAACCCCCCTTTACTCCCCTTAATTTTCATATATATCAAATTAAAGGGAATCAAAATACCTATCGAATGGTATAAAATTATTCGAAATCGGTTCAGTAGTTTTTAAGTAATTGCAATTTAAAAAATGCATAATATAAATTTTGACCTTTAATAACTTTTGTTGTTGTTGTTTCCAAAAAAAAATTCACTTTCATACTCAGCTTAGCCATGTTTATCAATACTCATATGTACTTCGTTTTTTGATTTTATAAAATATCATATTTGTACCAGATAGTGCTTATTGTTTTCAACTTTGCGGTGCTGGGGGCAGTTCAAAACGTCATCCTATCGCCATAAAATTTTGTGGGGTTAATTAACTCATATAAAGACAACTTTTCAATGCCGGTAGGTACGTTCAAAAAAAAAAAGCAAACAAAAAATCTATATGTTTTCACTCCACCTTAGTATATATGTACTTATGTATGTACATTTGTAAATGCGGGTAAGAATTCAATTGAGCTAAATACATTCGCCATTCGGTGAAAAAGCGAGGGTTAAATATTTTTGTTAAATGGGAATTTCCTTTAATTTAACAATTTGGTTTATCATTACTTAGGAAAATACTCGAATATTCGCTTTAATTTTGGTTTTTTTTGTGTTTGTTTAGAGATGGACAAGCCCATTGAAACAAATTAAAAGGGCTGCTTACGATGGCCCATGTGAATCTTATGGCGTTTTCTTTTCTGCAAAAAAATGCTGCCCTTCTATATCCCAATTATCGAATTGCGTAACCTAACTTTCTATAAAATGGCTAAATTTGTAGATAATGGTGCCCTCTTGCTTAGTTAGAGGTCAATATTCAGTAAAATGAACAGACATGCTTGCAAAATAGCTAAGAAAATAAAAAAGGGCAACATTTTTTCGAGAAAAGAAAACGGTATTATAGTGTTTTCTTATCTTCATACAGGTCACGGTAGGGTAGAACAAATTTTAAAACAAAGTGCAGACCATCCACGGGGTGTTGCAGAATATCAAAGTTCGTTGTTTCTCTAATAAGAATCTGTCAAAACCAAAATTGCTTATAGGTAAATTTTTCAGAAACCTGCGATTTTATTAATTTCATGCTTTGGCACAGTCTACTTAATATCCACCACAGTGCGAATATTTTTGATTGGTACACCTTTTCGGATAGCTTGAGGATGGTAAAGAAATCATCAAATAAAAGCAGAACATCTATAATGGGAAAATCTCACGTAAACAGGATATAGAGGATAATACCTGCCATGCAAAGGATACCCATATTAATTCACTTAACACTTTATTAGTTCCTCATGAAAAACTTATATGTCACGTTCATATAGTATTAATACGCAAACACTCGGATTCGATTTGTTGGATCGGTTTGCTAAATTAAGTACTCAAACCAATAAGACAGCATTTTCCCTTAATACATATATACATATTTCTTTTTTGTTGTTTGCTTTTCCGACAGGGTAGGATTGCGATGTATTGTGGAAGGAATTTCCGTCATCCCTTGTCAAGTTTGATTTGGTTCTCGAACGAAACCAGATACTGAAGATGGCACATAGCCGAAACCGGTTTATAACCAAATCAAACTTGACAAGGGATGACGGAAATTCGTTCCACAACACATATATACATATATTGTTTCAATTGCGTTGTATCGAAATGGAAGAAAGCCGATTCAGTTGTAAACTTACATAAAATGCAAAATTTGAACCAATTTTAGTTTTTTTTTACGCTCTGATGAACTAAAAAGTGGCACACGCAAGCACCGGAAAACATTTTGGAAATATTCATGCCTAGTATATTTTTGGGACTTGATAGAGTTGTTGATTAAAAGACTAGAAGAAAGGTAGAGGTACTTCAGATCAGCTCAAATCCTGTGTGTTCCTACTAGGTATCTACTTTTCTAATGAATCGCTGCTTTCACTAAATATGGAATAGGTACCTGTTTAATGAGAAAGCAAAGCATTGAAAATTAATTCTCAAAAACAAGTAAAATTTAAATTCTGTTAGTGTTATCCAAAGTTTTCTTGGTTGATCTTTGCTTAATTTTTTATTAATGTCAACCATAAATGTGCCAATTTATAACGTCACATCAACGCAAAAGTCAAAATACGCAGATTTCCAATCACACACACACACACAATATGACAAATAAACACATTCATAAATTCATAAATGTCAGTTGCAACTTAAACCCATTACGACAATAAAATAAACATTTTCTTTATTTTTTACAAGCTTTTATTTAACTTCACTTTTTGTATGGGTGTATGTCGTGGAATTTTGCAACGAACATTTAAGATACTTCTAGTTGAGCTAGGTACTTGAAATTTGGAACATAGTTGAGGACCCGAAGACAATGCAATGTGAAATAAAAAAAATCCGATAGATGGCGCTGGTGTCGAGATATTTGTAAAATTCGTATTTACCGACCGAATTTGTTCATATTCGGTACATATATTGCCTATGAGAAAGTAAATACATCCGTGGAAAAAATCGCCGCTAGGTGGCGCTGGTGTCAAGATATTTGTAAAATTCGTATTTACCGACCGAATTTGTTCATATTCGGTACATATATTGCCTATGAGAAAGTAAATACATCTGTGGAAAAAATCGCCGCTAGGTGGCGCTGGTGTTAAGTTATTTGTAAAATTCGTATTTACCGACCGAATTTGTTCATATTCGGTATATATATTGCCAATGAGAAAGTAAATATATCCGTGGAAATAAATCGCCATTAGGTGGCGATAGTGTCAAGATATTTAGAAAATTAGTATTTATGAACCAATTTTGTTCCTATTTTGAACACGTATTACGAAGTAATCTATTCACAAAAGAGTATAGTAAAACCACTTAAAAGACTCCACAGGAATTGGATAATAAAAAAAACTGGCTGAGCAGAAACCATCAAAATGTTAAACATAGTGCACTTCATATTAAAAACTGTTGGACTATATTGATAGTGGGTGTGTTGACAAATATTAGATGTAATATGCATTGTAAAACTAAAAAGGCAAAAATAAAACAAAGTAAAAAATTTTTTTTAAAAAGCTTTTATTTAATATTAATATAAAAATTTACTAAAAAGGAAAAAAATTAATTTTTAATATTTTTGAACAAAATTTATATTAGTCCTTAATTCATTTGGATCTTAATTTCAATCTCAGCATACCTTTAACGTATTTCTTCAAAGCATTTCTGTATATGTATCAACATATGTAAATAAAAGCGCGGGTACTCATTAGATATTCATGTTATAAAACAGTATTGGTGAAATGGAAGGAAGCGATAAAAACTTTAAATTCCAATTACGTAAGATATGCATTACGTAAAGAACACCCGCGCTTTTATTTATGTTGATAAGTACATATACAGAAATGCTTTGAAGAAATACGTTAAAGGTATGCTGAGATTGAAATTAAGATCCAAATGAATTAAGGACTAATATAAATTTTGTTCAAAAATATTAAAAATTTATTTTTTTCCTTTTTAGTAAATTTTTATATTAATATTAAATAAAAGCTTTTTAAAAAAATTTTTTTACTTTGTTTTATTTTTTAATCCCATTAACTACAAGCGGCTTCGAACGAATTTACATGGAAGAGCAGGTTTTCAGCGCAAACGAACAGCAGCAAACTCTTTAACCCTAATCACCGAATTTTAAAAAGCTAGCTAAAACCGAAAGTGAAACTCTGAGGCTCACATATGGGGAAATTTTGAAACACATTATTTTGGTATTTGGTTTTTACTTTTATTTATGCAGTAATGAATGCAGATGCATTTTTATACATTCTTATAACGGTTTATGACAATTTTTTTAGTATATAAAGATAAAAAAGGTAATTTCATAAAATACGGTATATTAATGATTTGCAATTTTCAAAAATTTTTGTAGTTGTTGAATCTTCATTACAAATGTTTTTATTACATCTGTTATAAATTTGTTTTTGTGCACACAATGAGAAAAAAATATGAATCAAATAAATATGAATAAATTTTTCATAAAATCGCCCCTAATATATATTTTCCGTGATCAAATTTAAAATTTTTAAAACGCGACATTCGTAGCGAAATTACTTACGCTTAAAGCAGCTGATCGTTCGTTTTTCTATCTGAACGCATATTTTCCGTAATTTAGAATCTCAGTAAACGGAAAAATGATAAGATTTTAATGGTTTTGAAATTGCTGACTTTACCGTTGTCCTTAATTTTATGTCATCATATGATCTAAAGATGTATGGTGATATACGACGAATTCACCAAAATCCGGGGGAAATATGGTGAGTTCACAATGTAAAAACATCAGTGGATAAACCTTGGAAACAACGGATTCAAAATTTAATTGAATTCTAGAAATGTAAACTTATTACGATAAAGACACTCAAGGTGAGTCTTTGATGCTCACTTTCGGTTTTTCGTTACAATTTTATACGATTGCAAAAAAAAATGGTTAAAATAAATAAATAGCCTAAAGATCATAATTATCTCATAATTTATGAACACAAATGGGAGAATACCCAAAATTTCAGACAAAAATCTTTTTTGGTTTAAGAATTATTTGCTTTTAAACTTTAAAGTGAGACTGAGAGGCTCACTTTAGAGGATTAGGGTTAAGACTGCGGCACGGCGGTGACACGCAAAGCAAGAAGTTGGTTGTCGAGGCGCCACAGTAACTGTGTATGACAGTAATAATTTTAGATATTTTAAATAGATTTTCACAAAACTAACTAGCTCTATTAAACCGGTCTTTTCGGTGTTGTTGTTGTTGTTTTTGTTTTATTATCTTTATATCCAAGTCATATTACAGTGTTTGGCGCTTACAATAAATTAATTTATAACATTTGATTTTGCTGCTAAAGAGTTGCAGATACTTAGTTTATTTTATACATATGTACATATATACATTTAGTATGTCTTTCTTATATAACTACAAGTTATTGGTGTTATTATTGCTATTAACATGTTGATGGAGATTTTTTAAAAATCTGTAATTATATATGGCGCTAATAAGCGTGGGCGCAAAAATATTCGTTGCAGGTGAGACGTATGCAAATTGGTTATAATAACTGAAAATGTGTAATAATGTTGTAAGTAAATTGATTTTGGGAAAATTTGGCAGTTATGTAAATAAAACTCAACGAAGGAAAGCAAACACAAAATCTAGCGTTAGGGAATTGGTGGAGACTTAACTACTGTAATTATTTCGCTATTCTTTAATCTGGAATGAAAACGTTTGGAAGAAAAAAACAAAAAAAAAAAAAAATATGAAGATTTGAATGAGTTGAACATCAAGGAGAGTAAAACTCCTTGAAACTATGTAGTGAAAATTTCCAATACACCAGCAACCAAATAAGGGTGAAAGTATTAGACCCATAGATATGTACATAAATATATCAAAAGCTTCACATTCAAGCTAAGATCATTAATTTGTGGAATAATTCCATCCAGTTCCCTCACGACAAAAGGGCTTTAAATGGATACAAAGTTCCAGAAAATTCTTCATTGGCAACACTTCACTACGGGAAATTTCTGAGGCCGTTGTAAAAACTTTCTTCCACTCCAAAGTAAAAGTGCAGACATTGGTGACTTATCTGTAACCTTATAAAACAGCTGATTCAACCAACCTTACGACAAGCTGTGTTACTAGTCATTGGTGCCTTATCGTAATTCTGTAGCTGTATCGTTAACTTACAGACCAATTGTATTTTGGTTAGCAACCCTAAATCCGTAAGCAGCTGACACTTGTGAAAGCAGTTATAGGAAGGTAGGCGCATAGGCGAATTCAGAAACTTCTTTTTTTATTTACAACGGTAGATTATAATATCAAAATCAAAGCGAATTCACGTCATGGCCTATAGTAATGGCGAGTCCCAAGCGAATTTAGATTTTAGCCAAGAAAATATTATTTTGACATTACAATCTACCAATTACAATAACAAAATACATGGGAAATTTGTGAATTCGCCTATGCGCCTACCTTCCAAAATCTTCCTCGACATGTGTCAGCTGTTTACAGATTTACGGCACCACTAACAGCTCACATGCATAGCGATAAAGTTACAATAAGGTTAACGATACAGAATAACTTATAAGTCACCAATGTCTGAACCTTTAGTGTGTGCACTACCCAATCAATTCCTAGGCAGTGCTGCTTAAAACCGATACGGTGCCAGAGCACAAATACAAAAATTTAAAATCTAATTTATTAGCCCATAAATAAATGGCAAACACATTTTTCGCATATCAATTTGCAAATTGTCTATTTTCTACGGTAATTTACTATTTATTTTGTTGTTATTGGTTGTTGGTTGCTGTTGTTGTTTTTGTTATTGGTTGTTGCTTGTTGGTATTGTTGTTATTATTGCTTGTTAGCTTTTAGCTGTCAATTTCCAGGCGCACGACACATTAGCCTCAGAGCGCAAAATTCAATTAATGAAGTTGTTTGCATTTTTTCAAACAACAACTGCACAACAAATGTCAATGACAGACGGTCAGAAAGCGGCAACAACAAAAAAAAACACAACAACAAGAATGAAAAAAGTTGTAGAAAATACCCAGCAAAAAATCTACGCCGTATTTAAGAATTATTACAGAAGATTAAGAATAAAGGCTTACGAAATAAGGCCTGAAAATCCTAAGGGAAGCTAAGTTGTATGGGCAAAGGCTTAATATAAGACTGATTTTCCTGTGTTGATGTCATCAGACCAGATAGAGAGGGAGTACTCTCTCTGAGAGCACACATTGTTCCAAAGGCTTATCAGTCATGCAAAATAAGGCTTTTTTATTGTGGTGTATATATACCTTATGAATGCCTTATATAAGGAAAAGTAAAGAGGTGTTTTCTTCTTTAACTGCATAATTCACATTACTTTCGTAATTTAAGCGTTGCGGCTATTTAATAACACTGTAGGTAAATTTTTAACTTTTGAAATATCACAGAGAAACGCCGAAACACGTCAACTTAATTTTTGGCTGTAGAATACGATGGCATTTACAGAAAGTCAAAGTTAGCTTTTGTTTTCGAGATATTTAGGAAAGAAGTTTCAGAGCTCTAAAGGTAATTTTTTTTCCATCTATAAACTTTACTCAGGCTTGGAACTCTTTACTCGCATAAAAATTTTGACAGTTGTTCACCTATTAATTTTGAAGGAAAGTGTTTATCTTGCTTTTTCTCGCAGAATGACTATTTTCGGAGTTATAAAAAATAAAAGTGCAAAACCATATATCTGAACAATCAGCTGTATGGCAGCTGCATGTTATAGTGACTTGATCTCGACGATTTTCAGGGAATAGATTAAGGCCAATACGAGTACAAATTCTCCAAAGGTGCATGTCCTTAGTTATTTAAATAGCGAAGTTATACCCAAAAATATCCATATCTGAAAAATCGGTTGTACGGCAGCTATATGTTATAGTGATCCGATTTCAATTATTTTCAGAAATAGTTAAGGTAATACTAAAATATTGTCACGTGCAAAGTTTTGGCAATCTATCTCATAAACTGACTGAGTTATTAACAAAAAATGCCAAATTGATGGTAATTTTTAAATACCGTTATCTCGAAAACCGGAGCCAATTTGGGACAACTAAATGCGGCATTGAATTTAGAATACCCCAATTAAGTAAGAACAACTGTCAAAATTTTTATGAGAGTAAAGGGTTCCAAGCCTGAGTAAAGTTTATAGACGGAAAAAAAATTACCTTCAGAGCTCTGAAACTTCTTTCCTAAATATCTCGAAAACAAGAGCTAACTTTGACTTTCTGTAAATGCCATCGTATTCTACAGCCAACAATTGAGTTGGGGTGTCTCGGCGTTTCGCTGTGATATTTTGACCTCCCTACAGTGTAATAAATTGAATAATAAAAAATTTATTCTGCTAGGGATGAAACGTTATTATTCATATATTTATATATATACATATACCCAATAAAGACAACGGATTCGCCTTGAATTCGCATCGGATTCGCTTCCTCTAATTGTATTATCGCGGCAATAGTTCGCGGCGATAGATCAGCGAATCCGAATTCTCAGGCATGTCACCTATCACTAGCGATTCGAGAATTTGTTCATGCTCGAATTGTTGGCGATTCGATTTTTTTTTTTTTTCATTAGCAAATCGATGATTTTTAATTTCTCGGATCGCTGCTGCCGATTCGAAAACTTCTTCATTCTCGCATCGTTGGCGATTCGAATTTTTTATATTGGCCATTTCAGAGTTTGGTTTAATGGCATTGGGTTAAATCCGTATAAAATAATACAAGGCACTTAAAATATTTTTATAAATAAAGTTTAACTTTCATGAAGTAACAAAAGCTTTTCAAACAAATTTAAGCAGTAATATTTGTTTTGCTCCGTTGCTGTATTAAATAAAGTCCTTTTGTTTAAACAATTTTGCTTTGGTTTTTCTCCATACTACATAATATCTATTTTCTCAAACTTGCCGCGAACTCGATGCGAGCCCGAGAGATTACATTCGCTAAAATCTGCTTTCGCGAACTCGCCTCGAATTCGCCGCGATATCATCCTCGATTCTGAAATTATTGGGTATAGCTATGTACCCAATAATTTCAGAATCGAGGATGATATCGCGGCGAATTCGAGGCGAGTTCGCGAAAGCAGATTTTAGCGAATGTAATTTCTCTATATATATATATATATCGGAATGAGAAAAGCTTGCGCACTTAACCAAACACTTGATTGCATGTCATTTGACAATTAACTGAAGCAACAGTAGCTTTGTTCGTTTACGGATATTTTTTGATGTTTTTCGAAAACTTTTAAAAACAAACACTTTGTCGCCGTTTTTCTTACGCCAAATCTCCAACAGAAGAGAACCAACTGAGAGAGAAAACTGACATTTCATTTTGTGAGAAGCTGTTGAATTCTGTTGGACAAATTTTTGCCAACAGCAATTTTCCAACAGGAAAACAGCTGATCAAACAACAGCTGACTTGAATTTTTGCAAGTAACAAGATTTGCAAAATATACAAATCAATTATAAAATTGGAAAAATACACTAAATTGGCAACAAATATGGATAAATTAAATATGCAAAATAAGTTACATACTTTTTGCGAAGTATTTATATGCATATTATGTACCTTAGTAAATTGTAATCTCCTTTGCGGGAATATATATTAACGGGGCCGCTGTGGTGCAGTGGGGAGTGTTGTGGCCACTGTGGTGTGGCGGACAGTGGCTAGTCTGCCATACCAGAGGTCATGGGTTGGATCCCCAGCCTGGATAGAGGGAAAATTTGTATATAATGATCCACGATCCGATAACAATTAATTTTCCATAGGGTAGGGGTGGTCTCACAGATCACAAAAAAAACAAAGTACTACCCTCCGGACGCTTATAGTTCAGGAGACATTCCTTGTTAAATTAATGTATGTATGTGTAGAACATCTTTCTGCGTTGGCGGCTTTTGGCCGCGCTTCAATAAAATTACCCTCAGCCGGCAGAATTCTCTTTCTGGATTAATATCCATGGAGCAATCCACAGTTGTTTTGTATAGAACACCTTTTGCTTTCAGCCGCGCTTTACAAAAAGAACCTATTCTATTTCTGGAGAACTTTAATATTATAATTTAATAATAGTTGAAAGTGTTAAGATAAGATGAATTATCATCTACAGAATATTTCCTGAAAGTTTCACTGAGCCTGGATAGACAACAAATTCTAACTAAAACCCAACTATCCGGATTTTAAAAATAGCAGCCACTCTAGGCAGTGGGTGGCACACCCTCCGAGTGTAGTTCTGCAGTGGGTCGGCTTCAGTATAATGCACCCGCCGTATTTATTTTCAAACCACTGGAACTTTCGGGAAATCTTCTATGGATGTTAATTTTACTAATTATAACACTCCCGATCGCTCCGCAGATATAATTCGAGAAAGGAAATTTTGCTGGCTGGGGCTATTTTTTTTAAAGCGCGGCCCAATGCCGCCAACGCAAAAGTTTGTTCTACTCAAAAGTACTGTGGATCGGTCCATAGAGGGTTATTTTTTTAAAGCATGGCCAGGGCCGGGTGCATTAAATTGAAATCTCTTATGCGGGGCAGCAGACGCGAAGACATACTGCGGTGGAAAACAGTATGGACATGGGTACAAAGAAAAGCAATTGTTAGTGTGATAATTATTACAATGAAATCCTATTTATTAGATAGTAACAGCGAATCCCAGCGGGTTAGGGGGTCTAGAATATACCCGTTGTAAGGAATGCCTGTCGTAAGACGCGACTAAAATCCACCGGCCTAGAAGGTTGATCATGGCCAGAAAAAATCGTTCGCACGACAGTCGGGCTAGGACTGTCACATCCTCTACACTCCCCAAAACCTTCGGGGAGAGTCTTGGTGGCTACAACAACAACAACATGAAATTAATTGTATTGCAGATACATACATATGTGCATATATCTCCACTGTTTTCAGGCAGAATTGTAACTCCCTTAGCATTTATATAGAACAAACAGTGCCGATTTATTGTAAAAGAGAGTTCCGGATGCATTTCCGAACTTCAAAAAACCTTTTTGGGAGCCTATGCGAACGATTTTTAGATTGAGGAGGTTATCGCGAGGTGACAAAAGACTGACCAAAACGAAACCCAAAACGAATCAAAAGAAATTAAATAAGAAAAAAACTATGTTTTATTTTATTATTTTTATGTTATATGTACATATATACATAATTAACAGCAATAATTTCCACCAATTTTATTATCATTTTAATATAATCCTTTTTATCCTTTGAATTTGGGGCTTGTGAATGTAAATAAAAATCAGCTGTTTGCCAAAGCTGTTGAACTCTGCAAATTTTGTGTTCGTTTACCTCTTAACCCTAATCCTCTAAAGTGAGCCTCTCAGTCTCACTTTAAAGTTTAAAAGCGGATTATTCCTAAACCAAAAAAGCTTTTTGCCTGATATTTTGGGTATTCCTTCATTTGTGTTCATAAATTATGAAATAATTTCGATCTTTGGGCTATTTATTTATTTTAACCAATTTTTTTGCAATCGTATAAAATTGTAACGAAAAACCGAAAGTGAGCCTCAAAGACTCACCTTAAGTATCTTTATCGTAATAAGCTCACATTTCTAGAATTCAACTAAATTTTGAATCCGTTGTTTACAAGGTTTATCCAGTGAGGTTTTTACATTGTGAACTCACCACACTTCCCCCGGATTTTGGTGAATTCGTCGTATTTCACCATAGATCTTTAGATCATATGATGTCATAAAATTATGGAGAACGGTAAAGTCAACAATTTCAAAAGCATTAAAATCTTATCATTTTCTGTTTACTGAGATTCTAAATTACGGAAAAGATGCGTTCAGATAGAGAAACGAACGATGAGCTGCTTTTATGTGTAAGTATTTCCACCACGAACGTCGCGTTTTAAAAATTTGGAATTTGGTTGCGGAAAATATATATTAGGAGCGATCATATGAAAAAATTATTCATATTCATTTGATTCGTAGTTTTTCTCATTGTGTGCACAAAAACAAATTTACCACAGATGTAACCATTTGTTATGAACATTCAACAACTACAAAAATGTGTGAAAATTGCAGTTCATTAAAATGCCCTATTTTATGAAATTACTTTTTTATCTTTATATACTAAAAAAATTGTCATAAACCGTTATAAGAATGTATAAAAATGCTTCTGCATTCATTACTGCATAAATAAAAGTAAAAAACAAATACCAAAATAATGTGTTTCAAAATTTCCCCATAGGTGAGCCTCAGAGTCTCACTTTCGGTTTTACGTAACTTTTCAAAATTCGGTGATTAGGGTTAAGATATTTTTCTCTTGTGAGAGGATAGGTGACATTTTTCTCCAACACCTGGCTGTTGGAGGCTGCTGAGTAAATGCTGTTGGAGAAAGTACGCGAACAAAGCTAGTATTTCCTTCGACAATACGCAATTTTTACGCTCACCACACATTGTACTCTCTTTGCTCATAAAAACTCAATTCGCTTTCTTTCTATTTGGGATATGTGAAAATTAAGTATTAACCCTAATCACCGAATTTTGAAAAGTTACGTAAAACCGAAAGTGAGACTCTGAGGCTTACCTATGGGGAAATTTTGAAACACATTATTTTGGTATTTGGTTTTTACTTTTATTTATGCAGTAATGAATTCAGAAGCATTTTTATACATTCTTATAACGGTTTATGACAATTTTTTTAGTATATAAAGATAAAAAACGTAATTCCGTAAAATAGGAGACATTAATGTACTACAATTTTCACACATTTTTGTAGTTGTTTGAATGTTCATTACAAATGGTTTTATTACATCTGTTATAAATTTGTTTTTGTGCACACAATGAGAAAAGCTATGAATCAAATGAATATGAATACATTTTTCATATGATCGCCGCTAATATATATTTTTCGCAACCAAATTCCAAATTTTTAAAACGCGACGTTCGTGGTGAAATTACTTACGCATAAAGCAGCTCGTCGTTCGATTCTCTATTTAAACGCATCTTTTCCGTAATTTAGAATCTCAGTAAACAGAAAAATGATAAAATGTTAATTGTTTTGAAATTGTTGACTTTTCCGGTCTCCTTAATTTTATGACATCCTATTATATTAAGATCCATGGTGAAATACGTCGAATTCACCAAAATCCGGGGGAAGTATGGTGAGTTCACAATGTAAAAACCTCACTGGATAAACCTTGTGAACAACGGATTCAAAATTTAGTTGAACTCTAGAAATGTAAGCTTATTACGTTAAAGATACTTAAGGTGAGTCTTTGAGGCTCACTTTCGGTTTTTCGTTACAATTTTATACGATTGCAAAAAAAATTGTTAAAATAAATAAATAGCCCAAAGATCATAATTATTTCATAATTTATGAACACAAATGGAGGAATACCCAAAATTTCAGACAAAAAGCTTTTTTGGTTTAGGAATAATTCGCTTTTAAACTTTAAAGTGAGACTGAGAGGCTCACTTTAGAGGATTAGGGTTAAAACGTTTGGAGCAGAGATAATGAGCGTTTATCAGCAAGCAGCGCTGCCAGCGTATTCCTGTTTCATAGCTGAGGCGTCAACAATAAGCAAAATTTTTTTGTTGGGTATATAATATGGACGAGTGTGAGTTTGAGCATTAACAACAAAGACTATGATCAATCTTTATTTTTATTGCTTTGGTTTTTGTTTTGTTGTTGCTGTTTTATTTAGTGTATTTGCAACATTTGCTTTTTAACGTTTTTTCATTCGTTGTACTTATTTTTTGTTGTTGTTTGGCTTGTACGCGCACTCATTGCTTGACAGTCGGTCCCGCGCGCTTTCGTTGCTGATTGAGCAACTTGTACGTTCGTTGCTTGCGCAGGTCAATTCAATGCATTCGACTCATTAATTTGCTGTCAATTTGAAATCAATTCCTGACATCGAACTAATTTTGGCAGAAAATTTGATTTTATAACCGGTTGCGGTATGCCATTGGAAAGTTTTTTTTCTTTCCATTATAATTTAATACTTGCGCGATTACGAAGCGCTAGACCAGACTCCTGTGCTGCCCAGAACGTCGAAGAAAACTTGAGCATTTTTAACGCGCTTTCACCCAGGAAAAATCTGGTCATTGCTATTACCTGTCAGGCATGATAGAAGGGCTTGCCATGGAACATCTGGCGAGTTCATCACTTCTTTCACGCATTGCCAGTAATGCAAAGTGGAATGAGCTTCCATTACCCATTCCACGTAATGCAAAGTAGAATGGAGCGCGAAAAATGAACTGGAATAAATACCAGTGGAAATTTCCATCATGCCTTACATTTTTCGCCTCCTTTCTCTGCTTCCCTGTAAGGTATTCTTTATTTGATTCACTTGACTCCTTGCGGTATTGCGTGATTTATTCGTTCGGCGGTAATGCAGTGGGCAAGTCCTTCCCTCCAATGACAAGCCCATGCTAATGTTAGGCATTATGTCAACGAATGTGGAAGCGATTGTCAGGGGTTTTCTGGATTACCCTCTTAATTCCACGGTCATCGAGTTTTTTGGTAAATGACAGTGCCAAAATGTGCATATGCATTTTCATAGGAATTCATTTATGGATTGAAATTTTTAGATCTTAAACTCCTTATTCGCTTAATATTATTATACGCTAAAAATCTGTTTTAAAAGTTCCAACCAAAATGTGGACTGAGGGTGACTGTGGAAGTTCTTTTTGTGATATTGGTAAAGGTAAGGCTAAGGGTAGTAGAATATGTAAGAGGATAAAAGATGGGAAAGAAATGCGGTTGTAAACTGACCCAAAAATGATAGGAAAAAGAGTAGAAAAGTATTAGAAAATGATTAGAAATTGATCAGAAAGTTACTAAAAAACGACCCAAAAAAGATTCGAAAATGACCAGAAAAACGATTGAAAAATTACAGACGAGAGGCTCTTTTATGATCAGAAAATGAGCGCATTTTCCATTATTTTAAACGTGCATAGGGATCGAAAAAGACTGGAATAAGATCAAAAAATTCATAAAATGCTATGTGGGATGTAGGTACTCCATGGCTTACTCGGGTGTTTTGCGAAAATCGGAGTATGTGGACTGCGTGGAGTAGTACTCGGCTTTTTTGCAGGGACATCCTACACAAACACATGACTGTTAAACAATGCTATTTAAATTTAATCATTAGTTTTATTGTTTTTATTTATTTTACATACTTACAGTAAATTATATCAAAAAAAAAAAAAAAAAATATTTCATTTGTATTATTGTAAAATACAATTAATGCGGTTTATAACTGAATGATATAGTAGTATTTACTGTTTTTGATTTAAAATAAAATTAATGCGGTCTTGAATTGATTGATTGTCCAATCTATGAAAATAGTAGTATACACCGCGTGCCATGTAGAGCACTCCAAGAAGTTTATATTTAAGAACACCGAATGCCAACTTAGTATCAAATGATTCTATATCTAAGTTTGTTGTTCTCAAAAGTCTTTGATCGTCTGTAACGACTTCCACAAGAGTTTGCTTAGCTTTTACTAAATCATATCTTGTTTGATTTGCGTTCCAACTCCAGCCGACCACATTCATTTTAGCGTTCCTCGGCAGATTCGTTTTGAACAAGGGTATTGATTGAAGTGTGTTGGTAAAGCAAATAGCTACACCTAATTCAGCAATTCCAATAGAGCCAATATCTTCCAGATCCACATGATGTCTGCGTACAGCTGGGTGACGTGATGCATACAGAGGTTTCTTCAATTCATGAACACCGGTATACACGCCGACTTCAATTTCATCCTGAAGCGAGCGCAAATCAGCAGTAAGTATATGCTTTGCAGTAAGTAATGCACCTGCAGCGAAATATTCCTCTCCATAATATACTGCCACCAAATATGTGGCTTCGCTTCTACTGACCTTTTGATATAAAAGTTCACCACTGAACATTGCCAGCACAACAGCGGGCAGCAGCGATAAAAGCAGATAAATGATATACGTGTTCATTTTTTATTAACTTCAGTACTTATGAAGTATTAGTAAGAAATGTTCCCCTTTATATACTAAAATCCAACAAAGGTTTTGAAGCAAATGCGTAAAAATTAACTAATCAGAAACAACTGAGCAAACAAATAAAAAAATTTCATTTGATTAACTCCCAATGAGCTACATTCACGTGTCTGTACATATTTGCAGAGAATTGGCTAAAAAACAAGTAAACCCGCTATTTTGTGCTGTCAATTCTATGGATGACGTATTAGACAAAATTGGCTTAGTCAACTCAGCTCGTGAATCTGGCAAAAAATCGTATTTTAACTAAACTTATACCTACTTAAAAAATACGATTTCATATTCATGAACGGTATAAGAAGTATATCAATAGAGATGTATGGAATGTGTTTACTTCGTCGGGTAAAAGAAATTTTTTATCCAATTAACCCTCGAGTACTCGCGCCTCGTATAGTAACACGGATTTTCGCGCATGAGCATTTTGCTCACTTTTTGAATGCATTTAAATTGTTACTCATTTTCTTTTTTGTCGTAGAAATATTGCCAAATTGAAACGTTTTTGAAGTAGCATATTTATTAAAGGAATTAAATATTTAAAATTTTATTAAATCAATCGAATAAAACATAAATTAGTTATTTCACATTTCAGTACGTATATTAACAAAAAATATTTATTTAAAAAGAATAAATAACTAAACTATTAAAATCGGTCTTCGTTATGATTCACATTAATGTTGCCTTCAAGGCAAAACTAGCACGTAAGTATCAGAGGCGGTCGCTTCATACAAGCCGAGAAGCCCGGCTTGCGTGCACATTTTCGTTCATTTCATACGAAATTCTTTAAAATCTGGTTATTTTACATTTTAAATGTGTTTACTATTTAAGTTCTCAATAATATAGCCCCCACTGTAACATGCCCCTAAAAGCCTGCTAAGAAAATAGCGCAAATACACCACCAATCCACCTCACAATGTGTATTTTGTTTGTACAACCAATCACAGCACAGTGAGCATGCTTCAACGTTTCCACACATTAGCTTTTACGTGGCTTTCAAAACAGAATAACATAGCTTGTTTTCTCGCTTTCGCTAAGGAGAAACCAATTGGTTATTTTCAGACTTAAATTGAAGAAAAAAACTAGCAAATCACTTTTTTTATTTTTCACGTCAAATTTGTATGCGAATATGAAGCTGGCTTCGGCATTCAAAAGTTCAGTATTCACAGCCATATGCATATTTGATTTGATTTTCGTTTGCATGTAGGTACATACTTATGCACATAATTTCTTACATCTGCATGTGCATGCAAACATAAATATCAAATACCAGATTATAAAAGGGTTGATTGTGATTTTTGGCGACTATTGGCACAATATCAAGATAATTTTAAAAAGCGGTGGAAATCAAATTGGACATCAGTTTTTCAAACACTAAAGCACCCATTTTTTAGGCAATAAGCAAATACACTTGCTACTGCTGAAATTTCCGTCGGTATAAGGAAACTAAAAATACCTCTGCGCATTCGTGTAAGATTTCCCTAGCGCACGTTTTTATATTTAAGAATTATCTAAATACTAAATTTTTTATTTTAAAAATGTTCAGAGTAAAATTGCAAAATCAAGAAAAAAACAATTTTAATTTAAAAATGTTTATTTTTATTTAAAGCACTATGAGATTTTGAAGGAAAAACTATCGTTTTTATTCCATTAATTTTAATTTTTAATTTAAACATGTTTCTTTTTAAATCCTAATTACATTTTAATTGAAAAAATTTAATTTTTAATTTAAAAATTTGAACTTATAAATTAAAAATGACTTGGTTTAAAACGTGCATTATAAAAATAAAAATTTTATTTTTGATTCCTTTTCTCTGAGTATACAAACAAAAAAATGTGTATCAGGAAAACAAAAATAAAAAATACGTATGAAAAAAACAGATATGTAGAATAATTGTTATTTCAATTTGATATTATAAAAAAGTCTTACAAATTTTCTTCAGAATCTAAAAGTCTTTTGATAATATTTTTTTCCTGATGCAAATGATAAAAATCTTCTATAATTATTATTCAGGAACTTATATTTTAAATATCTTTCCATAATAGTTATTTCAAATATATTTTTTTTAAGTGTTCAAAGACTTTTATATTGAGATAAATTTGAAAAAAGTCTTTGCGTAATTATTATCAGTAACAAATTGTTTTTTATATCTTCAAAGACTTTTTCATTGAGACAAAGTTCAAAAAAGTCTCAGAAAAATTTCAATAACTTTCATATAAGTATAAAATAAGAATAACTTTCATATAAGTACTTCAAAATTCAAGCAAATTTCCAATTTGAAATTGTATGAAAGATTTCTATCGAAGATATAAAAAATAAATTTGTTACTCAAAATAATTACTTAAAGATATTTTTGAAATTCGACTTAAAAAAAATATCTCAGAAATAACTATTATGGAAAGACTTTCAAAATATGTTTCTTTCAATAATAATTATTTTTTGATTTTTATTTTTTCTCTTATAATAATTACAACTCTGGAAAAAAACAAAAAAAAAAAATAAACGAGAAAAACGATCTTCAAATACCCGAATTATTCAAATGCCCGTACAAACATACGCGTAATAAACAAACAACCGAGCGTTCGAGCATTGAAAAGCATTTATTCGGGCCACTCGAAAATGTTAAAAAGAAATCGAGAACTCTAAATCAAAGTCAATGACGGAACGCAATCAGACTTTTAAATAATACAGCAAAGGAAATTACATAAATGGCTAATGGTTATGCTTCACACATAGGCTTGCCCAGGCAATTTATGCTAGGTCCGCCACTGGTAAGTATGTATATGTTACATGTTCCGTGCAAAGTAATTTTGCACACAAAATGCACCCTTTCTTCAACGCCTATTTTTACTCCTGGGGCATAGCTCGCAAAAGCCAGATTTTTGGTATACTCACTTATGTTGTCCTCCTTCTCCATACTATCGGCGGATTGTTCAGAGGTAGTGTTGTGATCACTTTTATCCCTTCAAAAGTTTGAGGACCAGGTAGTCCAATGGGACGGGGCTTTAAAGTAGGTCTGAAGGGACGTGGTTACGGGCTTGGTTAAATGTTATGCTGCATAATATCACGCGTGAAGCGGCCTAGTTACAGACTTGGTTACATGTTATGCTGCATTGGACCACATCGAATGTAAATTGTCGTTCGCCGCCAACTAATTCGTGGTTGGTCGGCAATTTGGCTCAGTCTGGGGTATTGGGATGTAGTTTAAAACGTGGTCCACTGTAAGCAGACTAGTCTATGGCCCGAATGGGGTGGTTTTTTATATATTCCTTTGTTATGCAGAGGTGAAGCAGGGGTGGTCATTTCCAATGACATGGCAATGTTAATGTAACCATATTTTTTTCATATACTTGGACCATCTCTGTAACTAGTAATTGTCACAACGTAACCTGGTCCTGTACTAGCATATTATGTGGTCCCAATTTTTGCAGGGATTGGTTTCACCATCACTCTATTGCAGTAAATAACTTTCGCCATTGTCTAAGCTTTCGTCACATTACACGTCTTCCAAGCGAGAAGCAAGTTGCGAAGAAGCCCTGCCACAATGACGCCTGCGTTCCATTTCAACAGTACTAGCAAATACAAGTGAAAATATTGTTAAAATAGTAAATATCGGCGTTAAAACCTAGGTTTCCAAAAAAAAAATATTAAAAATAAAATACCTACATCGTTTTTCGCGTAATGAGCAAAATGCCGCTCTTAAAAAACAATCCCCATCTGAAGCTGCGATGATGCACTAACCGAAAAAAATACTCGTCAAAGTGTGAAGCACAACCACTTATGAAGATACTCAAAATACCAAGTGCCACAAATCCATAGAACTTAGAAATTTCTCGAAATAAAAAATTGCTTGAGCAAAATGCGAGTGCTCGAGGGTTAAAAATACCTCAAGGTTCTTTTAACTCAAACCCACTAATATGCGCTGCTAATATTTACCCACTTTTTAGTATCAAACATGTTGTTTATTTGCATCGTTGAAAGTTCCCACTCTGTATTAAAGCTTTCAGCTGTGCGTGTATTGTAAACAAAAACAAGACTTCATACCTTTCATGAGTGGAGAAATGAAAAGTTACCTATGTATGTATGTACGTAGCCTGATTTAGTATAATTTATAGTTTCAATCCTGTGAGGTGTTTATGGAATGATTTATTAGAAAAAAATGGTGTCTGGGCTATTTAAATGGAGGAGTTATACGACAAAATGTGTATATCTGAACAATCGGTTGTATGGCAGCTACATATATGTTATAGTGGTCCGATCTTGACAATTTTCGGTAACTCTATTTGGGCCGATATGGGTACAAATACTTCAAAGTTTCATTTCATTATCTGTTAAAATGGAGAAGTTATAGCCCAAAATGTCCATATCTGAACAATCGGTTGTATGGGAGATATATGTTTGGGGTTGCCAGACGTACTGATTTGATCAGTACAATACTGATTTTTCGTGCCCCGTACTGATGGTTTTAAAAACCTTAAGAAATACTGATTTTTTGGATTTTGTACTGATTTGTACTGATTTTTAAAAAATTCATTTTTATCACCCTGCGATATTACTCGACGACCAACGTGTAATTGTTGTTGTGCACTCCGACGAGTGAGAGAAATTTCGATCAAATTTGCTGGGTGAAACAAGCACCCGAGGCTTCGGGGTAATAATGTGTTATGTTGGGTATGTGCGCTCTAATCATCGATTTAAGCGTAACCACCTCTCATCGATGACGAAACTGTGTCCGAATTTCATCGGTGTTTTGCTCGTAAGCATAACCACGGCATAAACATGAAATGATTAAGAAGGAGGAAGCAACGCGAACGTTAAATGTCATAGAAACATGATCGACAGTTAACGACACGTAAACAAAAAAATATAAATGCCAGTAATAAAGTCGATTTTCTCCGCATATATTGCTCTTTTTTTGGAAGGCAATGTACTGATTTTTTCGGGAAAGGTATCTGGCAACCCTATATATGTTATAGTTGTTCGATTGACAATTTTCGCTAACCTTGTTTAGGCCAACATGTGTACAAACACTTCAAAATTTCACGCCGTTAGCTATTTAAATGGAGAAGTTATACGACAAAATGTGTATATCTGAACAATCGGTTGTTGTGGAACTATATGTTATAGTGGTCCGATCTTGACAATTTTCGGTATTTCCTTCTTTAGGCCAACATGGGTACAAATCAGGGATTGCAAATAATCGTTATTTTTTAAATTTTGACTAAAAAAATCATACTGAAGGAGAAACGCTAAACGCAAAAGAAGTACACAGATGTAATCACCGTAACGCAGACTACCTCTAGGTGCATTAACTTTTATTTTTTCGATTTTTATAAAAAAATTGATTTTTAATCGTTATTTTCTGAGTTTTATTTTTCCCTCAGCAAATAAAAGTTGTATTTTGATTTTTATATTTCGTTCAGAAAATAAAAGTTATTTTTTGAGTTTTATTTTTCCCTCAGAAAATAAAAGTTTTTTTCTGAGTTTTATTTTTCGATCAGAAAATAAAAGTTATTTTTTGAGTTTTATTTTTCCTTCAGAAAATAAAAGTTATTTTTTGAGTTTTATTTTTTTGCTCAGATAATAAAAGTTATTTTTTGAGTTTTATTTTTTTGCTCAGATAATAAAAGTTTATTTATAAATTTTACGTATTTATGTGACGCGAGCACACATATACTATTAAAAATGTAATTTTATGTATGTATGTGATTAGGTACATAAATATGTATCATTTAGAAACTCTGTAGAAGGACAGAAATAAAATTGTTGTATGTGAAGCATTTACTTAAATCTAATAACTTTAAACGAGCAATTCTTGTATATACATATATATATATATACTAGAGCGGGTCCATTTGTATGGGAGTGAAAAAAGAAAAATCGCATACGCGGATAATGTTCTAAGGACTATTCTAACTAACTTTGCCAAAGAAACCATGGGTCTTAAACCAATTCTTAGTCCGCGGGTTTTAAGCCGAAGTTTTTTTGACAGGTAAAAAAAAATTTTGTATTTCGCAGGCAGAAAAAAATGATTCGAACTTCTTACCAAGAAGCCAGGATATACTTTTCCAAAGGACTTTGATGTGCTGAATCCGAATCTGAAGTCAAAATTACCAAATTCGAAATAGTTTTCGAGATATCTTGACCCAAAAATGCAAGTGCAAAAAGTCAGTCTTCAGATTTTGGAGTT
Source organism: Urophora cardui (assembly GCA_960531455.1). NCBI lineage: Eukaryota > Metazoa > Arthropoda > Insecta > Diptera > Tephritidae > Urophora > Urophora cardui. Next base: position 126,005,655 of record OY482670.1, on the reverse strand, counting down.
AGGGCCAGCCGAAAGTTATGGTTTCATTTAAAGTCTACGACCATTATCTCAACAAATAGGCTTTGCACTTTCAAATGCCGTTGACCTTGTTAACGTGTCTTTTTTGGTCTCCGAGATATCGCTGTTTTAAAATCTGCATACTTTTCAGTGCGTACACAATGTATTTTTTTCTTTAAAATACTTGCATTTCTTTGCTGTTATTTTTAACATGTTGCTGTTTCTTCTACTTTGTCAAACAACGGCTCCACCAATATACCAAACATCCAACAGCCGCACTATTTCTCCGCATTCAACGGTTGTGTCGTGCTTACCGGCTCCAACATTTTAGAATACATCCACCAGGTTGCGATAATTCACAGGTTTTCGATTTTGTTGCATTCACCGGTGCCACCAATTGCGATAATTTAATGGTTTTCGATTTTGTTGCATTTACCGATTCCACGAATTATGAGTACTTCCACCAATTGCGATAATTCACCAGTTTCATCATTTTTGTTGCAATCACCGGTTCCACCAAATATGATCACATCCATCAATTGAGATAATTCACGGGTTTATCGTTTTTTGTTCCATTCACCGGTTCCACCAATAATCAGCACCTCCGCCAATAGCGATAATTCGCCGGTTTCATCGTTTTTGTAGCATTAACCGGTTCCACCATTTATGAGCACTTCCACCAATAGCGATAATTCACGGGTTCATCGCTTTTGTTGCGTTCTTCGGTTTCACCAATAATGAGAACTTCCACCAATAGAAACAGTCACCGGTTCCACCAATTATGACCAATTCCACCAATAGCGATAATTTACCGGTTTTATCGATTTGGTTGAATTCACCGCTACAACCAATTGCGATAGTTCACCGGTTTCATCGTTTTTTGTTGCAGTCACCATATCCACCAATTATGGTCAAGAAACAGCAAGATGTTAAAAATGACAGCAAAGAAATGCAAGTATTTTAAAGAAAACAAGTAAGGAAGCCTAAGTTCGAGTGGAATCGAACATTAAATACTCAGCTGTATGTTTTCATTGTTTGTTTGCGTTTGATGGATTTTATATAAAGTGCTGCATAAAGTGGGCGTAGCCACGCCCATTTTCAAAATTTTATCAGTCATCCAACTAAGCATATGAATATTATTCTTTGTGCAAAATTTCATTCCTTTTTGACTTCTCCTTACAGAGATGTCACGTTACAAATTTCCAAAGCGTGTTCCAGAAATATCTTTGCTAAAAAGTAGGCGTGGTCATAAACCGATTTCAATAAATTTTTGCGTGTCTATTAATACAAGTTATAAAAGTGTATAACCCAAGTTTCATCATAATACCTCAATTATTTTTTTATGGGCTCCGAAATCTCGTAGGAGGCGGTGCCACGCCCATTTTCCAAAATTTTTTTATTTTTTGTTTCCGGTCTATTGTAGAAATCATACCACAAAATTTCAATGAATTATCTTTACATTTGACAAAGATATCGCTTAAAATGTTTTTATTAGGTCACTTTATAAGACCCATATATAAAAGTGGGCGTGGTCGTCAACCGATTTTGGAAATTTTTCGTCCAAACATTTGCCTAAGTAAGTATATCACGTGTACGGAATTTCATCGATATATCTTCAACGGTTTCTGAGTTATGACTAATAAAACTTTCAATGTTTGTCCCTTAATAAGTGGGCGTGGCACCGCCCATTTTCCAAAATTTCATCAAATTTCTTTCTAGGGCCTGAGCTCAACACGTGGGTAAAATTTCATCGCTCCAGCTATAATAGTGACTGAGATACTAAATTTCGATTTTTTCTATATAGGAAAAGTGGGCGTGGTCATGCTCCAATTTCGCCCGTTTTCAATACCAACCGTCCCAGTCTCGATACCAACTTGCATTTCAAATTTCATTAAAATATCTCAATTTTTGAGCGAGTTAGAGTGTTTACAGACGGACGGACAGACGGACGGACGGACGGACATGGCTCAATCGATTTCTCTTTTCACCCTTCTCATTTTGATATATATAAGTCTATATCTATCTCGATTATTTCATTCTGTTACAATCCACCGTTATGTGATTAAAACTATAATACTCTGTGTACTAGTACAGCTGAGTATAAAAATACATTGTGTTTGCACTGAAAAGTATGCAGATTTTAAAACAGCGATATCTCGGAGACCAAAAAAGACACGTTAACAAGGTCACCGGCATTTGAAAGTGCAAAGCCTATTTGTTAAGATAATGGTCGTAGACTTTAAATGAAATCATAACTTTCGGCTGGCCCTAACTCCAAAATTTGAAGAAAATTGCACTTTTTGCACTTGCATTTTTAGGTCAAGTTATCTCGAAACCTATTTCGAATTTGGTCATTATGACTTCAGATTCGGATTCAGCACATCAAAATCCTTCGGAAAAGTATATCCTGGCTTCTTGGTAAGAAGTTCGAATCATTTTTGTCTGCCTACGAAATACAAATTTTTTTTTTACCTGACAAAAAAACTTCGGCTTAAAACCCGCGGACTAAGAATTGGTTTAAGATCCATGGTCTCTTTGGCAAAGTTGCTTAGAATAGTCTATAGAACATTATCCGCGTATGCGATTTTATCGAAAAATAATCGACCCTACCTAATATATACATATATTGCTCGTTTAAAGTTATTAGATTTAAGTAAATGCTTCACATACAACAACTTTATTTCTGTCCTCCTACAGAGTTTCTAAATGCTACATATTTATGTATCTACTCACATACATACAAAAAATTACATTTTTAATAGTATATGTGTGCTCGCGTCACATAAATACGTAAAATTTATAAATAAACTTTTATTATCTGAGCAAAAAAATAAAACTCAAAAAATAACTTTTATTATCTGAGCAAAAAAATAAAACTCAAAAAATAACTTTTATTTTCTGATAGAAAAATAAAACTCAAAAAATAACTTTTATTTTCTGAGGGAAAAATAAAACTCAAAAAATAACTTTTATTTTCTGAGGGAAAAATAAAACTCAAAAAATAACTTTTATATTCTGATCGAAAAATAAAACTCAGAAAAAAACTTTTATTTTCTGAGGGAAAAATAAAACTCAAAAAATAACTTTTATTATCTGAGCAAAAAAATAAAACTCAAGAAAAAACTTTTATTTTCTGATCAAAAAATAAAACTCAAGAAAAAACTTTTATTTTCTGAGCAAAAAATAAAACTCAGAAAATAATCGTTAAAAATCAACACTTTGGATATCACTTATAACCGTTACGGTCCCTGGTACAAATACTTCAACGTTTCATGTCCTTAGCTGTTTAAATGGGAAAGTTATGCAGAAATTACACCCCTAAATTTTCATGTATATCTGAATAACCGGTTGTTTTCTATATGTTACAGAGGTCCGATTCGGGCGGTTCCGACAAGTGATCAGCTGCACATAAAAACTTACCTGTATTCAGGGATGTGATAAGTGGGCTTTTCCTACCAAAACTGGTCGGTTTTTTTCCTGTTGGTCGGATGGTCGCACGATTTGAATTTTGGTAGGTTTTTACCTTCCTTCAAGTAACATCACTGATTTGCTAGATTTTGCCACAACACTGTTGAAAGAACGTTTGAAAGTTCATGTATTCATGTCTCTTTCTCGCAGCAACAGTTTCCTTGAATACCTTTTGTGTTTATCTTCGGCAGAGTTTTGTGTAAAGTGGATAAAAGAAGGTGAACGCATACGCATGAAAACCCTTTCTTCATTTTTTAGTTTGATGAAAAATGCGCTTAATGAAAATTGCTTTGGCGGGCTCACAAAATTTATTTTTAATCTGCTTACGCTTCCACACAGCTCTGCTGCACCGGGGCGCAGATTTTCTACACTTTCCTTAATAAAACCAAACTCAGAAACAAATTAGAACTATGTATGCACAAAAAAAGATCTTAGATTCAATTTTGATATTTAATTAAAGTTCTGATCTCATTTGTATACCTAATTGGAACTACCTGTTAAACCATAGTCGTAACTATTTTAAAAGGTTAACATGGATTACATACACAAACTAATGTACATACCAGGCGCGGAACCAGGATTTCGGCAAGGGGGGGGGTTTTGAACATTTCTTTTTTTGGAAGATGTTTTTTAAGGGCAGACGCTGGTGAAAATATGGACTAATACCACCTACTATTATTATTCTATATACTAGTTGCGCCATTTCCCGCACCTTAAAAACACCAAACTCAAAACCCTCCAAATTAACAATATATATGTCATCACTAGGGAAGCTAAAAATATGCACGAAAAATTTCAAAATATGCATGCTAGTATGCCCGAAAAATAACTGAAATATGCTCGTAAATATGCACGAAAAAATCTCATTATATGCATATATACCTAAAAAATACCGGAAATATGCTCAAAAAATGTATGTATTTCATTTCAAGCTTACATTTTTATTTAAAGAATTTTGCAAAATAATAATAACATAAGAACTGAAACGTACAATTCACATTTTCCCCTTTTAAAAAATTTGTTTTTAAATACTATAAAATACTTTAAATTAATTTTAGATTTGTATACATGAGATCTTTTTACAAAGCAAACGAAACTATTCCATTAATATTGCGCAGGGTTGCATTGAACTATCGTATGTTTTACTATATTTTCCAGTGTGAGTTTTTGGCGGTTTTCCGAGAAAAAGCTCTTGTATGGGAAAACGATTAATATTGACCGCGTAGCATCGAGTATTGATGGATCGCGATTCTGGATCGCAAAATATTTAGAAATTTTGAAATCCGCGATCCGGAACAAAATATTGGCAATAAACGAATTGAAAGTGAAAGTGTGAAAAGGACGGAAGTAAAATATTTTAAACCTCAGATCGAGAAAAATATCGCAATTTTCATATTGAACGTGTAGCACTAGTCTGCGATTGATCAGACCATCGCGATTCATATTGACAGTATAGCGTATGCCTATGTATGTCGATAAATATTATGAGTGTCAAGTTAGCGAGGCACCCCTGGCATATCGGATCCGGAGGGGGTGCATAATTAGTCCCTATTTAATCCCTAATTAATCCCGCAAAAATTAATTTTTTCCCTCAACTGCTTCCCGGAATTTTGGGGTGCCTCGCTAACTTGATATCAAGTTAGCGAGGCACCCTGTAAAAACTGTCTTAGGCATGAGATATCGGAATCGGGTTTGTGGCTTAATTAGTCCCTAATTAATCCCTAACTAATCCCGCAAAAATTAATTTTTTTGCTCAAATATTTTTTGAGTTTTTTACCAAAGTTAGCGAGGCACCCTAATAAAATTTTGAGATATCGAAATCGAACTTGTGGCAAAATTAGTCACTAATTAATCCCTAATTAATCCCGCAAAAATTAATTTTTTCCCTCAAATATTTATGGATTTTTTGTACCCAAGTATGTCCGTGTCACCTTAGCGAAACACCCTAATGAAATTTTGTGATATCGAAATCGGACTTGTGGTATAATTTGTCCCTAATTAATCCCTAATTAATGACACAAATATTAATTTTTTTCCTCAACTGATTTTTGGAATTTTGGGGTGCCTCGCTAACTTGACATGTCAACTTAGCGAGGCACCCTGTAAAATCGCCTTAGACATAAGATATCGAAATCGGGCTTCTGGCTAAATTAATCCCTAATTAATCCCTAAACAATGACGCAAAAATTAATTTTTTCCCTGAAATTTTTTTCGGTTTTTTGTACCCAAGTTTGTCCGTGTCACCTTAGCGAAACACCCTAATGAAATTTTGTGATATCGAAATCGGACTTGTGGCATAATTTGTCCCTAATTAATCCCTAATTAATGACACAAAAATTAATTTTTTTCCTCAACTGCTTTTTGGAATTTTGGGGTGCCTCGCTAACTTGACATGTCAACTTAGCGAGGCACCCTGTAAAAACGCCTTAGACATGAGATATCGAAATCGGGCTTGTGGCTAAATTAATCCCTAATTAATCCCTAAACAATGACGCAAAAAGTAATTTTTTCCCTGAAATTTTTTTGGTTTTTTTGTACCCAAGTAAGTCCGTGTCAAGTTAGCGAGGCACCCTAATACAATTTTGAGATATCGAAATCGGGCTTGTGGCTAATTTAATCCCTAATTAATCCCTAAACAATGACGCAGAAATTAATTTTTTCCCTGAAATTTTTTTGGTTTTTTTGTACCCAAGTATGTCCGTGTCACCTTAGCGAAACACCCTAATGAAATTTTGTGATATCGAAATCGGACTTGTGGCATAATTTGTCCCTAATTAATCCCTAATTAATGACATAAAAATTAATTTTTTTTCTCAACTGCTTCTTGGAATTTTGGGGTGCCTCGCTAAGTTAGACATGAGATATCGAAATCGGGCTTGTGGCTAAATTAATCCCTAATTAATCCCTAAACAATGACGCAAAAATTAATTTTTTCCCTGAAATTTTTTTGGTTTTTTTGTACCCAAGAATGTCCGTGTCAAGTTAGCGAGGCACCCTAATAAAATTTTGAGATATCGAAATCGGGCTTGTGGCTAAATTAATCCCTAAACAATGACGCAAAAATTAATTTTTTTTTGAAGAAAAAAATTTATTTGTGTGTCATTAATTAGTGATTAATTAGGGACAAATTATGCCACAAGTCCGATTTCGATATAATAAAATTTTATTAGGGTGTTTCGATAACTTGACACGGACATACTTGGGTACAAAAAAACCAAAAAAATTTCAGGGAAAAAAATTAATTTTTGCGTCATTGTTTAGGGATTAATTAGGGACAAATTATGCCACAAGTCCGATTTCGATATCACAAAATTGCATTAGGGTGTTTGGCTAAGGTTACACGGACATACTTGGGTACAAAAAAACCAAAAAAATTTCAGGGAAAAAATTAATTTTTGCGTCATTGTTTAGGGATTAATTTAGCCACAAGCCCGATTTCGATATCTCATGTCTAAAACGTTTTTATAGGGTGCCTCGCTAAGTTGACATGTCAAGTTAGCGAGGCACCCCAAAATTCCGAGAAGCAGTTGAGGAAAAAAATTAATTTTTGTGTCATTAATTAGGGATTAATTAGGGACAAATTATGCCACAAGTCCGATTTCGATATCACAAATTTTCATTAGGGTGTTTCGCTAAGGTGACACAGACATACTTGGGTACAAAAAAACCAAAAAAATTTCAGGGAAAAAATTAATTTTTGCGTCATTGTTTAGGGATTAATTAGGGATTAATTTAGCCACAAGCCCGATTTCGATATCTCATGTCTAAGACGTTTTTATAGGGTGTCTCGCTAAGTTGACATGTCAAGTTAGCGAGGCACCCCAAAATTCCGAGAAGCAGTTGAGGAAAAAAATTAATTTTTGTGTCATTAATTAGGGACAAATTATGCCACAAGTCCGATTTTGATATCACAAAATTTCATTAGGGTGTTTTGCTAAGGTAGACATGGATATACACGGGTACAAAAAATCTATAAATATTTGAGGGAAAAAATTAATTTTTGCGGGATTAATTAGGGACTAATTAAGCCACAAACCCGATTCCGATATCTCAAAATTTTATTAGGGTGCCTCGCTAACTTGACACGGACATACTTTGGTAAAAAACTCAAAAAATATTTGAGAAAAAAAATTAATTTTTGCGGGATTAATTAGGTATTAATTAGGGACTAATTAAGCCACAAACCCGATTCCGATATCTCATGTCTAAGACAGTTTTTACAGGGTGCCTCGCTAACTTGATATCAAGTTAGCGAGGCACCCCAAAATTCCAAAAAGCAGTTGAGGAAAAAAATTAATTTTTGTGTCATTAATTAGGGATTAATTAGGGACAAATTATGCCACAAGTCCGATTTCGATATCACAAAATTTCATTAGGGTGTTTTGCTAAGGCAGACATGGATATACACGGGTACAAAAAATCCATAAATATTTGAGGGAAAAAATTAATTTTTGCGGGATTAATTATGGATTAATTAGGGACTAATTAAGCCACAAACCCGATTCCGATATCTCAATATTTTATTAGGGTGCCTCGCTAACTTGACACGGACATACTTTGGTAAAAAACTCAAAAAATATTTGAGAAAAAAATTAATTTTTGCGGGATTAATTAGGGATTAATTAGGGACTAATTAAGCCACAAACCCGATTCCGATATCTCATGTCTAAGACAGTTTTTACAGGGTGCCTTGATATCAAGTTAGCGAGGCACCCCAAAATTCCAAAAAGCAGTTGAGGAAAAAAATTAATTTTTGTGTCATTAATTAGGGATTAATTAGGGAGAAATTATGCCACAAGTCCGATTTCGATATCACAAAATTTCATTAGGGTGTTTTGCTAAGGCAGACATGGATATACACGCTTACAAAAAATCCATAAATATTTGAGGGACAAAATTAATTTTTGCGGGATTAATTAGGGATTAATTAGGGACTGATTAACCCCCAAAACCCCCACCCCCGTGGATCCGCCACTGGATACGCGTTTTCATTTTATTATTAACTTCCGTATTTATGAAGTATTAGTAAGAAATTTTCGCCTTTATATACTAAAATCCAATAAAGGTTTTGAAGCAAATGCGTAAAACTTAGCTAATTAGAGACAACTGAACAAACAAATAATTAATTTGATTTGATTAAGTTCCAATAAACTACCTACACGTGTCTCTACATATTTTGCAGAGAGTTGAACAAAAACGAATGGGGAAATGAAATGTTAATTGGTCTGATTTTCAGTATAACGACCGCTTTGCGCGAAATTATCGTAAGGGTAATTTTCTCGAAATTTATGGCTTTTTCTATTCTGGCATAAAATCGTACCCAAAGCTTATTCAACACTTACAAAGCAGATGTACGAAATTTCCGCTCAATATACCAATAAAAAGCAAAATTGGCTTAATCGACTCAGCTCGTGAATCTGAAACCACAATCGTATACTTAAATAATAAGTTTTCATATTCATGATTTCATATTCCTTAAAATCCTAATCGCCAGTTTGGCTTCAGAAGAGGGCACGGAACAATTGAACAAGTGTATAGACTTACCGAGAAAATCTACTCTGCCTTTGAGCAAAAAAAAATACCGTACAGCTGCTTTTCTAGATATATCCCAAGCTTTTGATCGCGTATGGCACCACGGCCTCCTCTATAAAATTAAAAATACTCTCCCTATAAATTACTTTTTCTTTATACAGTATTATCTAAAAAATCGTTACTTTTTCGTCAAAGAAGGAGCAGAGCAGTCTGAGCTTTTCGAGAGCTTAGCAGGCGTCCCGCAAGATAGCGTAATGGGCCCAATACTGTACCTACTTTACACGTATGACCTCCCAATAGCAGAAGGAGTCACTATCGGCACTTTGGCGATGACATTGCCGTACTGGCTGCAGACCCCCAATCCTAATGTGGCCCCACTTAAGCTTCAAAGTCTAAATAAAATTACCCATTGGCTGAAAGACTGGCGAATAAAGTCAAATGAATCAAAATCTGTCCAAGTGACGTCTACCGCTAGATGTAACACTTGCCCACCCGTAAAACTCAATGGCATTGATATACCGCAAAGTGACGTAACAAAGTACCTTGGTATGCACCTCGACAGAAAACTAACATGGAGAACTCACATATTCACCAAACAGAAAGCTCTTGGTATAAAACTGAGAAATCTTTATTGGCTCATGAATCGAAACTCCCAATTATCAATCGACAACAAACTCCTGCTCTACTCAGCCATCTTAAAACCCATTTGGACCTATGGCATACAGCTGTGGGGAACCGCAGCAAACTCAACTATAGAGATTCTCCAAAGATTCCAATCGAAAACCATTAGAATGATTGTAAATGCGCCCTACTACGTCACGAACGACCAACTACATCGTGACCTAAAGATACCTGCTATCGCTCAAGAAATCAGAAAGTATGCAAAATGAGATTATTAGCTCACCCCAACCCACTCGTTCTAGCCCTGACGGCAAGACCAACTAATTTCGTACGCATGAAAAGAAAATCATTTACAGATTTTTATTGATGCACTACACTATATGGATGCGCTACTGAGAGCAATCCATACATGCCCACCATGTTTATTAAGTCATTAATGATTACTAATTACTTTTAACGAACCACAAAATTGTTAGATGTATTTTATTTATGCAGTTGGCAAAATTTATTGGATGCTAAAAACAAAAAAAAAAATATTCATGAAAGGTATAAAAAAATATATCAATAGCGATGGATGGAGTGCATTTACTTCGTCGTGTAAAAAAAAATCTGTTTTCCAAGAAAATAATACCTTAAAGGTTTTTTAACTCAAAGTCACTGACATCCGCTGCTAATATTCACTTTTCAGTTTCATGAACTTGTTCGTTCAATGAACGACGAGAAATTGAACCTTGTCTAACTAAATTTTTTTCTTAACTTCTGACTTTAAAAACACCGAATGTGACAAATTTTAAAAATGTTCTTTATACATTTTAGAGAGCTATATGGGATAATATAAAATTAAGGAAAATAATAATCTTTGTTTTAAAATTTATTACGTTTGAGACTATTTTAAACAAAAAATTCAAATAATGGCTTAGGCAGCGTTTGCTTTTCTCCTTATTTAAGCATTGCCATATTCGGCGGCATTTAATTAGTTGGTGTTGCCGAATGAAATATGTCACGTTTTCTCTTGCTGCTATAGCAATTTTTTTCGAACTCCTTTCAATTTTTGAAGTTCTTCCACTCAGTTGTCAATTTCTAATATTTTTTAACACGCTTTTATTAGTTTCACCTGTATGTATGTATGTATGTATGTATGTATGTATGTAAACATTGCATACTTTTAGGCGAAAGCGTGGAGATTCATACACTGAAGTACTTCAGTGTGAGATGTGCTTATTATTTAAAAACTAGTTTGTTATTAGTTCAGTGTTCATATTATCATTTTCGAACATTCGTCAAAATGTTACTTCTTATTGTAACAAGGACTTACCGCCTAGCATATCGTAATACATACATAGATACGAGTATGTATGGATGTACATCTAGTCAAACAATATCTAATTTAACAAGTAAGGAAGCCTAAGTTCGAGTGGAATCGAACATTAGATACTCAGCTGTATGCTTTCATTGTTTGTTTGCGTTTGATGAAAACACGGTGTAATTTATATAAAGCGAGTGCTGCATAAAGTGGGCGTAGCCACGCCCATTTTCAAAATTTTTATCAGTCATCCAACTAAGCATATGAATATTATTCTGTGTGCAAAATTTCTTTCCTTTATGACTTCTAGTTACCAAGATGTCACGTTACAAATTCCCAAAGGGTGTTCCAGAAATATCTTTGTTAAAAAGTAGGCGTGGTCATAAACCGATTTGAATAAATTTTTGCGTGTCTATTAATACAATTTTTAAAAGTGTATAAACCAAGTTTCGTCATAATATCTCAATTATTTGTCGAGTTATGGGCTAAGAAATCTCGTATATCCCTTTGTGTAAAAAGAGGCGGTGCCACGCCCATTTTCCAAAATTTTTCTATTTTTTGTTTCCGGTCTATTGTGGAACTCATGCCACAAAATTTCAATGAATTATATTTATATTTGACAAAGATATCGCTTAAAATGTTTTTATTAAGCCCCTTTATAGTTCCCATATATAAAAATGGGCGTGGTCGTCAACCGATTTCGCTAAAATTTCGAGCATGTATTACCACACGTTACGAAAGTGTATACACCAAGTTTCGTCGTAATATATCAATTACTTGTCGAGTTATAGGCTCCGAAATATCGTATATTCCTGCTTCTAAAAGGAGGCGGCGCCACGCCCATTTTCCAAAATTTTTGTGTTTTTTGTTTTATGTCCATAGTTGGAATCCTGCCACAAAATTTCAGTGATATATCTTCATATTTGACAGAGATGTCGCTTAAAATGTTTTTATTAGGCCCCTTTATAATTCACATATATAAAAGTGGGCGTGGTCGTCAACCGATTTTGACAATTTTCCGTCAAAATGTTTGCCTATGTAAGTAAATCACGCATACCAAATTTTATCGATATATCTGCCACGGTTTCTGAGTTAAGGCTTATAAAACTTTCAATGTTTTCCCCTTAATAAGTGGGCGTGGCACCGCCCATTTTCCAAAATTTCATCAAATTTCTACATAAGGGCCTGAGCTCAATACGTGGATGAAATTTCATCGCTCCAGCTCTATTAGTGACTGAGATACCAAATTTCCGATTTTTTCTATATAGGAAAAGTGGGCGTGGTCATGGTCCGATTTCGCCCATTTTCAATACCAACCGTCCCAGTCTCGATACCAACTTGCATTCCAAATTTCATCAAAATATCTCAATTTTTGCGCGAGTTAGAGTGTTTACAGCGGACGGACGGACAGACGGACGGACGGACGGACGGACGGACATGGCTCAATCGATTTCTCTTTTCACCCTGATCATTTTGATATATATAAGTCTATATCTATCTCGATTATTTCATTCTGTTACAATCCACCGTTATGAAATCAAAATTATAATACTCTGTGTACTAGTACAGCTGAGTATAAAAAGTCAGTACTTCATTGAAATTCTCTACTTTGGGGTAAGCGGTATTGTAATCCTCTGTTTTACATATAGACACGCAACAATAACTCGTATTATCATTTTGGGCGCACGAGCAATGAGATTTCAATTTTTTTTTAGTCTCTATTCACTTTTTCAAATGCTGTTCACATTTTTTATGGGCATTATTATGGCTAATGCTGTGGTGGGCTCACTGCATGACGATTTAAGTGCGGCCCTGTATAAGCACGCGCTCCTCTTTCATGCACATGAATTTGAGAGTTGAAAATTCCCAACACATGGGTTTTCCAAACCCAAATGAGTACAAACACAGAAGCATTTATAACACATGTACATTATTCAGTATTTTATGTATGTACATATGTACGTATTTCCAAAATTACCCAGCAGTATTTGATGTAAGGAGGTACATATTCAATAGTATATTCAGTATGAAAAATACCCTGAAAATGAGTTCAAATTTGATTGCTGAAAAAACAACTGAACACGCAGTGAAGACATCAGGTGTACTGAAATATATGCTATGGAAGTTCTCCCTGCGTATTCAGGCCTTTTTTCATACAGAAACTCTCCCTTCTCGTTCGGCAGTTTTTAGGTAGCTGATTTTCGACGCCACCTCTATATAAAAACGAAAGGGAAAGTTCAGATTTTAGAACTGCATCTCTACTGAATACTCAGTAGGAAATATGTGCTGTTTTCCAGCTGATAAATACTGCTGGGTAGATTTTGTAGTGAAACACACGAGTGTACTGAATGTGACAAGAAGGGTGGCTGAACGGGAGAGAAAACGTGCCTTGAAAACCATGTGTTGGGCTAAGTAAATACTCGTATGTATGTAGTTCCCTTGCAGTGAAAAATTGAGAAATTGAAACAATTACAAAACAAGTAAGGAAGCCTAAGTTCGAGTGGAATCGAACATTAGATACTCAGCTGTATGCTTTCATTGTTTGTTTGCGTTTGATGGAAACACGGTGTAGGTACTTTATATAAAGCAAGTGCTGCATAAAATGGGCGTAGCCGCGCCCATTTTCAAAATTTTTATCAGTCATCCAACTAAGCATATTAATATTATTCTTTGTGCAAAATTTCATTCCTTTATGACTTCTAGTTACATAAACCGATTTCAATAAATTTTTGCGTGGCTATTAACACAAGTTATAAAAGTGTATAAACCAAGTTTCGTCATAATATCTCAATTATTTGTCGAGTTATAGGCTAAGAAATCTCATATATCCCTTTGTGTAAAAAGAGGCGGTGCCACGCCCATTTTCCAAAATTTTTCTATTTGTTGTTTCCGGTCTATTGTAGAAATCATACCACAAAATTTCAATGAATCATCTTTACATTTGACAAAGATATCGCTTAAAATGTTTTTATTAGGCCACTTTATAATACCCATATATAAAAGTGGGCGTGGCCGTCAACCGATTTTGACAATTTTTCGTCCAAACATTTACCTAAGTAAGTATATCACGCGTACCAAATTTCATCGATATATCTTCAACAGTTTCTGAGTTATGACTCATAAAGCTTTCAATGTTTGCTCCTTAATAAGTGGGCGTGGCACCGCCCATTTTCCAAAATTCCATCAAATTTCTTCTTAGGTGCCTGAGCTCAACACGTGGGTAAAATTTCATCACTCTAGCTATATTAGTGGCTGAGATACCAAATTTCCGATTTTTTCTATATAGGAAAAGGGGGCGTGGTCATGGTCCGATTTCGCCCATTTTCAATACCAACCGTCCCAGTGTCGATACCAACTTGCATTTCAAATTTCATCAAAATATCTCAATTTTTGCGCGAGTTAGAGTGTTTACAGACGGACGGACGGACAGACGGACAGACGGACAGACGGACGGACGGACGGACGGACATGGCTCAATCGATTTCTCTTTTCACCCTGATCATTTTGATATATATAAGTCTATATCTATCTCGATTATTTCATTCTGTTACAATCCACCGTTATGTGATTAAAACTATAATACTCTGTGTACTAGTACAGCTGAGTATAAAAATTCATTAAAAATGCATAAAATTAACAAATTCATAGCAATAGTTAATAAAAGGAGTGGGAAAATTAGCACTTTCCGGGCATTAATCAGACATATGTACATCTGTTTATGTATACATAAATGGTGGAAGTTAACGGTGCATGCGACACGTCATAAAAACGTGGTCGGTTGTAATTTAACAACTATTTCAATTGATTAATTAATTGGCAGAAACTACAGATGTAGGTATGTGCATTTCATATTTAAGTGTTTTTTTTTTTAATTATAAATTAGTTCATTGTAAAATAATTAATTTTCCGGGAACACGTTCAGTTTGCTCATTTTTCGTATCTAAAAATTTCTTCTCCTCGAATTTCCATGTGGTTTCTTGGTGTGGAAAAATATATAAAATTTATAGCACGTAATTTTGAATTTCTTCATTCATTTCATCATCACCAATTCATCAACTAAGCAGCTGAAAAAAAAAAATTAAAAAAAAAAAAACAAATCCATAAGTTTAACTTGATGGGCATTAAAAAATAGGCAAAACCAAAATTATGCATTTGTCATATCATTTGTGGTCGGTCGCCCTTGGCCATGGCAGAGCCAGTCACTTACCTTGTGTCACTGTCACGGCCACAAAGGACCCCAGAGGTTTGTGTTGCTGCGCTGAATTGCAAATGGACACAATGTGTAAGGGAAATAAGGGTTTTATGCTGTCGTATACATTTGTATGCATTTTGTGCCTCCAACTGGAATTGTGCATTAAACTGGAAAATTCTGTAAATTTATTTATTATGTATGTATATACTTATATACATATATGCATATGTATGTACATACTCGTATAAACGTAGTTTCAAAAAATTTTCCTTTTACATGGTGACTCAATAGCAAGCGATGGAAAGGAAAGGAAAGGAAAGGAAACCGGACTTTCTGGTGTTAAAATGTCGTCAGATAGCCTGTATTTTTGCTTTACAGGCAAAAAGCTCAGAAGACTCCACCTTTTTACCTAATTTTCTGCCCGCAATGTTGGGGTTCCTCTGCGAAATGGCGACAATTTTACTTTTTCCATTTCCTAACTGATACCATTTTTTCTGCCGGAATCTGAGTTCCGAGTAACAGTAGACTCTTCCTGAAAGCTTTATAAGTTCCGGAAAACATTTTTTGGGCTTCTCTTTAGTTAACACTCACTTGGGGTGATATTGAAAAGTGTGAAGAAATTTCAACAATAGCTTTACGTATTTTTAATTCGCTTGCCATTTTAAACTTAATGAAATGTTTTAAGGAAAATATTTTTGAGTCGTATATTTCTGATAGTTATCGCAAAAAAAATATAATCAGGAAATATGTATTTCATATTTCTGTGGCAATTGGCAATAATCGCTTAGGTCGAAAAATATGATTTCGAGATAAATTTATTTTTATATTTGAAGGCATTTTTTTAACAAATCATAAAAGTCGATTAAAAACTATGGACGCTAATCAGTGAGCCATCCACAATGTTACGATCAAATTTTGTAAATAAAACAAAATCTCATGAAAAAATTTGATTAAATATGTAAATCTACTTTGGCTGTTATAGCAAGTTTAGTACACTTCTATTGTAAGTTAAGCCTAAATATTTTTATGTATATCTTTTGATTGAATTAAGTTATAAGCATGGGGGTTTTACAGAAATATAGAGTTTTTAAAGTAGAATAACGTGGTATATATAACTCGAAATCTTCCTAAGTCGACTTAAGCGGTTATTGCTTGTGGCCACAGATTTATTGATGTACAATTTCTTCAAAAGCAGTCCTTAGAACTCGAAAGTAAATGAATTTTCTTTCGGTTCGAACTACAGAGTTAGGCCCCAGGTTTTAGCTAGATATTCCTAATAACAGCAACATATTTCGAGCTACTGAAAAATTTTGTTTTATTCAAAAAACGGTATTTTTTGCAGCAAAAGAGAGTTTAGTCACGTTACTTTTGTGTCACCTTGTATCACATTCTTGTTGTCCTGTGCGTTTGAATGTTTTCTGCTTTTTAGTTTGCGTGTTACCGGGTTATTGTACTCATCAGAGCAGACCATTATACACACCTAGTACATACATACATACATACATACCCAAAAAGCCCAAAATATAAATGCATGTATGTAGGTACATACCTGCCCAATAAACATATTTCTTTATTCTCAATTTGACATGCATTTGAGAATAAGCCCTTTTCTCAAACCTCAAACGTTTATTTCAAATGCATCTCAAATTTCCCTTGATAGCGTTCTCAAACTAAAAGGCACATTTTTAATATGGGGGGATTTTGGGCTGATTTTCAAATTGAGAACGTCCATTTTCCCAAACCTATTTCAAACATAATTTTTTTCTCAAATGCTTCTCAAATTGTTCTCAAATTGATAAACATGTTTGAGAACCACTTGAAAATAAGTTTATTTTCAAATTATATGTATATACTTATTCTGATTCTCAAATTGATAAACAATATTTTCTCAAACGTTTGAGAATTTCTTTTTCAGTGTTTAATGGCATACCTACATACATATGAACATACATATGTATTAAATTTAGTGTTACTTTTTCGAACCCACTGACAGCCACGGAAAATGCAATGGGCGTTTTCGGCGCGTTAGGGCGTCTGCAATGGCTTTGTTATTTTGGGTGTCTACGAAAAGTTGCACATATGAACATACATATCTATGTATGTATGTACAAATATACACAGATGTATGTATATGTATATGTTTAGTGTAACTTGTAAGTTGCATTTTCTCATTGCATGTTTTTTTTCCAACCCTCTTTGTACTGTGGTTGGTTGTGCCTTACTTAATTTTCCCGCATTTGGGTTGCTCGGGGGTTTGTTGTCTGCCGTTTTCGCTAGTTTGCTATTTTTGGATTTTCCAACGACATGTTTTTGTTTTTAATTCCGTAATTGAAGGTTGAGGTTTACTTATTGCATTGTTTTCCTGTATTTGCTACGTTCATTCAACTATGTTCATACATATCTAGGTAAAGTATTATCCAGCAAAAGATCTACGCCTTATTTAAGAAATATTACAGAAAATTTAAAGGCTTATCAAATAAGGCTTGAAAATTCTAAGCGAACAAAAGTTATATGGTCAAAGGCTCAAAATAAGGCTGATTCTCCTGTGTTGATGTCATCAGGCCGTAAAGACTACTCTCTAAGGCTTAAAAATGGATTACAAATTTCAAAGCGAGGCCAGAATTTAAAGAAGATTTTGAGGAGATTTCTAACTGTACTGTTATGTAGCCAAAAGTGCAATTCTCAATGCTCTGAAAAATTCCTTCGATTTTAGAGATATTTTTCTGTAGCGTACTTGCCATATATGTACACCCCAGTGCAGGGCCGTGCGCAGGAATTAGCCTTGGGGGGGTTTTAATTTTGGTTTGCATTCGCATACATTTTTCGCTAAGATAAACATATTTGCTGAAACAAATATCCAGACCCATACATAGGGTTGCCAGACGTACTGATTTGATCAGTACAATACTGATTTTTCGTACCCCGTACTGATGGTTTTAAAAACCTTAAGAAATACTGATTTTTTGGATTGTGTACTGATTTGTACTGATTTTTAGCCGACAATAAAAAAAATCATTTTATCACCTTGCGATATTACTCGACGACCAACGTGTAATTGTTGTTGTGCACTCCGACGAGTGAGGGAAATTTCGGACATCGATCGAATTTGCTGGGTGAAACAAGCACCCGAGGCTTCGGGGTAATATTGTGTTATGTTGTGTATGTGCGCTCTAATCATCGATTTAAGCGTAACCACCTCTCATCGATGACGAAAATGTGTCCGAATTTCATCTGTGGGTTTGCTCGTAAGCATAACCACGGCATAAACATGAAATGATTAAGAAGGAGGAAGCAACGCGAACGTTAAATGTCATAGAAACATGATCGACAGTTAACGACACGGAAACAAGATATAAATGCCAGTAATAAAGACGATTTTCTCCGCATATATTGCTTTTTTTTGGAAGGCAATGTACTGATTTTTTCGGGAAGGGTATCTGGCAACCCTACCCATATATCATAAATTTAAATGTTCTCTAAATTTTCTGAAACTCATTATGATTCATCAAAATCTAGTTAACCAGGTCCTAAATAGTACTATTTACAGTACTTGTTAATTGAAACTGCTCACTGTTTTCACAAAATGAACATTTTTTGTTATCAGTACAATTTTTTTTAAAATGCCAAACGAACATATGCTACACAACTTTGTAATTTCGGAAAGCTCCAAGTGCAATTCAAAGTGCCGAACTTATGTATTGGCCAACCTTATTTTTTGCAACTTTCACCAATTTCTTCTTCCGTAAAATTATTGTAACTAATTTTGTCAAAAATTATGAGTCAATATTCAATGCAAAATTTATAAACTCTATTTTGAAAATTTTTGCAAAATCATTGCAACTTACACGGAAAGAATTTTTTACTAGAATCAATGCCGAGACAAGAAAAATTAGACTTGATTTTGAACTTAGAAAATAATTTCTTAATATCAAGAAAATCCAAGAAAATTGGATTTTAAATAAATAAGTAAACATTTTCTTGCTTCAAGTGAAATCGGATTTTAAATAAATAAGAAAAAGTTTTCTCACTTCAAGCAAAAATGGACTTTAAATAAATAAGAAATAATTTACTTACGGTAAGTGTTTTTTTCTTGTTTTTAGGAATAAATAATTAAGAAATAATTTTTTTGTTGCAAGTAAAACTTTTCTTATACGAGCTTAAGTAAATAAGAAAATATTAAATATATAATCAAGTAAAAATTTTCTAAAAATATTAAAAACGTAAAAAATAAGGAAAATGAAAACTAATCATAAGGGATTAGAAAACCATAATTAGTCAACTAGTACTTATTTTCCTAGGACTTGTTCACTGAAATCATAACATTTCAATTAATATAAATGAAGATGCAAATAGTGAACTCCTTATACCAAATGCTTCACTAACAATCTGAGAATTGCAGAAATATTCAGAAATATGCAAAGCGGATGGCAAATGAAAAAAAAAAATACGTGTTACTTTGGAAATGCAAATTCAGCAAGAAATATTTTACTTCGCTCAATAAAACGTTTTCTTATTTATTTAAAATTTTTTTTTGCTGTAGTTTGATGATATGCTCAAAGAACTTTGGCGTTCAAATTGAGCAAGAAATATTTTACTTCGCTGTTGTTTTCTTATTTATTTTCAATTTTTTTTTGCTGTAGTTTGTTGTTCCAATTCATCGAAACACAATTTTCTTAAATTCTTCTTGATATTAGCAAGAAGATTTTCTTCATTTAAGTAAATTTAAGAAAAGATGTTCTTATTTATTTAAACATTTTTTTTCAACACTTTTTTTCTATAGATTTTGTTAGTGTTCTTGAATAAGAAAATAATTGTCTCATTTTTGGAAAACTCAATTTCTTATTTCCAGTAATAATTAAGTAAATTTTTCTTATTTCCCTAAAAATTTTCTAAATTGAGTTCAAGAAAGTATTTTTTTGATTCAAGTATACAAATTTCTTTCCGTGTAGATTTGATCATGGGGGGGGTTTTAACCCCCAAACCCCCCCCCCCCCCCGTGCGCACGGCCCTGCCCCAGTGCAAAAATGCGTTATATTATTTTCTAGCGCAAAAACGAACTTTCGTACAAACACAAGACGCGAAAACTCGAAGCGCAAAAACATGCCGACAAAGCTTTTTAGTTCGTTTTTGCCCTTTTATCTTATCTTTTGTAAGTGAGACCGTTCCAATTAAAATTTCCGAAAAGCCAATGAAGATTTTCAAAAAGTTGAATGTTGCATATTATTATTAGGGCATGGAATTTCATGTACTAAAAAATAAAAAAATATGCGCATAAAAAATGCAACAAAAACTGAGAAATATGCATGAAAAATCAAAAAAAAAATGCATTAATTCAAAATTTCCAACTTCAGATAATTCATGTTTATTGAAGTTACAATAGTTAAATAAATTAGGTACAAACATTTTTTAATTCAATTTTGCTCTTACGTTGTACGTTTATACATATGTATGTTTATATATATATATAGATACATAAATTCAGTCTTGAACATTTCATAATTTGCAAAGGTTAATCCTTATTCAACGATTAATTAGCGTACACAATGAAATATTTTTTCTTATTCTCAAAAAGAAAACTTTGCCGATTCGGTCGAAAAAAGCTCTTACACATAGAAAACGAACGTTCTACATCCACAGAGGTAATAGGAGCATGTTTGAAAACGGCTCTTTGTCGACAGGTATGCACCGTATCGAAATACTAATAATAGCCGTGTTCACACGAAACTCTATTCGTCGTCAGATGGCTGTTATGCGTGAATTTCGTTTGTATAAAACTGTCAACTAGCAAATTACAAAAATATGCAATATAATGCGAAATATGTAATAAAAAAATGCAAACAACGCAAAATATGTAAAAATATGCATATATGACCAAAATATGCAAAATATGCAAAAACATTTTAATGCCATTTTTAAGACAATTTCACGATTCGCAAAGATTGTTTATTTATTTTGCTCTACCTAAATCTAAGAAAAACATGTATTTGCATAGATTTCTATGCCCTAATTATTATATTAAAATTGAATGAGCTGCAAAATTACATACTCAAAAATCGTCTAAAAAAAATTTAGGTTTAGAATTCTTAGCCCCTTTTAATGATAAGTATTTCCTTGACTTTGAAAAATGGGAAATACTAAAAATACTGCCTAAAAAGTTAACAATAATCGTTGATAAATATCTCGGTTACTTTCGAGCATCACCTACATTAACCAAGATATAAGTTAGAAATATAAACATTAAATTCAAATATAAAAAAACAAAGAAGAAAATTATTGTAGGTACATATGAAGGTGCCGTGATTTAATCCCAAGTGGCATAACCCCAATTTTAAAATTTGGGATTATGTCACTCACCATGGTGTGACATAATCCCAATTTTTTTACTTGGGATTATGTCACCTATGTGGGAGTGACATAATCCCAAATAAAAGGAAGCCAGAATACCAAATCACTCGAGTAGGTACTAGTGCGAAGCAAAATCGCGATTTTTGCTTCCAAATTTTTATTTTTTATAGACATACATATGTACATATTTATATACCTATCGATCTATTAAAAAAAAGCGCCGCAGGCGAAAATTTGGAATCAAAAATCGCGCGATTCTTTCTTCCAAACTTTTCATCTTTTTATAGACATATGTACATACATATGTATACACCTATCGATCTATTAAAAAAAAGCGCCGCAGGCGAAAATTTGGAATCAAAATCGCGCGATTTTTTCTTCCAAATTTTCATCTTTTTATAGACATATGTACATACATATGTATACACCTATCGATCTATTAAAAAAAAAGCGCCGCAGGCTAAAATTTGGAATCAAAAATCGCGCGATTTTTTCTTCCAAATTTTCATCTTTTTATAGACATATATACAATGTACACAAATATTTATATACCTATCGTTTTATTGAAAACAGTCTGTATATATGTAAATATATTTAATTTTAACGTAATTTTTTAGTTTTAAAGTAATTTTTTGAGAACATGTGTATTTAAGTACATACATATTTCATCTTATACATATACTCAATGTATTATTATATAACAACATTAACTTTATTGTCAGCTTTAATTTTTTGCTGAATGTAATAAAATCTAAGAAAGACTACTGAAATGTTTTTTTGGGCTTGAAAATGACATTATCCCAATTGGGATTATGTCACTACGCCTAGGGTGACATAAGCCCAAGTAAAAAAGTTGGGATTATGTCACCCTAGGGGGAGTGACATAATCCCAAATAAAAAATTTGGGATTATGCCCCTTGGGATTATGTCAGGGTACCCATATGAAAAACCCCGTATTTAGTAGTGAAGTGCGGCTTTGTGCAAAGTAATTTTTTGTCGGCAAAATACTAATTGTACTGGATATCATCTCCGAGGGTTTATTTGACTGAGTCAGACAGAGCAACATAACAAAATAAATTTTGAACACAAAAAAGAGTGAACATTTTTTTTTAACCTTTAACTTGCGACGTGGTGGTAATTTTTACACCGACTTACAATTTCTTTAAATATCTCTTTTAACTTACCGTCCAGCAAGTTTACTCTCTTGGTATCTTCCCATCTCGTTGTAATTATTGACCCATTTTCTTTTTATGGAGGAAGGTGTAACATTTGACGAGAAATGATGATGGTGGTGTAAAAATTACCCCACGTCGACGTTAACGTAACTTTTTCTTCAAAAATAATTTATTTCCATTTAAAACTTCTCTCACTGGCAATTTGATTAACATGGATTATTAATTTTACAACTTCCTCAAATGATTATTGGAAGAAAAATTAAAAAATCGTTTCGTGGTTCGTTTTATACGCTCACGTTATTATGAAAAAAAACTTCAAAAAGACTGGCCAGCATTTTCTACAAAAAAATTTTTTTAAATAAAATTCCTATTGTATATTTAAAAATATATATTTTTTTATGAAAAACCGTCTCTGAATTTTAAAGAAAGTTTTTGTTTTACCTTTTATCTATAAGGTTCTCATGTGATGTTTTCGCTATTTTGAAAGAACAAGGCCTTGTGAATTATAGTAAAAACTTTGTTGATTTAAAAAATTTAACTAACTATTTTTATCAATTTCATTTAAAAAAGACTGGCCTCTTTCCAATGCTAAAATTATTATAAAAAAATTTATTTTTGTGCCCGCTGTGGTGCAGTGGGTAGAGTGCTCGTCTGCTATGCCAGAGGTCTCGGGTTCAAACCACGGTCCGAGCCAAACACCAAAACAATTTTTCTAATTAGTAAAAATCCAATTATTGGTTTTTTTAAGAGCAGCGGTCACCTCTCGTCAGTGGGCGGCATACCCTCCGAGAGTATTTTTGCCATGAAAAAGCTTCTCACAAAAAATGCATTCGCCGTTCGGAGCCGGCATAAAACTGTAGGTCCACCCAATTAGTAGGAAAAACAAAAAGGAGCACACCTCGAATTGGGAGAGAAGCTCGGCCATAAAACTCGTCAGAGTTATAATAGCGCCATTGTATTATTATATTATTTTTTATTGAAAGTTTTAAGTAAAATGCGTAGAAAAAAAAATTACCACCACGTCGTAAACTATGTCATAAAATTTCACCTCGTCACTTAAAGGTTAAATATCCCAACTTTAAAAGCTTAAAACTATAAACTTAGAATTATTGGAAATCAAGGATATTATTGAAAAGTGTTAATAATTACTTGAAGATTTAGGATCCATCACGAAAACTTAAATGAAATGCTTTAAATAATAAATATTCACGTTGAAATTAGCACTTAAAAATATGTAAAAAAAAAATTAAAATATTAACCTTTAGATATGCTAAGTTTCGACCATCTGGGAGCAAGTGCAGAGTATGGGGTCGGGAAAAAAGCGATGAATTATTGTTCCCCAGTCTATTTCCAATATGTGAGTATGTTTTTTTTTTTATGTAATTGTAACAACTTCACAAAATTCAATTTTGGCCGCATAAGACTTGAAAATCTACTTATGTGTACATATATGTGCAGCGCTGTCAGCGTATTCCTGTTTTATAGCACAGGCTTCAGCTATCAGCCTAGCCTTTTTGCTGGGTATGGAAGTGTATGTATTTATGTATGTCTGCGCTGTCATCAGGCGACCCTTAAATGTTTGTCGTCGCAATTGAATGATATTGTTCATTTTATAGCTATTGTTAATGTCATTTATTGCTAAAGGTTAGGTTATTGCTTTTATTGTTGTTGTTGTTTTTTTGCTTGTCGTCTCGCATACTTACTCGCTAGCCTAGTCTGTTCTAAGCTATGTTGCTTTTCCTTATTTCTGCTGCAATTCAACTATATTTTCTTTTATTACCTTTCTGGTACGTTTTTGGAATTTTCGATTTTCGTGCGTTGTTCTTGTTATTATAGCCATCGTCGTCGTTACTGTTATCGTTGACGAAATGAGGTTCTTGAAATTCTCAACGCATTTTTTATGTATGTATGTATGTCTGTAAGCTGCAAACTTGGCTGAGAAGATTGACTGTAAACAATTTTCTGCTAAGAACATACCTACTACTAAACTTTTCTAGAAATTTATTTGGCATAAAATGTCATTAAGGGTCTCCTCAGAAAATTTTTCTGTAAAATTAACCTAAAAGACCAAAAGAACCGGAAAACCTATATTCCTCAAGCTATCGAAATACTTATTTGGCAAAAGATTAATGATTTTTGACTACGTTTAACATACAGGCATAAAAAAGGTACATTAGGGTGGTAAAAACTAAGTGCTGGATGGTAGTGACCCCAACGGCGGACATACGGTTAATAATATTCCATGGCATAAGCCGCCCTTTCAAGCTAAAGACATTGGCGTATTAAACTTAGAGATCGGACTATAAATATCGAAGATATGAGAAAAATAAATTTTAGCGACATCTAGCGGCGTCCGAAAAAAGATTAAAAACTTTTCCGGAAATGTTTTTCAAAAAGACATCATATGCGGGGGCGTACGACGAACTTTTTTTTTTGCGATACGGTCTAATGTACACGTCTTTGCATTTCTACTGCAGTTCCTGTTTGTTCGCTGCCTCTTACACGCTCGACACATGAAATCTACGAAAATTCAATGAATTCAATTTGTCTTGTAGTTTCGATCGTGTGTCATCATGTCGCGTCGACGACGTGTGAAATGTGGAAACTATTTTGGATTCTAGACAATTCTCTTATTTTTTTTCTTCTTCTCGTTTATATTTTTAAAAGCCTTTTGTTTATGTCGTGCGTTGTCTGCATTTAATTTTCTTACTCCACGCTTGCATTACCTTTTCCGCAGTGCTGCCAACCACCCACCTGAAAGCACGCATTGACTTAATATTTATTTCTATATAAAATTTAATAAGCAAAAAAGTGTCATTAATTATAATTTTTTTGGGCATTTTAAACTAAATTTAAGCCGATTTGTTTGCTTATTTGGAAATTTGATTTGTTTCATTTTTTTGCTTTATATTTTGTTGTTGTTTGCTGGCATTTGTTAAAGCTTTTCAAGCGAAGCAATAAAAACCATTTTGAACGTGTTTGGCATGTGAAATATTTATGTTTGTATGTAAGAGTATGTATGTGGCTGGAATAGTAATGTGTTTAGCTGCAATTTTTATCATATGTAATTTTATTTATTTAATTGTATTTAAAATTGAATTAAAAGGAAAACATAAATAATAACTAACTAAAATTTGTAAATAAATAATTTAAATTCTCAATTCAAAAATTCCCATGGTAACGAATTTCTTCGAATGTTTTTTTATGTTTTTTTCACATTTTTGAGAAAATTTACTCAAAACAAAGAAAATTTTATATTGGGACGCGTGCTCAAAATAAGGAATTTTTTTTTTAAGTGTTGGTTTGGGTTTTTAAAAACTAGTATTTGGACTCAGTTATTACGATTTCCTTAAATCAAATTTATATTTGGTAGTTAACCAAAATGCGTAAGTTCAAAAGGGAGAAGAGGACAGCAAAGTCATGCAAACGGCAAAGAAAACCAATGACTCTAATTCCTAGCTCGTCAAGCTAGTTTTTCTTGAAATCGTGCGCTTAAATTCAATTTTTAAATTCTCTCTGTTGTCTTTAAGTAAAAGCTGTGTAATAAAATGCACCTATCATCTTAGTCGTCTTAATTATTTTGGTCAATAAGTGCATTAATCAATGAAATTTTTTAATCAAACAATTTTTTTTTTTTTTTTTGATATTTTAATTATTTTATTTTTGCTTCTATTAAGCTAAACAAACAATTTAATTTTCTTCGATTAAGCGTCACGAATTCGATTTACATTTTGTATTAATATTTGCGTATTTCGGCATTTAGCCCTGTAACATTTTTTAGACTTGTGGGCTTGGCAAGACTAATAACAAAGGGAAAACATCAAAAGCGAGAAAAAACTAATTATGTAAATTTGTTTTATGCACAAGTGCACGTTTTAATATCAAAAATGCCAACCATATTGACGTGTATTATATCTTTTGTGGGTACTGTTTTTTTTCTAGCTTTTAACTTTTGCCTTTTTGAATTAAGTAATATGTTACAAGGCTCATATCTGCATAAAAAATTAAAAAAAAAAATGCTTTTATTAAATACATAATTATCATAAGAAATTGTTAAATTTTAAAACGGCATTTGCGCAACTAATTGCAGTGAATAACTTAGAAAAAAAATTAATTAAGAAATTAACCTTCAATTAGTTCTACTAAATACTACAATAGTACATACTAGACATATACGCCGCGGCCGCCGCCGCCATAATCCGTGAAATCGGCGTATCGGCGCAGCGGCGTGCGCTGGCGCGCCATACCCGTATGGAGCGAGATGTGTACATATTTTCCTAGTTTTGCTAACTGCTAAAGTTCTTCAAAATTAAAAAAAAAAAAAAAAGGAATCAATCGATGTGTTTTGACCTCAGGAACACGAACCTGAATGCGGAAATGTTTTATTTTTTACCCGTTAAAAGTTATTAACAAAAACATGTTACATAATTTTTTCTCAGATACGGAACTTTTCTGGGATCTCTTCCATTTATGCCTCAGACACACATGTGGTAGAAATATTATAATATTAATACTATGATTCGGCTTTACTATGAAAATTTTCAATTAAACTACAATATGAGAGTGACACATATGTGGTATAGATCGCAATATTTCTACTATACTACGATGTGTGTCTCTAGCATTAGTCCTACTTCTAGAGGTCTGTTACTAATTGTTCTACTCAAAATTGAATAATTTAAACCCTCCTTGATATCATTAGATGGCGATTTATGCATGCAAATGATCCCAAACTTGATACTTAATACCAGTTGCAAATTGCGCTGATTTGGTCAACCCTATGCCACGAAGAAGTAAGGAAGTTATAAAAAATAAATCTAGCGGCAGCAGTAATATTGTAGTTTATTTGAAAAAACAATCGAATTTAAAGTTTGTCCCTATTATTATTTCCAACTTAAATTATAGATGTGATTATTTTTATTCATAAAAATTAAATTATTATACAAAAACCACACCAGAGTCATTGAAGCATGTCCTCTCCGTGTAAGCATCAATATATGGTAATTATTATTTGGTCTTGAAATAAATGGAGAATTGCAAAATTTTGTCCCTATTATTTTTTCCAACACTGTATATACATATATTTATTTTAAAGTGCCTTATATATATATATATATATATAAATATGTATGTAAATACATATATGTATGCATGTTTATTATCATACAAAATAAGCAAATGAATTAAAATTTACCCTTACATATGGATTTGAGTATATTCTTTAATATTTATTTTCTTTCACTCAAAAAAAAAAATTACTCAGATTATGGAAAAATGGGAATGATTCGGCGCTAAAGACATATTTCCATATTTTGATGTACAATTTTCTTTAAAACGTGGTTTTTATTCCTTGATTTGAAGAAAATCGTACATCAAAATATGGAAATATGTCTTTGGCGCCGAATCATTCCCACTTTTCCATAATCTGAGTAAGTTGTTTTTTCAGCGTTATTTTAGATTTTAGTTTATGTAACAATTTTAGTTTATGTTTCAACAATTTAAGGTGGAAATTAGATTATTTATTCCATTCAGCCAGCGCTATTAAGGTAACTAAATAAAATTAATTTGAATGAGGATTGTGATTTGTAGATTTGAGGCAGGTGCGCCGGCGTCGCCGCCGCCGCCGAAATTATTTTGGAATGGCGCCGCCGCCGCCGGAATCACTGTCGGCGTATATTTCTAGTACATACTTACCGCCAAAAGGTTGTTAAAATGGAGAGATCATAATTGCGTATTCATATCTCACCCTAAGTCATAAAGTGACAGAGCTCAAAATTTTTCGAAATTGGGTTTTTATCATAACTTGGTACACAAATTATATCTCTAGCGATTGCAAAAAAGAACTTTTCATTGAAAAACAGTCATTATACGTGGCTCTTTGCCATTTAATTCTTGTAAAGAAAAAAGTTTTTTAGCTCTCCTGAAAATTTTTGCATTTTAACTTGTCTCATTTTATGATTTAGGATGGGATATGTATAGGCATATAACGCAGTTCAACAGACTTGAACTTCATCATTGAAATTGAGTAATCATGGTATTTTCCTTAAAGAGCATGCCGTCCTGATCATCTTTGGTCAACAAAGCTACATATATTCCAGCACGTCTGTGTCTTTAGTTATTTTCGATACTATATATGTATATTGATTGTGAAGTCGAGAAGTGAGTCAATTTAATGATTTTCCAACGATTTTAATCTCTAGATTCTGCCGGCATACAGACAATTATATTTAATTTTAATTATATTTACATAATTAGCCTTGAGATACATATCTAGATAGGCGTTATGTACCTATGTACATACATAGATATGTGCTGGGCTCATAATTAAATTACTTATGAACTTAAAATAATAAGCTCCAATAAAAATATGATATCTCATGGTTAGCATGTATGTATGTATTTTGGTTTTCTCGTCAATTGTTTGAAGGACAGATTTCGAAACACAATTAAGTGCTTTTCCATAGAAATCATTTACTAATTTGTAACAGCCCTTAAAGCGATTAGCGCTATGTTTCGGCTAACACAATAAGACTTATTGATAACTTAGCGGCTACTTAATCGTATTATTAACTCGCATAATTTATTAATTATTATGAACTACGCCCTTTTTGCCCATAAGGTATGTATTAAAGAGCTGCGCAAGACATCTCGATATCGAACATGCTGTGTTGCACTCGCTGTAGCACATGTATGGTTTTTCGAAGTGTTCGATCAGTGAAGTACTTCAGTGGCGTGAAATTTTGCTTCAGCACCGAGAATCTATCTCAATGCTGCCCGCTCATGTTCGATGTTGTTAGCACAAATGTTCGGATACCAGAAGAAGTTCTCGGATACTTAAGAAAATTCCGAAAATTTATTGATGTGCAGGCAGAACATGCTTTGTAAATGTAAATGAGAATGTAAAAATTTCATACGCATGCAGATGGTGTTATTTGGGCTACATTAACATTCATTGAATATGTTTTTAGGAAGGTTTTTTTGATTTATTGACAAAATTAAATTGTAGTGAGATATGCATGGATGTATGTACATACCCTGCAGTAAAAATCCGCAATGAATCCTTAGGTCCGTTCGGCGGCTGCAAATTGCAGCAATTTGCAAGCAGGGAAAAATATGTTTTGCTCTCCCGAAGAGAGAAACTTATGCAAATTTACTGGCATTTCAACGAACATAAATTTGTCAAAATTTGCAGAAAATCAGCTGTTTGTCTTCACTCACAAGTGCATAACAAAATAAAAATTTGACGAAATGCAATCGAAGGGGAAACTAGATGTGCATTGTTCTCCGGGGACATTCCCAAAAATTTCAAAACAGTAAGCAATGGTGGTATGCATATACATACATATGTGTGTATAATTTTACATATGTACAACAACATATGACAAGTTAAAACGGTCGGACATATCCCGGAAGCTGCATGCTTCGTGACCAGCGAACCATAAAAATAATAATAAATAAGTTTTTTCGGGTAGTCTTTTGAAAGGGTCGAGATTACAATAGGGCTCGCTTCGGATGATTTTGTCACTTAATTCTTTGAAAAGTCTTTTTGAAATACGAAAATTAGTTCGGAACTCTCTTTCCGTATAAGCCGGAACTGTTTGCTCGACGTATTGCTTTATGGAATTTCTTGAATTATTTTCACATAAAACCAAAGCAAATTCCAGGAGTTCCTTGTTTTTATTTCTAAGTCTAACCAAAGTTTCATTTTCAATCTCGTAGAAGTATAAATTGTCTTTTATTACTCAAAACTATTTATTTAAGTGGACCGGCTTTCCATTAAGAAACCACACCCCGAGAAAAATCACTTCCTCAGAGGGGTAGAGGGACTCCTGCAGATCTCAAAATCAAAAGTTGCCGGAGGCTTATAGTTTACGAGATATTTGTAGTTAAAGTTGGATGGGTTCATAGATATTACCCCAGAAAGATAACTCTGCCGGCTGATTGTTATTTTTTTAAAGCGCAACCCAAGGCCGCCACGCAAAAAGATGTTCTACACAAAAGCACTGTGGATCACTGTATACATATACATATATAACTCCAGAAAGGGATTTCTGCCGGCTGAGGTTTATATTTTTAAAGCACGGCCGAATGCCGCCAACGCAAAGAGGTTTTCCTCGGTAATAGTGCGCAGTTTTGGTGTTTTGTTTGGTGGATTTTACAACTTTACCAACAAATATCTCATAAACTATAAGTCTCCGGCAAGTTTTTATTTCTGTTCTGACATCTGTGAAAGTCATTTTTTTCGGGGCGTGCATCATTAATGGACAATTTTTCCATTTAAGTAGTATATGTATCTCCTATTTGCGATTCAACAACGCAGAATCCCGAGAGTGCAGACGATGATCCCACTGCGGTGTCATTAGCCTTTAGCTGGTACCTTATTAACAAATTAAAACATTTAAATAAACTTTATAAATTAAAATAATATAATTTTCTCACTTCATTTTCTATTGAATCACATATATTCCCGATTTTCTTAGTTTTTTGACTTGAAATCACTTTCGACTTTTTTTTAAATTGCAACCATATGATCGCAAATCATATGTTTTTTCAGTCTACTGAACTTTGCAACGACAAATTTCGTCAGTAAAACTTTGCAGCTTTCTCCGTCAATGAACTGTCAAAATTGCGCTCTCTTCTGCAAATTTTGACTGAGTTTTTGCCTCAAAAAACGCAATTTTGCAGTTTTTTCTGCAATTTGCAGCAATTTGCTGCCGCCGAACGGTCCTCTTAATGAATCACTGATGCAATTCACCTATGACGAGGAGGCATCAGTGAATACTTTCATATAAAGACTGCTGAATTTTTCATATAAATGGTTTGCTTTCCTCAGAAAAAAAAATAAAAACAAATAAAAATATACTGAGCTATGACGACAGTAATGAATATTCAACAAAGAATCATCACTGATCCTTCAGCAGTGACACAAATTTACTGCAGGGTATGTATGTATATATACATATGTATGTATATGTACATTTGTAGGTACGTATGTAGGTACCCTGAAGGAACGATGGGGACAATTGTCTTAAAATTATAGCCCTAGGTATAGTTGCATTGTAAATAGACCAAAGAGAGTTCAAAAAATTAATGCAATGTATTGCTAAGCAGGTCAATTGCCTCGAAAATAGTCCAAATGTAATGCTGGGTAGGTCAATTGGACTTAAATTGGTCCGAATGTAATGCACATTTTGCATTGTTTGTTATACGTAATTTGTATTTTGAAATATTTTTAACCATGGTAACTGTTCTTACTGAAAATTGTTGATTATTAAAAATAAATTTTCCCATTATATCTGAGGAATTTGCAGGATATTGAAAATTATTTAGTTACTACAATATTTTAACCGTTGGAAAAAGGTATTGTGAAATCAATGTAGCTACATATATTTTAAAACACATTTTCTATTGAAACTAACACCTTTATTCTTATAGCGGCGGTTGACCGAGTCTAATCATTAAAGGACATCGCGGAAAATATGCATCACAAAAATAATAACAATATATGCATGTGCATATGGTCAATTTTCTGACTGCTAACGTTACATTCGCATGGAGTTTTTATTTAGTTTATACGAAATAATAACAAAAATGTTAGAAACGTCCAAGGTTCTGTTACTTATGCTATCAGGTAGACCTATACCTCCATTTTAAGAGTAAAATTAGTCTGATGGCTACCATACCGTAAAAGTTATAAGCGCGTGAAACGCACTGTTAACGTTACATCATTTGGAAGTGAGATCAAGATACAGATCATGTTTGGTTTAATTTCTGCGAACTTGCTGAGACAATCATCCCAATTTTACTTCATGTTATATAGCAAGGATGTCACAAGGTCATGGCATACCGCTTTACCAAAATCTTTAGGATTTTTTAACGTAATTTAACATAAAATAAGGCACTGCCTACGTTACACAAAGCACTGCTAACGTTACACGTGCGAAAACTGATTATCTCTACATATAATAAAATTGTAACCGTTGATCTCTGTACATTGCAGATATACAGAAAATAAAAAAAGGAGCAAGAGGAATCCAAATTAACTGTTTTTAAAATTTCTGTCGGTCTGACTGTCTGTCTGTCCTTATGTTTGTGCGCGGGTCACTAAAAATTGGAATGATGGAATTGAATGAAACTAGTCAGAGTTATAATAGCGCCATTGTATTATTATTATTATTATAGATGTCTACTTTAAGATTTAAGATATCCCTTATTTCTATAGCTCAACTAGTTTTGGAGTTATCGACCAATATGTGGACCAAGGGTGATCCAAAATTTGTTAGTACAATATGGGTATAAAATAAAAGTTGCTGATGAGTGCTGCAATAAGTAATTCTATTAAATACAATATCTCGATTGGTTTCGGAGATATCTCCCTACCCCTATCCCTATCTCTCCAAGTTTTGATATCCTACGGAAAACACTTCCAGAGATATTCAGCATGAAAGATTAAGTTTGTATGGGTTGTGCCACGCCCCTTTTCCAATAGCTCTCATTTTTTCATCCAGAAAATGATTATTGAAAGTTTCATTCATTTCTATGCAGTCGTTTTTGTGTGTGTAAAAAAACACATTTTGGTCACATTTTTCCCACATTGTGGTCAATAACTCGGGAACTGGATGAGATATCCAAATGAAAGTTGTCCTGAATTTTAAGTTAGGCGTTAAGTGATAGAATGGTGAAAGTTTCATGTAATTCTATTCAGTAGTTTTTGCGTGATGCGCGCACAATCATACAGACGGACAGAGAGACCGACAGACAGATAGACTTCTAAAAATTGTAGATTTGGGTTCCGCTGGTCCAATAATGACCTCTCCTATCAGTTTTTCTTGAATATCTTCAATGTACGGACATCGACCTGTTACAATTTTATTATATGTATTATATAGATAAAAAATCACTGCTAACGTTACATATTATTTAAGCTAACAATGTCTTCAAATCTTTGGAAGTTTAACTTTTTTTAATTGGAACGTGAGATATACGTATAGTATTAAGAAAATATATAAACAAATTAAATTAAAACGTATTTTAACATGTCTTAAAAAAACTTTTTTGGTTTTGCACTGCTAACGTTACATAAGATTTTTGCGGCACATTTACTTTTCACATAACTCCTAGTTGGAACATAACTTTTTTAAAAACTTTACGTGTTATGATATTATAACTAATTTTCTAATAGATAAAACTTGAAAGGCTAAATTTAGTCGCAACAAACATGTTATATTTAACTTTTTGTTTACTGAACTACTTCCGACCATATTTTTTTTTAATCACAACGTTTTATAAAAAGAGCGAAAAGTTTAATTTAAAACGACTAAAATTGAATGCCACTGTTTTCAACAGCTACTATAATATGTCATGAACCCCGCAAGACCCCAGTGCTTGCAATATTTGACAACAAAAAAAAAACTACTTGGTTTACTTTCCCAGAAAATCGGCCATATGTATAATTTATTATTTACTTTCTGCATCATGTATTTATTTACTTCCTTGCAATATGAATTTCTTCAATTAACTTTTAGATATAATGTTCAATTGTTTAATAAAATAAAATAAATTAAATAAATAAATAGAAAAATTAGAGATGAGAAATGGTTCCAATCTATATAGCATAAGTATACTCCGATTGTAATGAGAAAAGGTCTAGACCAATGTATATAGAAAAAGTATATTCCGACTGTAATGCACAAATGTCCAATCGACCTAAAGCTGGTCCGAATGTAATGCAGATAGGGACAATTGACTTCGACCTAGGACATGCAATGTTAATTGTAAATAGAATTTTACATGGGATTGGACCAAATTTCGAACCAGTTACAATCACTTACAGTCTAGTTTAAGAAGTATACTAAGTCTACTCCGACATCCTACAGGGTACATATCATTATGGTTTTGTATAATTTTGTATAGCTGATACACATATGTAAATATGTATATATGAACATACCAGTGGCGGACCTAGCATAAATTGCCTGGGCAAGCCTATGTGTGGAGCATAACCATTAGCCATTTATGTAATTTCCTTTGCTGTATTATTTAAAAGTCTAATTGCGTTCCGTCATTGACATATACATACATCTGCGCTTAAATAAAAACAGGACTATTATTAAGTATAAGATTTATAATTATGTTATGTTAAAATAGTAGATATAAAACCAATGCTTTTAAACTAAAAATGAAACATTTAGTATCTAACTTAATTATTTGCCCCAAGTATTTAGGTATACATAAATTCATATAAATATGTAGATATGTGTATCCGTTCGCAAGTAGGTATTAGGTATGAGCTATCTAGGTACTAGGTATTTAATATAAAATAAAAATTAGGCAAATGCTTACATACATATATGTACATACATACAACCATACATGCGTCCATATGTAAATACAAACATACATATCTGTGGACATTTGAAAAAACAACCTAAGTCGACCTAGGTGCATTTTCGGCTTTTTTTTTTATCATAAATATACATTTTAAAATACGCTTCTTTCTGTCTAATCGGTGTTACGATATCATTTCGGGTTCAGGAGATATGATGAATCGAAAATCATCTATATTTTTCACAAATGCTTTTACCAAAGTAACTTAACTTAAGATAAGATAGAAGTGATAAGAAAAATTGCAAGAATTCCTCTTGAAAAAGGAACCTAATTTAATTTAGGTGGCATATTTTTTTCAATATGCTTTTGAAAAACCAACCTAATTAGCAACTTAAGTCGATTTTCTATTATATTTCAGTTTGCCAAATGAACTTAATTCCAATTAGGAGGCTAAAATTCTATAAAATTTTTATGAAGATCAATTTGAAAAAAGAACCTAAATTGAGATAAGTTGGTGTTTTTTTCTTCAAAAAACAATTTGGAAAAAGCACTTATTTTATTTGAAATCCATTTAAATAAAAACCGTTACGCCAAGAAATAAAAATTCAATTTAAAATGAACAACAGAAGATTGTTTTATTATGCCATGCTCTTACTTCTTTGAAAATATATGATGGAAAGGCTCTGTGCACTTGCAAAACTGTTTTTTGCTCTCCTGTAAAATTGCGAATTTAGACTTAGGTTGCTTTTCCAAATGTCCACAGATATGTATGCATGCATGCATGTTAATCGTTCAAATCGTCGCAGTTGAGCAAAATTTCTACGTTGCCAAATACTAGCAGGCAGGCTCTTGTAAGCACCATCTTAGTATTCGAATACTTAGCAGTAGACCGAAAAGACCGAAACTTGCGGGCAGCGATCGTTTCAAGAACGAGAACGTCTCTGCTTGCCTGCTGCTAGTTATCGGAAATGTTTGGTGTTGAAGTCGGACATGCATGTGTTCGACAGTGTTTAATGTTAGTGCATACGTGTTCGAACAGTGAACGGTAGTGTTTACGCAGGGCACTAGTATGTATGTAAATAGCTAATGTTTTTATACACAGTTGGTGCTTAGGTAGCGCCTGCTATGTACAAGTCAGTAAATTTTTATTTATGTACATACAAGATTGTTATATACATACACACATATTTATTATTGTATTTCTAAAAACAATTGTTTAATGTTTCCCTTTTCTTCTTTTGCATATACAATCATTTCATGTAACTGTCGTCTCATTGTATTGCCTATTCGCTATTGAATTTTAAATTGGAATGCGCGCATGACGTGAAACTTTAAACTCATTCAGGTAAGCGTTAAAATGAAAAGTATATGATTTTAATTTTTGAAAAACAAAAAAAAACCGCACGATTTGTTTCCTTTTTTTTTTTTTGATTTTTATTTAA
This sequence comes from Urophora cardui, assembly GCA_960531455.1. NCBI lineage: Eukaryota > Metazoa > Arthropoda > Insecta > Diptera > Tephritidae > Urophora > Urophora cardui. The sequence continues at coordinate 125,969,253 of OY482670.1, read as the reverse complement.
GAGATTGAATATTTTTGACAGACAATCGCGTGAACAATGAACAAGTCGAATGATCGACTACTTAATTCAGCAATTTATACGCGGCTGTAAGAGTGAGAAAGTAGCTCGTGGCTCATGTTTATGAATGTAGAATGAGTTGGCAAACATCCGATATTTGCTTAATGTATTGTTTTTATACCTTTCATGAAAATGAAAAAACGTAAACGCAATCAAGTGCCTCAGTTTTTGAGATATTTTATTGAAATTTCGTATGCGGATGAGTAGTGATGTCCAATTGATCATTTGTCGAAATCTGAATAAACGGACCATTATAACATATAGCTGATATAGCAGATATAGCTATTTAGAACTATAACTTCTCCATTCAAACAGCTAAGATCATGACACTATTTTTTTTAAAAAACCTTTGCATAAAATCCCACAGAATTGAAAGTATAAATTAAAGAAAAGAGACTATTTATCGTTTCATTTCCCCATTCATGAAAGGTATGAAGTCTGGTTTACATATGTATGAGCATACTCTGCTTTATTGAATAATCCATCAATATTCTAAGACTGATTTTAATTTTGTCAATTTTATTTTTGCTTTTTTAAAAATTGTTTAAAGTTTTTATATTTCAAAGCGAAAAAAATGTCTTCCCGGTGAATCTAGATTAGGTTGGATTAGTTAACAAAATCTAAGATTTCCACATAGACCAGAATTTGAACATAGCGTTTGGAGGCATTTTTATCTTGTTTGGAACGCAGGTCTTTCCGAGTTTCCATATCTGATGTAAGGCCCGGTCCGCAATAACTTCTAGGGTTTCGTAGTGTGTAAGGTCGAGGCATCTGAGTCGTTGCATGACAAACGTTAGGCATTAATAGAGAAGATGTTCCGTATAGCATCGACTTCCTTGCATACCACACATGCTTGGCTATGCGTTAGTCGAATTTTTAACAAATAGAATGGGCCATAACAATCAATAGATATCAGTAAAATAACTTTAAAATGCGTACTGTTTATGTGTACTGTTAGGTGAAACGAAATGTTTAAAAATCATACATTGCCTTATTTCGACATGTGTTTATTTTCAAGAATTTTAGAGCTCTTTAGTTATGTGTGTGTACAATTAATAAATATTTTTATGACTAACAAGAATAGCAGATTTACTCATTCCATTTTAAAATTATGCACAACTCGTATCAATTTGTAAAACATACATATTTATTTTATACAAACTCAATCTATTGAGGCGTGTGCGTGATTTAATTAATACAAAAAAACATGTTATTGCTTGCTTATTTTGAATTGAAATGCAACGATCAAACTAAATTGAAACCAGAGCTGTTAAATAATGATTATTAATCGTAATGATTACCGGTTTGATTGATTATTTTTTCAACTGCCCATTTAATGATTGATTACCTATTGTTTTCAAATTTTTACGATTATTTTGCAATTACCATTAAAAAAAAACAAAAAAAATAAAAAAAAATCAAAAATAATCATAAAAAATCAAAAATAATCATAAAAAAAAAATCAAAAATAATCAAAAAAATTATTTTAATTGTTTTTGATTATTTTTGATTTTTTATGATTATTTTTGATTTTTTTATGATTATTTTTGATTTTTATTTGATTTTTTATGATTTTTTTTTGGTTATTTTTGATTTTTTATAATTATTTTTGATTTTTTTTTTTGATTTTTTTAATGGTAATTAATTAAAATTACATACTTTTTCTCTACAAAAGATTTAAAATAATGATTACCAATTAAAAAACAAAACAGTTTAATTGATTACTAATACTAATCGGAATTTAACAGGTCTGATTGAAACAAATTCAAATACTTATTATATCGCGTTTAGTGAGTTCAAAACACATATGTGTACATACATACATATACATATATTTATATATATTAATATGTACATAAGTATGTATGTGCACCTTGCTTTGCAAATTGTACAAATTTATTGCTTGCGCTGCAGCTGGTTCCACATACGCCCTGCTGGCTCTCTGTGGCTGATTATTGAACATTGTTGAATGTGTTCAATGTTGCACGTTTTGTAGCAAACGTTTCTTTTTTCTTCTGCTGATGATTAATAATAGTTCATACGTGATTGGAAATTAAAATGTTCGACGCTTTTGTTGGAATCGATGGATGGTAAGAAGAAGAAAAAAGCGCCAAATGTCTCACTTTTTGTTGGATGTTATTCATGCATATATTCGTATGAGTTTTTTTAAGAAACTAGAAGTTGTCCAATAGAGTAAACTATAACAACAGAAATTGACTAGCACGCCGCTGCACCCAACAGTGCGTGGGAGCATATTTCTTGACATGATTGGCTGCAGATTTTTGTTGTTGATAATTATTTCATTTTGTATACGAATTTATATGCATATTCATGTATGCATATGTATGTGTGTATTTAGGAATTGCTTTATTGCACAAAATGTCTCCCAGCAGTATTTGAGGTAAGGAGGTGCATATTCAATAGAATATTCATTATGAAAAATAGCCTGAAAGTAAGTTCAAAATTCATTGCTGAAAAAATAACTGAACACGCAGTGAAGACATCAGCTGTATTGAAATATATGCTATGGAAGTTCTCCCTGCGTATTCAGGCCTTTTTTCCTACAGAAACTCTCCCTTCTCGTTCGGCAGTTTTTAGGTAGTTGATTTTCGACGCCACCTCTATATAAAAACGAAAGGGAAAGTTCAGATATTAGAACTACATCTCTACTGAATATTCAGTAGGAAATATGTGCTGTTTTCCAGCTGATAAATACTGCTGGGCTTTTGATATACATACATACAAAACTAGCTTGTGTTTGACTTCGTAAATTGAGTGCACACAAAATGTTAAAAGTTGAAACTTTTGGCAAACAAATTATTTATCTACCGCACATCTGCAAATTTGCGAAACTGAATTTTGAATTGGTGGCAAGAAATCAGAAAGTAGTAAAACATGAAGCAAAAGTCAAAGGCTTTGATGACAAAATTGAATATCAACGGCGGCACACCTACAGAAAATCGTCGAAAATACTTATTGCATTTTTTTATATTAAGCTAAATTCACAGAAATTTTGAAGCTGTGTTGTTATGTAGTACGTATTAGGTATTAGACGTCTGCATAATACCATTTGCCTCTTCTATATTTGCGGAATACTCTATGCATTGTACAATTAGTCACAGCACAATTTCAATGCAGATACGAATATAACCCAGACTTTTCATTTGGAATACAAATAATATTTCTATTTGCTCTGTTGGAGCGATTAGTGTACAGTATTCGCCACGATCGAGTAGAACATAATAATAACCATGTTATGAAGTATTCGCAAAACCTTATTGTTTCTTTGGTTTGTTTGTTTATTTAATGTGCATATGGCATTAAGGTGGACCAAAAAATAAAAGTCCAACAAACATAATACATATGTTCCATTTTTTAATGATAAGTAATGTTTTTCTTGTTCATTAAGGACTTTGAAAAAAATTATTTATCATCACTGATATAAAAGGAGAAAGAAATTTGGAGGCATTTGCACGACCTCTAAATTTTAATATGTATATTAAGACAAAATTTTAGGTATAGATTTCCGTATTATATTAGCACGAAAATCGGGGTGTTCCGCGAATTTCTGGAGAACTTTATTTCCTTCATAAAACCACCTTAATATGACACACATGCGATGTGGCAAGCAAAAAAATGTCCTGTTTGTTTATTGAATGTGCATATGATATACCTACATATGTTTGTACATATGTGCATGCAATGTAGCAACAAGTAAAGAAATTCAACTTAAAAGGATTTAAATATAAACGGTTCCTTCTTTTGTTAAGTTTTAAGTAGGCGCACATAAGAAAAGGAAAACAACTGAGCTAAGTAGGTGTAAATAGATTGAAATTGTAAAACGAAGAGCATACCTACCAATCGACCCGCCCTAGTGTGTATGCATATGCACATACACACACTCACACTCACACTAGCAGCATAATTTTGCTGAACACAACGTCTGGATGTGTGTTTATGAAAATATGTATGTACATACATATATTTCGATTATATTCGAAGTATTCGCAAGTAGTGTACACTATTTGCAGAACCTTTTTAAGGTCATGTAATTGTCGCTACGAATAAGTAATTGTATTGGTTCTGTTTATGGTTGTGCTCTACTTGCGTTTATTCTAAAACGACAGAAACAAGTAGGTACTGTAATTGGACGGCCGCGAATATTTTGTTGGTCGTTTGGAATCCATTCGTGCAGCCCTTTATTAGGTATGTACATATGTATGTATTTACATACGTATAATAATTTTGATGATATGTATGTAAACTAAAGGTAAACGTTGATTGACGACGTGCACTGAAAGTAGGTACTTACAAACAAAATTTTAAAAAAATTGTCTTTCAATTTTGATTTAATTTCAACTTCACTTTCAATTTTAATTTCAAGTAGTTAGGTACACCTTCAGTTTGGGTTTCAATTTCAATTTCGCATGTAGTTTCAATTTCGATTTCAATTTCTATTTCAAATTCAGCTTAAATTTCAATTAGGTTTGGAATTTTTTTCACTTAAATTTCAATTTCAAATTCAATTTCAATTTCAAATTCAATTTCAATTTCAATTTCAATTTCAATTTCAATTTCAACTTCAATTTCAATTTCAATTTCAATTTCAATTTCAATTTCAATTTCAAATTCAATTTCAATTTCAATTTCAACTTCAATTTCAATTTCAATTTCAATTTCAATTTCAATTTCAATTTCAATTTCAATTACAATTACAATTACAATTACAATTACAATTACAATTACAATTACAATTACAATTACAATTACAATTACAATTACAATTACAATTACAATTACAATTACAATTACAATTACAATTACAATTACAATTACAATTACAATTACAATTACAATTACAATTACAATTACAATTACAATTACAATTACAATTACAATTACAATTACAATTACAATTAAAATTACAATTATAATTACAATTACAATTACAATTACAATTACAATTACAATTACAATTACAATTACAATTACAATTACAATTACAGTTACAATTACAATTACAATTACAATTACAATTACAATTACAATTACAATTACAATTACAATTACAATTACAATTACAATTACAATTACAATTACAATTACAATTACAATTACAATTACAATTACAATTACAATTACAATTACAATTACAATTACAATTACAATTACAATTACAATTTCAATTTCAATTATAATTTAGATTTCAATTTCAATTTCGATTTCATTTCATTTTAAGATTCAATTTCAAATTCAATTTCAGTTTCGATTTCAATTTCAATTTCAATTTCGAATTCGAATTCAATTAAAATTTCAATTTCAATCTCAATTTACGTTTCGATTTCATTTTATTTTAAATTCGAAATAAATTTCAATTTAAACTCCAATTTTCATATCAAATCCAATCTCAATTTCGATTTCAATATTTGAATTTCGATATTTAATTTGAATTTTCAGTTTTAATGGTTTCGTAAAAACTTTAAATAATCGTTAATGGAATATGTATATGTTGGTAAAATATAATAAACATTTGAATTCGTCTATTCATGCAGTTAACATTACTTCATTTACGATTATGCAATTAAGTGCCAATTGTGATTGAAATTACAAAAATATTTTCAAAAATAATATGCACATAAATGAAGGTGTAAATCTTTAATTCTCATACAATAAAAGCAAAAATAAAAAGAAGTTAACCAATGCTCAATACTCAAATGTGTTAATTTTGTTAGGGTATGTAAAAGAAATGGGAGCTAATAACAACAAAAAAACAGAAATCTTTATATATAAAAATGATTTGGTATTTAATTGAAACGCTAAAACTTGAAAACGGCTGAACCAAATCAAATACTTCCTTAGGGGGGTTTGTTTGTTGTTACCCCGCGAAGGTTTAGTCGAAGAAAAAATTAAAAAATATTAGGGGGGCGTGGCACCTCCCATACAACCTTAAGTTTTAAAGCTGACTATCTCTAAAACAGTTCAAGGTAGGGAGCTGAAAATTGGTATAGAGGTAGGTGATATCAAAACCCTTCTCACTCAGAAAAGTGGGGGTTATCAGAAAAGGGGGCGTGGCACCTCCCATACAACCTTAATTTTTAAAGCTGATTATCTCTAAAACAGTTTAAGGTAGGGAGCTGAAAATTGGTATATAGTTAGGTGATATCAAAACCCTTCTCATTCAGAAAATTGGGGGTTATCAGAAAAGGGGGCGTGGCACCTCCCATACAACCTTAATTTTTAAACCTGATTATCTCTAAAACAGTTCAAGGTAGGGATCTGAAAATTGGTATTAGACCTCTGCACAATACCATTTGCCTCTTCTATATTTTCGAATACTCTATGCATTGTACAATTAGTCACAGCACAATTTCAATGCAGATACGAATATAACCCATACTTTTCATTTGGAATACAAATAATATTTCTATTTGCTCTGTTGGAGCGATTAGTGTACAGTATTCGCCACGATAGAATAGAACATAATAATAACCATGTTATGAAGTATTCACAAAACCTTGTTGCTTCTTTGGTTTGTTTGTTTATGTAATGTGCATATGGCATTAAGGTGGACCAAAAAATAAAAGCCCAACAAACATACATATGTTCCATTTTTTAATGATAAGAAATGTTTTTCTTGTTCATTAAGGACTTTGAAAAAAATTATTTATCACCACTGATATAAAAGGAGAAAGAAATATGGAGGCATTTGCACGACCTCTAAATTTTAATATATTAAGGAAAAATTTTAGGTATAGATTTCCGTATTATATTCCAAATCGGGTTGTTCCGCGAATTTCGGGAGAACTTTATTTCCTTCATAAAACCACCTTAATATGCCAAATAAGTTTCCTAACTAATGGCGAAAAAATCAAAAGAATCGAAGTATTGGTTACCGAGTTATTTTAAAATATATAGAACAGTTGATATGTAGATCGTAAAAAGCTCTGGTTCGAAATTTATTTTAGACATATGGCAAAAAAGCTTGAAATTACCCAAATTTTTATAATTGCGATGTGTCCCTGTTAATTTTTTTTTTGGCCCCTACCAATCGAACCGCCCTAGTGTGTATGCATATGCACATACACACACTCACACTAGCAGCGTAATTTTGCTGAACACAACGTCTGGATGTGTGTTTATGAAAATGTGTATGTACATACATATATTTCGATTATATTCGAAGTATTCGCAAGTAGTGTACACTATTTGCAGAACCTTTTTAAGGTCATGTAATTGTCGCTACGAATAAGTAATTGTATTGGTTCTGTTTATGGTTGTGCTCTACTTGCGTTTATTCTAAAACGACAGAAACAAGTAGGTACTGTAATTGGACGTCCGCGAATATTTTGTTGGCCGTTTCGAATCCATTCGTGCGGCCTTCTAATTGGTATAGAGGTAGGTGACATCAAAACCCGTTTCACTCAGAAAAGTGGGGGTTATCAGAAAAGGGGGCGTGGCACCTCCCATACAAACTTAATTTTTAAAGCTGATTATCTCTAAAACAGTTTAAGGTAGGGAGCTGAAAATTGGTATAGAGGTAGGTGATATCAAAACCCTTCTCACTCAGAAAAGTGGGGGTTGTCAGAAAAGGGGGCGTGGCACCTCCCATACAACCTTTATTTTTATAGCTGATTATCTCTAAAACAGTTCAAGGTAGAGAACTGCAAATTTGGTATAGAGCTAGGTGATATCAAAACCCTTCTCACTCAGAAAAGTGGGGGCTATCAGAAAAGGGGGCGTGGCACCTCCCATACAACCTTAATTTTTAAAGCTGATTATCTCTAAAACAGTTCAAGGTAGGGAGCTGAAAATTGGTATAGAGCTAAATGATATCAAAACCCGTTTCACTCAGAAAAGTGGGGGTTATCGGAAAAAGGGACGTGGCACCTCCCATACAAACTTAATTTTTCATGATGAATATCTCTAAAATTGTTTACGCTAGGGGCTTGGAAATTGGTGTGGAGATAAACGATAACAATTCCATATTAATGCAAAATAATAGGAGTTATACGAAAAGGGGGCGTGGCACTTCCCAACAACACTTAATTTTTTAAGCTGAATATCCTTAAAAGGATTTAAGTCAGGGACCTGGAAATTGGTACAGAGCTATATGATATCAAAACAATTTTTGCGCATAAAAGTGTAGGTTATCGGAAAAGGGGGCGTGGCACCTCCCATACAAACTTAATTTTTCAATCTGAATATCTATAAAAGCGTTTAAGGTTGGGACCTGAAAATTGATCAGGAGATTAACGATATCAATAGCTTGCTTATGAAAAAAAAACAGTAGTTTTGGGAAAAGGGGGCGTGGCACCTCCCATGCGTTCTTAATTTTTAAGACTAATATCCCTAAAAGCGTTCATGGCATGTATATAGAAATCACTATGCAGATATACGATATCAATACCATGTTCACCCAAAAAAAAAAGAAAAGATTTATCGAAAAATGGGGCATTGCACCTCCCAGACGTACTAAACTTTTGAGGCTGAATATATCTAAAAGGGTTGGAGGAAGGGCCTGAAAACCATTATGGAGGTATACTATACGTATCAATACTCTTACTTACTTGGTTCAAATAGCCAATACTCAGTGAAAATAAATATCCGGAACAGAAAACTAAAAATGTTGTGTATCGTGCAGCCTTAAACTGAATACTAAAATTATATATATTTGAAGTTGTATACACAATGAAGTAGTGAAAAATCGTTAATTTACTATTAAAAATAATACCGGTGTAATAACAATTTTTGAAATGAAATTAATAAAAAAAATCTGTTTTGGGCAGAACGAAGTTTGCCGGGTCAGCTAGTAAGAAATATAAAATTATTATTAACTTGCCACAGCTGCTGCAGCATCATATTGAGCAACACTGGTGTTTTATTTGCACAAAACTTTGTCTTTCGTGTTTTACTTTTATTTTCTGTTGCCATGTATATTTTTATGTTTTTCAAAAATATACATACATACAAAATGTTGCATCATAAAATGTGCTTATGAGCCAACTGAAGCTGTTTGCTTGTTCTTTTTTGCTGCTTCATTGCATTTTTATTCGTGATTTTCGTGTTTTTTATGGTGTGTTTGTCATAAATTGTTTTTGTAATAATTTTCATGTTAAGCGCAAATATGTGCGATGTTCGATATGCAAATACGGTGCTGCCACATTTCCACATTTACCTACTTGTTTTCAATTGTAATACCTTTTATGCTTTTTGGTTTCCTTAAATGGCTTGATAATCTTTTTAGCATTATTATTAGTCATACACATTTGCATTTTCAAAACTAGATACTTAAAATAGATAAAAGATGCCTACTTGTTTACAGTTTCCAACCAAAAAAAAAATAGTCATTATTTCTGTCTAAATAACGCCTTGATTAAATATAGTAGAAAACTGCGGTTCGCCGAAGTTAGTTTATACAGGACTGACTGGCCAGTGATGGCCTCTCATAGACCGACCTCCCTGCTTCGAGTACAGCATCCTTCTTTACCAGCTCATCAGCTTTCTCTTATTCCCGACTATCGCTTTGTGAACGGGAATCCAGTACAAATGAAAAATTTTTGTTCTACAGATTACCTTTAAGGTTTCCATGCAGTCCGCTGCACTGCAACATGAGATGCTTTACGACAGTGTCGCCTTTATGTGCATCTGAACCCGTTATTGCTTCTCATTAAATAAGGTTGCTTTTTATTATTAAATAAAAATTTGTCAAACAAATTAGTCACATAAATCAACGTGAAAAGTCTTTAGTAACATCTGCACTTTATAAATGAATTTGCTTTTAATTGCATAAGCAGATACAAATCTTGAAGACATGAATATTAATAGCCAAATGTGATTAGTTGACTGAAGCTTTAAATTTTATTAAAATTTGTAATATAACAAGCCGTCATAGAAATAATGGAATTAATAGCTGTCAATGTCAACTTAAGTGAGGAAGAAGAAGAAGGTAATGAAAAACAATTAAGAGCGCGGCTGTCTTCGGACGTACCGAAGACTTCATACCTTTCATGAATGGGGAAATGAAAAGTTAGATAGTCTGATATTGTTTAATTTATACTTTTAATTTTGTGAGTTATTTATGCGAAGATCCCTTAGAAAAAGAAGTGTCATTATTTAAATAGAGAATTTATACTCTAAAATATATATATCTGAACAATAGGTTGTATATCCGCTATACGTTATAGTGGTCCGATTCGGCCGATTCCGCCAAATGATAAGATTCTCCCAAAAATACACTCATATTCCGAATTTCATGCAGAAACTTAGGGACTAGTTTGCGATTAAACAGACAGAGAGACGGACATGGCTTTATCGACTCGGCTCATGATCCTGTCATATTGGTATATATTTTGGTAGGTCTGCAACGCCTCCTTCTGGGACTTTCACCATTCGTGTTTCGGCACAAAGTTATAATGCCATTTCATTCCCATGAAAGTTATAAAGAGTTTCAAAGAGAAATAATAACAACACAAATTAGAAAAAAATGTTAAATACCAAAGAGAGTTCATTAGCAAGAAAATAAAACAAAAAGTTGAAAACTATGAAATAAAATTAAATGATATACATAAATAAAATAAAATAAAATAAAATAAAATAAAATAAAATAAAATGAAATAAAATAAAATAATATAAAATGAATTAAATAAAATAAAATAAAGTAAAATAAAATAAATAATTAAATAAATAAAATGAAATAAAATAAATAATTAAATAAAATAAAATGAAATAAAATAAATAATAAAATAAAATAAAGTAAAATAAAATAAAATGAAATGAAATGAAATAAAATAAAATGAAATAAAATAAATAATTAAATAAAATAAAATGAAATAAAATAACTAATAAAATAAAACAAAATAAATAATTAAATAAAATAAAATAAAATAAAATAAAATAAAATAAAATAAAATAAAATAAAATAAAATAAAATAAGATAAAATAAAGTAAAATAGAATAAAATAAAATAAAATAAAATAAAATAAAATAAAATAAAATAAAATGAAATGAAATAAAATGAAATAAAATAAATAATTAAATAAAATGAAATGAAATAAAATAAAATAAATAATAAAATAAAATAAAATAAAATAAATAATAATACAATGGCGCTATTATAACTCTGACGAGTTTTATGGCCGAGCTTCTCTCTCAATTCGAGGTGTGCTTCTTTTTGTTTTTCCTACTAAAATAAGATAAAATAAAATAAAGTAAAGTAAAATAAAATAAAATGTATAATAATAATACAATGGCGCTATTATAACTCTGACGAGTTTTATGGCCGAGCTTCTCTCCCAATTCGAGGTGTGCTCCTTTTTGTTTTTCCTACTAAAATAAGATAAAATAAAATAAAGTAAAGTAAAATAAATAATATGATAAAATAAATAATTAAATAAAATAAAATAAAATAACATAAAATAAAATAAAATAAAATAAAATAAAATAAAATAAAATAAAATATATAATTAAATAAAATAAAATAAAATAAAATAAAATGAAATAAATAATTAAATAAAATAAAATGAAATGAAATAAAATAAAATAAATAATAAAATAAAATAAAATAAATAAAATAAAATGAAATAAAATAAATAATTAAATAAAATAAAATAAAATAAAATAAAATAAGATAAAATAAAATAAAGTAAAATAAAATAAAATAAAATGAAATAAAATAAATAATTGATTAAAATAAAATCATAAGAAACGTTCATAGAGCGCGACAAAATATTTAAATAACACCACTGGTGGTCGATCGCCTTTGTTCGACAGCTGCGAACGAGTCACACCACTTCAAAAATAAGTCTGATGGCTATCGTTGAAATAAATATCACCTACACGTTGCTTTAATTTTTTTAATATAAATAATTTAATTAAACTCTTTGAATAAAATAGAAAGAATTAAAAATAATATAATACAAACATAAATCAGTTCCAGTTCATGCTTAACAAATGAAAACTATTCTTATTTACTCTATTTAAGTAGATATACTCATGAGAACGTATATACATACATATATATGTACATACATATTTGTATTGAATATCAATAGCCCTCGCTGTATATAAATACTAAGATTCTCAAAAACTTAAGACGATCTTGACAAAAACTTTAGTTGTCACTGAAAATGCATATATGTATGTATGTATTATTCAATGCTTGGGCAATTGATGCTGCTGCTCCATAATAATAACTTGTTCATTGGAAATTCGAAACCCTACAGAGTGAACACACAATTTGTTCCATAGCAAAATATACGCCAATAAACATTTTTCTTAGTTCTCAACTTCAGATGCTTTTGAGAACAAAGCTTATTCTCAAACATTAAACGTTGGTTCTCAAATGCATCTCAATTGACCGTTGATAGCGTTCTCAAACTAAAAGGCTCGTTTTGAGTAAGGGATTTTAGACTGATGCTTAAATTAAGAATTTAATTTTCTCAAACCCAGCTCAAAGGTGTTACGAATGTAATTGAATTCGCTAGCCCATTTCTACTTATAATTAAATTGATACTAATGTTTGAAAAAACATTTGCGTAATACAATGAAACTCAAATTGAGAATTAAGATTTTTTCTAACGTTTGAGATATTTTCGTTTGATCTTTATTGGGACACACATGAGATGTATAACAGCAACAATATACAGCAGAGCTTAACTACATTCATCAGAACCAAAATAATGATCACAGCTGAGCAGACAGACTGCCTTTCTGTAGAAGAAAGTGATGGCGAGCAAATATCTGCTTGTCTGTCTGCATCAAGCTGTGGCATACAAAGCGAGAAAGGAGAAAGAGAAGAAGCAAAAAAACAACTAAAACTAACTAAATGAGATTGAAACGGATTATCAGGCTAATATCTAGCTGTGAGTGGACCCAACAGCTGAAGTGGCATATCACATTTCGTTGTGTGGGCAACATCGAATGGGTGCAGTTGAAGGAGAAACACATACATACATATTTAAAACAAAGAACAAAAAAAAAATAAAAAAAATATGGCACTGATTAATCAAGTCAATTTAACACTTAAGCAAATGTATGTAAGCGCTTTTGTACATTGAAGCCGATGTAGCAAGTGTCGCACGGCATGCTGTTGAAGACATTTCATTAGGATTCTTCATTTTTGGCTTTTCAAACAAACATTAAAACGAATATAGAATTTCTACTTGTATATTTTCACTTTTTGTTTGAAATGTGTCTCGTTAATTATTTAGGTATACCATGATGCCGCTGCAGTTCGAAAGAGTGCCCAATCTATTTCAAATGCATTGAGTCTGTTAATCAACATTTCCTTTAGCCATAAAACGTTCGAAAACATTCGAACAAAAATACCCTTCATAATATTCTACGCAGCGATTTAGTTGAGTGAGTCTGATTTACCTATCTTCAGAACCGCTGTGTTAAGCCAAAATAGTTATAAAATTTTCTGCGAAGCATTAATTCAATGGCAACGAAAACTTTCCTAACTGAATGCTAATATGTAAGTCATGAATTATGATTCAAAGGGTTCTTGTAAAAATTTGGAATCATTTTAAAGCGCGTTTCTATGTTCTGGGCACACCAGTACTCCATTGAAGGTGTGAGGTCATAAAAGAAATGTTATTGATATGCCTCTGGAATATCTCGCTCTTTCTTAGAAGGCATCCCAGCAAAAATATGGTCATCGCTATTACCTGTCAGGCATGACAGAAGGCCTTGCCATGGAACATCTGGCGAGATCATCACTTCTCTCACGCATTGCTAGTAATGCAGAGTGGAATGAGCTTCCATCAGGGCCGCCGAGAGAAAATCCGGGCCCGGGGTCAAAATAACTAAGGGCCCCCATACTAAATGAACAAATTCTCAAAATCAAAATTCAATGAATATATAGTTACGAACTTTAATTTATCTATACATGGCCGCTGTGGTGCAGTGGGTAGAGTGCTCGCCTGCTATGCCAGGCTTCTGTTTTAGCCACTCAAAAAAAAAAAAAAATGGACGTGTTTTTGTAGCGTCCGGAACGCAGTTTAAGTGGCTAAAACAGAGGCATTAAACTAAATTTCTGTCGCTAACATACTTTAATCATTAGCTGTGGCCTAAATCTTTCCTTATATCATAAAACGATACAATATTTCGCGATATTTCTGCCTCAAAAGTTCAAAAAATCGTGCGAACATACCGTCCGAAACGCTCAGGATATACCCATATCGCTGTATAAGAATTTGCATCATACCGAATTTTTCTGTTGCAACAGAAAACGAATTCAAATTTATGCTGCAAAGTCGACGCCAAAAACCAACAATTCCTTAAGTGGGGTGCAGACACTTTAAGAGATTTATAAAATTTGTTGAAATTTAAAATGATTGCTATCTACGAAAGGTGATTAAAGGTGTTGTTCGTTTATTTTCTGTAAGCAAAAACTTGGATATCATTTTGAGATTCCCGGGCCCTCTAAAGCCCGGGCCCGGGGCAATTGACCCCCTCAGCCCCCCCCCTCTCGTCGGGCCTGGCTTCCATTACCCATTCCACGTAATGCAAAGTAGAATGGAGCGCGAAAAATGAACTGGAATAAATACCAGTGGAAATTTCCATCATGCCTTACATTTTTCGCCTTCTTTCTCTGCTTCCCTGTAAGGTATTCTTTATTTGATTCACTAGAAGGCTTGAGGTATTGCGTGATTTATTCGTTCGGCGGTAATGCAGTGGGGAAGTCCTTCCCTCCAATGACAAGCCCATGCTAATGTGAGGCATTATGTCAACATATGTGGAAGCGATTGCCAGGGGTTTTCGGGATTACCCTCTTAATTCCACGGTCATCGAGTTTTTTGGTGGGATATCGAATAAAAAAATGCATATGCATATTCCAAATAAGGTGAGGCATCATACACTCCAAATAAGAGGATTAAGATATGTAGATATATAGCGGCTTACCCCTTTTTACTCTTGAAACTTGAAAAATTCTGTAGAAAGCAAGAACATTCGTTTGTACAAGCCTCTCCAGGCTACTTTAAATTTAATGAAATTTAGACTCTGACAGCGAAAGAAACAATAGAATTAGAAATAAACGAGACAAGAAGTAATTAATTATGATTTCCTTTTAAGTATCATGAACTGACAAAAACATACGTTTATGATATGTTTAAGCCACACAACCAATTTCATATATTACCGTCAAGGTGTTGGAATGATCGATGTGACATTTAGCCAGCTTACGAGGTACATATGGGCATATTTGTGTGTAGCTACGGTGCAAATAGGCCATTGAACAATGCTGTTACAAAACCCTTTGCTCCACAACTTACCAAGCAACCAACCAAAAAAAGAAAATAATTTCTCCAATCTCTCTTCCACAGAGGTAATAATGTAGGCATGGGTAACACTGCGCTGCGCGGCGCTATTGCGCTGACACCAACCCTGGTGTTATTGCGCTAACTCCGATTTGGGAAATGCGCCAACTCAATATAGCGCCAACTCAATGTAGCGCCAACTCAATGTAGCGCCAACTCAATTATGCGCTATTGCAATATAACACTAGGCGAGTTCCCGTGGCAGTGATCCAGATCCGGATACAAATTTTGCAAGCAAATGCAACAACAAATTGATGATCCTGGTATTTATATGGATCAAAAAAATCTATTACAATCTATACGGATCCGAAATTGATACAGATAAACACCAGGATCACAAAATTCTTGTTGCATTTGCATGCAAACTTCTTATCCCGATCTGGATCACTGCCACGGGAACTCGGCAACTGACTCAGTTTCGTGCGCTAACACCAGCTCCAATATAGCGCTAGTGTAAAATGGCGCAACCACACCGCCAATAACAGCATCATAGTATATGTATACGTATGACAACGTCACAATTATGTGTGCTTGGTAGTGATCTAAGTGACTCTAATTTCCAGCATATTTTCACATATATACGGAATATTTTTCCAAATGATTATGAAAATTAAAATTAATTGTGCCCTCGTATATGTAAGCAGAATTGCGCCAAAAGAAATAAAACGGGATTGGTAAACAGTAACAAGCGAAAAAATGTTATTTATCGATTATTCGATGACAATTGCGCTAAAGGTGTTATTGCGCCAGACCGTGAGTTGGCGCCACGGTTGGCGCTGGCGTTATTGTATCAGCGCCAAAAAAATTGCGCCATTACCCATGGCTATAATAATGTACAGAGAGAGTGAGGAAAACGTTGACTTTTAGGTACAAAATTATTAGGTACATACATACATACGTATGTATTAGAGCTCTAGATACCCGGGTATCGAACAGTTCGAATTGATCGTTTTTGTTTGAAGCCCGTTTGTTGTTCAAATGCCCGTACAAACATTCGAGCTTTCGAGCTTACAAACAAAAAAATGTGTATCGAAAAAACAAAAATAAAAACAACTACATATGCAGAAGAAAAAAAAATAATAAACAAAAGAAAAAAAACAAACTTCAAAATGCCCGAATTGTTCAAATGCCCGTACAAACATACGGGTAATAAACAAACAAACAACTGTTCGAGCATTTGAACAACATTTGTTCGGGCTACTCGAAAATGTTCAAAAAAAATCTGGAGCTCTAGTATGTATAAGTACATCGCTAGCTTAGAGTGCAAATTGTGCAAGTCCTTTTTTCAAACTTTGTAGGAGAGACAAAAAATAAAAAAATTTCAAAATGAAAAAAAATTTTCTGTTCATATGTATATGTAAATATTTGGACAAAAAAAATCTGGAGCTCTAGTATGTATAAGTATATCGCTAGCTTAGAGTGCAAATTGTGCAAGTCCTTTTTTCAAACTTTGTAGGAGAGACAAAAAATAAAAAAATTTCAAAATGAAAAAAAATTTCTGTTCATATATGTAAATATTTTGGACTTACAAAATTTTCTTCGCTTTTTGGACTTACACAATTTGCGTATTACTGAATAACAACGAGTACAAATATGACAAGTATCACAGACTTGTTTAGCGTTGTGCGTATTTGATTTTTCTAGCGTTCTACACTTAAAAACACTTTTTCATAAAAATGGACTTACACAGTTTGCACTCTAAGCTAGCGATATGTGCATTAGACCGTATCGCAAAAAATAAAGTTCGCCGTACGCCCCCGCGTATGATGTATTTTTGGAAAACATATCCAGAAAATTTTTTAATTTTTTTTTGGACGCCGCTAGATGTCGCTAAAATTTATTTTTCTCATATCTTCGGTATTTATAGGGCTGCCAGACGTCCCGGTTTTCCGGGACATGTCCCGGTTTTAGGCCATTTGTCCCGGTGTCCCGGTCCAACCCTAAAATGTCCCGGTTTTTAAATCTAATCGATTGTAAGGAGCCATGAAATCTACCAACTATTTGGTTTGCTTATAATGCGCCGCTCCAACTAGTCTGAATAAAAGTACCAACTACCGACTTCAATTGTAAAACTCTAGCATCGCTAGATAGTTGCACATTGCATAGTATACATATATCGATTATCGATGTAAAGTGTTCTTCCTAATTAGCTACAGCTGTTTTTGTTTTGCGCTAAGTATTAGGTTCTTCGAGTTGAGTGTTTCTGATTTCATTGTAAGTTTTCTCGCAAAATTTATAAAATAGATATGTTTGTAATACATTAAACCACTTTTAGAAAATGCCAAAAAGGAAATGTAAATTCCTTCTCTCATACACAGAGGAATGGTCTTTTATGAAACGTGGGAGAAGTGACATGAGTCGTTGTGCACAGTTTGCGATTGTTTTATTGCCATTGGTCACGGTGGTCGCTCAGATATTCTTGATCATATCGGCAGTTCCAAGCACAAATCAAGGTTATGCGAGGCGTCTACTTCAGTAGCAAACTTTGTAGATATTTTAATAAAAAATGTGCCTTTTTATGGAATTTCAACGGACGCCAGCAACCACAAAGCCGAAAAAATTTTTCCATTGCTTGTTCACTTTTTCACGGAAAAAGAAGGTTTACAAGTAAAATTATTAAAACTCACAAATTTACCTAATGAAACTGCAGATTCTGTAACGTCATTTTGTGTAGACTCATTAAGTCATCACAAAATACCATTACAAAACCTTGTAGCTTTTGGTGCTGATAATACCAATACCAACTTTGGTGGAAGAAAAAGACAGGGACTAAATAATATATTTTGTAAATTAAAAGAAGTTTCAGGGAAAATCATTGAGGGCGTAGGTTGCCCTGCTCATAATATGTGCGTAAATAAAAATATGTAAATTTTTTTTTTGGGGGGGGGGGTGTTATTTCTTGAATTTTCAAAGTGTCCCGGTTTTTCCCCAGGGGGACCTGGCAGCCCTATATTTATAGTCCGATCTCTAAGTTTAATACACCAATGTCTTTGGCTTGAAAGGGCGGCTTATACTATGGAATATTATTAACCCTACGTGCGCCATTGGGGTCACTACCACCCAGTACTTAGTTTATACCACCCTAATGTACCTTTTTTATGTCTGCATGTTAAACGTAGTCAAAAATCATTAATTTTTGCAAAATAATTATTTCGATCGCTTGAGCGGAACCCGAAATAAAACACGTTTAACATTCTGAGGAATATAGGTTTTTCGGTTCCTTTGGTCTTTTAGGTTAATTTTACAGAAAAAGTTTCTGAGGAGACCCCTAGTAAAATTTTATGCCAAATAATTTTCTAGAACATTTGAGCCCTCTAGCGACCTTAAAAATGCAATTTTTCCTGATTTTCTAAAAAAGGGGGTCAAAATAACCCTTTATTGGCGGTGCTAGAGGGTTAAAATGTTCTAGAAAATTATTCGCCATAAAATTTCAGTAGGGGTCTCCTCAGAAAAAATCTTTGTAAAATGAACCTAAAGGACCAAAGGAAGCGAAAAACATATATTCCACGGAATGTTGAACGTGTTTTATTTCGGGTTCTACTGAAGCGATCGAAATAATTCTTTTGCAAGAGATTAATGATTTTAGACTACGTTTAACATGCAGGCATAAAAAATTTCATTAGGGTGGAATAAACTAAGTACTGGGTGGTAGTGATCCCAATGACGCACAAAGGGTTAATAATATTCCATAGTATAAGGCGTCCTTTCAAGCCAAAGACATTGGTGTATTAAACTTAGAGATCGGACTATAAATACCGAAGTTATGAGAAGAATAAATTTTAGCGACATCTAGCGGCGTCCAAAAAAAAATTAAAAATTTTCCCAGAAATGTTTCCGAAAAAGACATCATATGCGGGGGCGTATGGCGAACTTTATTTTTACGTCCCTATAAGGCGAGACGGCCTAATGTGCATAGTTGGAAAACAGCCGAAAGGTAAGTAAGTGACAAATTGATTGGTGTACAAATACACAAATATTGAATGTTAATTTCCCAAATTTATTGCTCAAACAAAACAGCTAATTGCCGAAGTTAAAAAATATTTGATATAAATAACTAAAAATTCATTTCCATTCTAAATATACATATATGTACATATGTACACAAACTCATTTTATGTACAACTTAGTTTAGCTTCGGCTTCTCCGTTGCAACGTGATTAATTTAACTAATTAACGATAGACAAAATATTTGTTTAACTAAAAACAGTAAATAAAAAATAACGAGAGGGAAGTCAAATAAACAAGTTAACAGAAATTGTAGAAATTTGTCACTTATGTAATGTATATTAATGTACATGTGCACATACCCTGCAGCGAAATCAACTAGTTGTAAACTAATCGACAACTAGTTGGCCATACAGCTCAACTAGTCAGCCATCTATCTTTTTTCCATATTAGCAACTGGTATTTTTAACACGGTGATGACCTAGGAAATGGCAATTGTCAGTATCCACACCAGCATCATACCACTTGACTGACTAGTCAGTATACACACCAGCATCATACCAATTTGCTGACTAGTCAGTGTAGATATCAGAACTATACCAGTTGACTGACTAGTTTTACATGCTACTCCAATGAAAATAAAAATTGCAAAATAAAGTTTCTAATACATTTATTTAGTTATTAGAATATGATATTTAAATTAAAGAATTCAGGCACATTAGATTGGTATCTTGCATATTAAATATTTAGGTAAATTAATATTAACATTATGAATAAGTAACACGTTGACCATTCTAAGCTTGACTTTTATATTGATGATTTTCTGACTTTATACAAACATATCATGTACTTTTTTCTATGGCTGAAGTAGTATCTAATATACAGGGCTATATTAACATCCTAAACTATGTTATATTTGTGGCATTCACCTGATTTAAGGATCTAACAATTTGCAACCAACTAAATCTACAAGGGGCCTACTACGCAGGGTTCGAATACTTCAACAACAATAAAGAAGTTGCTTTACTTTTAGTGCATACGTGTTCATTGCAACCTCCAGAAACCCCGGATACATTCGTTTTTAATTTAAAACCCTTTTTTTGGAAAAACTCCTTGTTTCATAACTAATCTCAATTTGTACCCTATGAATCTAGTTGGGCAACTCCCATAGTTTATCTAGTCAGTTAACTGGTAGGTTGGCTGACTAGTTTGGACTTTCGCTGCAGGGTATGTATATATGTATGTATGCTAACGTATTGATCGAACGAAAAACTTCGTACGAAAACCTGGTGGTTCAAAGATTGTGTACCTTTCGATATTGCTTTGAAAGCAATGCTTTCCTAAGAAAACTGATTAATACTCAAACAACTATGAGACAAATTCAAGAGTTTTTGTTCATTTTATACAATTGAATAAGAGATTTTCGATGGGGAAACTCGCAACTATCCTAACTGCTGAGTCTTATATGCAACAAAGGCACTTATTCGTCTTCGCGTTCCATCGAAGACTTTCATTTTGTTGAACAACCAGGCAATTTGTATGTCAAGTGTGTTCTGTGATCTAAATTGAGTAAGAATGGAACATCTTTTGTGAATTATAGACTAAATAATGTAGGCTGCGATGGACAAAATGGTCTGAACGAAGGTAGATATGTAGGTCCATAAAAATAAGCAGTGCCTCACAAAACTAATGATAATATTATCGAATCGTTCTCGAATACTGAAAAACTATTTTTTAAGCATGAAGCCAGGAAATTTTTTTTATGAGAAAGAAACATCGGAAGCCTTAAGCCTGTTAGTGTGATACTTTTAACAGCACTAAAATTTATACTGTTAACGTACCGACTCACCTGGAGGTCTTAAGTGCAATGGGCAAATAAGCCTGGTCAGAAAAAATCCTAGATATTGATTCCATGGATTGATTAAATAGACTATGGAAGCCTAAATTCCACTTACTTAATTATCAATGTCCGCAGCGTCAGTGTAAGACTCCTGAGTGAGTGGAGAAAGTATGCCAATTAAACACAGCTCACGCCCAGACATAAATAACTTTTATTAAAAGTTTTCAATGTTTATATAAATTTACGAGACTGCAAAGCGCGAAATTAAAGGGAATGAATAGTGGCAAGTGCTACACATGCGAAAACGCATCAACAGGAAAACCAACAAAAAAAAAAAAAAAAAACAAAAAAAAAACAACTGAAAACATTAAAACATTCAATAAATTAGCATAAAATTATTAGCAGTGGCAGACGCCAGGCACATTAATTGGGAATAAAATCAGAAATGTACATAGTATATTTTTACATGTAAATACATATGTGTGGCCATATAAATGTACGGCTGTGCTGTTGTACCCACAGGAGTTTTATTGCCAAAATCATTGTTGGCAACAACAGAAGCGCCAAATAATCACAGCGTGTGCTCGATAGGAATCGCCTGTGTTGTCGCATCAGGTAGAAACACGCACATAAAATCTTGTTGGTTAATGAGCAAAAATCTTACAAATTTTTGTTATTTTTGCTGCTTAATCATTGGACACAATGCGTTGGGTGTCGACATGTAAAGTAATGCTGGAATGCTAGAATAACTTGTTTCATAAAAACTTTGACCTTTTTTTGTTTTTTTTTTCTTTTTTTGGTATTTATTTACTTATTCATAAATTTAATTTTTTTTTTTGGAAATTTCGCACCTTGTTGCTCATAAACATTTCTTGTTTGTGTTAATAACTTTTATGCGAAATTTATCAAGTTGACACTAAAAGTTTTGACAATATTCCGTATATGTACATGAAAAGCAAAACAAATGTGTTGAACAAACAAAAAATATGCAAAAAAGATTATGATTCAACACAATTTTCTTTGGAAAAATAACTTTTGGGCTCTTGATCTGTAGCAAGGCCGTATTTAGTGGGGGGAGGGGGTGAAGTTTGGGTGTTTAAACCCCCCACGAAATTCTGGTAGCTAAATTTTACTTTTATCATATTCAAAGCTATATGCTGAAAACATTAGTTTACAAATAATTAATTTGAGAAAATACCAAGAATTTCAGGTATAGGGGAGGGCTGGCATGAACCCGCTGAGGTCTAACCCATTTTTTTATGGTTAGGGTTTTGAGATAACGTAATTTTGGGTTTTTTTTTGGCTACAACTTCAATAAAAAATTCTTCTCGCTGAAGTTACAAATACCCGCAAACCGTATCTACTCCGTTCGAAGAATAATTAAAGTACGCTTCTAACGACATATCACTTATAAATTAAAGTATGTTACCACCCCGGAACAAAGCAGTTAATCATCGGACATTTTCTAAAATTTGAGCATATTTCTTTATAACGGCATAAGTTCATTGCATGGCTGGAAATTCATTACTCGGATTATATTAGTGTCTGAATTAAAACATTTTGTGTGTTTTTCGTAAGATCCCATATATATGGATGTTCGCGTTGTTATAGTCCGATTTCACCTATTTTCAATACTAACTTTTCAAAGTCAAAATTTTATTGATTTTTTGCGATTATTGAAAAAGTTTTGTTTTTATTGGGGTTTTTATAAGAAGTTGTAAAAATCAGGAAAGTTTTATTCTTTTTAAAATTATTTTGCTTTATTGCAAACATTTTAAGCGTAATATTAAAACCATTCGATGAATACTTTATTTTTGGCGATTTTTTCCAGGTGAAATAAAAAGGATGTTTTATGGTCGAAAAACTCGGCTAGGTGACTCAACTATATGAAAACGACTTCACAGATCAAAGGACATTAGACGGAAATATAAAGCTTCCCAAGCACTGTTTGCCAGCATAACACCAACAGTCTCAAGAAATAAGCTGTTGCTGTTTTGCGAAAATTATCATAATTTTTTGAGAACTTTTGAATTTCGATTTCCTTTGAAAATATCTGAAGTCGAAGCACAGAACAGTCGAATGTATTTGTTTGTTTATTTGTGCTGTTGCTTTACTGTGTAATTTCAAAGAGATCAGTCGACAGTAAAGCACAGATAAACAGAATTTTAGTTTTAAGTGCGGCTTTTTAAAATTGGTTTTTTTTGTACATTAGAATTTCGATTGTGTTCCCGTAAATTAAAAAAAAAAAAAACAATAACAACAGTGCTGTAAAAACTCGAAATTATGTTTGCCCTTTGCTGTGCTGTACAAATTTCCACAATACAGCAACAGTCGACTATAATTTTTTGAAACTTAAGGCTGCGCAGTTGCAGTACAGTAGAACTTTTTATTTTTTATACTTCTGCTGCGATGTTTATTTTTTAATTTTCAAATGAAAATGAAATTCAATAGAAATGAAAAAAAAAAATTGAAAATAGTTTCAAACTCTCTTCAAAAGACTTAAAATAATGGCATATCTACAAATTTAAGAAATCGGATGTCAAATAACCTAGTTGCAAAAAAAAAACAAGTTAGAGTCTCAACATAAGCTAAAAATCTTGGAGCGGACTTTTACAGCTGAAAACAGCTGGGTAATCTAACCGAGTTTTTGGTCCATAAAATATTATTATTTTTTCACTGGGATCGTGTTTGTAACAGAACAGTCTATTTTGAAATGAATAAAAGTTTCTTGATTTTTAAAACTTCTTATAAAAACCCTAATTTGAAAATCAAAAGTTTTGTAAATAAACTTTTCTTCTAAATAGCACTTTAGAAACCATAATTTTGTTTATTATTTTTGTTTCGTGCACGAAATAGGTTAAATATTTTTCTGAAAAAAAAAAAAAAAACCACAACTATGCAACCCCACACGAAAAAAATTCCTGGCTACGGCCCTGGTCTGTAGCACTACGGAGTCATATGAAAGGAATGAGGTATGTAATATTTGTCAAATTCTTTTGCTTTCATGTTTTTATGATATTTTGGTTGCGGATGCATTCCCCTTATACGGCTATGCCAAATGACGTTGACTAACACCACCAGCACCGTCAGAATTGGGAAGAACCTCCCCGAGCCGTTCGAGACCAAACAAGGTTTCAAACAAGGTGACTCCCTTTCGTGTGACTTCTTCAACTTGATGCTGGAAAAGATAATACGAGCTGCAGAACTTAACCATACAGGAAGCATCTTATATCACAAGAGTGTGCAACTGCTGGCGTACGCCGATGACATCGACATCATTGGCACTAACACGCGCGCCGTATGTTCTGCCTTCTCCAAGCTGGATAAAGAGGCTAAGAAAATGGGTTTGGCGGTCAACGAGGACAAGACGAAGTACCTTCTGTCAACACACAAAAAAACAGCACACCTTGGCAGCCACGTCACTGTTGATAGCTACAAATTCGAAACAGTTAAGGACTTCGTCTATTTGGGAACCAGCATTATCACCAAAAATAATGTCAGCACTGAAATCCAACGAAGAATCACTCTTGCCAATAAATGCTACTTTGGACTAAGTAGGCAATTGAAAAGTAAAGTCCTCTCTCGACGAACCAAAATCACACTCTACAAGACAATCATCGTTCCAGTCCTCATGTATGGCGCAGAAGCATGGACTATATCAAAAGCAGATGAGATGGCGCTTGGAGTATTCGAGAGGAAATTTCTTCGGAGGATTTATGGACCTTTGCGCGTTAGCGAGGGCGAGTATCGACGGAGATTTAACGACGAGCTGTACGAGCTGTACGCAGACATTGACATTGTTCAGCGAATAAAGATCCAGCGGCTGCGCTGGGCAGGTCATGTCGTGAGAATGGACGAAGGTGCTCCAGCCAAGAAAGTATTTTTATCGAAACCCGCTGAACGCAGAAGAAAAGGGAGGCCTCCACTGCGTTGGGAAGATCAGGTGGACAGTGATGCTGACTCCCTAGGTATTCCCAAGTGGCGCCATGCTGCGCGAAACAGAAATAGCTGGCGCGCTTTATTGAACTCGGCCAGAATCGTCTAGACGGTTACGTGCCAATTAAGTAAGTAAGTATGCATTCCCCTTACTAATTGCTTCATGCCAATTTCCAAACTGTGCCTACATAAAATAATTGGTGCCAAATAAAGCGTAAAATACATACGTACACCTTTTTATAAAATTCAAGTTGCACAAACACTGATTAAATCTTACAACAAATTCCTTACAACGAAAACCTATGTATGTATGTATTATAATTGGAATAATTGATGTAGATATGTTCATAAATGTAAGCAAGTTAATAAGTATCCAGGAAATATTAACGCAAATCTGATTGTAATTTCCTTAAGGTTTGACATTCATAATTCATTAGCAATTACCTACTGCAACTATTATAAATCATACCGATGTACACACATATTATGCTAAGAAATCACTCATGAATACAAATGGAATATTTAGTAGCTAATCTAATCTTACATAACTTTAAATATATTTGTACATGCGTTTATATGTACATATGTAAAGATGAATGCGATGAATTGAAACTGAAGCAATATAAAAACTCCCAGCTAACAAAAGCAGCAGCGCTACGAAATAATAATCCTCAAGTTGTTGCTGATATGAGTCATTTTTGTAAACATAAGAAATTTAGAAACCCTCAAAATAGCGGACAAAAAATGTCAAAAAAAAGTCATCAACAAAATGCTTTAATACCCATGAGTACAAAAATTTCCAAAGCTTATTTAAACGGTGTCATAAAAAGCTCCCAATTCATGGGATTTCAACTCATTTTGGATGCATTTTATGACTAATATCAGTGGCTTGAAATCCCATCCCCTTTTGTAATCTGAGAAGTTATTCATGCACTGATGTTATGCTGCACGGAGGACTTATAATTTCTGGTTGCATTTAACGTGGTGAAGTCATGGAGTTGAAGAGCCAATATATGAATACACGCATTGCTTGGCGCGAAGTTTCAAGTTTTGTATTGGGAAAATTGCATTTTGCCGATACCAAAAGAGATCACCTTCTTCAAACCGAATATCAGTTACATTGGACCTTAAAGCAAGGATATTGGAGCAACTCATATCCATTGCCACTTCTTGATTAGTACAATCGCTATCACCTTCAAATAAAATCTAAAATTTCTGAACACATTCACGCAAATGCACCAAAGTTGTACCAAACTCAAAAGGCGATTTTTATGTTTCAAGCCCGATAAAAGATTCAAAGCTTAACTTTTTTCCATTTTCTCAATATCAAAGTATCACAATTATGCATAAATTTATTAATCGTAAGTTACATGAAAAATATCTGTGTACAGCGTAAACCTAAAAGTCCACAAACATACTCAATACACACTTTGTCGAACGGTGTAGTAAGCCAAAGACGTACATATGTACATTAGATGAGTTTTTTTTTCTATGGGATTCTTTAAACCTTCTCAGATCCTCCCTCCGGTACCGCTCTGAAAAAAATACCCGTAGTTAAATCAACAACTTTCCGCTGTTGAACCTCCGTCTTTGATTCAACAGCAAAAGTATTTGTTTAACGGCAAAGTTTTTGATTCAACAACTTTCCATAGTTAATTCAAAGACGGTCGTTTTTGATTCAAAAACTCCCTTGGTGTTGAAAAATTTTGAAGTAAATAAAAAATAGAAAATTTTTTTTCCAAACTTAAATTTTCGGCAAAAATTTATACATACATATATGTATGTACATGTAATATATAATTATAAATAAAGGTAAGTCACAATAATAATATTTATATATTATTATAATATATTAATATTATATGTACATATGTACGTTTAAAAATACATATACATATGTATTTTGTATTTTCAGATTAAATATGTTTGATTATCCCGTTTTTCCGATAGCGAGCAATCGAGGTAAAACGAACAAACGAGGTAAAATTTGTCGGCGATGATTGCGCAGAAACCTACAAATCTGGCGGTCGGAAAACAATGTAAGTTAATATAAAGAATGTGTTATGAAATAATAAAATAAAATCATTTGTGTTTATGTGTGTGTAAAAAGCCCTACAGACAGTGATAGTAATTTGATATATCATTTGAGGTGCAGGATTGATGGATATTTCTGCCACTACTGCCTACAAGTTTCCATAATCTTTGTATTGGCGGTGTGAAAATGTGATGCAAACCTTTGTGGCCGTGTCTCTTTCCACACATCGTGTTGTTCAAATTATGCATCAAATAACCATCACTGAATGGAAAAAGTTTGTTTGGTGAAACCGGGCCTTAGTATTAATATTACTATGTAAACATATATTATATAAAAAAACTAAATAAAATAATATCTATTATATTAAAAAAAAATTAATATTGTTTACAATTTTTTTTGAGATTAACTTAAATGCGTAAGTATTTGCTTTAATGGTGCCCGTTTTTGGACCAAAAACTTTTGCGGTTAATTCAAAAGCAAAAGTTGTTAGCTTAAATACGAACAGTATTTGAATCAACAGTGCTCGCATTTGGACTAAAAATTTTTGCTGTTAATTCAAAAGTAAAAACTGTTAACTTAAATGTAAAAGTATTTCATTCAACAGTTTCCGTTGTTAACTTAAATACGAAAAGTATTTAAATCAAAAACGCTCACATCTTTGAAACAACAACGGAGCGTTGTTGGACACATTTCAACTGCGGAAAGTTGTTCATTTAACGGCAAAAGTCTTTGTATTTACAACGTTTTTTTTTCAGAGCGGAATATGAAAATAGGATTTTTTAGAGTAAGTAAGCTGAAAAAAAAATTTCACTTTTCCAAAAACTTGATGGAGCTATACCGAAAACCGCGCATATTCCCAGAATTTCAAGGTATGTTTAGATTTATGTATGAAAAATCTTTATTTTGATACCCATATTGCCCACAAATGTTTTGGCGCTATCTGGCTCCACTTTTTGTCCGTTATCCACGATCTTGACCCTTATATTTTTTTTTTACATTTGTAGAGTTACCCACCCACATAAAAAAATCACGAATAACCCAAAAAACCGCCTTCAAGAGCAAAATTGTTAAAAAATTTAAGAAATTTTAAGATATGTTACCCTTTTATACCCGATTTTACTACATTTAAACTTGATGAACTCATCCAAATTTAATTTGATTTTTAATAGCTATACATTTATGAAAAGCGCATTAAATAACGCAGCCTACCGTGTAAATTAGTTGAAAAATAATTTCCGTTTTCGGGAAGAGTATAGGGCAAGAAGCTGAAGATTCATGGGAAAAAAAGAAATGATAATTTTAGACCACGATATTACCTTCCCTGGGTAGTTGTCCAAAAAACGGAATACGCCATTCGATTTAGTGGTTAATTCTACGTATGGATGGATATACATTTTTTTTCTCGCGCAAAATCCTAACTTTTTTATACTCAGCTGTACTAGTACACAGAGTATTATAGTTTTAATCACATAACGGTGGATTGTAACACCATAAAATAATCGAGATAGATATTGACTTATATATATCAAATTGATCAGGGTGAAAAAAGAAATCGATTGAGCCATGTCCGTCCGTCTGTCCGTCCGTCTGTGGTGCCGTGATTTAATCCCAAGTGGCATAACCCCAATTTTAAAATTTGGGATTATGTCACTCACCATGGTGTGACATAATCCCAATTTTTTTACTTGGGATTATGTCACCTATGTGGGAGTGACATAATCCCAAATAAAAGGGAGCCAGAATACCAAATCACTCGAGTAGGTACTAGTGCGAAGCAAAATCGCGATTTTTGCTTCCAAATTTTTATTTTTTATAGACAAATGTACATATATATACCTAACGATCTATTAAAAAACAAGCGCCGCAGGCGAAAATTTGGAATCAAAAATCGCGCGATTTTTTCTTCCAAATTTTCATCTTTTTATAGACATATGTACATACATATGTATACACCTAACGACCTATTAAAAAAAAAGCGCCACAGGCGAAAATTTGGAATCAAAAATCGCGCGATTTTTCTTCCAAATTTTCATCTTTTTATAGACATATGTACAATGTACACAAATATTTATATACCTATCGTTTTATTGAAAAAAGTCTGTATATATGTAAATATATTTAATTTTAATGTAATTTTTCAGTTTTAATGTAATTTTTTGAGAACATGTGTATTTAAGTATTTCATCTTATACATATACTCAATGTATTATTATATAACAACATTAACTTTATTGTCAGCTTTAATTTTTTTGCTTAATGTAATAAAATCTAAGAAAGACTACTGAAATGTTTTTTGGGCTTGAAAATGACATTATCCCAATTGGGATTATGTCACTACGCCTAGGGTGACATAAGCCCAAGTAAAAAAGTTGGGCTTATGTCACCCTAGGGGGAGTGACATAATCCCAAATAAAAATTTTGGGATTATGCCCCTTGGGATTATGTCAGGGTACCCCGTCTGTCTGTCTGTACGCACGATAACTCGCGCAAAAATTGAAATATTTTGATGAAATTTGGAATGCAAGTATCAAGTATCAAGACTGGAACGGATGGTATTGAAAATGGGCGAAATCGGACCATGACCACGCCCACTTCCCCTATATAGTAAAAATCGGAAATTTTGTATCTCAGTCACTAATAGAGCTAGAGTGATAAAATTTCACCCACGTGTGGAGCTCAGGCCCTTATGAAGAAATTTGGTGAGATTTTGAAAAATGGGCGGTGCCACGCCCACTTATTAAGGGCCAAACATTGAAAGTTTTATATGTCATAACTCAGAAACCGTTGAAGATATATCAATGAAATTTGGTAGGCGTGATATACTTACTTAGGCAAATGTTTGGACGAAAAATTGCCAAAATCGGTTGACGACCACGACCACTTTTATATATGGGTATTATAAAGTGGCCTAATAAAAACATTTTAAGCGATATCTCTGTCAAATATAAAGGTATATCATTGAAATTTTATGGCAGGAGTCCAACTGCGGATATAAAATGAAAAGCATAAAAATTTTAGAAAATGGGCGTGGCACCTCCTCTTTTTAGAAGCAGGAATATACGAGATTTCTGAGCCCATAACTCGACAAATAATTTAAGTATAATGACGAAACTTGGTGTGTACACTTTTATTAGTTGTGGTAATACATGTTCAAAATTTTAGCGAAATCGGTTGGCGACCACGCCTACTTTTATATATGGGAACTATAAAGGGGCCTAATAAAAATAATTTAAGCGATATCTTTGTCAAATATAAAGATAATTCATTCAAATTTTGTGGCATGAGTTCTACAATAGACCGGAAACAAAAAATAGAAAAATTTGGAAAATGGGCATGGCACCGCCTCTTTTTAGACAAATGAATATACGAAATTTCGGAGCCCATAACTCGACAAATAATTGAGACTTGTGCTAATAGACACGCAAAAAATTATTCAAATCGGTTTATGACCACGCCTACTTTTTAACAAAGATATTTCTGGAACACCCTTTGGGAATTTGTAACGTGACATCTTTGTAATTAGAAGTCATAAAAGAATGAAATTTTGCACAAAGAATAATATTCATATGCTTAGTTGCATGACTGATAAAAATGTTGAAAATGGGCGTGGCTACGCCTACTTTATGCAGCACTCGCTTTATATAAAATACACCGTGTTTTCATCAAACGCAAACAAACAATGAAAGCATACAGCTGAGTATCTAATGTTCGATTCCACTCGAACTTAGGCTTCCTTACTTGTTCATACATAAATCTAAACATACCTTGAAATTCTGGGAATTTGCGCGGTTTTCGGTGTAGCTCCATCCAGTTTTTGGAAAAGTGAAATTTTTTTTTTTCAGTTTACTTACTCTAAAATATCCTATTTTCATATTCCGGTGGCGGAGGGAATATCTAAAAAAAACTCATCTAATGTACATACATAAATGGAGATATACATAAATAATTTATAAGCGTGTACGCATATTAGGTGCCTTGATGGGTGGCATTGCTTCAACCAATTTACTTATATGAAACTCGTATAAGGTTTATGAAAACCCATATGCATGTAATTCTTACAGTTGGATAAATTAGTACTATCTAATGCTAGAGACACACATCGTAGTATAGTAGAAATATTGCGATCTATACTACATATGTGTCACTCTCATATTGTAGTTTAATTGAAAATTTTCATAGTAAAGCCAAATCATAGTATTGATATTATAATATTTCTACCACATGTGTGTCTGAGGCATAAAAGTCTTTTATCATTTATTTTATGCGTAGACATCGGATTGACACTTGACTTCGCAAAAAAATTATTGCTTTGAGGGAGTGAATTGAGGAGGACAAGCAGATAAATTTACGGGCATACAGCCCATTTTATGTACATAGTTAGCGTAGGCGCTGGTTATGGTAGCAAATTTATGCTAAATACGCGAATTCGAATGCTACTTGATATGTTGCTGATGCCACAGAATATATGTATGGATATATCGACGCTTCAAAACAAAACTGTACTAAGTCTGAAAACTGTGTTTTGCAGGAGAAGCGCTCAAAGTTTAAACTCGATATGAAACTTCAGCTTTATGCTAAGTATGTTTTCACTTGTAACTTCTGTTTGGATTGAACGATCAACACCAAAACTCGACAATATCAAAGCTAGGGTACGCTTTATAAAAAACCGTAAGAAAAAAATTAAAATTTTGCTACGTGGTTTATCATGGCAAGCTCTCAAAATTTGTATTCTGTAAAAATCTCGAGTTGTATTATATGTACACGTTTGCTCATAACTTTTGATTGGATTGTCCGATTGATACCAAAATTAGACAGCATCTAAATTAAGACATGTAATATTTGAAAACGCCAAAATTGGGAAAATGTACTAAGTCGACTTAGTACAGTATTGTTTGGAAGCGTCGATATGTATGTGCGTATTTGTTGCAACTGCATTACACTCAAACATATCCATTCCAATACATTCATTTATCCATTCTCCAAACCTATGTATGTACATATGTATGTAGATTAGGGTGGCCCTTAGTTGTATGGGGGGAAAAAAAAAAGTGCTTCAATCCGCGATTTCCCCCCATCAAAATGTGCGAATAGTAATAAAATCTAGATATACGAAGTTTTAGACCAATCAAAAAAGATTTAGAGGTCGCTCAAAGAGCTTAAAGTTCAGAAAATTACGATTTTTTTGCTTTTTTGGAATTTATTCCTATATATTATATATATTATAGACAGTTTGACATTGTACATATTTTTCGCGAATTCCACAAGTTATTATCTTTTAAATATGGTATAACGTACAAAAATCGGTGCGCTGGTAAAAATGTTAAAAATAAATATCAAAAACACCATGCTAGTCATCAAGCACGCAGTAGGTTTTTTATTACATAGTGTGTATTTAAAGTGTATACATACGTATGTATAGATGTACATATTTTTAGAAATTGTGAAAATTCTGAATTTATGAAATTAATGTTTTAATTAAATAATTTATGATTTAATTAACGATGACTTATTGTGTGATTCGTATTCTTTTCTATATTCAGTTACCACTTGTAATAAATACTGTTTTTCCTGTTCATTATTTGTTAGGAACTGTTATATTCTTCTATGAGCTTAACGCCGCGCTCTGCTGTGTCATTTACCACTTTTATACTTGCAACAGTATCTCTTCTTATCTTGTAAGTGTCTGTTTCATGCCAGTGTAACGGATCTATCTCCAGAAATTGTGTCGAAATATTAAATATTCTTAATATGTTTCTACGTAAATGAGCCACATATTTCAGTGAATTTTTTTATGAGGATTTAATCCACTTTAGGTATATAATGCAGCAAAACCTCATAGAAATTATTAGCGCATTTACGTAAATATTTACAAAACAAAACGTTATCCTCTAAAAATTTTAATATGCTCCTTACGTTAACTTGGCGGTTATGCCTCGATATGTATGTAACTAAACTCACGAAATTATTCTATTTTGAGCTTACAATCGTGATTCACGATAATAAAAAATAATAAAATTTATTAAATATAAACATACCTTCTGTGTTAACAACGTCCATATCACTTTGGATACTGTTAAAATATTTTGCTTTTCTTCTTATTTCATCCTCTAGACGTTGTTGTTTTCTTTTTTCCAACTTCGCAGTTTTGTTATTAACAACACCAAGAGATCCCGGTCGTCCTTTCTTACGTTGGTTTACTAAAAACTGCTTGTCGGATTCAATCATTTGAAGAGCATTGTTATGCGCAATATCAAATAAATATTCCAACTTTTCACTGAATTGCCTTTCTTTATTTTTTTGTTTATAATTTGAACGATTTTTATTTTTTGGCCTGCCATTCTTTGTGCATATTTTCCAGTTTCGCGATACATTTAATTTCACTTTTTATGGGGATTCTAGCTTTCTCCCAAAACACTGATACTTCCTTTATAGCTAATCTGGCACTTTTACGTATCGGTAATTTCACTGTGTTATGATTATGGAAAAAAACTGACAACACTTGTTTATTTGACGGTAGTTTTGCGCCAAGAATTTGAGGACATGAAGTTCCTACTAAATAAATTTTTGATCTAAATCTATATCCACCCATTCTCGTATTTATATTAAATTTACTCTATGTCACGTTTGTCCTCTAAGCACACTAACCAAAAATTAATTTTGAATAGAAGTAATCCCGTTATAACGACAACTTGCAAATAATTATCGCTTATAAGCGAGTGCGCCTCACAATTGCAACGATGTTTATTATAAATAGCTTATTCACAATACAAATATCACTGTAAATATGGGAGACGCCAGTTATTTTATTCTGTTAATCTATTAATAATTGACCGATTTATAAGATCCTAGTCATTTTGAAAAGATAATAACTTGGGAAATTCACGGAAAATATGTACACTGTCAAGTTGTCTATAATATATAGAATACAGGGGAATAAATTAAAAAAAAGCAAGAAATCGTAATTCTTGGAACATCATGCTCTTTGAGCGACCTCTAAATCTTTTTTGATCGGCCTAAAACTTCGTATATCTATGTTTTTTGACCATTAACATATTTCTAGGGGGGGAAATCGAGGGTTCGAACACTTTTCAAATTAAGGGCCACCCTAATGTAGATACATGAATTTTCTAGCTAAACATGCACTTTATTAGCGGTTGAATTTGCCTCCAAAATGGTTTGGTGGTTGTGTTAATTGATTTTGCATCTGCCAACAACAATGATGTTTGTTGATTGTATGCGCGATAATTTACTTGGTGATATGCGGGCGAAAGTCGACGCATTTCCTTTCTTTAACACCAACCTGCGCCACAAATCTGTAGCTGAGTGCGTTTGTTTGAGTTTGGGTCGATATACATACCTATACCAAGGATGGGCATTTTTGCACTACCACTCAAAGTGCATTACCATTCAGTGATGAATGCGAATGCAAATGTGGCTTGCACTACCATTCATTGCATTCCCACTACAAGTATGATTTGTGAAAACCTATGATCGTAGTTTAGGTATTAAGTGGCCAATCTATTTAATAACTGGAAGGAAGTTTATGGGATATTCTACACATGGAATAAGGCTTAGAAAACTGATTGGAAACCAACGCGGCCTTGCAATATGTCCTGTGTATATCAATAGGTTTTAAGGTTGTTGATAAATTTCTTTTAAACACGTAGGTAAAAAAATACTTATAATTATACAGTGGCTCACAGAGGTATTTTGCATATGGCATTTGTTGAGAAAATATTGGAAATTCGCCTATTTTTTCGAATTCATTTGAAAATTTTTGACATGATCTGATAGCTGAAGCTTCATACTACACAAAAACATTAATTAAAAAACAAAAACGCATTTCATCTTTAATATAAAATTATCAATTTTCTAAGCTAATTCCATGTGTAGAATATCTCACAAACTTCCTTCCCGTTATTAAATAGATTGGCTAATTCATGCCTAAACTACGATCATAGGTTTTCACAAATCATACTTGTAGTGGGAATGCAATGAATGGTAGTGCAAGCTACATTTGCATTCGCATTCACTACTGAATGGTAGTGCAAGCCACATTTGCATTACCATTCAATAGCGAATGGTAATGCAAATCAAATTTTCACTACCACTCATCAGTGATTGGAGAATGCAAGGCTGAATGCAATCAAAATTGAATGCACTGTGCCCAACCCTGACCTATACACACCAAAAAATCTAAGCCTTATTTATGAATTAAAACAACAGATTTAAAGGCTTACGAAATAAGGCCTGCAAATTATAAGGGTAGCAAATTTGTATGGCGTAAGGCTTAAAATAAGGCTGATTTTCCTGTGTTGAAGTCATCAGAGGCTCTGAGGGCACACCTTATTCCAAAGGCTTTTCCGCCATGCGAAATAAGGCCTAGATAAGTATTAGAAAGGGAGAAGACAGAGTGAGTGCATAACTGAAGCCGCGCTGCCAGCGTACTCTTTTTTAGACCTGATTTTCAACAATAAGCAAAACTTTTTTGCAGGGTTTGTACATATGCATGACTGAGTGCATGTATTTGTGTTTTTTTGTGCCACAATAAAATGTGTAGGCGTATTAAATTTACTTCCAACCAGCATTCAGCATTCAACAATCAGCATTGAATGTGTGTACATAGTTATAAACTTGAAATAGTGGTTGGCAAGTGGTGATGTGACAAAAACACGAAACTATCGAGTTTGTACTCGTTGATGGCAAATGACTATTTTCTTTAACCGTGCTATTCAACTGAGCTCCAGCTTAGGACACTCAACTCAACTTCAATCAAATATGTACCTTAACCCGGTTAGCGTAAAAAATTGGGAATTTTTCTTAGTGTGAAAAATTTCACAGCAGAAATTTATTAAAGTAGAATATGAAAAAGTTGTATGTCGTTGAAAGCAGATCTAACAGGAGATGGTTTCGAAATAATTTTAAATATGCACTGCTAAACAAATTATTTGAAAAAAAAAAAAACGTGATTCAAAATTAAAAACAAAAAATTTTAATTTAACAAAAAATTGAATTTTTGAGATTGTTTTTATAGTCCAAGATACGACATACCAAAATATATCCCTTCATCTGTTATTTACAAAAACGATACACCAGACGAAAGAGGGCAATTAGGAGAGCCCCAAAAACATGGGTTGCCTATCGAAAGCTGGGGCAAACTGGAGGGTTTCCAGCTTTGAAAAGTGCAAAAAATAGGTTATCTCCCCTTTTCTGTTATTTAAAAAAACGATACACCAGACGAAAGAGGGCAATGAGGAGAGTCCGAAAAACATTGGTTGCCTATCAAAATCTGGGCAAACTGGAGGGTTGCCAGCTTTGAAAAGTGCCTCAGTGATTTCTAAATAAAGGAAAAAAAGGGTTAAATACATGTCGTATAGAAATATGTTGTTAGGAAACATATAGTAAAATTTCACGAACTTTAATTTCTTGGAATTCTTTAACCCGCTAACACCTCCACGAAAGGGTTGTTTTGACCTCCCTTTTTTTAAAGTCCTGAAAAAATACTATTTTGAAGGTCGATAGAGGGTTGAGATATTCTAGAAAATTATTGGCCATAAAATTTCACTAGGGGTTCTCTGAGACAAAATCTTTTTATAAATAACCCAAAAGATCACAGAAAGCAAG
The DNA here is from genome assembly GCA_960531455.1 of Urophora cardui. NCBI lineage: Eukaryota > Metazoa > Arthropoda > Insecta > Diptera > Tephritidae > Urophora > Urophora cardui. The sequence continues at coordinate 125,932,496 of OY482670.1, read as the reverse complement.
AAACATATTCCTTTGGTTTTACTTTAGATATTCCTTTGGTACTGTCCATTGGTTTGTTCTGCCGTATCTCGGACTAAATTTTATTTTGTAATTTGGTAAATTTAAAATTTTTTAAGTGGCAACGGTGCTCACAGTACCAGCTAAATATGCGTCAGAGCATCATCGAGCGAACGGCAACGCTAACAAACCATCGCAGAGCGGCGGCGGCGGCGCCAACGAGTTGCATTTGCACCTAACCTAATTTTTCAGAGTTGTTGAACTTACAGCAGAACGTTGAAAGAACAAAAGCGTGCTAAATACTCGTATACGCGCCTACGACCGCAAGAGAGAAGAGAAGAGGAGAGAAAACCACACCACACGCTCGTTACTTCCCTGCAAAAAAGCCGAGTACTCCAGAATTTACCACATCTATATATCGTCGGTTATACTGCAATACGTTCCATGTCACTTTTCACTTCTTCCTGAATACACCTAAATAACCTTTTTACACTTTTTTCAATCACATAGATTTTGCTTTTATATATAACTTCGCTTTTATAAATACTATAAAAATGAAAAAACACCGCGAAAAGTGAAAATATATATAGTTTTTTCTCCTTCTTCAAAAATTTATTCACGGCGACATAGAACGTCTTGCAGTATCACCGACGATATATAAAAATGATTTGGTATTTAATTGTAACGCTAAAACTTGAAAACGGCTGAACCAAATCAAATACTTCCTTAGGGGGGTTTGTTTGTTGTTACCCCGCCAAGGTTTAGTCGAAGAAAAAATTTAAAAATGTTAGGGGGGCGTGGCACCTCCCATACAACCTTAATTTTTAAAGCTGATTATCTCTAAAACAGTTCAAGGTAGGGAGCTGAAAATTGGTATAGAGGTAGGTGATATCAAAACCCTTCTCACTCAGAAAAGTGGGGGTTATCAGAAAAGGGGGCGTGGCACCTCCCATACAACCTCAATTTTTAAAGCTCATTATCTCTAAAACAGTTCAAGGTAGGGAGCTGAAAATTAGTATAGAGCTAAATGATATCAAAACCATTCCCACGCATAAAAGTGGGGGTTATCGGAAAAAGGGGCGTGGCACCTCCCATACAAACTTAATTTTTCATGCTGAATATCTCTAAAATTGTTTACGCTAGGGGCTTGGAAATGGGTGTGGAGATAAACGATAACAATTCCATATTAACGCAAAATAATAGGAGTTATACGAAAAGGGGGCGTGGCACTTCCCAACAACACTTAATTTTTTAAGCTGAATATCTTTAAAAGGATTTAAGTCAGGGACCTGGAACTTGGTACAGAGCTATATGATATCAAAACAATTTTTGCGCATAAAAGTGTAGGTTATCGGAAAAGGGGGCGTGGCACCTCCCATACAAACTTAATTTTTCAAGCTGAATAACTATAAAAGCGTTTAAGGTTGGGACCTGAAAATTGGTCAGGAGATTAACGATATCAATAGCGTGCTTATGAAAAAAAACAGTAGTTTTGGGAAAAGGGGGCGTGGCACCTCCCATGCGTTCTTAATTTTTAAGGCTAAATATCCTTAAAAGCGTTCATGGCATGTACATAGAAATCATTAGGAAGATATACGATATCACTACCATGTTCACCAAAAAAAAGATTTATCGAAAAATGGGGCATTGCACCTCCCATACGTACTAAACTTTTGAGGCTGAATATATCTAAAGGGGTTGGAGGAGGGACCTGAAAACCATTATGGAGGTATACTATATCAATCCTCTTACTTAGTGAAAATAGCCAATACTCAGTGAAAATAAATATCCGGAACAGAAAACTAAAAATGTTGTATATCGTGTAGCCTTAAGCTGGAGTTATAGGTACTTACCGTAGCATGAATAGACTCACTCAAAATTTCTGTTCAAGGGGGTTTGAGTACATTTGATTACGCACACTTAGCGTAACATAGAAGTCAGATCAATTTAGATTTTTACGGAGCGCACATAAAGCGTCCCGTTTCTCAACTTGTTCCCTGCTACGTTAAGTATCTATAACCCCAGCTTTAAACTGAATACTAAAATTATATATTTTTGAAGTTGTATACACAATGAAGTAGTGAAAAATCGTTAATTTTCTATTAAAAAATAATGCCGGTGTAATAACAATTTTTGAAATGAAATTAATAAAAAAATCTCTTTCGGGCAGAACGAAGTTTGCCGGGTCAGCTAGTTTCGTATAAAAAATATGGTCCATTTAACATGGCGATGCCCTAGGCACGGATTACATACTCCGACTTCCGCATGATACCCGAATAATCCATGGAGTACTTACATTTGATTAATTTGTAGAAAACTTAAATTAAATAAATTTAGTAATCTCTAGAAAGATGTGTGGCTACGACTGCCAATTCATTTTGAATTATGATTATTAGTATACTTTTTTTTATTTAATTGTTCGTTTCTGGTATCTGTTGCATTACGTTTCAATGTCTCTTTATTACTAAATCGTTCACGTTCAAACAAGCATGCGTATGTACGAACTTGCTTCGTCGTTATCGCGATAAACATTTGGTTTTTGTAGCAATGTTCGGCTAACTACGAGCCCATGCAGATACATGAGTCGCTCACTTGGGGCTATGTTTATGATCAATTTGAAAGTACACCAACCTACCACAAAATAGATCATATAATCCAATGATTTTTGCAGGGTTAATTCGAGCAAAACACCAAAAAAATTTTCTAATTAGTAAAAATTCAATTATTGGATTTTTTAAGAGCAGCGGTCACCTCTTGGCAGTGGGCGGCATACCCTCCGAGTGTATTTCTGCCATGAAAAATCTTCTCACAAAAAATGCATTCGCCGTTCGGAGCCGGCATAAAACTGTAGGTCCACCCAATTTGTAGGAAAAAAACAAAAAGGAGCACACCTCGAATTGGGAGAGAAGCTCGGCCATAAAACTCGTCAGAGTTATAATAGCGCCATTGTATTATTATATAATTCGAAATGATACTAATGCACATGTGCTTGCAACGCATAACAACAACAATAACAATAGCAGCGTATGCATACATTCAATTTGCGAATTATGTGAAATTTACAGCAACTATGTATAAGTGTTGTCACTTTTTGTCCCCTTGCTTACCCACCGCTTTCGCTGATACGGCAAAGCGATTGATAAATTGCAACAATATAAATATGTGAATGCAAATGCAAGCTGCATGGTCCGTGGGGGGGGGGGGGGGAAGAATAGCGTACATGAGCTGCTTGAACACCACACCACTCGTATATGCAACAATACTCATGAGTTGCATGCAATTTAATTAAATATTAAGCAAATTCGCTTACGGATGACAATCGCAATCGCTGCTGTCACCAATGTCACATAACCAGCGAACGTAAATATCCAGGGCTTGAATTGCTGACTAGCAAGTAGTCGAAGCAGTATAAATACGACTATGCATTCTAGTCGCATGGTCGTTTATCAGAAATAACAACTAGCTCACTTGGTTGCTAGTCGTTTGGTTCGAAAAACGCGTAAACCATAAACGCGTAAACCGTAAACGACTTTTGTGTTAGTGCGCTGCTGCGTCCGTGTGAATTGCTTGACATTGTCAGTGGCATGTACACATGTACTTACAAATGCTTGCATGCATGCATAAGTTTGGTTCAAAATACGATTGCTGTCAGATTCACGAGCTGATTCGATTTAGCCAATTTTGTTTTAATAACTAGATCTTTGTACGTACAACTAGTGATGGGTTTACACCTGGGTATTTACCCAATGCTGGGTTTTTACCCATTTATACCCACTTTCATACCCGGGTATTTACCTAATTGTGGGTATATACTCATTTGAATAACGAATACTCGTTGTTACGTAGCGTAAGAGAAATGTGGACATTTTCGAATTTATTTTGAACGTATGTTATTTAAGTGTATTTTGTTTATACAGAAAAGGCGATTTGGGCTGCTGCAAGCACAATGGGCCGTAGTCATAGTCGACTTTCAATCTCACCCTGATTGCAAGTTCTGACTACATTACCATTTTTAGGTCGAAATGCTCATCAGGTGGCACTCAATGCTTTCCCGCAGACAAGCTTTTTCTCCTGCGCTCCAGTTCGATGCACAAGATCTTTTTGTTCCCTAAAATCACAAGTGTGTAGTTTTATCTCAAAATTTAACTCACTTTTAGTTGTTTTTAGCGTATTTTAAATATACGATTAAGATCAAAATGTCGAGATAGCTACGTTTACTTTTTTCTTTCCAATTTAAAAGTTGACACAGGGTGAACTTTTAAAACACTCGAAATTTCTTAAAATTACAGAGCGATTCTTATTATTTTATATGGGTAACCCTGATCCGTTTCATTTTAGCAAAAACGTTGTTCTAACTGGTCTATGATACACCACTCTTTTAAACGTCGTTTAATTTAATACCGATTTTAACTAAAACCGATTTTAGTGAACGACTATGACTACGGCCCAATAATACTTAATAAGAACCGCTTAGCAGCGTGCTTATGGCAATTCAATGTAATGAGTGCGAGCGATGGCAATAACGTCGTGTTTCGGATTTTGCTTCAAAAACGCCCTATTTCAGAGAAAATTCCATATATATTTCTCTGAAATAGGGCGTTTTTGAAGCAAAATCTGAAATAGGACGTTATTGAAACAATTTTTAAATAGGGCGTTTTTGAAACAAATTTTGAAATAGGGCGATCTTATTCTTAGCCGTCGATATAATCAAAAAAATTAAAAACAACCAAGTTCTAACAGCAACTTTAGCTAGAATTGTGCAAGAAAAAGAAATCGGTGAACAATTAAAACTACCACCCAAAACAAGGTGGGGAAGCTATTTCTATTCAATACAGAGTGTAATAAAAACTAAAGCATCCCTTCAGGTGTTAGCAGTTCATGAACAAATTAATCTACAAGCCGATATAAAATCACAGCTACTTAGTTAAATCTTTTGGGAGCAATTAAATTTAAGTTAAACATATTTGGTTGCATTCCAGAATGGATTTGTAAGCTCGAATCCAATGAATATAATATATACAGGGTATATTTCGCGCACTCCACTCAATTAGAAAATGCCATTAATTCTTAACTAGAAGGTATTCAAGACGACATCTCTTCAACTTCATCGGGAATCACGCACTCTACTCGATATGAGTTTTTATCGGATATTGATAGCGAAAGCGATTATGACTAATTTCATGTATAATTCCATTTGTCACTAAAAATCTATTTCATACTAAAAATTAAATTCTTTCTTAATTCTGGTTTATACCCACATTTTGGGTAAATACCCAGGTACTTGGGTATTTACTGGTAAATACCCAATTTACCATTTGGGTATTTACCCCTGTCCCATCACTACGTACAACCACAGAATTGGCAGCACAAAATATTGAAAATCAGACCAATTAACATTTCATTCCCCATTCATGAAAGGTATGAAATCTTCGGTACGGCCGAAGTCAAACGCGGGTTTACTTATTTTTTGGTCAATTCTCTGGAAATATATACAGACACGTGTACGTAGCTCATTGGGAGTTAATCAAATGCAATTTTCTTACTTGTTTGTTCAGTTGTCACTAATTAGTTAAATTCTACGTATTTGCTTCAAAACCTTTGTTGGATTTTATTATATAAAGGGCAGCATTTCTTAATAATACTTCATAAGTACTGAAGTTAATAAAAAATGAACACGTATATCATTTCTCTGCTTTTATCGCTGCTGCCCGCTGTTGTGCTGGCAATGTTCAGTGGTGAACTTTTATATCAAAAGGTCAGTAGAAGCGAAGCCACATATTTGGTGGCAGTATATTATGGAGAGGAATATTTCGCTGCAGGTGCATTACTTACTGCAAAGCATGTACTTACTGCTGATTTGCGCTCGCTTCAGGATGAAATTGAAGTCGGCGTGTATACCGGTGTTCATGAATTGAAGAAACCTCTGTATGCATCACGTCACCCAGCTGTACGCAGACATCATGTGGATCTGGAAGATATTGGCTCTATTGGAATTGCTGAATTAGGTGTAGCTATTTGCTTTACCAACACACTTCAATCAATACCCTTGTTCAAAAAGAATCTGCCGAGGAACGCTAAAATGAATGTGGTCGGCTGGAGTTGGAACGCAAATCAAACAAGATATGATTTAGTAAAAGCTAAGCAAACTCTTGTGGAAGTCGCTACAGACGATCAAAGACTTTTGAGAACAACAAACTTAGATATAGAATCATTTGATACTAAGTTGGCATTCGGTGTTCTTAAATATAAACTTCTTGGAGTGCTCTACATGGCACGCGGTGTATACTACTATTTTCATAGATTGGACAATCAATCAATTCAAGAGCGCATTAATTGTATTTTAAATGAAAAACAGTAAATACTACTATTTTCATAGATTGAATGATCATTCAGTTATAAACCGCATTAATTGTATTTTACAATAATACAAATAAAATAACATTTTTTCGATATAATTTATTGTGTGTGAGTTTATCGTAAGCGACAAAAGCAATTTTTACAGGAGAGCATTTTTTCGTTTGTTTACTACTTTTTATTGGTATTTTGAAACGAAATTGAACACGCGATTAGGTAATTAATTAATATACTGAACCTGATAATTTTTTTCTTGGAAAAATGTGCAGTTTGCGAAAAAATCATAATTTTGTCCCTTACGATAATTTCACTCTCAATTTTTTATGAGTTCGTTTGAATAAATGTCTCTGACGATAATATTAAAAAAAAAGTGTTTGTATGACAAGTGTTTTATTCCATACTTTTGTGTTTTCAATGATCGGGTCATGGTAATATAGTGCATAGTGTACTCGCCTTTCATTCTAAAGTTTCCAAGTTCGATTTCCGGCAGACCAGAGACCGATCTATTGCGAAAATTGGTTTTTATAATATGTATGTACATAAATAAGTTTGTTGGAAATTTGGTAAATAGGTAGATTATCTATATATTAATAGGCTAACATTTTTTCCATACAAACAATTGCCAGGCTGTTTTGCACATTTAACATACTCATATCCACATAAAATTGATATGGATGTGTTCGTATGAGTGAGGAGCAGTGCATAGGCATATAATTTTTTCTATAAATTATTTAATTTGTTTATAATTAATAAATAAAATTTTTAGTTAAGAGAAATAGATATCGTAAACGTGTTTACAAATATCGTAAACACAGTTGAAGAGTTGCTTTAATTTCAAAGCGCTCTCTCTATTTTATATGCATTGGCCCAGTTTACGCTCAGATTAAAATCAACGCGGCCAAATATACCCTATTATTTGACCATGATTTCGCGTCGGACCGTGATCAAAAGGGCAAATCAGTGTTTCGCCAACCACATGGCAGAAAACAAATGTACACCCATGAAAATAGGAAAAACAGCTAAAATTCTCCACATACAACACAAGGGAAAACGACTTAACGTATTAGAAAATATGGAGATATACAAACAGAAGACATTCGTAGGTAAAATAATAAATGAACAAATAAACACCGCATCAGATACATTATTTGAACCGCTTAAGCTATTATACCGAAAAGAGGACAGAAAACCTAAAACCGACATAAACAAAACAACACACAAGAGGACAATAACGGACTTTTACCTGCCTGTTTAATGAGGATACAAAAATAAATTTACATACCTAAACGCGCAGACTCGCACGCACACACGCATGCACGTCGCCCGAACGCACGAATGCACGAACACACGAACACGAAGTACGTGACCAAACGATGGAAGTTAGTTACTATAAGTACTATCGAACTTACACAAAATAACTCAGAACGAAAAAAGACACTGAAGATGGCGCATATTAGCCGAAACCGGTTTGTCTCCAAACCAAACTTGACAAGGGATGACGGAGGATCGTTCCACAATACATCATATTCCTACCCTGTCGGAAAAACAAGCAACCAAAAAACAGTGTTGCGGTACAACTGGAATTTGGAAAGTGTTGCTTATCTCCGTGAAAAGGAATAATTTTTGTACCAATACAAAGTTGAAAAAATAAATTGCATGGTCGAATTTCCAGCACCGGCGATACTAGTTTTCTTTATTATGACGGAGCAATGGAACGAGTGTAGGGAATAAGAGAAAAGGGAGATGTAAATGAGCAGGGAGAAGGAGAGGTAAATGGAAATACATATAAAAATTGTACATTATTCCGATAAATCAATGGTTGTACAGAGCAACATCTGTCGGCGTTTCTAGTCTACATTATAAAACTACACATCGAACGTGAATCTGAACCAGCGACTCCCAATCAGTAATGCCTGAATCGCAATTTGGCGTTAGGTCGGTCGCGCGTTGATCGTACCTCAAAGCCGCTTCACACTGACATTCGATATTAGATGCTGGATTGGAAACATTTTCACTGCCACTAATATATTTTCTTGAATTTTTTCATAAATTTCACAATTTTTCATCGAAAGAAACAATTTGAATTTTTTTTTAATGTCAAACGCCCGACTTAGTAGAGAAATGTTCAACTCAGGCGTTATACAGGGTTGCAATGAAGATACGATATTACAAAAATTTTACGATCAAACGCTTGAGGTCACAATGCGATTTGCTCCATATATTTTTATACATTTCTACTCACTTGTCAGAAGCGCGACCGACCGAACGCCAAATTGCGATTCCGGCATAAATGTCAATGTCAATTACATTAGAAGAAGCCGTTTAAAGGCGACACAAGAACAGATAACACTATTGCTATTTTGTCTAAATAAGTAAGTACTTTTAATCGCTAGTTTTCATTATTTTACATGCGAGTGGGGCATTCTCTTATTTCATTAATTACTAGTACCTGGGTGGTCGAGGTCAGACGTGAATCTTTGCCTTAAAGGACGTCTCCACATAACTTGTTTCGCCAACAAAACATGTAGAAAAACATCTCGCTCAATAGCACGTCTCCACGTGGCTGATCGTTATTCAGTTTAACATTTCTCTTTCTTGTTCTTCTTAAATGTTTGTATATTTGCTTATATTTTGCGTTTTTGTTTTGGTCTGTGTGAGATTTCGATAGATTTTCGATACAAAATTAGAGAAGGCATCGATATCATTGCGTTTGGCAAGAGGATTGAGAACGAAACAAGTGTTTCAATCACTCGCTCTCAGAAATTTGTATGGAAATTGGCGAGTTTCGGCACTCGTTTTGAGGTCGAAACAAGATTGAGAGAGCGAGTGCAGAAAAAAAGAGCGAAACATGTTGTGTGGAGACATGGTATTACCTTATACATAATAGGCAGGGACCGAAAATAAAAATTATTTTTTTTTTCGATGCTATAAAACTCCAAGGCTAGATAGTGTCCTTGAGCAAAATTATTATCTTTACCTTCATCCCAGTACCTGTAGGATCAATATCCTGGACCCTATTAACTTTTCTGACTTTTTTTTTTTTTAAACGCCAGCTATAAAATAAAAATACGGCGTTTTATTTTGTAACTCCAAAATAAAACTCCTGGGCCAATAACTAGCGAACGGAAACGCTAGCAAACCACCGCAGAGCGGCGCCAACGAATTGCAATTGCACTCAACCTAATTTTTCATAGTTGTTGAACCTACAGCAGAACGTGAATGAACAAAAAACGCGCTAAATACTCGTATACGCGTCTTCTAGTCCAGTTAGTCAAGAACGTGTAGTCCGCCCGCTGACGCAAACGCCCGTATGCAATTTTTAGGATTTTTTGAGCCCGTGGGGCAACGGAGCAATCTGCTGTTTTACTCACACATATTTACATATATATATAGTTTGTTTACATTTTGGCAGGGTTGCCATTTAGTCATTTTTGAACAAACAAGATTTTTACTAATCTTCCGAATTACTCTTCAATACACAACTGTGCATTATTTGCCAAATGACTAGAAAATACTATTTTAATCGTTGTTAAAGTTGGCGACTTTTTTTTAAATTAATTTATTTACTTTTTTACGGCTTAGTTGGTAATTAAAACACATTTTTCTTGTAATTTTGTTGCTGCCCAATATATTTAAATCATACCTTGGTGATAGTTAACAAGGGCTAAAACATAAAATAACAAAAAACACAGTCAGAACATTAAATTTACAAAATTGAAAATCCATAAAAAAACTATATTGGGAAGCAACAAGATTCTCACAAAAATGTGTGTTTAATTAAGAAATCTGTACTGAGTTTCTGTAGCTCATATCTTTTCTAGTATAAATAGGTAGTGACAAAGTGTGGATCGTATTAATGTGACGTCACTTTAATTGACACTTTTCCCGGTTTTGTTACAGAAACTCAAATCTATTGTGGCAATCTATAACTTTTTAATGTAGAAAAGTTGCAGAAGAAGACCACCAAGAGTTATCAATTAAGAAAATACAGCCACCGTATGTGGTTAAATACAATTTTTGCTTTAATTTTCAGTAATATCTTCATTTATTAGGAGTGTTCAATATCTGAAAATTTTTACATATTTTTACGAATAGTTACGAATTTATGTTCAATAACCCAAAAAATTCGCAAAAGAGAGCCAAATTGAGAGAGTAAGACCTCGAAAGAGTTGATAAAAGCTGCAAGTAAAATTTTCACTTGCAACTACTTGCAGCTTTAAAAAAAATAGAGGTGTCAAAAATATATGATCACAAAAATTTCAATTGGAAATATACAAACATTTTAAACGGAAATTTCTAATTGTGTACTAAATAAATTAGCGCAAAAAGGAATCTTGACGATGTTGTGGAATAGCCAAAGTAGATTTTTGTTTTCCTAATTCAGTTATTTCCATTCATTTCCAATTTCAAAAATTTCAATTACAACCTAACCTAAAAATCAAATTGTCAAAACAGCGTATCAGCTGTTTTCTTGCGAATGTTTACGATTTTGTGTTCAATTACTTTGGTTGATAATTTTCTCTTTTTCTCGTTTTTACTCTTAATTTGACATTGATGCTCTTTTTTGCAAGTACTTGCAAGTAAAGTTGTTGAACAAAGCTATTATCTTGTTATTAATTTATATATATATATTTACATTTTGTTTGGGATTTAAAAAAAAATTTATAAACGTTTTCTTTCCTTTCTTTTTAAAAATTAAAGTAATAATAAATGGTTCGTTTAAGTAGACATACTATTTTTTCCATGTGAAGACATATATGTATATTCGATAACATTTTACAATCTTGTTGAGTTAGTTGTATAATGCTGTGAAAATTACTGTTTAAATATTTAATAACTAAAAATGTTCAACCGGCAACCCTTCTACCTTGCAACGATGCGAGCGATCAGCTGACACGTTTTTACGTAAAAATCAAAATGATTTTGATTTCTGCGGTACGGGCATCTGCGTCGTCCGTCGTTGAATAATCGTTTACATACAAATCCCATTGAATAGGTTGGATCAGCTGACACGGTACACGGGTTTACGTTCTCGACTAACTGGACTATTCAGCCGCAAGAGAGAAGAGAAGAGGAGAGGAAACCACACCACACGCTCGTTACTCACTTCAAAATGCCACTAATGCACTTGTGCTTGCAACGCATAACAACAACAATAACAATAGCAGCGTATTCATACATTCAATTTGCGAATTATGTGACATTTACAGCAACTTTGTATGGGTATTGTCACTTTTTGTCCCCTTGCTTACCCACCGCTTTCGCTGATACGCCAAAGCGATTGATAAATTGCAATATATATATAAGAATGCAAATGCTTGCTGCGCGGTGCGTGGGGGGAAGGATAGTGTACATGACCTGCTTGAACACCACACCACTCGTATATGCAACAATGCTCAAGAGTTGCATGCAATTTAATTAAATGTTAAGCAATTTTGCATGCAGATCGTAACAATCGTAATCGCTGCTGTCACCAACGCACCAAGCAACCGACCAGCCAAAGATAACTAGATACGAAACTCTTCATTTCGTGAGAGCGCTGTCAAAATGTGCATTTTTTATAACATTTTTCATTGGTGCCACTCTGTTCGAAAACTGAAAATGGGTATTTTATATATTATTTCTGGGAATTTTCGGCTTCCTTATGTTATTGAAGACTATAGCAATAATAAAATTTTGTTTATACCAAATTAAGATAAGGATATAACCACAAAAGTGATACACAGGATAGTATGATTTTCCCACATTCCGAATATTCGTGTTCGAAACCCAATCTCAGACAAATTAAGAATAACGCACAAAAAGTGGTGAACGATAATACATGTAGTTGGGTGGTATTTTTTAAGAAATATTTTACTCTATTTTGCAATTCTATTAATTGAAATATAATAATTTTTAACAGGATATATATATAAATCTACTGAAGAACGCTGCCCGCGTTCCATCTCATTAACATATTTTTTATAATTTTAACTGAAACACATTTTTTTCCAGTTAAAACAATAAACTTCACTGAATATTACACACAAGCAATACAATTAACTCTGTATTTTTATACTCAGCTGTACTAGTACACAGAGTATTATAGTTTTGATTTCATAACGGTGGATTGTAACAGAATGAAATAATCGAGATAGATATAGACTTATATATATCAAAATGATCAGGGTGAAAAGAGAAATCGATTGAGCCATGTCCGTCCGTCCGTCCGTCCGTCCGTCCGTACGCACGATAACTCGCGCAAAAATTGAGATATTTTGATGAAATTTGGAATGCAAGTTGGTATCGACACTGGGACGGTTGGTATTGAAAATGGGCGAAATCGGACCATGACCACGCCCACTTTTCCTATATAGAAAAAATCGGAAATTTGGTATATCAGTCATTAATAGAGCTGGAGTGATGAAATTTTACCCACGTGTTGAGCACAGGCCCCTAAGAAGAAATTTGATGAAATTTTGGAAAATGGGCGGTGCCACGCCCACTTATTAAGGGTCAAACATTGAAAGTTTTATATGCCATAACTCAGAAACCGTTGCAGATATATCGATAAAATTCGGTAGGCGTGATGTACTTACTTAGGCAAATCTTTGGACGGAAAATTGTTAAAATCGGTTGACGGCCACGCCCACTTTTATATATGGGTATTATAAAGTGACCTAATAAAAACATTTTAAGCCATATCTCTGTCAAATAAAAAGATATATCACTGGAATTTTGTCGCCTGTGTCCAGCTATGGACGTAAAACAAAAAACGTAAAAATTTTGGAAAATGGGCGGTGCCACGCCCACTTATTAAGGGGAAAACATTGAAAATTTTATGAGTCATAACTCAGAAACAGTTGAAGATATATCGATGAAATTTGGTATGCGTGATATACTTACTTAGGCAAATGTTTGGACGAAAAATTGCCAAAATCGGTTGACGACCACGCCCACTTTTATATATGTGTATTATAAAGTGACCTAATAAAAACATTTTAAGCGATATCTTTGTCAAATATAAAGATATATCATTGAAATTTTATGGCAGGAGTCCATCTGCGGACATAAAACGAAAAACACAAAAATTTTGGAAAATGGGCGTGGCACCGCCTCTTTTTAGAAGCAGGAATATACGAGATTTCTGAGCCCATAACTCGACAAATAATTGATATATAATGACGAAACTTGGTGTATACACTTTCGTAACGTCTGGTAATACATACTCAAAATTTTAGAGAAATCGGTTGACGACCACGCCCTCTTTTATATATGGAAACTATAAAGGGGCCTAATAAAAACATTTGAAGCGATATCTTTGTCAAATATAAAGATAATTCATTGAAATTTTGTGGCATGAGTTCCACAATAGACCGGAAACAAGAAATATAAAAATGTTGGAAAATGGGCGTGGCACCGCCTCTTTTTAGACAAAGGGATATACGACATTTCTTAGCCTATAACTCGACAAATAATTGAGATATTGTGACGAAACTTGGTTTATACACTTTTATAACTTGTGTTAATAGACACGCAAAAATTTATTGAAATCGGTTATGACCACGCCTACTTTTTAACAAAGATATTTCTGGAACACCCTTTAGGAATTTGTAACGTGACATCTTTGTAACTATATGTCATAAAGGAATGAAATTTTGCACAAATAATATTCATATGCTTAGTTGGATGACTGATTTTGAAAATGGGCGTGGCTACGCCCACTATATGCAGCACTCGCTTTATATAAAGTGCACCGTGTTTCCATCAAACGCAAACAAACAATGAAAGCATACAGCTGAGTATCTAATGTTCGATTCCACTCGAACTTAGGCTTCCTTACTTGTTTATAATTCTTTATTGTTTCAACAAAATTGGGCACATAAAACAAAACATTAAAATCCACCGAAAGTGACAATTTATTTTGGCGCGTTTTCCTTTCTGGCACCTGCAATTTGCACAAACAGCTGATCAGCCGGGTTTTATGTTGTGTTGATGCTGGCAACAAAGCCACATTAGACCCGTGGGAAAATCGTAAAAGTGAGAGAGTAAATAAATAATAGCCTAAAAAAACTAAAAAACACGCTTTAATCTTAAAAATCGTACTAAAAATTGAGAAATAATTTAATTAGAAACAAAATGATGAACGAAAATATAAGTATTTAAGGAAAAGCGTCGGGTGGTGCTCAGTATGTCAAAAAATATTTAAGATCGCTGTTTTTAACTAATATTTTTATTTTGACTTTTTTGAGATTTCATATAACGTACTCTTTAATTTCGCAACTAGGTATGTATATTTTTGTACTAGTTGTACGAATCGAATATTTTCATATTCAAATATTATTGAGCACCCCCACGCTTTTCCTTAAATACTTATATTTTCGTTCATCATTTTGTTTCTAATTAAATTATCTCTCAATTTTTAGTACGATTTTTAAGATTAAAGCGTGTTTTTTAGTTTTTTTAAGCTATTATTTATTTTTAACTTTTTAGTGAAAATTTTCATTAACGGATGTTTTATGCGGACGCAAGAATAAAAGTAAAAAGAAATCTGATGAAGGGATGCAAAATAAAAGTAAAGTGAATGTTTCAAAAAAATAATAATTTAGTTAAACGTTTGCAACTTTTAGGATGGGATGAAGTTACATACATACATACATACATACATACATACATACAGGTGAAGCTAATAAAAGCTAAAAGCTAATAAAAGCATACATACATACATACATACATACATACATACATACATCCATACATACAGGTGAAGCTAATAAAAGCGTGTTAAAAAGAGTTTCGTATCAAGTCATCTTTGCGACCAGCGAACGTAAATATTAAAGAGCTGCATGAATGCCAAAAAAGTTACCCGTGAATAACCCACTCAATTTGGTGGAGTGGTACTCACTCGTGCAAACAAAACAAAATCACTCAAATATGAGAGGAAAAGCAAACCCACTACAAAAGAGACAACTACCGCTTTATATTCTTTATTCATTGTATGTGTACAGCAGTGTACTTGCTTGCGGGGTATGAATATATCAGAAAACTTTGCTGTGTGGGTATGAATGAATGTTGTAAACGTAAAATACCCAGTATTTTCATTGTATATTCGGGTAGAAATCGCTAAACATTTGCTGCTAGAATTTCAAGACCATACAAAAGGAAGTAAAACGCATATGTACACACTTCTGAATTTTTATAGTGTATATTTTGCTGTTTATTCGTGTATTTTGCGTTATACATATGTATGTATATACATATGTATGTATGTATGTATATAGAAAATGAATATATTTTCTAGGTAGGTACATACATATGTATGTATGTATATACATACATACATAAGAGTGTATATTTCACTTGAAACAAAATTAATGCATTAAAAGTACAGTTTCCTTAAAACAAGTAAAACTAAAAATTATACTTAGATTACGTTGAAAAACAAGTGTTTGAGCATTTTAGATTTTTGGTAGCTATTATATTTAACCCTAAAAAGATAATCGTCAGAATTACGCATCCCCTTTCGAATTATTGTTCTCACTCCCTCAATTATGTGAATACATCGCTGAAGGTTATATATATTTCAGTTGTGTTGCATATCTCTCACGAGACAAACAATTTTCTGTGGAAAGTTTTGCCAATTTCCCAATATGGGGGGCCAGTGAGTCAAAATTACGCATGATTATCTTTACCGTGACTTTCAGGAAGCATTTCTCAAATATATATATATATATATACATATCTGTGCCATCTTTTAAAGTACCATACTTCGATAAGTTCAATTTTATAACTTTCTTTTTTGAACAAGTATTCACTTGACATTTTTGCAAAACACGTATTTTCTCGCTCAGCACTTTTCTAAAAATAACGCTAGCTTAGAGTGCAAATTGTGTAAGTCCTTTTTTCAAACTTTGTAGGAGAGACAAAAAACAAAAAATAAAAAAAATTCAAAATGAAAACAAAATTTCTGTTCATGTAAATATTATGGACTTACACAATTTTCTTCGCTTTTTGGACTTACACAATTTGCGTATCCCTGCACAACAACGAGTGGAAATATGACAAGTCACAGACTTGTTTAGTGCGGTGCGTATTTGATTTTTCTAGCGTTCTACATAAAAATACACTTTTTCATAAAAATGGACTTACACAGTTTGCACTCTAAGCTAGCGATAATTTAACTGGCACAGATACATATGTACATTAAGGTGGAGTGAACATTTTTTTTTGGAAATTCAATTTGTTCCAAAGCCAGAACGGCACCTTTCTAGCCCAGTAATAAGCCTGTAAAATTTTATTGACCTACTCGCATGTTTAGAGGTGCCCCCAGCCCCACAAATTTGAAAAAATAGCACGATCTGGTACAAATGTGAAATTTCTAAAATTATAAAATCAAAAAACGAAGTATGACAATTGATAAAGATGGCTAAGCTGAGTATTAAAGTGATTTTTTTTTTTAAACAACAACAACAAAAGTTATTAAAGGTCAAAGTTTATACTATGCATTTTTTAAATTGCAATTACTTAAAAACTACGGAACCAATTTAGAATATGTTTATACCAGTCGATAGGTATTTTGATTCCCTTTAATTTGATATGCTGTGCGAGAAAATTTTTTTTAATTAAATATAAAGAAAATTCATTTAAAGTTTGAGGCATAAGCCCCATAATAGACGTGAAACAAAAAACATTAAACGTTTGTATTTATATGGCCGTTTTAATTCTAATAATTATTTTATGTGAATTTAAATGAGCTATTGGCCATTTTTTAATGAAGAAAAATTCACAAAAAACATAAAAATTTTGAAAAACGGGCGTCGCACCGCCCCTTTTTAGATAAAGGAATCTACGAAATTTCGGAGCCCATAACTCGACAAGTAATTGAGATATTAAGAGGACACTTGGTGTACACACTTTTGGCAGTTCTAGTAATACGCGTGCAAAATTTTATCGAAGTCGGTTTATAATCACACCTACATACCTTTTAACAAAGATATTTCTAGAATGCCTTTCAGAAATTTGTAACGTGATATCTCTGTAATTAAAAGTCACACAGGCATGACATTTTTCACTAACACGAATATTTAGGTATATGCTTGGTCTGATAGAAAAAATTTTGAAAAAGATCGTGGCTATGCCCAATTTATGCTGCACCCGATTTATATAAAATACACCGTGTTTCCATCAAACGCAACCAAAATAGTGAAGCATAC
This sequence comes from Urophora cardui, assembly GCA_960531455.1. Lineage (NCBI taxonomy): Eukaryota > Metazoa > Arthropoda > Insecta > Diptera > Tephritidae > Urophora > Urophora cardui. Next base: position 125,914,953 of record OY482670.1, on the reverse strand, counting down.
AGCTGAGTATCTAATGTGCGATTTCACTCTAACTTAGGCTTCCTTACTACTTTTTTTTATAATACACGCGCCGACAATGGGATTTTTTTGCCAAAAATAAATTCGAAATTAAAGTAGTGATAAATAAATATTTTTTAACTGCAATCGACAGACATCTTATGGGACAAAAAAAAAGCCCATGTAAAATTTTTTGAGTTCCGTTTCGTTTAGCCATACAGGGTGCTCAAAGTTGAACAAAAAATATGTCATATGAATTATGAATTTTATGACCTGATACGAAAAGCTCTATCTAAGCCATTTATCGACGTATATATTTGGTTTTGACATCTAAATATAGAAAATGCCCTCTACTTTTCTAGGAAGTAATCTCGTTTCTTCTAACTTTAAAATCTGATTTTATATGATTTTTCAAATACTGATAAAAAAATATAAAAAAAAATTTTTCTTCGTCCATTTTAAGGAATAAAATAAAAAAAAAAACAAAAAAAAAGGTATCTTGGTTTTTTTTTGTGTTATGAACTAATATATTCTTTATCAGATCGCATTAACAGATATTAATTTCACGCGCGCCTTCGCTTGTTTTAATTATTCTCCTAACTGGCTAAAAGTGCATTTTTCAAATTACATTTATAATGACATATTCAAAATTAAAAAAAAATAAAGTGTATAGAAGATCTATCATCCAATTTGCATCTGTAATATAGAAAATGGTTCACAATATGAAATACAGCAGCTCATTTTTGAATTAGCTATATAGATTCTATTATATATTGTTTTTTTTGCAGGGTAAAAAAAATAAATTCAAAAAAATTCCAAAAGTTTGAAATCAAATAAAAAAAAAAATAAAAAAAAGGTCTCCTCAATTTTTATACTCAGCTGTACTAGTACACAGAGTATTATAGTTTTAATCACATAACGGTGGATTGTAACAGAATGAAATAATCGAGATAGATATAGACTTATATATATCAAAATGATCAGTGTGAAAAGAGAAATCGATTGAGCCATGTCCGTCCGTCCGTCCGTCCGTCCGTCCGTCTGTCCGTCTGTCCGTCTGTCCGTCCGTCCGTCTGTAAACACTCTAACTCGCGCAAAAATTGAGATATTTTGATGAAATTTGAAATGCAAGTTGGTATCATCGACACTGGGACGGTTGGTATTGAAAATGGGCGAAATCGGACCATGACCACGCCCACTTTTCCTATATAGAAAAAATCGGAAATTTGGTATCTCAGCCACTAATATAGCTAGAGTGATGAAATTTTACCCACGTGTTGAGCTCAGGCCCCTAAGAAGAAATTTGATGGAATTTTGGAAATTGGGCGGTGCCACGCCCACTTATTAAGGAGCAAATATTGAAAGCTTTATGAGTCATAACTCAGAAACTGTTGAAGATATATCGATGAAATTTGGTACGCGTCATATACTTACTTAGGCAAATGTTTGGACGAAAAATTGTTAAAATCGGTTGACGGCCACGCCCACTTTTATATATGGGTATTATAAAGTGACCTAATAAAAACATTTTAAGCGATATCTTTGTCAAATATAAAGATAATTCATTGAAATTTTGTGGCAAGAGTTCCACAATAGACCGGAAACAAAAAATATACAAATTTTGGAAAATGGGCGTGGCACCGCCTCTTTTTAGACAAAGGAATATACGAGATTTCTTAGCCTATAACTCGACAAATAATTGAGATATTATGACGAAACTTGGTTTATACACTTTTATAACATGTGTTAATAGCCACGCAAAAATTTATTGAAATCGGTTTATGACCACGCCTACTTTTTAACAAAGATATTTCTGGAACACCCTTTGGGAATTTGTAACGTGACATCTTTGTAACTAGAAGTCATAAAGGAATGAAATTTTGCACAAAGAATAATATTCATATGCTTAGTTGGATGACTGATAAAAATTTTGAAAATGGGCGTGGCTACGCCCACTTTATGCAACACTCGCTTTATATAAAATCTATCAAACGCAAACAAACAATGAAAACATACAGCTGAGTATCCAATGTTCGATTCCACTCGAACTTAGGCTTCCTTACTTGTTTAATATATGTTCACCCCAAGTGTGCTTTATAACCCCCCATAGTCAGTTTCATCATTCACGCGCGCTCTTCTCACTAATTGATATTTTTCGACGAGGTGTATATGCGCGCTATCACTATGGATGTACATTAGGGCGGGTCAATTTGTACTGACGGGAAAAAACCTATTTTGTTTCGGCCACAGCTGCATTCTCTGGTCAATTCTGAACAAAAAAGTCCAAAGGAACCTAGTTCTAAAATGAAGTTTGACCCTCCGCAATTTTGATTTTCGATAGTCATCCCTAAAAAAATTTTTTATATTTGTTAAAAAATGTAGTTGAAGATACTTAAATTAAATTTTGAGGCTTACTTGAGTTGAGCTCATCCGTCGGCCGACACATCATAGCAAAATTTAATCCATTTGGTTGTTTTTTAGGGAAATACATTCATTTTCCTAACCCCTTTTTTAGAATTTCTCCCAATTATTTTATGTTACAACAGGTATATCTTAAAAATTTGAAATATCTAAGTGAAACGCCGAAACACGTCAACTTAATTTTTGCCTGTAGAATACAACGACGTGTTCAGAATATCCGTATTAAATCTTGATTTCGAGATATTTAGGAAAGAAGTTTCAGATTTCTGAAAGTGAATTCTTCGCCGTTTGTAAACTTTACCCAGGCTTTGCACTTTTTTCCGCGAAAAGATTTTAATAGCTCTCTATTTAATTGGGATATTATAAATTCAATGCCACCTCCAGTTTTCCGAAATTGCATTCGGTTTTCGAGATAACGGTAGATAATTAAAATTTACCATACCCCATTTACCCCTGGTAATAACTCATTCAGTTTTCGAGCTAATATATCAAAACTTTGCACGTGACTGTATCCTACTATTACCTAAACTATTTCTAAAAATAATCGAAATCGGGTCACTATGGCATATAGTCCCCGTACAACTGATTGTTCAGATATATGGTTTTGATCTTTTATTTGTTCCTAACTCCGAAAATACTCCTTCCACGCAGAAAGTATTATAATAACTTTCATTCAAAATTAATACATAAACAACTTCTTCATATACGATTTCGACATATATGCAACAGTTAACGCACTTTTGTGCAACCAAAGTCGAAATTTCACAATAAAAATTTGTTCTAAGCTCGTTAACACATGTATCATATTAAATGAATTAGATGAGTTTTATATCTTATAGAAAATTAAAAGAAATATTATCCAGTTTTAAAATCGTGAAAATACCCACTTATAAGGATTTTATACCTATTTGATTAAATTTTTCTTTGTTAATGTTTGATAAAATTTTCGTACAAAACAATCACGGCGAGGTAGAACAAATTTTAATACGAAGGTCAGACCACCCACGAGGTTATTGCAGAATATCAAAGTTCAATGCTTCACTAACAAGTATCTGTCAAAAACAAAATCGCAAAGTGGTAACTTTTTGAGAAAACCGCAATTTTATATATTTCATGTTTTCGCGGAATCTAATATCCGCCACAGTCCGAATTTTTTCGATTGGTATACCTTTTCGGATACCTTGAGGATGATAAAGAAAGCATCAAATAAAAAAAGGATACCTGTGATGGGAACATTTCACGTAAACAAGATATAAAGGATAACACCTGTCATGTAAAAGATACCTACATTAATTCACTTATAATTCCGAAAATGTTAGTTCCTCGTGAAAAACTTATATTGCACGTTCATTTAGAATTAATACGAAAATATTTCTTTGATATATGGTTTTGACGTACCTGCAGTTTTTAATGCACTTTTGTGCATCCAAAGTCATAATTTCGATAAAAAAAAATCGTTTTTTCCATGTTCCTACTTTGGGGTCAAATATTTTGTTTGTGGACATAGTTATCTTTGAAATTTTGACCATTTATAAAAACATGACATATTCAGTACGTACACTAGTAATCTGTAAATGATTCAATCGCATCGTGCAAATTATGGTGGGCATCTAAATTAAGCACGAATCTTTTATATTGAAAAGTGTTAATTTTATTATACGATCTCCCATGCAGGTTCCCATTAGTTTTAATACATTCCTTACAATTTAGTACAATTTACCGCGTGATCGCGTGCGTGATTTAATACAGTTCATTCCTTTTCAAAATAGTTTTAAAATTTACTACTCTCAAAAAAATTTTTTAATTTATATGCCCACGATAATTTCCACGATACGATTGAATCATTTACATATTACTAGTGTACGTACTGAATATGTCATGTTTTTATAAATGATCAAAATTTCAAAGATAACTATGTCCACAAACAAAATATTTGACCCCAAAGTAGGAACATGGAAAAAACGATTTTTTTTTATCGAAATTATGACTTTGGATGCACAAAAGTGCATTAAAAACTGCAGGTACGTAAAAACCATATATCAAAGAAATATTTTCGCATTAATTCTAAATGAACGTGCAATATAAGTTTTTCACGAGGAACTAACATTTTCGGAATTATAAGTGAATTAATGTAGGTATCTTTTACATGACAGGTGTTATCCTTTATATCTTGTTTACGTGAAATGTTCCCATCACAGGTATCCTTTTTTTATTTGATGCTTTCTTTATCATCCTCAAGGTATCCGAAAAGGTATACCAATCGAAAAAATTCGGACTGTGGCGGATATTAGATTCCGCGAAAACATGAAATATATAAAATTGCGGTTTTCTCAAAAAGTTACCACTTTGCGATTTTGTTTTTGACAGATACTTGTTAGTGAAGCATTGAACTTTGGTATTCTGCAATAACCTCGTGGGTGGTCTGACCTTCGTATTAAAATTTGTTCTACCTCGCCGTGATTGTTTTGTACGAAAATTTTATCAAACATTAACAAAGAAAAATTTAATCAAATAGGTATAAAATCCTTATAAGTGGGTATTTTCACGATTTTAAAACTGGATAATATTTCTTTTAATTTTCTATAAGATGATATAAAACTCATCTAATTCATTTAATATGATACATGTGTTAACGAGCTTAGAACAAATTTTTATTGTGAAATTTCGACTTTGGTTGCACAAAAGTGCGTTAACTGTTGCATATATGTCGAAATCGTATATGAAGAAGTTGTTTATGTATTAATTTTGAATGAAAGTTATTATAATACTTTCTGCGTGGAAGGAGTATTTTCGGAGTTAGGAAGAAATAAAAGATCAAAACCATATATCTGAACAATCAGTTGTACGGGGACTATATGCCATAGTGACCCGATTTCGATTATTTTTAGAAATAGTTTAGGTAATAGTAGGATACAGTCACGTGCAAAGTTTTGATATATTAGCTCGAAAACTGAATGAGTTATTACCAGGGGTAAATGGGGTATGGTAAATTTTAATTATCTACCGTTATCTCGAAAACCGAATGCAATTTCGGAAAACTGGAGGTGGCATTGAATTTATAATATCCCAATTAAATAGACAGCTATTAAAATCTTTTCGCGGAAAAAAGTGCAAAGCCTGGGTAAAGTTTACAAACGACGAAGAATTCACTTTCAGAAATCTGAAACTTCTTTCCTAAATATCTCGAAATCAAGATTTAATACGGATATTCTGAACACGTCGTTGTATTCTACAGGCAAAAATTAAGTTGACATGTTTCGGCGTTTCACTTAGATATTTCAAATTTTTAAGATATACCTGTTGTAACATAAAATAATTGGGAGAAGTTCTAAAAAAGGGGTTAGGAAAATTAATGTATTTCCCTAAAAAACAACCAAATTGATTAAATTTTGCTATGATGTGTCGACCGAAGGATGGGCTCAACTCAAGTAAACCTCAAAATTTAATTTAAGTATCTTCAACTACATTTTTTAACAAATATAAAAATTTTTTTTAGGGATGACTATCTAAAATCAAAATTGCGGAGGGTCAAACTTCATTTTAGAACTAGCCTCCTTTGGACTTTTTTGTTCAGAATTGACCAGAGAATGCAGCTGTGGCCGAAACAAAGTTGCAAAATAAATTGACCCGCCCTAATGTACATACATATGTACACATGTGTAGCTAGAGCGAAAAGCATTGATGAGCAGTTTTGATATATGTTTATGCTTTAAAATCGCTAATATATTAACTAATGCAATTTTATATGGAATATTTACATATATACTTACTTTTAGCCTATTTACTTCAAAAGTATCATAACTCAAAAACGCGAGTTTTGAGGTAAGGATGGGTATTAGAGTGCGTTTAAAATTCAAATTAACGATATTTTACTGTATCGCCCCCTCAATCTGTAGTAACATGGTCAAAGATATCACACATAAATTTTGGTCCCGATTGGTGGCGGTTAAGGCGTGGCGCATTGAGGTCAAAGTTCAGAAAACTCTATGAAGGGTCAAAAAATCAAAATATTTTTTTTAATTATCTAATACCCAAAATTAATACTTCTATACCCAATGATAACAAATAAAAATTTGGTCCCGATTGATGACGGTTTACTGGTGTTTCAAGGGGGTCAAAGTTCAGATTACCATATGCGACACTAAAAATGTAAGTCTTCTATGGCAATCTGAGCATTGACCCCCTTAAAACACCACTAAACCGTCATCAATCGGAACCAAAAATTATATTTGTTATCATTGGGTATAGAAGTATTAATTTTGGGTATTAGATAATTAAAAAAAATATTTTGATTTTTTGACCCTTCATAGAGTTTTCTGAACTTTGACCTCAATGCGCCACGCCTTAACCGCCACCAATCGGGACCAAAATTTATGTGTGATATCTTTGACCATGTTACTACAGATTGAGGGGGCGATACAGTCTTTTTATGAACTTTTAAATTTTTCATACAAATTAAAAGCACCCTAATGGGTATGCATGCATGTGTGTGTATGTACATATATGTATGTGCATTATATGACGAAATTTCGGTCTGATATATTGAAAATTTAGAGTTTGAGATCAAAAAATTATCTGTGCTATACGTACTATTGACGTACATACATATATAGCGATCGAAAACTTAAAGGGCTTTTTCGTAAAATCAGCTTATTCAGGTATGATAGTATAGAAGTAAATGAGCGATATACTATCATTTGCTGCTTTTTATACCAGCCATGAACATGAAATAGTGTTATAACTTTGTGCCGAAGTACTATGTATTTTTATGTAAAGTTTATCATTTGTCGGAATCGCCCAAATCCAGTATAAAATATAGCTTGAATACAACGGATTGTTCATATGTCCAAGATAAATTTGAGTATTTGTAACTTATTCAATTAGACAGATAAAATTTAATTTCTATCATTCATAAATGGTATAAAGTCTTTGGTACGCATAAACTTGTTGATATTTGCATTTATCTATTTCGTCTCCCACCTGTGCCGTTACCTTATAAATGGGAGTTTACGCGGGGATCCAAGCCTTAAGAGTACAGATTTTAAATAGGTATACATAAACGTCACATAGATAATTAAATAAATATTTTTGAAATAGTTACAAATATATGCACCTACATATATAATTGCCCCTCAGCATTCCAACTCAATTAGTTTCGAAAATAAATGCATTTTAATGGTTTTTCGCGGCACCCGTTATATGGGGGGTGGGAGAATTTGTCATCAGATTAAGTTCATTTTTACACCATGTACTAATATTCATCAAAGAATCTTGCATACTGAATTTCAGCATTGTAACTTAATTAGTTTCGAAAATAAATTCATTTTAATGGTTTTTCGCGACACCCGTTATATGGAGGGTATGTGAATTTGTCATCAGATTAAGTTCATTTTTACACCATGTACTAATATTCATCCAAAAAGCTTGCATACTGAATTTCAGCATTGTAACTTAATTAGTTTCCAAAATAATTGCAATTTAATGTTTTTTCGAGACACCCGTTATATGGGGGGTGGGAGAATTTGTCATCAGATTAAGTTAATTTTTACACCATGTACTAATATTCACCAAAGAAGCTTGCATACTGAATTTCAGCATTCCAACTCAATTAGTTTCGAAAATAAATGCATTTTAATGGTTTTTTGCGGCACCCGTTATATGGGGGGTGGGAGAATTTGTCATCAGATTAAGTTCATTTTTACACCATGTACTAATATTCATAAAAAAAGCTTATTTTCAAAATTTGAGCACTCTAGGTCCATTTTTACTATTTATGGCCGTTTTTTGTATGAAACGTTCCCATTGTGCGCCGGTGAAAGCTTCAATGCAGATACGGAGAATTGAACAATGCAAATAAACAAAATGTGTTTAATACTGAAAAGTAAATATTAGCAGCGCATGTTACTTAATGGGTTTGAGTATTATTTAATTGGATAAACAATTTTTTTTTACCTGACGAAGTAAGCACACTTCATCCATCGCTATTGATATATTTTTTATACCTTTCATGAATATGAAATCATATTACATATTTATACATAAGTTGGCTTCAAAATACGATTTTTGTCAGATTCACGAGCTTACTCTATTAAGCCAATTTTGTCTTAATAAGTAGATCTTTGTTTTGCACAACCCACATAATTGGCAGCACAAAATATTGAAAATCAGACCAGTTAACATTTCATTTCTCCATTCATGAGAGATATGAAGTCTTCGGTACGGTCGAAGTCAGACGCGGGTTTACTTGTTTTTTTTTTGTCAATTCTCTGCAAATATGTACAGGTACGTGTACGTACATATGTAGTTCCTTGGGAGTTAATCGAATCAAATTTTTTTTATTTGTTTGTTCAGTTGTCTCTAATTACACTCAGGGAAAAGAAATTATAAAAACATAAGAAAACGCGCTTAAAATGGGCAAAAACGTATTTAAAAGTGATGTAAATACCAACATTTTAATTTTAAAAATGTTCATTGTAAAATTTGAAATCAAGAAAAAACATTTTAAATTTAAAAATGTTTACTTTTATTTTGAGCACTATGAGAAAAAAAAACGCGGCAGTGTTCTTTATATCATTTTCTCTTCCGGATTCGAAATTGTATCCAAAGGCATTCTCTTCATCTTCTCTTAATCCGAGCATCCTCTTCTTTTCCAATTCGCCGTAACTGTTTGCTATCTTTATTTCTTATTTTCCTTATTCTCCTTTTTCTTCTTTATTTTATATTCTCCTCCATCAACCGGAAATTCAATCCAACGCCATCACATAGTGGAACATTAAACATTATATTGAATTGTAGTAACCTATTTATGCTTGCCTTTTCCTAAAAAAGAATCCATGAATTATTGTAAAAACAAAATTAAAAAAAATCGATTCTCATTATTGCTTTTGTTGGATTTCTCACAAAAAAATATTTTCTCACAAAAAAATTTTGAACAAAGAGCGATATTTTGAATCAACATTAATTTTCATTTTTAATTTAAATATGTTTCTTTTTAAATTCAAAATGCATTTTTAATTCAAAAATTTCATTCTTAATTCAAAAATTTCATTTTTAATTTAAAAATGTTCGTTTTTAAAATAAAAATGGTTTGATTTAAAACGTGCATTATGAAAACAAAAATTTTATTTTTGATTTTAAAATGCTGTTTTTCCCTGAGTGTAGTTAAGTTTTACGCATTTGCTTCAAAACCTTTGTTAGATTTTAGTATATAAACGGGAACATTTCTTATTAATACTTCATAAGTACTGAATTTAATAAAAGATGAACACGTGTATCATTTCTCTGCTTTTATCACTGCTGCCCGCTGTTGTGTTGACAATGTTCAGTGGTGAATGTTCATATCGAAAGGCCAGTAGAAGCGAAGCCGCATATTTGGTGGCAGTATATCATAGGGAGGAATATTTCGCTGCAGGTGCATTACTTACTGAAAAACATGTACTTACTGCTGATTTGCGCTCGCTTCAGAATGAAACTGAAGTCAACGTGTTTGCTGGTAATCAATTGAAGAAACCTCTGTATGGAGAACGTCACTATGTTGAAATGAAATATGATCTGCATCTGGAAAATATTAGCTGTATTGGAATTGCTGAATTAAGTGCAGCTTTTCGCCGTACCAACGTACTTCAACCAATACCCTTGTTCAAAGGTGGTCTGCCGAGGAACGCTAAAATGAATGTGGTCGGTTGGAGTTGGAACGAAAATTATTCGAGATATAATTTAGCAAAATCTAGGCAAACTCCTGTGGAAGTCGATACAGGCGATCAAAGACTTTTCAGAACAACAAATTTAGATATAGAATCATTTGATACTAAGTTGGCATTCGGTGTTCATAAATCTAAACTTCTTGGAGTGTTCTACATGGCACGCGGTGTATACTACTATTATCATAGATTGGACAATCAATCAATTCAAGACCGCATTAATTTTATTTTAAATGAAAAACAGTAAATACTACTTTTTTCATAGATTGAATGATCATTCAGTTATAAACCGCATTAATTGTATTTTACAATAATACAAATAAAATAAAATTTTTTTCGATATAATTTATTGTACATGTGTAAAATATGTAAATAACAAGTAAGGAAGCCTAAGTTCGAGTGGAATCGAACATTAGATACTCAGCTGTATGCTTTCATTGTTTGTTTGCGTTTGATGGAAACACGGCGTATTTTATATAAAGCTAGTGCTGCATAAAGTGGGCGTAGCCACGCCAATTTTCAATATTTTTATCAGTCATCCAACTAAGCATATGAATGTTATTCTTTGTGCAACATTTTATTCCTTTACGACTTCTAGTTACAAAGATGTCACGTTACAAATTCCCAAAGGGTGTTCCAGAAATATCTTTGTTAAAAAGTAGGCGTGGTCATAAACCGATATCAATAAATTTTTGCGTGTCTATTAACACAAGTTGTAAAAGTGTATAAACCAAGTTTCGTCATAATATCTCAATTATTTGCCGAGTTATAGGCTAAGAAATCTCGTATATTCCTTTGTCTAAAAAGAGGCGGTGCCACGCCCATTTTCCAAAATTTTTCTATTTTTTGTTTCCGGTCTATTGTGGAACTCATGCCACAAAATTTCAATGAATTATCTTTATATTTGACAAAGATATCGCTTAAAATGTTTTTATTAGGCCCCTTTATAGTTCCCATATATAAAAGTGGGCGTGGTCGTCAACCGATTTTGCTAAAATTTTGAACATGTATTACCACAAGTAATAAAAATATACACACCACGTTTCGTCATAATATCTCAATTACTTGTCGAGTTATGGGCTCAGAAATCTCGTATATTCCTGCTTCTAAAAAGAGGCGGTGCCACGCCCATTTTACCAAAATTTTTGTGGTTTTAGTTTTATGTCCGCAGTTGGACTCCTGCCATAAAATTTCAATGATATATCTTTATATTTGACAGAGATATAACTTAAAATGTTTTTATTGGGACACTTTATAATACCCATATATAAAAGTGGGCGTGGTCGTCAACCGATTTTGGCAATTTTTAGTCCAAACATTTGCCTAAGTAAGTATATCGCGCATACCAAATTTCATCCATATATCTTCAACGGTTTCTGAGTTATGACTCATAAAACTTTCAATGTTTGACCCTTAATAAGTGGGCGTGGCACCGCCCATTTTCCAAAATTTCATCAAATTTCTTCTTAGGGGCCTGAGCTCAACACGTGGGTAAAATTTGATCACTCTAGATTTAATAGTGACTGAGATACCAAATTTCCGATTTTTTCTATATAGGAAAAGTGGGCGTGGTCGTGGTCCGATTTCGCCCATTTTCAATACCAACCGTCCAAGTCTCGATACCAACTTGCATTTCAAATTTCATCAAAATATCTCAATTTTTGCGCGAGTTAAAGTGTTTACAGACGGACGGACGGACGGACATCGCTCAATCGATTTCTCTTTTCACCCTGATCATTTTGATATATATAAGTCTATATCTATCTCGATTATTTCATTCTGTTACAATCCACCGTTATGTGATTAAAACTATAATACTCTGTGTACTAGTACAGCTATATATAGTATAGCTGAGTATAAAAATTAATAATTAGTTAATGATTAAATTTAAATAGCATTGTAATTTTTGCAATTTTAGCAATTTTTAGGCCATTATTTTGAATTCATTAATATGCTTTTCAGACCTTTTTGGCCGGTGAATTATAAAGCAAAACACAAAGTTTTCGTTTTTTCTCCTACGCGTTGCGGCGCATACTTGCGTCTTCCTCAGGGAGTCTATTTATTTTCCACAAATATAAAAAAATACGTATATAAACATTAATTACAGTAATATAAATTATTTAGACAATAACATTAAATAAACATTTAAACCCATCACTTACATTTAAATAAATTACGAACTTATTACTTTTCCCAACAATTCATTATACACGATTAAAATTAATTTTTGTATCTACATAATACATTTCCTATTTTCTTTTGTCCTTTTTTCCGGTAATACAAATAATATTAAACACTGTTTTAAGTTGGACACCACAAAGAGAGAATTACAGAAAGTGGAACAGAACTTCTTAACAAGGATTCTGAGCTTAGAAATAAAGGAAGCAAACATACATATAAAACTAATACTTAAGATGAAACTTGAAGGATACGATTTTGAATACATAGAAAAACACCAACAACAATTTCTAGGTTACATTGCGGCACATACGGAAGAAAATCACAACAACAAAATACACAGACAAGTAAATAAAAAATTTGAGAAATATGCTTTTGCGGTCAACGAGGACTGGTTCGTTAACAACGCCAGTTTAACAATTCCCCGTGAGTCGCGATGGCTCCTCTCATTAGGTAACAAATTTGCCCTACCTAATACAAGGAATACACTGTCACCGGTTCGATTAATTGCGGAACTTCAACAAGGTATTCAAACAATAAAGGACGAAAAGGACAAGGACGCTGCCAGGTGCAATGTAGCAAATAGAATTAAGTATTTTAGTTATAAGTTTCAAAACAACAATAGGGATAAGTTTATTTTAAAAATATTTGAAGATACAAAGAAAATTATACAACAAAATAAGGACTCAGTCATGATTACAAGTGCAGACAAAGGGAACAAGACAGTACTTACGTATAAAGATGAATACAAAGAGAAGATGATGGAACTAATTAGTGACAAAGAAACATACAAAACTATACGAGTAGACCCAACACAAAAACTACTAAGAAAAAACAACACAATAGTCAATAACATATACAGTGAAACCTCCCTTGAGCGGACACTCACCGTCGGGCAAATTTTGTCCGCCCAAGAGAGGTGTCCGCCTAAGGGAGTGGGTTGCTATTTTAGAAATTTTTCTGAAAAAAACAAGGATTCTTATGTCTTCAAAATTTCACTTAAATACATAAAAACATATACATATATATGTATGTACATATGTATACATGTGTATACATAAAGTATTAACATACATATTACATATCAATTAGTAAGTTGCTGAGAACTAGAAATGTTGGGATATCTTTGAAATTATTTAAAAAATTGCGAAATTTTCGATTGACGAGGGGTTTTTTGCTTATTTAAAATAAAATTGTTTTGTAGATGGCTTTCAAATTTCTGCAACAATTCAAATGCAATAAGGTGTTCCGTGCAAAATCTTTTCAAATTTGAAACTGCAGTCAAAGCCATTTCGTTCGAGGAGATTGCATTACCTACTTTCAGCGGTAATACTTTCAGTATCGGTACTATCATCTTCAATGGTTTCGACATTCTGGTCAGTTAGAACATCTAACTGCAAACCCGTGAATCTAGTTACATACATCTATTCCAATAGTCATGCGGACATTTATTTTAGTTGGTGATTCCCCTTTCATCGTAGCGCTTTTTACCTAACGAACATTCCACGAACTTTTTTTATATTGCTATACATACTTATATTTTGTCCGCATAAGAGGAGTTCGTGTCCGCCTAACAGAGGGTTTTATGTGATTCGTTATGAAAAAAAAAATCAAAGTGTCCGTTGACGAGAGGTTCGTGTCCGCTTAATAGAAGTTTTTAGTTCAATTCAATAGTAAATAACTGTCCGCGTCCGGCCAAGAGAGTGTCCGCCTAAGAGAGGGCAATTTGTTCTAAAAATTGAACCTAAACCTTGGTGCATGAAAAAATGTCCGCTCAAGGGAGGTGTCCGCCTATGAGAGGTGTCCGTTAGGAGAGGTTTCTCTGTATAAGCAGGGTAACATTGATATCACACAAAAACATAAACTGACATGCACTGCAGCAATCGCACCAGACTCTATGGTCTACCAAAGATACACAAGGCTAATACACCCCTCCGACCTATCTCGTCATCGACAAATATACCCTGTCTAGAACTATCAAAATTCATAGGACAAAAGCTCAAACATTTAATTTCTGAAAACTACAACGTCAAAAACTCAATACAATTTAAAGAGCGGATTAGCAATCTGACTATGGAAGAAGATGAGATCCTTATTTCGTTTGACGTCGTTTCACTCTTCACGAATATCCCAATCCAACTCGCTACACGAACAATAATGCAAAAATGGACATCCCTTAAAAGTAATACTAATCTGACAAGAAATCAATTTTTAGACGTAATGGATTTTTGCCTAAGGGACAATAACTATTTTATATACGACGGAACTTATTACCAACAAATTCACGGTATGCCGATGGGCAATCCATTATCACCAACGGTGGCTGACATAGTTCTTGACAAAATACTGGACGACGCGATAGCCGAACTGAAATTAAAGGACATATATATCAAATACGTAACGAAATACGTAGATGATATATTCGCGATTATCAAAGTTAATGACGTGGAGGAAATTTTAAAGACACTAAATTCGCAACACAGAAAAATCCAGTTCACCACTGAACTGGAAAAAGATGGAAAACTTTCCTTCCTAGACGTAATAATACATAAAAAAGAAAATAGACTATTGACAAATTGGTATGCAAAACCAACATCCTCCTGCAGGATAATAAACTATAATTCTAACCACCCCTGGTCCCAAAAAAAGAATACTGCGATAAACCTTATTAACAAAATCTACACATTGAGCAACCAGGAGTTCATAAAAGAAAACAACATAAAGATTAAAGACATATTAACAAAAAATGGATATCCAAATAAGGTGATAGATCAGTGGTTAAGAACAACAAAGCTTAGACAAACACAACACAAAGCGAAATCAACGAACACAAACAACAATAATAACAAAACTTTTAGGGGAGTTACATACATACAAGGGCTGACGGACAACAAAACTTTAAGAAAGTGCATAAAAAGTGACGACCTAATTTTTGCACACAAGCCACAACAAACACTTAACAAAATATTTAATAAGATGAAAGACAATATTAACAAGGAACAACAACACAACGTAGTGTACGAGATCAAATGCAAAGGTAAAATCAACGAACCTTGCAACAAAACTTACATAGGAACTACAAAACGTGCACTAGGAGTAAGACTAGGCGAACATAAAACAGACCAAAGAAACCACAAACCAACAACAGCATTATCACAACACTTAACAGATACTGGCCATGCAGCGGACTTTGACCATGCAAGAATATTAGACATAGAGAGAAGGACAAGAACAAGATTGACGCTTGAGAGTTTACGATTACAAGAGAAAATAAATGACGCAATGAATTTTAAAGAGGACGTCGACAACATAAACTGCGTTTACAGAACAACAATAACACAAGAAAGAAGAAAAAAGGACAAAAGAAAATAGGAAATGTATTATGTACTTAGATACAAAAATTAATTTTAATCGTGTATAATGTATTGTTGGGAAAAGTAATAAGTTCGTAATTTATTTAAATGTAAGTGATGGGTTTAAATGTTTATTTAATGTTATTGTCTAAATAATTTATATTACTGTAATTAATGTTTATATACGTATTTTTATATATTTGTGGAAAATAAATAGACTCCCTGAGGAAGACGCAAGTATGCGCCGCAACGCATAGGAGAAAAAAAGAAAACTTTGTGTTTTGCTTTATAATTCACCGGCCAAAAAGCTCTGAAAAGCATATTAAATAGCATTGTTTAACAGTCATCCCTGCAAAAAATGCGACTAAGCCGGGATCACTCGCAAAGGAGCATGCGACTACTCCCTTTTTGCCAATCGGATACCGAATGGAAGTTGTACCCTATTATACCTGAACAAAAGCATATTTCAAAATTCGTTCATAACCTTTTGAGTACAATTGTCAACAATTACTCAACATTTTTACCCTTCCGGGTACAATTGGAACTAATTGTAGCCAAGTGTACCCGAAAGAGAGTTGTCCGGGACAAATGCCTTTCGAGCCTAATCGCACAATTTTTTGCAGGGATGTGTTTGTTTAGGATGTGTGTGTAAGGATAATCTTACATGCAGGCATGGTATAAAAAATACAGGTATGTGCATTGTCATTTTGACGCTGTCTTTTTGATTAAAAAGCAGATTTTTGAAGTTTAATCTTATGTCAGTTTTGGAGTATAGCGATGCCAGACTTTTATTTTTTGAATGCGTAGATTTTTGTTTGAAAGTTTGGGTATTTCAGGAATCAAAGGACAGAAAGAGAAAGGGCACTAGTGAGCAGATTTATGGAACTTCCGGTAGCTCCTCTTCGCTCACTCCACAAATGTTCATCCACTCTCCGCGAATAGTCGGAAATTGGAAAAATTTTATATCACCGTCTTTGCAGCCATATTTGGTATTATTGCACCGCGGAAATAAGCAACTCATATTGTTAAAATGTAGGGTACATATTTTTTTGTAATTGGATTTCTCATATGTATGTACATACATACATATATAGACTGAAATGCTCACTTGGTATGGTGGTGTACATACATATCGCCGTTTAAAGTGCAAAACCGCGTGACATTTTTGCCAAAAATGAGATTTCATCAAAAATACATTCCTGGCGTCCGTCCCCATCAATTCATGCAACAATTTTGAGATTCACACAACGCAATTTCAAATAATGACACAGTTTCAAAACCGCTTTTTTTAAGGAAATTTTTCGAACCAATACTGCGAATAATAGGTGTTATTGCTTTATAACTGTACTGTAATGTACTTATGTTGATTATACTTTCATAAACACGAAATGGATTATAACTTTGCTTTATTGAAGAAAAGTTTTTACGTACGCCTTCAAAACCGCCTATACGTCACTATTGAACAAAATAAAAGACGCAAAACCGCTTATAAATACATAAGTAAACCAATAACTGCACATTTAACTGTTTTTCGCCAAAATGATATTTGGATTAAGAATATAATCCAAAAATCTACCTTTATTTGGATGTGGGTTTGCAAAATTCCGAACCGTTTTGAATTAAAACAGTTTTTACTGTCTCCTGTAAAATTTGGGTGGTAGCGGATACGCGGTATTGCACTTTATGCGACGATATGGAGTTATAATAGATCAATCTCCAAAACCTCTCACAAAGCCTAAATTAAAAGTGATCGTAACTACTAAACTAAATTAAAAACTCATCGAGAATACCGGAAAGGGGCTACTTTGTAGTACGGCCAAACTGATATTCCGCGAAGTAAAAATCCGAAATGAATCTTTTATGAATTACTGATGAAATTCATCTATGACTGAGGAGGCATCAGTGAGTACTTTCAAATAAAGACTGCTGAATTTTTCATATAAATGGTTTGCTTTTTTCAAAAAAAAAAAATAATAATAATAATAATAAAAATTGTACTCAGAAGAATCATCAATGATCATTCAGCAGTGAAACAAATTTACTGCAGGATGTGTAATTTTTTCAAATTGAAAAAATTTCTTTCAATTCAAATTGAAAAAATTCGTTACTATGAATACCATGGTTACAATTTATTTTTAAAACAAAGCAGTGAAAAATGCCATTAATGGAGGATTTTTATCATTGAGTATGGCAGCACGAAATGTCATAATCTGCTTAATTGTCAGGTGGTTAATATGGCGACGAAAACTTGACGTTTGTTTTAGCTGGTATACTTATACCATGCATGCAGGTAAATAAATATTGCTTTATTTTTTGTTTAATCTAACGGTCACCTCTGGGCAGTTTGTCACAAAAAATTTATTCGACTCTTTATACTTAATTAGTTCTATCCGACAAACTAGACGTTTTCAAAAATATTTACATACGGGTATGTAATAGCGTTTTCTATTCTGAACGAAAATGTTGCATTATTACATGACAACATTATCAACATGTGCCCTGTGCCCTATGGAACTGTTGAATTTTTCATGTGATGTATGAAACAAAAATAATTCAACCCCTTCAGTTATGTTAAGGGCAGACAATGTTGCCCGGTCGTCGGGGAGAATGTGACATCTGAAAAAACTCACACTCTCTAGAATCGTACTCTGTTCGGCAAAGTGGGTGTGTGAGATATCATTTTTCGTAATTACCAGCGTTTGTTCGTGTTGCGTAAAATTTTTTGTAAATTTTTTGGAATGTGTAAACTAAAAGATCCAGCGGCTGCGTTGGGCAGGTCATGTCGTGAGAATGGACGAAGGCGCTCCGGCTAAGAAAGCATTTCTATCGAAACCCGCTGAACGCAAAAGAAAAGGGAGACCTCCACTGCGTTGGGAAAATCAGGTGGACAGCGATGCTGCCTCCCTAGGTGTTCCCAAGTGGCGCCATGCTGCACGAAACAGAAGCAATTGGCGCGCTCTGTTGGACTCGGCCAGAATCGTCTAGACGGTTAAGCGCCAATCAAGAAGAAGAAGAAACTAAATTCGACTTCAATAAGACAATATGTACATATGTATATGGAGGGATGTGCTTTGAAAAACGAAATAATAGTCATAATTAATATATGTACATACCTGTATTGTAAGTTAAGCCTAAAGGTTTTTATTAATATCTTTTGATTGACTTAAGTTATAAGCATTGAGGTTTTACAGAAATATAGAGTTTTAAAAAGAAAATAACGTGGTATATATAACAAGAAATCTTCCTAAGTGGATTTAGGCGGTTATTGCTTGTTACCACAGATATGTTCATACATTTGTATGTGTCTGCAAAACAAATATAGAAAACTCAAAGTTAACTTTTTTGTGTCTTCACATTATTAAAAAAATTGCTCGTGTTCGAAGAATTGCTCGTGTTCAAAAAAATGTTAGTTTTGACGTGTTTTTATACCTTTCATGAGAATGAAATGGTATTATAACTTAGTGCCAAAAAATTTTTGTCGAAAGTACCAGAAGGAAGCGTGGGGGACCCACCAAAATATATACCGATATGATCAGAATCACGAGCTGAGTCGATTAAGCCATGTCCGTCTGTCCGTCCGTCCGTCTGTGTGAACGCAAACTAGTCCCTCAGTTTTTGAGATATCTGAATGAAATTCGGAATACAGGTATGTTGTTATATGCAGCTGATCATTTGTCGGAACCGGCCGAATCGGACCACTATAACATATAGAAAATAACCGATTATTCAGATATACATGAAATTTTTGGAAGTAATTTGTGCATAACTTCCCCATTTAAACAGCTAAGGACATGAAACTTTGAAGTAGACGTGCCCATTTTGGCCCAAACAAGGTAACCGAAAATTGTCTAGATCGGACCACTATAACATATAGTTCCACAACATCCGATTATTCAGATATACACATTTTGGTGTATAACTCCCCCATTTTAACAGCTAACGGCGTGAAATTTTGAAGTATTTGTACCCATATGGGCCCAAACAGGGTTACCGAAAATTGTCAAGATCGGACCACTATAACATATAGCTCCCATACAACCGATTGTTCAGATATGGACATTTTGGTGTATAACTCCTCCATTTTAACAGCTAACGGCGTGAAATTTTGAAGTATTTGTACCCATATGGGCCCAAACGGGATTACCGAAAATTGTCAAGATCAGACCACTATAACATATAGCTCCCATACAACCGATTGTTCAGATATGCACATTTTGGTGTATAACTCCTCCATTTTAACAGCTAACGGTGTGAAATTTTGAAGTATTTGTACACATATGGGCCCAAACGGGATTACCGAAAATTGTTAAGATCGGACCACTATAACATATAGCTTCCCTACAACCGATTGTTCAGATATGGACATTTTGGTGTATAACTCCTCCATTTTAACAGCTAACGGCGTGAAATTTTGAAGTATTTGTACCCATATGGGCCCAAACGGGATTACCGAAAATTGTCAAGATCGGACCACTATAACATATAGCTCCCATACAACCGATTGTTCAGATATGCACATTTTGGTGTATAACTCCTCCATTTAAATAGTAAAGACACCATTTTTTCTAATAAATCTTTCCATAAATAACCCACAGAATTAAAATTATAAATTAAACTTAATCCGGCTATGTACATACATAGGTAACTTTTCATTTCCCCACTCATGAAAGGTATGAAGTCTTCGGTACGGCCGAAGACAGCCGCGCTTTTACTTGTTCTAAACAAAAAAGGGCAAACGCGAAATGATATTGTCGCCTTGGAGGCGAACAGAATGGCTAATGAATCATACATTGCTATTGAAGTAGGTATGTATGTATTTCGAAATTTCTGTAGATTGTTGGAGTTTTGCGCTTCAATTTAGGTTCAATTTGTTTGATGTGTAAACATCTTTAATTTTGGTTCGATTTCGAAAAAGCGTAAGCAACCTTTGTGTTAGTGCGCTGCTGTGTCCGTGTGAATTGCTTGACATTGTCAGTGGTAGGTAAATATGTATGTATTTAAAAATGCTTACATGCATAGACGTGCAAATATCAACAACCACAGCAGCAACAACGAAGTTTTGCCGATTTCGGAACTGTTTACACATCAGTGTTCATGCTTATCCAAGCATAAGCTAATATGCAAGTAAAATATTCTGTCATGAAAATCAGCTGTGTATACAGTTGCTTATAAATAATGTGAAAGGTCTTTGATAGTATTTGACTCTTAAAAACGTGTCAGCAACAAAAACAAAAATAATAGCTCATACATACATATTTTTATTGAACTGAATTAAATTCAAGAGGACTTTTACCGTTTAAGTACTTATGAATATGTATCTGAACAAGTTTTTAACTTGTTATCTAATACCTTTAAACGAGCAAAACGTGGACCCGGATGACCCTCGAATATTTTTGAGCGACATAGAGCTCTTTTAATTGTGATGCCTAGGCCGGGTCTTCAAATATGGGTCAAAACGTGGACCCGGATGACCCTCGAATGATTTTGAGCGATATTGGTATCAATTGAAAGGTCTTAATGGGGACTTGAACATAGATGATTCCGAAAATTGGGAATCATGGCTTCAATATAGAGATCTCTTCGATGTAATGCTCAACCTGGTTCCCTAAGTAAAGTGAACATGAAAAGGAAAAAGAAAGTCGAATGGAATGGAATGGGAATGGGAAAGGGAGAAGGAAGAAGAAACCAAAATAGAATGGGAGAGGGAAGGGGTGAGAGAGAGGTTGGGGAGATTGGAAGGAAGAACGAATAGGAGGGTGGGAGGAAAGCAGGGGTTAGGGAGAGCGATAGGGAAAGGAAAGGGAAAAGGAAAAGAAAAAGGAAACGGTGATGAAAGGGAAAGGATGAAGAGAAAGAGAAAGAGAAAGAGAAAGAGAAAGAAAAAGAATAAGAGAAGAGAAAGAGAAAGAGAAAGAGAAAGAGAAAGAGAAAGAGAAAGAGAAAGAGAAAGAGAAAGAGAAAGAGAAAGAGAAAGAGAAAGAGAAAGAGAAAAGAAAAGAAATGAAAAGAAAAGAAAAGAAAAGAAAAGAAAAGAAAAGAAAAGAAAAGAAAAGAAAAGAAAAGAAAAGAAAAGAAAAAGAAAAGTAGAGGTATCACGACTAAGCGGGGCGGATTTACTTAAGTTCTGGATCTCACAAATGGCTTCAACAATTTTCGTGAAATTTAGTATACAAGAGGTCTCGGGCAAAAACCTCTGAAAAGTTTAATTTTTCCACTAATTTTTTTTATTTTAACTTTTTATTTCGCTTGCGAGGACCTGCGAAAAAATGACAGCCCAAGATAAGCTCGGTCATTCAGGTACTTTAAATTAATGGGCAATAAAATATTTCTGTCTCATTTAACAAATACAGTCCAAGGCAATCGATGCAACATAATTTCTGTACCGATTTGCACACTTTGGCAAGCAAACATGACAATTAGGTATGTTGAAACTAAAGTCAATTGTAATTTTTTAAATTGAAAATATTCAGTTTTTAGTTTGTTTTTAGGGCCTCAAGTTAGAAAATGTCGCCACTAAAGTATAAATGCAAACATAGATACATATGTACATACATTCATATGTTAAGTTTTATGAATTGTATAAAAAAAAATTTTTTTCTCATTTTCTGCTTAAATGTTTTTTTTTTATTTTTGTAAATTTTTTTTTTATTATTTTTAATACACTTCATTATTATACTTAACAATATTTGTTTGTAATAGCTTAAACAGAATCAGCGTCGGATGAATTTTCGTCGGACCCGGCGTTCTGTCAAACGATTAAAATACACGGCAGTATATGAGAATGAATAGAACGAAAACGCTGGCGAAAATCGCCCGGCGAAAATTCGTCGGAATAAACTTATTTCTAATTTGGACGCTATCGCCTGTCAAATAAATTATTTGGAACGTGATAAAAACATGTAATAAAACAAAAATATACGTTTTTTCATGTGGAAAAAATTGAAAATATGGACAGAAGAGAAGAGTCAATGGAAGTGGTAAGGAAACGTCGTAATTATAAAAATATGCATATGGCAATTTCGCCGCACCACGCGAAAACACGCCCGGCAATTGGTTCTGTTTAAGCTATAACCCACAAATTGCAAATTTTCATGTTTATTTCGGCTTCGTATAACAATTGTGCATTGAGTTTTGCTTTATGTTTGTTTGCTTTTCCTCTTTCAATAATAATAAAAAAAACACTCCCCTTCCATGGCTTAGAAGTAATTTGCAGTGTAAATTTATTTTATTTTATTTTTTTATTTTTGTATGTATTATTATTTTTTTTTTAAATACTTTTTGTTTGCTTGTTTTTCCGACAGGGTAGGAATATGATATATTGTGGAACGATCCTCCGTCATCCCTTGTCAAGTTTGGTTTGGAGACAAACCGGTTTCGGCTAATATGCGCCATCTTCAGTGTCTTTTTTCGTTCTGAGTTATTTTGTGTAAGTTCGATGGTGCTTATAGTAACTGACTTCCATCGTTTGGTCACGTACTTCGTGTTCGTGTGATGTGTTCGTGTGTTCGGGATCGTTCCACAATATATCATATTCCTACCCTGTCGGAAAAACAAGCAAACAAAAAGTATTTAATAATGCCAGTCAGGCACATCAAATCCGGACAAATATTCTACTGATAGCATACAAAAGGCGACTACAGAAAATACACAACACCAAAGCCAACATATGGTTTAATAAACAATGTTTAATGAGCAAACTCATTCCAAAATACGCGCAAATAGGACACAAAATGAAAAACGAGGATAAACGCAAAATTATAAGCAAAGCGGAGAACCGCTTCATTAGATGCGAGATCAGGAACCAACACACAAAGAAGGAGCGCATGAATCAGGAATTACTACGCATCCATCTGGAGCTGATGGGAATCATTCCAGTCAGTTCCCTTCTGGAAACGTTAGATGCAATAAAGGAAGAGATCAAAGGAGCCATGGAAAACAAGTATAAAAAACTCAACAAAAAACTGGACGACCTTGACACAAAACAAAACAACAACAAAAAAGGCCCACAGCAGGAAAAAACACCTTTCCATCCAAGATTTGTTAACTTAACAAATCTTCCAATCAACGCCAAAGAAACACAGCTACTACAAAAAGGTTTGAAATACAACATCGAAAGCTACGATAGGAAAAAAGACATGGAGAACACCATTGCGGACACGGAGGTGGCCATATCACTAATACCAAACGAGGAACAGGAGCACGCAAGGCATTTATGCAGACGCATAATCGAAAAGAGCATAAAAGCTGATGGAAAGAAAATGGTAGCAAATGAATATAAAACGGTAAAAGAATTGAGGAAAAAACTAAGAGAGAATAAAATAATAGCAACAAAAGCAGACAAAGGAAATACAACGGTGCTAATGGACGAAGAGGTATACACCACAAAAACTGGCCAACTCATCAAAGAAATGGGCTGCCGAGTGATGAGGAAGGACCCAACGGATGAATACCAAATGGCAATAAAGCGTGCAATAAAACAGGCAAAAAATATAGTAGACAACAAGATAGCCTACACTCTCACGGCAATGAATCCATCGGCCCCGTCACTCATCGCACTACCTAAAATCCACAAAGCAGGAACACCTATGCGACCAATAGTAAACCATAAATCGGCACCAGGATATAGACTATCAAAACATCTAAATAAGCTACTAACCGAGACACTGGACCTGTCCAATAAATACACAATCAAAAACACGACTGAACTAGTCGAAAAACTGAACAACCTGAACGTACCTAAGGACTCGAAACTGGTATCGTTTGACGTGAAAGACCTATACCCTTCGATACCACTGACAGAAACACTAAAAACTCTAACTAAAATATTGACAGAAAAAACGAACAGAGACATTGCAACAGAGATCGTAAACACACTGAAAGTAACCCTAGACCAGAATTATTTCAAATTTGACAATAAAATATACAGACAAACTCACGGACTGGGAATGGGTAACCCCACATCAGCCATCCTTATGGAAGTATTTATGCAACATTTGGAGGAAAGTTATATGGAAGAACTGGCGAAAAATCTGGGAGTAAATTTTTATGCCAGGTATGTAGACGACATCATCTGCCTCATAACGGAAAATAAAGAAGAAAAAATTTTGGAATACCTCAACGGCCAACACAAAAATATAAAATTCACCATGGATGCAGAGAAAAATGGAAAAATCAACTACTTAGACCTCACAATTAAAATAAACAAAGAGACTAACAAATTTACTTACGAAATATACAGAAAACCCACAGCAACGGATACAGTAATACACAATAAATCTAGCCATCCTCAACAACACAAGAACGCCGCTTTCAGACATTTATTAACACGACTTGAACGGACCCCGTTAGAAAAGGAAGCTTACAACAAGGAACTCAGCGCAATATACACAATCGCGGAGAACAACGGATATCAAAAAAGTTTGGTGAAGAAAATACAGAAAAACATAACCTCAAAGAAATCGGAAAACAAAGAAAAGGAGAAGAAATGGGCAGTCTTATCATATACCGGAGCAACATCTTACAAGTTGGCTAAAGTTTTCCAAAATTATAACATTAATGCAGCATTTAAAACGAGGAACAGCATGGAAAAACTTCTACGAAACAACATTAACAAGGAAGACCCCTTTGACAAACAAGGCGTATACAAATTGACTTGCGAATGCCAAAATAGCTATATAGGACAAACAGGACGCCAAGTCAAGACGAGATATCGAGAACACGTAAGAGATTACAATAAGAAAATAAGGAAATCATCAACGACAGTGGAATCAAATTTCGCCAACCACATGGCAGAAAACAAATGTACACCAATGAAAATAGGAAAAACAGCTAAAATTCTCCACATACAACATAAGGGAAAACGACTTAACGTATTAGAAAATATGGAGATATACAAACAGAAGACATTCGTATGTAAAATAATAAATGAACAAATAAACACCGCATCAGATACATTATTTGAACCGCTTAAGCTATTATGTGTGGCCGCTGTGGTGCAGTGGGTAGAGTGCTCGCCTGCTATGCCAGAGGTCTCGGGTTCAAACCACGGTCCGAGCCAAACAAATTTTTCTAATTAGTAAAAATCCAATTATTGGGTTTTTTAAGAGCAGCGGTCACCTCTCGGCAGTGGGCGGCATACCCTCCGAGAGTATTTCTGCCATGAAAAAGTTTCTCACAAAAAATGCATTCGCCGTTCGGAGCCGGCATAAAAACTGTAGGTCCACCCAATTAGTAGGAAAAACAAAAAGGAGCACACCTCGAATTGGGAGAGAAGCTCGGCCATAAAACTCGTCAGAGTTATAATAGCGCCATTGTATTATATTATTATTATAAGCTATTATACCGAAAAGAGGACAGAAAACCTAAAACCGACATAAACAAAACAACACACAAGAGGACAATAACGGACTTTTACCTGCCTGTTTAATGAGGGTACAAAAATAGATTTACATACCTAAACGCACAGATTCGCACGCACGCACGTATGCACGTCGCCCGAACGCACGAATGCACGAACACACGAACACATCACACGAACACGAAGTACGTGACCAAACGATGGAAGTCAGTTACTATAAGCACCATCGAACTTACACAAAATAACTCAGAACGAAAAAAGACACTGAAGATGGCGCATATTAGCCGAAACCGGTTTGTCTCCAAACCAAACTTGACAAGGGATGACGGAGGATCGTTCCACAATATATCATATTATTTTTTTTTTCTTTTTTGTGTCGTTTCTTGTTTTGTTGTTAACATTTTACTAAATCAATTTCATTTTTGGAAATACATGAGATTGCGAAAAGCTGCGCCCAACCTACCAGTAGAGATCTTGATTTTTATTTTTATTTTTTTTTTGTTTGTGCTCCGGCACTTGTACTTTTCAGTAAATGGATATGCATTTAGCTATTTGTATGGTCTTGCTTATGTTTGCAGCATGTTCAAACTACGTCGGCGCGGCACGCCTTTTGGCAAGCGTTAGCACAATAACGCCTACAGGAGTGACAATGAGATTGGTTGCTGCCGGTCCGCTGTTGCTGCTGCTGCTGCTTATTCAAAATCGACAATAAATGATTAAACGAAAATAAGCTATACATGCTATATGTAAGGTACATATGTACATATGAACATACATACATACATATGTATATGTGCTAAGAGCAATGAACAGACGCCTTGGACTAACAATACCTAGTGAGAACAATAGATATAAAGTGGTTAAAAACATCAAAATATATGTATTTGTCAACAGCTATTCATTTATATGGGCACTAGGGTTGCTATAAGTATCATGATGTCAATTATTCGAACTTCTTTGGAACAAAACTTTTATTGAAATAGCAATACTACTTTCATTATATAGATATTTTCATCTACGAGATGCTTATGTAAATATGCCTAAATTATATTGTTCGAGCCTTGGCAAACTTTGTCACAAGCAGATAAACGCATACTTAGATGGACTCAAAGCACAAAAACCAAGCAACCAGAACTTTCAAGACCATTTTGTTTTGGCTGTAAAAGTTGAATGAACAATGTTTTGAGAACCGAAGGCTTAACGTTCCATTCAATCAAACTCAGACGTTGGATATCGATGAGAGAATGACTCAAGAAGAGCTTTTTTTTTGTAATTTTTTTCTAGAGCTTAAACTGTCATACTATTAAAGACAACCTTTGTAATTAAGTTCATGCATATGTAAGTACTTATGTTTACGTATCAATTTGACGCCCATTTCTGACACAGCCACTTGAATTGAATTGCTGCAATGGACGGAACGGACAATAGGCTAGTTGGTCGCCTACTTGACTGAATCGTGATCCACTACTTATGTTACGCTCATAGCGTGAATTGGTTGGTATACATATTTAATAGAAGGCTGCACGAATGGATTCGAAACGGCCAACAAAATATTCGCGGCCGTCCAATTACAGTACCTACTTGTTTCTGTCGTTTTAGAATAAACGCAAGTAGAGCACAACCATAAACAGAACCAATACAATTACTTATTCGTAGCGACAATTACATGACCTTAAAAAGGTTCTGCAAATAGTGTACACTACTTGCAAATACTTCGAATATAATCGAAATATATGTATGTATGTACATACATATTTTCATACACACATCCAGACGTTGTGTTCAGCAAAATTACGCTGCTATTGTGAGTGTGTGTATGTACATATGCATACACGCTAGGGCGGGTCGATTGGTAGGGGCCAAAAAAAAATTAACAGGGACACATCGCAATTATAAAAATTTGGGTAATTTCAAGCTTTTTTGCCCAAGAAACCATATGTCTAAAATAAATTTCGAACCAGAGCTTTTTACGATCTACATATTTCCAACTGTTCTATATATTTCTTTTTTGTTGTTTGCTTCTCCGACAGGGTAGGATTGCGATGTATTGCGGAACGAATTTCCGTCATCCCTTGTCAAGTTTGATTTGGTTATAAACCGGTTTCGGCTATGTGCCATCTTCAGTATCTTGTTTCGTTCTGAGTTAATTCTCGTTGGTTCGCTAGTATTTATAGTCGTTAATGTCCGTTATTTTGTCCTCGTTAATTGATCATGGGCTACGTGTGTGTGTGTACGTGCGCGGTCAGGTATGTTAGTCTTGTTACCTGCGGTTCCTTCATTATCGTATGTATGCGTGCACAGTGCTTTGCCTTAATTCTTATGTGGTTCAGGTAGGTAAAAGTCTGTTATTGTTTTCTTTTGTGAAGTTTTATTTCTGTCATTAGTATATTTGCTGTCCTTTTTTTGGTATATTAGCCTGAGTGGCTCAAACAGTGTGTCCGAAGCTGTGTTTATTTGTTCGTTTATAATTTCCCCCCTGAACGTTTTCTGTTTGTATATTTCCATGTTCTCTAGTATGTTTAGTCGTTTTCCTTTATATTCGACGTGGAGGATTTTGGCTGCTTTTCCTATCTTCGTTGGAGCACATTTGTTTTGTGCCATGTGGTTGGCGAAATTCGATTCCACAATGGTTGATGATTTCTTTATTTTCTTGTTGTAGTCTCTGATGTGTTCCCGATATCTTGTTTTTATCTTTCGTCCTGTTTGTCCTATGTAACTGTTTTGGCATTCGCAAGTTAGTTTGTATACCCCTTGTTTATCA
This sequence comes from Urophora cardui, assembly GCA_960531455.1. Classification (NCBI taxonomy): domain Eukaryota; kingdom Metazoa; phylum Arthropoda; class Insecta; order Diptera; family Tephritidae; genus Urophora; species Urophora cardui. The sequence continues at coordinate 125,886,186 of OY482670.1, read as the reverse complement.
AATATGTCTTCTTCGTTAACGTTGTTTCGCAGTAGTTTTCCAATGTTGCTCTTGGTTTTGAATGCAGCGTTGATGTTGTACTTTTTAAGTACTTTGGCCAATTTGTATGACGTCAGTCCAGTGTATGTTAAGGCCGTCCATGTTTTTTCTTCTCTTTCTTTGTCATCCGATTTTCTTGAGGTAAAGTTTTTCTGTATTCCTTTTATTAGACCTCTTGTATATCCGTTGTTCTCCGCTATTGTGTATATGGTGTTGAGTTCTTTGCTGTAAGCCCCTTTTTCTAACGGAGTGCGTTCGAGTCGTGTTATTAATTGTCTGAATGCGGCGTTTTTGTGTTGCTGAGGATGGTTCGAGGTGTTGTGTATTATTGTATCCGTAGCTGTAGGCTTCCTGTATATTTCGTATGCAAATTTGTTGGTCCCTTTGTTTATACTTATTGTTAGGTCCAAGTAATTTATTTTCCCTTCTTTCTCTGTGTCCATAGTAAATTTTATATTTCTGTGTTGATTGTTGAGGTAGTTCAGTATTTGTTCCTCTTTGTTTCCCGATATGAGGCAGATGATGTCGTCCACATATCTCGCGTAGAACTTTACTCCTAGATTTGTTGTCAGTTCCTCCATGAATTTTCCTTCTAAGTCTTGCATAAATGCCTCCATTAATATTGCTGAAGTGGGGTTCCCCATTCCGAGTCCATTAGTTTGTCTATATAATTTGTTGTTAAACTTGAAATAATTTTGGTCCAATGTCGTTTTTAAAGCGCTAATGGTCTCTTTTGTACTGTCTTTATCTGTTTTTTCTGCTAATATTTTTTCTATAATTTTTACAGTTTCTGTCGTTGGTACCGATGGATATAGATCCTTAACATCAAACGATACCAGTTTCGGGTTCTTGGGTATGTTTAAGTCCTTAATTTTTTCAACTAGTTCCGTCGTGTTTTTAATTATGTACTTGTTGCTCAGTTCTAGTTTTTCGGTTAGTAGGGCTTTCAATTGTTTAGAGAGTCTATATCCGGGTGCTGATTTGTGGTTTATGATTGGTCTCATAGGTGTTCCTGTCTTATGTATTTTCGGCAATGCAATTAATGACGGTCGTTGCTGGTTGAACCATATGGATTGCCGAAAATACATAAGACAGGAACACCTATGAGACCAATCATAAACCGAAAATCAGCACCCGGATATAGACTCTCTAAACACTTGAAAGCCCTACTAACCGAAAAACTAGAACTGAGCAACAAGTACATAATTAAAAACACGACGGAATTAGTTGAAAAAATTAAGGACTTAAACATACCCAAGAACCCGAAACTGGTATCGTTTGATGTTAAGGATCTATATCCATCGGTACCAACGACAGAAACTGTAAAAATTATAGAAAAAATATTAGCAGAAAAAACAGATAAAGACAGTACAAAAGAGACCATTAGCGCTTTAAAAACGACATTGGACCAAAATTATTTCAAGTTTAACAACAAATTATATAGACAAACTAATGGACTCGGAATGGGGAACCCCACTTCAGCAATATTAATGGAGGCATTTATGCAAGACTTAGAAGGAAAATTCATGGAGGAACTGACAACAAATCTAGGAGTAAAGTTCTACGCGAGATATGTGGACGACATCATCTGCCTCATATCGGGAAACAAAGAGGAACAAATACTGAACTACCTCAACAATCAACACAGAAATATAAAATTTACTATGGACACAGAGAAAGAAGGGAAAATAAATTACTTGGACCTTACAATAAGTATAAACAAAGGGACCAACAAATTTGCATACGAAATATACAGGAAGCCTACAGCTACGGATACAATAATACACAACACCTCGAACCATCCTCAGCAACACAAAAACGCCGCATTCAGACAATTAATAACACGACTCGAACGCACTCCGTTAGAAAAAGGGGCTTACAGCAAAGAACTCAACACCATATACACAATAGCGGAGAACAACGGATATACAAGAGGTCTAATAAAAGGAATACAGAAAAACTTTACCTCAAGAAAATCGGATGACAAAGAAAGAGAAGAAAAAACATGGACGGCCTTAACATACACTGGACTGACGTCATACAAATTGGCCAAAGTACTTAAAAAGTACAACATCAACGCTGCATTCAAAACCAAGAGCAACATTGGAAAACTACTGCGAAACAACGTTAACGAAGAAGACATATTTGATAAACAAGGGGTATACAAACTAACTTGCGAATGCCAAAACAGTTACATAGGACAAACAGGACGAAAGATAAAAACAAGATATCGGGAACACATCAGAGACTACAACAAGAAAATAAAGAAATCATCAACCATTGTGGAATCGAATTTCGCCAACCACATGGCACAAAACAAATGTGCTCCAACGAAGATAGGAAAAGCAGCCAAAATCCTCCACGTCGAATATAAAGGAAAACGACTAAACATACTAGAGAACATGGAAATATACAAACAGAAAACGTTCAGGGGGGAAATTATAAACGAACAAATAAACACAGCTTCGGACACACTGTTTGAGCCACTCAGGCTAATATACCAAAAAAAGGACAGCAAATATACTAATGACAGAAATAAAACTTCACAAAAGAAAACAATAACAGACTTTTACCTACCTGAACCACATAAGAATTAAGGCAAAGCACTGTGCACGCATACATACGATAATGAAGGAACCGCAGGTAACAAGACTAACATACCTGACCGCGCACGTACACACACACACGTAGCCCATGATCAATTAACGAGGACAAAATAACGGACATTAACGACTATAAATACTAGCGAACCAACGAGAATTAACTCAGAACGAAACAAGATACTGAAGATGGCACATAGCCGAAACCGGTTTATAACCAAATCAAACTTGACAAGGGATGACGGAAATTCGTTCCGCAATACATTGTTCTATATATTTTAAAATAACTCGGTAACCAATACTTCGATTCTTTTGATTTTTTCGGAATTAGTTAGGAAACTTATTTGGCATATTAAGGTGGTTTTATGAAGGAAATAAAGTTCTCCCGAGATTCGCGGAACAACCCGATTTTCATGCGAATATAATACGGAAATCTATACCTAAAATTTTTCCTTAATATGTATATTAAAACTTAGAGGTCGTGCAAATGCCTCCAAATTTCTTTCTCGTTTTATATCAGTGATGATACATCATTTTTTTCAAAGTCCTTAATGTACAAGAAAAACATTTATCATTAAAAAATGGAACATATGTTTGTTGGGCTTTTATTTTTTGGTACACCTTAATACCATATGCACATTAAATAAACAAACAAACCAAAGAAGCAACAAGGTTTTGCGAATACTTCATAACATGGTTATTATTATGTTCTATTCTATCGTGGCGAATAGTGTACACTAATCGCTCCAACAGAGCAAATAGAAATAGTATTTGTATTCCAAATGAAAAGTATGGGTTATATTCGTATCTGCATTGAAATTGTGCTGTGACTAATTGTACAATGCATAGAGTATTCGCAAATATAGCAGAGGCAAATGGTATTGTGCAGAGGTCTAATATTTAAGATCGATAAAGGAAGTCAGCTTGGTGTCTTGTCCATCCCAATAAACACTGAGGTTAGATATTGATTTGAGAATGACTCGAGGAATAGCCCTTTTCTCAAATTTCTAACGTTAGAGGACGACTCAAGAAACTGTCAATAAGCATGGCGATATCAAACAAAATGTGACCTACTTCTCAAATCGAAAAATTTATAATTTCCGAATCAAAATTTATAGGGCTATTCTGGTAACGGTCTTTCCAAAGACAAATACATATCTTTCGAGTGGAAAATTTCCATTTGAAAGAAAGTGGTCTTTGGAATGACAGTAGCAAGAATAGACTTGTAAATATAGTTCTCTAATAAGATTCTAATGGTAATTTGCAAATACTCCTTTTCGTATTCAGTTTCCATTTGAATTGTAGTGTAGTTTTCTACCTTCGCTTTCGATTAGGGAGTAGTTTGAGGATTACACTAGTATTCTAATGTAGTCATCACAAATTCTATAACGTTAGAGATTGTGTTTGCTGGGATTATGGCTTTGAGTAATAGTATTCACTTACAAAAAATAAATAAAATTAGAGAACCACGAATTGTTTGCACCATGTATATCAAAGTAAAGTGAAGAGCAAAGTACATGGTTGAATTATTTGTAAGTTGTTTACACACATATATATATATATATGTATATATGTATACATATATATACTTATACATATGTATACTTATAAGAACCATGAGAATATGAAAAAACTGCGTTTCATTGATTTCTTCGCACACAAATTAGGTACTTAAAATGCGTCATGTTAAAAAAAAAATGCTTAGCAAACAAATTATGTTTTGCTTCTTATTTGAAATTAAATTATGCCTAACAAATAAATTAACATAAAAATATATCGGAATATATGTATATGTACATATAAATGTAATTTCTTGTATATATTTTTTCTCATTTTCCATAAAGCAGGGCTGCTCACCTCATAGGCACTCAAAGCACAATTGTTTTTGTTTTGTTCCGAATCATAGGCACAGATACATATTTTCACTTCAAATATGAAAATAAAATTTTCTTTGCACTCCCATAAGCACTCAGATATAAAAAAATTGTATATGTATGTGCCTATGATTCATATTGAATGTGCATAGCAAAGGCACTTTGTATAGGAGCTCGAGCACTGCCGTAAGAAATCGAAATTTACAATAACAAATGTGTAATAAAAAAAAAATTCAAAAAATGAAAGCACTGTAAAAAGTTTGTATTTAAAAAAATTTCATATAAAAAATATAAAAAAGTTGTATGTATGTGATGCTTCCATTTGAAAATAAATTCTAAAATAATATTTTATTGGAATTCATAAAAAAATTTAAATGAGCAAAAAAAATTTTTCAGTGCATATACAAAATTTCTAGATGTATTGGGTTTTGTACTTTCAATACGAGAGCGTTGAGCAGCCCTGCCATAAAGCCTAGTTTGATCAATATCGGACATACATATCGTCGTACCATACGAAAACTAACATCAGATTTTTTGTGGCTGACGAAAAGTAAAAAGTTCAAGTTTTGGCCGACGAAAAGTAATAAAATCGAGTTTTGGCTGACGAAAAGTAATAAAATCCACTTTTGGCTGACGAAAACTATCAATTTCGTTTAAACAACAACCAAAAGTCGATTTTATTACTTTTCGTCAGCCAAAACTCGATTTTGTTACTTTTCGTCGGCCAAAAGTCAAATGTTCTACTTTTCGTACAGAATTTTTTTATTGATAGCTTTCGCCAGAAATTTTAAATATGTTAGTTTTCGTATGGTACGACGATATATACAACATATGTACATAAATAAAAATAACAAGTAAGGAAGCCTAAGTTCGAGTGCAATCGAACATTAGATACTCAGCTGTATGCTTTCATTGTTTGTTTGCGTTTGTTCGATATAGGGTGTATTTTATATGAAACGAGTGCTGCATAAACAGGGCGCAGCCACGCCCATTTTCAAAATTTATATCAATCATCCAAATAAGCATACAAATATTATTGTTAGTGCAAAATTTCATCCCTCTATGACTTTTAGTTACAAAGACTTCACGTTACAAATTCCAAAAGGGTGTTCCAGAAATATCTTTGTTAAAAAGTAGGCGTGGTCATAAACCGATTTCAATACATTTTTGCGTGTCTATTAACACATGTTATAAAAGTGTATAAACCAAGTTTCGTCATAATATCTCAATTATTTGTCGAGTTAAAGGCTAAGAAATCTCATATATCCCTTTGTCTAAAAAGAGGCGGTGCCACGCCCATTTTCCAAACTTTTTTATTTTTTGTTTCAGGTCTATTGTAAAACTCATGTCACAAAATTTCAATGAATTATCTTTATATTTCACATAGATATCGCTTAAAATGGTTTTATTAGGTCACTTTATAATACACATATATAAAAGTGGGCGCGGTCGTCAACCGATTTTGGTAATTTTTCGTCCACACATTTGGCTAAGTAAATATATCACGCGTACCAGATTTCATCGATATATCTTTAACGGTTTCTGAGTTATGGCTTATTAAACTTTCAATATTCGCTCCTTAATAAGTGGGCGTGGCACCGCCCATTTTCCAAAATTTTTGTAGTTTTTGTTTTATGTCCATAGTTGGACTCCTGCCACAAAATCTCAGTGATTGATCTTTATATTTGACAGAGATATCGCTTAAAATGTTTTTATTAGGCCCCCTTATATTTCCTATATATAAAAGTGGGCGTGGCCGTCAACCGATTTTGATAATTTTTCGCCAAAACATTTGACTAAGTAATTATATTACGCGTACCGAATTTCATCGATATATCTTCAACGGTTTCTGAGTTATGACTCATAAAACTTTCAATGTCTGCCCCTTAATAAGTGGGCGTGGCACCGCCCATATTCCAAAATTTTTGTGTTTTTTGTTTTATGTCCATAGTTGGACTCATGCGACAAAATTTCAATGATAGATCTTTATATTTGACAGAGATATCGCTTAAAATGGTTTTATTAGGTCACTTTATAATACACATATATAAAAGTGGGCGTGGCCGTAAACCGATTTTGATAATTTTTCGTCAAAACATTTGTCTATGTAAGCAAATTACGCGTACCAAATTTCATCGATATATCTTCAACGGTTTCTGAGTTATGACATATAAAACTTTCAATGTTTGACCCTTAATAAGTGGGCGTGGCACCGCCCATTTTCCAAAACTTCATCAAATTTCTTCATAAGGGCCCGAGCTCAATACGTGGGTAAAATTTTAAAACTCTAGCTATATTAGTGGCTGAGATACCAAATTTCCGATTTTTTCTATATAGGAAAAGTGGGCGTGGTCATGGTCCGATTTCGCCCATTTTCAATACCAACCGTCCCAGTCTCGATACCAACTTGCGTTCCAAATTTCATCAAAATATCTCAATTTTTGCGCGAGTTAGAGTGTTTACAGACGGACGGACGGACGGACGGACGGACAGACGGACGGACGGACGGACGGACGGACGGACGGACGGACGGACGGACATGGCTCAATCGATTTCTCTTTTCACCCTGATCATTTTGATATATATAAGTCTATATCTATCTCGATTATTTCATTCTGTTACAATCCACCGTTATGTGATTAAAACTATAATACTCTGTGTACTAGTACAGCTGAGTATAAAAATTAATAGTTTTGTTTGGGTGTGTATTTCTTTGCTTAAAGTGAGATGTCGTCAATAAGTGCTCAAGGGAGTTTGTTAGCTCTTTTGCTGGACAGAACCTGGTGCGTTGCAACACGCTCTCAAATTTATGGTTTAAATACGAGTAGTGATTTGAGTTTTGTGGTATTGCAATATGCTCATGTACTAATGCCACAGCTAATCCAACCTTACCCCAGCAAACACAGTCTCCAATGTTAGAGAATTGGTGGCGACTACTTTAGAAATAACGAATGTAACTCTCTACTACTTAGTATCTAAACGAGACTCAATTGCCAAACACAAATGTCTATGAAATAAATATCTATGTATGACGTTTCATTAGAATAAGAGAACCATGTACATACATTAGAATTTGATTGGAGAATTAATATTTTTCTCGCTTAGAGAATTATACCACTTTCTCGAGTTGCCCTAGCCTAGCGTTAGAGAGTAGAGAGAGAAGGGGGCTATTGAGTCTCTATTATGAATGGTTTGATATCTTAATTCCGAATCTGTTTCATACCGTAATTTATGTACATAAGTAATTTTTGCTACATTAAACCTGTTCTCAAAAGAGAAATTTAATCTAAGATCAGTTCGGATGATCGCAGAATCTCTATTTTCATTTTTTCGAGCTAAGGCATATTTTCTTTTCTATTTTTTTTTTTTTGTCTTCACGGCACAACACAAATAGTTATTTGATTAATGCGAAAGCGTAATACCGCTTGACATATTTTGATTCAATCTTTCACACCTTTTCATATGAAACAAAATTATTTGCTTGTTGAATAAATTTTAAATAAGTAAATAAAAAAACACCCAAAATTGTATACATATGTAAATAAAATTCTACATTAGCGCACGAGCATGAACGCTTATTTAAATTTATATTTATGTATATTAAAAAATACATTTATTACCGATTTAAAATACATAAATTTATTCGTGAGACCATAAATGGTTTTTGAAAAAAAAAGCGGGTGTTTGAAAACAAGCAACAAAAAAAGCTTTAAATTACAAATTTATTCAATTTATTTGATTAATTATTATTTTATATGTTTTTGAAAGTATTTCAAGTTGTCGAAACGATCCTCGACAAATATAAAAATAAACAAAGCAATGAATGAAGTGAGCAAACGCACATAATTCATTGATTCTCTTTCTCCATTTACTTTGCGCTCAAAAAGCAATGCCGACCAACGATTACGTCATGAATCATGATGTTTGTTTAATATCAATTCTGTTGAATTTTATATGCAATATATCAACCGAAATTAATTAATCTGCAACTGGCCAATGGACGAATACGCAGTTTATGATCAAAGTTCCACAAAAAAAAAAAGAAAAAAATTGCAAATTGAATGGGAGGAGCTTGACTTTTTTTTTGCGAAAAAAATACGAAAGAGCGATGACTTTTGAATTTTGTTAATGATTTATTGCATTTGTAATCATACGCAGTGAAAGGTTAAAATCACCGCGAAAATAAAAGGGAATGCTGAAATATTTATCTCTTTGTGATTGAAAAATAACCACAATTTTTAGAATCTATCATTGTTCCAGCCATTTTCGCTTGAACTACATTTTTTCTACAATAATTTGTATCATACCTAGACCCAACAACTGGTGCAGGGGGCAGGCGGTAGCATTATCGAAAACAAAGGAAATAAAAGTCAAAGACATCGCCATCTTCGCAGATAGCCTGGCTTTACTGAAGGCTCTCAATGAATTAGCTGAGCTGTTCGTATTTAATTTTGTATGGATTCTTATGAAGAATCTAGGCCCTAGTCGCTGTATCACATCTACAGGGTAACTAGTTGGCGCACGAGCTTGCTAGTGGCAGCACATGCGCCACGCTTTCACTGACTTGTAAGTTTCTAGTCATTCGATCGCTACCAGCAAACTCTTACTGAAAGAATTCTATGCTAAAGAATCAAGTGACAGGTGAGGAAATCTGGACCTATAACCATTCCAGTAGGCCCAAAGATCTACAAACCATCAACACTTTCCTCATTACATTTCCTTTAGGGAAGATACATAACAACTTCCATGATTATGCCCCATGACAATCGCACGGCGATGGCAGCCTTCGCATGAATGACTTTGTATAGCGAAAAAAAGCAATGAAGCGAAAACTTCGGGCTTTCATTCCAAACTGCATGCTTTTTTTCATATGGTCGTTATTATAATCTTCTTAGGTATTCAGAAATGAATTGTAGCATTATTGTAGTGCTGAATATACAGCTGCCTACCACCTAACTTTGTTATGTTCTTCATTCGTATACAGTTTTCCGTTTCGGCTTACTCTTCTTAACTCCTACTTTAGTCAGTGAAGAAATGAAGAGTAACTGAGGTATATCTAACAAAAGCAAGTATCCTGGGCCTATTGGGATATAGCTAAAACTCATCTAGCCGAAGGGGAAGTCTCTTACTCCCTGCAGATAATGTGGAAATGCTGAAGCATTCAGCACTCAGAAAAACGATGCATTTAGTGTTTGTGAGGATGAATATGAGCCGGAAATTATAAAACATCTGTGCAATTGTCCAACATTTGCAAAAGGCCACCAAAATACATGAAATCTTGCTATTTCAAGGATTTTGTTATTTCAGCAGTCTAGTGGATCTAGCTTTAATATTTTCATATCATTGCGACATATGAAACATTTTCAATGATATTTAGTCAGATGAACTCCGTTGGAATCGTCTACAATAGGCATTTTTTTTTTTTTGAAAATTTCAACTTAACTTTTTACTTTATCTCCTTGGCTATACAAGATAATTACTATTATTATATGTAATAGAATATGACAAATTCCAATTTACTTTTGTGTATACCTTGCCAAAGTTAATGACTCAATAAAAATTTCGATTCGAAGTTGCAAAAGCGATTATAATGAAGGAAAATAGAGCTCATAAATGTGGGCGGCAAAATAATAAAACATAACACTAACATTACATATTTACATAAAGTTTTTCAAAGAACATACTGCATCCATATATCATTTGCATTTTTTGCTAGAAAAAATTAATGACGCTGAGTATGAACGTAGCAAAAAAAAAAAAAAAAGACAGCGAAATACTAACGATCCACGCGAAACTCTAATTGGCGGCGAGGGTAAAAAATAAATAAAATATGTACATAACTATTCATTAAGTTATGGGGAATGTACATAAGTTCGTTCATATGTACATATGTAAATAAGTGCCGCATTGGGCGCAAACTCAAAAAGCCAAACTACTTGCGAATGTGCACTTACCCTGCAGGGAACTCAATAACTAGTGAGCAAAATTTCTAGTTCCGAACTAGCGAAAAGGTGTCAAAAGGGAACTAGATCAATTCTAGTAGATCCTCACCAATTCAGAAGGAGTGAATTGAGTGACCATTATAAGACACACTTTGATTTGTGTGCAATTTCGAAGTGAAAAAAAATTCTATGAAAATTTTTCGTTCGTTCAATTGCCGTCGGCTTTGTATATTTCTGCAATTCTCAGATGTTTAGTGAAGCATTTTATATAAAGAGTTTTCTGTTTGCTGTTTGTTTTAACTTGTATGAAATGAAATTTTCCCCTAATTATGCTTTTCCGATCCCTCAGGCTTATTTTTATTTTTGTTTATTTTATTACTTTTTAAATATTATTGTAAATTTTTATTAAATAAAAAAATATTAGTTAAAAAAAAAATTAAAAAAATTATCATCCACCTTGACACCGACAGGATTCGAACCCGCGCCCCCCAGATTGAAAGGCACATGTGTTATCCAGTCGGCCTTCGCGCCACTTCCGTGAAGTGTGTCAAGGGCTGCACCAGTCTTGCCGCTAGAAAATTTCAAAAAGTGGCCCAAAAAAGGAAAAAAAGTGTCTCCCAAATTTTTTTTTAGCTAGAAACACATTTTTGTATATTTTTATGGTTTATTTAATGCTTAAAGCAATTCACAGGTTAAGGAACAGTGTTTTGCTAAAACCAAGTAAGACTAGAGCAAACATATATTTAATTCAAGTGTACATATATATAATATAAATAATAGAAGGCTGCACGAATGGATTCGAAACGGCCAACAAAATATTCGCGGCCGTCCAATTACAGTACTTACTTGTTTCTGTCGTTTTAGAACATTGGTGGGCAAATGAAATGTAAGCATGTATTGGTAACCGCGAGCGTAAAGTGGCTACCATGGGACAAAGAACATTTGCAGTCAGTTGATTAACAAACAACAGCGAAGCAACATCGTGCGCCGCTTGATTGTTTTATGATACTATTTATGCGCGTACCTAAATTGTTTCTCACTCGCACTGTTCGCAGTGAAAAATTATTTAGAATTGCCCTGAATGCTTTCATTCATTAAATAGCGCATAATTTACTATTGCATAAAAAATAAAAGCAAAGCGACGATACGTGTCATCCCTTTGCTTGCTGAAACACAACTGCCATGAAAATTCTGTTCTAACACCACTGTGACTCAATTGATTTTTCGCTCTCAACAGCAACTGAAATAAGAGCGTAAGAATACGTGTGCTGAGAGTAACTGCTCATATGAGTCAAAACGCCCATCAGTGTTTTAGAATAAACGCAAGTAGAGCACAACCATAAACAGAACCAATACAATACTTATTCTTAGCGACAATTACATGGCCTTAAAAAGGTTCTACAAATAGTGTACACTACTTGCAAATACTTCGAATATAATCGAAATATATGTATGTACATATTTTCATAAACACACATTCAGACGTTGTGTTCAGCAAAATTACGCTGCTAGTGTGAGTGTGTGTATGTGCATATGCATACACACTAGGGCGGTTCGATTGGTAGGGGCCAAAAAAAAAATTAACAGGGACACATCGCAATTATAAAAATTTGGGTAATTTCAAGCTTTTTTGCCCAAGAAACCATATGTCTAAAATAAATTTCGAACCAGAGCTTTTTACGATATACATATTTCCAACTGTTCTATATATTTTAAAATAACTCGGTAACCAATACTTCGATTCTTTTGATTTTTTCGGCATTCGTTAGGAAACTTATTTGGCAAATTAAGGTGGTTTTATGAAGGAAATAAAGTTCTCCCGAAATTCCCGGAACAACCTGATTTTCATGCGAATATAATACGGAAATCTATACCTAAAATTTTGCCTTAATATACATATTAAAATTTAGAGGTCGTGCAAATGTCTCCAAATTTCTTTCTCCTTTTATATCAGTGATGATACATAATTTTTTTCAAAGTCCTTAATGAACAAGAAAAACATTTCTTATCATTAAAAAAATGGAACATATGTTTGTTGGGCTTTTATTTTTTGGTACACCTTAATGCCATATGCACATTAAATAAACAAACAAACCAAAGAAGCAACAAGGTTTTGCGAATACTTCATAACATGGTTATTATTATGTTCTATTCTATCGTGGCGAATAGTGTACACTAATCGCTCCAACAGAGCAAATAGAAATAGTATTTGTATTCCAAATGAAAAGTATGGGTTATATTCGTATCTGCATTGAAATTGTGCTGTGACTAATTGTACAATGCATAGAGTATTCGAAAATATAGAAGAGGCAAATGGTATTGTGCAGAGGTCTAATAAATAAGTTATAATTTAATTTAAAATTTAGTTCTCAGATATTTGATAACCAAGTTTTCTTCCAGTATCCAAGAATCTAAATCATTTCCATTAGTTAAATTGAGCGCTGAGATCATTGGACTGCACGTATCAATTTTTCAAGCGGTTTGTAACCTTGATCTTAAATAGTGAAAGTTTTGAAAATAATCTTTCTGCTGATGCACTGCTATGTGGCAGCGTTAATATATTTGCAACAAATTTACAACAAGTTCTCAATTAAATTGTTTTTCATATTCCCCACGCTGTGCAAAACTCTTCTATTTCGGTTTGTTCAAACAATTTTCTTGCATTCTAAAAATTTATACTCCTAAATAACTCCTTCGGGATTTTCCTTCGCAGCGGAGAGTTGCCAATGAAAAATGAAAAGAGGTTTTTTTATATTTAAGAAAAACTAGAAAAATTTTAATACATTATAGTTTTGAAAGTAAAAAAGGACCAAAAGTGGCCCGAATTTTTAAAGAGGTTCAAATATTGCATATTTTCAAAAAGTTGGGTTCCGGTGGCCTGTCTCTTAAGAAGGTTCAAATTGCCACTTTATTTGGCCCCAGCGGCAACGCTACTACTAGTGTAAACTGTAGTATTTAGTACTAGCTAGTTCGGAACTATCGAAAGGGCAGAGAGTGACAATTGACACCGCCTAGGACATCGCCGTGTTAAATTCGCCAGTTGATAACATGCAAAAGAGATTTAGCTCGCACTAGTAGTGGCGAAAAATGCACTAGAAGCGACCTAGTTCGGAACTAGAGATTTTCCCTACAGGGTATGTACATATTTACGAAGGTACAGTGGTGTGCATAAGTGTGTGAATATGTACCTTAAAATGTATGTGTATAAAATGTTGTACATAAATTTTTCACATTTGAACACAAAACATGCAATTTGCATTAAACGGTTTGCTAACGAAAAACGCAGTCATATTTCATTTGAGATTTACATGCATGCATGCGTACTTGCAACAATATGTGGCAGCTACAAGACTTTTTTTTTATGAAAAAAATAAAATAAATGCAAAAAATTACTTCCCGCGAAAAGACAAAGCAACGCAGAGGTATTTGACAACAAATTTAGTATTTAAAATTCCTTTTAGTAAACTTAAATGCACATACATACATGCTTTTGAACATTTCACAAGCAATATATTAACCTTTATTGCATCACAGAGGCTTGCGAGACCTCTCTATAAACCACTTGGTCTGCTGCATAATAATTTTTATTTTTATAACGACAAAAAAGCGCAAAAAAGTGGTTTGTAAGGAGTTGTAATGCAGACATAGAGGCAGAGCTGGCGTAGATTTATAATCGCGTTTTTTCCAGCACCCGGTTCACAATTTCCTGGCAAAGTACTAATAAGGGTTAAACAAGGGGAAGAGCAAGAAGCAAAGAAAAAAAGAAAAAGAAATAACACTTGCAAAATATTTGCCACATTCAACATAAATCTTAGTTAATGCGCGCTAGCACAAATGAAGACAAGCGTGAAGCATGTGCTGGCAGGGTGAGTGAGAATAAGCCGCGAGTAATCGCGCGATAAAAAGGGTGCCCACTCGCGATGCGCAAGGGAATTAAATTGGAGTGGAGTGGTGGAGTGGAGTGCTGCGCTTGGCGGTGCGTCACTTGAAAAATGCAAATGTGGCAAATAATGCATGTCACCACAATGTGCAACAAAATTGAAGAAGGCGTTTTTGAAAAAAAAAAAAAACGAAATATAAAAAAACAACAACAAAAAAATTTAAAAAAGCGTGCGACTGCAACACTGAAACTGCAAAATTCATAAAGCACCATAAACTCCAACATAAAAACACCTACACAATTTGTAAAGTAAATAAATAAATAAATTCGCCAACAACTTGGCGCAGCGCAGCGCTGCCACAAGACAACTACATAAATTTCTACATACATACACTTATAAGTGATTAACTACATTGCAGCTTTGCGTTTCCTTGCTAAAAAACATGCGTTGGTAGGCAAAAACAACAACTGAAACAAAATTGAAAATAATGCATTTCTGTGCGTCGCATCGCATCGCACCGTGGCTTATCCTTTTCGCGCACGAGGAACATGGCAAGGAATTATGACTTTTTTTCTTTGTTCAATTTGCCTTATTTCTTAATTTATTTAAGCTTTTATGGCCTGTTTGTTGCTTTTTTCCTTTTTATGATTTTTCTTGTGCTGTACATCATTAACTTCCCACTTTCATTAATTTACGCATGTTCACTCATGTGTTTGCTCATTAATTTTAGGGTTTGTAAGAAAGTTTCGAGAAAAGTTTACGTTGAGTTTGCAAAGATTGTGAATGTAAATTCAATTAAGTTTGTATTTACGTACATACAAACTGTACAAACTGATTTTCGTCATAACATCTTAATAATTTGTAGAGTTATGGGTTCCGAAATCTCGTAGATTCCTTTGTCTAAAATAGAGGCGGTGTCACACCCATTTTCCAACATTTTTCTATTTTTTGTTTTATGTCTACAGTTGGAGTCATGACACAAAATTTCAAAGACATATCTTTATATTTGACAAAGATATCGCTTAAAATATCTTTATTAGGCCCCTTAATAGTTCCCATATATAAATTTGGGCGTGGTCGTCAATCGATTTTGGCAATTTTTCGTCCAAACATTTTCCTAAGTAAGTAAATTACGCGTACCAAATTTCGTCGATATATCTGCTACGGTTTCTGAGTTATGATCTATAAAACTTTCAATGTTTGCCCCTTAATAAGTGGGCGTGGCACCGCGCATTTTCCAAAATTTCACCATATTTCTTCATGAGGGCCTGAGCTGAATACGTAGGTGAAATTTTGTCACTTCAGCTCTATTAGTGACTGAGATACAAAATATCCGATTTTTACTATATGAGGAAAATGGGCGTGGTCATGGTCCGATTTCGACCATTTTCAATACCAACCATCCCAGTCTCGATACCAACTTGTCTTCCAAATTTCATCAAAATATCTCAATTTTTGCGCGAGTTAGAGTGTTTACAGACGGACGGACGGACATAGCTCAATCGATTTCTCTTTTCACCCTGATCATTTTGATATATATAAGACTATATCTATCTCGATTATTTCATTCTGTTACAATCCACCGTTATGTGATTAAAACTATAATACTATGTGTACTAGTACAGCTGAGTATAACAAACCTCAGCTTATATCCACAGTATACTTTTAGGGAAATGTCTCCACACTGCTTGTTTACAAACATAATCAGTAGCAGCGTTGCCGTTTTAGCCATTTGGTGGCTAGATTTAGCCACCGCCGTGTTTTTTTAGACACCAAAATTTCGGTTTTGCCCCTAGCCACGTTTTTAGCCACCGCTTGTAATGAACCATAATTTTGCACATAGGAAGGATGTGGTAACGCTAACGCTGGAATCTAAAACAATGTTGCAATGAATTTGAAATAACAGAAGATCTCATTAAATTAATGAAGAAAGAACTAATTTATGAAGAGAGTTAATTAGTGATGACCACATAATGATAGATATTGAATGTGTAATCTATTTTTAAGACATAGTTAAGTACATACTATGTTTGTATGAATATTTTATTTTTACACAAATTTATGATTATTTTCCTTATATTGTATGCAATACTTTTTTGCCTGAATTTGAAACAAAATTTTAACCCCAAAAGCCCCCCCCCCCCTTGAGTGCGCCAATGTATGCACATATATCTTATATGTATATCGTCATAGTGTGGGCGTGGGGCAGGAACCGATTGAGATGAAAATATGAAAAAATCAGCATCGTGCAACATTTATGTAGCTCCAAAAATTTTATGTACGCATTTGAGGCGTATTTAGAATGATCATAAGGCTTTTGAAATAATGTCTTTAAGTCTCTATGGATTGTCAGTTGTATGAACAAAGCCTTATGATAAGGCCTATTTTCCTGTGATGATAGACTACTCTGAAAAAAAAAAAAACGTTTCAAATCTAAAGACTTTCTTCTCCGGATTTGAACCATGACATCAACCTGAAATTCTATCCAATCATCACATAGTGGAATATTCAACATTATATTGAATTTAAAACATCCTTTTATACTTCCCCTTTACCGAAAAAGCATCTATGAATTATATGAATCATTGTAAAAACAAAATTAAAAAAATTTGTTCTCATTAGTTTTGTTTTTGGATTTTTCTCTTTATCTTCTCTCCATCGTTATTGTTTTTTTTTTGGTTTTGTCACAAAAAAATGTTTTCTCACACAAAAATTTTTAAAAGCAAGTAAGTTTTTGAAACAACATCGCCCGTTTTTGAATCAGTTGTTGGGTCAAAAACTTTGCTGTAAAAACAAATACTTTTGCTGTTGAATCAAAGGCGGAGATTCAACAGCCGAAAGTTGTTGATTTAACTACGGGTATTTTTTTTTTCAGAGTACAAAGAATTCTCTCTATAAGAAGATACTACCTATTCCTAAGGGTTATGCGGCATAGATAATAAAGCTTACCTCATTCCTTATATGAAGGGGTTAATGGGGTTTAATTACCTTATAATAAGGCGCTTATATAAGAGATTATACATAGTTGGTTTCAGTCTACTTGCATAAATAAAATTTTTACGGAACTTAAGCATTGTGACTTGTGGCCGCTGTGGGGCAGTGGGTAGAGTGCTCGCCTGCTATACCAGAGGTCTCGGGTTCAAACCACAGTCCGGGCAAACACCAAAATAATTTTTCTAATTAGTAAAAATCCAATTATTGGGTTTTTAAGAGCAGCGGTCACCTCCCGGCAGTGGGCGGCATACCCTCCGAGAGTATTTCTGCCATGAAAAAGCTTCTCACAAAAAATGCATTTGCCGTTCGGAGCCGGCATAAAACTGTAGGTCCACCCAATTAGTAGGAAAAACAAAAAGGAGCACACCTCGAATTGGGAGAGAAGCTCGGCCATAAAACTCGTCAGAGTTATAATAGCGCCATTGTATTATTATTATTATTATTATAAGGGTTATGCGGCATAGGTAATAAGGCTTACCTCATTCCTTATAATAAGGGATTAATGGGGTTTAATTACCTTATAATAAGGCTTATATAAGGGATTATACAGAGTTGTTTTCGGTCTACTTGCATAAATAAAACTTAAGCATTGTGACTTTCTTAATAATAAATAAATTAAAGCGTGAATAACGAGTCTTCATGAACATTGATGTGTAAACAGTTTCGAAATCGGATTTTATTCCCTTTTTGGGTTCCTTCGGATTAAAATAATTAACAAATTTTTTTTTGTAGTAGGGGGAAGCATCGAAAACCGAAAAGTGTGAGACTTCAACCCGCTAATCATAAATAATTTCCGCCAGTGGCCACTCCTACGGATGCGGACAGGTATTACTTCGTAGGAGGGCGGTTAGACTAAAATTCTTCCTTCAACGGACGACATTAATAACGCCTTCTACCTTGGTCAGAGTATCTCAGTTGGGCTAATATCGACGCTGATGCGTGACTAACTGCCTCCCACATCACAAAAGACTGACAGTGAAAAAACATGTGTTCTGCATCCTCTACATAGAGTACAGAAAGGACTATCGTTGCACTTGAATCTGTAAAGGTACACGCTAAAGCACCCATGTCTGCTAAGGAATTGATTAAGGTGAGCTCAAACTGCTCTCCATCTGTCCAACTGTTTAAATTAGGAATTACATATACATATAAGTCCACCGACCTTTGAGCGAGCTTTCCCAGCATTCCTGCCACAATAGCCGCCTTTTCTTCCTTTCTTCAATTCTGTATGAGTTTAGAACCGGCTTCGTTGCATTGTATATTTTGTTGGTATCTCGGGCATGAATGTCAATCGGCGACATACATACATATGTATTTGCTAAAACTTCCACAGCATCACCAGAGATTGTTTTAAACGAGCCTATAACTCTGAGAGCGGTCATGCGGCGTACGGCGTTTAACTCCCTTGCATACGACTTGCAGTTGAGATCATCGGCCCAAATGGGTGCGGCGTATAGAATGGCAGAGTTTATTGCCCTGGCTAGCAGACTTCGATGAGTTGAGCGCACACAAGCTTTATTTGTTATCACCTTAGGAGAGCACCACATATTTTTTGCGCCTTTTATGTGGCGTTGTTTAAGTATTCCTTAAAGCTCAGCCTGAGATCTAGTACTAGACGCAAATATTTCAGCTAGATCCCTTAGACTCATTAAATAGCAAATCAATATTTATAGAACAACTAAGAATATACAAAAATCGTTGTGTGGTGCAAAACTTGCTATGCCTTAAAATTTAAATTGTTGGGCCAATTGAAGTTCACACAT
This sequence comes from Urophora cardui, assembly GCA_960531455.1. Lineage (NCBI taxonomy): Eukaryota > Metazoa > Arthropoda > Insecta > Diptera > Tephritidae > Urophora > Urophora cardui. Next base: position 125,867,093 of record OY482670.1, on the reverse strand, counting down.
TTTGGTGTAAAAAGAAAGCAAAAAATGTTTGGAAATAAAAATAAAACTACACATGTGCATATTCAGTTTGTTTTGCTCTGAAATTGCGTTAAAGCCCGTCTCCACATAACTTGTTTCGCCAACAAAACATGTCTCCACGTGGCTGATCGTGATTCAGTTTAACATTTCTCTTTCTTGTTCTTCTTAAATGTTTGTATGTTTGCTTATATTTTGCGTTCTTGTTTTGGTCTGTGTGAGACTTCGATAGATTTTCGATACAAAATTAGAGAAGACATCGATATCATCGAGGTTGGCAAGATGATTGAGAACGAAAAAAGTGTTTCAATCTTCACTCGCTCTCAGAAATTTGTATGAAAATTGGCGAGTTTTGGCACTGGTTTCCGTGTCGAAATAAGATTGAGAGAGAAAATGCAGAAAAAAAGAGCAAAACACGTTATGTGGAGACATGGTATTATTTATGCACATTTGCGTTGCTCCAGATTTCTAAAATCAAATTAATAAAAAAAAACTAGGAAATTAAAAAATTTTTATTCTCAAGCCTCTGAACGCGGCAATAACATCAAAGCGCCGATGCGCCGCCAAATGCGACATATTTTCTGTGTCAACAGCAAAAGCTTGCAAACAAACAAAAAATGAACTAAACCATTTGTAGTGGGACATTTTACAAAATGAGGCAAAATGAATGAGCAGGCAGCCAACATGTGTACATACATATGTATGTATGTATGTAGGTACTTTTGTGCCTCAGAACACATGTTGCCACATTCCAGCAAAAATGCCCAGGGCCTTGTCAACACGGATGTACAAACATATGTACATACGAGTATGTATCTGTGGATGCTGTAGCTGCCACCCGCTTGTCATCTTATAATGTAATCGAAGAAGAAGAAAGAGTTTTGATAAACTAAGAAAAAAAAAACAAAAATAAAATTGAAGAAAACAAAACACTTCATCGTCATTGGCGAAAGCATCAATTAAAATAACGAAAAAAAAAAAATAAATAAAAGTCAAAGATTAAAAAAGCTTTATGCTTGTCCAACTTACCTAATTTATTATCGCCTTATTTGCATGCCTTGTTTGTTCTACGTTTGTTCTTCGCCAAGCCAAAGCTCCTCGCTCCCCCAACTCCCCCCAACCAAAACGCAAGACGCAACATCGCATACAATTCTCAATTGTCGGCTGTTGCATAGAAAAAGCAGCTAAGTGATTTTTAACCTTATTTATGAAAAACCGTTTTTGTTGTTGTTTTATTATCTCGTTGGAATGCGATTTACTTACTAAACAAAAAAGAAAAAACCTAAAAGATTATTTTAATGCAAAGCGATAATGGAATTAAAATCGTTATGTATTTTTGGGTTGCTTTCAGTTTTTTTTTTTTCAAGTTTTTAAATTATTTATTTTTTCTTGTTTCTTTTCTTTACCTTTCATTTATATTATTATACAGAGTTGTTTTCGGTCTACTTGCATAAATAAAACTTAAGCATTGTGACTTTCTTAATAATAAATAAATTAAAGCGTGAATAACGAGTCTTCATGAACATTGATGTGTAAACAGTTTCGAAATCGGATTTTATTCCCTTTTTGGGTTCCTTCGGATTAAAATAATTAACAAATTTTTTTTTGTAGTAGGGGGAAGCATCGAAAACCGAAAAGTGTGAGACTTCAACCCGCTAATCATAAATAATTTCCGCCAGTGGCCACTCCTACGGATGCGGACAGGTATTACTTCGTAGGAGGGCGGTTAGACTAAAATTCTTCCTTCAACGGACGACATTAATAACGCCTTCTACCTTGGTCAGAGTATCTCAGTTGGGCTAATATCGACGCTGATGCGTGACTAACTGCCTCCCACATCACAAAAGACTGACAGTGAAAAAACATGTGTTCTGCATCCTCTACATAGAGTACAGAAAGGACTATCGTTGCACTTGAATCTGTAAAGGTACACGCTAAAGCACCCATGTCTGCTAAGGAATTGATTAAGGTGAGCTCAAACTGCTCTCCATCTGTCCAACTGTTTAAATTAGGAATTACATATACATATAAGTCCACCGACCTTTGAGCGAGCTTTCCCAGCATTCCTGCCACAATAGCCGCCTTTTCTTCCTTTCTTCAATTCTGTATGAGTTTAGAACCGGCTTCGTTGCATTGTATATTTTGTTGGTATCTCGGGCATGAATGTCAATCGGCGACATACATACATATGTATTTGCTAAAACTTCCACAGCATCACCAGAGATTGTTTTAAACGAGCCTATAACTCTGAGAGCGGTCATGCGGCGTACGGCGTTTAACTCCCTTGCATACGACTTGCAGTTGAGATCATCGGCCCAAATGGGTGCGGCGTATAGAATGGCAGAGTTTATTGCCCTGGCTAGCAGACTTCGATGAGTTGAGCGCACACAAGCTTTATTTGTTATCACCTTAGGAGAGCACCACATATTTTTTGCGCCTTTTATGTGGCGTTGTTTAAGTATTCCTTAAAGCTCAGCCTGAGATCTAGTACTAGACGCAAATATTTCAGCTAGATCCCTTAGACTCATTAAATAGCAAATCAATATTTATAGAACAACTAAGAATATACAAAAATCGTTGTGTGGTGCAAAACTTGCTATGCCTTAAAATTTAAATTTTTGGGCCAATTGAAGTTCACACATTTTGGTGTAAAAAGAAAGCAAAAAATGTTTGGAAATAAAAATAAAACTACACATGTGCATATTCAGTTTGTTTTGCTCTGAAATTGCGTTAAAGCCCGTCTCCACATAACTTGTTTCGCCAACAAAACATGTCTCCACGTGGCTGATCGTGATTCAGTTTAACATTTCTCTTTCTTGTTCTTCTTAAATGTTTGTATGTTTGCTTATATTTTGCGTTCTTGTTTTGGTCTGTGTGAGACTTCGATAGATTTTCGATACAAAATTAGAGAAGACATCGATATCATCGAGGTTGGCAAGATGATTGAGAACGAAAAAAGTGTTTCAATCTTCACTCGCTCTCAGAAATTTGTATGAAAATTGGCGAGTTTTGGCACTGGTTTCCGTGTCGAAATAAGATTGAGAGAGAAAATGCAGAAAAAAAGAGCAAAACACGTTATGTGGAGACATGGTATTATTTATGCACATTTGCGTTGCTCCAGATTTCTAAAATCAAATTAATAAAAAAAAACTAGGAAATTAAAAAATTTTTATTCTCAAGCCTCTGAACGCGGCAATAACATCAAAGCGCCGATGCGCCGCCAAATGCGACATATTTTCTGTGTCAACAGCAAAAGCTTGCAAACAAACAAAAAATGAACTAAACCATTTGTAGTGGGACATTTTACAAAATGAGGCAAAATGAATGAGCAGGCAGCCAACATGTGTACATACATATGTATGTATGTATGTAGGTACTTTTGTGCCTCAGAACACATGTTGCCACATTCCAGCAAAAATGCCCAGGGCCTTGTCAACACGGATGTACAAACATATGTACATACGAGTATGTATCTGTGGATGCTGTAGCTGCCACCCGCTTGTCATCTTATAATGTAATCGAAGAAGAAGAAAGAGTTTTGATAAACTAAGAAAAAAAAAACAAAAATAAAATTGAAGAAAACAAAACACTTCATCGTCATTGGCGAAAGCATCAATTAAAATAACGAAAAAAAAAAAATAAATAAAAGTCAAAGATTAAAAAAGCTTTATGCTTGTCCAACTTACCTAATTTATTATCGCCTTATTTGCATGCCTTGTTTGTTCTACGTTTGTTCTTCGCCAAGCCAAAGCTCCTCGCTCCCCCAACTCCCCCCAACCAAAACGCAAGACGCAACATCGCATACAATTCTCAATTGTCGGCTGTTGCATAGAAAAAGCAGCTAAGTGATTTTTAACCTTATTTATGAAAAACCGTTTTTGTTGTTGTTTTATTATCTCGTTGGAATGCGATTTACTTACTAAACAAAAAAGAAAAAACCTAAAAGATTATTTTAATGCAAAGCGATAATGGAATTAAAATCGTTATGTATTTTTGGGTTGCTTTCAGTTTTTTTTTTTTCAAGTTTTTAAATTATTTATTTTTTCTTGTTTCTTTTCTTTACCTTTCATTTTGATTTTCTCATTTATTTTTATGTACATATTCAAGCATATTTTGGCGGCTACTGATTCATTATCTAACTCAGACCGCCAAATGGTAACGAGCCGGCATTTTAATTTACTAACGAAAAGAAAAACTTTTATTATGCCTCGCTTTTGTTTTTGTTTAATTGTCAACGATTTATGGCAATTATACGTTCATAATTAATTATGCTTTTGTGCTATTTTTATTGGCTACAACAACTAAAGTGGCGCACAAACTTTAAGCATTCAGTGCTGTTTTGTGCTGTATACACTGAGAGAAAAATCAATCAAAAGTTGGTTAATAGTAGATACTAATTTCACACTTGAAATGGAATCAATGTGAATTTTGTTTAATATTACCATTACCATTGTTGATATATGTATTGATCAGTGTTTTTGGTTATATTAACCATGATATTTGTTGATATAAAAAAATGTCGTTGATACTGTTACTCAATTTTTGTTTTCCTATTTTTTTCTAATTGAGCAGAACTGCAGTTTTATGCCGGCCATGAACGGCGAATGCATTTTTTGTGAGAAGCACTCTCCTCTTCGCAGAAATACACGCGGAAGATATGCCGAGAAGTGAGCATACGACTAACTATATCGTCATTATTTTTCGGAGCATGTAGCCCTTAGTGAAAAGTTTTTTTTTATGAAATTTCTGTTAAAGAATTTTATTTGTTTTCGTATAAAAAATTATAAGTAAATTCTAATCGCGCGAACTATTCTAAAAATTCAAAAAAAAAAACATTAAACTGATTTGATCCACTGTAAACACCCTGTTGCTTGCACATATTTCAAATGTTGTTGTAATATTTCATATTTACATTATTCGCTTTAGAACCAAAGAAAATTTTTAATTTCAATTTAATTCTTAATTTAATTTATTACCTACTTAAAAGTTCTTCGTTCATAATTTCTGAGGTCATTCTACATACTGCCCTTTGCTACGCTTGTTTTTGATAATGGAAAATGGGCATTTAAATCTTTACAGCAAAATTTAAAGTGGTGCTCACGTCTTTTTCATATATTCTATTTACAAAACGTAATATTTAAAGCAGGGACCGAAAATAACGGTTATTTTTTCTAGTGTGGTGAAAAGGTTACGCAAAAATAACCTTTATCTTCTTTTGGTCCTTAATAACCATTATAAAAACCAAAAAACCGTTTTGGGCCTGAATAACCGTTATGCAGATTTTAATTTTTTTTTTTGGTCAGCTATAAAAATCAAGCCTATTTATTTGTCAATATTTCTGTGCAATGTTTTAAGTAATATTGGTATCAAATGAAAATAGGTAATCAGAGCTACAATCCCTGCTGAACACCTTTCATTTGATACCAATATCGCCCAGAAATATTGGCAAATAAATAGGCTTGATTTTTATATCTGACCAAAAAAAAATAAAAATCTGAAAAACGGTTATTCAGGCCCAAAACGGTTTTTTGGTTGCCATAACGGTTATTCAGGCCCAAAACGGTTTTTTTCTCATGATAATGGTTAAATATGACTTTTACCTCATTTCTCTTATAACCGTTACGTCCCTGATTTAAATAGATTTAAGCTGTAAGTGCGATGCAGGAATTTTATATACATATTTTACTGATTAAAAATTGAATGGCTCTTTTCGAGACTTTTAATCAATAAAAGGGCAAGGTCCGATAGTATCGTATATATCCAAAAACAAACCATAAATATCAGAGCGCTCAGAAGAAGGGAGGAAAAAGGCATTCAATTGAAGTCTATGAAATAAGTTTCTTTGAAGTATCACTTTTTGGTTGCTTGCTTTTTCAAGTGGCTAGGAATATGATGTATTATGTGGATAAATTTTCCGTCATCACTTGTCAAGTTTGTTTAGGAGAAAAGCGATGGCGGAAAATCGTACCAAAATACATCATTTCCTTAAAGTGTTACTTAGTAAACCTCCAAAGAGGTACTTCATTTTTCATACTTAATTTTTTATGATTCGGATTCGGGTTAATTTTGGATCCTTTTATATGACTACTTTTGGGTTGCCCACTTAGAACTGTTTTAGCTCATTTAGAGCTTCAAAAAGAGCTCACTTCTGTAGGTAATGCTTCGAGAAAAGTGCGCTCCTAAGATTGTCGTCTTTCCACTTTTTTTTATTAGGCGGGATATTTTTTTAAAATTCTCTCAATACATTAAGGGGATTCACAAAGTGTCATAAAGTCATATGTCATATTAAATTATTGTAATGGATATATAAAAAATTTTTTTCCGAAGCCTTGTGAAGAAGTTAACAAAAATAGCTGATCAAATACCACGACCCATACACATATCTATCGTGCAGAGTTTTATTTATTTAGTACGCATACAGCATAAAATGCAACAACAAAATATTTATGGCTCTGATAAAACTTATAACAATATGACGATATGACGTAATATAACAGATTTGTGAATGCCTTAATTGTCTGCACATTAACGCCTGTGATACAACTAAACTGGCACACGATAACCTTTTCCTTCATAATTATCTTCAAAATCGTGCTTCTTTGCGCTTAACTGTTATGCATCTAACTTAAATGCGTTGCGCAGCAAAGTGACCATAAATGCCAGAAAAAAAAAAAAATGCGTATGCATTTAAATACATATGTACTAAGTCTTATAGCAACCCAATAAACCAAAAGGCTTGAGAATAATATTATAACAAGCTTACAAATATAAGCGTTAAGCTTGAGAAACTATTGTGGAAACTATTGAAAAAGACTTATGAACAATTATAGAAAAATCAAAACGGCACCCTTTTTATAAGATTACAAATGTAATTGTAGAAAAATATTACTTGCGAAAGCTTCTTGTAAGCTTATAAATACAATTTTATGTATAAATAGTAGAAAAAAGATAAAAATAAATTTTTATTTGCATTTTTCTTTTCATTTTCTTTCCTTCTTCACCTTTACTGCAATGTTCTTTATTTTATATTCTCCTCCTGTTTCGAACCATGACATCAACCTGTAATTCAATCCAACGGAGTCATATAGTGAGACATTCAACATTAATTTAAATTTTATTGAGGCTTTTATACTTATTGTAAAACCAAAATTTAAAAAAATTTTACAACAAGCTTATAACAATGTTATTATTAATAGTTTTTCAAGCTTTCATTTCAAGTGTAAAGTAAGCTTATTGTAATATTGTTTTCAAGCTTTTTAACATAAGGAGTATTGAGGAAGGCTTACAAAAGTAAGTGTTCCTCAATTATTACAATCATGCTTGTGAGTAAGCTTACAATTAAGCTTATAAAAACTGTATTTCAATAAGCTTAAAATGGACAATTGTTATAAGCTTGTTCTCAAGTCCTATTACATTTCGCTTACTTCCTGGTCTGTTGGGAAGTAATGTCATATTCAGCTATAACTCCTCCATCCATTTGTTTCTTACTTCATCTTTCTCGCTGTCGGCACCTTTTAATTGCTCACTACGTCAATAACTTGAAAGCCAACTTAAAAGTGGCTAAAACAACAACAGTAACAACAGCAACAGCGCGGTAGATTTGCTTAGCCATATTTCATTTGGATTTATTGCTTATTTATCTTTACTTAAAGTAACATTTGTGAGTTGTTTTTCCAACATTTTTTCTTTGCTTTCTTTCTTTTTCGCCTGTCGTCTACTTACTCATTATATTCAAGTTCTTTTAGTTAAGATAATATTTATTTGTGATGCGCACGACGATGTTGTTGAGCTACTTTAAACGCCACACGCACGCCAAAGTCATATAAACAAATACACAAGCTTTAACCGTTTAACGCCCACATATTCAGGCAACGTGCATACATACATACATAAGTCAAAAGGAAAGGTGTTGCTTGATTTTAATATTCATGATTTTGGTTTTTTTCTGGTGTTGTTGAATAAATTTTGTTGTTTATTTATTTTGCTAAGTAGCCGTCCGTCGTCACGAAAAAGTCTATAAAAATTGGTTAAAAATGGCTTCGTGACCATTTGCGTGTTGAGTGCTGGCAATTTTGACATGCAACACTTTGGAATAGCTTAGAGTGGCAAGATTTTTTCTCCATATATCGACGCTTCCAAACAATACTGTACTAAGTCGACTTAGTACGTTTTCCGATTTTTAGTGTTTTCAAGTAGAGCGTGTCTTAATTTAGATGCTGTCAAATTTTGGTATCAATCGGACAATCCACTCAAAAGTTATAAGCAAAAGTGTACCTATAATACAACTCGAGATTTTTACAGAATAAAAATTTTGAGGGCTTGCCATGAAAAACAACGTAGCAAGTTTTTATTTTTTCTTACGGTTTTATAACTTTGATATTGTCGAGTTTTGGCATTGATCGTTCAATCCAAACAGAAGTTACAAGTGAAAATATACTTAGCATACAACTGAAGTTCCATATCGAGTTTAAACTTTGAGAGCTTCTCCTGCAAAACACAGTTTTCAGACCTAGTACAGTTTTGTTTGGAAGCGTCGATATGTATGTATATATTTATATGTAAGCCGTTTGTACGTAGGTAAGTGCTGTTGTGGATGAAATCTGGCTAACTCGATCATATGTAAGTGAAACACAAAATTTACCAATTTTCAACTGAAATGGAAATCGAAATCAAAATCAGAGTCGGAATTGAAATCAAAATCGAAATCAAAACAAAATTCAAGATTGAAATAGAAATAGAAATAGAAATAGGCATCGTAAAACACACTTTGCGAGTTTATGTCTCCCAAATGATGCTTACTCAGTAAAGAATCGAACGCTTGAACAACGTATATCGTATCAGAGTATAAGAGATGAAACCGCTGGTTTAAAACTCACTATTTTCTGGTCGTAAATAGTTAATAGGAAAGGCTAAAAGTTTCAAGACAAAAAGTTAAAAGTTTATGCAAACCTAAATAAGTTCCCATCCACGATCAATGGCTTATCTAGTTAACACTTCAGCAAACACCTTTTTTTGTGTGCGGTGCGCTTATGAAGTCACTTGGCAAATTTGTTTTCCTAGCCGAAGGCACTTTAATTTCAACCAAAATCCCTAATTTTTTAAGTGGCATACAAAGTGCAAATTTGTGTTTAAGGCACTTTTTGCAACCAACCGAAATAACTAGCAAAGCTTCAAATAATAACAATTGCATAGCAAAATGCCTGCCGCTATTCGTGCAACTTGGTGTAACAATTTCTGACTTTCAAAGTAATCAAAAACAAGAGAGCACTAGAAGGAAAAGTGTTACCAAGGAAGGAGCTATAATTTGCATACTAATTTTTGACACCAATTTTTTTTTGGCACACATAGCAGAAAGAGGTACCTACTAGTAATTTAAGAAATAGGAGAAAAAAAATGAAAAAAAAGCATAAATGAAATAGTGAAAACGACAAATTAAGTAAATGCAAAAAATACGTATTGCGAAACTTTCATAACTGCCTAACCGACACTTGTGCCAAAATGACTTTTGAATTTCTGGATCTATACCCAAAACTTAAGACTGGGAAGCTCTATATTTCCTTCTAAGGCCCTCTTAAGCTCGGAAGTCTACGACGCTGAGCGTAGAAATAAGTGCAAAAAATATAAATGTAAAGACTGAAAAATCCGAGAGAAAAGATGAATAATTTGAGACATTAACTAAAAAATTGAAAAAGGAAAGGAAATGGCGGCAACAACACGCAATCGTTTTGTGATAGAAGAAATATCTAAAAATTTACATAATGAACGACCATTAAGCACAAAATAAATCAGAGGGGATGAAATAGATAACATCCATATATATTTTTCGATATATTCATGCAACCTATTGTTGTTTACCGCCCACCGTGCACAGCTAGCATGTATTTCAGCTCTAGTTCTTTTTAATATTAACGTATAAGTATGTAAGAATGAGAATTGGATCATTAGATTAAAATATTTACATAAATTATCAAAATATTTGAACTTAAAATAGCACCATAAAAAAAACGTACTTTTTTTGAAATTTTCACTTTAGATGCACCAAAGTACATTAAACATTGCAGGTACATCAAAATTGTATATCAAAAAAATATTTCTTTATTTATTCTAAATGAAACATATCATAAGGAATTTTCACGTAGAGTTAACATTTTAGGAGTTATACGCAAATTAAAGTGGGTACTTTTTGTGTTATTTTATATTTCAGTGGTTATCCTTTATATATATAGGTACTTTATTCGGTCTATGATAACAATATCTTACAGACTAGAAATGTACAAGAAATTACTAAATAAATAAGCTGGAATTCCGTACTAGGGATAAAATGAAGTAATCTTATCGGCAAATTGGGATCTCGGCATTGCAAAGTCAAGATCTAATTTTTTGTAAATATTATTGATTTCTCTGACTGCCCTGGTAATGGGGGCCAGATAATGGTAATTGACTGCTGTAAGATGAAAAGGGTAGTGGGAACGTAGGACCCGATTTGGAACATTGAAGCTTAGTTGCTCGAGCAGGCTCACGCAATCAATTAGTCCATTAACAATGTCAAAAATGAACATTATCGAATGAATTGTGCGACGACTAGAGAGAGATTTTAAGTTTATGAGCAAACACCGAGCATTATACGATGGATAGGGGTCGACGAAATGAAGGGGATAGAGAGCAAAGCGTGTAAAACTCCGCTGTACACGCTCAAGTCTGTCAGAATGAGAAATATATAAAGGGTTCCAGATAATAGATGCGTACTCCAATTTAGACCGGACAAGGCAATTAAAAAGGGATTTCCTCGTATAGGGATCTTTAAAGTCTCTCGCATAACGCTTCACATTGGATTTTTCCACTACAGGTGTCCTGTTCACGGTTTGAAATTACTTTCAACTTTTGTTTTCATTTACTTTGAATTTCATTTTCATTTCAAAATTAAAAAATGAACAGCGTAACAAAAGTAAAAAAAAAAATAAAAAATTCTACTGTACTGTAACTATGCAGCCTTCAATTTCCAAAAATTACTGTCGACTGTTGCTGTACTATGGAAATTTTTACAGCACAGTAAAACAACAACAAATGCAAACATATTTTTTTTTTACAAGAATTTTGTTGTTTTTTTTTTATGTGAACACAATCGAAATTATAAGGTAAAAAAACAAATTTCAAAAAGCCGTACTGAAAATTGAAATTTTTGTTTATCTGTGTTTTGCTGTTAACTGAACTGTTTGAAATTACACAGCAAAGCAACAGCACAGAGAAAAAAAAAAAATGATTCGAATGCTCTCTGCTTCGAATGTAGATATTTTCAAAGGAAATCAAAATTCAAAAGTTCTAAAAAAATAATGACAACTTTCGCAGAACAGGAGCAGCTTATTTTTTGAGACTGTTGCTGTTTTGCTGGCAGTTTTTCAAACCCTGGTCCTGTTTCCTTTTTAATACCTTTTTTGAATCCTTTAGCTACCAGATAATGTACTGAAATCGGAAAAATTTGGACTTTGGCAAATTTTCGATTTCGTCAATATTTGATCCTTTCAAAAAAAAAAACAAAAAATGTGGATATCCTTGAAAAAGGAGCAGCTCGGATTTTAATTTCAACGGATTTTTCATCTATAAACATCACATAACACAACCCCACTTTCCTTTTTTGTCGACATTTTCATGCAACCTATCGTCGCTTCCTGCCCACCGTGTATATAATTATATAAATTTAGACCACAAAACCTGTTTCTCTTCTTTTACAAATTCGTTTGATAATAATGTGTTACAATTTTAGCAAATAACGACGCCAAAGCGTCTGCACGAACATTGACCATTAGACCGTTTCCCCATTTGGAGTTTCTGGATTGTATGGAGTGAGTTTGTGCGCTAAAAATTATATATACATACATACGGTCTGCGCGCATACCCTGCAGAAAATCGCGCTATTGTCAGGCTAGTGCAGAAAGGGCTGGTTGTCGTTCAATACCAACGCAATGCTTTCAACTGTCTTTTTTAACGCGGCAATGTCCTATGAAGTTGGGAATTGTCTGCCTCTGCAGAACTTTGGAACTCGTCCTAAACTACTTGCTAAAGTACATTCCTGGATTAGTTCGGATATAGTTCAAAAGGAGACACTTCAGAACTACTACAAAAATTGTAGGTCTTTGGCCGCGCTTTACAAAAATAACCCTCAGACGGCAGAACTCTTAACACACTGAAAATAAATGCGGCATTATTTTATAAAATACCAAGTTTTTGAAACTTAACCATACAGCAGATGGAATTATCCCCATTCACCTACAAATGCCAAGTAATGCTACTTTGGTTATATATATGTACATATGTAGTATGTACCAGTGGCGGACCTAGCATAAATTGCCTGGGCAAGCCTATGTGTGAAGCATAACCATTAGCCATTTATGTAATTTCCTTTGCTGTATTATTTAAAAGTCTGATTGCGTTCCGTCATTGACTTTGATTTAGAGTTCTCGATTTCTTTTTAACATTTTCGAGAGGCCCGAATAAATGCTTTTCAATGCTCGAACGCTCGTTTGTTTGTTTATTACGCGTATGTTTGTACGGGCATTTGAACACTTCGGGTATTTGAAGATCGTTTTTTCTTGTTTATTTATTTTTTGTTTTTTTTTTTTCATATGTATTTTTTATTTTTGTTTTCCTGATACACATTTTTTTGTTTGTATACTCAGAGGACAGGAATCAAAAATAAAATTTTTATTTTTATAATGCACGTTTTAAACCAAGTCATTTTTATTTTATAAATGAAAATTTTTAAATTAAAAATTAAATTTTTTAAATTAAAATGTATTTAGGATTTAAAAAGAAACACGTTTAAATTAAAAATTAAAATTAATGGAAAAAACGAAAGTTGTTCCTTCTCATAGTGCTTAAAATAAAAATAAACATTTTTAAATTTAAAATGGTTTTTTCTTGATTTTGCAATTTTACTCTGAACATTTTTAAAATAAAACAAGTAAAAGCGCAGCTGTTTTCGGCCGTACCGAAGACTTCATACCTTTCATGAGGGGGGAAATGAAAAGTTACCTCTGTATGTACATAGCCGGATTAAGTTTAATTTATAATTTTAATTCTGTGGGTTATTTATGGAAAGATTTACTTATTAGAAAAAATGGTGTCTTGGCTATTTAAATGGAGGAGTTATACACCAAAATGTCCATATCTGAACAATCGGTTGTATGGGAGCTATATGTTATAATGATCCGATCTTAACAATTTTCGGTAATCCCGTTTGGGCCCATATGGGTACAAATACTTCAAAATTTCCCGCCGTTAGCTGTTAAAATGGAGGAGTTATACACCAAAATGTCCATATCTGAACAATCGGTTGTAGGGGAGCTATAGGTTATAGAGTTCCGATCTTAACAATTTTCGGTAATCCCGTTTGGGCCCATATGGGTACAAATACTTCAAAATTTCCCGCCGTTAGATGTTAAAATGGAGGAGTTATACACCAAAATGTCCATATCTGAACAATCGGTTGTAGGGAAGCTATATGTTATAGTATTCTGATCTTGACAATTTTCGGTAACCCTGTTTGGGCCAATATGGGTACAAATACTTAAAAATTTCACGCCGTTAGCTGTTAAAATGGAGGAGTTTTACACAAAAATGTATTTATCTGAACAATCGGTTGTAGGGGAGCTATAGGTTATAGTGGTCCGATCATAACAATTTTCGGCAATCCCGTTTGGGTCCATATGGGTACAAGTACTTCAAAATTTCATGTCCTTAACTGTTTAAATGGGGAAGTTATGCACAAATTACATCCAAAAGTGTCATGTATATCTGAATAATCGGTTGTTTTCTATATGTTATAGTGGTCCGATTCGGCCGGTTCCGACAAATGATCAGCTGCATATAACAACATACCAGTATTCCGAATTTCATTCAGATATCTCAAAAACTGAGGGACTAGTTTGCGTTCACACAGACGGACAGACGGACCGACGGACAGACGGACAGACGGACATGGCTTAATCGACTCAGCTCGTGATTCTGATCACATCGGTATATATTTTGGTGGGTCCCCCACGCTTCCTTCTGGTACTTTCGACAAAAATTTTTTGGCACTAAGTTATAATACCATTTCATTCTCATGAAAGGTATAAAAATTTCGTATTTACATAATTCTTAAATATAAAAACGTGCGCTAGGGAAATCTTACACGAATGCGCAGAGGTATTTTTAGTTTCCTTATACCGACGGAAATTTCAGCAGTAGCAAGTGTATTTGCTTATTGTCTAATACCTAAATAAAAATAGGTAAAAAAACTTTTTAAGTTAAACGGTTTTATGTTATACATACATTGCAATGTTTAAGATAAATGTACTAAAAGCCAAAAAATAATAAAATAGATACAGTCGGAATTATAAACATTTGCATAGACTAGACTAAAATAAAACCGTGGAGCATGTCAATTGTCTACAAATTATCGACTTAATGTGCGATAGAAGAATCGTTTAATTCGTCGTTAGGCAGTTGGCCCGCAGACGGTGAGGAAATTACTTACTATTTTCTTGCTCATGGAAATTCCAATAGTTATACACTCCATGTTAATAAAAGAGATGTTTCAACTAGTTTATCGTTGGACATTCACACGAGGAATCGTTTCACTGCTCGTAGTTTGTCTTTAATCGACAAAACATATGATAAAAGTACTACTCGCTCACCACTATGAAACCCTAAAACTCGCTTATAATCGAGCTTGCTAGCTTTTTTCCACATTCTAGCCCTACTTATCACACGTCCATCGCTGTCGGTTGAACAACTGCCTAATTATAGTGTAACATTACAAAACAAACATTTTAATCAACGATTGTAGACAATTGACGTGCCCCACGGTTTTATTTTAGTCTAGTCTATGCAAATGTTTATAATTCCGACTGTATCTATTTTATTATTTTTTGGCTTTTAGTACATTTATCTTAAACATTGCAATGTATGTATAACATAAAACCGTTTAACTTAAAAAGTTTTTTTACCTATTTTTATTTTCTAGTTTTTAGTTTTTATTTCGCATTCAGATACCTAAATTACAGATTCAATTTCTAAATTTAAATCTTATTATTATACGCCATTTAGTCTTAAACTTTGCAATGTATATTTAACATAAAACCGTTTAACTTAAAAAGTTGTTTTACCTATTTTTATTTAAATAGAGCGACTCACGCGCCACCTAGCGGCTCCAATTTTTTTTTAAACATTTGTAAATTATTTAAGTAATGCACATGCTAAATATCAGCCAATTCGGTCCATAATTAGGATTTTCAGTTTTAATTACCCCGATCTCAGCTCCACCTAGCGGAATTTTTTTTTAAGAAAATATTTCTTTTCAAGGTAGTAATACATGTTCCGAATTTCAGCCAAATCGGACCATAAATGCGATTTTTGTAAATATAGCGACCCACGCGCCACCTATCGGAAGTTTTTTTTTTTAGGAAAATATTTCCTTTCAAGGTAGTAATACATGTTCCGAATTTCAGCTAAATCGGACAATAAATGCGATTTTTGTAAATATAGCGACCCGCGCGCCACCTAGCGGAATTTTTTTTTTAAGAAAATATTTCTTTTCAAAGTAGTAATACATGTTCCGAATTTCAGCCAAATCGGACCATAAATGCGATTTTTGTAAATATAGAGACCCACGCGCCACCTAGCGGAATTTTTTTTTCATAATATTGCATTGTCATCGGGGTTATACATGCGTACAAAATTTCAGATTAATCGGTTGACAGGAAGAGGGTGAAATTTGAATTACTAAATTTGACCCAAGAATAAATAATAAATAATAAAACAAACGGGGTGAGCTAAATAAAACCGTTTAATAAAAAATGGGTGCTTTAGTGTTTGAAAAACTGAGGTCCAATTTGATTTCCACCGCATTTTAAAATTATCTTGATATTGTGCCAATAGTCGCCAAAAATCACAATCAACCCTTTTATAATCTGGTATTTGATATTTATGTTTGCATGCACATGCAGATGTAAGAAATTATGTGCATAAGTATGTACCTACATGCAAACGAAAATCAAATCAAATATGCATATGGCTGTGAATACTGAACTTTTGAATTTCGAAGCCAGCTTCATATTCGCATACAAATTTGACGTGAAAAATAAAAAAAGTGCTTTGCTAGTTTTTTTTTTTTTTTCAATTTAAGTCTGAAAATAAGCAATTGGTTTCTCTTTAGCGAAAGCGAGAAAACAAGCTATGTTATTCTGTTTTGAAAGCCACGTAAAAGCTAATGTGTGGAAACGTTGAAGCATGCTCACTGTGCTGTGATTGGCTGTACAAACAAAATACACATTGTGAGGTGGATTGGTGGTGTATTTGCGCTATTTTCTTAGCAGGCTTTTAGGGGCATGTTACACTGGGGGCTATATTATTGAGAACTTAAATAGTAAACACATTTAAAACGTAAAATAACCAGATTTTAAAGAATTTCGTATGAAATGAACGAAAATGTATACGCAAGCCGGGCTTCTCGGCTTGTATGAAACGACCGCCTCTGGTATGTACATCCTTTTAACCAAGTTCCATTTAGTACTTCCCAGCAAAAGACAGCAATAAGGGGCATTATTGCAAAGTTCAACAGTTGTTATTGCTCAACTTTAAAGTACCTACTTTAAAGTAATCATAAATTGTTCATGAAGTCACAATAATAAACTGTCGAGATCTGCATCCCTTTAGAACCAGTTCTGAGCTAGTTGTGAACTTCCAAGTTCTAGGCTGCTCCTTATATTAGCTTCAGGGTTTAAATTAAGTAAAGAAGCACAAATATATCGACATTCAGGTGTCCTGAGATGACCGTATAATAAATACTGGCATTATAAATATTTATTTCGCCTACAAATCAACTAAAAGTGCTACTAAAATGAAATTCCAATGGCAGAATTCATCGCATAGTAAATATTTATAGACACATACGCTCATGCATTTATTCATGGACTCATTTATTCGTATACTCCACAACTATGCCATACATAAATTCATATTAACATTCTCTGCCAATTCGTTTCTACTTTCTGGCGCTTGCCTGTATTGACTAACATGAAAATTATGCATATACTAAGTACTTCATACATAGATACATTATATATTATATACATAAGTGCTTCATTTAACCTTAACTACCCGCCTTCAACATACATAAAAAATAAATAAATTCCTAACAAAAATAACCAACAATGAAAAAACAGCAAAATGCTTATAGAAATTTCGAGCATTTCAATAAAGCTTAGCATACATTTAGGCGCTGCAGCCGCCAACCAACCATGCCTTAACAATGGAAATGTAATTTCATTTCTATGCCAATGCCTTCGTAAAGCACAATAAACATTTATTTGATGAAGCTACGCTCGAGCAAGCAAAGCGAAGCAGGCAGGCGAAATGTATGAAAATGGAGGAGAAGAGAGTGAGTATGTAAGAAGAACCAAAAGGTGAAAGTACGTGGCCGGATAGTGACTAAAATGGATGTGTTTTTGTGTGCAAAAATCTCGACGTAAAAAGGATGTTTTTCTTACATACATAATTTACTTTTCTTAATTTGCGCCATCACACACATATCTACATATCGTCGTTTAAGGTGCATTTTTGCGTAAGAGGTATTTTCATTTTCGCGTAGCGGACATTGGTTGAACTTTACAGGAGAGCAAAAAAACTATTTCATTTAAAAACCGTTACTTATTTCTGCGTACAAACTTAAATTTAAATAGTTACGTAGATCAGTTTGTTAGCCATAACATCAACTTAGTGTACAAAAACGAAACAAAAATGTCCCTCACGCGAGAATGCAAATAACTCTTACGCAAAAATGCATCTTAAACGACGATATATTAAACCCCCCCTATTGCTTTCAGTCTATCCAACTTTCGAACAAGCCACTTTGGTTCATAAATTAATGCAACCCAATTTCTAATACGTCCGCTGGCTTGGCGCACAAAAACTACTATGCCCTTACACATGCCGTCTGCGTCGTAATAAGCGAACTAGAATCTAGAATTATTCGACCGGAAATCCAGCCAAAATTGTATTTGATAGCCATGATATGCGCACAGACGTTCAGCTGTGGCCACTGCCCTAGTGAATGTGCATATTTTCCGTGCCTTTTGCGTACGTACATTATTTTTGCTGATTTATTCGCCTATTTGGCTAGCTGCTCAACTTGTGTGGTGCTTTAATTGCCGGTATTTGGACAGCCTCTTCCCACAACGTGGCACATTTGTTGTCTACTTTTAGGCATTTTCTGTGTACGTTTTAGTTAAAGGCAGGTGAGCTACTGTTTGCCTATTTTTGAATGAACAATATTCGTTCTGTGAAACTTTTATCGCTTATACATATGTACGAGTATGCATATTTGAGTCTAAAGGAAAACGCATGGCAATTGTGTGTTAAGTGAAAATACATAGTAAGCATACAAACATTGCTGCACAGCCCGAAAGTATGCACGTTTTTTTTGGCAGATATGCCAAGAGAGAAATTTTATCAAAAGAATGCTTTGAAATTTAATTTGCTTCATGCTTGCCTAAATGCATACATAGGTTACTTGCTACTTGGAATTGTGCAGCACAAAAGTATGTAATACTTTTAGCACAGTGGTGTTATAAGCTGGAATAAAATTGGATGAAAAGGAAAAAATATTGGAAATAAATTGAAAGTGCTAGCATGACGCCGATGAAAAAGTATAAAGCGATGGGTCACTGATTCCATTTTAAAGTGTTAGAGAAAATTTTTCGAAAAAGTGGTTAATATACATATATGCTTATCTATACTTATTAACATATTATTTTTCAACCAAAGTAACTCCTTATTTTATGTGTTCCAGTTTCTTTACTTTCCCGCATTCTTTTGCGGCGCTTAAAAATGTGCTACAATTACAAGATTGGGCTTTATGTTGCCTACTTTGCGGCGTTGCGTCATTGTGCCTTAAAGTATGTTATAATTAGTTGAACAAATTTAATCTTGTGCAAATCGCTTGTAGAAATACATATATCTATATATATACATATATATCGTAACTGCTTTCGCTGTATAAGTATAATCTACAGTGGACTTAAAGAAAATTCCATTCACTTTCCTCATTCCTTACTATTAAACGTACTCGTATATACATAAATATGTAAGTGGTATTATATTTGTATGTATATAAAGCATTGCTACTAATTTGCATACAAATTGGTACACTTAAATATAATTAAATACAATTTAACTGGAAAGAGAAAAGCAAAAAACATGAAATGAATTAAAGAAGTGGAAAAAACATAGCAAATAACCAGGGTTGCGTGATTTTGATTTGACTGAATCACTAATCAAAAATATTTTCTGATTCTTCATTTAAAATATTTTCAAATCAAAGATAATTTTTATTTGTGATTCGTTTCAAAAAAGAATCAGAAATACCCTTTGATTCGTGATTCAAACTATTTTCAAATCAAAGATAAATTTTATTTGTGATTCGTTTCAAAAAAGAATCAGAAATACCCTTTGATTCGTGATTCAAACTATTTTCAAATCAAAGATAAAATTTATTTGTGATTCATTTCTCAAAAGAATCAAAAATCTTTTTTGATTCTTGATTCAAACTTGACTTCAAATAAAGATTCTTAATAAATTTTTGATTCGAATCAAAACACACACACACAAACGTAAATTCAAATTATTGATTCGAATAAAATTTTGGTTCGAATCAAAAATATATTTTGAATCAAGATTCGTAATAAATTTTCGATTCGAATCAAATCAATAATTTGAATTTACGTTTGTGTGTGTGTGTTTTGATTCGAATCAAAAATTTATTAAGAATCTTTATTTGAAGTCAAGTTTGAATCAAGATTTTTGATTCTTTTGAGAAATGAATCACAAATAAATTTTATCTTTGATTTGAAAATAGTTTGAATCACGAATCAAAGGGTATTTCTGATTCTTTTGTGAAACGAATCACAAATAAAATTTATCTTTGATTTGAAAATAGTTTGATATCAAAGATATTTTTTGAACACTCAAAAAAAAAATTTCTCTCGATCAAAGACATAATTTTCCTTATTTTGAACACGCGTCCCAATACAAAATTTTCTTTGTTTTGTGTAAATTTTCTCAAAAATGTGGAAAAAACATAAAAAAACATTCAAACAAATTCGTTGCCATGGGGATTTGTATGGGAATTTAATTTCTCAAAATTAAAGAAATCAAGTCTTCAAAACAAGGAAAGTTGGGAATGGAATGCCGCTTAAAGAATTTTTCATTATTTTAATGTATGAATTTTTTCAAAACAAGTATATGAAACCATGGTAACGCATGTAACAACAATAATTTATAAACCTTTTAACATGTTTTAAGGAAAATTTACTCAAAACAAAGAAAGTAGTGTTCAAAATAGGTAAACAATTTCTTTGACCCCTTCATATATTTTTTTTCTCTCAGTGAATCAAGAATCAAAAAAGATTTTTGATCTTTTGAGAAATGAATCACAAATCAAATTTATCTTTGATTTGAAAATGGTTTGAATCACGAATCAAAGGGTATTTTTGATTCTTTTGAGAAATGAATCACAAATCAAATTTATCTTTGATTTGAAAACGGTTTGAATCACGAATCAAATGGTGTTTTTGATTCTTTTGAGAAATGAATCACAAATAAAAATTATCTTTGATTTGAAAATAGTTTGAATCACGAATCGACTTGATTCTTTATTTGAAAGTTGATTTGAAATCAAAAATGATTCGAATCACGCAACGCTGCAAATAACACAAAACAAATCTGCATGTTTATATGTACTTATGTATGTACATACATATATAAGTATGTATGTATATATTTCTGTATTTATAAGAACTAAAACAGAATAATTAAACAAACGGAAATTGTGGAGTGGCAAACGTCCAACCAAACACCACCCACTCACACTTTTCCAAGCGCCTTAAAAACATTTTTTGGTGTCTATGGCACTTCAAGCGACAATACGCCTCATTTCCGCGTATGGAAATTTCTTGAAACAGACATAAAAAATAATAGCTTAAAAAACTAAAAAAACACGCTTTAATCTTAAAAATCGTACTAAAAATTGAGAAATAATTTAATTAGAAACAAAATGATGAACGAAAATATAAGTATTTAAGGAAAAGCGTGGGGTGCTCAGTATGTCAAAAAATATTTAAAATCGGTGTTTTTTACTAATAATTTTATTTTGACTTTTTTGAGATTTCATATATCGTACTCTTTAATTTCGCAACTAGGTATATTTTTGTACTAGTTGTACGAATCGAATATTTTCATGTTCAAATATTATTGAGCAGCCCCACGCTTTTCCTTAAATACTTATATTTTCGTTCATCATTTTGTTTCTAATTAAATTATTTCTCAATTTTTAGTACGATTTTTAAGATTAAAGCGTGTTTTTTAGTTTTTTAAGCTATTATTTATTTTTGACTTTTTAGTGAAATTTTTCATTAAAGGATGTTTTATGCGGACGCAAGAATAAAAGTAAAAAGAAGTCTGATGGGATGTGGTGTTCTCCGAAATAGATCTACATACATACATATGTATTTATAACTTCTACCAAAAATCCCAATATGCAGTGAAGTAAACTAGCTTATTATGCAATATTTTCCAAACCCTTTTATTCAAGGTTTTCCAAACTAGTTTGGAAATACAAAATTTCCCAAACGGTTTGTTATATTTTACAATCAGAAAGTGAAGAGAAGTTGAGGTGAAGCATTTGAAAAGAACAAAAAAAAAGAAACCTGATTGAATAAATTCGAATTTAGACAATAAATCTCCGAATACGTTTGTAGCGTAATGGTGAGGTATGCTGCGTACGGACCAAGGAGCTCAGGTTCGAGTCCCGAGTGGCGCATTTTTTATACTCAGCTGTACTAGTACACAGAGTATTATAGTTTTAATCACATAACGGTGGATTGTAACAGAATGAAATAATCGAGATAGATATAGACTTATATATATCAAAATGATCAGGGTGAAAAGAGAAATCGATTGAGCCATGTCCGTCCGTCCGTCCGTCCGTCCGTCTGTCCGTCTGTCCGTCCGTCCGTCTGTAAACACTCTAACTCGCGCAAAAATTGAGATATTTTGATGAAATTTGAAATGCAAGTTGGTATCGACACTGGTACGGTTGGTATTGAAAATGGGCGAAATCGGACCATGACCACGCCCACTTTTCCTATATAGAAAAAATCGGAAATCTGGTATCTCAGCCACTAATATAGCTAGAGTGATGAAATTTTACCCACGTGTTGAGCTCAGGCCCCTAAGAAGAAATTTGATGGAATTTTGAAAATGGGCGGTGCCACGCCCACTTATTAAGGAGCAAACATTGAAAGCTTTATGAGTCATAACTCAAAAACTGTTGAAGATATATCGATGAAATTTGGTATGCGTGATTTACTTACTTAAACAAATGTTTTGACGGAAAATTGCCAAAATCGGTTGACGGCCACGCCCACTTTTATATATGGGAACTATAAAGGGGCCTAATAAAAACATTTTAAGCGATATCTCTGTCAAATATAAAGATCTATCACTGAAATTTTGTGGCATGAGTCCAGCTATGTACATAAAACAAAAAGCACAAAAATTTAGGAAAATGGGCGGTGCCACGCCCACTTATTAAGGGGCAAATATTGAAAGTTTTATGAGTCATAACTCAGAAACCATTGAAGATATATCAATGAAATTTAGTACGCGTGATATATGTACTTAGGCAAATGTTTGGACGAAAAATTTCCAAAATCGGTTGACGACCACGCCCACTTTTATATATGGGTCTTATAAAGTGACCTAATAAAAACATTTTAAACGATATCTCTGTCAAATATAAAGATATATCATTAAAATTTTATGGCAGGAGTCTAACTACGAACATAAGACAAAAACCGTAAAAATTTTGGAAAATGGGCGTGGCACCGCCTCTTTTTAGAAGCTGGAATATACGAGATTTCTGAGCCCATAACTCGACAAATAATTGATATATAATGACGAAACTTGGTGTGTACACTTTTATTACTTGTGGTAATACATGTTAAAAATTTTAGCGAAATCGGTTGACGACCACGCCCACTTTTAAATATGGGTATTATAAAGTGGCCTAATAAAAACATTTTAAGCGATATCTCTGTCAAATATAAAGATATATCATTGAAATTTTATAGCAGGAGTCCAACTGCGGACATAAAACGAAAACCACAAAAATTTTGGAAAATGGGCGTGGCACCGCCTCTTTTTAGAAACAGGAATATACGAGATTTCTTAGCCTATAACTCGACAAATAATTGAGATATTATGACGAAACTTGGTTTATACACTTTTATATCTTGTGTTAATAGACACGAAAAAATTTATTGAAATCGGTTTATGACCACGCCTACTTTTTAACAAAGATATTTCTGGAACACCCTTTGGGAATTTGTAACGTGACATCTTTGTAACTAGAGTCATAAAGGAGTGAAATTTTGCACAAAGAATAATATTCATATGCTTAGTTGGATGACTGATAAAAATGTTGAAAATGGACGTGGCTACGCCCACTTTATGCAGCACTTGCTTTATAGAAAGTACCTACACCGTGTTTCCATCAAACGCAAACAAACAATGAAAGCATACAGCTGAGTATCTAATGTTCGATTCCACTCGAACTTAGGCTTCCTTACTTGTTTTTTTTTATTTTTATTTTTTATTTTTTTATTTTTAGAGAAATTTTTCTCACCTCACGTTTACAAAACATCCCTGCTAGCATTCGGAAGAGCGTTTTCTCGTCTATCGAAAATGCGTAACGTCTGAGACACCTCTAGACGTTATTCGAAAGATAGTTTCTTATTTTAGAAAAACAAATTTCATTGCTATCGCGTATCTTACTTCTTCGTGTGTATAGAGAAGACAGTTTATGTATTGACAATCAAAATAAAATCAGAACAACAAAAAATTTGAAAAATTTATAAATTTAGTTGCCTCTGATTTTCATTTGTGAAAACAATAATTATGCAATGAACGTGGCGATAGCAACCAAGATCACTATACGCCTGGTGATGTGGTACCTGGAATTTGGGTTGATGGTATTGATTGGGTGAATAAGGTCAGCCCAATTGTTTTGGAATCCAATACCTACCTATCGTTATTCGGGGCACTCGATGTCCGATCCTGGCACGAGCGTAAAAAAATTCAAACATACATATGTACATCGTTTAAGGAGCATGGCCCGCTGACGAAATTTTGGATTAAAGTAAGTTGGAGTGATTGGAATTGTTGAACTCCTAATTTAAATTATTGCTTTACTTTAGAGGAAATTTATACAAGAGATCGATGAAGCCGCACAAATTGCTAGGAATGACAGATTGGCAGCTATTAAAATATTTAGCGTAAAATACGCAATTTCATAAAATAATAATAAATTAAAAAACACAGATCTACAATGTATTTGGAGTTTTTTTTTAGGTTCTAAAAATATTGAGAAAACTGTAGGAGAAAATTTTAATTGACGCTTTTTTGTCTCCCAAATGGCACTAAGAAGTTACTTCCGGAAGCGTCGTATTAGTTTATTTGTACGTAACGTTTTTGTCTCTTCTAAACGACACTTGGAAGATACTTCCATAAGTATCGTTTATGACTCATTATGGACGTAACGTTGACGGGGAACAGTTTTTCCCGAACGAAGATAGGAAAAAGTTAAGAAAGCGATATCTTCCGCGATTGAATTAAACGTCCCGAAGTTACTTTTTCGTCACTTCCACGATAATAAATGTTGGCTGGGATTGTATAAAAATGTAATTAGGGTTCCTTTTCGTTGATTCAGCACTTACTATTAAATGAATTACAAACAAAACCAGTTCTTGCTTTGCATACATATGTACATACATATGTACAAAACAGAAAGCTTGTTACACAAAACACAAAACCAGTTCTTGCTCTGCATACGTATGTATGTACATTGTACATGCGGTTGATGTTAATGCAAATACAACAAACCCAAAACAGAAAGCTTCAAGCTTTATTTTTGAGTGAATTTATGCATTGAGTTTATCGCCATCGCTATGAGCGATCGTTGGCTGTTGTGCGTTAGTTCGCTCGCTATTTGAGTGGTTATACGTTTTTCTTTGAACATTTGTTTGTGATTTGAGAAGAATGTATTTTTGAGCGTTCGTGAGTGAGTTTTTCCGTACCCTGCAAGCTTGTTACTTATTGGCTTGTATACGGGAGTGAATTGAAATTCATAGAGGCTATTTTGAAGAAAGGTAACATAAAAGCCGCAATGAAGCATAAAATATAATGTTGAATGTCCTACTATATGATGCCGTTGGGCTGTTGATGTCATGTTTCGAATCCGGAGGAGAATAGAAATAATAAAGAGAACACAAAAAAGTGAATGTTTGAAAGATATAATAATTTAGTTAAATGTTGCAACTTTTAGGATGGGATGAGGTTACATACATACATACATACATACATACATACATACATACATACAGGTGAAGTTAATAAAAGCGTGTTAAAAAGAAAGCTTGTTAGCACTTAGATACGAATTTTTGAGCTGCTGACTATATTATTAGAGTATTTCATTGGATAGCATTAACGAACAAGTAGAAAGCGGGCGGCAACAGAGGTGAATTCTGCTGAATTAAACTAAATCTTTTATGAAGGGCACTCAGGGTACTCAGACTGTGTCAAAATTTCTCTGAAACCTGTGCATATGATTCTAATTTTCTGATAATAAACTTATTCACAGTAAAATTTGAGTAAAATAATTTCATTATGAGTATTTTGGAAAGATAAAATATTGAATTAGAAAAATTTCGCATTACCTAATTATGTATTTAAAATGATAATTACATTGAAAATAAAAATGGAAGGAAATAAATTTCATATATTTGCACTTAGCAGCTTTTTATTCTAATCTATTTTCGGATCGATAGAAGTTTAAACGAATTGTTTTTTTTTTTTTTTGCTGTGGTAAATTTAATTGTCAAGGCTGTAACGGTCACAGAAGTGATTGGAAATAAGTAGGTACCTACTAAACAAAAACAGACATAAAAGTACACTAAAAACAACAAAAACAAACAATCTCTCTGTGAATTCGGTTAAGAACATTATTTTATTTATTACCCTAATTCTATCGCCCGCTGTGCCATAAAGTAAAAATTAAAAAATATTTAGTAAAATATCGGAAAAATGCAATATCTACTAGAAAATCAATTTTATTTCATAAAGCTAAGTTAATTTCCCCAGAGTTTCTACCGAGCCTTTTATTGTTGCGTAAATACCAATTTTCTGACATCAAACTCTATAAAACACATGTATGCATGTTTGTATATCGAATTCGTTTTGCTCTTATGTAAACCAACTTTATGTTTTTTTTTAAAGATTGTGCGTTTTTTTAATATTCTTTTTCATTTTCTTTTCAGGTATGTGAAATGTCAACTCTCAGCCAATGAAATAATAAAATAAATATGTGAGTAAGAACATACAAATATACTTATCTATACGTGCACTTTTATACCCTGTAAAAATTACGAGTACTCCATGATCTACCACATTTCATATAAAAAACAATTAACATGATGATGTCTTTGCATTGGATTACATAATCCAGTCCCGCATAACATCAAATTAATCCATGGAGTACCTGCATTGGATCAATTGATGAAGTACTTACGGTGGATTACTTCATACATTACCTTTTACTTACAACGTGCATATTTAAATACGAATATGCATATGTACATATGTATACATTTGTTGGTTACTACCCCCTGAAAAAATGTGGGATTAATACCGAAAGTGATTTGTGCCAGATTGATCTACATATTTCAGGAACAATCGGTCCGGTACGGGTATAAATGTAGCTTAATCGCTTTTTAGATTCATTAAATGTATAAATTTTACAAAAATATTGTATAACAATAGGCAAAACTAATTGAATACTTACCCCTTCTTTTAAAAGTAATTATGAATAATAATTAAAAAAAAATGTTACCAAAACATCCTTTGAAAAATCTACTGATCTACATTTGTACCCGTTCAGGTATACAAATTGAACAATTAGTCCCTTCATAGGCCATGCTCGAACAAATGCGATCAATTCACTCCACATAACTAAAGGGATGTAAAATTGTATTAGTCGTATGTTCCCTTGCAATTGATCCCGAACATGTCCCGGATTCATCGCATTTTTTGCAGGGTATATTCAGCTAAATACGAGTCGATGTATGTATGTAGATACATTACTTCGTCCGTTGGGGCTATGTTAATGAACACTTTGTAAGTACTCCAACCTTCCACATATGGACCATTTTATCCAATGGTTTTTACAGGGTATAATCGCACGCATACATACATACATATATATGTACATACAAACTTAAATAATTATGCAATACATCATTTACAATTAAAATGCAGATCTGCAATCCAATCAGTATTTTTCGCTCCATTTTCAAACAGCAACTTTTAATTAGCTCATTAATTTCTTAATAAGAAAAAAAAACGAAATTTCCATTTCCATTCGCATTTGCATTTGCTCTTGCTCTTGCGCAACTTTTTCTCCTTGAATGAACAAAATGAATGTTCTCAGCCAAATTTAAATCGATAGCGAATCGCACTTGAAAAATACTGCGGCGCACAATGGGTGATTGCGACCAAAAATAAATTCAAAATTAAAGTATGAGTAAAACCATTTTTTTAAACAGAGATCGACAGATATATCACATTGTAATAAAAAAGCTTATATAAAAATTTTTGATTCTCTTTTCGTTTAGCCGTACAGGGTGCCCAAAGTTGAACAAAAAATAGGTCCTTTTATTTCTCAATGAACACACCTCATACAAAACGCTCTATCTCATTTAACTGTTAACCTACATACACGAATGATACATCGTTACATAGACAATGATTTTCTCTTTCAGAAAAAATAACTTAGTTGTAAATAGCTTCACTGTTGCGTTTATATGAATTTTCAAATATTCACAAAAAATTTCGATGATAAAAAAATTTTCCTCGACTTTGAATAAAAAAATAAAAAAACAAAAAATATGACCTCCTCAATTTTTTTTTATGCTTTGAAATAATATATTCTTAATCAAACTGCATTCTCATTTTAAAAATCCACTTGCTCCATTTGCTTTTATAATTTTTTTCCCATCTGCCTAAAACTGCATTTTTGTAAATGCATTAATTATGTTACTTTTGACATTATGAAAAACGTTTATATTTAGGTGACTAATCGAATATTTCTCTATCGTCTTTCAGCAAATGGTCCATACTTCAAAATTATGAGGTAATTTTTTTTATCAGCGTTAATTATTATCTTTGGCAGCTTTTTTATTTTAGAATATAAAAAAAAAATTGTAAAAATTGTAAAATTTTAAAATGAAATTAAAAAAAAAACAAAAAATATGACCTCCTCAATTTTTTAATATTTGATGCTCCTGAATGTCTTTTATAAACTGGCGAAAAAATTGTAAAAATTCGTTTGCTCCATTTTGTTTTATGACCTTTTTTATGGAAGGTGTTTTTTGAGTTTTGGTACATTTTTCCCATACAAAACGCCCAGAAGTATGCTTCAAAAAGTTTAAATTTTTTTGTATGGGGAATATTTATCAAAATGGTGAAACTTAAATATCGATATTTCCAATTCTAATTAAGATATTTGAAGAAACTAAACTCTGTTTTCAAGGGTAATGATTGTGCTTCCAACTGGTTTAATCGAATTTGAGTGGAAAGTAATTGCATAAAAGATATTAAGCAGGGAATAGAGCCAAAAAACGTGTTTTTTGCCTATTTGGGCATGAATATCTCAGAAACTAGAAACAATTTGGAAAATCTGACTCCAGATTCAGGTTTAGCACACTGAAATCCTTTAGAAAAGTGTAATTTCATTTCCGGTATAAAATTTTTTTGAAATGCGATTTTTTTGTATGAAAGTTTTATGATAAATGCTTATAACATACTTAAAAGTGCATATATTTTTAATTTAAAAACGGTGAAGTGCTTTACCCTTTTTCCAAAATGATTACCGCATTTGATTTATATTTCAAAAATGTATACACTAATCAAAATGGAGCATTTTAGCTATAATAAGTAGTTAGGAAAATGCTGAAATTTCAAAAATACCGTTATATGGGAGGTGGGCGTATTTGTGGGTGGATTTTGTTCAAATTTTCACAGTTTACTAATTTCAACCAAAAAAGCTTAAGTTCCGAGTTTCAAGATTAATAGCTTAATTATTACTATTTTTGGCCGCGTTTGTATGGAGGTGCCCCCACTGTGCGGCGGTTTGTTGCAGGCATAGCCATATGGGCAATATGTATTGAGATTTTTTATATACAAAAGTATGTACATACACTCCGATGTACATAAAATGTATTACATATTTCATACATACATATGCATTTATGGGCATGAACACTTGCTATGGTTGTGTATCAGATTTTTGCTATAAGCGGCGGCAGACAGCATTAAAATTTTCCATGATATTTCTATAAGTAAGTAAGGTAGGTCCTAGTAACAATATATCTACTAAAAATTTTAATATGGAAAACTACATATTTACATAATTTTATAGCCTTTTTCTAATGTATATATAACAATATTCTTATAAAAAGTATCCCACAAATTTTACTTATATTTTTTACATATTCTGTCAGTTAAACTTTATTAGACAACGCATTACCAATTTTATATGTAGCTCGTAACAATGTATTACTTCATTCTTTAAACACTCAACACTCATATGGAAATGAATTAGGAGTGTTAGCGGTGACACTCGGAATAATTATGTAGGTCCGTTAATCAAACATGGCCGCCAACGAGGCCTTGTCCTGCAACCAAACGACTTTTAAGTGCCATCAGTAATTTTTTTTTAGTTTCCGAACTTTAGCAGCCATACCTCCAGTTGAAACATTTTTTAAGGGTTACGTTTAAGTCCAGCCTGGCGTATGTGGCTCTCTAATCTATTACGGCAGCACATATGCCAGAATCGAGGAATAAATGAATGGTTCAAACATTATTGGATTGGTTCCATAAAATTTATTTTTTCACACTTTTCGGTGATTCTTCTCTCTCCCTCTCGAACTCTCTTTTTACTTAAAAATAAGAAATATTACTAATCCATCGCGCTGGAATTTTACTTTTTTGTTACTGCGCAAATATGTATGTATTTTGGAGTCTAAAAGCCCGTCTCCACATAACTTATTTCGCCAATGAAGAAACATGTAGCGAAACATCTCGCGAAATAACCCGTCACCATGTGGCTGATCGTTATTAGGTCTGTTCGGTGAGTGCACTGAAAGTGTAGAACAGTGTAGGGCAGAACAACATCTGACAGTTGTCAGAGCAATTTAGTGCAAAGGCTTCAACGAACGAAAACTAACGAAAATGTTGATTTAGTGCAAACCAGCTGATTTATGTAAACAAACAATTCTCAATGATCAAATTTATAGCTATTAAATTTACACAAATTTTCTATTTTTGATCAGATAACTTGCCAAATTCTTTGCTTTGTTTTCACTCGTGAACTTTTCTCCAATTGCGGTTTGTGCTCCTTCAAAAAAATTATGAGCAATTTCGTTTGGTTGCCTACCCATTTGGCTTTGACCACGCAATGAATATAATCTGCCATACAGAGAAGAAACCCCCATATTTTTTTAATTTACTTTTGGTTTTCTATTATTTTGCCTCCTTAACTTTTAAAAACAGCTGTTTTCATATGCTGCACTAACTTACACTAGCTATGAAGGTGGTGTAGTTTAGTGCAGTAAAGTGTAAGTTGGTGCTAACTCAAAAAACTGAGTTCTGAACAGTTTAGTGCAAAAAAATGCCCATCGAACGCTTTTTCTGCACTAGAGTACTCTAGTGCGTTTATCGAACAGACCTATTCAGTTTGACATCTCTCATTCTTGTTCTTCTTAAATATTTGTATGTTTGCTTATTTTTGCGTTTTTGTTTTGCTTTGTGCGAGATTTCGATAGATTTTCGAAACAAAATTAGAGAAGACATCGATATTATCGGAGTTGGCAAGAGGATTGAGAACGAATCACGCGTTTCGTTCTTTATTCACTCTCAGAAATTTGTATGGAAATTAGCGGGTTTCGGCACTGGTTTCAAGGCGATGATTGAGAGAGCGAAACACGTATTATGGTATTACGTTTAGACTTTTCTCCATACAATTCACTTTCATCCTCCATTTGGAGAAATTTGTGTGCATTAAAAATTCTTTGGCAATGGATTTGTTGCATCTGCTTTACAAGAATCCAACGCGTACGTATGAAATTCAGTTATATGTACATAAATATTTTATTTAGAAACAGTTGATAAAGGCGCCATAAAATTGTTGTCGAAAACCACAAATGAAAGAAAAGCAATTCGGAGTACATTTATTTTTAATTTAACAAAAACAAAAACACAATTTACATGCACATGCAACAATAACAACAAAACCAAAGCAAAACAGATTTCAATGTCGCAAGCAAAGCAAAAAGCAAGGGAGGCTGTTGATCTCTTCCAAATATCTTAAATAACTTCATACATGTATTTGTGTGTTTGTTAATAAAAAAAAGAAAAAATATACGACGGATCTCATGTCGTTTGAATAGGCCAGACGATAGACAAATGGATAATGGATGGATAGATGTTGACTCTTATCCGCATATAGGTATGCACCTATGTATGTATGTTTGACTTTCTGTGGATTCTACATAGTTATTTACATATGTAGGTACATACTACATACATACACTCAGGGAAAAACAGCATTTTAAAATCAAAAATAAAATTTTTGTTTTCATAATGCACGTTTTAAACCAAACAATTTTTATTTTAACAATGAAAATTTTTAAATTAAAAATGAAATTTTTGAATTAAAAATGCATTTTGGATTTAAAAAGAAACATACTTAAATTAAAAATGAAAATGAATGTTGATTCAAAAACTCGCTCTTTGTTCAAAATTTGTTTGTGAGAAAATATTTTTTTGTGAGAAATCCAACAAAAATAATAATGAGAATCGATTTCTTTTTAAATTTTGTTTTTACAATGATTCATATAATTCATGGATTTTTTTAGGAAAAGGGAAGTATAAATAGGTTACTACAATTCAATATAATGTTTAATGTTCCACTATGTGATGGCGTTGGAGTGAATTTCAGGTTGATGTCATGGTTCGAATCCGGAGGAGAATATAAAATAATGAAGAAAAAGGAGAATAAGAAGAATAAGAAATAAATATAGCAAACAGTTAAGGCGAAGCAGGAAAGAATAAGTGAACAAGCGGAGTATATATTTTTGTAGTTGGGACTCGGATTGAGGGAAGATGAAGAGAATGCCGTTGGATACAATTTTGAATCCGGAAGAGAAAATGATATAGAGAACTCTGCAGCGTTTTTTTCTCATAGTGCTTAAAATAAAAATAAACATTTTTAATTTAATATGTTTTTTCTTGATTTAAAAATTTTACAATGAACATTTTTAAAATAAAAATGTTGGTATTTACATCACTTTTAAATACGTTTTTGCCCATTTTAAGCACGTTTTTATATGTTTTTATATATTTTTTCCCTGAGTGTACATATGTAAGCGCTTTTGAAGCAATTGGAACTGCGCACTAGTCTTGTATTTGAAGGAAACATATGTATGTATGTATGTATGTATGTATGTATAAAGTTTGCGCTGCCTTGGATTATGCAGATGGTTTCATACCTTCCATGAAAGAAAAATTCGTCTTTTTAAATAACTTTGTTTTCATTATAAAGTGTCATCTCCAAATAGATTGTGTTTTCCATATAGAGTGTGTGTTTCAGCTCAGTATTTTCCTGCTATCTCTTCTACGTAGCGCCATGTTGATCTCCATGTGTGCTCTTTATTCCAACGACTCCCTTGGCGATCATTTTAAGTGATCACTAGTAATCCATAGCTCGTACGAGCTAGTGCTTATAGGTACCTACTAAGTAATTTATCGCTATCGATGCTTATGTTACCGTTTCAGTTCATCCAGATCTTTTAAAAACTATAAAACTTGTTTAATGAGCTGATATTGTCGCATTTTGGTTTAAATAAAGTTTCGAAACAAAGTTCTATGGCAAAAGTAAAGGGTATAAAAAACACAAGATGCATGTAAAAGTATAAATAACTGCATGTACATATGTATGCAGTACCTACATAGATAGAATCATAGATCCAAGTTGTTTTTTGTTGTTAGGTTAGACACAACTAATTATGAGAAATTTCCTCTAGAGCGAGCAGGCAATCAGACGATGCACACAAGGGGAAGCCATTAGATAGAAGTGCGCTTTGTTTTCTCTGTAGGTACCTATTTTCCTTTTTCATTAGCATCGTACACTTTTCATCTGTAGCTCTTATGCATGTAACTACATACATAAATACCCATCAAAAAATCTAAGCCTTATTTAAGAATTGAAACAGCAGCTTTAAAGGCTTGCTAGATAAGGCCTGAAAATTATAAGGGTAGCAAATTTGTATAGCGCAAGCCTTAAGGGGTACTCTCTCTCTGAGCACACCTTATTCCAAAGGCTTATCCACCACGCGAAATAATGCCTAGATAGGTATTAGAAAGTTAGAAGCAGACAGAGTGAGTGCATAACAGAAGCAGAGCTGCCAGCGTACTCCTTTGTTAGACCTGATTTGTCAACCATAAGCAGCAATTTTTTTGCAGGGTATGTACCTACATATGTTTGAATGTACCTATGTAATGGCTCCTTTGTGGATCTCAAATGAAGTATCAAATGAATTGCGCAGATTTCTACTGCAGTGAAAATAAAAGTTAGTTTCTTGAACGATTTAAATTAAATTTTAAATATTTATCGTAAAACTAACTGATTCGACAGTGGAATTTAATGTTTTATGATTTTCAAAGCTACAATAATAGTTTGTGCACATTTAACAATATTTTGCGGCAATTAGTATTAAGATAAGGTGGTCTATAAAATTATTAATTTTTGCTTGTTGTAGACAGTTAAAGATTATCAACGAAGGTTGTTTCAAAATCTTTAATATATTTATATCCAGAAGCTGCCTAACTATTCAGAAATACTATTCAAAACATAAAAAATAAAACGTGTCAAGTCCAGAAAGTGTTTCCAAAATAAATCAACTAGGTATGAATGAAAAAGTTTCTAAAATACTTTGCTGAAATACTGAGAGTGCAGATCTTGCTGAGATATTCAGATTCACAAGCAAGCCACTTGTTTGGAAATATATACATACTTAGAGAGTTAATGGCATATCCTTAAAGAGAACTTCATATAGAAACGTTGGTAATGCTATAGTTTTTTTCTACATATGTATGTACCTACATACATATTGTACGTGTTTTAATTGAACTTGAAAACTGCATACATATGTACCTATCTCTATTCAGTTGTTACAGTTTCAATCAACCCACATTGCTAATTTGTGCTCTTTATTTGCCGGCTTTTAGCGAAGCATTAGCAAATTTAATCAATTCCAGTGGGAGAAGGTCACTGGCACGCACCAACGCTGCACGCCATTATCAAAATTATCTCAAAATAAAATTAATTACAACGGTTTGAGTCTCTTATACATATTTATTTTTATGTCATTATTTGTGCTACGGCTTGAGTTCATTCTATTATAATAGGAACATGTGCTGGTAAGAGATAATATTTATGTATAAAGGAAAGCCATATTCAAGTAATTTCAGCCGTAAATAAGTATGTAGATATATACTTATTTATATTTATATGCACATATATACATACATAAGTATATACATATATATACATAGATTTGCGAAATTTTTCCTTTACCACTGCTTGATTTATTTCAACCTTTATCTTCTCGTAAATGCTCAATGCGCGTAGGTTGTTCCTTTATTTAATGGTTTCATAACGCCCATCGCATCCTTTGATATTTCGTATCAGACAACCATGTCGCATTCATTAAGCGTACAAAATCTACAAAAAATAAAAAATAAAAAAATATCAACATCATCAAAACAATTGCAGCTGTTACAATTTATTTCATAGTGCTCGGCGTGGAAAATGGGCTAAATTGGCTTCATCACAAGTAAATAGTGGTGACAGGAGCGGCGCAGAAAACAACAAAAAACAAAACAAAAGTTACAAGGATAGCCGACGCATTATTAGCACCAAGCAATATCAAAACATAGCAGCGCGGGTAATTGTTTTGCAAGCCAGACGGCATTACTTACTTTTCTTTTCTTGTACTCGTAGTTAGTATTTTGGTCGGTATTTTTATGCGTCCGATTAATGTAGATGATAATAATGTGAGCGTGCATTGCATTAGGGATGCGCAAATTGGAAAAATATATCAATATATCTTATATCGATGTTTAAAAAAACATCGATTTATGTCGTGTAAAAACATCGATATATCAATATATCGAAAGGGTCGGCTTTCCATTAAGGAAGCACACCCCGCGAAAAACGACTTCTTCACGGGGTTAGAGGTGCTCTCACAGATCTCAAAACTGAAATCCAAACTTGCCGGAGACTTATGTATAGTTTTCTACACCTTTTCCAGTTTAAGTTCAGAAAGTTACAATTGAAGTTCAGAAAATTAAAATTGAAGTTCGGAATTTCCAATTGAAGTTCAGAAAATTACAATTGAAGTTCAGAATTTCCAATTGAAGTTCAGAAAGTTACAATTGAAGTTCAGAAAATTACAATTGAATTTCAGAATTTCCAATTGAAGTTCAGAAAATTACAATTGAAGTTCAGAATTTCCAATTGAAGTTCAGAAAGTTACAATTGAAGTTCAGAAAATTACAATTGAATTTCAGATAATTACAATTGAAGTTCAGAAAATTACAACTGAAGTTCAGAAAGGTTTAATAAAAATGTAAATTCTCGTATCTTTAACGCCTTTCGGGGTAGATGCATTTTTAATTCGATTAATCGCATATATGTTTTATAGGGCTTGAAACAAACGTCTATACATATATGCAGAAATTTTGACATTGGTTGCAAGAAAGTGCATCAAACAATGGGTGTAAATCGAAACCGTATATGAAAAAAATGTTCGCGCATTCACATGGAATGAAACTGATGTTATTACTTTTCATGAACAATGAAGCTAAATATTTTCGGAATTGCATACATATAAGCAAATAAATTAATTATTTACATAAAATGCATTATTTCGGAATAAATACATATGTAAATAACGAGTATGTAAGAACGCGGCTGCCTTAGAGATACCATGCCGTAGTCTTTACACGTTTTATGATGCGAAATGAACATACAAATCATCTTTGTCTGAAAACACTATTATGCAATTGAAAAGTTTAAAAAATGCATCTACATATGTACAACGAAGGGCGCTAAAGACACGAGAATTTACATTTTTATTAAATCTTCAAACAAATCCATACAATTTTCCTGCAACCGAGACACTATGTACATAGGGCATATGAGTAACTTTTCTGAACTTCAATTGTAATTTTCTGAACTTCAATTGGAATTTTCTGAAATTCAATTGTAATTTTCTGAAACTCAATTGGAATTTTCGGAACTTCAATTGTAATTTTCTGAACTTCAATTGTAACTTTCTGAACTTCAATTGGAAATTCTGAACTTCAATTGTAACTTTCTGAACTTCAATTGGAAATTCTGAACTTCAATTGTAACTTTCTGAACTTCAATTGGAAATTCTGAACTTCAATTATAATTTTCTGAACTTCAATTGTAACTTTCTGAACTTCAATTGGAAATTCCGAACTTCAATTGTAATTTTCTGATCTTCAATTGTAACTTTCTGAACTTAAACTGGAAAAGGTGTAGATATTTGTTGTTAATGTTGGATGAGTCTATGGATGTTCTACGAATCTTGAAGTATAAACATAAAAATCATTAAGAATTGCTTGAAGAAGAAAGTAGTGTAAATTCAAGCACCCAGACATTATGGTTATACCACTTCTTAAGAAATGTTCTGCTGTTAAATTCAAATCAGAAATGTATGAAAAATATCGAATTTGGCACGAAGAGGTAAAAAATTATCGATTATCAATGCACGGTAGTTCAAAATATCGTCGATATTATCGGCTGTACAATTTTAAAAATATCGATATATTGATATATCGATATATGTATATCGCCCAACCCTACATTGCATCCATTTAGAATTTAAAAAAAAAGATAAAACATAAAATAAAATAAAATAAAATAAAATAAAATAAAATAAAATAACAAATCCGGTTATCTTTTGCCATTACAATGGATAGCGAAAAAATATTCAAGAGAAGTAGCTCAATATCAAAGTTCGGGTTGTTGAGAAAACATACGTTCTTGTTTTCAAATAGCGTGGATTAAAACTAATACATAACTGCTACGTGACATTCCAAAATAATAAGGTGACCAAATTCTCAAAACGGAACTCTTTGTAATTACTCATATTATTTATCATTTAATTTACTAAGACATTACTTGCTGTTGACACCTTTTTCGTATTTCGAACAGTTCTAGTCGTTTTGCTGTCCAAGTTGTCACCTACACTCAAAAAAAAAATTACTCAGATTATGGAAAAATGGGAATGATTCGGCGCTAAAGACATATATCCATATTTTTATGTACAATTTTCTTTAAAACGTGGTTTTTATTCCTTGATTTGAAGAAAATCGTACATCAAAATATGGAAATATGTCTTTAGCGCCGAATCATTCCCACTTTTCCATAATCGGAGTAAGTTGTTTTTTCAGTGTAGAAGCATTTTTCTGTGTTCTCCAGTGTTGCCATTTGCCATCAATATTGGTTTTAAAAATAATAAAAGTGTTTTTCAAAAATTTCCAAGCGGCAGATATGCATGTATGCCAACTACACTCAAAAAAAAAATTACTCAAATTATGGAAAAGTGGGAATGATTCGGCGCTGAAGACAATTTTCGTTGTTTTGATGTACAATTTTCTTCAAATCAAGGAATAAAAACCACGTTTTAAAGAAAATTGTACATCAAAACAATGAAAATTGTCTTTAGCGTCGAATCATTCCCACTTTTCTATAATCTGAGTAATTTTTTTTTTGAGTGTACATAGATTTTCTTCGTTGGAACCTCAACGATCAATCCTTGAGTTTTGGTTTTAAGAATTGTTCGAATCCTTGGCAGCGGATTGTAATGTCATTTCCATGAGGTGCTTATGTATTTAGGTATGTATGTATTTAAATTTATCCACATCCATTTGCAGATTTTGAAGCACGAAAATTGCTTTGTAAATCTTCACTCGCGTTGTGGGCGGCTGGCTGAATGGGTGTTTACATCCATAAATACATACATACATACATAGATATACCCTGCAGGGAACCAAATAACTAGTGAGCAAAATTTCTAGTTCCGAGCTAGCGAAAAGGTGTAAAAAATGAACTAGATCAATTGTAGTTAGACCCTTACCAGTTCAGAAGGAGTGAGTTGAGTGACCATTGTAAGACACACTTTGATTTGTGTGCAATTTCGAAGTGAAAAAAATTCTATGAAAATTTTTCGTTAGTTCAATTGCAGTTGGCTTTGTATATTTCTGCAATTCTCGGAGGTTTAGTGGAGCATTTTATATAAAGAGTTTTCTATTTGCATCTTAACTTGTATGAAATGAAATGTTCCCCTAATTATGCTTTTCCGATCCCTCAGGCTTATTTAAATTTTTATTTTATTTTATAACTTTTTTAAATATTTTTGTAAATTTTTATTAAAGAAATAAATATTAGTTAAAAAAAAAATAAATAAAAAATAAAAAAAAATTATCATCTGCCTCGACACCGACAGGATTCAAACCCGAGCTCGCCAGATTGATTGTCACACGCGTTAGCCAGTAGGCCATCGCGTCACTTGCATGAAGTGTGTCAAATGCTGCACTTAAGCGGCAGATGTAAGATTGTATAATGTTTAGGTACTAGTTCAGAACTATCGAAATTGTGCCAATAAATGAACTAGTGAAAACTGTAGAATTTAGTACTAGTTCGGAACTATCGAAAATGTAGTGCAGAGAGTGACGATTGACACCGCCTAGGACATCGCCGTGTTAAATTCGCCAGTTGACAATATGGAAAAGACATTAAGCTCGCACTAGCAGTGTCGAAAAATGCACTAGAAGCGACCTAGTTCGGAACTAAAGATTTTCCCTACAGGGTATGCATAAAACCTATCTTACACGCAGCTGTTTATCTGTTTAAAATTGGTACGTGACACGCCCAGATGATGTTAGTATACGTATACACATATAAAACGCACAAATTACAAAACTGGCAATAACAAGAACAACTGCTTGAGTACGTTAACCCTTAGGGTGCGCTTAATTTCGACACAAAAGGATTGATGTTATTTGTACGGCGCTGAACTCCTACAATTTACTCTCGTTTATCGTCACCCTGCAAAAAATGCGATTAATCCGGGATTAATCTACATTTATACCCGTACGGGAACAATCGGGGACTAATTGTGGACCGATTGTTCTCGAAAGAGATCAACCGAGGACAAATCTCTTTCGGGATTGATCGCACATTTTTTTGCAGGGCATAGACAGCCACACATACATACATACGTATTTCTTCCCTGTAGGGAAAATCTCTAGTTCCGAACCAGGACGCTTCTAGTGCATTTTTCGACACTACTAGTGCGAGCTAAATCTCGTTTGCATGTCATCAACTAGCGAATTTAACACGGCGATGTCCTAGGCGGTGTCAATTGTCACTCTCTGCATAACATTTTCGATAGTTCCGAACTAGTACTAAATTCTACAGTTTACACTAGTTCGTTTAATGGCACAATTTCGATAGTTCTGAACTAGCTACAAGTACCTAAAAATTCTACAGTTTTACATCTGCCGCTTAAGTGCAGTCTTAGACGCGCTTAAAGCAAGTGGCGCGATGGCCGACTTGCTAACGTATGTGCCTTTCAATCTGAGGGGCGCGGGTTCGAATCCTGTCGGTGTCAAGGCGGATGATTATTTTTTAAATTTTTTTTAACTAATATTTTTTTATTTATTTATTTAATAAAAATTTACAATAATATATAAAAATTAATAAAATAAAAGAAAATTACAAAAAAGCCTGAGGGATCGGAAAAGCATAATTAGGGGAATATTTCATTTCATACAAGTTAAAACAAACAGCAAACAGAAAACTCTTTATATAAAATGCTTCACTAAACATCTGAGAATTGCAGAAATATACAAAGCCGACGGCAATTGAACAAACGAAACATTTTCATAGAATTTTTATCACTTCGAAATTGCATACAAATCAAAATGTGTCTTATAATGGTCACTCAATTCACTCCTTCTGAACAGGTGAGGGTCTAACTACAATTGATCTAGTTCCCTTTTGACACCTTTTCGCTAGTACGGAACTAGAAATTTTGCTCACTAGTTATTGAGTTCCCTGCAGGGTTTATGTACACTCAACTGTGTTTGTGAATGATTGACAAGCACATCATAATCAACGTGAAAGTCAGCAGACTCAGCGAAATGTAGCAGCCAGAG
Source organism: Urophora cardui (assembly GCA_960531455.1). Classification (NCBI taxonomy): domain Eukaryota; kingdom Metazoa; phylum Arthropoda; class Insecta; order Diptera; family Tephritidae; genus Urophora; species Urophora cardui. The sequence continues at coordinate 125,826,614 of OY482670.1, read as the reverse complement.
CAGTCATGATTGCCACAGCGCGGGAAATAGGATACGATGACAATCTGAAGCTTCATTTCATTTCATTTCGCAGCTGTCACATTTTCACCACAAATTCATAGGCGCTGCTCGTCCTTTCCCTTCCCTCCATGGCATTTTCTTTGAGATCACGCATCATGTGAAACGTTAGAACGGAAGCTGTTTTTGGTGCGAATAAATGGCGCTGGAAATGTTTCAAAGGCATTTGAATTTGTGTGTGACTCTCTCTCTTTTAGTTGTGTGTGACATTTTGCTCGAAGGATGTGATGTGTTGTTCTTAATGCTGCTACTTTGGCTGTGTCGACTGTTTGGCGCGTAGCAGAGTCTTGCTTGTTAACAGTGTTGCCAGAACTTTTCCAGATTATTAAAAAAAAAGCTAGAAAAATCTAAAAAAAATTGTTAAACACATCAAAAAAAAAAATTTAAAGCTAAAAAAATTACGAAATTACCCAGTAGAACGTGGAGCGAGATATCCCCAAGCGAGAGCAGAAAAGTACTCTGTTTGATATCCTTTCCGAGCAATATCAAAATTTTTTCAGTTTTGTTTTATTTTGTTTGTGTTTATTACTTCCCTTCCTAGGACATACAATGTTAAAAGCGAGTATACAAAATTGTATACTTATACGAGAGGTACAGGGAGTAATGGAGTATCCATTGACTAGTACTCCCGGATTAATAAAACGATGATATCAAGTCCTACTGCGTATTTCAATGCTTTATTAATAGGTGATTTCCCGGGGCAGTAATCCGGACAAAAAATTTGCAAGCAGCTGCAACAACAATTTTTTTATCCTGGTGTTTATATGGATCAAAAAAATCTATTACAATCTATACGGACCCGAAATGGATCCAGATAAACACCAGGATAACAAAATTGTTGTTCCATTTGCATGCAAAATTGTTATGCGGATCTGGATCACAGCCAGGGGAACTCGCCTAATGTGTTTTCAAAACACACATAAATTCAAGGTCAATTTAACAGGTCGGTTCAAGATACATATACACATACACGCCGTGAGCTGAATGTCAAACTCTCGTGACCGAGAAGTCAAAACTGTAAGGAAGACGAAATAATTTGACATTCAGCTCACGTGAGAATGATGGATAAACTCAGAGAATGAAGAATTTGACGAATTTTAAACGCGAATGCATGTATAGAATATGCAGAAGTAAACAAATTGGATAGCTGTCGAAGAAGAACAAGAAGTCAGCTTATCTGAAGAACCGACGTGTTTAGTGAAGCCTGCATAAGTTATTTATTTTCATATACTACATATATGTAAATTTGTACTTCAAAGTCAATAAAAATAACTAAATGTTAAAAAAAAATGTTTTACATTCAAATAATGGTAACTATAATGACTGTATGAATGTATATGAGCAGTGAGCAGCGCTCATTTTTTGGGGTGTTTTAGCAAATAAAAAAGCTAAAAAAAAGCCAAAGCTAAATCAGAATTTTTGCAGCTAAAAGACAAGAAAAAAAGCTAAATCTAGCTTGAAAAAAGCTAGAATGGCAACGCTGCTTGTTAAATTCATTGTAATTCGAGTCGAGTACTTCCAGTTTTTGGTGTGTGTGTGTGTTAAGTAAACGTTTTATTGCTTGTCGACATTTTGGAATTTACAAATTCACAAATTTCTTAACAACAAAAACAGCAACAATAACAAAGCAATAACTTGCAGAACTAAGTAGACATTCTACAACCAAAAATTATATAAAAGCACAATTGCAAATGGCGCTGCGAGGCACATCGCTTTGATGAGCTTACAAAATGAATGTTTCTTCAAGAGAGTTAATTTCAGTTGTAAAATGTTATTGCTGTTGCTATTTGTACATATTAGATATATGTAAATACATATGTACATTAGACTGTATCACAAAAAAAAAAGTTAGCCTTACGCCCCCCTATGATGTCTTCTTCGAAAACATTTCTGGAAAAGTTTTTTATTTTTTTTTTTTGGACGCCGCTAGATGTCGCTAAAATGCATTTTATACTCAGCTGTACTAGTACACAGAGTTTTATAATTTTGATTTCCTACCGGTGGATTGTAACAGAACGAAATAATCGAGATAGATATAGACTTATATATATATCAAAATGATCAGGAAGAAAAGAGAAATCGATTGAGCCATGTCCCTCCGTCTGTCCGTCTGTACGCACGATAACTCGCGCAAAAATTGAAATATTTTGATGAAATTTGGAATGCAAGTTGGTATCAAGACAGGAACGGATGGTATTGAAAATGGGCGAAATCGGACCATGACCACGCCCACCTCCCCTATGTAGTAAAAATCGGAAATTTGGTATCTCAGTCACTAATGGAGCTGCGATGACAAAATTTCACCCACGTGTAGAGCTCAGGCCCTTATGAAGAAATTTGGTGAAATTTTGAAAAATGGGCGGTGCCAAGCCCACTTATTAAGGGCCAAACATTGAAAGTTGTATAAGCCATAACTCAGACAAAGGAATCTACGAGATTTCGGATCCCATAACTCGACAAATGATTGAGATATTATGACGAAACTTCGTTTATACACTTTTATAACTTGTGTCAATAGACACGCAAAAATTTATTGAAATCGGTTATGACCACCAAATGTTGAAAATGGGCGTGGCTACGCCCACTTTATGCAGCACTGGCTTTATATAAAATACACCGTGATTCTATCAGACGCAAACAAACAATGAAAGCATACAGCTGAGTATCTAATGTTCGATTCCACTCGAACTTAGGCTTCCTTACTTGTTTTCCATATTTTCGGTATTTATGGTCCGATCTCTAAGTTTGATACACCAATCTCTTTGGCTTGAGAGTAGGGTTTCTACTGTATAATCTTATTAACCCTCTATGCGCCATTGGAGTCACTTCCACCCAGTACTTAGTTTATACCACCTTAATGTAGCTTTTTTGCCTGCATGTAAAACGTCATCAAAAATCATTAATCTTTTGCAAAGGAGGCTTCAGTAGAACGGCAAATAAAACACATTTAGCATTCCGAGGAATATGTTTCTCGCTTCCTGTGGTCTTTTAGGTTCATTTTACAAAGATCTTTGCTGTGGAGTTCTCTACCGAAATTTTATGGCGCATAATTTTCTAGAAACTAATATGTTTTTTTAGCAAAAACTAAAAAAAAGGCGTTGCCAGATTTTCAAAAATTTCGAAAATGAAATCATTACAGCAAATCGTGTATTTTTTTTTTTTTAATTTAGACATTTTTATGGCAAAACGAAATTTTCTTTTGAGCGTTGCCAGCTGTTTCAAATATCTTGGCTTAATAAAATTTGTTAAAATCAATTAAATATTGTAATTTACATAGCTATTTAGTTGAAGATGTTTAAGAACGCTGATCGCTGAAAATTTGTTTGATGGGGTTGCCACCTTATTAAATGAAAATTTTAGGCTTGCCACATTACTAAAATTTTTGTTTAGGTTAATTAATAAAATACAAGTTTTGCAGCATATCGCGTATTTTTCGTGAAAAATTTAGGAACACTTATTACAAAAAAAAATGTTTAAGGGATGCCACCTGTTTAAAAATTTTCAGCTCAATAAACTTTGTGAAAATCAGTTACATATTGCAATATGGTTATTTAATTGAGGATGTTTGTGTTAACAAATTGAATTCGAGCACATTTTTCTTTGTGTGTAATGCATATCTATTTGCCAATTTCGCATAATAAACATATTGGCAAATAAATTTTGCAGCGATATTATCAAAAGCAACTCATTAACATTGCCCAAAAGAATTGATAACAGCAGCAACTAAAACAACAAAAACAACAACAACAATAACACCAAAGACTACAACCAACTGGCATGGCCCTCTCCATAGGCATTTTGTTTGCCATGTGAATTCATATGTACATAATATGTACTACATATGTACATATGTATGTATGTCAATTTACTATTTATACAATTTATTGCATTTATTTAGGGTAGATGTTCCAGTGAACGGACAGTACCCAGTGACCGGACACTAGCATGGTTTTTCACTTATAAATAGGAAACCGTTAAAAATTTTACATTAAATTAAATTTAAATCAAAGCAGGCATTCAATATTGACTATATTATAAATTTAATTTTTCTATAGATGTGACACAAGCTTTGTTATATAGCATTTAGTAGGTGGTTGTCGAGAAATGTATCAAAAAGTAATTTTTTTGCTAGTGGTATACAGATTTTTAAAGTTGATGAATATCGGTATCTGGGCATGAAAACATGTCATATAGTGCATAGTACTATTGGCAGATGATGTATAATGACATTTAAACAGAAACTTTGTTGAAAAAATTACAATTTTCTATAAAATTAGCTGTCCGGTTACCGGAACACCAATTTAGCCCTTGTTCCAATGTCCGGACAGGTGTCCGCTGACTGGAGTTATAGAAAAATATGTCTTGATCTAGTGACCGGACAGTCCGTTATATTTGAAATTTAACCTGTTTGGAACGCATTTTGAATGTACTATTACAAAAAGCAAGCTCCGGAAAGAAAAATTTTAAAAATATATTAAAATTCCAGGTTCAGATGTGTGAAATACTGCCTAAAGAATATCATATACGGAAAAAAATATAATTTCACAATATTTTTTTTAAATTTTTTAAAAGTTGGACTCTCATATTCAAGTTTTTAACGAAAGAAAAAGCTGCAATTGTATTTATCGATTAAAATATTGCTGTATTATAAGCATCATTAGCAAAATGCCCACATACATATATATGGAAAGGCAAACTGGAGATGAACTGTCAGCTAATATAGCAATCTTATAGCAGAAAGCATAAAGCAATCGGTCATAGGAGTGGGATTTATGAGGTCCCAAAATCTTATCTCAGCTTAGACTTCCCATTCCGAAAGTGGTACATACTGATGGAAAATATTAAGCCCCTTTCGAAATAGCTACATACATATATATCCCACCATAATAGTTTTCACTTAATTTTTCAACATTTGAAATATTTATATTTAAGAAAACAAATTTTCATATAGTAGATAATTTAAAGTTTTATATAAACTAAAGATTTTTAGAAACTATTAACAGTAGGTAACACATACATATATAAAGTACATGTCTCCTTAAATCGCTTTAAGTCCTTTACATATGACCAATATATTATATCCTTTTATCGACTGTTAAATAATATACAATAAATAAACCAAGATAATTTCTTATTTCTAAAGAATTCTCCTTCATTAATTTCAAGTCTTAATTGCTTTTAAGCATAGTTTTAATTATATTTTATTCGAAAAAACATATGTCCGTTCACTGGATCCTTGCTGTCCGGTCACTGGAAAAAGTGTCCGGTCACTGGTGAAAAATTACTTTTCTCAAAAAATATATTTATTCTGGAAAAAGTAATAATTACAAGAACATTTTTATATGCTTATTCGATTAAGAATTAATTAGTGGTCCCAAATAAAATACAAATGTCTTAATAAAGTTAACTGATTATTTTATACTTGAGCACAAAGTTGAAAAAAAAGTTAATTGTCCGTTCACTGGAACATCTACCCTATTTATCTATTGGCTTATATTGTATTTATTAAAATCATCTCTCTGTTACATATCCTTTTTTGTTTTTGTTGCTGTGCTGTTTTTGTTGTTGCTTACTTTTTGAGCGCAATTGAATTTCATCATAATTAATTTGTCAGACAAAAGTCAACACATATCGATGGTACCTATGTTGTGTGTGTGCTTGTGTGCCAGCATAAACATAGATACTCTGTAATTAATTGAAATTTGCATGCAGAAATGCAAAAGAGATGTTGTTTATTTCAGCGTTCGAAATTAAACACTACGATAAAATTCAATAACGTAGCGTCGCGTTCATGCGACAACGATATACACAAACACAACCCCTAACAAACCTAACGGTACTTGTAGTGTTTGCGTTTAAGTTTGTGTAGTGTTGTGTGAACACAAACAGAACACTACACGTAGTGTAGCTGGTGGAAGTACGATAAGTGGAAATGTACCCTACTTAGCGTTCTTTTATTATAGCGTTCAGTTAGTGTTCTTTCTTAAATTTTGCAAATTTAGTTGTGCAAATCGGCGTTTCATGTATATATGTATGTATATATTTTCTTTAATAAAAGACTTGTAAAAATTATTTTGGTTAAAAAATTTATGTAATATGGGAGTTTTTAAGCCTAGATTTGGAAAATTATTTAAAATATCTAGAATTAAAAAAAATTAAATTTTATAACATACGACGGCTGTGACCTGCTTGGGTACCCATATATACATATCGTCGTTTAAAGTGCATTTTTGCGTAAGAGGTATTTTCATTTTCGAGTAGCGGACATTGGTTGAATTTTACAGGAGAGCAAAAAAACTGTTTCATTTCAAAACCGTTACTTCTTTCTGCGTACAAACTTAAATTTAAATAGTTACGTAGATCAGTTTGTTAGCTAAAACATCAACTTAGTGTAGAAAAAGGAACAAATTGAATTATTAGGACTCTTTTTTTTCATGTGCGGTTGTGCAATTTTTATTTGGCACAAAAATCACGCACAAGCGGTTATGAAATGGCAAAATGTTCATTATAATTCTTTTTTTTAGTATTTTATAAAGAAAAAAAGTAACAAAACTTAAACTTATATTAAATTTAAAGCTAAAATTAATATTTTTAATTAAGAAAACGTAATTTTGTTTACACATTGCTGGAGAAGTCGTAAGGTAAATGTGGTAAATTGTCATAAAAGCTATGACAATCGTAGGGCATCACTTGTTTTAAGTGTTTTAAATCTTGATATTTACTTTTTGTAATTTTGAGCTTACTTGTGGATTGGATTACGAACATCCGTGTTCAATCTGGTTTATAACCTGACTTGAATGTCTTATAAATTTTCGCATAAGAATCATGGCCTAATTAATTTTTATACACAGCTATAATAATACACAGATTTAAATATTTTTATGAAATTTCGTATACAGGCATATCTATATGTTTGTTTTCTCGTTTTTGGGAATAAAATTGAATAAGACAAAATTTCATTGTAATTTTTCAATGCAAATTGACTTAAATTTTAAGGTTTTATTGAAACAAAAAAAAAAACGTCCAGGAATTATAATTTTTCAGAAATTAGAATCACCCTAAAAACAAAGTGGTTCTAATTTGTGAGCGTCTACTGTACCACGATAGATAGAAGACCATAAACAGAAAAATTTTGGAAAATGGGCGTGGCACCGCTCTTATTAGACAAAGGAATCTACGAGATTTCGGAGCCCATAACTCGACAAATAATTGAGATATTATGACGAAAATTGGTGGACTTATTTCTACCACTTGCGGTAGTATATGTGCAAAATTTTAGTGAAATCAGTTTATGACCACGCCTACTTTTTAGTAAAAATATTTCTCGAATGCCCTTCAGAAATTTGTAACGTGACATCTCTGTAAATAAAAGTCATAAAGGGATGAAATTTTATAATAACAAGAATATTTATACGTTTAGTCGGATTATTGATACGAATTTTCAAAATGGGCGTGGCTGCGCCCACTTTATGCGCCACGGGCTTTATATATGTAGATTGCACCGTGTTTCCAGCAAACGTAAAAAAACTATGAAAGCTTACAATATTTGGCTCCACTTGATCTGAGGCTTCCTTTCTTGTTTTGTTTTTTTAATTTTTGATACCTTTAGTCATAATTTGGTTGGGAAAATTGTAAAGATTGTAGCAAAAAAACGTAGTATCAGAGCTTACCAATTAGAAACTTCATTTAATTTGTTTAAAATAATACCAGCTTGATATTTACCTGACATTATTTGTTTAAAATATTTAACTTTTGCTCCCTTTCATATAAATTGGCCATTTAATTTATTTATCTAATAACATATAACTTCGCTTGTATGAATAAACTGAAATTATACGCGGTAATGCTGCCAAATTTTAACAATACTCTTCATAAGCGATTATGAAATTTACTGTTATTATGCGTTTTTGTTGTTAGAATTGCAAAGTTTTGGTATGGATCGATAGAGCTGAGCGTCAGGAACTCAGGGTTGGAAAATCTCATTTTTGGCAAAAATGTCCCTTACTCGAAAATGAAAATACCTCTTACGCAAAAATGCACTTTAAACGACGATATGTATGTATGTGAGGTAGGAATAGTTTTTAGTGTGTTAGGGTGGAACATTTTTAAGTGTTGCTCTAAAATTGGTGAATGTCCTTTTAAAATTTTGTTGCACTCTTCCTTTTTGCAAACACATGTTTTATTTTCCATCACATGAAAAAAGGCATACAATATATTATTTTTAGGATGCGGCATGTTGTTTTAGATGCAGTCGAGCAAATAATAGAAAACTAACTAATTGCATGTGGTACTTCTTGCACATTTCCTCGCAAATTTGGTAGATTTTTTTCAAGTAAAGGGTCCTGAGTGGCAAAGAGTAAAGACCAAGTTAGATGCAAATGAATATATGTACATATATATGTATGTATATTTACATAGTGGGAGATCGCAGAGCATTTGTGCAACATTCATAGACATATAATATAAATAAATAATTTTTAATAAATTGTATGTGTGTATAAGCATTTATACGTATGTATACATATGCCCATATTTAAGTATTGACAGGCCTAAAATTTGACCGTAAATTATTGCTTTTTGGTGAGCTGTGCAGTTTTGTTGTCAGAGAAAAATTACATTGAATTTCGCGTTAATGCAAATTATTGTATGATTTTGCAACTCAAACAATGGTTTTTGCAAGCTTAGGTAGCTGTTCAGATATTTTTGTGTTCCCGAGAGCATCCCGGATTAATTTGAAATTCTTTGTAGGGTATACATATATATGGCTGTGGACATTTGCATCAGACCGCCATTGTGACACATATCGCTCTGCGCTCTCTTACACAATCCCTCTCACAATTTTGTTGCGGTCTGATGTATACACATTCCTATGTACATTGGGGTTGTTCAAATTAATATGAAGAAAATAAAGCTCTCCCGAAACATGCACATTTAGAGGTCAAGAAAATGTCTTAAAATGTCATCCTTCTTTTACATTAGTAATGCTACATATTTTTTGGTAAGTCCTTAGTCAACAAGATAAAGTTTCTTATCATCAAATAAAATCGCCTTGTCATGCAATGATTTTTCGGTTCTAATTTTTTGGACTACCTTATGCATGCAAAACTGCTTTGCAAAAAATAGAACTCATATTGTTTATGAATAATAGCATCAAAACAGCCATATTCCGCAATTTGTTCGTTTCAAATTTTTGTTGGGACCAGCTTAATGTACATATCTGTATGTATGTACATATATATGTATGTACATATGCCCTGCAGTAAAGATATGCAATGAATCCTTAATGAATCATTGATGCAGTTCACCTATGACGAGGAGGCATCAGTGAATACTTTCATATAAAGACTGATGAATTTTTCATATAAATGGTTTGCTTTCCTCAGAAAAAAAAACAAGAACAAATAAAAATATACTGAGTTATGATGACAGTGATGAATATTCAACAAAGAATCATCACTGATCCTTCAGCAGTGAAACAAATTTACTGCAGGGTGTATGTATGTACATATGTATGTATGTGCATATGTATGTATGCATACATTCATTGCATCCTTCTTGGCCTTTACTCTTTGCCTCTCAGGACGAAAATATATCAGCTACATCCATATGCGCATTTCTGGTATAAACATGCAAATGAACGCTACGATTAGCGTAGTGTTCATTTTCGCTGCCAGCGAAGTACGAAATAGGTAGCGTTAAAGCCCGTCTCCACATAACTTGTTTCACCAAAGAAACATGTAGCAAAATATCTCGCTAAATAACCCGTCTCCACGTGGCTGATCGTGATTTAGTTTAACATTTCTCTTTCTTGCTCTTCTTAAATGTTTGTATGTTTGCTTATTTTTGCGTTTTTGTTTTGATCGATATCATCGAGGTTGGCAAGATGATTCAGAGTGAAACAGTGTTTCAATCTTCACTCGCTCTCAGAAATTTTGTATGGAAATTGGCGAGTTTCGGCACTGGTATAATACCATGTCTCCACATAACGTGTTTCGCTCTTTTTTTCTCCATTTTCTCTCTCAATCTTGTTTCGACACGGAAACCAGTGCCGAAACTCGCCAATTTCCATACAAATTTCTGGGAGCGAGTGAAGATTGAAACACTGCCAACCTCGATGATATCGATGTCTTCTCTAATTTTGTATCGAAAATCTATCGAAATCTCACACAGAATAAAACAAAGACGCAAAATATAAGCAAACATACAAACATTTAAGAAGAGCAAGAAAGAGAAATGTTAAACTGAATCACGATCAGCCACGTGGAGACAGGTTATTTAGCGAGATGTTTTGTTGGTGAAACAAGTTATGTGGAGACGGGCTTTTAGGTTTGTGTTCTTTCGTTCGTTTAGGGTTCGGTTTGTGTTTGTTTACATGAGCACAAACGCTATCGTAGCGTGCACGTTTAGTGTTCTTCTTGGCGTAGCGTTTCCGTAGGGTTCAGTTTATTTGCGAACTCTGGTTTATTTTCATATTTGTTGATTTTGGATTTTTGTTTGCTTTATGCCAAAAACCTGCAGCCATAATTTGTGGCTTCCACATAAATAAAAGTCAATTTTGTACCATGTTGTGTGATCACACAAGTTAATTAATGAATGTAAGAGTATGTTATCAATGTCAAAGGATACTTGTACGAGTATGTATGCAGTTGTAGAGTGTTATGAATTTTTTGTCTACATTTTATTTGTACATACCTTGTTGTTGTTGTTGTTGATGCAGATGAATTTCAGGAAAAGCTGCTCAATCTTTTGCCTGTAAAAGTTGATTCTGGACCGATTGCAAAAGGCATCTGGTTGGGCAAATAGTCTCCATCATAAATCCAGAATTGCATTAACCTGCCACAGAGTGGAGACTGTTCGCTGGAAAATATGTACATATGTAAATTTATTTGTTATACGGTTACCCACCACGTCATTACATTAGTTTTTCAGACAGCAACAAATAAATGACTAACCCATAAAATCAGCTTTAGCGCCACCTCGAGACTATTCAACGAATAGTCCCTCGCATTTGCCTTTTGGTGACACAAAAATTGGTTTGAATAGGTGGAGAAAAAGTCACAAAAAAGACTGAGTTCTTCAGAGAGTCTTTCAATCTGCTCTATCCAGCATTTTCGTTTTAAAATAAACTGATGTTTTAAGTCATTCTACTCGCTCATACATATTTATCGTGCACTAAAAAAAAATTACTCAAATTATGGAAAAGTGGCAATGATTCGGCGCTAAAGACAATTTTCATTGTTTTGATGTACAATTTTCTTTAAACCCTGGTTTCTATTCCTTGATGTGATTCCCACTTTTCCATAATCTGAATAATTTTTTTTTTAGTGTACTCATAATTATGCCTACTAATTAAAAGCCTTTGCAACTCTTATACATTTTTATATTTCTTTCTAAATCTCAACCATTTAAAGAACACTTATTCACTGCAAACGAATGCTTTGACCTGCTTTTCATTCTGTGTAATAACTAAAAGGCAATTTAAAATATTTCAGCTATCACGGAATGTAAGCAAATTGGTTAAATAAAAAGTAATTCCTTTTTTATTGCCAAATTGTAATATTCTTCGTACGGACGTGACATCTGTACATGTTCTTGTATAACCCATCAATCTCACTTTTTCCATTCAAAAGCCTTTTCATAAGGCTTACACTAGTTACATATACATATATATATACTTCCACGTACCATTCTTATATGTATATTTCATTTATGCACTTACTGAGCACAAGGACAACCAAGAAAACCAACAAATCGCAATGCTCATAAATCAATCAGAAATCAAACCGAAAAATAGGCAATCAAAATGAACATAAACAAGTAAGGAAGCCTAAGTTCGAGTGGAATCGAACATTAGATACTCAACTGTATGCTTTCATTGTTTGTTTGCGTTTGATGGAAACACGGTGTAGGTACTTTATATAAAGCAAGTGCTGCATAAAGTGGGCGTAGCCGCGCCCATTTTTAAAATTTTTATCAGTCATCCAACTAAGGATATGAATATTATTCTTTGTGCAAAATTTCATTCCTTTATGACTTCTAGTTACAAAGATGTCACGTTAGGAAAAGTGGGCGTGGTCATGGTCCGATTTCGCCCATTTTCAATACCAACCGTCCCAGTGTCGATACCAACTTGTATTTCAAATTTCATCAGAATATCTCAATTTTTGCGCGAGTTAGAGTGTTTACAGACGGACGGACGGACGGACGGACAGACAGACGGACAGACGGACATGGCTCAATCGATTTCTCTTTTCACCCTGATCATTTTGATATATATAAGTCTATATCTATCTCGATTATTTCATTCTGTTACAATCCACCGTTATGTGATTAAAACTATAATACTCTGTGTACTAGTACAGCTGAGTATAAAAATTATATAATCATTGAAAAAAATTCCAAAGTCAACAAGTTTTTGGTGGTATGAAGCAATCGAATACATATTGTTATAGGTATTTTTGTTATAACTGTTATGTGATTCATCAAATAAACTGTCTTTTTTATTGTTGTATTCTTGTTCATTTAATTTAATAATAATTTAAAGTAAGTCAATCAAAATGATTGCAACGCAATTTTGCTACCGCTCTTTCTTGCTCTTCTTAAATGTTTGTATGTTTGCTTATTTTTGCGTTTTTGTTTTGATCGATATCATCGAGGTTGGCAAGATGATTCAGAGTGAAACAGTGTTTCAATCTTCACTCGCTCTCAGAAATTTTGTATGGAAATTGGCGAGTTTCGGCACTGGTATAATACCATGTCTCCACATAACGTGTTTCGCTCTTTTTTTCTCCATTTTCTCTCTCAATCTTGTTTCGACACGGAAACCAGTGCCGAAACTCGCCAATTTCCATACAAATTTCTGGGAGCGAGTGAAGATTGAAACACTGCCAACCTCGATGATATCGATGTCTTCTCTAATTTTGTATCGAAAATCTATCGAAATCTCACACAGAATAAAACAAAGACGCAAAATATAAGCAAACATACAAACATTTAAGAAGAGCAAGAAAGAGAAATGTTAAACTGAATCACGATCAGCCACGTGGAGACAGGTTATTTAGCGAGATGTTTTGTTGGTGAAACAAGTTATGTGGAGACGGGCTTTTAGGTTTGTGTTCTTTCGTTCGTTTAGGGTTCGGTTTGTGTTTGTTTACATGAGCACAAACGCTATCGTAGCGTGCACGTTTAGTGTTCTTCTTGGCGTAGCGTTTCCGTAGGGTTCAGTTTATTTGCGAACTCTGGTTTATTTTCATATTTGTTGATTTTGGATTTTTGTTTGCTTTATGCCAAAAACCTGCAGCCATAATTTGTGGCTTCCACATAAATAAAAGTCAATTTTGTACCATGTTGTGTGATCACACAAGTTAATTAATGAATGTAAGAGTATGTTATCAATGTCAAAGGATACTTGTACGAGTATGTATGCAGTTGTAGAGTGTTATGAATTTTTTGTCTACATTTTATTTGTACATACCTTGTTGTTGTTGTTGTTGATGCAGATGAATTTCAGGAAAAGCTGCTCAATCTTTTGCCTGTAAAAGTTGATTCTGGACCGATTGCAAAAGGCATCTGGTTGGGCAAATAGTCTCCATCATAAATCCAGAATTGCATTAACCTGCCACAGAGTGGAGACTGTTCGCTGGAAAATATGTACATATGTAAATTTATTTGTTATACGGTTACCCACCACGTCATTACATTAGTTTTTCAGACAGCAACAAATAAATGACTAACCCATAAAATCAGCTTTAGCGCCACCTCGAGACTATTCAACGAATAGTCCCTCGCATTTGCCTTTTGGTGACACAAAAATTGGTTTGAATAGGTGGAGAAAAAGTCACAAAAAAGACTGAGTTCTTCAGAGAGTCTTTCAATCTGCTCTATCCAGCATTTTCGTTTTAAAATAAACGTTTTTGTTTTGATCGATATCATCGAGGTTGGCAAGATGATTCAGAGTGAAACAGTGTTTCAATCTTCACTCGCTCTCAGAAATTTTGTATGGAAATTGGCGAGTTTCGGCACTGGTATAATACCATGTCTCCACATAACGTGTTTCGCTCTTTTTTTCTGCATTTTCTCTCTCAATCTTGTTTCGACACGGAAACCAGTGCCGAAACTCGCCAATTTCCATACAAATTTCTGAGAGCGAGTGAAGATTGAAACACTGTTTCATTCTGAATCATCTTGCCAACGTCGATGATATCGATGTCTTCTCTAATTTTGTATCGAAAATCTATCGAAATCTCGCACAAACCAAAACAAAGACGCAAAAATAAGCAAACATACAAACATTTAAGAAGAACAAGAAAGAAAAATGTCAAACTGAATCACGATTAGGCACGTGGAGACGGGTTATTGAGCGAGATGTTTTGCTACATGTTTCTCTGGTGAATCAAGTTATGTGGAGACGGGCTTTTAAGGGCTATAAATGGAAAAGTTTTCGCACATTTTTGTATGATCACATATGTATGTATGTATGTATGTATGTATGTATGTATGTATGTATGTATGTACATATATGTACTACTTAAATATGAAGATAGGTACATACATATATGCATTTTTTTTGCATTTCAACACACACCTGCTCAGCGCAATCACACACAAGATTAAATTGATTTATTAGCGAGCTTATGAAAATTAATTTACGAAAATGAAAAGCAAATATCAACGTCCAGACGCGTCGAATGACACCATGTGCGCTTTTAGTATACATAAAAGATATGTAATAAATATATATATATACGTACGTATGTGCTAATATATTATGAATTATTTAAGCTCAGCACAGACAGAATTTATTGCAAAAAATCATAAAAAAGTAACAATAAATTGCCAACAGAACAGCTCATTTGCGAACGAATAAAATACAATAACAAATCAAACGCTGAATTGCAGCACAGCGCAGGCAGACAAAAAGCCAGACAGAAATGTGTATCACTGCAGTGTATGTTGCAAGTGCTGCAAGCGAATTATGTGGCATAATTAAAAGCGCCCACAGCACATGCAAAATTATCTGTATTTTTGATAATTTTTTAAAAAATTTTAAATTAATTTTTAATGTGTTTTATATTTTTTATGCTAGAATTAAAAATGCATTTGTTTGCTTTGAATGGCAAATGCACATAACGTACATAACCTTGCTTTAAAGCCCACGCGGAGTTTTTTATTTTTGAAAATGCGGCCAAATACTTTAACATTTTTTATTTCAGCAAGATTTTCATTAAATGTAAGCTTATCAAAATACATACATAAGTACATCTGTACCTACGAAGTGAAGAATTGTACTCAAAAAGAAATCGTTAAATCGAATTTGACAACGACATCGAACAAGGCAAGCTAAAACTTCAGACTCGGTCTGCCTTTAGCATGAAAACGACGCGAAGAAAAAAGTTAGCTCGATTAGATAGTCAAATATGTATAAATAATATTAACAAAGTTACTAATTTATTTGAATAAATATTTGAGTAAAAATCATTTAAAAAATTTCACATTCAACATGCAAAGGTAATGATAAAGCAGCAAGAGTCAAACACGTTCATGCTCTTTAGAAGAGGTAGAAGAGGTGAAAGTGCCAGAAGAGGCTTAAAGACACACTTGTACTTTGCGTATATTTACCCAATGGATTACTTACAAAAATTTGCACGTGTATACTAGCCGACTGTGTAAATAAGTAAAATAAATAAATAATGTTTACAAGTGTAGACAAAAATACATACAGACAGGGGGTATAAATATATATATGTTGGAGAAAGGTCTAAATATGCAAAATAAACACCCTTTCGTGCACGTCTCCATACAAGTCACCGTTAAGTGGATGCACATTGGTGGCAACACAACAGCGCCATCATCTCTCGTTATTTGCTAATACGTACAGTGTTTTGCAATAACCAGCCACCTTGGAGTACTGGCCATAATACTGGGACACAAATTGAGGGTTGTTGTATGAGAGCGGCATAATTCTACAAAGAGAACAAAAGATCAATATCTACATGGCAAAACCCACAAACCGTTTTTCTCCCCGAGGTAAATTATTTTTTTATTGTGATATGAAATTTGTGCAAAGATTTTACCTGAGCGGACCCCTTGTGAAATTTTATGGCGAATAATTTTCTACACCATTTCCAGGTGGATTTTAGAATGTATGAACTGGATTTTAGAAAGAGTCAATTGGATTTTGGAAAATTTGAATTGTATTTCTACTCTACTTTTCTAAAATCCAATTTTCACTTTCTAAAATCAACTTGACGTTTTCAAAAATCCATCTAGAAATGGTGTAGAACACTTTAAATCTCTATCGAGCTTCAAAATACTATTTTTTGGACTTTATAAAATAGGTGTCAAAACGACTTATTCGTGAAGGCGTTAGCGGGTTAAAAGTATTCCACAAAATTAAAGCTCTTTCAATTTCGCTATATGTTTCCTAATGCTATGGTTATGGTTACAATCTTGATTGCCAATCAAAATCGGAAACATTTCGTGATTGGTGAGAGGTGGTTACGCTTACATTGATGATTGGAGCGCACATACACAACATAACACATGATAATTACTGAGCACATACACAACATAACACATTATTACCTCTGAAACCTCGTTTGCTGGCTGCCTGTTTCACACAGCAAGTTTGCTGGATGTGAGAGTCCGAAAATTCTCTCACCGTCGGAGTGCACAACAACAATTACACGGTGCTCGACCAGCTTGATTGGTAGCATAACCAGGCCATAATACTTAACATGTGTCTATACCAGCGTTGCGCAGCCTCTTGCCCGCGGGCAGACCAGCTGTTTGCGATTCACACGTATACACACCGATTGTCACTACTACAGACAAATAAAGAGCGTAAAACGAGCGCTTACGATGGGACCAGGCGATCGTCGCTTAGCAAAAATAATTAATTTGCCTTCGACTGTCGTGAAAGCAAGTGGTCGTCGCTTGAAATTCTTTTGTTTTATTTGCAGAAGCCAGACAACAAACAAAACTATGAAGAGTTTACATATAACATACGTATGTACTTGTATACGTACGTTGTTTCATAATTTCGCAAAGCGTGCGCAGCATGACCCTGCTCGCTCAACATCTGCATGCAGACTGATTATTGTTTGTCGTTTTCCACTTTGGCCTACAGTAGGCGCACGAACACACACTAATTTTGGGAGATTGTTTGAATGTGTTTGTGTGCCCATCCCTGCTTTAAATTGACAACCACACAGATTTTTGTTCTAGCAAAGTTCTTAAAACGGTTGAAGCTCCGACGAATCTAGTGCTTATTCTCAATTAGGTACTTAGGTTAGATAGCGATTGAGTCGAAAACTAGCACTATCTCAAATCTCTAACACTACACCATTTCCAGATGGATTTTAGAAAGCGTCAATTGCATTTTAGAAAGAGAGTATTGGATTTTAGAAAACGCAAATTGAATTTTAGAAAGGAGAAATTGAATTTTAGAATGTCCGACTGGAATTTAGAAAGGGAAAATTGGATTTTAGAAATGTCAATTGTATTTTGGAAAGCATTAAATGGATTTTAGAAAACGCAAATTGAATTTTTGAAAGCGGGAATTGGATTTCAGAATGTGTGTGTAAACTAGATAAATGTAGAAGACGGTTCTCGTGACAATGGAGCGTTCTCAAACGAAAAAGAAATGTAATTCTTCAATCAAAGTCTAGTAGTTCCCTAATGAGATTCTAATAAGAATTAAGATTAATTTTATATACATTGATTTTGGCGCTTTTGCTAATCAATTTCCAAACGAATTCCAGTTTAGTTTTTTACCCTCAGTGTAGTTTTCTACCCTCTCTCTCTGTTAGAGAATAGTTGGAGAATTTGTTCGCTGGATTATAGAAAATCATTATTGTGGTGCTGAAATTTTTCACAACACTGTATATATTATATGTGTATACATAACTCCCTAAATATCTATATGTTCGCAGACGGGTGGCTTTGGTGTACATTAAGTTATCAAAAAGCAACACACCACAGAGCAATAAACGTGAAACAAATGAATGTAATGAGCAAAGAAATATAAATTGAAGTTGAAATACACACAAAATTCATACGAAAAAAGATGGGGGCAACACATAGTAGAATACGCGCGTGGTTCGAAACAGGGGATATAAAAAATTGCAAATGCACGAAGATAAAGCGGCTCTAATAATAAATACGACAGGGTTGATTTTTTGTTTGGTGCGTGACATAAAATCGATTTTTTCACTTCTAATTTTCGGAAGGAGTCTTACTTTGAAATGGACGGGAAGATAATGGAGAATGGTGCTTAGGGGAGCATGAAATCATGGAATGTTTAAATTAAAGTTGACGCTTCCTTGGTTTCCGTTAGATATGAATGGATGTATGTACATGTGTACGTACATATGTATGTATAAAAGACTCCGTGGTAACTTCCCACTTTGTGTAGGTATATCATATTTGATTTTAGGCTTATGAAAAACAGCAACCAACTTAATTTGGGGTATGTAGAGGTTAATGCTTGACATGTGCAAATACAAAAGTAAATAAGCATTTGTAAATAGGTATGAATACATATGGTGACAAAGTGTTGGCGTATGGCGTCAATAATGCATGGCTTTTAAACGCTCAGAGCGCGACGTAAATTTTGAGGGGAGCGAAAATAGAACGTGACTTTAACTAAAATGAGAGGGTGATTTGTGAAAAATAATTTGATTATGTACTTGTTCCATAAATAATAGGCACAATTTTGTTCTGGAAAATTTA
The DNA here is from genome assembly GCA_960531455.1 of Urophora cardui. Lineage (NCBI taxonomy): Eukaryota > Metazoa > Arthropoda > Insecta > Diptera > Tephritidae > Urophora > Urophora cardui. The sequence continues at coordinate 125,807,825 of OY482670.1, read as the reverse complement.
GTTCTTTTACTGCAAAAATGGCGAGTTTTGCAATCTTTAAACATTTTAGTTTCTTCTTGAAATTCATCAAGTACACTCTGCTCGAGAACTCCTAAGAACCACTACAACCAGAGCATTAAAACTTCTAATATAGGAAATCTCAGCAGAGCGCTTTTTGTATGAGCTTTTCTGAGGACTACACCACTTTATGTACATATACATATGTACATATGTATGTATGTATTTGCACATATTAACAAGTAAGGAAGCCTAAGTTCGAGTGGAATCGAATATTAGATACTCAGCTGTATGCTTTCATTGTTTGTTTGCCTTTGATGGAAACACGGTGTACTTAATATAAAGCGAGTGCTGCATAAAGTGGGCATAGCCACGCCCATTTTCAACATTTTTAGCAGTCATCCAACTAAGCATATGAATATTATTCTTTGTGCAAAATTTCATTCTTTTTGACTTCTAGTTACAAAGATGTCACGTTACAAATTCCCAAAGGGTGTTCCAGAAATATCTTTGTTAAAAAGTAGTCGTGGTCATAAACCGATTTCAATAAATTTTTGCGTGTCTATTAACACAAGATATAAGATTGTATAAATCAAGTTTCGTCATAATATCTCAATTATTTGTCGAGTTATAGGCTAAGAAATCTCGTATATTCCTTTGTCTAAAAAGAGGCGGTGCCACGCCCATTTTCCAAAGTTTTTCTATTTTTTGTTTCCGGTCTATTGTGGAACTCATGCCACAAAATTTCAATGAATTATCTTTATATTTGACAAAGATTTCGCTTAAAATGTTTTTATTAGGTCACTTTATAAGACCCATATATAAAAGTGGGCGTGGTCGTCAACCGATTTCTCTAAAATTTTTAACATGTATTACCACAAGTAATAAAAGTGTACACACCAAGTTTCGTCATTATATATCAATTATTTGTCGAGTTATGGACTCAGAAATCTCGTATATTACAGCTTCTAAAAAGAGGCGGTGCCACGCCCATTTTCCAAAATTTTTGTGTTTTTCGTTGTATGTCCGCAGGTGGACTCCTGGCATAAAATTTCAATGATATATCTTTATTTTTGACAGAGATATCGCTTAAAATGTTTTTATTAGGTCACTTTATAATACCCATATATAAAAGTGGGCGTGACGGTCAACCGATTTTGACAATTTTTCGTCCAAACATTTGCCTAAGTAAGTATATCACGCGTACCAAATTTCATCGATATATCTTCAACAGTTTCTGAGTTATGACTCATAAAGCTTTCAATGTTTGCTCCTTAATAAGTGGGCGTGGCACCGCCCATTTTCCAAAATTACATCAAATTTCTTCTAAGGGGCCTGAGCTCAACACGTGGGTAAAATTTCATCACTCTAGCTTTAATAGTGGCTGAGATACCAAATTTCCGATTTTTTCTATATAGGAAAAGTGGGCGTGGTCATGGTCCGATTTCGCCCATTTTCAATACCAACCGTCCCAGTGTCGATACCAACTTGTATTTCAAATTTCATCAGAATATCTCAATTTTTGCGCGAGTTAGAGTGTTTACAGACGGACGGACGGACGGACGGACAGACGGACGGACGGACGGACATGGCTCAATCGATTTCTCTTTTCACCCTGATCATTTTGATATATATAAGTCTATATCTATCTCGATTATTTCATTCTGTTACAATCCACCGTTATGTGATTAAAACTATAATACTCTGTGTACTAGTACAGCTGAGTATAAAAGCGAATAATAGCATGTCATTTTTAAAGAAGGGAGGACTTCTTCCGCATAAAATCTACAAGGAAGCAAGTAATGGAATGAAAAGTCAAAGTTGAAGGGAAGGGCAGGGAACCAACAAAAGCGAAAGTCAATTTCAAAACAACATTACATTGTTGACTAAAATTGTGGGTGATCTGCTGCAAAAGCGGCGAAACAGAAAATTTGTTTCCTATCTAAGAAATACCAGAAAAATATTTTTCGCAATCTCGAAACTGTAGATGCTGGCAAACAAACGCATGTTGCACGACGATTCAATGACAAAAAGACGCAACATTGAGCAAATAACTGCTGGCGGGAAATTGATAAGTACATATGGATGCACATATGTGTTTCGTTTTAAATAATAAAATGACAAAAAAATTCGTAGAGCAAAAAAAGAGCCGCATGTTTGTTGACTCACGTACACTTGACTCCGGCGGCGTGTGTGTAAAATTGCAAAACAAATAACAAATAAAAATTGCACAATGACTATGGTTAGAATTTGATATCAAGTACCTACTATAAATTGCGGTGACTGGAACCAAAAAAAAAAATGTCAAAGCAAATAAAGTGTTTATTGGTTTTGAGTATTTTCGCGCGCATAGAAATGTTTATAAATATGTACATATGTAAGTATGTATATTATGTACCTACCCACTAGGCCCATTTGTAAGGTGGTGTGAGTTTTATTCATATCAAGATAGGTACTTGCTTTTGTTAGATATACAGCAGGTACTGCTAAAGTATGTAGAACGGCATGTATAAATTGAGCACAGATCATTTCTTCACTGGCTAAAGTAGGAGTTAAGAAGAGTAAGCCGAAACTGAAAAATGTATACGAATGAAGTAGGTACATAACAAAGTTAGATGCTAGGCAGCTGTATATTCAGCACTACAATAATGCTACAATTCATTTCTGAATACCTAACAAGATTATAAAAACGACCATATGAAAAAACAAAAAAGCATTTATTTAATTTTACGAGCAAAGGCCCAGGTTATATTTAATTTTTTATTTTTTAGAAACTAGAAAAAACCTTTTTAAGCATCGATGTAACTACAGCTGTTTCACCTTAGACCCCTCTAAGACTCATCAGGTTACTTTTGCATTCGGTTTGGAATAAAAGCCCGACGATTTCGCTTCATTGCTTTTTTTACTATACAAAGTCCTTCATGCGAAGGCAGCCATCTCCGTGCGATTGTTATGGGGCATAGTCATGGAAGTTCTTATGTATCTTCCCTAAAGGAAATGTAATGAGGAAAGTATTGATGGTTTGTAGATCTTTGGGCCTACTGGGTAGGTACCTGCTTTTCTAGATACACTGCCAAACAGCTGAATAGACCCATTACTTTTTTTTACAACTTGAAACCATAAGACTTGAGTGGCCTCTACTTATAAATAAAAAATTAATAAATAAGTAAATAAATAAATTCACCCGTCTGGTTCCAATCAGCAAAAAAACGAGGGTGACACGCTTTCAATTGAAAACGATAGTTCAGAGAAAATTTCCTTCCGTTAATAGAGCTCGCTCTCAAATTTTTTTCATGGAATTTTGCATGATTCGAGGGTTAATGAAAACTGGCAGAGTGATTTACGGACATAAAGGTAATCAATTTATCGCTGAGCGGCCATACCTGCCATGGGATCAAGTTGCATCTATAAAACTACCTGTATACAACGTAAATAATCTACGATTTCTTAGTCGTTTTCAGTTTGTTATTGTTATTGCAATGTAAATTTGAGAATTTTCAACATTAATTGTCTATCTTTTTATCACTAACAAATTTTCCATTGATTTTGTAGGTTTCTATTTGCCTTTTTTTTCGTTCGCTTTTCTCAACCGCAAACAATTTTTTTTTCATTCATTGCCATCATTTTGCAATTTATAATACCGGTTTGTTTTGTTGCTTTATCATTTTGTGATTTGTTTTTATGTTTATTGTGACATTTATGTCTTTACGACTGCGCGTGCTTATGGGTCGACTCTTATACTCGCGTATCTAGTGTGAATCTTCCTTTTTGCGACAATGTGAATTTTTTGATGGTGTCTTCGCATTTATTGACATTTGTAGATACCTACATACTGGTGGATGTACTTACTATGCATGCATGTACCTACATAGTTTTACAACCTTAAACTTTTTATTTGCTTTGCTAATTTATTTATTCAACACTAACAACGACCATCACGTGAGTATCTAATTTATTGCTTGCAACTCACAATTAACCAACAAAGTGGCATTATTGTATGTACCAGTGGCGGACCTAGCATAAATTGCCTGGGCAAGCATATGTGTGAAGCATAACCATTAGCCATTTATGTAATTTCCTTTGCTGTATTATTTAAAAGTCTGACTGCGTTCCGTCATTGACTTTGATTTAGAGTTTTTTTCTTGATTTTGGAATTTTACTCTGAACATTTTTAAAATAAAAAATTTCGTATTTACATAATTCTTAAATATAAAAACGTGCGCTAGGGAAATCTTACATGAATGCGCAGAGGTATTTTTAGTTTCCTTATACCGACGGAAATTTCAGCAGTAGCAAGTGTATTTGCTTATTGCCTAAAAAATTGGTGCTTTAGTGTTTGAAAAACTGAGGTCCAATTTGATTTCCACCGCTTTTTAAAATTATCTTGATATTGTGCCAATAGTCGCCAAAAATCACAATCAACCCTTTTATAATCTGGTATTTGATATTTATGTTTGCATGCACATGCAGATGTAAGAAATTATGTGCATAAGTATGTACCTACATGCAAACGGAAATCAAATCAAATATGCATATGGCTGTGAATACTGAACTTTTGAATGCCGAAGCCAGCTTCATATTCGCATGCAAATTTGATGTGAAAAATAAAAAAGTGCTTTGCTAGTTTTTTTTTTCAATTTAAGTCTGAAAATAAGCAATTGGTTTCTCCTTAGCGAAAGCGAGAAAACAAGCTATGTTATTCTGTTTTGAAAGCCACGTAAAAGCTAATGTGTGGAAACGTTGAAGCATGCTCACTGTGCTGTGATTGGCTGTACAAACAAAATACACATTGTGAGGTGGATTGGTGGTGTATTTGCGCTATTTTCTTAGCAGGCTTTTAGGGGCATGTTACAGTGGGGGCTATATTATTGAGAACTTAAATAGTAAACACATTTAAAACGTAAAATAACCAGATTTTAAAGAATTTCGTATGAAATGAACGAAAATGTGTACGCAAGCCGGGCTTCTCGGTTTGTATGAAGCGACCGCCTCTGGTATGTACATATGTATATATACATCGTATGTGCATATTTAGGTTTTTATGTATGTACATTGTACATATGTCTGAATAGTCCACTTTCAAAAGTGTCTATGTGTCTTTTTCTCGATATTGAGTTCTTGATAAGTTGTGTACCAATATTTAAAGGTGTACAATGTCCATTAAAAATTTATAGAAAAATCCTTACATATTCTGAAAAAAAGCATTTAATAAAAAATACTCTTTCAATACTCTCTATGTATGTTTCATTTATAGTAAGTTTATACACTTTCAAAAGTCTCTATCCAAAATAGGTCACTCATACGCCCTGGTACACATTGGTGTGCATTTTAGTTCAACCAGAATCGCTTGATCTATACTATGAGAGTAAATTAATTAATGGCCTTGTTTTAACCCACTGATGATTCTTTGTTTTGAAGAAGTAGATATTATAATATTTGTCTTCTTTAATTGTTGCGCAAACGACTAGATGTTCAATAAAGCGCGCCGTTCACTTCTGTTCCGTGATGACTGGCGATAACTGGAAATGCCAAATGAAGCAAAGTCGATCTCTAACTACCTGATCTTCCCAACGTAGTGGAGGTCTCCCTTTTCCGCCGGTTCCGAGCGTTTTACTGCGCTAAGAGAGGGGAGGAGGGAGGTTTTGTAGATAAAATACTGTCTCAAAACTATCTACATATGTGAAAAAATTCTGTCTCAAAACCAGCTATGTGAAATATTTAATATTGAATTTGCAAAAAACTGTCATGTTGCGGTTATATTTTTTATATCCCTAAAAATCCTTATGGAGTAAGCTTACAGGTAATTAAATAAAAATATTTTAATGAAATAGAGCTTGAGGCAAAGCAAGTTCTAATACCTACTCGTATAATAATTAATAAATAGAAGAAATAAAATTGAGTTTCGAGTGCTACCTCGACGAACACCGGAGTTATAAAAAAAAAGGAAAAAAGCTTATGTTTTTTTTTGTGAAACCTTTTCTTGCGATTTTATGGCCTACATATATGGACAAATGTATGCCTAAATAGAAATTTATCACCTTAAAACCTACATTTGTAAATGCACTCTTCTAAATCAATCTCCGTAAGCCAATCTTTAATGCCTTTAATGCCCATCGCGCAGCTAATTTATGACAGTATTTCCAGCGAGCAATAATAAAGCACTCTGATAAGTACACACATATGTATGTATGTAAGGCAGGGGGCGGGTGTAATATTCCAGCAGTTATTGTTACACTCCAACACATCATGTAACCGTGCTTTTGTGAAAAATACATAAACAAAAACAAAAATGAGTGCAATAAAGCATTAAAAATCAAAGTGCCTAAAGTGCTTGCTACCGTTTTTCTACACACAATCAACACAAATTGACACACCTGCGTACAAACAAACATATACAGACATATGTGTGTATGTATGTATATCGGTTTAGTCATTAAAAATGTGTCAATTAACAATTTATCAAAATACCAAAAGCACGAAACGGCTGTAGGTATGCCATATGAAGGAAAGAGATTTATGGATGTATATATGTATGTATGACAATACCTGACCCAAATCGCGCTAATCATAAGGTTGGATTGACTGAAGGTGGACTGAAAAGCGGTGAATGGAAGACAGTTTTCTTTGTATGTATTTAAGAATGAGAACACATTTGATAATTAATGAAATTTCAGTAGAAAAGGGTGGAGGCATAATAAAAGATAGCATTTAGTTGGAAGTCTCCTTTGCTTTGTATGCAAGAATTATATAGAAACATAAATACATACAGTAACGTATCGTAAAATAGCGATACGTTCACGACGCTTGTTGCATAAATTAACCTGTAAATATATTCAAAAGTCCACCCAATTAGTAGGAAAAAACTAAAACTTGTGTATTATATTATTGCATTATTGTCAAGAACTTGAAATCTGTGATAAGGCTAGATTCAGAGGCGACTATAATTTCCATTCGAAAGGATGATAGATCTTCAATCATGAGTAAAACATGGAAAAATATTAGAGAGACCGATCAGTTCAAACGATGAGCTATGCATGTGCCTCAAACTCGCTTTAAAATCAATTTTCAGTTTTTTTTTTTGATTGAAAAATCTTTTAGCAGAGTGAACCCATTTATATTGCACACTACTGTGAACGCAAAACTTGGTAGATAAAAAGCTATTAACTTTAATATCACCTCTGTTTATCCAACTTAACTGCCTTTGGCTCATTGATTTTTATGTTTTCACTATTTTACAGTTTTATCAAAGAGCAAATAATGAACGTGATTTAAGGCCGCTTATTTGGAACTGCGCATATCTAACAATTTACATACAAACATTACCCATATATATAAAAATATGAATATTGTACTACGAGTATTTGGGTGTATGCCACATACTAAGACGACGATTAATGGCATGACATGGAAAGTGGTTAAATAAAGGTAAGTGAGTACCTCTATTTGATTATTTATAATTCCTATTATCTATGTATATATATATATATACATATGTATGTATATATTTGATTCCACTGAATCACACAACAGACAAACAGACGAAAGAGTTGCAACGCTGACTGACAGATTGTTTAAATGCCTTTCTTCTGTATGCGCGCACTGCCAACACCTTTTTTTCGTCGCAAATGTCAAATCCAAGCGATGATGGATTGTTCCTTTTGCCTAATGATTGATTAGGTACAATGAAAATTGAATGAAGATAAAATACAGTAACATATCGACAGCCACACTGCAAAACCCTGTATGTTCAAAACCAAAAAGTTTTCAGGAGAGAGAAAAACTATGATAATTTTATTTTATATTAAACGGACTTTTTTCAATCCATTTTAATGCCATACTAACCACTGAAAAGAAACGGGAAGTTGTAAACCGATTTTGGCTGCATTTTAATGCGCGCAAGTCCACCATCTATGGGAAAGGCTCAGAACCTTATTTTTGGAAAAATAGTGACTTACAGCGTTTTGCAGTGGGGCTGTCGATATATGGACACCTACATGCATAAATATGTACATACCCAATAAACACAGAAGCGAGGATGATATCGCTGAGAATTCGAGGCGAGTTCGCGAAAGCAGATTTTAGCGAATGTAATTTCGGCAAGTTCGAGAAAATCAATTTTCGCGATATCATTATTTTTCTATTTTTTTTTTAAGTTGTTTTGCACTAAAAATCATTATAGTTCTGAAATTTTACATTACTAGAGTGCTGCCTACTGTCGAAACTCGACAGGTTTTCTAGATGTTTACTTATGACTAAGGTGCAACTATAGTTTTTGTATAATTGTTTGTACTTATTGTCACTGTTACTATTTTGTTGTTGTTCCTGTTAATGCTGCCCCTTTTGTTGTTACTGTCACTTCTACTCTCTTGTTGATTTTGTTGTTGGTATTTGTTGTCGTTACTCGTCTTTACAATTCTCCTACCTACTTTTTCTTGCTTAATTTCTTTCCTACTTTTGCTTTCTTATCCTTCTTATTACATGACGGTGTTTTTGTTGTGGTGTTTTTGCTACTTTTTTGTGTTTCTACTTCTTTAAAACTACACACCACTTCCAGCCAAACATGTTCATAACTGCATGGTAAGTTTTGTGAGCAAGCACAAATTCACCTAATGCACGCGCATTGATACAGCTCTGTAGTGCTCAAATGCATGCAACAACAACCACACGGGAATTTTCCAACGACGATTGTGGGTGCATTTTCCAACCAATTTTAATGAAAATTGGCGCAGTTCTATTTGAGAGCAATACCTTTCTAATGGTGTGCTTAGTTTTAAAATCGGTTCAGTAGTTTCGACGGAGAAGATGGAACAAAATTTATGTTAGCGTATTAATAGATACCTGAACTCGAATATCACAGTTCCAGTAGATCAAATCGGTTTATAATTTTTCGAAACGCCATTTATAAAAAAAAATCTCGAATCGCTATTGAACAAATTCTCGAATCGCTAGTGATAGGTGACATGCCTACGAATTCGGATTCGCCGATCTATTGCCGCGAAAATATAATCAGAGAAAGCAAATCCGACGCGAATTCGAGGCGAATCCGTTGTGTTTATTGGGTAAAAACATAGTCCAATAATATCTGGGAAATCTTCTAAGGGGATAGTGTGAGTGTGTGCATGGCATAGAGGCGTGATTGCTTGTGTGAACGTCCAGACGTGTTGGCCCCGCAAATCATTTAACTGTGAGTCCCTTTAGTAAAATAAATTTTCTATGGCACTAAAGTTACGTATATATCGTTGCATAAACTCTCAACAACTTTAGAGCTCACTGGCCGAACCCACAAAAAAAAATAAAATTTTCTTACTTTTTTCCAATGTCCAATTTTGTGCTTATCTATATTAAATATTGAGAACTTCTTTTTATGAGGTTTTATTTGAAATTCAGTTGATTTAGAGTGTGAAGAAGAAATAAAAGAAAATTTCGTTCAAAATTCCTTTGAAGTGCTTTATGTATCTATCTACCTAATAGGTAGTACCTACGCATGTATTTTTCTATTTACGTACTTGCTTTCCTTATTAACGTGCGTAAAGTAGGTATGTAGTTGAAGCGAAGATTAACTTCGTGGAAGTATTTTTGATGTTGATACTAAAGGTTTTATCTATTACTGCACTTTCACACACCTACCGCCAGTGTTGTGTTTTTTTTTTTTTTGTTAATTTTGCGTGATAAGAAAAGGTGTTCTATTTTTGGTAATGCTGAGGGAGCATAGAAGTTATTAATCACTCCTTTGTTTTACTTTAAATCCTTTTTAGTTTTCAATACGTTTGGCTATACGTAGATCGTTTCTTGATTGTTATGACCCAGCAAACACAGTCTCTAACGTTAGAAATTTTGTCGAGATTACCTTATATAACTAGTGTAATTCTCTATATATTCTCAAATCGATAACTAGGGTTGAAAACTACACTAGAACTCGATTAGCGAGTGATTAGAGAAGGAGCCAAATCTCGCGCCTTTTATCAATTCTCAATATATTTCTGTGATATATTGAATATACATACATATATTGAAATTAGATACTAAAAAATGGTAAAGTTAATATCACCGTAGTACAATGTTTTCCATTAAAAAGTACAAGAAGTACCTTTAATTTAAATAATAAGACTGAATTTTGTTTAAATTTCAGTTCTTATAAATGTGGTAAACATATACATGTCAATATATATAATCATATGCAATTTAGGCACATATTGCGTTAATAAAATCTAAACAATGAAAAAATCATGTAAAAGGAGATAAAGCTTTGTTTTTCATTTCAATTGGAAGTATTTGCAAATTCTGATTAGAATCTCATTAGAGAACTACATTAGAATTCGATTCGAGAATTATAATTTTCTCGATTTGAGAATTAGGTACCCTTTTCTTTGAGAACGCTATGATTCTCGATAGATTTTCGAGTCGTCCTCTAACGTTAGAGGTTTGAGAATGAGGCTAGTTCTCGAGTCATTCTCAAATCGATAACTAACCTCAGTGTTTGTTGGAGAATCATTAAGGTGTGATTCACAATGGCCGAAGTATTGTCTTTAATCGAGAAGTAGCCCCTTTTCTTAAATTTCTTTAAGAAAAGGGCCAGCCTCCAGTATCATTAAATAATGATAGCGTTCTCAAACTAAAATGGACATAACTAATCCTGCCAGCGAAATCCAAAGTAAAATTTGCTAATTCTGAGATCTGACGCATTCTCTAGATAATCAGTTTTCAATCTAAATTTTGTGTAATTTTCTACCTTCGATCTGGATTAGCGGATTACACTAGTTATCCAATGTATTCTCCACAAATTGTCTAACTTTAGGGACTGTGTTTTTCTGGTAATGGGTAAATGACTCAGTGCATCGTTTATGTTACTGAACCCTATCATGGTTTTCGACTGAGTGACGTCATAATGGCTTCAATCAATTAGATCGAAAAGATTCCCACTTGCTTCTGACGACAATTTAATCTCAATTTTCCAACAATTTTAAATGAACCTCTTTTTCAAGTTTCACCATTTTTAAACTTATTTGAAGAAATTTGGAGTGTTTCCAATATACTACTTTTGAAATTTGGAAAACAACGGTTTGGCTATAAGTTCGTCCTTGTTTCGTTTAATCATATTGGATACATATGTTTCCATTTAGCTGAGCGTCCAAATAGATAAGTTTGGAAGTTGATAGACTGGGCTTTACATGCCTTTTATGCACTAATTTCGTCCAAAAACAAAAAAAAAAAAAAAAAAAAATGAATTGCCAGGTGCGTTTATACATATCGACGCTTGCAAACAATACTGCACTAAGTCGACTTAGTACATTTTCCCGTTTTTAGCGTTTTCAAATAGAGCGTGTCTTAATTTAGATGCTGTCTAATTTTGTTATCAATCCGACAATCCAATCAAAAGTTAAAAGCAAAAGTGTACATATAATACAACTCGTGATTTTTTCAGAATAAAAACTTTGAGAGCTTGCCATGAAAAACAACGTAGCAAGTTTTTATTTTTTCTTACGGTCTTATATAAAGGGTACCCTAACTTTGATACTGTCGAGTTTTGGTGTTGATCGATCAATCCAAACAGAAGTTACAAGTGAAAATGTACTTAGCATACAACTGCAGTTTCATGTCGTGTTTAAACTTTGAGAGCTTTTCCTGCAAAACACAGTTTTCAGACTTAGTACAGTTTTGTTTGGAAGCGTCGATATAACAACGTACCTACATAAATATGTACATACATACATGCGGAAACAAATAAAATTTTACACTTCGATTTTGATTAAAGTTTGTTTCAATCTTGTTTTCTCCTTCCTTATTTTCTTTTGTTTTGCATTTTACTCCATTAACTGAACACAATTTCGAAAACCACAATTTAAGTGCATAATTTATCCTGTCACCATATTTTTAACAAGTCGCCAATTATTTCCTCATTATTCACGTTCGCTGCCTTTCTTCCTTATTTATCATAGTCAACCTGTCTGCCTTTATTTAAGGCATCAATAAGCGTTGTTCTGCAGTTACCTTTTCAATTGTTACCTTCTTGTCGTCTTCCCGGTTGGCTTCTCTGTTCATCCTCCTTGCGTGTGCTTCCCTTCCAAATTGCAGTGCCACATCAATTTGCGGCCAATTACCTTAAACATTTTGGTTTGATATTTTCGCTTCAAATTGTCGAATTTTAATATGTCAGCTGTTTCACTTTGCATTCAGTGCCAAGAAAACATCCTGGAGCATGGTATAAAACATGATACAAGAAAGAAGGTAGTGTAAACGTTAAATTTTTGTCGCCATATTAACCACCTGACAATTATATGGATTATGACATTTCGTGCTGCCATATTCAGTGCTAACAATCCTCCATTTATGTTGTTTTTTATTTCCATGGTAATCATGGTATCGATTGCAACAAAACGAATTTTTTTAATTTAAATATTATTATATATAAATACGCACATTTACGTGTTAAATTCTTCATAACATCAGATCAAAAATAATTATATAAAAAATAAGATTTATTCTTAAAATAAGTTGCGGTAAGTTTGTGGAATATGTATAGTACATATTACATTTCTACTACACCTCCTGTGAATTTCATTGAAAAATTTCAGTGGTTTAGAAATTATGAATATTGGCACGACTTATGAACTTACAACCGAAAAAACAAGTGCGGTCGATGGCATGGTTATATGCAAAATTTATTAGTAAATACAAAATTTAATTTAGATGAAAATGCACTAAAAAGATTTTTTTGCGAAGAATCTATTTCAGAATTAGGTAAATAATAAAATAAAGGAAAATAAATTTAGTAACGCAAGTAAAAACTAAAGAAAACTGCAACATACAAATTTAAACTAAATTTACATTGTTATATAACTGCTAAACAATTTTTTTAATAAATATATTTTTTAAATGTGGAAATATTCTTGTATAAAACATTGAAACCAAATATGCATATATATATTTATACGTACGCAATAAATAATACATATAAAGAAAATCAAGAACTCTTACCTTATTCATAAAAAATCGAACAGTTTTCAAATATTGGGTCATATTAATAAAAGCCAAGCATTTACTTTTGCTTAAGATTTCAGACCTTTTACTCAGATTTTGAAATTTGGTTCATACAAATTAATGTCAAATTTCTGAAATTTTGAGTAAAAGCATTTGCTTGATTGTATAAAGGACGTTTTGATACCATTTTTCGACTTTAATAACTGCATAAATCTATTTTATTTTTTATGAATAACTTATTTTTTATTTTCTTTGAAAAGCTCATTACATCGGCTCATTTGTTTTGTTGATTAGCATATGTGAAAAACACCATTTCATTTAAAATACCCAATATTTTGTTCAAATATACCCTCAGCCAAAAACTTTTGATTGGGCAACGCTATCCTAAATTTTTGACTTAAAATGAGACGTCAATAATCCATATTATAATCAAAAATGACAAAGTCAAAGTGAAGTGGAACTACCTTGATTGTTTGTATCATGGGTATAAAAAATACAGGTATGTGCATTGTCATTTTGACGCTGTCTTTTTGATTAAAAAGCAGATTTTTGAAGTTTGATCTTATGTCAGTTTTGGAGTATAGCGATGCCAGACTTTTATTTTTTGAATGCGTAGATTTTTGTTTGAAAGTTTGTGTATTTCAGAAATCAAAGGAGAGAAAGAGAAAGGGCACCAGTGAGCAGATTTATGGAACTTCTGGTAGCTCCTCTTCGCTCACTCCACAAATCTTCATCCACTCTCCGCGAATAAAGGGTATCCTCGGAAATTGGAAAAATTTTATATCACCGTCTTTGCAGCCATATTTGGTATTATTGCACCGCGGAAATAAGCAACTCATATTATTAAAATATAGGGTACATATTTTTTTGTAATTGGATTGGATATATGTACATACATACATATATAGACTGAAATGCTCACTTGGTATGGTGGTGTACATACATATCGTCGTCTAAAGTGCAAAACCGCGTGACATTTTTGCCAGAAATGAGATTTCATCAATTTTGAGATTCACACAACGCAATTCCAAATAATGACACAGTTTAAAACCGCTTCTTTTAAGGCAATTTTTCGAACCAATACCGCGAATAATAGGTGTTATTGCTTTATAACTGTACTGTAATGTACTAAAGTTGATTATACTTTCATAAACACGAAATGGATTATAACTTTGCTTTATTGAAGAAAAGTTTTTACGTACGCCTGCAAAACCGCCTATACGTCACTATTGAACAAAATAAAAGACGCAAAACCGCTTATAAATACATAAGTAAGCCAATAACTGCACATTTAACTGTTTTTCGCCAAAATGATATTTAGATTAAGAATATAATCCAAAAATTTACCTTGGTTTGGATGTGGGTTTGCAAAATTCCGAACCGTTTTGAATTAAAACAGTTTTTACTGTCTCCTGTAAAATTTGGGTGGTAGCGGATACGCGGTATTGCACTTTATGCGACGATATGGAGTTATAATAGATCAATCTCCAAAACCTCCCCAAACTATATACCAGAGTGATCACAAAGCCTAAATTAAAAGTGATCGTAACTACTAAACTAAATTAAAAACTCACCGAGAATACCGGAAAGGGGCTACTTTTTAGTACGGCCAACTGATATTCCGTGAAGTAAAACTCCGAAATGAATCTTTTATGAATCACTGATGAAATTCATCTATGACTGAGGAGGCATCAGTGAGTACTTTCAAATAAAGACTGCTGAATTTTTCATATAAATGGTTTGCTTTTTTTCAAAAAAAAAATAATAATAATAAAAATTGTACTCAGAAGAATCATCAATGATCATTCAGCAGTGAAACAAATTTACCGCAGGATGTCTAATTTTTTCAAATTGAAGAAATTTCTTTCAATTCAAATTGAAAAAGTTCGTTACTATGGATACCATGGTTACAATTTATTTTTAAAACAAAGCAGTGAAAAATGCCATTAATGGAGGATTTTTATCATTGAGTATGGCAGCACGAAATGTCATAATCTGCTTAATTGTCAGGTGGTTAATATGGCGACGAAAACTTGACGTTTGTTTTACCTGGTATACTTATACCATGATCCTGGAGTAATAAGTTAAAGGAGTTTGTGTGTGTTGCGTGGTGCTGAAGCACAGATTCGCAAAATGCTACAGAATCGTTGCTTCTTCATGGATCGGTATATGGCTGTTGTTGTTTTAGCATTTCGATGTACTGGAATTCCTTTTGTTATTACTGTTGATATTTACCTGCTGCTCCTTCTCTCTTTGAGCCAGTTGCCAAATGCTGCAAGTACCTAATTTCTGACTTTTGCTGCAAAAAAAAAAATAATAAAAACAAAATAAAAATCACCAAAATTTCCCAATAAACACAAAAGCGAGGATGGTATCGTGGCAAACTCGAGATGAATTCGCGGAGGTGAATGTTATTTTTCGGATTCGTATCGAGTTCGAGATGGACTCGAGAAAAATCAATTATCGCAATAGCATTTATTAACTTTGTTGGATCTTGCTTTACACGAAGAAATTCCCTGTTGGGCTTTGATTTACTCTTTAAAACTCCACTTGAGAAATTTAAAAGTTCGGATGATATCGTGGGGAATTCGAGGCGGATTCGCAGAAGAAGATTTTCTAGAATGTATTCGCCAATGATCCCAAATCTCGATTTGCCAACGATCCGAGAACATAAAAATGCGCGAATCGCTAATGAGAGGTGACTCACCTGGGAATTCGGATTCGCCGATCTATCGTCGCGAACTATCGCCGCGATAATATAATCAGAGAAGCGAACTCGTCTCGAATTCGAGGCAAATCCGTTGTGTTTATTGGGTTAATTTGTATTTGATATTTATATTTGTATTTGTTTTCATTTTTGTTTTTATTAGCTCATACAAAATTCAAATATTTCTATTTGCTTTTTAATATACATATGTATGTACATATGTAAAAAGAAAAGTCTAGGTATCGTAAATTGTGAAAATTTTGTCAAGTAACTAAAAAAAAAATTGCTTATCCTGCAAATGCTTGAGTTTATCTTACTTTTGCTAGCAACATTTCATGCAGCCAATAATAGCAACAAAAACAGCATACTTTTCTGCCTAATTAACCATAAGAAAAACAGGCACTGTCTGTCTGGCAGCGTTGCCAAATCGCAGCTTATGCTGCCGCAAACGTGCCACAAATGATGGCAACAGCAATAAAATCAACGCAACGCAACGATTTGGCTGCATGCCACGCCGCCAATACGGTCAGGGCGTGGCCATATTCCGTACTCTATAATTTCGCATTATGCGGCGTAAATAATGAAGTGAATTTCGTGAGAGCTTTGCCAGCGAATCTGCTTGGTTTAAACATGTGTGTAGGGAAGTGTTGCAAGGTTGCGAAGTAAAAGTTAAGCTCAATGCAGATTCATAGCTCTATATACATACTATGTATATACTTATGTACATATGTACATATCGACGCTTCCAAAGTCTGAAAACTGTGTTTTGCAGGAGAAGCTCTCAAAGTTTAAATTCGAAATGAAACTTCGGTTGTATGCTAAGTATATGTTCACTTATAAAGCTGATTCCACATAAAACTTTTTCCGCTTTGCGTTACGCCGCTTTCTATGTCAAACAACGCAAAACTGAAAAACTATGCCACATTGAATGCTGCAACATCACTCAAAAAATATTTATTTTCTGAAAAATCTCTCATTCTCCGTTTTATTTACAAAAAAGTAAATTAGAAAATAAAAATCTATTAAATTATTTTTCAATTGTGTGAAATGTAAATATGTTTATTTACTTTTGAATTGAAGTGAAACTGAAAAAAAATTTCAACGCCCCCAAAAGTTGAGAATTGGGCAACTTTGTGCTTTACGTAACTTCGGCGTTGCGTTACTTTTTGTTATGTGAGAAACCTCATATAGATACATGTATTTTAATCTCAGCTGTCACGCAGAAAGTGTCACGTAGCGCAACACAAAGTTCTATGTGGAATCAGCTTAACTTCTGTTTGGATTGAACGATCAACACCAAAACTCGCCAATATCAAAGTCAGGGTACGCTTTATATAAAACCGTAAGAAAAAATAAAAATTTGCTACGTGGTTTTTCATGCCAAGCTCTCAAAGTTTTTATTCTGTAAAAATCTCGAGTTGTATTATATGTACACTTTTGCTTATAACTTTTGATTGGATTGTCCGATTGATACCAAAATAAGACAGCATCTAAATTAAGACACGCTCTACTTGAAAACGCCAAAAACGGAAAAATGTACTAAGTCGACTTAGTACAGTATTGTTTGGAAGCGTCGATATGTAGATCAATTTCTTCACAGATTTCAAGCCAATTCAGTACCAACATTTTTATACATTTACACATACATATCTTCGTTCTTTTAAAGCTACTCTGTGGCCTTACAATAAAATCCATCGTTAGTTGCCTCATTTCCCAGCTGCAAGCCAATTTAACATTTTGCTGCAGCAAAGCTATTTTTCGGTAGAAATTGCATAAAAATGTGGAAAAGCGAAAATCAGACACTTGGCAAATGGCCAGCTCTGTTAGGACATTCACATTTGGTGGCCCATAACAAGTGCGGCGCAGAACCGTTTTAATCAGCAAAAAAAAAAGTTCATGTGACCATCACGCCCAACGATTGTTTACGGCGTTCAATTGGAACAACTCCAAGTATCCAAAACATCTGCTTAATTTCTATTTACTATTTTTTCACCCTCTCGTTCTCTTACATTTCTCCATCAACATATTGCTTTAGATTTAGTGATTTTTCTCTTTTCTCATCAGCGCTGTAAAAAAGTGCAATCAAATTGTGTTGCAATCAAAAGAGGTTGATAATATCGGAACCAACTTTGATTGTAAATCATACTGATTGCTAATTTTTTGATTGTGAAAATTGCAGTTGCAATAATTTATAAAAATTTGATTGCAATCAATTTTCATCGTAAATCATTTCAATTAGATTAGTTTATGCGGGTACATTGAACTGCCTCCAAAATTTATGTATATGTGGCATCGCATTATCGATTTTAGGTATTAGATTAAAAAATTAAAAAATTATATTTATTGCAATCAATTTGATTACAATGGATGGAACTTAATAATATTTAATTTAGTGTTTGACAATAAAAAAAAATGCAATATATTTTAATTGCTATAAAACTGGTAGGACAATCATTGATTGCCAACAGGGCTAATTGTTTTTTAATGAATTTTTGTTCAAATAAAAAATAAAAAATAAAATTTGTATTCTTCATTCAGAAAATTTTGAATAAGAAATAAATCTTTATTTTTCATTCTGATAATCTTGATTAATAAATAAATTTTTATTCTTCATTCAGATAAATTTGGATAATAAATAAATTTTTATTCACGTTATTCAATTATTCTTGCTAGTCACACAAGTGATTGGTTTTTATCTTTCAAAAGCTGATTTTTCGAATACTTTTCCGAATCCGAACCGAATATTTTCCAAATCTGAACCGAATATTTTTCCGAATACCTTCCATAATCCGAAACCAAACCCGAGTACTTAACCAAATATTTTTCCGCATTATTTACCGAATACCAACCGAATATTTTCCCGAATACTTTCCCCAATCCGAACCGAATATTTTTCCGAATACATTCTCGAATCCGAAACCGCAAGTTTTTCCGAATTTTTTCCTGAATAGTTTCCTAAACTCCGAAACCGAACCGAATATGTACTTATCCGAATATTTTTCCGAATAGAAAACCGAAACCGAACCCGGGAAAGTATTTGGAAAAATATTCGGTTTCGGATTCGGAAAAATATTCGGTTAAGTATTTAGGTTCGGTTTCGGAATCGGGAAAGTATTCGAAAAAATATTCGGTTCAGATTTCGTAAAATATTCGGTTCGGATTAAATAAACTATTCGAAAAATCACTTTTTGATAAAGAAAAAATCATTCACTTATGCGACTAGCAAGAACGACTGAATAACGTGAATAAAAATTTATTCATTGTTCAAAATTATGTGTAAGTAGAAATAGTATATTCTTATTTTTACGTTATTGAATTATTCAATTTTTAAATAATGCCCCTCAGTGATTTCTAAGAGGAATTATTGTAAATTTTTACAGCACTGCTTCTCATTAGAAAGTGCACAGCTGAGTTGGTTTCGATTTCGACTTTGATTACGATTTTAACTTTGACTTCATTTACGATTTCGTTTAAAATTTTGAATTCGATAGCGATTCCGGTTGCCATCGCTATCTGGATTTCAGCGATGTATGTACGCTTGGAATTCTTCTTACATACATACATGCATAATCAAATCAAGTTTCCAGTTAATTTAAGTAATTACTTACTATTAAAATTATGGACGACCACAACTTATTCATGTGACAACTACGGGTCGTTTGTATCCAATTCCGAAGCCCTTTACATCAGCAGTTTTACGCGCAGGGGCGTGTGTATGCAAAACAGCTGCCTGCGGCTGAGAGATGCCTTCCGCTGCCGCCAAAGAAAATCGTTAAATTGCACTACATAGTTTATGAAGTGACTATAAAAATAGGAATAATAATTTTCAGTGCACGCGTTTAGAATTTGCAGCACTAATTAAACAAAAATTGCATTTCTTGCGCCTTTTAAGCGATTCGTGGCGCGACAAATATTGTGCTGCAACAGCGCTTCACGTGCGTTTTCAGCTCGATCAACTGCCAGCTGCCAACAACAACAAAGCTGCAGAGCAGCTTCAAGGCTTCGGCTACAATCAACACGATCTGCAACAAATTATAGCCACTTTGAATCACCTATGAGACTGAAGAAGGAGAAGCAGAAGCAAGATGAGAAAAGAATAACAAAAAAAAAAAAATTAAAAAATAAAAAAGAAAATTGCCAGCGGCACCATTTAACGCCGCGGCGCGGTCGCTTGGCTAATCACGATCACTTGATCGCAGCGCCTTTTACTTAACGATTTCGTTGCCGCGTTGTTGCCTTACAGTTTGTTGTTGTTGTTGTTAGCTCGTCATTATTGCAACCGCATTTGCATGCCGATATTTTGCTGTACTTTGCTGTTGCCTTGTGCATGTGCCATGATGCTGTCGTAAATGCAACACGTATGTACGTATTCTTTGCATGTTGCACGTTTCCCTTCAGCTTGTCTGGTCGCGTTCCTGCTTGTTCGCATAACACACACGGCTACTGCAATGAATTGCAATTTATAATCACAAAAAATAGCCTGGCTTTTATTTTTCTACCCATCTCTCTGCCTTCGAGGAGTGCCTTAGCACTTTAATCTTCACGTTTTGTGCTTCTTGCAAATCTTGCAACTTCTGCAAATTTCTTATTCACAATCTGAACGCGTATATGAATGTGTAATTAAATTGGCTAAATAAGCGCCACGGCCGCACATTGTTGTTGTTGTTATTGCAAGGGCACAACATTAAATGCATGTGTAGCGAATTGCGTGCCCGACTAAGTTGTTGCAGCATTTATGTATTTTAGATTTTTTTTTATTTTTGTTGTTTTTTTTAATTGTGTTGTTTTTTTTTTGAGTTGCTTCTTTTTCAAATTTGCGACGTGCAACATTTGTCGTTTGTGGCACACTTGCATTTTATATGCTGCTTGCAATTTTATGTCGTTGTTGTTATTGTTATTGTCACAGCATGCGCGCAAGTTTTCGCAAGACCTTGTACTTTTGATGCATGTTGCTGTTTTATTGTTGTTGTTGTTGGGCTATTTTATACTCAGCTGTACTAGTACACAGAGTATTATAGTTTTAATCACATAACGGTGGATTGTAACAGAACGAAATAATCGAGATAGATATAGACTTATATATATCAAAATGATCAGGGTGAAAAGAGAAATCGATTGAGCCATGTCCGTCCGTCCGTCCGTCCGTCCGTCCGTCCGTCCGTCCGTCCGTCCGTCTGTCCGTCCGTCCGTCTGTAAACACTCTAACTCGCGCAAAAATTGAGATATTTTGATGAAATTTGAAATGCAAGTTGGTATCGAGACTGGGACGGTTGGTATTGAAAATGGGCGAAATCGGACCATGACCACGCCCACTTTTCCTATATAGAAAAAATCGGAAATTTGGTATCTCAGTCACTAATATAGCTAGAGCGATGAAATTTTACCCACGTGTTGAGCTCAGGCCCCTATGAAGAAATTTGATGAAATTTTGGAAAATGGGCGGTGCCACGCCCACTTATTAAGGGTCAAACATTGAAAGTTTTATACGTCATAACTCAGAAACCACTGAAGATATATCGATGGAATTTGGTACGCGTGATTTACTTACTTAGGCAAACGTTTGGACGGAAAATAGTTAAAATCGGTTGACGGCCACGCCCACTTTTATATATGTGTATTATAAAGTGACCTAATAAAAACATTTTAAGCCATATCTCTGTCAAATATAAAGATATATCATTGAAATTTTATGGCAGGAGTCCAACTGCGGGCATAAAACTAAAAACACAAAAATTTTGGAAAATGGGCGTGGCACCGCCTCTTTTTAGAAGCAGGAATATACGAGATTTCTGAGCCCATAACTCGACAAATAATTGAGATATTATGACGAAACTTGGTGTGTACACTTTTATTACTCGTGGTAATACACGTTCAAAATTTTAGCGGAATCGGTTGACGACCACGCCCACTTTTATATAAGGGAACTATAAAGTGGCCTAATAAAAACATTTTAAGCGATATCTTTGTCAAATATAAAGATAATTCATTGAAATTTTGTGGCATGAGTTCCACAATAGACCGGAAACAAAAAATATAAAAATTTTGGAAAATGGGCGTGGCACCGCCTCTTTTTAAACAAAGGAATAGACGAGATTTCTTAGCCTATAACTCGACAAATAATTGAGATATTATGACGAAATTTGGTTTATATACTTTTATAACTTGTGTTAATAGACATGCAGAAATTTATTGAAATCGGGTTATAATCACGCCTACTTTTTAACAAAGATATTTCTGGAACACCCTTTGGGAATTTGTAACGTGACATCTTTGTAACTAGAAGTTATAAAGGAATGAAATTTTGCACAAAGAATAATATTCATATGCTTAGTTGGATGGCTGATTAAAATTTTGAAAATGGGCGTGGCTACGCCCACTTTATCTAGCACTCCCTTTATATCAAACGCAAACAAACAATGAAAGCATACAGCTGAGTATCTAATGTTCGATTCCACTCGAACTTAGGCTTCCTTACTTGTTTGCGTTTGCATTTACACCCGCTCTTTATGGTCACATGGGGTTTTATGGTTATAAAGCCCAAATTACATCAGCGATGTGGCAGCGGGCAGCGACGGTTTTCGAAATCAGCTGATGCGTCTAATATGAGCAGTGACTGCCAGACCAAACACAATAGAGCGTTCGCAGTATTTGGCAGTGACTTCTTTATATATTAGGTCTGTTTCCTTTTACCTTAAACACGTGGTGACATAAATTTACTTACCATTTTCATGTCCACTTTTTTCAATTAAAATAATCAATCTTGTTTCATTTTTTCCTCTGCTCTTTCTTCTTCTTTGCTTTTGCATCCCGCCAGCAATATTTGCTAGTGGAAATTAATTAAGTAAAAATTAAATTCTCTCCCGCTTACTGGCATGAAAGTACGGAAACACAAAATTAGTAAATAATATATTACATTGGATAGTACGGAAACAGACATACATAAGTTCACATCAACACTTAGAACTTGGCTGCGATTCAATGCAGCGGCAGCGAATTTAGAATTTGGGCTAAACGAGGCGGTGCTGCCAGCTGCCTCTGCTGTATTATGTGCCACTTCATTGCTAACCGTAGTTTCTAAAAATCAGCTGATTTCGAAAACAGTCGCTGCCACAGCCACAGCGCTATTGTAATTCCGGCTTAATAGGAGTGTTTTTTGGGCATTTCGCTGCCCGCTTATACTGGATTCTGCTCTCTTGGCTGAGTTTCCATAAAAAATGTTAAAAACTTTAAGAGACTATTAGAGAGTATGCCAGCTACTCATTAAACTGATCTTTACTGATAATGCCAATTTTTCTATTGTGAATAAGTGAAATGGTTACAAATTTTTGTCAATAGATGTCTCCCCTATCTTCGAATTTAGCCAAGATTCAACGCAATACCGTTCGTTAGAAAATTTTTTCCAATTCCGTACCAAAGAACGTATATTGCACAATATACGTTCTTTGTCCGTACCCTAATGAACGTTGTTACATTGACACAGCTATTCTGCAATCCCTCGGAACTCCGATCGCGGCGACGCCGACTGCTACGACAAAACGAAAATTGGTATTCCGGTTTACGACGTTTCGAACATAAGTGTTGTTAAGTGTTAAACTATGTTCGAATCAGTGTTAGGTAACGTTTATGCGAAATCATATGTATATTTTGACAGCACATTTGTATTTTTGACAGCAAATTTATATTTTCAGTAAGTTTTAGATTAAATTTTCAGAAAGAATATATTAAATGGTTAAAAAATGGATTCCATCGCTGCAGCAGCTTTTTTAGTGGAAAAATAAATGGAAGAACAAAGGAATTTGGACATTAATTTTAATAAAAATTTTTTTAAAATATTGCTTTCTATTATAAAAAAAAAAGTGCCAACATATATGAAAACGGCATTTATAGAATACTGTCACCAAGTTTCATGCGAGAATACCTTGTAATTCGGAAATTAACACCGGCTAAGCTTGGATAGAATGAACCAATTTTATATATTTACAAACTACTGGGAATTTTTCAGTGAAACTTTCAGGAAATATTCTTTGGATGATAATTCATCTACCTTTAACGCTTTCAACTATTAGTAAATTATAATATTAAAGTTCTCCAAAATGAGAATTCTGCCGGCTGAGTTTTTTTAAAGCGCGGCCGGAGGCCGGTGACGCAAAAAAGTCTTCTACATACACATTGCTTTAACAAGGAATATCTCTTGCACTATAATCGTCCGGTGGGAGGGACTTTTTTATGATCTGTGATAAGATCGTGGTTCATTATACAAATTTTTCCTTAACACCAGTGGTAAATTATTGCGATCCCCACCTTAACTATTAGTAATTTTAAATTATGAAAAAACTGGACTCCATGAACTCAATGGCAATGAAAATGCCAACTTTAGTGAAAATAACATTTACAGCTTATTCCCACAAAATTTCACGCGAAAACCTCTTGCAGTTGGTTTGTTTTACACTATTTATAGTAATATGTTATACTGATGCAATCCATGGATGATGCTACACACTGGTCGCATATCAACAAGTTTTTATGGATCGCAAAACAAAAGCAAATTTGACATCCAGGTTGCGATCAATCAAGTCATAAATATGTATATATCGTTTAGCAGGAATTTTGTGACTCGCCAGGACGCGTTGAGCATGAACGGACATAGAAAGTGAGCACGTTTATACGATTTGTTAGTTTCTCGTGCAAATGTTTGTAAATCATTATTCGCGAGTTGCGCTACCCACTCATATTACATCATCGTAGTAATAATACACAATTTAAATTATTTTCAGAAGCTTTTATTAAACAATAATATAAAAATATTGCTAAAAATTAAAATAAATTTTATTATTAAATAAAAGTTCAATACATTGAAACTCCTTGTACTTATTTCCCTCTATTCAGTCTATTGTACTAAAGCAAATTCCTTTTGTTCACTTATTTTGCAAAGAAAAGGTCAGTAGCATATCTAAACCAAGCCCGTTTTTTATAATAATGTTGCATAAATTTAAAAATCATAGTTTAATTGCATTAAATTGATAATATTTCCAAAAATAATCACAAATTCTATTGCCTCCGACACACAAAAGCTGACGGCAAAAATCGCTCCGATTAACTGTCAAAAATCCGATCCATCGTAAACCAGAATGCCGATTTCCTAACTTCGAAAAAATCTGACGTTCATCGGACGTCAACCGAATTGCAGAATGCCATTTGATCCGATTCACCTCCGATGAAAGTGGATCGTAAACCGGAATTGATGTGTGAGTCTTGGCTAGATTCGAAGATAGGGGAGACATCTATCGATAAAAATTTGAAGAAATTCCATGAAATAAACACACCTCTTTTCCAATTCCTTTAGTTTAACGAACGGTCGTATAATTATACTCAGCTGTACTAGTACACAGAGTATTATAGTTTCACATAACGGTGGATTGTAACAGAATGAAATAACCGAGATAGATATAGACTTATATATATCAAAATGATCAGGGTGAAAAGAGAAATCGATTGAGCCATGTCCGTCCGTCCGTCCGTCCGTCTGTAAACACTAACTCGCGCAAAAATTGAGATATTTTGATGAAATTTGGAATGCAAGTTGGTATCGAGACTGGGACGGTTGGTATTGAAAATGGGCGAAATCGGACCATGACCACGCCCACTTTTCCTATATAGAAAAAATCGGAAATTTGGTATCTCAGTCCCTAATATAGCTGGAGCGATAAAATTTTACCCACATGTTGAGCTCAGGCCCCTATGAAGAAATTTTATGAAATTTTGGAAAATGAGCGGTGCCACGCCCACTTATTAAGGGTCAAACATTGAAAGTTTTATGAGTCATAACTCAGAAACCGTTGAAGATATGTCGATGAAATTTGGTACGCGTGATTTACTTACTTAGGCAAATGTTTTGACGGAAAATTGTCAAAATCGGTTGACGGCCACGCCCACTTTTATATATGTGTATTATAAAGTGACCTAATAAAAACATTTTAAGCGATATCTCTGTCAAATATAAAGATCTATCACTGAAATTTTGTGGCATGATTCCAACTATGAACATAAAACGAAAACCACAAAAATTTTGGAAAATGGGCGGAGCCACGCCCACTTATTAAGGGGCAAACATTGAAAGTTTTATGAGTCATAACTCAGAAACCGTTGAAGATATATCGATGAAATTTGGTACGCATGATATATTTACTTAGGCAAATGTGTGGACGAAAAATTACCAAAATCGGTTGACGACCACGCCCACTTTTATATATGTGTATTATAAAGTGGCCTAATAAAAACATTGTAAGCGATATCTTTGTCAAATATAAAGATAATTCATTGAAATTTTGTGACATGAGTTCCGCAATAGACCGGAAACATAAAATAGACAAATTTTGGAAAATGGGCGTGGCACCGCCTCCTTTTGGACAAAGGGATATACGAGATTTATTAGCCTTTAACTCGACAAATAATTGAGATATTATGACGAAACTTGGTTTATACACTTTTATAACTTGTGTTAATAAACACGCAAAAATTAATTGAAATCGGTTTATGACCACGCCTACTTTTTAACAGATATTTCTGGAATACCCTTTGGGAGTTTGTAACGTGACATCTTTGTAACTAGAAGTCATAAAGGAATTAATTTTTGCACAAAGAATAATATTGATATGCTTAGTTGGATGACTGATAAAAATTTAGAAAATGGGCGTGGCTACGCCCACTTTATGCAGCACTCGCTTTATATAAAGTACACCGTGTTTCCATCAAACGCAAACAAACAATGAAAGCATACAGCTGAGTATCTAATGTTCGATTCCACTCGAACTTAGGCTTCCTTACTTGTTTTCACTTGTTTTTATACCAGTGGTTGTTTTTTCGCAAGTCTCTAACTCTTGCCCAAGCGAATACGGCTAATGTTATTGTTGTTGTTGTTGTTGTTGATAACAACGATTTGGCTCATGTTTACACACATTGTGTGTGTCTTGTTTTATTTTTTCTTAATTTAATGTATTGGTTTTTTTAAATTTCCAGTTGCCACCAAAAAATATTAACTGCTAATTTGCTCATATCGTGTAATAGTCCTTTAAACTAGTCGGTAAACAAAAAGTTTGCGTGTGTTCTTTTAGGTTCCGTGTACGAAGATTTTGTTTGAGAAGACGCTTAGTGAAATTTTATGGCGAATAATTTTCCAGCACTACTTTTTTCTGATTTTATAAAAAATGGTTCAAAACGACCCGTTAGTGGAGTTGTTAGAGAGTGTTAAAGTATTCTACGAAATTAAAGCTCTTGCAATTTTACTATATGTTTTCTAACACACTTTTTCCTTTATTTAAAAATCACTCAGATGAAATTTCGCAAATCTAAAATGGCAATAAAAAAAATCTTATCTCATGGAGGAAACGGTTTGGTGGTTTTACCTTCTTTTTGGATAGATAATGGTATTTCGTTCTGTGTATCACCGCCAGCCAACAACCCGCAATTTGTGTCACACTGTAATAGATATTACTAGTGTCACTACAAATCATTCCATAAATTTTCAAGGACTTTTTGAGTGCTTTAATTAAATTTACTACACCTACAACTTCAATCGAGCGTATTTTCCGTAGCGTACGAATTCGAATAGTCATAGTGGCAGTTAGTAAGAGAAATATGATAGTCAAAGCAAGCCCCGTAATCAGCGGGCGCATTGTTGTTGTCGCCAAGCATCATGCCACATGCCACAGAAGGTATATATGCGCATGAAATTTGTTTTACTCAAAAGGGGTTTCTGTCTGGGAAAAACTGTGTGTGCATTAGGCTGGGCATATCAAATTGATTGCAATAAAATTTGTTGTAATTATTGAGTTTCTTTTAACTTATACCCTAAATTGATAATGCTATGTATGTACATATGTACATTAGGCCGTCTCGCGTTATATGGACCAAAAAAAAAAGTCCACCGTACGCTCCCCTTCTGATTTCTTTTTCGAAAACATTTCTGGAAACATTTTTTATTTTTTTTTGGACGCCGCTAGATGTCGCTAAAATTCATTTTTTTTTCATATTTTTGGTATTTATGGTCCGATCGGTAAGTTTGATACACCAATCTCTTTGGCTTGAGAGGAGGGTTCCTATTCTATAACTGTATTAACCCTTTATGCGCCACTGGGGTCACTTCCACCCAGTACTTAGTTTATACTACCTTAATGTAAATTTTTTTACTGGCATGTTAATCTTCGTCAAGAAACAGCAATCTTTTGCAAAAGAAGTATTTCGATCGCTTCAGTAGCACTGGAAGTAAAACTCATTTAACATTCAGAGAAATGCAAGTTTCACGCTTCCTGTGGTTTTTTAGGTGCATTTTAGAAAGATTTTTTCTGAAGGGACTCCTACTGAAATTTTGTGCCGAATAATTTACTAGAACATTTAAGCCCTCTAACGTCCTTAAAAATACCATTTCCTGACAATACTATATTTCCTGACTGTATAAAAAGAGGCCAAACTGACTCTTTCTTAGGGGTGCTAGATGGTTAGAATGTTCTAGAAAATTATTCGGCACAAAATTTTAGTACGAGTCCCTGCAGAAAAAATCTTTGTAAAATGAACCTAAAAGACCACAGGAAGCTAAAAACATATGTATATCCTCGCAATTTTAAATGTATTTTATTTTCGGTTCTACTGAATAGATCGAAATACTTCTTTTGCAAAAGATTAATGTTTTGTGACGACGTTTAACATGCCGGCAAAAAAAGTTACATTAAGGTGTTATAAACTAAGTACTGGGTGGAAGTGACCCCAATGGCGCACATAGGGTTAACACAATTGTAAAGTAGGAACCGTCCTAGCAAGCCACAGGGATTGGTGTATCAAACTTGGCGATCGGACCATAAATACCGAAGATATGAATAAAATGAATTTTAGCGACATCTAGCGCCGTCCAAAAAAAATTAAAAATTTTTCCAGAAATGTTTTCGAAAAAGAAATCATATAGGGCGGCGTACGGCGAACATTTTTTTTTGCGATACGCTCTAATATACATATGTATATGTATAGTCGAAGATGTCATATATAAATTTTGAACCCGATTATTGGCAGTTCAGTGGTGTCACATCGATAGTAAAAAAGTTGGCTATAGATAAAAAAATGTTCGCTTTTTATTGCAGAATTGCATTTAAAACATATCTAAATTCATAGCATTGCAGACTTTTTTCTTCTACTGTAAACTAACGAAAATGCGACATGTTCTCTATTCATACTATAATAACGATGTGTATTCATTTAGATACCGAAGCGACACCCTAATATTAGTCGATTTTTCAATTAAGCGACTTGCTAAACATTAATTTTAGTTTTATACAAGCATTCCACGTTAGAGGGCTTCGGACGGATTCGACTTTTTGCCAGTCACTCAGCAGAGTTCGGTTGTGTTGAGGTAGTTACCGCTAGAGTCCGCTGGTTTTACCGGTAGAGTCCGCTGGTACAGCCTCTATATAAAATAATGCGATTGGTTAATGTTTATGCTACTTGATCTATTACTTGATTGATGCATCTACACTCAAAAAAAAAATTACTCAGATTATGGAAAAATGGGAATGATTCGCCGCTAAAGACATATTTCCATATTTTGATGTACAATTTTCTTTAAAACGTGGTTTTTATTCCTTGATTTGAAGAAAATCGTACATCAAAGTATGGAAATATGTCTTTAGCGCCGAATCATTCCCACTTTTCCATAATCTGAGTAAGTTGTTTTTTCAGTGTATTACAGTGGAATTTTTCAATGCACAATAGCTTCATTCTTTTACATGGCAACTCTGCTGTTCAGGTCGACAAACAGCTAAGTGCTTTCGGCTCAACGCGCTTAACATAGTTAGCTGGCTTGGTTTTTGTGGTTGCGTTCCGTATTATTCGCTAATCTAGCTAGGGTTTTTTTTCGAACTTGGGAACAAAACAATGTGGCTATTCTTTAACAAAGCTGCTATTCGAATAAAAAAAAAAATTATTCAAGTGCCTGGAAAGCGAAATCATGCAAAAGGGAAAAAATAAATAAAAGTTTGCTGCCATCAAAATAACAAATGCCTAAGTTTTCGGGTTGTTTGGAAAATCATATACCCAGCTTTGATATGCTAAATAGTTTTTGCTATAAATATGCGAGTAGATAACAACCTTATCTCTGTTTATGCTTACACCGAGAACTTGATTTTAATGTGAAACAAGTAGTTGTTGGCTACGAGTATGTTCACTAGTATTTTATGTTTTTACAACCAATAGTGTTGTAAAATAAACTTCAAAACCCTGAATGGGAAGAATGATAGGATATCATTTTCTACACAAGCTGTGTGACAAACAACAAATAAAAGTTTCTATAAAATACTAAAGGCAGCGAAAGTTGAGAGAAAAGGCAGACGGAAATCAACTCTTTGCAACAGCTACTTATCGTCTGGGGAACACATGTACAAACATATGTTAAAAAAAAACATACATAATATCGACGGTCTTTTGCCAGAAACACGAATGTGAAATTTTTTCTAAGTGCGATGTCTGCTCTTTATCGGGTATATATTGATATAATAACAATTAATATTTGTATATATGCTTATGTACATACAAGTATATATTATGTATGTATGTTTACACAAGAATTTATACCAATATTAATTGTTATTACATCAATATATACCCGATAAAGAGCAGACATCGTAATTAGAAAAAATTTCACATTCGTGTTTCTGGCAGAAGACCGACGATATATGTATGTATTTTATGTACTTGCAACAATCGTAAAGTGGCTATTCAATGTTTCTATATACACTTGTTTAAATAAATGTAAGTACGTAGATATGTATTCATAAGAGTCTACAATTGACTGAATGTATTTATGTTTCAACCATTGATGTGTGGCATGATTTGTTGAGGCAAAAAAAATGTCTCTAAAAATATAAACTCTATTCATACATATAATAAATAAAAATTCAATTTCTTCTTCCTTCCTTTTCTTTTATGCATTGGTATGCAACGTCAAGTGTTCTGGTTGATGCCTCTTCAAATTACGATCGTTTTATATGTAAAATTTTTCTTAATTCAAAATGAAACGAAACATAAAGGAATGATAAAAGTTGAAAAATAACTTGGAAAAACCCCATTACAATACATACATACATCCACAATTTCAAGTGGTAGATTCTAAAGCATATAAAGCTATTTTTATCCCAGAAGTCAGTGGTTGATTCAGCAATACAATTTTGTATATACATAGATCGTTGTTCTCTTCTCTATATTAGAAAAAATATTGTTTATGTCGCTTAAGTTCTGAAAAGTATGGAACGAATTTCCGTCATCCCTTGTCAGGTTTGATATGGTTATAAACCGGTTTCGGCTATGATGTCAGTAACTCTATAGTTCGTCTACTTTTTCACATGCTATGACTATTCTGAGGGTTGTGATTTTCCAAGATTTATTTATCATGGAGGTTACCATTTTCAAATAATTGTTGAATGGAGTATCTACACTGTGTGGGTAGTTATGTGTAGAGGAAAGGAAATCGAGTTTCCAGAAATGCTTACATATTTTCCTATATGAAAGAAACTACATATTACATTTTTGTCGAATGGATTTCTATGAAGAGTTGGTATTTAAAATCTTTTAATTTAGAAGACTCTACTTCAACATATAGACAGTGTTTGGCTAGCCAATAGATAGCAGCTCTTACCAAATAAAAGATTATTTACTATGTTTTCCTGAGGAAATGTCTTGCGAAAAAAGATAGAAGGAAGAATGGAAATGATCAAATATTGAAATACTTGAATGAAGTAAGAAAAAATTCGATCAAAAAAAAATTAATTTCCGAGAATTTCAGATTTCTGTTTACGAAATTGGAACAAAATCATTAAGCTTTAGCGGAAAACTTTCGACTTTTTTCAGAAAGTCTGACTACCGACAAAATCGAAACCAATTGTTTTGTGGGCTATTTTGTTCATACAGCGTTTTTAAACTTGAAGTATTTGTAATTATTTATTATATTATATTTATAATAAGTAAGTAAGCTTACGGTCTCAGATCAGATAATTAAAGAAACCTTTTTAATATTATTTACTTAACTGATACAACAGTCAATATTTACTTTTTCGTTCGTTGCTTATTCAAACAAAATTCTTACGTTGGTTGTTTTTCCTCTTCTTGTTGAAAATGGCGTTTATGTCTATTTGGCTAAAATATACGACATGTGTCCATTGCCATCGCTGCTAAGAATTTTGTATATTGAAACCGTTGACTGAAAGTTAGAGCATTTTTCACAGTTTCTTTAGAAAATTTCCAACAGAAACGAGGATGAGTGTAGTGTAAGTCCGGTAGCATTCCATAGTCGTCTAATTTACTTAATTGTATTACACAGAGGTGCTAATAAAAGAAATTGGTAGACAACGCTAATCAAAGTTAATGAGAATAACAAATATTTAGACGAGTTGGTTATTGAATAGCAAGAAATGATGATGGACATGTTAATTAAGTATTTCCTTTCTAATGGCAATGCCTAAATATTTGTATGGCTTTGTAAAGAGAAGAAACTAATATATAGCAGTGATGCAATTACTTGAAATTGGCTGTTTAAATGCATATCTGTGTACATAAAATAATAGTAAGTAATAGTATGTAATAAGTAAAGTCTACAGAAATCTATTTTAACATGAAAAGCTGACAATTCAATGCGTGCAAGTCTCCAGATTTCAGTTTATATAAGACATTAAGATAAAGATAAATAAAATGAGCATTGATTTAAAATCCAAATTTAGTACTAAAATTTATTTTTTTTATTAATTTATTGTAATCGTATCTTGAAATTAATACAATTTAGTGAACCCTGCAGAAACAACAGTAACACTCTCGCTTTAATTTCGAAAATCATCGAAGTTTTCCTCTCCATGGCGGTCGGCAACCAATACTAATACTCCAATAGACGGAAAGTATCAGCAGTTAAACCGAAAGAACTTCTGTGTAAAATTCTTCCTGGCTTTTAAGAATAGTTTTTTAAAGATCAAGGTTAAATTCAGTAGATAACGCAGGTTTTGATTAAACCATAGATACAACAACAATTTATTCTCATCGTGCGAGCAAATTTCATTAAATTAACCAAAATTTAGTCAAATGGGGGAGTTCAAGAACAAGAACTAAATTTGTTTTTTTTTTTTAATCTTTTAATATATACGACTTGAGATTTATTAAGTCAAATGGCTATGGATTAATTTTAATACCCTACTATTAGAGTGCACAAACATTTTTTGCGGCTTGAAACCGTATTTGAAGCTTTTATTTATTCTCTTGGTTTTATTTTTTGTCATATGTAAGTGGGCAATTAAAATTCAAATGGTAATAAAACTACACAAAAAGCCGCAAAGCCAACAATAAGACAAAGAGAGCTGATGAATGAGCACAAAATAAAAAAAAAAACTATGAATTTCACTGCATTAATTATGCAGCTTTTTAGCTACCTTTTACGTGCTCTATTGAAAATAGTTTAGGACGCGCTGCCGCCACTTTTTTACTCTTTATGTCAGGTCACTTTTGTGTGGCAAGGCAATGAATAGCCAAAAACAAATTCAAAAGCATTTTAAAACAAATGCTTTTATAAACGTGAATTTGACTTGAATTTTGTGTGTATTGAATTATTTTGTATTTAGAAAGTTTTACATACTCAGGATAAGAAAGCAGGAAAAGGCTGGCGCCATTATTAGGCTGTATACAAATTCGAAGTACCAATCGTTGAAAGATTTTTGAAAAAAATGTAGTGCTACGTTTTTCTTTGTCTATTTGGGAACTAGCTTTGATAATAACAAAAACAATGTCGACCTGTAAATCCAAAGAAAAATCCCACTTGCCAACAAGTGCTACTTTGGACTAAGTCGACCAATGAAAAGCAAAGTTATCTCTCGATAGCGAATGAATCGATACCCGCCGGTGACAGCACTGCATTGGAAAGGTCAGTTGGAAAATTACTTGGCCTCAGTTGGTATTACAATAGACGCCAGTTACCACGAAGCAGACAATATTATTTTCGAATTCCAAAAAAATTATAAAAATAACCACATTTTTCAGAACAACTACCTAGATGTACATATATTACGAAGCATGTCCTCGTTCTTATTCACTGCTTTTATATTTTTCCCTATCAAGTTTGGCTTGATTACAAATACTTAAAAACCTCGTATCCATATATTTCTTAGTTATAATAAAATGTAATTGGGGTTCAAGATTAACTTTCTCGTAGAATCGCCCATATATTAAATTGTAGGGATTTTTTGTGCGGGGAAATGGTTAAAAAACTATTGAACAGATTTTTGGAAAATTTTGACAGTTTATTCTATAGATAAGTCCTCTCGACATAGAATAAGATTTATGCGAAAATTAAATTGAAAGTAAACCATGTATTAGAAAGAAAAATTGCCCAGATCTTTTCTCTCTAACAGACGACTCGAGAAGAAACGGAGAATCAAACCGCTTTCAAACAAAAAATACGCACTAATCTAATCGAGAAAATTATATCTACAATCGAAATCTAATAAGATTCTAATGAGAGTTTGAAAATGCTGAGATTCGGCTCTTTATTTAGCAGTTTCCAATCGTATTCTAGTGAAACTTTCTACCCTCGCTCTCGATTAGAGAATTTCACTTGTTATCTAATGGAGTCTCAACAAACTCTCTCACATTATAAACTGTGTGTTTCTGGATAAGAAGAACATCAAATAACATACCGCTTTTTGTAGGATTAAACTTTACTCCAGCATTTCATCCACAACTCAAAAAAAACATTTGCTGTGAAAGATAAAACAGAGTAAACACAAAATGCGCAACCAGCCTAAACAAACATAACCACCGGTGTCACATTTTATGACGTTTTAATTCAGAAACATCCAGTGGCGTAGTAACGGGGGGGGTTTTGGGGACAAAACCCCCCCCGAAAGATTCGTTTTGTATAAAATTGATCTGACCATAAAATCATCTTTAACTAAGAGATGCTTTATTAGCATACATTTCTTTTTCAGGAAAAAATCAATGAGAATGGTAATTTTTCGAATTGGTAATTCGAAATTTAGCTCTTTTTCACGAAGTATTATTTATAATTGTAGCGTTTGTTGAGCCGTAGGAAAACTGCAGGAATTTTACCACAATTTACATTCTTTGTACTCATACTCGCTCTTTTGTGGTAAAATTCCTGCAGTTTTCCTACGGCTCAACAAACGCTACAATTATTATACGGTATTGCTGTTATTAACATGCTAATTAAAGAAAAGTAACGCCAAAAATGTTAATAAAAAATTGGATAAGAAATTCAACTGGTGAAGATACGCTGAACGGACTTGCCCTAACGAGTATTAACAGAAATATCGATATCACAGTGAAAGACGTTATTCACAGATTCGCACAATAACATAGGAAAATCAATCTGCGATTTCAATAAATTTAATTATATTAATTAATAGAATTTAAAGTAATTATTTTTTCCAATATACAATTATTCAAATTTCAAGTTTTCTTTCAATTACTTATTATCTTAATCAAATAATAATGTTAGTATAAACTACAATGGGAATAAATATGCAATGTATAAGAGTATCTGAACTTGAGATTTTACTTAATGTCTGTCAAAATGGAATATTAGAAAATTAAATTGTATAAGAAAATTATTATTTATAACCGTAGATTTCCAGAGGAGAATATGTGACTTACTTTTGAAGTATAGTTAAAGGCCCTTGGCAACTGACAATCTGGCATGTCAAGCAGTGTGTATTTGTGAGTTTTTTGTGTGTGTTAGTACAATCGGCAGTCGTCGCACATAGGTAGATTTTCAAGTTGTATTCGGCCAAAATTGAATTTTGTGAAGTTGTTACAATTACAGAAAAAACATACCCACATATTGGAGATAGCCTGGGGAACAATAATTCATCGCTTTTTTCCCGACCCCATACTCTGTATTTGCTCCCAGATGGTCGAAACTTAGCATATCTGAAGTTAATTTTTTAATTTTTTTTTACATATTTTTAAGTCCTAGTTTCAATGTGAATATTTATTATTTAAAGCATTTCATTTAAGTACTCGTAATGGATCCTAAAGCTTCAAGTAATTATTAACACTCTTCAATAATATCCTTGATTTCCAATAATTCTAAATTTATAGTTTTAAGCCTTTAAAGTTGGGATATTTAAAAAAAAATTATCACTCTTTTTCATGTTCGAAATTGATTTTGTTATGTTGCTCTGTCAGACTCAGTCAAATTAACCCTCGGACATGATATCTAGTACAATTAGTATTTTGCCGACAAAACGTTACATCGCACAAAGCCGCACTTCACTACTAGATACAGGGTTATTCATATGTACCTAAATAATTTTCTTTTTTGTGTTTTATATTTGATTTTAATGTTTATATTTATAACGCATATCTTGGTTAATGTAGGTGATGCTCAAATGTAATCGAGATACTTATTTATCACCGATTATTGTTAACTTTTTAGGCAGTATTTTTAGTATTTCCAATTTTTCAAAGTGAAGGAAATACGTATCATAAAAAGGGGCTAAGAATTCTAAAGCTACATTTTTTAGAAGATTTTTGAGTATGCAATTTTGCAGCTCATTCAATTTTAATATAATAACATGCAACATTCAACTTTTTGAAAATTTTCATTGGCTTTTCGGAAATTTTAATTGGAACGGTCTCACGTACATATAAGGCAAACACACTACAGAAAAAAATTTGTAAAATCGACGGAATTTTTCACAGCATTGAGAAATGCACTTTTTGCACTAAAATTGGTTGGCTACATAACAGTACACTTAGAAATCTCCTCAAAACTTCTATAAATTCTGGCCTCGCTTTGAAATTTTTAATCCACTTTTAGAAATTTCTACGATTTTTCGGAATTTTTGCATAAGTTTAGAAATCCTGCTTAAAACAATTTTTTTTGAAAAATTGCCTACATTTTTAAACGAAAATAAGAAAGTCAAATTTTCGACAGAACTCTTTGAAATAAATTTAAAAAGTCTGGCGTATGATTTTTTTTGAGTCACTGTATATATTTTTCAATAAAATCGACTTTTAACACAAATTATTAAAATTTTGCATTAAACAAGCAATTTGCAATAGATGTAGACAATAAAATATTTTTGGCCGCATAAAACTTGAGAATCTACTAATGTGCGTCGTGCTACACGTTCTTGTTGTCGGGCTCGCGTTGATGAGAATCAAAAATTTAGATATTTGCGTAGATCACCCGACACTCACACATATACACTGCTTGACATTCCAGATTTTAAGTGGCCAAGGGCCTTAAGAGTTTAATATATGTATGTATAATAAGCGATATTTGTGTACTAAAATGTTAAATTATAGTCTGAAAAAATTATATTTTTATCATTTGTAAAAAAAATGTAGTTTTTTGGTAAATTTTATTTTAATTTTGGTAAATTTTTTACATTGGCTGTAACCCCCCCCGAAAAATTCTCTTACTACGCCACTGGAAACATCTACATTACAGACTCTTATGCCATGCTGAAAAGAACAAGTAAGCATACAGACAGATGTATTCAGCACTAAAAAAAAAATAAGAAGAAAATGAAAATGAAAAACAATCAAAGGAAACTGCAACACCGGATGCATTTATAAAATCAACAACAGCTTCCTACGCTCAACACATGCACAGAGAAACACACATTGAGTTGAAGAAGTACTAGGTATGCACATGCCCGCCCGGACAGAAGTCATCACAACTGCCTTTGTTCTAAGAACAACCAGCAGCCACCATTCAACATCCATCTACCATGACAATGGGCAACTGTTGGCGACAAACACATACTGCGTAACGCCAGTTGCTCCACTTTTGTGAGCAAACAAACAACAACAACAGCAAACAAGCCGAGGTGACAAAAGTGGACAAACATATGGACCAATTGTCGCAGAGGGAAAGCGAGTGGGCGATCTGGAGTGT
The DNA here is from genome assembly GCA_960531455.1 of Urophora cardui. Lineage (NCBI taxonomy): Eukaryota > Metazoa > Arthropoda > Insecta > Diptera > Tephritidae > Urophora > Urophora cardui. The sequence goes on along the minus strand of OY482670.1, from coordinate 125,770,206 downwards.
CAAAGCAGCGATGATGTTTAACTAAATTAAGGAATACGAAGAGCGAAGAACGAGCAAGATGGAGATGGAAGGTAAAGAGTTTTCAAAAGAAAAGAAACTTTTGTTTTAGTAAAACGAGTTTAGTGCAAGAAATTAAGATTGTGAGTGGTACGAGTATGTGCTTGTAAAACACAAAGGCAAGAAAGTTGAGGTCGTCGTCTGAAGTGGCAAGTGGCAAGTTGACAAGTGGCAAATTTCGTTTTCCGTTGCTTTTACTTGCACGGTTGGACAACAAAAAAAGTGCGGCGTTGACAGCTGTTGCACGAAGATCTTTTGTTGTTTCACTTTTTCTACTTTGAGATTTACTTATTTATGTGTGCAACTATGTTTTAGATTGCTGCAGAGTTTCGGCTTGCTGCATCGCCCTTGTGGGCTATTAGTGTTTTGGCGTTTTGTTACAGGATGCAAATTTTATAAATGAAATCATAAGTTTTGAGAAACAAGGCATTTAACTTTTCTCTCTATTTTTGTAAAAATTTATACACGGCTTATTGCAGCTTTGTTGCTTAGAAAATCAGACGAGTAAGTAGATAGTAGTAGTACAAGGTTTTATGATTAAATATTAGTAGGGCGCGTTTTTCGCGAATAAGCATTACATAAAGGTGGAAGTTTAAGAGAATGATGAATTTAGAAGGTGAAGAACAAGGAAGAAAGGATGAAATATTAAAAGCATAAAAGGAAAAAGTTGCACTAAAATTGTGAAAATCTATAAAAGAAGAAGAAGAATAAGAATAAGAATGAGAATAAGAATAAGAATAAGAATAAGAATAAGAATAAGAATAAGAATAAGAATAAGAATAAGAATAAAAATAAGAAAAATAATAATAATAAGGAGAAAAATAAAAAGAAAACCAAAAGCAAAAACAAAACAGAGAAAAACTCAAAAACGTAAAAACGTAAAAATGGAAGTTAATATGAAAAAAAATGGCAAATGGGGAAAAGTAAGAGAAAAAGAAAGAAAGTGAGAAGGAATAAAAATTAAAAAGAAAAAAAAAACTGGGAATATAATAATGAATCTCAATGAGAGAGTAGAAGAGGAAGAAGATGTAGAAGATGAAGAAGAAGCAGAAGAAGAAGAAGAAGATGATGATGATGATGATGTTGATGATGATGATGTGGATTATGATGATGCTGATGTTGATGATGATGGTGATGATGATGATGGTGATGATGATGATGATGATGATGTTGATGATGGTGATGATGATGATGATAATGATGATGATGATGATGATGATGATGATGATGATGATGATGATGATGATGATGATGATGATGCTGATGATGATGATGATGATAATGATGATGATGGTGATGATGATGATGATGATGATGGTGATGATGATAATGATGATCAAGATGATGATGATGATGATGATGACGGTGATTCTGTGGGCACGGTGGTGTAAGTCTTCATACATACATATCGTCGTACCATACGAAAACTAGCATACGTTTTTTTGTGGCTGACGAAAAGTAAGAAGTTCGACTTTTGGCTGACGAAAAATAACAAGTTCGACTATTGGCCGATGAAGAGTAACAAGTTCGACTTTTGGCTGAAGAAAACTATCAATTTCGTTTAAACAACAACAACTTTAATGTAAAAACAGTACTTATATGATTACTGATACTTTTCGTCAGCCAAAAGTCAAATGTTCTACTTTTCGTACAGAATTTTTTTATTGCTAGATTTCGCCAGAAATTTTAAATATGCTAGTTTTCGTATGGTATGACGATGTGTAGATACATGTATGTATGTACATATATGATGAGAAGAAGAGGAATAAGAAAATATTAAGAAGAAAGGAATAAGAAGATGAAGTGATCCGGTCGATTGTGTTGTCTCAAAGACTGAAATTCTCGTGAATTAAAGTTGAAGATTGATCTTATAGAATTCCAATAAAAAGGATCAAAGCAATACCTTAAAAACTCCAAAGTATTATTTCTTACTTATATATCGTCATTTTAACTTCATAACCGAAAATCCCAATTTTGACAGAGGCGGTTATGAAGGTTGCACTTAGGCGATTATGACGTATAAACGACGATATCAAATGTTATTCCTTGCTTGAATTTAAATTCCCTTCACCGCTGAGTTTGTGCGCATTAAACACACAATTTCGCAGGAACAGAAAGGAAACGCGCACTATTTATAAAATAAAATACATACAAACAATACAATTATGATTAGCAGAGTGACCTATTTACTTGCGCAGGTGCGTGCATAAATAAATATCTAGAACAAATTCCAAGTTATTACCTTAAGGATATGCAAACGGAAAGTTAATAGGAAATCGCATTGAAGCGCAGCGAAGCGAGAGACGGTATACACAACTAAACGCGCTCAACCAACCAAACTACCGACCAACCATTCATCATAATTTTACTTAGTTACGTACATCCGTTTGCGCAGGAAATTGAAATGTAAAATCAAATCGTAGGAAATACGCATTTCCATAAAGTAAATAATACATATGTACGTATGTATGTATAGTGCGCAATTTGTGGGTGACGATAAAAGGGGGTGAGGCATGCGACTTAAACTGTTAGATTTCTTAGTTTCATCGATTGCAGACTAAACTTTACTTATTTCCTTAACTGAAATTGAATTGAATTTGACAGCTTAATTCCGCTAAAGTTTTTTTTTTGTGCCAATGTATGTATGTAAGCATATCTATGTATGTATGTATTCAAGCTTTCCCCACACCAATTTACCACAAATTGAATACAAACAAACTAAAAAAAAAAATGTTAAAAGTAAAATGGCGAAAAAAGGTGTTAAAAGAAAGTTGAAAAGGAAAAGTGTCGCAAACAAAACTTTTTCAATTTAATTCTTTCCGTTCTTTCTGCATTTCAAAAATGTTGCAAACAAACGAAGCATTTCAAAAATTGCTAAATCTAAGCAAGATTGGTTTAAGAAATAATTTTCCCTTTCTCTTCCTGCCACCGCGTGGTTTGGTTTTGCGCCTTTTTCTTTTTAACAAAGTTAACAGCAAAGGATATTCGTAAATACTCGTACATTCATACATAAAAAGCAAGCGATAACTGCAAATTCAAACTGTTTCAAAACTCAGTGCGTGTACACGCGTTTCAAACTTCTCTACACGTGTAGATATTTGAAAAGTTTTTTTGCACCAATTCGACTGCCCTTTTCGTGTTGTTGACAGAGCCTTTGTTGATAGTTTGGGGGCGTTGCAGATTTCCCTTTGCGTGACGCATTGGTATTTTCATTATTAGATTGTACCTTTTTGATAGAAACATTTGCATTAAAATGAAGAAACTTGTTTGCCACGATACATATGAATGTGTAACACACCGTTTGTCTTAACGCCCTTAGGTTAATGCAGAAAACTTGTTAATCCGCTACGGACACATATTTTCACATGCTTATGAAATGAGCATTGGGGTTGGGGAAACGGTCGGCCAACCACTTGGGGAATAGCAAACTATCAAGCGAGTGGCTTTGGTAAATTCACCACCACGGAATGCACAGCACAAGCAAAATCGGGTAAGATAATGCCTTTCTTGCTACCTTAGAAACCTTCATATGTATGTACATTAGACCGTATCGCAAAAAATAAAGTTCGCCGTACGACCCCGCATATGATGTCTTTTTGGAAAACGTTTCCGGAAAATATTTTAATTTTTTTTTGACGCCGCTAGATGTCGCCAAAATTTATTTTTCACATATCTTCGGTATTTATAGTCCGATCTCTACGTTTAATACACCAATGTTTTTGCTTTGGAAGGACGTCTTATACTATGGAATATTATTAACCCTATGTGCGCCTTAGTTTATACCACCCTAATGTACCTTTTTTATGTCTGCATGTTAAACGCAGTCTAAGATAACTAATATTTTGCAAAATAAGTATTTCGATCGCTTGAGCAGAATCCGAAATAAAGCACGTTCAACGTTCCGATTAATATAGGTTTTTCGGTTCATTTGGTCTTTTAGGTTAATTTTACAGAAAAATTTTCTGCGGAGACTCCCAGTCAAATTTTATGCCAAATAATTTTCTAGAACATTTTAACCCTCTAGCGACCTTAAAAATACTATTTATCCTTATATTCAAAAAAAATAGGGGTCGAAATAACCTTTTATTGGCGGTGCTAGAGGGTTAACATGTTCTAGAAAATTATTCGCCATAAAATTTCAGTAGGGGTCTCCTCAGAAGAAATCTTTGTAAAATGAACCTAAAAGACCAAAGGAATCAAAAACCTATATTCCTCGGAATGTTAAACGTGTTTTATTTCGGGTTCTACTGAAGCGATCGAAATACTTCTTTTGCAAGAGATTAATGATTTTAGACTACGTTTAACATGCAGGCATAAAAAATTGCATTAGGGTGGTATAAACTAAATACTGGGTGGTAGTGACCCCAATGACGCACATAGGGTTAATAATATTCCATAGTATAAGACGTCCTTTCAAAGCAAAAACATTGGTGTATTAATCTGAGAGATCGGACTATAAATACCGAAGATATGAGAAAGATAAATTTTAGCGACATCTAGCGGCGTCCAAAAAAAAAATAAAAAACTTTTCCGGAAATTTTTTCCAAAAATACATCATATACCGGGGCGTACGGCGAACTTTATTCTTGCGTCCTTATAAAAAGAGACGGCCTAATGTACATACATATATGGTAAGAAAAAGCTCAAACCTATTATCGAGGCTGAAATGTTGATCCGGCAGTCAAAATCCGATATCTAATCAATAGCAACTACATTGTTGACTTGTGCTGAAAATTAAACAGTTGCCTCTGCGATATGTCCTACTTTCCTCTCAGAATTGGGAACGATCTCTCCGAGCCGTCCGAAACTTTTCGTGCGATTTCTTCAACTTGATGCTGGAAAAGATAATTCGAGCCGCAGAACTTAATCGCACAGGAAGCATCTTGTATCGCAAGAGGGTGCAACTGCTGGCGTAGATACGCCGACGATATTGATATCATTGGCACTAAAACTCGCACTGTATGTATGTTCTGCCTTCCCCAAGCTGGATAAAGAGACTAAGCAAATGAGTTTGGCGGTTTACGAGGACAATACGAAGTACCTCCTGTCATCACACAAAGAAGCAGCGCGTCTTGGTTGCCACGATACTGTTGACAGTTACAAATTCGAAACCGTTAAGGACTTCGTTCATTTGGGCCGCTGTGGTGCAGTGGGTAGAGTGCTAGCCCGCTATGCCAGAGGTCTCGGGTTCAAACCCCAGTCCGAGCAAACATCAAAAAAAAAATCCAATTATAGGATTTTGAAGAGCAGAGGTCACCTCTCGGCAGTGGGCGGAACACCCTCCGAGTTTATTTCTACCACGAAAAAGCTTCTCGCAAAAAATGCATTCGTCATTCGGAGCCGGCAGAAAACTGTAGGTCCACCCAATTGGTAGGAAAAACAAAAAGGAGCACACCTCGAATTGGGAGAGAAGCTCGGCCATAAAATTCGTCAGAGTTATACTAGGCATGGGTAACACTGCGCTGCGCGGCGCAATTGCGCTAACACCAACCCTGGCGTTATTGCGCTAACTCCGATTTGGGAAATGCGCCAACTCAATATAGCGCCAACTCAATATAGCGCCAACCCAATATAGCGCCAACCCAATATAGCGCCAACTCAATATTGCGCCAACTCAATTTTGCAATATAAAACCGACTCAATTTCGTGCGCTAACACCAGCACCAATATAGCGCTAGTGTAAAATGGCACCACCACAAAGCCAATAACAGCACAGCGCATACGACACTAGCCATGGGTAATGGCGCAATTTTTTTGGCGCTGATACAATAACACCAGCGCCAACCGTGGCGCCGCGCACTGTTCTGGCGCAATAACACCTTTAGCGCAATTGCCATGGAATAAACGATAAATAACACTTGTTCGCTTCTTACTGTTTACCGTCCCCGTTTTATTTCTTTTGGCGCAAAATAAATTTTAATTTTCATAATCGTTTGGAAACATATTCCGTATATTTGTGAAAATATGCTGGAAATTAGAGTCACTTAGATCACTATCAAGCATACATAATTGTGACGGTGTCATATACGCTGTGCTGTTATTGGCTTTGTGGTGGTGCTATTTTACACTAGCGCTATATTGGTGCTGGTGTTAGCGCACGAAATTGAGTCGGTTTTATATTGCAAAATTGAGTTGGCGCTATATTGAGTTGGCGCATTTCCCAAATCGGTGTTAGCGCAATAACGCCAGGGTTGGTGTAAGCGCAATTGCGCCGCGCAGCGCAGTGTTACCCATGCCTATACGACACCGTCACAATTATGTATGCTTGATAGTGATCTAAGTGACTCTAATTTCCAGCATATTTTCACAAATATACGGAATATGTTTCCAAATGATTATGAAAATTAAAATTAATTTTGCACCAAAAGAAATAAAACGGGGATGGTAAACAGTAAGAAGCGAACAAGTGTTATTTATCGATTATTCCATGGCAATTGCGCTAAAGGTGTTATTGCGCCAGAACAGTGCGCGGCTCCACGGTTGGCGCTGGTGTTATTGTATCAGCGCCAAAAAAATTGGCGCCACTACCCATGGCTAAGTTATACTAAGTAGACAGAACGCTCATCGTTGCAGTCCTTAAGTACGCCGCAGAAGCATGGTAGATGCCAGAAGCAGATGTGATGGCACTTAAGGTATTTGAGAGAAAAGTTCTTCGTAAGATTTACATATGGACCTTTGCGCGTCAGCGAGTGCGATTAGCGACGAAGATTTAATGATGAGCTGTACGAGTTTTACGCAGACATCGACATTGTTCAGCGAATAAAGATTCAGCGGCTGCGTTGCGCAGGTCACGTCGTGGGAATCCGATGAAGGTGCGCTGGTCCAGAAAGTATTTCTGTCGAAACACGCCAAAGGCAGAAGAGAGGAGCGACCTCCACTGCATTGGAAAGATCAGGTGAAGACTGACTCGTTCTACCTTGGTATTTTCAATTGGCGCCAAGCAACACGAAACAGAAACGACGGGTTCGCTTTATTGGAATCGGCCAAAATCATCTAGAATCTAGATGGTTAAGCGTCAATTAAGAAGAAGAAGAATATTTTATTATCAGCAGCAAAAAGTAAAAATGTGCAAAGTCAGAATAGTTTTGTACATTTTTTCTCTATGCCTAAAACTGCAGCCGTGCATCGCATTTGTGTCTCTCATGCATTCATTCATGAAATGGGTCCACCGTACATGGTATTTAAGTTCATCAGGGCAGAATATACGCTAGAAAATTTCACATGACCTCACTAAAGCAAACACGCTCACACATTTGTAAATAAGTTGTACTACAATTTAGTTTGAAATGCTTCTGAAAAAGAAAAAAGAAGCTGAACGAGAAAAGACTTGTCAACAAAAGAAGATTTTCATTTCAAATGCGCATTCGTACAAAAGCTCTTTGTGTATGAATGTTACATCTTTTTATTATTATTTATATCTGTATGCATTGCCCTTTCTTTTCATTACTTTCATTCGCTCGCATGTCCCACATCAAGGACTGAAATGCATTTTTGTCCTCTCGCTGCAGAACTCATTCTATTTATGGCGGCTTTGTTGTTTGCAACTCAAATCAGGACCGACTGACCTCTTTCGCGCTTCACATGTCCATTGTGTACATATGTATGTGTTTCATTATTATGATTGCTTTTCCAATAGAATTAAGTATAACATTTTAAGAGTGGTATGCCTGTCATGGTGCCTTTTCCGCGCGCTCTATTCATTAGTTTTTTACATCCTTTCAATTTTCGTGAAAAATCTGTGAAATTTAAAATGTTGAGGCCACTTTTGGTATGATTGCAAATTCTGAAATTTCTTCATTTTGTTTAAGGAGGAAGTCGATCAGAATGAGCTCTCTACGTATACATATACATATGTACATTAGACCGTCTCGCCTTATATGGACCTAAAGAAAAAGTCCACCGTACGCCCCTACATATGATTTCTCTTTCGAAAACATTTCTGGAAAAATTTTTTATTTTATTTTTGGACGCCGCTAGATGTCGCTAAAATTCCTTTTTTCATACCTTCGGTATTTATGGACCGATTCCTAAGTTTGATACATCAATCTCTTTGGCGTGAAAGGAGGGTTTCCACTTTCTTATTGCAATAACCCTATGTGCGCTATTGGGGTCACTTCCACCCAGTACTTAGTGTATACCACCTTAATATAACTTTTTTTTCCGGAATGCTAAACGTAGTTAAAAAGCTTTAATCTTTTGCAAAAGAAGTATTTCGATCGATTCAGTAGAACCAGAAATAAATCACATTTAACATTCCGAGGAGTATAAGTTTTTCGCTTCCTGTGATCTTTTAGGTTCATTTTACAAAGATTTTTTTCTGAAGAGACTCCTACTGAAATTTTATGGCGAATAATTTTCTAGAACATTTTTACCCTCGAGCGACCTTAAAAATACTATTTGCTGAATATATCCTATTTCCTGGCTGTATAAAAAGAGTCAAAATAACCCTTTTTCAGGGGAGCTAGATGGTTAAAATGTTATAGAAAATTATTCGGCGTAAAATTTCAGTAGGAGTCTCTTCAGAAAAAATCTTTGTAAAATGAACCTAAAAGACCACAGGAAGCGAAAAACCTATATTCCTCGGAATATTAAATTTGTTTTATTTCCCGTTCTACTGAATCGATCGAAATACTTCTTTTGCAAAAGATTAACATTTTTTGACGACGTTTAACATGCCGGCAAAAAAAAAGTTACATTAAGGTGCTATAAACTAAGTACTGGGTGGAATTAACCAAAATGGCGTACCTAGGTTAATCAATTATGAGTTAGAAACCCTCCTCTCAAGCCAAAGAGATTGGTGTATCAAACTTAGGCATCGGACCAATACCGCAGACATGAAAAAAACGAATTTTAGCGACATCTAGCGGCGTCCAACAAAAAATAAAATTTTTTTCCAGAAATGTTTTCGAAAAGAAATCATATGGCGGAGCGTACGGCGAACTTGTTTTTTCGAGATACGCTCTAATGTACGTATGTATGTTAACGCGTTAAATCTAAACAGTACTAAGCTCTGCTTAGTGATAGGCGAGTCTGTGTACCGAGTGGTTTCAGGTTCGTAATCAGAGAACTGTCAGTCTTTTGGATTATGTCGGTCTTTGTATTTCTGTGTTATCGGTTTAGCGCTCCTACGATTTCTGTCTATTGAACATATCGTTGCTATTGATTTATCTCCGCGAACCGAGAAGGGCATTTGCTAGTTTTTATAACCAACACATTACATGCATACAGCAACGAATAGCTACGTAATTAATTTAAAATTTTTACGCCTTAAGCTATGCTACATAAACTCAGCGCAGCATATTTTAAACTAGCAACTAAATGCGATTTATTAAAAACGTGCACTTAATAGGTATAATTTTAACGAAATATTGGCATATGACCTGCCCTAATTAGAATTATACCTAATTAGTTCTATGAATGATGTGATTATTGATTGCACACCGCCTAAACATATAACTAATTCTAGGATTTGAGCTGACTCCCGGCTGTCGACTGCTCTCCTCTGATGTCATGCTTATTTGCACCAATTTATTATGCCCGACGCGATTTAGTGATGCGTAAAATACGGTCAGAAATACATGTATAATATAATAATTTAATGAATTTCATGCGGCAGAGCATTAAAATTGAAATATTGAATATACCACACCAATGCATTAGAGCTCTGGCATAATTATGTATCGCGCAAATCTGATTATCTTCTGATGTGTCAGCTTTCGCGTTGAAACGCGATGAAGGGAGGAAATACGGCAACGTAGCCATGCAATATCTAGAAATTAATTTGTTTCGCCAATTATTTCCAAGCGAGCAGACAGAAAGCGCAGCAATTTTCAAATACTAACAATGTAAATATGACTGGGAGTGAGTGCTGTGGGATTATTTTGGGATAGGGTGGGAGTGAGGCCTGTGAATTGACGTTTTGTTTTATTTGAGAAATTACTTAATTTTTTTCAGCTTTTGGTAACACAGATCCAACATAATACTATGTATTCAAATTGTTGTGATATCTATATATATAAAAGAAAGTGACGTTATTAACTCAAGAACGCCTGCGCCGATTTGGATGATTGACACCAATTCAATTTTGGGCTATAGAATACGAAGGCGTTTTCAGAAAGCCAAAGTTAGCTCGTGTTTTCGAGAAATTTAGGAAAGAAGTTTTAGAGCTCTGAAGGTAATTTTTTTCCGTCAATAAACTTTACTTAGGTTTTGAACCCTTTTCCCGCGTAAAGATTTTGACGGTTGTTCTTACTTAAATGGGGCATTCTAAATTCAATGCCATCATTAGTTTTTCCAAACTCACTCCGGTTTAAGAGGTAACGGTATTTAAAAATTACCATCAATTTGGACTTTTTTGTTAATAACTCAGTCAGTTTATGAGTTAAACTGCCCAAACTTTGCACATGACCATATTTTATCATTACCTAAGCTTCTTCTGAAAATAATTGAAATCGGGTGACTATAACATATAGCTGCCATACAACCGATTGTTAAGATGTGGACATTTTGGGGTATAGCTTCGCTATTTAAACAGCTAAGGATATAAAACTCTGGAGAATTTCCACTCATATTGACCTTAATCTATTTCCTGAAAATTGTCAAGATCGGGGCACTATAACATATAGCTCCCATACAACTGATTGTTCAGATATATGGTTTTACACTTTTATTTTTTTATAACTCCAAAAATAGTCATTCTGCGTGAAAAAGCATCATAAACACTTTCATGCAAAATGAATTGGCGAAAAATTTTCTAATTTACGATTTCCACGTATCTGCTTCAGTTATTGCACTTTTGTGCAACCAAAGTTGAAATTTCACCATAGGCATTTTTTTCAAGCCCAATAACTCATATATGATATATCGTATTAAATGTGGCCGCTGTGGTGCAGTGGGTAGAGTGCTCGCCTGCTATGCCAGAGGTCTCGGGTTCAAACCACGGTCCGAGCCAAACAAATTTTTCTAATTAGTAAAAATCCAATTATTGGGTTTTTTAAGAGCAGCGGTCACCTCTCGGCAGTGGGCGGCATACCCTCCGAGAGTATTTCTGCCATGAAAAAGCTTCTCACAAAAAATGCATTCGCCGTTCGGAGCCGGCATAAAACTGTAGGTCCACCCAATTAGTAGGAAAAACAAAAAGGAGCACACCTCGAATTGGGAGAGAAGCTCGGCCATAAAACTCGTCAGAGTTATAATAGCGCCATTGTATTATTATTATTAAATGAATAAGATGATCTTTCTATCGCCTTACAGAGAATTAAAAGAACTATTACAGAGTTTTTAAATGAAGAAAATATATGCATGTTTGATCTTTATGAAATTTTCACAGCAGATTCATGTGGTGTTAGCGCACATAATAGGGAATATAGAATTTCGAAAAAATTGGTGCTTCCCGGAATACTGGCCTAAATGTGGACCCAGATCGATCCCGCAAGTCTTCGAGCAATACTGGTATCAATTGAAAGGTGTTGAGGAGAACTTCAGCAAAGAGATCTTTAAATAGTGAACCCTAGGCCGGGATCCAAAGTGTGGACCCGGATAACCCCTGAATATTTTCGAGTGATATTGGTAGCAAATGAAAGACGTTGAGCAGGCTTCCACATACAGTTATTTTCATTGTGATTTCTAACGCTGTTTCCCAGAGATGGCTAAAGTAGTAGGCCGGATGGTGATGGACGGTCCCGGTAAGGTAAAGGTAGATAGGGAGAGGGATAGGGATGAGATTGAGGTTAAGATTGAGATTGAGATTGAAATTGAGATAGGGATTAAGATAGAGATAGGGATCGGGGGAAGTAGGTTTGTCGCGGCGAATATAACTACATAACTTTTATTCAGGGAATAGAAAATTTTTTATTATTCGCAGTCATTAAGATGGACACTAAGATAATGGTTTGCAATTCGTTAATCGAAGACTTTTCTTTAGGCTTCATAGGAATAAATTTTAGCAGAACAACGTCTGCCGGGTCAGCTAGTTTTTATTTTATTTGTTTGTAAGAAAAGCTTAATAATAGCTCTGTGGATTATAACAAAATATCGAACATAGACTCTCTATGTGTGCGATATGGTAATTTTCTTATTTTCGATTCTAATGCCTATAAAGGAAGTGGGCCAAAGCAAAGCTTGGCCGTGTACAGCTACTTTATTAATATAAAAATTTATAGGGCTATTCTGGCCTCTGTCTTTCCAAAGACAACTATCTTTCGAGAGGAGGATTTACTTTATTTTACTTCTGAAAAATTATTGTCTTTGGGCAGACAGTGGCCAGAAGAGTCTAGTTAGTTTATATGAATTTGCAAAGCAAACAAATGGTGAGTGAGTGCTATAATAGTGCCTAGAACTGGCACCTGAGGGATGCTTAAGAAAGTGTGCGGTTTCAATGCGTCTGTAAATAATTTTATACTTTGAAAAAAAGTACTAACAATATTATTTCTCAATTACAAATGTTAAAAGTTCCACAATACATCGTTCAAAGTTACATCTTGTAATATAATTTTTTATGCAGAAACCCCATTAGGCGTTTTATAACCCTCATTATTCCAAAACACGCGCTGTTATCGCACTGCCTCTGTAGCGTTGCCAACTCGCAATCAAAAGTGCATTCAAGCGGCTACTACAGACGTCCGTGTCTCGTAACTTATTTGCCATAATTTTTCATAACTTTCGCCATAAAAAGTCAACAAACCGGACAGAATAAGCAACAAATTCCTACCTAACCATGACAAGGACATAAACTTACGAACGACAAACAAAAGGAAAAAAATAAAGAAAAAAACACACAAAGCAAAATTAAATAATAAAAAATCAAACAAAATGATACAATAAAAAATTTTGACATAGAAACTTATCAAAAAGTTGCTTACAATTTCTAACTTGAACTTTTCCGCTACTTCAATTTTTATTTACAGTTTCATAAAGAGTACAGCGGCAAGTGCAACGGCAGCAGGACACACACACCGGATATGAAAAGGACGCCTTGATAAAATACATAAGGACATAGTACGTACTCTTATAAGGCAAGCTATGCATGCGGCAAGTAAGACATAATGCTGACGACACAATGCGCAGAAGAACGGGAAAGAAAGTAGCATAATAAGGAAGTATGTAAGTCAGAGAAAACGCACATACTTAAGTGGAAAATGTCTGGCACGTCCACTTTGCCAAAGTCGCCATTGAAAGAACGGAAATGCAGTCAAAGCAGCGGCAATGATCCCACTTGAGCAAACGAACAATCGACACAGTGGAGTGAGCGAGAAGTAAGAAAAAAGCAAAAAAAAAAAAATAAAAATAAAATAAAATAAAATCATAAATATAAATAATAGTCAACAAATATTTTAATGCAACCAACATGCTGGCAATAGCATAACTTACAAAAACACAACTTGCAACAACACAACCTGCAACTTGTAACTCTATGTAGAAATATTTTATTATGAAACCAACATGCACATACACATGTGTACGTACAAACATACATATGTCCATAAGTGTATAACAAAAAAAAAAAAACAAAAAAAAAAAACCATAACCATATAATCGCCACAGGTCCAAAGGACGACAACCACGACGACAACTAAGGACTAAAAACTCTAAGGACACTCAGCACTCGTGTTTTGCTGTATTCTTAGAAAAGTTGTTGTTTGTTGTGTGTGCTCTGTGTACAAGTGTTTTGTAATGCAACAAGCAATAATGTAGAGAAGTGATAAATTGAGCTGAAAGTATCAAGACGCTCATAAAAATTTCATCTAGCGCAAATTTATAGCGCAAGTATTACCTACTGCGCTGCATGTGCAAGCAAAAAAGGATACTTGTGTGGATTTTTGTGTATTTATTTTCTTTTTCTCAAATTTTATTTTCAATCGTTTTAGTTTCCGTTTTTTGCCGTGCATCGTCTCGCGTTCGTCTTGTTTTTTTTTTTTTTCAAAACGCTTTATCCTCCGAAATTCCTGCGCGTCGCTGCTGTCGCGCCCACATTCATACATACATGCTACCTACGCCGCAGCACAGTGTGACGTTTTTGTAACGAACGACAATTAGAAAGTTATCGGCAAAAGTTCTTTCAATCATGACCCACTGTCAAGGGGTGACCGCTATATTTTTTTTAAATCCAACTACTGGGTTTTGAATTAATCAGAAACCTGTATAAAAGGTCGAATAATCATGGAATCTTCTTTTTTTACCATATCAATAAGGATTGTTATAATTTAAAACCTCTTACTTCATAATCAAGGCCATTCGAGGCATTACTGCAGTCTACAAATTTTTTCCGCGCAAGTTTTTCATAACGAGCTTTCCATCTGGGAATGGAGCGACTGTCTTTCTAAACCAGGGATTATCACACTAATACTTTCAAACATTGTGCATGTGTAAAAACACAAAAGCTCTTCGCTACACCCAAAAGAAACTCAATCATTGTCGAAAACTAAAATTTTTAAATTACAAATAAACAGTATTTTTATTATTAACTTCACAAGAAACCACAAACAAAAAAATCAAATAAAAAAATATGAGACGAAATGCAAAATCATGATTCCTAATAAAAATATTACGTAAAAAAATCCAAATAAAAAAACCACCCCCAATACACAATCATTTACAACAGGGATTATCACACTAACACTCTCACATATTGTGCATGTGTTAAAAGCACAAAAAGCTCTTCCCTACACCCAAAAGAAACTCAATCATGGTCGAAGACTAAAATTTTGAAATTGGAAATGGATATTTTTATTATTATTAACTTCACAAAAAACACAAACAAAATAAGAGCAAGAAAACAAAGCCTAATAAAAATATTACGTAAAAAAATTAGATAAAAAAAAACCACCCCAACGCACAATCATTTACAAGCGTTCAGAGACTGCGCGAGCAGCACAACCGCCTAACGCTGACTAGAAATCGTTGAACAAAAATTTGCAAACAAAATTTCTTTTCGTGCACGTAGAGTTCTGTAGTGTCCGTGTGAGGCTGTCGGTGTGAAAGCTACAAAAAGCTTTTGCACGCGTGCATAGCAAAAGCAAATCTCTGATTTACAAGCATTCAGAGACTGCTCGAGCAACACAACCTGCTAGCTCAACAGCTCAATGCTGACTGAATAGAAATTTGCAAAATTTCTGTGCGTGAACGAAGCGCTTTGACTCGTCGGTGTGAGGCTGTCGGTGTGAAAGCTATAAAAAGCTCCCGCACGCGTGCGTAGGAAAATCAAACACTGTTCTAAACCCAAGAGCGTGAGGCAAAGCTGCTAGTTATCGAAGTCGCGAGGAAGTAATATACATAGTGCCTACATGCGCGAGCTCCGTTATAAAGAGCCTTGATTTTTCAAAACCGTAATTGAGTATATAACCAGAGGAAATCATAAAAAAGTCTAGGTTGCACTGGCAGCTTAACAAACGTAGATACCGAAGGTCCCATTGTGCTACCACGTGGATCCGGAGACCTCCTTACTCGAACCATCGTTTGGATTCCAAAATTCTATTGTAGCTAGATTCCTTTGATCCCTAAATGGGTAGGTTCCCATATGCTTCAGTCGCCTCCTTCCTATTGCTGGCCAATTGCACAGCAAGTCTTTTGCTATTTCGGGCTCCTCTTTTTCCTCAAAAGCCCTACAGTAATCGTAATATGGAACATTCATCATTTCTGCATGCTTCCCAAGGATTATAAGGCCTGTTAAAAGCCCTGTCATTAGTCTAAACTCGGACCCTCAGACCGTCTGTTATCCCAGTTGGGCAAAAGGATCTTAGTATGGTTGCAATTACTCAGACCTTGCCACCTGTCATTTGTCATTCTTTGAAGTACAAAGATATAGGGCTTGGGATCCGCCTTGCTTCTGAATTAATCTTCTTTAATCTATTCTTTAATCTATTCTTCTGGTTTTAGGCCCGAGTCGTGGTAGCAAAACTGCGCTTCTGCGCTAATTGGAGTCATTGGAGCTCGCCACTCAAACTAACCAACCAACAACCTCTTCAATATGAGCTTGCTGGTAGCCAGCGACATTTCTAGATTCTTCTAAGACATTGAAAGTGGAGCGTATGTTTCCCCTCTAACAAGTTCCTCCGCTATTTCGTTTTCCGGCATGTTACAGTCTCCCGGCACCCATACAAGGTGAATGGCAAACTGCTCCGCCATCTCATTTAGAGTTCTGCGACAATTTTCCACGGTTCGGGACTTACATATGACAGCCCCAAGTGCTTTCAGTGCAGCCTGGCTATCTGAGACGATGCAAACGTCTTTATATTCGCTTCTTCTTGCTTTCGAGGACTCAACCGCCTGCTGGATCGCCGCTACCTCCGCCTGGAAGACACTCAGTTTAGTATACTAAGCAAAATGAGATTTTTCGCTCCCCCTCCCTTCGGCTGAATACACTTCTGCTCCCACCCGAGCATTAAGCTAAAATCCATCAGTGTAGAAACGATTGTTCGTTACTGGAGGACACCTAAATCAATAGTCTCTAACTGGAGTTACTATTTCATAATTACTTTGAATCTGATTTTTGATTTGAAATGGCCCCAAGTATGGATATAAGACCACGTTCCATTACCTTACATTATTTGTTACTTACCCATTAAAAAAAAAAGTAATTGAAATGATTTGTATTAAAAAATGTTCGAGCATCAACGTTACACTGTGAGCTGCAGATTTCGCAAATACTAAAATATGTAGTATAGTATACTAATCAATATATCTGTATGTGTAACTAGCTCAAAATCTCCACTCTTCTTTTCTTAGCAAACACCGTTCCTCGTTTATCAACAGCAACCTTATGAATTTTTGAAAAATTTGCGCGTGGCAGCTAGAAGGAGTTTAAGTGGCTATTGTTGATAAGAGCCACACCAAATCGTGAGCCACGTAACGTCAGCTGCTACTATTGAGCATACAAACATACATACATACATACGTACATACATACATAGAGTGTAATAGTTAAGTGCGCACTGTTTGCAACGTCTGGCAACACTCATCCGTTACAACTCAGCGCACTCACTCAGACTCGCAAGCAGACGAGCAAGCACGCTAAAAAATCGTGTACAAAAGAAGAAAAAAAGCAAAAACAAAAACAAAGCAAAATACAACAACTTTGTTTTCAATAAAATAAGTGAAATATTACCGTGAAAAAAGAGCAAAACAAAAACCGTAAGCCGAAATTGCTGAAAAATCGAAACGAAACGTAAATAAAATCAAGTGCAAATGTTGCATTCGCTCGCGTCGTTCTACCGCCGTCTCGCGTTACGCTTTTCCTCTTCGCTGCAGCAGCCTCGTCGTAATCATCCAGCCTAAAATGCAAGTTCAAGTTCAGCGTTCCTGAGCTAACTTGCAACAGCTGCACGGACGGACGGGACGTACAGACGGCCGGTCGGTTGTTTGGTCGCTTCGGTTTATTTTTGTCGTTGGTTGTTTAGTTGTGGTCGCGACAGCATGAAATCGAAATTGAAATTGAAAATGAAAACGACAAACACAAATCAAAAAGTGCAACAACGAGGCAGCAGACGAAACAGCTGCAAAAGCAGTGACATCACTAAAAATAGTAAACACAATAAAGCCATTGTTTTTGTAGCGCCAAAGTGCGCAAGTGATGTTTTTGTAAATACCATGTCACGCCACAGTGGCAGCAGCACGTCATTAGCACCGGCTCCAAAGCGTGCAGACCGGCAACACCGTCATTTAAGTGAGTATGTCGTCGGCAATTTCGAACGGTGGCAGCATGGATTGTTCTTTCAGGTTGCAGGCTTGTTGGCGCTAATGCTAACGTTGGGCGGCGTTGTTGTTGTTGAAGGTAAGTGACAAGTAGAAGTTTGCTTTAATTAAAATTATATTTTTACAACGAAATATTGAGTTAGTTTATTTATGGCCAATGACTTAATTATAAAAATATTTCGCTTTATGGCTTGTGAATATTGATTTACTCATCTACTCTTTGGTTATTACTTAAGTGGACACAATGCACTTCTGTTTTAGTGCTAGTCGTAATGCACGTAATCCCACAAACGTGACACTGCTTAGGGGATAAGTATAGTCAGGATTCAGTGATCCCTCACATAGACCATATATGATCCTTAGTGTGGCCAACAGCGTATTGGAGGCGTTATATTAACCCGGATTTTCCCAGAACTTTTTTGTTTCAGATTTTCATAAAAGTATGTACACCAATAAATTTCGACCTCCTGAGCATGAAAATGAAGTCCGTTTTCCAATATCTTGTCGTACTTTTCCGGAAAATATGAAAAACTAGCGTTACCATATGGTAGCCGTGGGTCGCCTAGGGTAAAGCTTTTTGTTTAAAGGGTAAATTATATTTGGAAACATTTTTTTTTAGTTTCACAGAAAAAAAACACATATCTAATTCAATTTATTAAGATTTAAGTAGGTTTTAAGTAAAGTTATGCAAATAACATATTGTTTTTTTAAATACTTCCATATGTAGGGTTGGCCTATTCTGGCCAATAGCATATACTGCACTTTGTTTGCAAATGTGCTTAATAAATAATAACAATAATTAAAAAACTTCTCAAATTGAACATGACGTAGTATATTACAACAATCTTCGTATTCGCCAGTGGAAAAATTGGAAGAGGTAATGGTGAAATATTCTTCACCCATTCATCTTCTTGGCCAAATGGGGTAATGTCGAGCTCCCAGCCATTACAACTTCATATTCGCCTTTTAGTTGGGCCGGGCAAACATTATCTGGTTTACCCGCACAATCCTCTTCAGTATTATGTTCTCCAAAAATGTTGTAATATTGATGAGGCTCCAAGTATGTACACTCAGAGAAAAAGCAAACTAAATTTAAGTATAGTGGGCTTGAATCAAGCCGAAACCATCATGAAAGTCTGTTAAGCTTGAAAATGCTAAAATCAAGAATATATTCCTATTTTTAGAACAATTTTTTTGAGAATAAGAAGCTTACATTAAGAATTTTCGTTTTTAAAATAAGCTTATATAAACTTATTTTAGGCATTGCCCATGCTTGATTTAAGAATGTACATTCTTATTTTGAGAATGTTGAAATTAGTTTTAAGAATACTTATTCTTGATTTTCAACTTTTTCGAAATTCAAAATTCGAAATTATTTAACCCACCTAGCAAAAATAAAAAAAATAAACTGGTTATTTTTTGCATGGTGTAATTTTCAAACATTTTCAGATTTTTACATATCTATATACGGTAGTATATATAATAGATATATAATTCAGTCATTACATACATTCACATACATACATACACATAGATATATGTACATACATAAGTGTATATTATAAAACTAAAAATATTTATATATTCAAATAATGTTTTAACCATAACAACAACTATAACTATAACTATTACAAATTTTTAATTGTGATAATAAAAGATTTTCCATCAACTATTGAGCTTCCCAGAGTTATTTCTGAAACGAAGTGAGGAGGGCAGAACTGCTTGATTAATAATCTTGAGCATCTAAAGACAAAAGTTATTATAACAAGTAAGGAAGCCTAAGTTCGAGTGGAATCGAACATTAGATACTCAGCTGTATGCTTTCATTGTTTGTTTGCGTTTGTTGTTTGATGGAAACACGGTGTATTTTATATAAAGCGAGTGCTGCATAAAGTGGGCGTAGCCACGCCCATTTTCAACATTTTTATCAGTCGATCAACTAAGCATATGAATATTATTCTTTGTGCAAAATTTCATTCCTTTTTGACTTCTAGTTACAAAGACTTCACGTTACAAATTCCAAAAGGGTGTTCCAGAAATATCTTTGTTAAAAAGTAGGCGTGGTCATAAACCGATTTCAATAAATTTTTGCGTGTATATTACCACAAGTTATAAAACGTATAAACAAAGTTTCGTCATAATATCTCAATTATTTTTGGAGTTATAGGCTAAGAAATCTCGTATATTCCTGCTTCTAAAAGAAGGCGGTGCCACGCCCATTTTCCAAAATTTTTCTATTATTTGTTTCCGGTCTATCGTGGAACTCATGCCACAAAATTTCAATGAATAATCTTTATATTTGACAAAGATATCGCTTAAAATGTTTCTATTAGGTCACTTTATAATACCCATATATAACAGTGGGCGTGGTCGTCAACCGATTTCGCTAAAATTTTGAACATGTATTACCACAAGTAATAAAAGTCTACAAACCAAGCTTCGTCATAATATCTCAATTATTTGTCGAGTTATAGGCTAAGAAATCTCGTATATTCCTGCTTCTAAAAGAAGGCGGTGCCACGCCCATTTTCCAAAATTTTTACGGTTTTTGTCTTATGTTCATAGTTAGACTCCTGCCATAAAATTTTAATGATATATCTTTATATTTGACAGAGATATCGCTTAAAATGTTTTTATTAGGTCACTTTATAAGACCCATATATAAAAGTGGGCATGGTCGTCAACCGATTTTGGAAATTTTTCGTTCAAACATTTGCCTAAGTAAGTATATCACGCGTACTAAATTTCATTGATATATCTTCAATGGTTTCTGAGTTATGACTCATAAAGCTTTCAATATTTGCCCCTTAATAAGTGGGCGTGGCACCGCCCGTTTTCCAAAATTTTTGTGTTTTTTGTTTTATGTCCATAGTTGGACTCATGCCACAAAGTTTCAGTGATAGATCTTTATATTTTACAGAGATATCGCTTAAAATGTTTTTATTAGGTCACTTTATAAGACCCATATATAAAAGTGGGCGTGGCCGTCAACCGATTTTAACAATTTTTCGTCCAAACATTTACCTAAGTAAGTATATCACGCGTACCAAATTTCATCGATATATCTTCAATGGTTTCTGAGTTATGGCTTATAAAACCCTCAATGTTTGACCCTTAATAAGTGGGCGTGGCACCGCCCATTTTCTAAAATTTCACCAAATTTCTTCATAGGGCCTGAGCGGAACACGTGGGTAAAATTTCATCGCTCTAGCTATATTAGTGGCTGAGATACCAAATTTCCGATTTTTTCTATATAGGAAAAGTGGGCGTGGTCATGGTCCGATTTCGCCCATTTTCAATACCAACCGTCCCAGTCTCGATACCAACTTGCATTTCAAATTTCATCAAAATATATCAATTTTTGCGCGAGTTAGAATGTTTACAGACGGACGGACAGACGGACGGACGGACGGACGGACGGACGGACGGACGGACGGACGGACAGACGGACGGACGGACGGACATGGCTCAATCGATTTCTCTTTTCACCCTGATCATTTTGATATATATAAGTCTATATCTATCTCGATTATTTCATTCTGTTACAATCCACCGTTATGTGATTAAAACTATAATACTCTGTGTACTAGTACAGCTGAGTATAAAAATGTAAACTATAATCGATTGCCGAATATATAGTATTTTTATAACACCTACGAGTTGAGTGATTGTTCTATGTTTTATATAAATCTAGCATAAGGGGATTACCTATCTACTAGGATTCCTAAGCGCAATTACATAGTTATATTGTTTGTACAAATAAATTTTGTTACATTTCCGTAAAAACTACATACAAAACATTCGTTTTCTGAGGCGTATGAGTAACTTTCTCAAATAAAAATACGGACAAATTTGTTGAACTTAGTTGCATAAAATTGTTTTAAGGATTGAAGACACATCCAAACTGTATATGAAAGATGTGTCGCTGTATTAATTCTGAATGAAATTTTGTATCTAACTTTTTCACTTATAAACTAATAAGCAAATAAAATACCCAAAAAAATGCATTTTACAAATTAATTAAAATTACTCGCGGGTAATTGCGCTTAGGCAACCTAGTGAATAAATAACCACTCAACTCGATGGGGTACATATCTCGAACGGATAACTCACCCTTTAAATATGGGAAAACGGTCCCCAAATTAAAATCCTTCAGAAGTTTTCTCGGGCTTTCATTATCCTCTGCTTTGTTAAGTATCTGGTCGGAATCCAAAGGCGCACCCTTTTTACATACATACTTCACGAGTTCCATCATAATTCCTTTATGTATGTACATATTTTTAATATTTTAGTTTCTTCCATGCACATACATATGTATATAAATTGTTTTTTTTTTTTTTTAATAAAAACAATTCCATTTTCACAAAAAAAATAACGACATTCGAAAATTAGACTCATATGTACATTAAGCCGTATCACGAAAATAAAGTTTGCGTGTGTCAGTTTTATTTGAACAATTATGTCGAAAAAATATTTTTGGTGTAAAATTTTTTTTTAGGCCCGCGTTAAAAACAGCTAAATCGCGTTTTTTGTAATAACTTCCTTATTTGATGTCGGATCTCTATGATCTTAATGTCGCAGAAAAGGTCTCGCTCAGCACTATATTTGGCCCATATAAAGTTTCGACCTCAAAGGTTGTTCTGAGTTTTACCTTTAAAAATTTTGAAGTTACTATCCCTAGATTTTTTTATTTTTATCACTAATACAAAGCTCTCAAAAAACCATGAGGACTCCGCTAAAAAAGTTGTAGCCTTTATTCACAAACAAAAAAGTTATACCGTTTTAAAATCAGAGAACTTGTTTTTTGAAAAATTATCGCAAGTTCTTATTTATATGAGGCAGTAACGCCATATAGTATGAGTTTTTGATTAAAAAGTATTCTAAGTCCTCGCTTGACTTGAGAATGTTGTGCTGCGATGGAACAGCTACCAATACTGGATACATGATATGCAAAAAATGATGGACGATTGGACTATTCGTGCTGATCAACGTTACGTATGTATATTGAATGATAATGGCTGTAGTGAAGATTTGGTAAGTATTCAAGTGGGATCTCTAAGCACAGCGCGCTGGCTTACAACGGCTTCACGATTTCTGCATCCGTGCGTATCTTAAAATCATCCAAGTTATTTAGAAAATTGCTAGAGCTCGTTGTAAAATTATACGCGCCTGAAAAGACAACGGAAGTCTAAATGTATTATCAATACTTACGCTGGATGCGTCGTCTGCCCCTAGAAATGCAGTTAATTATTCAGCCTACAATTTAAAACAACGCACTTTACTTTACTCCAGAAAACATCTTCTTATCTATGATAACCGAGACCGAAAATGACGATGTCCTCCAAATAGAGATATTTATGAAAGAAGTTTCAGAGCTCTGAAAGTGAATTCTTTGTCGCTTATATTACTTTGCTCACACTCAAAAAAATTACTCAGATTATGGAAAAATGGGAATGATTCGGCGCTAAAGACATATTTTCATTGTTTTGAATACAATTTTCTTTAAAACGTGGTTTTGATTCCTTGATTTAAAGAAAATTGTACATCAAAACAATGAAAATATGTCTTTAGCGCCGAAACATTCTCATTTTTCCATAATCTGAGTAAGTTGTTTTTTCAGTGCAGGTTTCGAACGTTTAAAACAAATTGGAATTTATTTGCAGGGTATTCTCTTCCCTCTCATATGCACTTTATAGACATATATGTCTATTTTTATTACCTCAATAATAGTTACTCATAAGCCCCCTCCCCCCATCGGATCGCTTTGTATGTGAAAACTGAAAATGTTTTCTAAAATATCTCGAAATCTCCGGACTTTCTTAAAACGCCATCGTAATCTGGAGCCAAAAAATAAGCTGACGTGTTTCGCCGTTACTCTGTGGTAATTTTTTATAAAAAAAAAAACAAGTGTATCATTTTACAACGTTATAACTTTTTTGTTTGTGAATAAAGGCTAGAATTTTTTTGGGGGATTCCTCATTGTTTTTTGAGAGCTTTGTATTAGTGATAAAAATAAAAAAAATCTAGGGTTAGTAACTTCAAAATTTTTAAAGGTAAAACTCAGAACAACCTTTGAGGTCGAAACTTTATATGGGCCAAATATAGTGCTGAGCGAGAACTTTTCTGCGACATTAAGATCATAGAGATCCGACATCAAATAAGGAAGTTATTACAAAAAACGCGATTTAGCTGTTTTTAACGCGGGCCTAAAAAAAAAATTTTTACACCAAAAATATTTTTTCGACATAAGTGTTCAAATAAAACTGACACACACTCAACTTTTTTTTTGTCCATATAACGTGATACGGCTTAATGTACATACATACGTACATATATATGTATTTTTTGGAAAACATTTTGCCCCATTATTCTTAAATTAAGAATTTTATTCTTAAAACAAGATTTTTTCAGAATTTTATCCTATTTCAAAAATACCGTTCTTGATTCAAGATTGGGGAAACTTAAATTTTATTTATTTTCCTCTTAATTTCTGTAATTCTTAATTCAAGTACGACACAGCTTGTTTTTAGCCCGCAACTTTTCTCTGAGTGTACCTAAATGGCAGTTGGTATGTCATTTAGTCCACCTTCGTCGAATGCCTCATCCAGATCTTGAATGAAATCAAGCATTTGTTGTAACGTTAAACCTCTAAAAGCAGAAAATTTATAAAATTCCAACAATTTAATAATATTACATTAGTTAAGTTTAAACAATGGCAGAAAAAATCACGCGAAGCTCATCAGAAAAACCCTGTACCCTAGGCGACCCACGGCTACCACATGGTAACGCCTTTAGAAAAATGTAAAAAAATGTTGGAAAGAAGAATTTTTTCTTTAAAAACTAATCTGCATTACATAGATAATTTCATTAGCTTTAAAAAAGTGTAATTATTTGAACAATTTATTCTAAAAGTTATAAAATATACTTATATTTACGGACATGCCGTATCTGAAAACGGGAATTTTCAGTACCAATTTTTGTCACCTCATTTTCACACGCAATAGCTTCGACATTTGAGCACAGAATAACACGATCTTTACCTTTTTGCAAAGCCACATTAATTTTTCATTGAAAATCGGCATTTTCCTGGTGTTTTTTCTTTTCCTTTTGTTTATTTTCTTGTAAATGTAAGGGGATGTTTTGCGTTGTTATATGGTGCTCGTGGGTTGATTCGGGTTAAACTTGGAATGAAAGACTGCAAGTTTTATTATTTTGTGTATTTTATGAATATAATTTTTGTGTATTTTTGAGGAATATTTTGTTGACCACTAGATTCCACAACAGCGGTGAGAGTACTCCTCCTTGTGGGGTGCCCCTACATATGAGCCCCCTTGACATCCTCGAAAGGCCCCACCCATCCGTCACCGTCCGACAACTCAAAACGTCCTTGATCTAGCGCTGAATGATTGGGGGTATTCTGATTCATTCGAACCCCTCCGAAGAGCGCCTCAGCAGAGACGTTGATAAAGGCACCCGAAATATCAAGAAAGACACTTATCGCACTCCTTGTACCTTTAGGGGACCTACTCGACCGTACAACGGCCTTTGCTAGCCCTCCGCGGTCTTCCTCCTAAGTCTGCCCTACCGCAAGCACCAGGACCAGGCATCGGGGAGGAGAGATGGAGGACAATTGCCAAGGCAGCAACTTCTTGAAGGTTTCGGCCGAGGATTCCTGCCGCCCGAGGTAGATTGGATACTAAGTAGATCGTAAAAATTCTATTCACACATCATATAACTTAAAGGTGATCATCGCTGCTGTGGTAACTTTCATTGCTTTCTGCATGTCGATGAAAATATTCACTCGAGAGTTTGGTGACGTTAGTTCAGCTACAAGTTCCGCTGCTTTTGAGGCAGTGTAAACCTCAGCATGAAGGACACTGCAGTAGTCCGGGATTCTAAGGGATTGTTGTATCGCAAGCTTCGCACAAAATATTGCAGCTACCACCCTGGCGTCAATCTTTGATCCGTCTGTGATTAAGTTGAACGTATGACGATTCGTTCGCAGTCCTTTCTTACATCCGTTTTGTTCTAT
This sequence comes from Urophora cardui, assembly GCA_960531455.1. Taxonomy (NCBI): domain Eukaryota; kingdom Metazoa; phylum Arthropoda; class Insecta; order Diptera; family Tephritidae; genus Urophora; species Urophora cardui. Next base: position 125,744,429 of record OY482670.1, on the reverse strand, counting down.
TATTATCCGTGGTCAGCTGTTGAGCCCTTTTTTATGGGAGTGACGTAGTTTGAACTGCAGTTTGGCCACCGTATCTTGTTATCTCCAAAAGGCCGTTATTATCCGGTTATTCTAAGCCTTAACTTAAAAAAGCATAACCTCAGATTATTCTATGCCTTATCTAAGCTAAAAAATAAACTAACGCATTCAATGCAACCAAGTTGGTGCTGTCAGCACTCTGGGGTAACTCTGTCACAAAACTTTTAGCAGACAACGACTCAGCTGCTCGTCTTTGCACATCTCTGCCTCTTAAAGGCATTACGGTCCTGGATTGGACATCAGATATTGAAATTCGAGTGTAGGAACATAACCCTTGTGCCAGCTATAAATTTAGAAACCATAAGCATATACCCAATGACCCGTTTAACCTTTCGATAGAAATTGAATGACTTGAAATCCACTACATATTTAACTCTCATGCATATGCGATAAGCTAAGCGATAAAGAAGCAGAGCAAGTTTCTCATTGTTATTTGTGATGCAAATGAGTTTAAGATAAACGAAAGCTTCATTTGAATGAACGATGATTTTTTTTTACGACGCAACTGTCGCTTCTTCTATTCTTCGCCACTGATTCCAATGATTGAGAGCAGATTTGACATATCATTAGTAAATTATTTGGAATATTTCATGTAAATGCCTAAATTAACATACCCAACGCATTATATTTGAACAAACAATACAAATAAATTTAATGTGAATTGGGCTTTTACAAACATAAAAAGCATCGATAATTGTTGCTACCTTTCTTTTAGTGCTCTTTCTTGTTCATTTTTATGTAGTTTATTGAATAAATGGAAATATCTCCATACAATTGAAGCATTGGCTATTACACTCAAATAAATTTTGGTATAAATTTTAAACTTTTTTGGTCGATATATAGGACACGACCGAAACACTATTAAAATTTAAACTTTGAAAAGTTTAAAAGATTTTTAAACTTTTAAGGTTTCGATTTAATTCCAAATTAAAATTTATTTTATTTCAAAAGTTTAAAATTTAAACCTTTGTTTTTGGTTTAAATTAAAAAAAAAATGCCTGCTCCCAAATCCTCTTCATGCTTTTCCCTATTCTATCTTCTTTCCTATCCGTTTTTCTCCGTTTCCCCCATATTGTTCTCCCCTCAACATCCCCTTAATCTTTTCCATATTGTGTCTTTTTCCTATCCTCTTCTTCTCCTTTTCTTCCTTCTTTATTTTATCTGTTTCCATAATTATTTTGTGTGTGTTTGTTTCTCCATTCATTCATTCAAATTGTCTAATAACTATAAATGAGCTTTTTATATTGTTCATTTCTCGAAAACGCAAGTTGGAATTTCAAATCAAAAATTAAAATTTTTTTTTTGAAACCAAATTTTACGACCAATGAAAGTTTAAAATTTAAACCTTAAAAGTTTAAATGAGAAAAAGTGTAAGATTTGAACCAAAAAAGTATGAAATTTATTCCAAAAAATACTTAGAAATATTTGAGCATTTGAAAGTTTGAATTTGAAACTAGAGCTTACGATTTCTCGAGTTCGGGCGAGACGAGATTTCTCGCGAGACTCGAGTTCTCGCGAGATTCTCGAATCTCGAAAATTCCGAAAGGCTCGCGAGCTTCTCGGCATTCAACTACATCGCAGAAAAAAACTCACTTTTAGCTTCTCCATATTTTAAATATACGATTAAAATAAAATTTTCAAAATGTCGCATGCTTTTTGGCTTCTTGATTTAAAAGTTGGCACACGGTGAACTTTTAAAACACTCGAAATTTCTAAAATTACAAACAGATTCTTATTATTTTTTATGGGTAAGCCTGTTCCGGTTCATTTTACTCAAAAAACCTCGTTCTATATAATAATTACTAATCAGTTGGCCTTTACTACCTCGTTCTAAATTTAATATGGATTTTAACTAAAACCGATTTTAGTGCCGACTATGACTACTGTACATAGTTTTTGAAACTATTTTATTACGTTGTTTCTTCATACCTGAGTAGAAATTTTGTATTCCTTATTTTGTGTTATTACTAGAGCTTACGATTTCTCGAGTTCGAGCGAGACGAGATTTCTCGCGAGATTCTCGAAAATCTCGAAAGGCTCGCGAGCTTCTCGACATTCAACTACATCGAGTTCGAGCGAGACGAGATTTCTCTCGAGATTCTCGAATCTCGAAAGGCTCGCGAGCTTCTCGACATTCAACTACATCGCAGAAATAGCGGTATAAGCATACTATGCTGTTTCATAGCTTGTTCTGCTTGTATGTACTTAGATGTGTATGCATATGTGCCATTTACGCCATTCCCAGGTTTAAGTATTTCACAAAATTCCGAGTGAAATACAATTAAAATTTCATAATATTAAATTTTTTCTTTCCAATGACATTTGAGAAATTTTTGATATTCATATTTTTTTGACACAATACACATAATATGTTATCGAGAAATCCGAGAAACGAGATTTAATCGAGAACCCGAGTCTCGGTTTTCTCGATCCTCGAATTTCTCGACACTGCTCGAGATCGAATCGTAAGCCCTATTTGAAACTAAAATGGAATAAGAAACTTTTAAACTTTCGAATGTTCAAAATTTAACCCAAAAAAAATTTTAAATTTCTTTCAAACCAAATCAAAGTTTTTTAAAAATATTCCAATATTTATAACAGTGTACGAGTATTCATTCCAAAAGTTTTCCATCTTTTTATCATGCTTCCTTTGTGTTGAAGAGGGTGCGACGATATGTTGATGACAGACAAAGGGCGAAAGCTGCGATTTTGGGGCTCCCTTCTGACCTAATTTTCAGAGTATTCATACGCAGTTTGCTTACGACAATTGAACGAACCGAGTTGTGAAGAGCTGTGCACAATACGAACTCTCGTTTGAGATGAGATATGCAAAACAATGAATAAAGCAAATTAATACGTTTAACAGCGGCATACGGTTGGGCGGGGTTTGGGAGGAAAAATGTGTGTAGATGCGCATAAATTCTACTTTGAATGGTATTACAATGCGATAATACGAGGGTGTATAAGAATCTTTTGAAAAAAGGGAAGAAGATCTTTTATTGAATAGAAGAATGGCGTTGGAACGGAGTTGAAGGAAGAATTATGTTAAGTGCTAACGATCACACGCTAACTTAACTTCAAACAGATGGAAAAAGGTCTAAGAGAAATCTTAAGTTTTATAAGTTTCATATGGTAGATTGCATCAAGACCAAGGTTATGTACATATATTGGCCTAGTTGAATATCAGCCAGAATTGCCAGACCAAGGTTAGGTATATTGGCCTAGTCGATTGTTAACCAAAATTGCCAACAGCACTTGGAGGTAATTATAGCTTGCTTGGAATGTAGATTTTTGCGAGTTTCAATATCTGCTGTAAGCCCCGGTTCGCTATGCCTTCAAGAGACAGCAAGAAATGTGCAAATCCGAGGTATCTGAGGCGCTGTCTGCTAAATGCTGTATACTGATAGAGGATCTGTACTGTAATGCCGACAGAATGGACTTCGTTGCACGCTTAATGTGCATTAGTCCCATTTTGGAGAGCATGGAATGGAGTGATATAGTATACAGTCTGATCTAGGCAATGTCAAGAAGTAGCCGGCGACTTCGGGGTAGTAAGAGCCGAGGCTGGTTTTTTTCGGTCTTGCAGGTTGAAAGTGCCTGCCACTAAGTTCAATGAAAAGTTTATATGTCAATCCTCGTACCACTGCGTATGTGTCCACATATGTACATACATACATATTTTTGTGGAATCAGCAATGGCTTTGCAGGTGACATGCATCTTTGGAACACTAACTGCCAAAATCGAAATGGAATTGTAAATAAAGTGGTAGGACAGAAAGTGAATGTAAAGAGAAAATAAAGCAAATAAAATGAAAACAGATACAAACAAGCGAGTAAAGGCCACATTGACAGACAATCTTATCTACCGTTGTATCGGTTGTGTCGTCGTCGTTGTCGTTGTCCTCATCGTCTGGCTCTGGCGCACGTTTTATGTCTTATTTACTGACCGAAGAGGAGTATGTATAGTAAACATATGCACACATACTTACATACATACCTACATATGCCTTTTCAATGCTCCATGTGCCACATTCGACTACGTGACGTCCCCTGGTGACCTGTCAACATTTACAAATTTATGGATTTCTCTACAATCGGACACAAAATAACTCTCCGATAAGTCTCGACGGGTGAAGCAGTACGACAAAAAGTGAAAAAAGTTTAAAAGTATGTGAGTTAGAGAAAAAAAAAGTAGAAGAAAACAAAAAACAATAAAAAACAGTAGCAAAAGACCAACAACAATGACAATACCAATAGGCTGTAACCACATTAGGGGCAGTCATCGATTTTTTTCTCCTACTCTTACTTTATCTGCGCTGGGTATTGGCGACGATTGGCGCGTCCAAATGGTCAAGTAGCCAGGCAGGCAAGGAAACTTGAGAAAATTTTTTTTATCTAGCGCCTTCGTCCAGCTCGGCGGCTGTTTAATGGATTATACGAAAAAAGTATCTACATATGTATGTAATACATACTACTATGTATGTACGTGGACATGTGTGTGCGCTGAATTTATGAATAATTCAAGAATTCCTGTCAATACACTCTTGGTATTGAAGGCGGCACATGTCGAAATATTTGAAATGAATAATTCACTCAAAAACCCAAACACACAAATAGGCTGGTAGTCAGCTTTTAAATGAAAATTAGAGTTGGCCTTGTTTGTATACATATGTAAGTATTAGTGTCAACGAAATTTATTTAGCAGTAGGTAAATATTGTGGATGTAGAATTTATACGAAAAACCCAGGAAAAACTCGTGTATAGGACTAAACGTGACACTATGCTTTTTGAAAAAGCCTAACACGAGATAGCAAACTTCCTCCTCAAGCAGCGAAAAAGGGAGCTTCGTTCCGTTTTGTGGGGCGATAACAGGACACAATCCATGGGGGCAGCACATGTCCGGCTTTCGCTAGACTAATATTGCGCATTTTCGGGTCGGATGTTTTGAGAATGGCGGATGCACATTCTCTACCAATCGACAAACTTCTCAGATTTATTAAAGAATCTGTAGTTTACAGCGAAATTCTGATTCCTTGTCAAGTTTGGTTTGGAGACAAACCGGTTTCGGCTAATATGCACCAGCTTCAGTGTCTTTTTTCGTTCTGTCGGAAAAGCAAGCAACCAAAAAGTAATGAATTCTGATCCCTTATCTCAAATTTACCCTACATTCTGATCTTTCTTAAGTACAATGGGAAAATATGTCTGAGTGCTTGGAAGAGACATTGTTTTTCCCGGCCTACCACAATTCCATTCCATGCTATTTATAGGGTGTTCTTCCTTATTTATGTTTCCTCAAGTCTTGTTCTTTTCGGATTGAGAAATTTCCCTGATATTATGATGGCTAGTTTGTGTGCGGTGATCTTAGCTCCGTGTCCAATTCAGAGCTGCCGACTGTAATTAGCTCATCCACGTAATTAGTCCCTTTTGAACGTGTTTTAGCCTATGCACCTACGTCGAGAGGAACCTCAAAGTAGCCAGGAAAGTGGCATTTCTCCTTGACTTATCCATACCGTCTGAGTTTCAAGCCCCATCTACATATCATTGAGGGAGGGAGTCATAAAAGCCATTATTGCAAGAAAAAATATTTGGCAACATTTTTTTAATTTCTCACATGAATACAAAACCAAAACCAAACAACTGAGGCAGAGCATTAGAGCCTATACACACTTGCGACTCAATCGATTTAGTCGGGCTTTGATTTGCATGGCAATGTATGGAAGCATTCACACTACATTCAATTAGTCGAACAACTGAAACAGTTGGATTTGCATACAACAGCCCAATTCGACTAAATCGATTGAGTCGCAAGTGTGTATAGGCTCTTAACCTTTTCATAAGCCATGAGTAAATCAGCGCCGCGGCGTAAAGATAACAAACAGCAAAGTAAAAAAAACTGCTAAAAAAGTTTTAAAAATTAATGGACTTGCTCACTTTTTAATGTTGCAGTGATAGATGTACCCAAGTGGTCTCGCATTTGTTCCCGCATATGTATGTGCATCAAAAGCGCCAAAATCAACTGCAGAAAGGCGCCTCCAACTGCGCTCCAAATAAAGATATAAAAATACATACAAATTAAATGAAAATCAAATTATACACTTTAGTGCACTGCTGCGGCAGTCGAATATATTTCTCTTAAAAAAAAAAGAAATTAATAAATTTTTACTTCAGCCAGAAAATGTGTTGAATTAAAAATAAAATTTGAAGAAAAGCAAATACTAAAATGACTTATTCAGACATTCAACGGTGATGTGTTTCTCACATGTAGGGTTCCAACGATACCACCGAGTACAAGTAAATATTCGATACTTTTGTTGCAAAACCGAGTACTTTTTTACTCGATGCTTTTTCACTCCGATATTTCGCCGATATCAATAAGTATCGATACTTTGGAATTGGGGCACCTCCAAATAAAGGACAACGCCAAAATATTTTGCAGTCTTACTTCTGTAATAGAAAGGCAACTTTCTGCAGGTAGAGCAATAATGATTTCAAAAAAAGCCCCAATTCACTCCGCCCTAATGTACAGTTGAAGAAAAATCCAAGCCAAGCTCTGCCCAGCAATACGATTTTTGGGACCACCATACGCATTTGGCAATGGGACAGGAAAGGAAAAGAGCTGAGAAAAATATAATAGTCGTTTCGTATTATTGCAACAGGAAAATTAAGCTACCATTTACAAGCCTATTGAGGTGGTACCTTAAATTTCCCGTTGGAATAATACGAAAATTTTGATCAGTTCCTGACTTTTAGCGGAAAATTCAGTAACTGCTCCAGAATAAGGCTGTTTAACGATTTTCGATACCAAGTAGGTATCGATGCTTTTCATCCGATACATACTCGAGTACCGATACTTTTTGGCGATACTAGAAGCAAGTAGAAGTATCGATACCTTAATGGTTTCGTTGGAACCCTACTCACATGTTGCACATAAAAATGCATGAAAATGTTAAGTTTTTGAAATATTTGTCTGGCGGAAAAGCTATGAAGCTGAGAAGTAAGATTTATTGTGGTCTGTTTTTTGCAGGGACCGTACTCATTATGAGTTTTATAATAAAAATCGCCATTTAATCATTATATGTTGAGTTTTTTTATATTTCATCAAAAATAATCATTATTTTTTAGTTTTATTTTTTTGATCAGAAATAACACTTATTCCTTGAGTGATATATTTATCGCTCAGAAATAATCATTATTGTGTGAGTTTTATTTTTTTGATCAAAAATATCACTCATTCACGAAGTTATATCGATGGGAATTTTTTAGTAATTAGGTATGTCCCAGAGCACTTCAGAGAAAATTTGAGTTTTTCGACCTAAGCAAAAAAATAAAACTCAAAGAATAATGATTACTAGTATCGCCGGTGCTCGAAATTCGACCATGCAATTTATTTTTTCAACTTTGTATTGGTACAAAAATTAATCCTTTTCGCGGAGATAAGCAACACTTTCCAAATTCCAGTTGTACCGCAACACTGATTTGCCCTTTTGATCACGGTCCGACGCGAAATCATGGTCAAAATCAAGGCAGATCTAGGAAGATAGGCCCGGTGGCGAATTCAGAAATTTACCATGTATTTTGTTATTGTAATTGGTAGAGTGTAATGTCAAAATGATATTTCGCCGTGGTTAAAATCTGAATTCGCTTGGGGCTCGTTGCTCCTTTTTTTCTATAGTATGGAATATTGCACGGCCTACTTCTTGGAGCTTTTTAGTTTTCTTGCGCTCTATCGTTCTGGCGTTTATAAAAATCTTAATAGAAAAGCTACAAGTCACTCTCATAGACACACAGAGATTTCAGTATAATGGAACTTTTGAGTAGATTCCATCTACAAATCACTCATAGAGCAGAGATTTGAGTGGAATGCAATTTTTGAATGTGATCCCAACGCATATAAAAAAGGAAGAGAGAGTGCTTTGAAATTAAAGCAACTCTTCAACTGTGTTTACGATATTTGTAAACATTTTTACGATATCTATTTCTCTTAACTAAAAACTTTGTTTATTAATTATAAAAAATTAAATAATTTATAGAAAAAATTATATGCCTATGCACTGCTCCTCACTCATACGAACTCATCCATATCAATTTTATGTGGATATGAGTATGTTGAATGTGCTAAACAGCCTGGCAATTGTTTGTATGGGAAAAATGTTAGCCTATTAATATATACATTTCTGAGCGATAAATATATAACTCAAGGAATAAGTATTATTTTCGATCAAAAAAATAAAACTCAAAAAATAATGATGATTTTTGATTTTTATGGATATCGCTTAAAATTTTTCGATCATAGTGGATTCGGATAGTGCTCTTTCAGACATGTACATACACAAACTCAATACTCTTCTACTATGTTTGCAAATATTTGATATTTTTCACTGGAAATATAACGAATAATGATTATTATGGGTCCCTGGTTTTTTGGGTAGCAGAACAAGTGTTGAAAGCAAAAAGCAAAAGTGAATGCAATCATCAGCGTTGCCGTTTTAGCCATTTGGTGACTAGATTTAGCCACCGCCGTGTTTTTTCAGCCACCAAAATTTGGGTTTTTAGCCACCGCTTGTAATGAACAATAATTTTGCACATAGGAAAGATGTGGTAACGCTAATTCAATTCAGCGATTATCAGAAATCGATTTAAAGGCCCTTGGCAACTTACAATCTGGATTGTCCAGTTTGAGTATTTTTTTGAGTGAGTTAGTCAAATTTGATTGTTTTTTGTGTGTGTTAGTGCAATCGGCAGCCGTCGTGCTACACGTACGTGTTGTCGGCTCGCGGCGGCGAAAATCAAAAATTTTTGATATTTGCGTCAATCACCCGACACTCATACATATACACTTTCTCTCAATCCAGATTGTAAGTTGCCAAGGGCATTAAGTGTTAAAAAACAAAACAAGTAACGCAACTATCGATAAATGCCTGTTGATACTCGCTAGTGGAATAGTAGGCTGTCGATGAAAGTCCGTATAAGGATCTAACTGACTTTGTATATTGTTTGCTACTTCTACCACTTAGAAACGCCGAAGAGGAAAGAACCTTTTCCGTAATGAATATTGTGAAAACCAAAAATCGAAACAAAATGAATCTTACAATGTTGAATTTTAACTATAAGAAATAGCTTAAAGAATGTAAAACAATGTTGCAATGAATTTGAAATAACAGAAGATCTCATTAAATTAATGAAGAAAGAATTAATTTATGAAGAGAAAGTCAATTAGTGATGACGACATAATGATAGATATTGAATGTGATATCTAATTGTTTTAGATATAGTTAAGTATGTACATACTATGTATGTATGAATATTTTATTTTTACACAAATTTATGATTTTTTCCTTATATTGTTTGCAATAGTTTTGTGACTGAATTTTAAAAATAAATTTAAAACATGTTAATTTGAAACAAAATTTTTTAGCCACCATTTTTAGACACGAACCAAATTTTTTAGCCATTTTTAGCCACAAATTAAATCAAATCTAGCCACCACGAAAATTTTTCAACGGCAACACTGGCAATAATAGAGAAGGGAAGGGAGAGAGTGGTAGAGAGAGGGAGAAAGAGACAGAGAAAGAGAAAGAAAAAGAGAAAGAGAAATAGAAAGAGAAATATAAAGAGAAAGAAAAAGAAAAAGAAAAAGAAAAAGAAAAAGAAGGGTATAAAGGTAGTCAGGCCTTGCAAGATATAGAAAACAATTTTCTTATAACTTCTGTAATACTTAGTAAAAATTTCGAAACAAAAAACTAATCGCTATATAACAGAATCCAAAACTATTTAAAATTACAGTTTATTTTAAAGTTTAGTTTACCACCATTTCGAATTGTTGAGTCATTCGCTATCTGAAGGTCTTCTCCGTCTTCCTCTGTTGCCACCGGTGGGTGTCGATACAAATACTTTCTGGATCAACGCAAAACCTGAATTTTTATTCCATGATTCTTAGACCAAAAACTATTGCAAACTATTCTACAAACGATCGCAAACTGGTACCGTAAAGAACGCTAATATTTGCCAAAATTTTTCAGTATTTTTCCATTTTGCAAATTTGTAGTCTTTGTAGTAAATACTTATTTATTGCCATGGGTTTTTACATACCTTGAATTGTTAAGCCTTTGATCTTTTTTTGAATTCGTTGAAAATGCCAATTATACATACATACATACAAATTTGCATACATACATGATGGTATTATTTGCCGGTGAAAATTTCAAAAATATTTCACATCAAAGGTAAGTAGTTATCTATTTGTAACATTACTCATGATATTTCTTACATATGTATGTATGTATGTATGGTAGGTATGTTGTTGGTAGTCAATAGCAATAAGCCACGAACCGGCGTATCTGAAATTTCAGTACTTATTTTCTTTTTGTGTTTTCCCAAAGTGTTTTTTTTTTTTTTGATAATAAAACTTTATGTATATCTTTTATGGAATATACATACCTATTTTTTTTTTTAATAAAAAGCTTTGTTTAAAAAAGTTGTAAATAATTCGACAGAAAAAAATCGCAGTTGCTCATTAGTTTACAAAGAAAATATTTGCGAAAATATCATGAATGTCGCTTATTTTTGCAAGGATATCGATTTCACATCGCTGACTCGCTGGCTTTTGCATATTTACGATATCAGATTGAAATATCTGCCACATGCTGAATACACAACAAATCTTTTTTTTCAAACGCACACACTCAGTTGATCAGGCGTGATATATTGGCTGCCCAAAAAGAGAATATTTATTTGCATATTTATATTTACATCAATAAAAACTGTTGTTATGTGAGTGAATTTTATAAATTTCTGTGAATTTGTTATAAAAGCTTATCGAGTTTCTAGTAAAAAAGAGCCAAAAAATTAGAAATGTGTCTGAATAGATGGATTTGAATGTTTATAGGGGTTGTACTGCAAAATATTATTGAATGTATTCATGAGTTGGCTATGAAAGGCTTTTGAAATGCATATGAAATACACACATATAGACATAGGCATTGAAATATAACAGAAAAAAAGAAATTTTCCATCAATGAAACCCTTAAAACTCATATTCATTCTTATTGATAGTTAATTTTATTCCAAAATTTTCATTTGATTAAATTTCATATTTGAAAACAGCATCTGGCTACACCATGTAGGTACATAAATAATGAATAAAAATGTTTCTCACATTCATCACTTTCATATTATTCGTTGATGTTAGTCAAATCCCATTGAAGCGGGTTAATATTAGGAAACGATTATGTTGGTATTGCATTATTTTATATAATTTTTTGATTCTTCTTCGTACTAGACATAAATTTGTATTTAATATTGAACCAAAGAAAAACGCTCAATTGATTCTATTATAAGCCGTACCCGTACCGCCCCTTTTAACATTGCCAATACAAGTACCGTTACCATTACCGTTACTATTACTATTACCTCTACAATTACCGTTACCATTACCATTACCGTTACTATTACCATTATCATTACCATTACCATTACCATTACAATTACCATTACCATTACCATTACCATTACCATTATCATTACTATTACCATTACCATTACCATTACCATTGCCATTGCCATTACCCTTACTATTACCGTTACAAATTAACGTTACCATTCCTATTACTATTACCGTTACAAATTAACGTTACCATTACCATTACTATTACTATTACCATTACCATTTCCATTTCCATTACTTTTACCATAATATTTACCATTACCATTACCATGACCATTACCATTACCATGACCATTACCATTACCATTACCATGACCATTACCATTACCCTGACCATTACCATTACCATTCCCATTACCATTACCATTACCATTACCATTACCGTTACCATTACCATTGCCATTGTCATTACCATTACCATTACCATTACCATTACCATTACCATTACCATTACCATTACCTTTATCATTATCATTTCCATTTCCATTACTTTTACCATAATCTTTACCATTACCATTACCGCTACCCGTCAAATAAATTCACCTAAAACTGATGATATCATCCTGCTCATCCCTCAGATTCACATGCTCGCGCAATAAAAAAATTATTTTCTGTGACAATCTAAGAAAATAAAAAAAGTAGCGTTCACTTCGGATGACACTTGATTTAATCGCAGATTGCAAACAAGTCAAGCAGCTACAATTTTATTAGCATGTCCGTTTTATTATTATGTCCATTCACAGTTTAACGACTGATTATGCCAAGGTCCTGCTCATAAGCACGCTGTGCAACACAGGCAGGACAGGAAGTAACATGTCGCAGACAGTAAGAGTGTTAGGAAGTGGCGCGGCGTCAAGACGCAACACTCGCCACTCTTGTATAACTAGAAATACAATTTTCAGTGCAATAAATTCATATGCAAGACATACATATGCACATATGTACGTGCCAACCATGAGTGTGAGTGTACTAAAATCAGCGTAGAAATGAAATTGTCAGTCAATCAAGTGGACAGCAGTAAGATGACAAGGCAGCAGACAATGGACGGGTTCTACTTGGGGCATACATAAATATATATATACATACATAAGTACAAATGTACTTACTCAAAAGGTTCAAATCTGAAGGCGTTTTGTGGCGTAACAATTGGATATTCAAAAGCTGTTGCCCAAGTTTCATACATGCACTGAAAAAAAAACTTACTTAGATTATGGAAAAGTGGGAACGATTCGGCCCTAAAGACATATTTTGATTGTTTTTATGTACAATTTGCTTCAAATCAAGGAATAGCGCTCAATCATTTCAGTTTTTCCATAATCTGAGTAATTTTCTTTTTTTTTTTTTTGAGTGTACGTACATATGTACGGTAGTAATAATATACCTATCGCGGCGATCAAGTACTTTGCAATTCTAATATTGCGTGTGCATATTTATGATAACGGGTGTGGGTGGCAAGGGTGGGATAACTATTTATTGGAAACTAATTCACAGCAGTGAAAACAGCAGTCTAATCTAAATTTTATAGTAGTGACTCACTTTTCTCTAAAGATATTCTACATAATGAGAACAGACATTTGTTTCATAGACACGGAGATTTGGGCCTGTCTCTAATCAGTTTCCAATCGAATTCAAGTGTAATTTTCCACCGTCACTCTCGATTAGCGTATTGCTAGAATATAATGTTGGTTGTTAACGTATTCTATAACGTTAGATACTGCGTTTGCTGAGGAAAATCAAGTGTGCTCCAAACTTTTGGGCAAACCCCTTAGGCTTTCTTTCTTCCATAAGATCTAAAATTACTTCGATTGTCCGGATTTTTTCTGTCTTTTTATGCCTTACAATTGGCAAATGATCAATTTGCTAACCCTGTGTGTGTATGGATGTATGCAACTGCATATGCGGCAGATATGATTATAAGATAACACGTAAGCTAGCAAATTTCACAGCTGCTGCTTGCTTACGTACTAGCTCGACATATGTAATGCCACGTCCACATCCAAGACTGGTGTTAAATCCCTTCAATAAATATCCACGTACATGTACATATATGTATATTAATGTATGCACATACATAGATATGGGTGTTTCCGAAAATGGGTCAACCAAAGAGAAAAATTTAAAAATGCACCTAAGCCAAATTTTTTGATACCAATATATAGGTTCGTTTTTATTTTATCACGCCACAAAATTTTATGGACATTGGAGCACAGTTACTTACAAAAATTACGTCTTAAAAAATTAAAATTTTTTTTAGCTAAGTGTATATGACTTCCGAAATATATCCGCGAATTCGCAACAAAAGCGCCGGTAGAAAAATGGCGTTTGCGAGTACTTAGCCCAAGGTCAGACCTGGGAATATCAACATAGATACATTTACAAAATACTCCGAATCTTGTATAAAGCGTATTCTAAAGTAGTGCTTTTTTTCAAGCGTTCGGACGCAAAATATTCTTTGCAGTAAAAAAAAAACATACTTACATTTGCGATATTTTTCAAATTTTTTTTGACAAAACACAGTTTTGGGTGCTTTTTCGGGCAGCGTTAATTTTTTTCCCAAAATCAAAAGGATTCCTGAGTGTAAGTATATTAAACTTTGGAACGTCCGAACGTATACACTTTTTTCTTCAGATAATTTTTTTTTGTTCCTTATAAAGCTATCTAGCAATGAATTCCGCTCAAAGAGCTATGAGGTGGAGGTTAAACCTCTTGAAAGATGGTCAGAAATGGAAGGATTTCAAAAACAAAGAAAGAGAAAGAAAAAAAATTTTTAGGAAAAACATAAAAAAAATCCTTTGAAGGTAAGAATGCTCCGAGCAATTTGGAATAGATGTAGACAATAAAATATTTTTGGCCGCATAAAACTTGAAAATCTATCTATATCCGATGGCTTAAAGTAAAACAAATACCAGCCCTTCAATCATTACACAGTTTCCCATGCGAAAATGGACATCATATTACTGCCGGACGAACAGCGACATCTAAGCAACGCGATATTTAAAATACCTTTGTTTATTCTTATTAAATTTTCCTAGTACTTCATCGCCACTATACATTATTAAGTATCGTTTTAGTGCTCAGAATGTGCAAGTAATGTAATTTTTGAATTAATGAGTTAATTGCAAAATAATATGTACTCAACACTTGTTTTGTTATGAAAAAGTTATGTTTTCCTTCATAGAAAAATTTGGAACGTCCGAACGGGAACGTCCGAACAAAATTGAAACCGATATTTCTCCAATAAAAACGTCTACAGAAATATAACTTTAATGTAGTGACAGTCCTTGTATATTCTTCTGTTAGTCGTATATACATCATTTTCTTGTAGCATCAACCAATTCGCAGAATTTTAACGAAATCAGATATAACCTCAAATACGAGGTACTTTTGAGGAACGTCCGAACGGCAACTTTAAATCCTTCTACAGTGGTAATGTGTCATCTCTAGAAAAAAAGTTTGATAGCGTTGGATAGAGGAGTATAAAGGCTACATATGACAAAAAAATATTGTGATCCAAAGCCTACTATAGGTTTTATACTGAAAATAATGTGGCAGCATGGAACGTCCGTAACGCTGGAAACACCCATATATACATCTGCGTATTCTTGAAAATTTATTTTCACAACTTATGAATTATTATTGGGCAGTTCAAAGTCAAGAATGCATTCAATGCATGAACGTATAAAACGGAAATGTTCTCACCTTTTTTGTTCTTTGCAATCTTCGATAAAAATCTAAACATATTATTTGAAAGCCATAAATTGGCGAATGGAGTATTTTGAAACTTCTTCCATAAATACAAAATTTGCATGTCGTTTACGCTTTTTTCGAAATGACTCGTTGCTATAATAAAGATATTTACACATAAAAAATGTATGAAGAAATCTCAGAAACATTTTATGTAAGTCCTTTTTCAAAACAAGCTATTTCAGATCAATAAGGCGCATCTCCTATGTTTCTAAAAACTTTTGTCGATTCTTGACAATCCTTTGTCTGAAGCTTGTTTGGTATTTTCTCCTTTAAATTACATTCAACAGCACTTAACTACTAAATTTTGTATATTCACTCTATACCAAACCACTTCTATTTCATGCGAAAAATGTTGTATTTCCCTTTTGGTATTCCACTGCGCTCTTGCATTTGACTTTCGACTTCAATAGTCAAGGATTTCTTCTGTTACATTTAAATTAATTGCAATTCTAGCAAGTGATGACAGTTGTTTGAGTACATATTTCGTTTTCTACTTTATGCTTCTTTTTTGGATTTTGCTCAGACAAACACTTCGTTTAATTAATAACACAATGCCAAATACGAAATGTTACTCTGTGTACATATTAATTGGCATTGTTCTGCTATGCTTCAATTCACTTTCTGGTTTTATTCTTACGTAAATATGTATGTTTGTATTTTTTTTTTTTTCAATTGAATGCAATCGATCCCCTTATAGTGATCGGAGTATGTATCTAGTTGTCTGTAGCAAAAATTGTTTCGAGTTCGCAAATAATACCATGTCTCCACATAACTTGTTTCGCTCTTTTTATCTGCATTCGCTCTCTCAATCTTCGTTCGACCTCGAAACCAGTTCCGAAACTCGCTAATTTCCATACAAATTTCTGAGAGCGAATGAAGAATGAATCACTTGATTTGTTCTCAATCCTCTCGCCAACCCCGATAATATCGATGCCTTCTCTAATTTTGTATCGAAAATCTATCGAAATCTCGCACAGACCAAAACAAAAACGCAAAACTATACACTAAAAATAAAATTTCGTAAAAAAACTACGAAAGACTTTCGTAGTCTAGAGTTTCGTAAAATGTACGAAAGTTTCGTATATATTACGAAAGCATTTTTCTCAACAAAATCTAATTTTACGAATCTTTCGTAAATATTACGAAAGGGCTTTCGTAAACCATTTTCTAATATTTTTTTCGTATATATTACGAAATATTTCGTAAATATTACGAAACACTTTCGTAAATTTTCTTAAAATTATCTTTACGAATAATTTCGTATATTGTACGAAAGTTTTCGTAACATTATCAAAGGATTAAAAGATTTACGAAATACTTTCGTAATATATACGAAATACTTTCGTAACATTATCAAAGGTTTAAATGATTTACGAAATACTTTCGTAATATATACGAAATGCTTTCGTACAACAATATTTTACCGTACAAGTTTTCTTTCATTGTGAAGTGTTGAGTCCGTGCAATAATATCAAAAATTATTTTAAGTAGTAAGTGCGTAATGAAATAATGTATAAAAGAATAATGCATTATATATAAAAAGACAATATCGGTATATAAAATAAACTGTGATATTTTCCAACTTGATTAAACTTAAGGGTGAGTACATTAGTTGCATTTACTTTACTTTTTTTCGGTCTTATCTATTTTCCTAAATAAATATGTACTTAATAAAATTATATAAAGAGATATTTCTACACTCAGAGAAAAACATTTTAAAAACATATGAAAATGTGCTTAAAATGGGCAAAAACGTATTTAAAAGTGATGCAGATACAACCATTTTTATTTTAAAAAGGTTCATTGTAAAATTGTAAAATTAAGAAAAAACATTTAAATTTAAAAATGTTTATTTTTAATTCAAGCCCTATGAGATTTTTAACCTAAAACTTGCGCTTTTATTCCCTTCATTTTAATTTTTAATTTAAAAATGATTTTATTTAATCCAGAATACATTTTTATTTCAAAAGTTTCATTTAAAATTTACAAATTTTCATTTTTAAAATAAAAACGATCTGGTTTAATACGTCATTATAAAAATAAATTTTTTTTTTATTTTTTTCTCCGAGTGTATCTGCTTGAATTTTAAGGTTTTAAGTAGTTTCCCTTTATCTTTATCTTTATCCTTATCTTACCTTTATCTTTATGTTTATCTTTATCTTTCTCTATTTTAGTCTTAATTTTTTATTTTTATTTTTATTTTTATTTTTCTTTTTTTCTTTCTCTTTTTTTTCTTTATCTTTTTTTTTCTTTCTTTTTCACAGGGTTATCTATTTAAGTGGATCGGAACAACGTCCACATTTGCAAATTGCGATTTCCAAAGTTTCCTATGTTTGTCAGAACACGTATAAGCAATAAGTATCTCTTATTTTATTAGTTACTAAAATTAATATTAATATAAATGTAAAATATTAAAATAAATAAAAAACTTTTAAATTAATTGAATTAATTTTAGTAGATATTTAAAACTAAAATGAAATTATCTAAACTTATTTCTTATGCATATATAAAACATCTTTCTCTTAGCATTATTTTATTGATATACATATTTCTAAAAAGTTTTCAAATTTCGTTGAAATATACATCATATGTACATATATATATGTATGTAATAATTACGGTTTTTTTTTAACGTTAAGCTAAAAAATAATTTGGTCAATTGTACAACAACTTGACAGCTCTAAGAGCCTTCGTAAATGTACGAAAGCGGTTTCGTTATATTTACGAAATCTTTCGTTGCTCAAAAGTACGAAAGTATTTCGTAAATAGTACGAAAGCCTTTGTAAATACTACGAAAGTATTTCGTAAATAGTACGAAACCTTTCGTAAATACTACGAAAGTATTTCGTAAATACTACGAAAGTATTTCGTAAATAGTACGAAATAGCTTTCGTACTATTTACGAAACCATTCGTTGCTCAATTTTACGAAAGAATTTCGTAATATGTACGAAAGAATTCGTAATATTTACGAAATATTATTTTGAGTGTAAGCAAACATACAAACATTTAAAAAGAACAAGAATGAGAAATATCAAACTGAATAACGGTCAGCTACGTGGAGACGGGTTATTTCGCAAGATGTTTCGCTACATGTTTCGTTGGCGAATCAAGTTATGTGGAGACGGGCTTTTATTCGCGTTGTGCGACGAGTCTTCATTGCGTGTGTGGAACTTTTGTTTAAACATTTTTGTTTGGAAATAACCAATGGAAAACTTACAAAATTCTCATTAATACCTTTGCGATTTCATATAAAATTTAATATGGAAGATATTTTCTTCAAATAGATGTATGCGCTCAGCACAAGTGTTTTCAAACATTTTATTTAAAGCAACGTTTATGTTCCACAGTTCCAATTTTCATAACACAAATTGATACTAGTTCCATTTTAATTTTTTCTTGCCACAATTCTTAATTTCCTTCAAACTTGCTTTTTCCTAATTTAATCTTGTCTCCTCCAATCACGTCCAATCACACTAATCAAATCAGCTGAGTTAAATTTATTTAATCGCTGGCTGTAAATAACTCAATTATGAAATGTCAATCAATTGCAGGTAAAGATTCGAAACAGATAGAGTTGAAGGAGGAGGAAGAGGAGGAATGCAAAATCAATATGTATTAGTGGATATAAATACATATGTATTTTAAAACTTATATTTTGTAATAAGAAAGGTTGTTGACTTTGAATAAGCTAGTGGAGCTTCAAATTCTTTTCTCATATGGGTGATGATAATCTCGATAATGGTCGATTTCTTGGTTAGTTCAGCGAGCATTATAGAAATCCGATGATGATATATGTAAGTCTTACATATATCTTGTTCTGCAAGCAATATGTCATATTTAGCAGTTTTGAATCGCATTTCCAGATCTCGTGAGTATATTTGTGCCTAAGGCTTTTGAAATCTATTTAGAGGTTTTGTTCTCATCGTCTAAGATTGCAACACTGTCTGGCTAGCAGATAACCCTTTTCAGAGGCATTGTTATCGATTTACTATAGATCTCTTTGTATACTAGATTTGTGTGCTAAGGTATTTTTTTTTCAATATCTATATATATAAGGATGAAAGTTTGTTTGTTTGTTTGTATGTTTGTTCCCTATGGACGCCGAATCTACCGGGCCGATCACATTCAAATTTTGACCCAATGATCACCTGGTATTAGATTGAAATTATAACCACATTTAATTCTGGTATCTCAACCCCTTCCCGAGATATAGGCCAAAATATGGACCCAGATTCCTCCGAAATATTTTTCTGCATTATTGGTATCAAATTAAAGATATCAATCAGAGCTTCAATAGAGAGTTCATTCCGTTCCAATTTTCCAGTCGGTTCTCCAGATAGAGACCAAAACGTGGACCCGGATGGCCCCAAATATTTTTTCGTAATATTGGTATCAAATTAAAGGTATCAATCAGAGCTTCAATAGGGAGTTCATTCCATTCTAATTTTCCAGTCGGTTCTCTAGATAGACACCAAAACGTGGACCCGGATGACCCCAAATATTTTTTCGTAATATTGGTATCAAATTAAAGGTACTGATCAGGGTATCCATATATATTTTCTACTATACGGATACCTCAATCGGTTCTCGGGATTGAGGCCGAAACATGGGCCTAAATAGCCCCCGAAATATTTTTGGGCATTGTTGGTATCAAATTAAAGGTATCAATTAGAGCTTCAATAGAGAGTTCATTCCATTCGAATTTTCCAGTCGGTTATCCAAAATATATTAGTAATCATGATGTAGACAGATATGTGCACCGGATGGACATGGAAAGTTGTTGATAAGGAACGTGAGACGGAGAGAGAGAGAGAGAGAGAGAGTAGTATAAGAGGAGGAAGAGATAGGGGGAACGGGAAATGCTGACTGGTGGGGAGAGCGATAGGGAAGGGAGTGACATAGTGTGATTTGTCGCAGCGAAGTGTGACGGGTATTTGCTAGTATGTATATATGGTCTCTGATTAAGATTTCAAGACTTCTATAAATCCTGCTGCTTCTTACGGCTCGTCTTTTTGTCTTAAGCATCTCTATTATCATATTAAGTATTTCTGGTGTAGGTATTCTTATTGTATCTGCATATGTAACGAGTTGTTTTGGAGATGTCCTTGAGTCTTTTTGTCTTCGCTTATCTTCTTTTACGTACTTCAATTCCATTTCTGCTAAAAAAAAACCACAATTTTTTTCCACGCCAAGCAATTTTTTTACGCTTAATTGTATTTCACAATTACAACTTCAAGTGTGGCTAATATGATTCCGGTTAACAGACATGTGATTGAAAATTAATTTAACATTTATTTTATTTTATTTTCTGCACATTTCTTATTTTTAATTTTTTCTCTACTCCATCTCATTTTCTAAGATGTGAACAAATTTTTTCCCACTGCTTTCACAATCAATTTATACGGAGTTCCATACATGTACATATGTAGAATTTAATTGAAACGTCCACTGCAGCAATTAATCCTGACAGAAAAAGCTTAAGTCGTAGCGAAGAAGTGGATTGGGGAATTAGTTGAAATCAGCAGCAGTACCAAGCAAATCGAAGCATAGCGAAAGCGACTCCAAGCATACCAAGAAATCACTCAACCAACCATTGAAATGCTTTGATACTCGTATGCTTTTGCCAGCGAGAGATGTCATCACTCTTTCCAGAGTTGAAGTTATTCGACTGAATGCACGTTGCCACTATTCAACTGCTGGTTTGTCCTCTGCCGCCTTCCTTTTCGTATTTGCTGGACAATGCTCTAAAATCCTTGTCAACTTCACTGTCTGTCAGTCACTTTTTTTTCATTTTGCGTGCGTTGGTCAGTTGGTGTTTGGCGCGACTGACATACTTTTTCTTCTTCTTCTGTTGGTGCCAAAGGCTTAGAAACGCACTTTTTTTAACCCCCATTTGATTTTTCTGCCTTTTCAGAACACTTTTCTTTATTTTGGCATGCAAATTTTCTTGGCTTTACTGTCATCGCATATCTGTGTTCTTCTAACATATCAGTCATTCATACAATGCATCTAATCGAACTTCAAATCAAGTGTGAAATTTACTTTCGAGTGCAAAAATGGAATGACAGCTAAAGATGGAAAGAGATTGCGTTAGAGTGCGAGAGAGACTGGCACATCCTTTCTGACCCATCATGCCTTAAAATAAAAATCAATGTCTACCAACAATGATATTCCATCAGCACATATTCACCAAAAGCTCAACTAAATGCATCCGATAGGCTCATTGAAACGAAACGAGACGAAGTTTACATCGTATATTTTGGAACGACAGCATTGCAAATCTGTGACAATTGAAGGCTCAATTTCAAACTAATCAAAACTGATTGGTTTACGAACCATATAACATTCATCACACACCAAATTTACTCATTTGTCTTCTCGCTTTTTGAGCTTCACGAGTGCTTTTGTCATTTACTATTCTCACTTCCGTTATTTTTTTGAAGTCATCTCTATTCGAATACGCCGAAATGTGTAGTAGGAGAGCAATAGTAGGTTTGCTCCATAGAGAAAAGATTGATATTGTTATACAATGTTGCGATCCGGTGAGAAAGCAATCAATTAATATTCTCTTCTGAAAACAAAAAAAACAAGGATTACATTCGGATTTATAAGATCATAATTATAGGTCGGGAATATTTGCTGGAAACTGGCTTGGGACTACTACAAAGAATGCAGCAAGCGCTCACACAGACTTGGTATGTGTGCCTATATGTATAATAATCATAATACAATGGCGCTATTATAACTATGGCGAGTTTTATGGCCGAGCTTCTCTCCCAATTCTAGGTGTGCTCCTTTTTGTTTTTCCTGCTAATTGGGTGGACCTACAGTTTTATGCCGGCTCCGAACGGCGAATGCATTTTTTTTTTGTGAGAAGCTTTTTCATGGCAGAAATACACTCGGAGGGTATGCCGCCCACTGCCGAGAGGTGACCGCTGCTCTTAAACAACCCAATAATTGGATTTTTACTAATTAGAAAAATTTTTTTTTTGGTGTTTTGCTCGCACTGAGGTTTGAACCCGAGACCTCTGGCATAGCAGGCGAGCACTCTACCCACTGCACCACAGCGGCCACTATATGTATATGACAGCAAAATGAGACTTCGACGGGAGGGTTAACATTAGCTACCTTGGAAATTCTAGAATGTACATAAGCTCTTTTTGAGAGACTTGGACCTCAAATAAGCATTTTTTGTTCAACAAATATTCGAGAAACACTATGCTTCCTCCTTCAGATTGTCTTTGCTACTATGATCTAAGTACTAGAGTTTAAACTGAAATATGTCAAACAAGCCCATTCTGAGGTACGAGTATTTTCTATTATATAAAAATAGTCGCGTTTTCCTCTCTGATGATATAACTCCAGAACGGCTGGACTGAATTAAATGAAATTTTGCACGTAGTTTTCGATTGAGCCCGACATGGTTTATGGCCAAAAAAAGTATAAGAATCCGGGAAGGTTTTGGAGATACTCCACAAAATGTGGACCAGGGTAACCCTATAACGGGTTCGTACGATGTGGGTATCAAGTGAAAGGTGTTGACGAGTGCTTGAACATGGTGTAATTATTTGTCCCATATAAGACCCCGTATTCGAGGTATTTCCTGAAATATGAACCAGGTGTGACCTCAGCCTGGTTTTCTACAAAATGGGTATCAAATAAAAGGTGTTGGTGAGTATTTAAAAAATAGGTGATTTTCAAGACCCTATGCTACCCCGTTTTCGAGATATCGCCAAAAAAAAAGGACCAGGGATAGGGATAGTGATAGGGATGGGGATAGGGATGGGGATAGGGGTGGGGGTAGGGATAGGGATAGAAATAGGGATAGGGATAAGGATAGGGACAGGGATAGGGATAGGGATAGGGATAGGGATAGGGATAGGGATAGGGATAGGGATAGGGATAGGGATGGGGATAGGGATGGGGATAGGGGTGGGGGTAGGGATAGGGATAGGGATAGGGATAGGGATAGGGGTGGAGGTAGGGATAGGGATAGGGATAGGGATATAATGGTGAGCAACACGGTAATCTAGGACTTTTTCTTTAGGCTTTATAGGAATAAATTTTAGGCAGAACAACGTCTGGCGGGTCAGCTAGTTTTCTATAAGATTAAATCTTGAATGATTTCAGTACTCAGAGACAATTGTCATGAAGAATAATGCATCTGACTGAAGTCGGAAATATAAAACACAGATTAAGTAGGTAATACGAATAAACAATCTTCAGGCTTGTATCTATCGTGTATGAGTATACCACTTGCTGACACAAGGCTATTAGATAGTCACATGCTCACTTGCACCACCTCCACACGAGTAGCCAACGCACCAACATGACATGACACATACTTATCGGCCGGTAAGCATCTATTACAAGTAAATTAGCGCTAGAGCTTCTTGCAGCAAATTCTGTGTCAGTGTGACGACGACGCAATGTTAGCGTGGCAGACAAACGGAGCGTGCCGTAGTGGTGAGTTGCAGAATTTGCTGAGTTGCTTTTATTTATTGATGCAATTGTGGTTGAAGGAGTTGACAGAGAGATATTTCGCTGGCTGCTGGCAGTGAAAAAAAATGTATATGTCTTGTGTGTTAAGAGGAAGACATTTGTTGAGGCACTCAACTTAATTGAAAGAGTAGTCAATTCTTGATTTCAATATGGAAAATTTTGTGTGGAAGTACTTGAAAGATTTAAAGTATACAATGGTTTATTTCAAAGCGAATTTCGTTCAAAAAAATACACCACGCCACGATAAGGTCGATCAATCTGTTTATCTGATTTCGTATGATAATTTGTTTTCATTTTTGAACGTTGCTTGATTGCATTAAATTTGCAAATTATAAAAATTTCACGAAGCAAATAAGAAATTTAGAAATTTTTGTGTGTTACAAATGCGCAACAATAAAATAGAATTTGCGACAGAGTTGATGCACATAAATAGTGGAAGTAAAAGCGCCCACGCGCTCTCCTTTTTAACCGTAAAACTCCTCTGGTGCTGGCAGACAAAAAAAATATTAAAGCAAACTTCCAGCAACTCGTAGGTGTAGCGAAATTCAGTGGCACGTTTAAACATATTTTAGGCAAAGTGGGGCAATTCATAATCAAGCAACGCCCACTACCTTGGCGCGTTTCATATTTGTTACCATTTTTGTGTGTACCTAATTTGGGAGTGATTTTGTTGCAAGGACGCATTGAAGTGCTACTCGTAGCAGTAAAATCCACCCACTTACTTTTGCCAAAGCGCACAAATAATTTCAATCGAAAGTTGCTATTGTATGTGGCATGTAACGTGTAGTTAAGTTATTTATAGATTGACTCTGAAAATTGCGCTTTCTTTTTGCTTGTTCTTCGTCTTCGTCTTCGTCTTCTTTTTCATCTTCCAATCCCTGCAAAAAAGCCGAGTACTCCATAATCTGCCACATTTCATATAAAACACGGCGATATCCTAGGCAGGGATCGCATACTCCGATTTCCGCATGACACCCGAGTAATCCAAGGAGTACCTACATTGGATTAATTCATGGAGTAGGTACTAAAATTAATGAAATTTAATAATCTCTGAAAAGATTTGAACGACTGCCAATTCAATTTGATTATTAGCATTATATACATATGTACATAAGTATGCGTTTCTTTAATAAAAAAATAACAAAATTTTTCTGGCGCATTCACCAAAATGTTGTATTTGCGTTTCAATGTCTCTTTACTACTAAATCGTGCACGTTGAAACAAGCATGCATATGTACATAAATATGTACGCAGAAGCTTCGTCGTTATCGCGATATACATTCGGTTTTCGTAGCAATGTTCGACTAACTACGAGCCGATGCCGATAAACGAGTGGCTCCCTTGGGGCTACGTTTATGATCACTTTGAAAGTACTCCAACCTACCACAAAATGGATCATATAATCCAATAATTTTTGCAGAGTTCCTCACACTAATACATGCACATATGTAAATATATGTATGTAGTATCTACTTGTATTACTATTTTGTTTTGTTTTGTTGTTGGCAATTTAACAGTAGCCAAAGCAATTTGCAAATACCTGTCATAGATTCTAACGCCAAATAAGGTGGCCGTACCTCTGCCTGCCACTCAGCCACTGAACAACTCAGCCACTAGTGGGGCAAGTCGGCTTGTTAGTCAAACAACCAGCACGAAAAAGCTCCACAAACTGTTGATTGTCTTTCGTTTGATGACTGTTGCATTGCACCGACTGCCTTATTGTTGCTACATTCGTGTGCATGTGCAACATGTTGCATGTTGCTCCTCACGTACATACAACAAATCAGTTACATATACAATATTGACAATGGCAACATCATGATGCACGTTTTCTAGCCGTTCAATTGGCATTGTACGCCGCTGCAGCTGCTGGTTTTTTTTTCGTTATACCTTTCATGAACCAAAACACGATTGTTGAAGGCACCAGAAGGAGAGGCAAAACTAGAGCTGCTGATTTTAGCCGGGTAGTGAATGAAGCCGCACCTGGGTGTCATCAGCTCTGGGCAAAACCACCAAAATATGTAGGTACTGATTTGATCCGATCCGATCAGTTTTGAGCAAAGTTCGCAATGGTAAATCATTCAATACTGTTGTGATGAGAGCCGAAATTCGCTTCTAAAGTACGAATATTGACTATACAATAAAGCAAACATGTCCTGGAATCAACCAAATCCTATAAAAACTCATGTGTTTCCGCATATTTCCATTCCTTAACTACACTCAGAAAAATAATCACAGTAGTATCAACAATTTTCTTCTGTTAATACCAAAATTCGTTAAATTAACAGAGATATGTTTAAGTAGACACATTTAGAGTTATATAAACGAAAATATCTTTTACTTTAACAAATATATCTATTAAAACATATTTGTTAGTTCAACAGGACTGATCGTCAATTATTAACAGAAATTTTTGTTGATATAACTGAGCCACTGTTAACTTAACCCTAATATCTGTTGCTGTAACCTTTATATTTATTTGTTGATTCAACAAATCATTACTGTTGACTATCAAAAGAAAAAGTATTTATTTTACGTGAGTGAGTTTTAATTCACGGATGCTTTTTCAAATCAAAAATAAAAGCCACTAAAGTTCAATATAATGTTGAATGTTAAATGTCGCACTATACGTATGATGCCGTTGGATTGAATTTTCAGGTTGATGTCATGGTTATAAATCGGAGGAGAATATAAAATAGAGAACACAATATATCAAGCAGTGAAGGCGAAGAAGACGCAGCAATGGAAACAAGCGGAGATGAAGCTACATAAGTATTTGTACTTGGAAACCGAACGGAGGGAGGATGAATAGAAAAATGCAAACAAAAGATTTAAAAAACTTGTCAATAGCTCTAAACATATACATTATAAAGTAACGTAATTGTTAGAAATAAATGGCCATGTAAAACACAAAGGGATTTATTTTTAAGTGACAAAATTTCAACTGCGGAAAGTTGTTGATTTAACAGCAAAAGTGTTTGGATTCACAGCGACTTTTTGTTTACAGAGTAGATCAACAATAAAACTGTTAAAACAAAATAACGTCTGTCAATTTAACAGATATATCTTTTGGATGTGATTTGACTGTGAAATCTGTTGTTTTACCCGTAATCCCGTTGATCTACCAGTATCTTTTCTCTCGGTGTACCTGCCTATTATTATTATTTTTATTTTCACTACTAAAATTTGCTACTTCTTTGCAAACCCACTGTCTTCCGCCAATTTTTCACGCTGAAACATGCTACATAAATGTGTGTATGTAGGTAAGCGTGTAGGTAAGCGTGTAGGAACATACTTGTAGACATCTTTAGACACATGGCCATAAAAAACGTTATGAAAACGGTATGGTCTATAACCCACTAGCCACTATAGTTGGGCAGTAAATCATTTTTGCTATGCCGACAACCACGTGTCCAGCCAGCAAACAACGAGACAATGTTGCCTGCTCGCTCACCTACAACAGTTTGTCTGCATTGTTAGTTTGTTTTGATTGTTGTTGTTCTTGTTTGTAGTTTCTTTGTGCTAATTGCATGGCATGGACGCGTCGGTAGACGGTGGCAGTCTTTGGCCGGTAGCGTTGCTGATCGCAGACAAGATAAAGTCGATTTGGAGCGCGTGATCGTTCGTTGTTCGCTAAATACAAGTTGGTTGGCTGGATGTTTCGGATATTGCGATAATGCCCAAGCATATTCTTAGCTGTCTAGTATACTCAGCTGCAATAAGAGTAAATTAAAGTATTTAAATTTAAATAATAAAAATATCATTTGGTGAAGCACCGGTGCTTGCTCTTCAATTAGGCGAAATTTTGGATGGTAGATATCTACTCTCTCTCTCTATCTTTTGTTCTTCAGCTTTGTAAGCCCTTTAGACTGTACAAAACAGACAACGAACCTGTCGTATTTCCTCATATGTACAAGGCGTATCAGCCTCACCAGCCTGATCTCGATATGTATCCAGTTTTGTTGAATCTCGTTGTACTTTGAGATTAATTTTCAGGTCCTGATACTACCTCCTAAAATTGGTGGTACTAATTTTTTGGTGCCCTGCAGGAGGGCGGGTGTCAGGAGCATTGTTCTGGTCCTGGGAGTACGCTGGTTGGTTGGCTGACGCCAATTAGCGCCGATGCGCAGTTTTGATTTCACAACTCGTGACTAAACCAGTGAAAAGTAAAAGTTTTTTTTTTTTAAGTGAATGAGCAGTTCGGAAACTTGGGCAGGTCGCGCATCATATATCCATTCTGTTTAATTGAAATATTTAAGCAGCTCCTCAGGCCTGACGTTCTTGGGTTCCGAGATATTGTGCTGTGAATACCGAAGCTAGGCGGAAATGTCCTTTTGCCCATATTTGAAATGGTTGAGGATCGTATTTCAGACTTTCGCAGACTCTAAAGGACTCCACTCGTCTCCATCTGGTTTTAACCTTCTCGAGCCAGTGCCGAGAGATTCGGCCCTTGACGCAATAAAGGGGCACAAGAACCTGCTCCGCCTCTGCGACATCAAGAGCCGAACCCTTCCTGGCCAGATCGTCAGCCATTTCTTTACCCTGGTTATTTCGGTGCCCGGCGTCCAGATCAGGGATAAGCTATGTCGACTTTCCAAGCCCATGTGCCATCCTCTGCACTACCTGACCAGGCTTGCTGCCACCGTTGCAGACCCCAAAGACCTGAGAGAGAGCCGCCTTACTATCCTTTCCGTTGCAAGTAGAGCGTTGCAAGTCGAGCGTAGCAGACCTCCTGTACGGCAAAAACTTCGAATTGAAAGTCGCTCGCCGTATCTGGGAGCCTAATTGATAGGTAGCTATACGAGCTACTCGCTTCCACTCCGCATGCCATCTTTGATCCGTCCGTGAAAACTGAAATATCGGATCTATGTATGAACAAGTTTACCATCTCCCCAGTCTTTCTTAGATGGAAATATGATCTCATAATTTGTATCGAAGACTGCGAGAGGACAGATATAATGCTGGCAGTGCCTACCTAGTCTTTCGAAGTATTGTTCGTTGTTTTGATATTTTTTTGTACCTGCTGTTTTTTCCATAGTTTTATCTGATGAGTAGGTCGAAAAGCAATCAACTTTTCCTTGGCTTTGGGGAAGATAGCAAGTGAAATAACTGCTTATCGTGGCACTTGTTGCCTTTTTCGCGGCCATCCTTCCATTTTCTGCTGTCTCCGGGCATATTTTAGACCTCAGCAAGGCCAATTACCGCCTTCAGGGTTCGCTATTGAATGATCTTTTCGCAGGCCGCTTGAGCCTGCTCTCCGCTTCTTTCATGCTATCCATAAATGCAATAAAGTTAAAATTTTCAGTAATATGTAATTTGCTAAAATTGCTTTCAATCAAAAGTTCCATTTTTCCTCCAACGCAACTTTACTCAACTTACAACTGATTATTTTATGTAAAGTCGCAAGTGTACTTAAGACTCTTTACTTGATTCTCTCCCTTTTTTTTTGCGCTGGCGTCTCTTTTCGTTGGCGGTATTCATTATCATCATTTCCATTGTACTTGATCTGAAACATTTTTCGTTTGTTTATTTTGCAAAAACAGTTATTGTATGCGATATGACATTTGCGGATAGTTCATTGTTGTAAATATGATTAACATGCAAACTTTATATATATGTATTTTTGCTATATGTACTATGTATGAATAAATGATCCAGGTGATTTAGATAATATCTTGGGATTAACTTATGCGCATGCAAATGAAAGCGTGAAACCATTTACTCCTTTATATCGATATTTTGTGCTCGAGCACTTTCTTCGTTATAGAAGCAACTTGATTTATAAAGCAACACTAATCACTGCTCATATTTTTATGATATTTTATGTTTTTTGCGACAAACTAAATTGTTCGTTTCAACTAACTTTCGAAAACAGATCTGTGAAGCTCTCTTCTTCATCGTTTTCTTCTTATCCCATTTCTCGATTGGCTTTCACCATTTAGATCGAGGGTGGCCAGGCAAATTGGTTAACGGAGCCAAACAGTCACAACTTCATAAACTTTACTATAACATTGTACGATCAATTTCATCTTTCGGTTTGAGTATGCATCATAGCGGCTACAGCGCGATTCGTTTTTATTGGGCGCCAAACTGAGTCACAGTGATGTTGTTGTGGGCCATAAAGAGCCAAAGAGCCGTTGGCTGGCCATGATAGGTCTAGACAACCAATAAACCGAGTTCAATAATCGTTTTCAAAAAATAGCGATTAGGTACAGCTCGGCTAGGTACACTGTGCTTAATTAACCTCCCGCGACTTTTGCAAATATACTTCTAACATAATTAGGGTTGCCAGACGTACTGATTTGATCACTACAATAATGATTTTTCGTGCTCCCTACTGATGGTTGGCTGCCGCTGCCTTGAATCGCAGCCAACTTCTAAGTGTTGATGTGAACTTATGTCTGTTTCCGTACTATCCAATGTAATATATTTTTTACCAATTTTGTGTTTCCGTACTTTGATGCCAGCAAGCGGGAGAGAATTTAATTTTTACTTAATTAATTTCCACTAGCAAATATTGCTGGCGGGATGCAAAAGCAAAGAAGAAGAAAGAGCAGAGGAAAAAATGAAACAAGATTGATTATTTTAATTGAAAAAAGTGGACATGAAAATGGTAAGTAAATTTATGTCACCACGTGTCCAAGGTAAAAGGAAACAGACCTAATATATAAAGAAGTCACTGCCAAATACTGCGTACGCTCTATTGTGTTTGGTCTGGCAGTCACTGCTCATATTAGACGCATCAGCTGATTTCGAAAACCGTCACTGCCCGCTGCCACATCGCTGATGTAATTTGGGCTTTATGCTGTGTATGTGGGCTGTAATCATCGATTTAAGCGTAACCACCTCTCACCGATGACGAAAATCTGTCCGAATTTCATCGGTGTTTTGCTCGTGAGCATAACCACGGCATAACCATGAAACAATTAGGAAGGAGGAAACAACGTGAACGTTAAATGTCATAGAAACATGATTGACAGTTAAATATACGGAAACAAAAACAAAATGCCAATAATAAAGACGATTTTCTCCGCATGTATTGTTTTTTTTTTTTGAAGGCAATGTACTGATTTTTTCGGGTAAGGTATCTGGCAAAACTAAACATAATACGTATGTAAATAAACTGCACTTACATATAAAAATAGTTACTATTTTTTCTTAATCTCTAAATGTGTGTGTTGTCATTGCAGTTAACTTAATTTTTTATAATATTCCCCACTTTAGAGATTTATTTATTAATATTTTTTAATCTCCATACAAGTACAAACTTCTCTGCATTCCTCTGACTTAAATTTATGAAGAAATACCTACTAATAAAATTTGGTTTGTCACTAGTTTTTCATCATTTTTTCAACTTTTTTTTTTTTGTTCGTTTGTTTCTTTTTTTTTTTTTAGCCAGAATAAGTAATTCGTTGTTGACCAATTATTATTTATGTTTGCAAGCTTGTTAGTCCCATGCCGCGTCATATCTCTTTATGGTTATGGTTGGTTGCTCCTTTCGGCGCCTTTTATACCGTGTAGATATGTGTGTGTGTTCACGTATAATTTCATAGTCAGGTCCAGCGTACGCCCGGAAATGGTTTGTTTGGCCATAAACCACTTTATTAATACTTCTTTTTACAATTTTTTTTATATTCTATCGTATATTTTGTATTTAGCTTCTTTTGAATCTATTTTCTATACCCAACTAACAAAGTTATTATTATAATACGAGTACTGTGAAAATTGATGTTGAGATCAATTGGGCTGCTTCGGTCCATGTTAATGTTACCACACTTGTTTTGAGGCATACACTCAGGGAAAAACAGCATTTTAAAATCAAAAATAAAATTTTTGTTTTCCTAATCCGCATTTTAAACCAAACCATTTTTATTTTAACAACGAAAATTTTTAAATTAAAAATTAAATTTTTGAATTAAGAATGAAATTTTTGAAGTAAAAATGCTTTTTCGATTTAAAAAGAAACGTACTTAAATTAAAAATGGGTATGAATGTTGATTCAAAAACTCGCTCTTTGTTCAAAATTTTTTTGTGAGAAAATTTTTTTTGTGAGAAATCCAACAAAAACAATAATGAGAATTGATTTTTTTTTATTTTGCTTTTACAATGATTCATATAATTCATGGATTCTTTTTTAGGAAATGGGAAGTATAAATAGGTTACTACAATTCAATATAATGTTTAATGTTCTACTCTGTGATGGCGTTGGATTGAATTTCAGGTTGATGTCATGGTTCGAATCCGGAGGAGAATATAAAATTAAGAAGAAAAAGGAGAATATGAAATAAAGATAGCAAACAGTTAAAATAAAAATAAACATTTTTAAATTTAAAATGTTTTTTCTTGATTTAAAAACTTTACAATGAACATTTTTAAAATAAAAATGTTGGTATTTACATCACTTTTAAATACGTTTTTGCCCATTTTAAGCACGTTTTCATATGTTTTTATAATTTTTTCCCCTGAGTGTACAATTACATCCCTGTCTTATGTAGACTTTGACTTTAGCTTCGTCAGATAGTTACTCAAAGATATGCTTGTGAAAGCAGAACATGGCGGTATCATACATAGCGTCATTCGATACTCTCTCTGCATCTTCCTCGTCTCAGCAACTGCGAGAAAAACCTTGTTAGTTGAGGCCCATGAAACTCTTCTCTATTAGTAGGCCCATCAGCGTGTTAGTGAAGAGACGCTTTAGATATCTTACCGATTTCGATATCCTTTCATCCAGTCTAAGCCAGATTTTCCGTCGTCGCCTTTACTAAAGGTTGAGCTCATGCATATCTATTATATAAAAATAAGTCGCATTTTCCTCCCTGATGATTTAACTCCAGAACGGCTGGACTGAATTAAATGAAATTTTGCACGTGATTTTCAATTGGGCCCGACATGGTTTATGGCCAAAAAAAGTATAAGAATCCGGGAAGGTTTTGGAGATATTCCACAAAATGTGTACCAGGGTAACCCTATACCGGGTCGTACGATATGGGTATCAAATGAAAGGTGTTGACGAGTGCTTTAACAAGGTGTAGTTATTGGTCCCATATAAGACCCCGTATTCGAGGTATTTCCTGAAATATGAACCAGGTGTGATCCCAAACGGGTTTTCTACAAAATGGGTATCAAATAAAAGGTGTTGGTGAGTATTTAAAAAAGAGGTGATTTTCAAGACCCTATGCGACCCGTTTTCCGAAATATCGACCAAAATGTGGACCAGGGGTGACCCTAGAAAGTCTGGAGGGATAGAATAGGCATAGGGATAGGGCTAGAGATATGGATAGGGATAGGGGTAGGGATAGGGATAGGGATAGGGATAGGCATAGGGATAGGGATAGGGATAGGGATAGGGATAGGGATAGGGATAGGGATAGGGATAGGGACAGGGACAGGGTTAGGGATATGGATATGGATAGGGATATGGATAGGGATAGAGATAGAGATAGAGATAGAGATAGTGATAAGGATAGGGATAGGGATAGGGATAGGGTTAGGGACAGGGATAGGGGTAGGGATAGGGATAGGGATAGGGATAGGGATAGGGATAGGGATAGGGATAGGGATAGGGATAGGGATAGGGATAGGGATAGGGATAGGGATAGGGTTAGCGATAGGAATATAAATAGGGATAGGGATAGGTATAAGGATAGGGATAGGTATAAGGATAGGGATAGGGATAGGGATAGGGATAGGGATAGGGATAGGTATAGGTATAAGGATAGGGATAGGGATAGGGATACGGATAGGGATAGGGATTAGGGATAGGGATAGGTATAGGTATAAGGATAGGGATAGGGATAGGGATACGGATAGGGATAGGGATTAGGGATAGGGATACGGCAACACGGTAATCTAGGACTTTTCCTTTAGGCTTTATAGGAATAAATTTTAGGCAGAACAACGTCTGGCGGGTCAGCTAGTCTACATATAAACGAATGGGAATCCCACAGCTGGCTATACTATACACATTAAATTCTTTGGTTATTCGCTTATTTTCACTTTTCTTACTTCTTGTTTTCCTTTGCCAATTTTTTGCATTTTACAATTATGGATTTCGCATTACTTGTGTGCGTATACGCGAGCCTTCTAATACTAGATTTGTATATATTTTATACTTTGTAGATACTACTTTGTATTTTTGTTGTTTGTTGTTAACACGAAATAACTAGAATATACAAGGAATGTCGTCATCGTAAAGCCCATAAGAGCGAACGCATGTTGTGGCAACATCTTGCCAATTTGGTCATTGTGCCAAGATAAACTTTATGGTTATCTGCTTGTATCGCTTTTTATACTCAGCTGTACTAGTACACAGAGTATTATAGTTTTAATCACATAACAGTGGATTGTAACAGAATGAAATAATCGAGATAGATATAGAATTATATATATCAAAATGATCAGGATGAAAAGAGCAATCGATTGAGCCATGTCCGTCCGTCCGTCCGTCTGTAAACACTTTAACTCGCGCAAAAATTGAGATATTTTGATGAAATTTGGAATGCAAATTGGTATCGAGACTGGGACGGTTGGTATTGAAAATGGGCGAAATCGGACCATGACCACGCCCACTTTTCCTATATATAAAAAATCGGAAATTTGGTATCTCAGTCCCTAATATAGCTTGAGCGATGAAATTTTACCCACGTGTTGAGCTCGGGCCTCTATGAAGAAATTTGATGAGATCTTGGAAAATGGGCGGTGCCACGCCCACTTATTAAAGGTCAAACATTGAAAGTTTTATGAGTCATAACTCAGAAACCGTTGAAGATATATCGATGAAAGTTGGTACACGTGATTTACTTACTTAGACAAAGGTTTGGACGGAAAATTGTCAAAATCGGTTGACGGCCACGCCCACTTTTAAATATGTGTATTATAAAGTGACCTAATAAAAACATTTTAAGCGATACCTCTGTCAAATATAAAGATCTATCACTGAAATTTTGTGGCATGAGTCCAGCTATGGACATAAAACAAAAACCACAAAAATGTTGGAAAATGGGCAGTGCCACGCCCACTTATTAAGGGGCAAACATTGAAAGTTTTATGAGTCACAACTCAGGAACCGTTAAAGATATATCGATGAAATTTGGTACGCGTGATATACTTACTCAGTCAAGTGTTTGGACGAAAAATTGCCAAAATCGGTTGACGACCACGCCCACTTTTATATATGGGTATTATAAAGTGGCCTAATAAAAACATTTTAAGTGATATCTTGGTCAAATATAAAGATAATTCATTGAAATTTTATGGCATGAGTTCCACAATAGACCGGAAACAAAAAGTATAAAAATTTTGGAAAATGGGCGTGGCACCGCCTCTTTTTAGACAAAGGAATATACGAGATTTCTTAGCCTATAACTCGACAAATAATTGAGATATTATGACGAAACTTGGTTTATACACTTTATATAACTTGTGTTAATAGACATGCAAAAATTTATTCAAATCGGTTTATGACCACGCCTACTTTTTAACAAAGATATTTCTGGAACACCCTTTGGGAATTTGTACCGTGACATCTTTGTAACTAGAAGTCATAAAGGAGTGAAATGTTGCACAAAGAATAATATACATATGCTTAGTTGGATGACTGATAAAAATATTGAAAATTGGCGTGGCTACGCCCACTTTATGCAGCACTAGCTTTATATAAAATACGCCGTGTTTCCATCAAACGCAAACAAACAATGAAAGCACACAGCTGAGTATCTAATGTTCAATTCCACTCGAACTTAGGCTTCCTTACTTGTTTTCTTTGTGCTGCTATACGAGCCGATTTATGTATGTATGTATGTAAATATTTGTACGTATGTATATCTTCTACGTTTGTTGCCAGCAAAGTCTGAATGACACTGTGTACTACACTGTTAGTTCGTTCACCAGTTTGCCTTGTGCGGTGCCACCAAAATTTGCTGGCCGTGCACCTCTGGCATTCTTATGTACATATATTCGAGATAAAAATCTTTATGCAATAATAAAAATTGAAAAAAAAGAAGTCGCACAAAATATAAAATTTTTGTAAAATATTGTGCTTGGTGTATTCCAGGCGTGAGTGTAGAAATCTTAATGCATTATTAATCGGTGTTTTCGGCACTTTTCTGCTTCTGGACACATTAAAAATTCTAGACATTTTCTTCATACACATTGAGATTTGGCTCTTTTCCTAATTTGTTTACAATCGATTTCTAGTTTATTTTTCTATCTTCGCTCTCTATTAGATATTGTTGGGAGCCTTCTTCGCAAGCTCTCTAAAGTAAAAAACTGAGTTTGCTGTGCTTATAGTTTTATTTGCTACTCGCTAAGGAATGGAGTACGGCTAAGTTGAGGAAACCTAACTTTTCCCGTATCAGTTATAAATTTATCTTTTTCATATAACATCTTTATATATATTACGCTAAGCGATTTTTTGTAAACACCATAACTTTTACACCGTTATACCGATTTTCGAAAATGGGGTGCCTGTAGATGTGCAGGAAGTTTTAATTTTTTTGAAAAGGGTTGCACCTGTTTAAAAATTTAATTGTCCTGTATAGTTTGCTTGATTTATAAATTTCAAGTACCATATGAAAGGGATTGAGCTGGAAATTAGTAATTAATTACAATTTTTGCAACAAGGGTTGCCACCTGTTCAAAAATTCAGTTTTACGCTATAGTTTGTGTGAATTTTAAATTTCAGGTGTCATATGAACGGGATCTGTGTGAACATAAGTAATTTATTATAATTTTTATAAAAAGGGTTGCCACCTCTTCACAATTTCATTTTTACGCTATTGTCTTTTTGAGTTTTAGATTTGAGGTGTCATATGAAAGTTCTTTTCCTCAAAATTAGTAATTTATCATAATTTTTACAAAGAGAGTTGCCACCTGAGTTGTTGAAAATGCTTGGCCTGAAAATGAATAATTTATTACCATTTTTACAAAAAGGGTTGCCACCTGTTCAAAAATTCAGTTTTACGCCATAGTTTGTTTGATTTTTAAATTTGAGGTGTCATATGAAAGGGCACTGCATGAAAATAAGTAACTTATAGTCTATTTGATTTGTAGATTTGAGGTGTCATATGATAGTGCTTTGCCTTAAAATGAGTAATTTATCATAATTTTTACAAAGGGGGTTGCCACCTGTTCCAAAATTAATTTTTACTCCACAGTTTTTAAATTTAAAGTGTTATATGAAATGGCTTTGCCGGGCATATGAAAATGCTTGGCCTGAAAATTAGTAATTTATTACGATTTTTACAAAACTATTTGCTACCTGTTCAAAAATTTATTTTTACGCTTCAGTTTGTCCAGTTTTCAAATTTTAAGTGTCATGAAAGGTATTGCCCTGTAATAAAAAGAAAGGGAAGGGGAAAATGAAAGGAACAGAAATGGCGAAGGAAAGAAAGCTAAAGACGGAAGAGTACGGAAAATAAAATGGATAAAGGGAAGAGGAAGCGCAAATAAAAGGGAAAGGGAAGAGAAAGAGAAGTTAGACAAATGACCTTTTGGAGGTAGCTATATGGATAAAATATTGTAGAAAATTATTCGCATTAAAACTTCAATATGCGACTCCTCGGACAAAATCATTGCATACAAAATCTAATGCGACGGAAAATAAAAATGACCAGTAATTATGTATATGCTTAATTTTATATTTTATTAATAAGAATCTATGGGCTTAAAAATGGCAGAATATACATATATCGGCGTTAAGGGGAAGTCAAATTTAAAATGGCAATCAAAAAAATTGTTAAATGTAGCAATAAGTGCTCTTCCACCCTCAAATTGCCGCACAGTGTAGTTGAAAGCCACAGCATCGCGTGGCCGGGTTTACTAGTTTACATTTAATTTGTGTGGAATTACAACAAACAACCGTAAAGGAAATTAAAAAAAAAAATTTTAAGTTGCTAAGGAAGTTTGTGGAAGCAGTAAATGTGATGCAAAAGAATGTTATGAGTTTTAACCCTCAGACTACTGGTGACGTGAATTGTCGTTAACGGTATATTGTGGTCTGATAGACCACAAGGTATTTTTTATTTGCAACTACCAAAAAAGTCATC
Organism: Urophora cardui; assembly: GCA_960531455.1. Taxonomy (NCBI): domain Eukaryota; kingdom Metazoa; phylum Arthropoda; class Insecta; order Diptera; family Tephritidae; genus Urophora; species Urophora cardui. The sequence continues at coordinate 125,706,612 of OY482670.1, read as the reverse complement.
GGATACAACAAATGTTATTTGTTATTTGGCAAATGTTATATTTACGTTCATTTAGCATAAAAACACAGTCCAAATTTGTTAAAGAAATGCATTAATGGGTGTTTTAAACAAGTCCCTAGTTTGTAGGACCTCTTGGCATTTCTTCAGAAACTCATTACGCATGCGTTGGTTTAATGTAAATCACAAACCGTATATTTACATTTAATGCGAATGAATGAGTTTTCCGGTTTCTTTTATCTGCCTCAAATACCAAAATCCAGCCAGAATCTAATCGCAGATGGGGCATAATCGTGATAAATTCGGCTAGGCTTCACGTAACTCCATATGTGGTTTAAACTTTTCCTGTGCTAATTCAATTAAAAATTCGCGTTATTTATCTTTTCCTTTCTTGGCTTCCCCATCAACATCGCAGGTATAATGTTCAGATGAATTTAGAATCATAGACTTACATATTTTTTTGGCACGTAAGGGCAAGACATTTTCGTAGTAACAGAAGATGGTGGACGACTATAAGAGGTAAGTAATTCTGGTGGAATTAATCTTTCATCCTCACGAATAGTTCCAACGAAAGCTAGGCTTATGTACATTAGCTCGCTAGCGAATTCTATGTTGAAAAAAGTTGCCTTTACAATTATGATATAGGATTTCAATGCTGTGGTCTGACAGACCACAACCTTGAAAAACGCACATCTTACACAAAATATGCTTTTTTTTTACACAGAAATGAGACTAATATTACATTTCTATACTGAATTAGAAAACACTCATGGAACCTTACAAAGTCATAAAACGGTTTGCACAAAAATGTTAAGGAAAACAAAAAGATGTAGTAAAATTTTTCAAAATGGTCTGACAGACCACAACGCTAGTCTAAGGGTTAAATTGAAATATAAATTCTAGTAAGTTAGCTTCCTATGAATATGTGGTAATACATACTTATGTAGGTGTACATAATTATTGTATGGTGGCAGGAAAACACGCAATAATATAAATAATACAATGGCGCTATTATAACTCTGACGAGTTTTATGGCCGAGCTTCTCTCCCAATTCGAGGTGTGCTCCTTTTTGTTTTTCCTACTAATTGGGAAGGAAAACACGTAGTAAATTAAAAAAAAAAACTATCGATAAGATAAAGCCAACGACAACATGCGTACCTATGAAAGGAGGTAGAAGCCATTGTGTAGGCGGATAAAAGGAAACCTAACTTACTTTTCTATCCCACAATTAAATTAATTAAATTCACTCGAAATATGCTACTGGGCAGCGAGCGAAGAAGTGACAATTTTAAGACAGTCTTTCTCGGTCATTAAAATTTTCCTTGGAGAATAGGAGGGATTCGGAATTGATAACGAATGGAAAATATATCGGGTAGCGAAGGTTCTGAGAGAATATCTTACTTTTCGAATCGAATAAAAAGCTTGTTAACATTTATTTTCGGGAGAGAGATGTCATTTAGATTCTTTTTATGCATTTTTATGAAAAGGTGTACAAAATGTTAGGGTACAGCCAGACGAAAGAAGAAAGTACAAATACTAAAATTAGAAATTTTCAGTTTCTGAAAGTACTTTCTTGCGTCACGACGCGTCGTCTGGCTGTACCCTTAAGAAATCCAGAAAAATATTTCAACTAAAAAGTATTATTTTGTATTAGATTAAATATTTTCATATCTCTATGTGCAAACATATGTATGTATTTATCATTTCTAAATACGAGTTAATCTTATTTTTTCTATCTCTTTCAGGTAATTCATCATACGTATATTATTATCTCTATTTTTACTAATTGGTAAGTTATATTACATATAAATTTTTAGTCACCGAAATAATAACCCTGATTGGGATTATCCTTAGCAAAGAATTATTGCGTACATTCGGCGTACGATCAACAGTGATTTTTGTTTAATTTGATTAAAGTTTTTAAAAGCAAGCCATCCAAGAAAGGTGCAGAGGAACGCTTTCACTCACATACAAACCATCCAAATTTGGTTCAACTACACCAAAAATAGCACGATGGATTAACAAAGAAAATCTGAATCTTAATAGAGAAAACTCTCTTGAAATGTAAAGATTAATAATCAAACAAATAACCAAGAACAGATACAAATTAAAAAATCAAATAAAAAACAGAAAACTTTTCATTTGAAAAAAAAAAAAAAAGAAGCACCACCGGAACACATTAACATACAATAAATAGAACATGGAAAACATAACACCTAAGTAATATAAATTTCATTAAAAATAAATCTTTTACTTATCTGATTATGAAAGTCTTATGCTCAAATCAGCGAAAAAAGGAAATGGAAATCAAATTGAAATTAAGTTAAATGGGATTTGTACAAATCCGAAATGTGTCAGTCAAGTAAAAGTGCCAGAAATGAAAGGGAGAGTAAAGTTTTTAAGTGTGTATCTACGCTTTTAAGGGGAGGTCATAGAGATTTACATATGTGCAATGTTGCGGAGCTGAATTATTAGGGTGTGTTAAGTGAGGAAATTAGAATTTATGTTGGACAGTATATGGATGTAGATGCTGTATTATAAACTGCGAATAGAATTGCATACACCAATTTTTAGCATTATAGTTACTGTGTGTCCCTTTAGTGCAGTGCGCATAAGAAGAATATTTTCTTAAAAATTCCATTCCTATAGGCATTACAAAAAAAGGATTTTTCGCCCTCTCAATCGTCCAATTGTCAACAAAATCAGTGCAAGAGAGATGAAGTACACCTTACGGCGCTGCTTTAAATTTTTTACGTATCACATACATATTAACAAGTATGCCTGTTTAGAATCACGCCTGATCAACAAACATGTACCTAGATAAGTGACTAGGATTTAGCTTCAAACTTGTTGGCTTATAATTTAGCAAGAGCTAACACAAATACCATTGAGCTGATGATATCTCCGTGCGCCTAAAGTTCCCTTAAAATTGAGAGCCTCAATGTCACGTAGCACACTGGGGCCGAGCGTGCTCAAAATTCAGTTTTTAAATAATGAGTTTTTCAAAAAAATAAAAACGCAGTATTGTTCCCTATAAAATTCTACACTTCTGGCCCAATTTTCAGCTTTCTATTGTTTTTCAGTTGGGAGTTATCCATACACAAACATGGCAAATTTTCCAAAAAATAATTTTTTTTTAAATTGAGAAATTTTAATGTGTATTTCAAATAGTTGGTGTAAGAGAAGGATATAAAATTTTATTATTCTGCTTTTTCCATAACATTAAGTGAAGCTTATATAATCGATGAGTGTTTTTTTTTAGAACTAGATGTTTTAAAAAATTAATTTTTAGTATAAAACTAAACGCACCTCTTTTTTTTTTTAATATTTTTTTCAAAATGGATTTTTTTTTTAATTTGCGCAAAAACGTAGCAAATGTAAAAATGCAGCAGTAAAATATGGTCCTTTGTGACAAAGAATCCGAGTTCAGAACCAAAAGCAAAGTGCGCATTTAAAAAAAAGTGAGTTTAAAAATTGCATTCCAATTTTAGTAAAAAAAAAACACCTATATCTGGTTGAATTTGATTCTGTTCTATCTTAAATTTAGTTGATCCATTATTTACTGGTTACTTTAATTACAAATTGTGATTAAGGTTACTTGTCAAGCCAGTTTTCTTTAATTTAGACTTGTAAGTTGGATTATAATATAAGTTCTTTGAAGCACAAGTTGTGTTACTCCAATTTTGTTTTTTTTTTATGTTAGGCATGAAAATGTGTGGGGAAATACGTGTTCTGCTTAAAACGCTAACGCTGAAACTCCTAATTCCCATATAAACATACTTGTGACAACATACAACTTTTAATATCTCGAAACAAAAAATTGGAGAAAACCATTTGTGTATACATACATACATATGTACTTGCACCTACATATTTCATCAATGGGTTAATAAATAGCGCTAATGGGTTAATATAATACACATTGGCTATTTTTGTACAGACATACTAATATAATAATAATATAATACAATGGCGCTATTATGACTCTGACGAGTTTTATGGCCGAGCTTCTGTCCCAATTCGACGTGTGCTCCTTTTGTTTTTCGTACCAATTGGGTGGACCTACAGTTTTATGCCGGCTCCGAACGGCGAATGCATTTTTTTTGAGAAGCTTTTTCATGGCAGAAATACTCTCGGAGGGTATGCCGCCCACTGCCGAGAGGTGACCGCTGCTCTTAAAAACCCAATAATTGGATTTTTACTAATTAGAAAAAAAAATTTGGTATTTGCTCGGACTGGGGTTTGAACCCGAGACCTCTGGGATAGCAGGCGAGCACTCTACCCACTGCACCACTGCGGCCACCATACCACAGACATAGCAATTGTGATTTAAATAATTTATTTACAGATCTTAAAAAAAACTGGTCACCAATAGGTTAATTCATGACCGTTAATGGGTTAAGATTCCAAAGATTACTGTTTTAGTGTAGATACAACTAATATGATTTAAATATTTTGATCTAATAATTAAGTGAAAAAATTTTGTTAAAAATGGGTTCATGCGTGGTCGTTAAGGGGTTAAAATTCTTGGGATTTACTATTTTAGTATCGATATACCGATTCTGATTCAAGAAAATTAAACTCGAAACTAAAATAAAAAAACATAGGTCACCAACGGGTTAACTCATGGCCGTCAATGGGTTAAGATGCTATAGATTAACAACTTTAGTGCAGATAAAGCGATTCTGATGTAAAAAAGTTGATTTCAGAATTTTGAGCCTCCTCATATACATATATAAGTGGCCCCAGTGTGCGTAGGCACATACTACAAATGATTTAAATCCATTTATCTACTTACCTACCTGCACTATAATTTCTTATTCTTTTGAACTCCCGCCGAAAAATACATTCGTCTTATCTAAATGAAAGTGTCTAACATATGTATGTCCATATGTCTTTAAACACGTAGATAACTTAATTTACGCACTTTATTTTCAAAAACAGGTAGAACCATTTCTCATCCTTAGTGTTTTTATTTTTTTAGGCATGAATTGAAGGAGAAGGTAAAATGATAAATAAGTACAAATATATGTATGTACATATGTATGTAACAAAGTTTGTATAAAGTTCCCAAAGTTTTCTTTTACTTTCTTGGGCAGTTGTATAAAAGTTTCAGGCGCCTACAGGCCGACTCATGCCCCTTTCTATTACATTTACATATGTATATATACAAGAAGAAGAAGAAAAATATGGCATAAGCAAAAAAATTTAAAGTTTTCAAGAATTTTATTTGCACTAAACTTCGTGGCCGGCTCTCTTCCTCGACGGGATTTTTTTTTTTTTTTGCTGGTATAAGAAACCATTCTAGCTGGCTAGTCTGGTTTGAAAAAAAAAAAAACGAGTTTGTTAGCGAAAGCTTTTTACTCGCCTTTTCTAGGATATTTAGACAGCTCTGTACTTTTCGCGTTTACTTTGATTTTATTCGGTTTTCTGGAATTCTCAGAATGTTTGTCAATTGTAGAAAATTCTCTTAGAAAGACATCCTTATTCCGAATTTCAGGAAGATACCTCAAAAAATGAGGGAATAGTTTGTGTTCAAACAGACAGACAGACAGACGGATACGTCTTTAACGACTTAGCTTTTGATCCTGCTCATATCGGTATATATTTTACTGGGTCTGTCACGCCTCCTTCCGGCACTTTCAAGATTCGTGCTTCGGCACAAACTTATATACTTATAATACCATTTCTTTTTCATGAAAGGTACACATAAAAAGACAACATGTCTGTCTCCTTCTAGCACACATTGTGCGCACAAAAGCCCAGCTGATTGTATTTCAGGCTTACATTTTTTTTTTTTAATATTCAAGTCATGTAGGCTGACATTAAACTTTTTAGTTGGTTGGCGAATTCACAGGGGGCGTATAACTTTTAAAAACTTTAACACCTCAAAATGACAACATACATATTTGTGTAGAAAAGGAAACGTCAATAAACTAAAGATTTTCTCTGCTTTGTTTTTATAAAAACAAAATGGTTTTTTAAATCAAATTAGCTATGCATATAAATTGAAGTTTAATTTCCTGCCCAGCAGCCTTCACTTAAGTTTCTATGCAGGTTTTATTTCCCTTTTTTTCTTACTTTTCTACACTCAGAAAAAAGCGTGTACTTAAAACTAGGAACCAATTTCCTAATTTTTTTTTAGGAAAAAATTCCTTAATATGAGGAAGTTTTTCCTAATTCAATCATTAAACTGAGGAAAAGAATTTACTCAATATAAGTAATAAAATCTTAAGTTTGAGTACCTATTGTTATTGTTGTAAAGACAAAGCAAGCGTTGCTGCCTCATCATTTAGACATGCAATTAGAGTTGCCATGTTTTAAGTCTAATTAAAATAAGTGGATTTATGTTTTTGATTTATGTTCATAAAATTGGTAATAATTAGATGAATTTTTTTGTTAAACTAAACTTATTATGCAGGCAGCAACAAACTTCCGAAGCGGCGAAATCGTTGTATTGATGTCAAGATATATGAACCTCATATTTATTGCATCGAGATTTAGCATATTTCTGAGATATACCGTTTTTTATTGATTTTTGAGATGATCATGATTGAATGGATATAAAATGTCTTAGGAATCAGATTTTTGTAATTGAGCAAATGTTAACATCAAGTACACATCTTGGGCTATCCGGTGGATAAATAAAATATACATATTTGTGTCAATAAAAATTTAGTTGATGAGACCAAAAAAAATTCAAATGACCACCATTATCTTATGGGTTAACATACAATAATCGGTTAAAGTCCAAAAGTTTGCTTAATTCATGTTATTTCTGAATATCATACCCAAGATTACCAAAAATAATGGGATCAACCGAAAAAGTCACCAAATAAGTCAATATCCAAAACGGGTTAATGTTCAAAAGTTACTACAATTTATATAGAATATACGTACATATAATCGACAAATTTGCCTAAATCTCCTGAAAAAATGCAATATACATGACCACCCGAATACCAAAAAAAGTGTAATTTTTGTTTTAATTTGGTGCTACATTTTCCTTTCTCGTAGTTACTTGTTAAAAATTTGTATGCATAAATTAACATAACTTTATGAGCTATTCTAAATTTATTTACCCAACAACTGTCAAACTTTTACTCGCCGCGTACTTTTCTACCGTTCAAGCTAATGCGTTTGTCAATCCCGAATACTCCATAAATTCAACAAACTTTTTTGATGGCAATACTAGCGCAATAAATACATACATACAGACCACGGTTGCCGCAAGCTTAAACAAAAAAAATACCAAGTAGTTGGGTAAAATAACCAAAAACTTATTTTTAAGTAATTTCCAAGAAAATTCAAGATAAACTATACAATACAAGAAATAATCGCCAAAATATGCAATTTTCAGCAGTCAGCCTCCAAAACCTTAAAACAAGCTATATCTCTAAAACTACTCCTCCGATTTTAATTCTGATTTTAATTCTAATATTTGTATTCAATATAAAATTTTGATTGAATTTCATGTACGTATTGGCCTGGTTATATATATTTCTTTTTTTTTTTATCGATTTTTGTCCATTTTTGATTTTCTGCAATCAGTCTTGGTCCCTAAAACGGGACAAATGACGTGGAACAGTTTTTGACTCCGAAAAATAGGAGAAATCCTAATTTCGATGGCATGATATTGATTAATTTCCCACCTTACAAATCGGCCCGGCTTAATCGGAGATATAGGTACTCCTCTCTATTTGCTTGTGTATATTCAATGCACAGTCAGTGGCTAATAATAATATTCACTGTCATATAATCATTTCTATATTTTCTTGTATACGTACCAAAACCAAAAAAAATTTCTCGAAAAAATAACCAAACGCATGTAAAAGTTAAGTACCAAGTAACCAACGGCGAAAAAATACCTATTTTAGTAATTAATTACCAAGTTCGGCAACCCTGATACAGACATAACGGGAGATTTCAGAGCAATTAAAATTTTATGCGAATGGTTGGTTAGCTGGTGACGCGAAGTGTGAAAAATTATTATTTATTGTTAAATTATTAATTGATAATATGTTCAATTGGATTTGCTTACAAATAGGTAAGTGAATATGTAATTATATTTTCATTTGGTTTTGGTCATTGGCATGTCTTTGCTTTGCATATTGACCGTACAAACATACATATGTATATATGTATGTACATGTGTACAGCAACTTCTCCCGCTGACCAAAACCATATGAAAATACATACATACATGTATGTATATGTACATATGTACATAGTATAAACATATTAAGACTGATGTTTTTTCAGACATCATTATGGCATTATGGGAAAGCCTAAATCTGTCGGCATCATCAAGTTTTGAAGCGTCTGATGATAATATCTCAGAGGTAAGCTCTACTTTCATCCATTAACCGGTTCCACCAGTTGCGATATTTCACCGGTTTCACCGATTATTACCACACCTACCAATTGCTATAGTTAACCTGTTTCGTCGATTTTGGTGCAGTCACCGGTTTCACCGATTATTAGCACACCTACCAATTGCTATAGTTAATCTGTTTCGTCGATTTTGGTGCAGTCACCGGTTACACCAATTATTAGCACACCTACCAATTGCTATAGTTAACCTGTTTCGTCGATTTTGGTGCAGTCACCGGTTACACCAATTATTAGCACACCTACCAATTGCTATAGTTAATCTGTTTCGTCGATTTTGGTGCAGTCACCGGTTACACCAATTATTAGCACACCCACCAATTGCTATAGTTAATCTGTCTCGTCGATTTTGGTGCAGTCACCGGTTACACCAATTATTGGCACACCTACCAATTGCTATAGTTAATCTGTTTCGTCGATTTTGGTGCAGTCACCGGTTACACCAATTATTAGCACATTCACCAATTACTATAATTAATCTGTTTTGTCAATATTGGTGAAGTCACCGGTTGTGATAATTCACAATAAAATAGTTATTTATTTATATTATATATTTCAATCGGTGACTTCACCAAACTCGACAAAAGAGATTAATTATAGCAATTGGTGAATGTGCTCATTATTTTTTGTTCAAAATTTAGAAACTAATTATTTGAAATCACTGATTAAAATAAAATTGTAATTTTTCATGTTTAGTTATCACTTACAGCAATATTGAACGCGTCTGTTGTTGGCAAACAAGTGATTCAATTTTACAATAACAACAAAAGATTGGTTTCGAAATATAGAGGTCTTCTAGAAAAGTGCGTAACAAATTAGCTAATTGCGACGATATAAAGCCACATCCGTCTTTGTTTGAATTAATAGCCGAACAAATTGTGGAATTCTTTTCCACCGAAGAAAAGGTACTTCTAAGAATTACATATGTTATTTAAAAACGTTACATTTACGAGTTTCCAATTCAGAGTATTTACTACGTTCACCGTACCAAGAAAAATCCCGGGTTATGCCTTTATGCGAAATACCACAACACTATCTATGGTCTTAGGCGGGATGGAATTATTCCAAAGAAATTAAAAAATAGTTCAAAAACTCCAATAAACTCAGGTTTGCAAACTAAATTTTTTAATTTTTATTTATTTAAATTTTGTTTACCTTATTATATCATATATTATTTGATGTTTTATTTTATTTTTTTAGTATATTATTTTATTATTTATATTATATTTTTTTTGTATTGATGTTATGTTTTTATTTTAAGATGAAGTTATATCTGACGATACCAGTGTAGCAAAAAATTGGTTAAAGTACAACATACAACCACTCGAAGAAGTGAAGGTCAAATGGGTATTTACATTTCAAAGCAGACACAACGCGCTGAAGTCCCAATCTGATTTGAAAAATGTTTTAGCTGAGTGGCCATTATATAGGCAGACGTTTGGATATACTTTGGTAAAAAATTTATTTGTTCATAAATCTATAAAAGTATTAATTTATTTTTATTTTTAATTATTTCTTCTTCTATTGTATCTAGAGAATTACCGACTCCGCACATGAAGGGTTGTACATTACTTTTTTCCGAAAAATTTTTGTCAACTATGTTTTTTATAGTTGTTTTAAGCTCCAAATGAGTTGGCGACAAGAAGAATAGTGCATTTCTGGATTCGGCTATTGTTACTTTATATGATCTATTGGAAACGACTTTTTTTGCAACTGGTTTCGAAAGTGCGTGTAATAGTGAAAGAACTATATTATCTTTGGAACCTATATAAAGTAATAATTATTAGATATACAATAAAATAATTGTAAAAGTTTGACTCTTACTTTCGTTTGTACAGCCTTTTAAGTTTGCCAAAATTTGTAAGCTGCTGGGATCTTTTATTTCGTCAAATAAAGGTGCCACAGCCTTGCAAAATCGTTCGCATTTTTCAAATAAATAATTTTCTTTTCCAGAAAAATATTTTTGAAGTCCAGTTCAACCTGCTTAGATATATGTTTCAAGTTGTACCATGTGCTGAACTTAGAATATGCGAATGAATGTAAACTTGTATGGTTATTTTTACAACAATATTTTTATGAGATTCCAATCAAACTCGAATGATATGTACACTTCTTTGTCGGCACTTTTAGGAGAGTTTGCAATGATCCGTTTTGTAAGCAGTTCTTTTAATATCACTTTAAAAATGTATTTTTATTTTATATATTTATATAATTATAATCAATACTTTCATAAAAGTCGGCATGAATGTGAGAATTAATTGAAAGAAAACTGTCTTAAATTCACTATGAAACTATATGCCAAAAAAACACTTTCCAAGAAAGAAGCTTTTAAAATGTCAGATTTTCATAAATTAGTTTGAAGTCTTTTAAGCTAGAGATTGAAGACATGTTAAGAAATATCGAAGATATTGATTTCATTAAAAACCGTTTACAAAATTTAATGTCATTTTTGCAATGATCCGTTTTGTAAGCAGTTCTTTTAATATCACTTTAAAAATGTATTTTTATTTTATATATTTATATAATTATAATCAATACTTTCATAAAAGTCGGCATGAATGTGAGAATTATTTGAAAGAAAACTGTCTTAAATTCACTATGAAACAATATGCCAAAAAACACTTTCCAAGAAAGAAGCTTTTAAAATGTCAGATTTTCATAAATTAGTTTGAAGTCTTTTAAGCTAGAGATTGAAGACATTTTAAGAAATATCGAAGATATTGATTTCATTAAAAACCGTTTACAAAATTTAATGTCATTTTGCAATGATCCGTTTTGTAAGCAGTTCTTTTAATATCACTTTAAAAATGTATTTTTATTTTATATATTTATATAATTATAATCAATACTTTCATAGCATTTCCTGCTCGATTACTCCGCCAATAATTTTGTTTTTAATAATAGAGTAGTAAAAAGAGTTTTTAATATCGTATTTTTGTTAACCAATTTGTATTTGTTATTAATTATTATTTCAGCAAAAGTTATCGAAATTTGTATTACTTTAAAAATTATTCAATGTAATTATAATATTTATTTATATTATATAAGTATAAGTATAATTTCTTTAAATAGATAATAAATAAAAAATACTCAGAAAAACTAAAATTTGGTATTTTTTTTGCAAAAATTTCAAGTGATTTCTCAGGACAACATTTCCTCAAAATAAGGAAAAAATATATCTTTAATATTAGTAACACTTCCTCCTGACAAGTAAATTTTTCTTAATAACAAAGAAGATATTACCTAAAATTAAGGAATTGCATTTTCCTCTTATTAGTAAACTTTCCTTAGAAATATTATAACATTCCTTAACATTAGTAAAAAAATCTCCTACTGGAAAGTAAATTTTTAATGATAGCAAAGAAATGTTTTCCTCAGACCGAGGAAAAGTTTTCCTCATAACAAAGAAATTTTTTCTTTAGAACAAAGAACATTTTCCTCAAAACGAAGAAAATAGTACTCAAACTTAAGAATTTCGCCTTCCTTAAATTGTGTAAAATATTTTACTTAAGTTAAGGAAGACATGGCATTGGAGCCATTTAAAGGATGTTTTTCCTAACAATAAGGCAATTTTTCCTAGCGGCAAGGAATGTTTTTTCTGAGTGTAGTATTTGCCCCCACTTCATTCACGCTAATACCCAGCTGGCTTTTCTCAGCCAGCTACGCGTACATACTCGTATTTGCTACTCCTTATTTTCGCTTTGATACTTTTCCAATTTAACAAATTTACATTATCAATTTGCGGCTGTGCTTGTTTACATATGAACATACAAAATATTTTCCAGTATCACAACCTCCTTCCTCATTTAAGGGCACTTGCTGTGATCATATGTACATTAGGCCGACTCGCCTTATAGGAACGCAAAAATAAAGTTCGCCGCACCGCCAATAAAGGGTTATTTCGACCCCTTTTTTAGAAAACAGGAAAAATGGTATTTTTAAGGTCGCTAGAGGGTTAAAATGTTCTAGAAAATTATTTGGCATAAAATTTTATTAGGGGTCTCCTCAGAAAATTTTTCTGTAAAATTAACCTAAAAGACCAAAGGAACCGAAAAACCTATATTCCTCGGTGTGTTAAACGCGTTTTATTTCGGGTTCTGCTCAAGCGATCGAAATACTTAATTGGCAAAACATTAATGATTTTAGACTACGTTTAACATGCAGACATAAAAGAGGTACATTAGAGTGGTATAAACTAAGTACTGGGTGCTACTGACCCCAATGGCGCAGATAGGGTTAATAATATTCCATAGTATAATCCGCCGTTTCAAGCCAAAGGCATTGATGTATTAAACTTAGGGATCGGACTATAAATACCGAAGATATGAGAAAAATAAATTTTAGCGACATCTAGCGGCGTCGAAAAAAAATAAAAAAAATTTCCGGAAATGTTTTTTAAAAAGACATCATATACGGGGGCGTACGGCGAACTTTATTTTTTGCGATACGGTCTAATGTACTAATGTATGTACATATATCCTTTTAAGCTTAAGCCGTGTTAACTTTTCTTTTTAAGAATTCTGTTTGATGTGGAATTTGCTAAGAAGCAATTACTGTAACGTGTGTGAAGCAGGGACAAACGATATTTTCGTCGTATCAATTACCTCATACATATATATTCGCTAGTTCGTGTTTGTGAAGCGCGCTTAATTTCTTTTTCGGTTGGTAAAACATCATTTGAAGTAGCGGCAAGTGTGCTAAACGAACCGTGCGCTGCGCTCTTTGAGGAGATTAATTTTTTCGGGAATTTCTATGAACATTTCGTTTCTATAACGAAGGCAGTTGATTAAATATTGGCCGTTGCTATGTCTCAAAGATGTGTAGCTGATATAACTCACCACCCGTTCAGTGGTTTGGCGATGCCCAATAGCAAATATCTTGACCGCTAACTTGAAAAACAGAGAATAGATAGATCTCAATTGTAGAACAGTTGTCATAACTTATGATCTCCTTTTATTTTATTTGAATCATTTCGAGAGCACTCGCCCTTCACGACATGCAATCTAAGAAAGCGCATGTGTTCGAAGTTTTCGAAAGTCCGGCAGCACTCGCTAGAAAGCGCGTCATTATCGCCCATAATGGGATTTCCTTTCCTACTGGGTTCTAGCACATCATGCATCAATTTGGTTTATATCTTCATGCTTTCGTTGCATTCTTCGAAATTCGAATATATGAGCTTGGCGGACGGTTTAACATTAAAGCCTCGTTAACTGCAACTTATCGTATTGGCAGTAAAACATCATCAGACTAACAGGCGAATGAGATAGAGGAATGAAAGTTCACACTTGATAAAGGCGAAGGCGTTGGCGCTTAAGTTGCATATGCGTCCTTCCTACTGTGTTCGTACTAATAATGTCTTGAAGGATTCTTTGTTTTTGGTTTTTACAAGGATCATAATATGTGCATGTAAATACTTATATTTACATATGTGTATGTATTAGAGCTTAAGTGATAATTCACTTTGCCACAAATTTACGTCGCCGTCGGAAGCTTATCTTGCAGACAGCGCCAACTTTTGCATGTTTATCTACCCAGCAGGGTTTTTCCATATTTTGGTAATGGCTTGAAACTGTATTCAATGAAATAACGCATTACAAATAGCTAAGAAACACTTATTCGCTTACTTTGCTCATTACTTGTAATGAGACAGTTTTAAAATTATTATTTTTTCGCTTACTGGTAATGCAGAAAATAATCGAAAAGGTTTGGAATACTGCCGTTATTTTTTTGCAAACGCTTTGCTTTGATTTTAATTTTTCTGAGGGTGCGAACAGAGTGGGCGCTGATGCCGAGCGGAGCCGAGCCGAGCTTATTGACGCTTATTTTCATGCGAGAAGAAAATTTGTCTATAACACAGTGAATGCGAGAATCAGCGCTGAAATTCTGTTTATTCCATGTGTTTTGCCTTTATGTGATTTAGTCTTATTTTTCATTTGTGTTTATAAAATTGCTGTACACGGTAATGGATTCATCTGATGAAGAGTATTTTGCTTCTCCTAGTGTGGTTAATGCAATTATTATCACAAAAGAATTTGGAAAACATCCAATTACACTAAAAATATATCAATTTGGTGAATTTCATCATTTATATAATGATTTAAGAAAATATCCAGCTAAATTTCTTTAAAAAAAACCATTAAAAAACACGATTTCACGCTAAAAAGTAAACATCAACAATGCAAACAAGCGCGTAAAACGCTTTGAAACTGTTTTTCTCGCACTCATCGGCTTTGCTCTCTGCTCTTGTCGGCGTTCACTGTGTTATGCACAAGCTTATTTGTATTGACTTGTATGTAACCAGTTTTATCGCACTGACAATCTTTATCGCATTGACAATCTCGGCTCGGATTTCAGCGCCCACTCTGTTCGCAGCCTAAATAGCAGTTTTGTATATTTTGCAAAGCCTACATTGATTTAAATTTTTGTAAATAGCAATTTTGTAAAGAAATTTACCCTCATTCTCGTTTATTTTGCCAGTTTTCATTATAAGACTGTCGTGGTTAATCGCGTTATCCCATCGTTGAAAATTTTTTAAATAAGCCAATAGCTGTGCAAATACATAGTGTAATAATTAGTGTAATAAATAGTGTTTTTTTAAGAACGTTTTGCAAAGAATGTTTTGGTTCTTTGTTCATTCTGTTTGCTATTTGTTTTCGGCATAAATTGCTCACTCATAGTTTTAAAATTATTTTTTCGCTTACCGGTATTGTATAAAATAAGCGAAAAATTTGGAGCACTGCCGATATATTTTGCAAAGCCTACATTGATTTAAATTTTTGTAAATAGCAATTTTGTAAAGCAATTTACCCTCATTCTCGTTTATTTTGCCAGTTTTAATTTTAATGCATTATAGATTACTATACTGGATTGTGTGATATAAACAATTACTTATACCAATGAAAGAACTTATTACTTGTAACAGCTTACTTTTCCCAATATTAGTAGCGACTTTATAATGCATTACTGTCTAGTAGACAGTGTCTACCATATTGTAAGACAATACCGCCAATGACATGCCTATGCTAAAGTAATGCAATCCGTATTCGAAAGTGTAAGCGATGCATCAAGATTTCTCGATGATTTTACCCATTACATGTAAGAGAAAGCCCTGCTGGGTAAGTATATCCGTTTTCGTCCTCTCTCCTTCTCTCTATCTCTATATACTTGCATACTTTTAAAAAACATTCACAAACACATGTGTACGCATGTATATTGATAAATTGAATACTTGCGAAATTTTATAATTGATTTGTTGCAAAAGTTTTCCCTACTAACATCTACCTCTCGCACTCCTTTTCTCACACTCCCTATCACTATATCAAGAAAAGTCGGCGTTGGGCAAAGTTGCTTTCGCTTGTAAATCTTTGAATAGGAAGTTGATTTTCTCGACAGCTGCGTTGGAATTGAAATTGAAATTGTGAAAAGCAGTAACTGAAATGAAAATTGAAATATTCACGCAGACGGAAAATTTGCTGATTAGTGTGGCACTAAATGCATTTAGGAAAACTATTTTGCAGATGTAAAAGAATATGGCGAAAGTTATTTGAACAGCAAGAAACAGATCCCAGCGGGAGAGATAATTATAGTATGAGTGATTAGGGAGCGCTCACTAGGCAGCTCAGAGGTTGATTTGAGTGCCGAGTTCCACTGACTCCAATTAGCGCCGATGCACCATTTTGATACCACAACTCGTGACTAAACCAGTTAAAAGTAAAAGCAGAAGGCAATGAGCAGTTCGCAAACCAGGGCAGGTTCCACACCCTTAATCCATTCTGTTGAATTTAAATGTTTAACAGCCTCTCAAGCCTGACGCCTCACAGTGGGCTGAAATTGGTCGGTAGTGGACATAGAGACATGAAATAGAAGCTAGTTAATAATAAAAAACTAATTATGGAATTCGATTCTAAACCTTATTACAAGAGGTTTTTGTATCTGAATAACTTTTCATAAAGTCTTTAATTTAAAAGTTATAGCAAATTAAAAAAAAAAATGTATGGAAAAATTCAGAATTTTGCCCTTAACTCAATTTCCTCACATTTCCTCAAAATTAATTTTATATATCTATATATAAGGTCTAATTTACTATATATTTTACTAGTCCTCGTGATTCGGAAAAGCTCGGAAAAGTTTAAAATTTCAGTCATAGTTCCATTAATGACTAGGTCTTATGGCAATATTATTATTTTCGCTGAAGAGAAAAATGCGACAACCCCAAGCAGTACCTCGTTCGGTAGATGATTAAAATACACTTCTAATGACATACAACAATGTAGTGATTGAACCAACCCTGGTTGAGTGACAGCTGGTCAAAGTTAAAAAATTTTTCATCTTTTTCGATTTTTTGTTTGCCGTTAACTCAGATTCCTCGCGTTTCCCCATAATTTATTTAATTTATTTATACATAAGGTCTAACGTACTATCTATTTTATTAATTTTTGTGGTTCGTAAAAATTAAAAATTCCATTACTAACTGGGTCATATGCCAGTATTACGCATCAGTTTTCATTGCTGGGTATAATGTGAAAACCAAAAATATTTTAGGACTTCAGTGCGAAGTCATTTTGCCGTGTCAACCGTTTCGCCATATGCATATAAGCCTAAAATTAGAGTCAAATGTCGCTGCTATTCTTTAAAATATTCTGGTATGCCTTATTATACCCCACTTTGCTTCACTTAAACTTCAAAAGCTCATCCAAATATTGTTAGATTTTTAATCTGAATGTACTTTTGAAACCTGCATTAAATTACACAGCCCCATGTGTAATTGAATTTAAAAAAATTTTCAGCTATCAGGAAGAATATAGGACATGAAGTTGAAGATTCGTGAGAAAGAAAACAAAATGTTCACTTTAGGCCGCGATATTACCTTCCCAATTTTCAATTTTTTATCTTGTGCAAAATTTCAACTTATTTCATACATAAAACTAAACATACCTTAAAATTCTTGAAAATTGCGCGGTTTTTGGTGTAGCTCCATCTAGTTTTTAGAAAAGTGATTTTTTTTTTCATTTTATTTACTATAAAACAACCTATTTTCATATTCTGGGGCCGGTGGGAGGATCTGAGAAGGTTTAAACAATGGCATACAAATAAACGCATCTAATGTAAATCTATTACTAAAAGCCTGATAACTTCTTAAAACAAGGTTTTACGAAAAAAAGTTATATAAGTATGTAACTAAAAATTATGGCAAAATTAGAATATGAAAATATACAATTGAAGTCCTATGTCCCTACTTGTCAATTTCAGCCCACTGTGCGCCTTTGAGTTGCGAGAGGCTGTCGAAGAAATCTTTGCCAAAGAACTTCATTCTGCCTTGGCAGTTCGAAGGACAATCGCAAAACAGGTGCTCCACCGTCTCCTCCGTCCTAGGAAGACTGCAGCTGCGACACAAGGTGTTATGGTCAAATTCCGATCGGGCCGCGTTTGTACCAATGGTCTAATATCCTACGAAAACCGCAGTTAAGCGGGAAATTACTCTTCTGTTCATCTTTAGAATGGCTGAATATCGCATGTCAGTGCATTAAAGCCTGCAGACCTAACACTGTCTCGATCTGCGTTTAGTTTCCTCGAGCCAATGCCGAGAGATTTGGTCCTTGATGCAGCCCTGGAATACGCTATGTCCACTTGCCAAGCAGCCCATGACCCACTCTCTGCACTGCTTGACCAGGCTAGTTGACACCGTTGCAGACCACAGAGCGGCTCTGAGGGCCGTCTGACGATCTGAGAAAATTGCTATCGTGCTTCCGGCATCAGCACTTTCCATTGCATGTAAAGCCTTGCAGGCCTCCGGTATAGCGAAAACTTCGGATTGAAAGTCGCTCGCCATATCCGGCAGCCTAATTGATATGAAGGTGTCTGGCTGAGTTGCAAAGACACCCGCTCCCACTCCGCATGCCATGTTTGACCCGTCCGTGAAAACTGAAACATCGAATTTATGAGCAAGTTTACCATCTTCCCAGTCCTTCCTAGATGGAAAGATAATCTCATAGTTTGTATCGAAGGCTGTTAAAGGACACATATAATCTGTTTTTGTATTGATGTGGAAGTCAGTAACTTGAAGCAGATTGCGACCGTGATCGTATGTGCGTTTCTTCCAGAGTGCCAACTCTCGCCATCTAGGTGCACGCTGAAATGCCTTTTCCCTGACAAAAACATCAATGGGCGGGATATTAAAATCACTTGCCCAGCTTCCGTGGGCGTGATGTGATCGCAGTTACCCCCCTGTGATTGCAATGCAACGCAAGTAGCTCGTGGAACTTTCCTTAGCATTTCAGCCTCGGTTGCTCTCCACCACACCAGTGATCCGTAGGTAAGAATCGGTCGAATAACTGCCTTGTACATCCTTGCCGTGAGTTCTGGCCTCAGATTCCACTTTTTAGCCAGCATTCTTTTGCGGGCGTACAAGGCACCGTAAGCCTTCTAAATTCTATGTTCTGTATTTGGTCGCATGGCATGGAGGTACTCACGGGAGTGTCTAAAAAAAATTCAAAAAGCCAACATTTTTGTAGTCTCAGTATTTTCCTCCATCGTAATCTCTATTTTAAGAATTTGAAAGTGTGTCTTATTTAATTTCTGCAGCTAATCTTTCAATTAACATATAAATAGGCACGTAACGAAAGTATTTTAGACCTTCCTAATATTTGCTTTTTATAATATTTTGTCTTTTTTATAAAATAATAGATTTGCACGTGGTGCAGTGGGTAGAGTGCTCGCCTGCTATGCCAGAGGTCTCGGGTTCAAACCACGGTCCGAGCCAAACAAATTTTTCTAATTAGTAAAAATCCAATTATTGGGTTTTTTAAGAGCAGCGGTCACCTCTCGGCAGTGGGCGGCATACCCTCCGAGAGTATTTCTGCCATGAAAAAGCTTCTCACAAAAAATGCATTCGCCGTTCGGAGCCGGCATAAAACTGTAGGTCCACCCAATTAGTAGGAAAAACAAAAAAGGAGCACACCTCGAATTGGGAGAGAAGCTCGGCCATAAAACTCGTCAGAGTTATAATAGCGCCATTGTATTATATTATTATATTATTATATTATAATAGATTTGCATTTTACGCTCTCTGCTTACCAACTATTTACTACATACATACATACTTCCACTCAGACTTGGGCATTATTCGAATAAATTTTTATTTAGATAATTATTTGAATAAAAATTTAGTTTTCAAATTTTATTCAGATAAATTCATTCGAATAATTATTCTGAGGTTTATTCGTTATTTCAAATAATAAATAAAAACTTAGGGTACAACAAAAAACAACTGAGTAATGCCTGAATCGCAATTTGGCGTTAGGTCGGTCGCGCGTTGATCGTACCTCAAAGCCGCTTCACACTGACATTCGATATTAGATGTTGGATTGCAAACATGTTCACTGCCACTAACATATTTTGTTGAATTTTTTCATAAATTTTACAATTTTTCATCGAAAGAAAACAATTCGAATTTATTTAATGTCAAACGCCCGACTTAGTAGAGAAATGTTCAACTCAGGCGTTATACAGGGTTGCAATAAATATACGATATTACAAAAATTTTACGATCAAACGCTTGAGGTCACAATGCGATTTGCTTCATATATTTCCATACATTTCTACTCACTTGTCAGAAGCGCGACCGACCGAACGCCAAATTGCGATTCCGGCATAATAGTAAAAAAAAAAAATTTGTATATTTTTTTTTGTTTGTATGTTTGTTTGTTCTTACATATGTAAATGAAAATTATCTATTATTCGAATAATTTTTTGTTTGAATAAACGAAATTATTTATTATTCAAATAAAAATAAAAAAAATTTATTCATCTATTATTCTTATTCGAATAAATTTTGCCCAACTGTGCTTCCACTAAGTAATACAACTTTACGTTTTCATCTTTACTTGCACCAGCTCGCTTCATAAATCACAAGAGTATAAAATCCCATCTCCACATAACTTGATTCACCAGAGAAACATGTAGCAAAACATCTCGCTCAATAACCCGCCTCCACGTGGCTCGCCAATTTCCATACAAATTTCTGAGAGCGAGTGAAGTTTGAAATACTTGTTTCGTTCTCAATCATCTTGCCAAACGCGATGATATCGATGCCTCCTCTAATTTTGTATCGAAAATCTATCGAAATCTCACGCAGACCAAAACAAAAACGCAAAAATAAGCAAACATACAAACATTTAAGAAGAGCAAGAAAGAGAATTTTTAAAGTGAATCACGATCAGCCACGTGGAGACGGGTTGTTTAGCGAGATGTTTCCCTAGATGTTTCGCTTGCGAATCAAGTTATGTGGAGACGGGCCTTAAGACAATTTACATGCATACATAGGAGTTTTTCTGCACATGTGTGAGTGCAAAAATGCAATGTGAGATTAAAGTTTATCGCAAAGCAAGCAGTTATTTTTCATTCAATTATTTCTATAATCTCATGAAAAGTATAGTTTAAAATGTTTTTTTACTTTCATTCTTAGTACACTCGAAACATTACCAACACACAGAATATGTACACAAGTCGGTGGCTTGATGCTATTGCACAGTAGGATATGCCCTACATAGCGCATGCCACATGCCACAAACTAACATAAAAACATGTGTACTTTTGTATAAATGTAAATGAATAAATATCTATATGCCGGATAAATGGAATAAATGGAACATATGGGCGCATAGATGGAAAAGAATTGCTGCTCCGGTTGCGCGCTTTTCCAACTGCGCCGCTCGCTGTCCTGCTCTGCTTTCTCACTTACATTTCTGAATGGATTGCAGGATGTTTGTAACCTATTTTTGAATATTTAGATATATACATATGTACCAGAGGCGGTCGCTTCATACAAGCCGAGAAGCCCGGCTTGCGTGCACATTTTCGTTCATTTCATACGAAATTCTTTAAAATCTGGTTATTTTACGTTTTAAATGTGTTTACTATTTAAGTTCTCAATAATATAGCCCCCACTGTAACATGCCCCTAAAAGCCTGCTAAGAAAATAGCGCAAATACACCACCAATCCACCTCACAATGTGTATTTTGTTTGTACAACCAATCACAGCACAGTGAGCATGCTTCAACGTTTCCACACATTAGCTTTTACGTGGCTTTCAAAACAGAATAACATAGCTTGTTTTCTCGCTTTCGCTAAGGAGAAACCAATTGCTTATTTTCAGACTTAAATTGAAGAAAAAAACTAGCAAATCACTTTTTTTATTTTTCACGTCAAATTTGTATGCGAATATGAAGCTGGCTTCGGCATTCAAAAGTTCAGTATTCACAGCCATATGCATATTTGATTTGATTTTCGTTTGCATGTAGGTACATACTTATGCACATAATTTCTTACATCTGCATGTGCATGCAAACATAAATATCAAATACCAGATTATAAAAGGGTTGATTGTGATTTTTGGCGACTATTGGCACAATATCAAGATAATTTTAAAAAGCGGTGGAAATCAAATTGGACATCAGTTTTTCAAACACTAAAGCACCCATTTTTTAGGCAATAAGCAAATACACTTGCTACTGCTGAAATTTCCGTCGGTATAAGGAAACTAAAAATACCTCTGCGCATCCGTGTGAGAGTTCCCTAGCGCACGTTTTTATATTTAGGAATTATGTAAATACGCAATTTTTTATTTTAAAAATGTTCAGAGTAAAATTGCAAAATCAAGAAAAAACAATTTTAATTTAAAAATGTTTATTTTTATTTTAAGCACTATGAGATTTTGAACGAAGAACTTTCGTTTTTATTCCATTAATTTTAATTTTTAATTTAAACATGTTTCTTTTTAAATCCTATATACATTTTAATTTAAAAAATTTAATTTTTAATTTAAAAATTTTCATTTATAAAATAAAATTGACTTGGTTTAAAACGTGCATTATAAAAATAAAAAATTTTTTTTGATTCTTTTTATCTGAGTATAAAAAGAAAAAAAAAAAGTATATGGAAAACAAAAATTAAAAATACATATGAAAAAAAAAACAAAAAAAAAAAATAAACGAGAAAAACGATCTTCAAATACCCGAATTGTTCAAATGCCCGTACAAACATACGCGTAATAAACAAACAAACGAGCGTTCGAGCATTGAAAAGCATTTATTCGGGCCACTCGAAAATGTTAAAAAGAAATCGAGAACTCTAAATCAAAGTCAATGACGGAACGCAATCAGACTTTTAAATAATACAGCAAAGGAAATTACATAAATGGCTAATGGCTATGCTTCACACATAGGCTTGCCCAGGCAATTTATGCTAGGTCCGCCACTGATATGTACATACATAGACACATACATACATACATACACATGTATGTATATTTTAAGTCTGCAACTACGTTTGAGGCAAAATTTTATGCCGTAGTCGGTGCTTCTTTTCAATTTGCGACATTTTTTTTTGTATTGTGGCAACATTTGCGCATTTACACTCAGTATGCAACATGCAGCATGCTTTTTGAATTCGAGATACATACATGCATATTTCCATTGTATATACATAACTGAATACACGTATGCCAGCTCGTATTGCGTCTTATTCCATGTATTTTAACAAGATTTTATCATCAGCCAAAAGCTTGTAACAAATAATTAATTATTCCGCCATATCACACACTAAAGTGTCTTTTACATATATAAAAATTTTATTTCAAGAGTTACAGGACGAAATTTTAAGTATTTTTATTATTTTTTTACTCGCATGTTTGAATAAGTATCCTCCTAAGAGGTTTCAGAAAAAGTGTTGCGTAGTTGTAGTAGACTTGAGCTATTGAAGTAATACTTTAACGTAATGCCTGGACATTTTCGGTAAACGAAATCCAGCATCTATGCAAAAGTTATACGCCTTGGTTGAATATAAACTATCTTTCCATCTAGAAAGGTCTGGAGAGATGGCAAACTTGCTCATCGATTCGATGTTTCAGTTTTCACGGACGGGTCAAAGATGGCATGCGGAGTGGGAGCGGGTGTCTTCGCAACTCAGCCAGACACCTTCATATCAATTAGTCTCCCGGACACGGCGAGCGTCTTTCAAACCGAAGTTTTCGCCATACGAAAGGCTACGCAAGGCTCTACATGCAACGGACGATGCCGCGAGCAGGATAGGAATTTTCTCGTATAGTTAGGCACCTCTGAGGGCTTCGAAATCTGCAGCGGTGTCATCAAGCCTGGTCAGGCAGAGCGGAGAATGGGTCATGGGATTGGCAAGTGGACATAGGTTGAAAATGGCCTATCTTGGCAGTACATGAATGAGGGCGCATAACTATTATTGTGAAATTCCTTTTTTTGCCACTTTCTGTTCATATTTGGGTTGTCGCTACATGCTAATGTAATTTTTGTGAAAACCCTGTACAGGCATATTCATGTAGATATGTTTGCATTTAGGCCTGAAAGAAGAATGGAAAGCTCTTTCAACTGAGATTTTTCAACAGCTCCTATCTGCTACTGTTACTTTTTCTCCTTCTTCGAAATCACCCGTTTACTTTATACATACTTCTTATTCCTTTCAATCGTCTACTATTTTCGTTTTTTTACATTTCTTCCTTAATGTCTTAACTCTTTTGTTCTACACATGTTCTTCTTCAACCTTCTTACCTTTTGCCCTTACTTCCGAATTTGCATCATTACCGTTTCTTTTTCTCCTAGACATACATAGTTTCCAGCGCGTTACGGTGAATTGCAAAAAATACCAGTGTTAACCCACACATAAGCCTCTTGAGTGCAGCTGTTGCATAAATGGCGGAAGAAGTAAATGTAAACAGCGTATTCCGTACAGCATTTCTTTTCGTCTCATTTTTACTCTACACTTTACTAAGCTTCCTCTAGTACTTATGGCCTAAAAGCCCGTCTCCACATAACTTGTTTCACGAACAAAACATCTAGCAAAACATCTCGCTAAATAACCCGTCTCCACGTGGCTGATCGTGATTCAGTTTAACATTTCCCTTTCTTGCTCTTCTTAAATGTTTGTATGTTTGCTTATATTTTGCGTTTTTGTTTTGGTCTGTGTGAGATTTAAATAGATTTTCGATACAAAATTAGAGAAGACATCGATATCATCGAGGTTGGCAAGATGATTCAGAATGAAACAGTGTTTCAATCTTCACTCGCTCTCAGAAATTTGTATGGAAATTGGCGAGTTTCGGCACTGGTTTCCGTGTCGAAACAAGATTGAGAGAGAAAATGCAGAAAAAAAGAGCGAAACACGTTATGTGGAGACATGGTATAACATAATTTCGTCATTAGACTTCCGCAAGTGGAGCTCTTAAGCAGAGCGCAAAGCAAAATTATTTACGCTACGGTTATGCCTGGCATGAACTGAAGAACTGAATAGGTATTCCACCAAAGCACAGGCGACAAAGCATGTCATAAATATTTTCTGTTTAAGCTTGTTTTCCTTTGCCTTCTTGTCATTTCTTCTGTTGTGTATTTTATGTGACGGTTACTTCATTTGAGCGTATCAAGCAGTTAAATTTGTAAATAGCTGATCTTCGGAATAAAATCGAGAAACCGGCTAGTTTGAGTTAAGCAGTTCCTCAGTCCTTCCGTCCTTCGGTTCCGAGAGGGTTGACCTAGAAAGATTTGCCAAGCAATATCATTCTGTCATGGCACCGCTCTGTCCCAGGAAGACTGCAACTGCGAGACAAGGTATTATGGTCCAACCCCAAACGGGCCGCGTGGATACCAATGGTCCAATGTCCTGTGAATACCACACTTAAGCGGGAAATGTCACTCCTGTCCATCTTTAGAATGGCTGAAAATAGCATCTCATTGTAGGAAGGCGACAGAATTCTGCAGACCCTGCAGACCTACAACCGCCACCATCTGGTTTTAGCTTCCCCGAGCCAGTGCCAAGAGGCTCTGACCTTGATGCAGCCCAGGACCACGACAACCTCCTTCCTCTGCGACATCAAGAGCCGTGCTCCGTCTGGCCAGCCCATCAGCCATTTCGTTGCCCTGGATATCGCGGTACCATTGGCACCTAGATCAGGTATACGCTATGGGCCAAATTAATAAAAACCAAGCAAATGCTTTTACACAAGATTTCGGAAATTTGACATTAATTTGTATGAATCAAACTTCAAAATTTGAGTAAAACGTCTGAAATATTAAGCAAAAGAAAATGCAAAAAAGGAAATTCACAATAATAGTTATGCGCCCTCATTCATGTACTGCCAAGATAGGCCATTTTCAACAGATGCACGTGCTTACATATGTCAACGGCTTTGGCTATGTCTTGTAGGCGAGCAAATACAAATGCAGATATGGCTGACGCAGCCCAAGCGAACCACTCAAAAATGCAACACTGCTGCTGCGGCGCAATGCTTGTTGTTGTAGTTGTTGATGTTCCTGCTGCTGCTGCTGCTGCTGCTCCACCAAATCAAATCGTGAAAGTTGAGAAAATTATGCAGTTCATTACAATAACAATACAACAACAACAACAACCAGGAAAAGTGGTGAGCCACGTTGCGCTTCTTCTTCTTCTTCTTCTTCTTCTTCTTTTTCGTCGAAGTGAGGAAAATTCAGGCAATACAACCGCCACGATACCACAGATATGATGATGATGATGATAATCTGCCACTACTGCTAATACACGGAAAGAATTTTTTACTAGAATCAATGCCGAGACAAGAAAAATTAGACTTGATTTTGAACTTAGAAAATAATTTCTTAATATCAAGAAAATTGGACTTTAAATAAATAAGTAAACATTTTCTTGCTTCGAGTGAAATTGGATTTTAAATAAATAAGAAAAAGTTTTCTTTCTTCAAGCAAAAATGGATTTTAAATAAATGAGGAAACGTTTTCTTGCTTCAAGTAAAATTGGATTTTAAATAAATAAGAAATAATTTACTTACGGTAAGTGTGTTTTTCTTGTTTTTAGAAATAAATAATTAAGAAATAATTTTTTTGTTGCAAGTAAAACTTTTCTTATACGAGCTTAAGTAAATAAGAAAATATTAAATATTAAATTAAGTCAAAATTTTCTAAAAATATTAAAAACGTAAAAAATAAGGAAAATTTAAACTAATCAGGGATTAGAAAACCATAATTAGTCAACTAGTAGTTATTTTCCTAGGACTTGTTCACTGAAATGACAACATTTCAATTAATATAAATGAAGATGCAAATAGTGAAATCTTTATATAAAATGCTTCACTAACAATCTGAGAATTGCAGAAATATTTAGAAATATGCAAAGCGGATGGCAAATGAAAAAAAAATACATGTAACTTTGGAAATGCAAATTCAGCAAGAAAGGTTTTACTTCGCTCAAGAAAACGTTTTCTTATTTATTTTCAATTTTCTTTTTTCTGTAATTTGTTGTTCCAATTCATCGAAACACAATTTACTTAAATTTTTCTTGATATTAGCAAAAAGATTTTCTTCTTTTAAGTAAATTTAAGAAAATATGTTCTTATTTATTTAAAAATTTTTTTCAACTTTTTTTCTATAGATTTTGTTAGTGTTCTTGAATAAGAAAATAATTGTCTTACTTTTGGAAAACTCAATTTCTTAATTCCAGTAATAATTAAGTCAATTTTTCTTATTTCCAAAAAAAATTTCTAAATTGAGTTCAAGAAAGCATTTTTCTTGAATCAAGTATGCAAATTTCTTTCCGTGTACATGCGGTACATTTCCTCATAAAAGTATGTCTTCACAACCACTACAGTCATATAACGATTCAGTTTTTATTATTTGCTCTCAACATGCTCCTTTATTTGACTAAATTATGCGGTAAATTGTAGCCAAATTTGCGAAAATGAACCGATTTCAACTGGCAATTTTTAGTAAGTGCTCCATGAACTATATTTTGAGTGTTGGCTGTCATAATAATGCCCGTACAGTTTTGTATGTGGGTATGTATGACATCAAGCCGATTTTTAAAGTTTGCGGTGTGCGAAATTGGCTTATAAAATGCGAATAACGAAATACATAAATATGAAAATAAAATAAATATGACATAATTATAAGTGAAGTACCATCAGATTCTTAAACCTAACATGAGGGAATAGTTAAATAATATGAAACCACAGAGATCGCAAGGAATCACTCAATATCTAAATGTGTTTAACGAGGAACTAAGCATTAAGGGCTGAGAGAGTCCCAAATAAACTTCTCACACAAACTTGTCAGAGTTCAGCATTTTTCTTTCAGCAAAGTCTAACTTTCACAAAGTTTCCGCTTGCCGAAATTACATTCAGTGACGTTAATTCAGACCACTTAGAGTGGTCTCTTATCCCGCCCACCCAATGTTTTGCTGATATCATTCAGTATCCCCAGAAGCATCTGGTGTTATTGGACACTTAAGACGAAAACAAAAATATTGAAACTTAAAAACAGATCATTGCCTCTTACTATTGTAGCTTTGTCAAGAAACTGTGACACTTCACGAGCATTTCAAGAAAAAAAAAAAAACTTACTAGAAAGCGTCCTATAATGCGTCGGAAGGCAAAAGGCGACGATAAGCAGAAAACCATCATCCTACTCAAGCGCGTGTAATTATCGCAGCCGTAAGACTTAGTTTCCACGTACATACAGTGCCGAACTAAAGTATTGGCACAGCAAGATGCTTCAACTTTAACACTATTTTTTGGCCGCATTTGAAGAGATTTCAAAAAAATAAAAAACATCCCTGGATAGAATGATAAATTGTTAACCATTTCCATTTTATTTCATTTAATTATCTCTTTTATTGAATTAACGGCAGCGATTCTAAGAAAAAAAGTACTGTTTTGGGCTGAACAAAAGTATTGGCACAGCTAAATATTACTGGCTATTTTGCGCTGATTTATCGGTCTAGCAACTTTTTTTAATTTGTCATGCTACGAGAACGTGTGACTTACGTACGCTGCTCTTAAAATACGAGCCGCGGACGTCGCAGTGTCTTAAATAAGTAAATTGTCCATTAAAGTGACTAGCAAAAAAGTGAAACCGCCGAATCTCGGCGAAAAATTATGTCGCATTTGCATGATTATGGAAAATCATTCGCTGGGATTGGTGAAATGGTGGACAGAAACCGCCACACTATTCGGAGCATTGATCAACGTTTCAAGAAGGCTTATCTTTGCAAAGTGTACAAAGAACGGATAGACCTACAGCTTTAAACGACCGTAAACGCAGTCAGATAGTAGGAAGAGTAAAAAAAAATCGTATAATATATTCCACCAATATTGCAGATGACGTTAAGGCAGGATTAGGAAGAGATATGCACGCCATAACGATCCGGGGAGCTGTATATGAAAATAACTACCATTCTCGTATAGCTATCCGAAAGCCCCTTATTCCAAAAATAAGCCTAAATAAACGTTTAGCTCATGTAAAAGAATATTAAGTAAGCCAAGCAACTGCTGAAACAATGTTCTTTACTCGGATTAAAAAAAATTTAGAATTTTCCAACTTGATGACCGGCAAACTGTGTGGGGAAACCATAACAGCTTGCATCTAGTTATACGGGAATGATAGTTATTTTCCTGTAAGGCTCCCCGGATCGTTATGGCGTGCATATTTCTTCCGAATTCTGTCTTAACCTAATCTGCAATGTTGGTGGAATATATTCTACGATTTTTTTTCACTCTTCTTACTATCTGACTGCGATTACGGTCGTTTAAAGCCGCAGGTCTATCCGTTCTTTGTACACTTTGCAAAGATAAGCCTTCTTGAAACGTTGAACAATGCTCCGAATAGTGTGGCGGTTTCTGTCCATCATTTCACCAATCCCAGATAATGATTTTCCATAATCATGTAAATGCGACATAATTTTTCGCCGAGATTCGCCGGTTTCACTTTTTTGCTAGTCACTTTAATGGAAAATTTACTTATTTAAGACACTGCGACGTCCGCGGCTCGTATTTTAAGAGCAACGTACGTAAGTTACACGTTCTCGTAGCATGACAAATTAAAAAAAGTTGCTAGACCGATAAATCAGTGCAAAATAGCCAGTCATATTTAGCTGTGCCAATACTTTTGTTCAGCCCAAAACAGTACTTTTTTTCTTAGAATCGCTGCCGTTAATTCAATAAAAGAGATAATTAAATGAAATAAAATGGAAATGGTTAACAACTTATCATTCTATCCAGGGATGTTTTATATTTTTTAGAAATCTGTTTACATGCGGCCAAAAAATAGTGTTAAAAATTGAAGCATCTTGCTGTGCCAATACTTTAGTTCGGCACTGTAAGTACCTATTGGTAGCTAAAATTTTTAATTCGTCAACGCCTTTTGAAATTGAATAAAGAATCACTATTTCCAAGGAGTGTTTTGTAACGGTGATATCTGGGCATTTCCTGGGCGTTGCGGACGTTACGTTCGCACGATTTTTTTTTAATTTTTGATGCAGAAATATCGCGAAATATTGTTTCATTTTATTATATAGGGAAAGATTTAGGCCACAGCTGATAATTTTACAATGTATTTTTATGTCAAAAAAGCGTATTTTCGCGAAATCTTTTTATTCTTATCTAATCACAGAGCAAATCCCTGTTTAGATGTATATAACATTTAGTATAAATGCCAACGGGTTTTCTGTAATTAAAACAAAACTGATTTTTGCATTGCGGACGTTACACCTCAGGAAGGGATTCGAAATTTCAGAAATTTCCGCGTAATTACAAAGACAGGCTATTTTGTAATATAGAACTCAATAGAGCACAAACACAAGCTGCAAAAAAATAAAAAAAATTACACCAAAATCACTTTTCGGAGGTTAGTGAGAGCTTAAAGAAAAATATAAATATATAGAAAAATATTTGGCTTTGAAAAGTGAACATGAGAATTAACATTTTTTCAATAAAAATCAAGAAATATAGTAATATTTGCTCTTTTACAAGATAGACTAAATACTAAGCTTCCTCGGTAACAACTAAATTGTACAATCAATTAAAGCAACTTTAAATTTTCGTGCTTGGTTGACTTTTTCTGGGAAATGCCCATTTACATGCTAAGCACATGCCAGTGTATAAAACAATAAGCTTATAGTCTCAAGAGCCGTCCAAGAAAAAAACAATAGTAACCAAACGAAAATTATTTAAGGTCTTTAACTGCAAATTTTGGAAACAAACTAAGCTGAACTAAGATTTAAATACTGAAAAAGATTTATAGAAAAAAAGGCAGAAATATGTATGTATTTACATATGTATAGTGTTTGTGAAACCAACTCAAGAAGCAAAAGTGGGGTGATTGGAATTTAGCCACAGCAGATTCCAAACGATGCCCACAAACATGGGGGCGATTCATATACATACATATGCACGTACTAAATAAAAAAACACGGACACCTACTACTTAAGCACAGGTGCTTTTCACCGTACACATAGGTCTTTGCAAACATAAAAGCGCACTTTTCATTTTGGTTTATGTTTTCAATGGATTTTGGGCGAAATATGTATATATGTATGTAATCACACTATGAACTTTTCATATTTCATTCACACCGCTTTGCTTTTCTACAATTTCCCACATAACATTGTTGCCAGGTATATTTTTTTCATACATTTTCGCGCCTTTGAATGTGTTTTCTTTTTAATTTTTGGCCGCTTTGCTTTTGTTTTCTTTATGGCGTGTAAATACATATATATGTATGTGTGTATATGGTTTTGGAGCAGCTTTTCAAACGCTCGTTTGTATGAATTTTCCGGTTGTTCGAGTATTTTATAATTTTACCCTTAGCTTTGCATGAACATGTTTTTGCCTTCTGATTGTTTTTTTTTACTTGAAAGAGTTTTTAGTGCTTAGCACGAAATTTTTATTTTAATTCAATTTTTAATTGTTGGGGTAAGTGGAAAAAAATTCAACAACTATTTACAGCGAAGGTTGAGTGTATAGCTATTTCACGAAAAACCATTTTCGATCATCAGCACTCTTTTCGGAAGTGGATGCACCGGGGATTGAACCCGAGTCCATTCCAACTTCAGCCGCAATGACCCAACGGATAAACACACTCGGCCATTGTTGTTGGTATTTTATGGTTTTTCGTGAAATAGCTATACACTCAACCTTCGCTGTAAATAGTTCTTGAATTTTTTTCCACTTACCCCAACAATTAAAAATTGAATTAAAATAAAAATTTCGTGCTAAGCACTAAAAACTCTTTCAAGTAAAATTGTTAACGTTGTTTGGTATATACATAAAATAAAATACCAACAACAATGTTCATTGCGAACTGCCTACAACAAAAAATTCAGCACGTTTGTGGAGAATATATGCAAAAGCATATACACACTAACGTTAATGTTGAAAATGAAAAAGGCAAAAGTGGGGGAAAATCCAACAGCTTGCACAGAGTCTCAATGGCCGAGTGTGTTTATCCGTTGGGTCATTGCGGCTGAAGTTGGAATGGACTCGGGTTCAATCCCCGGTGCATCCACTTCCGAAAAGAGTGCTGATGATCGAAAATGGTTTTTCGTGAAATAGCTATACACTCAACCTTCGCTGTAAATAGTTGTTGAATGTTTTTTTTTATTTTTTTCTGGCAGTCAAAACTTTACAGACGCAATGGGCCTTATTAATAAAAAGGAAGCAAATACTTTTACTCAAGATTTTAGAAATTTGACATCAATTTGTATGAACCAAATTTCAAAATTTGAGTATGACCCATTAAGTGTTGCCAAAACAAAACAGAAAAATTCTTTTTATTTGCACAATCTTTTTTTTGTTTTTGTGTTCACTTTTCCGATCGCATTTACATTTTTTGCTTTTTTGTTTGTTTGAAATTGCCTTGAATATAAAAAAATAGGTATTTGATTTTTGAAAAACAAACAATTACAGCAATCGTGAACTTAACTTTTCATATTCGCTGCCAAATCTACTTCCCGAACAATTGACTACCAATTCAAAGGAAACCACAAGACTAAAGTCCAAAAATTTAAATAGTAAAACCAGCTATTAGGACGGTTGTTGTCCTCGGCCATACCAAAGACTTTGTGTCATAGTAAGTGTAGAAGTGTGGGGTATGTCTATATCTGAACAATATGTTGTTTGGGAGCTACATACATATGTCTTCCGATTTGGCCGATTCCGATTCTGATAAATTGTACATGGAAACTCACCTGCATACCGAACTTCGAACCCACCCTAATATACATACATAAAATGTAATGAACACTTATATATGACGAATTTCATATCAAAGGCTGAAAAAAATGAACATTTTGAACCCGACCCCCTCAGAATTTAATGAAATTTTGCATTTTCGAAAAATTGTGGGCGTGGCAAGGTATCGAAATATTAGAAAATACTCGAAAAATGACGATAATAGGTACTTCCCCAGTTTGAAAATTTGAAATTTTTTTTTCAGTGTAATATAAAATTTTGTATGTTTTCAAAAGTTGAAATTAATACCTTTCTAACGGTATAAAAATTTTTGAAATCGGTTGATTAGTTTACGCGTGATATCAAAATATAAGAAAGTCAAGAGATGCGTTTACTTAAATAAATTAAAAAAAAAAATAAAGAAAAAGGCCATTTTAGTTTTCAGATATGTTATATATATTAAATAGACATTTCTAACAAAAATTCTTATTTTTCAAAATCGCTTGATCTTTGAAGTGTTTTTTCAGTTTCAAATTTTATTTTGGAAAACCATTTTTTTTTCAGTGTATTAAAACAAAAAAAATTTTCACAGTGTATTTTTATTTTAATACCTTTCTAATGGTATGAAGATCTTTGAAATCGGTAAAGCCATTCCCTAGTAATCACACTTTAAAGGTACCTATTATCGTCATTTTTCGAGTATTTTCGAATATTTTCGAATATTTCGATACGTTGCCACGCCCACAATTTTTCGAAAATGCAATTTCTAAAAATGAGGTAGGTAAGATGTACCTCAATGCAAAATTTCATCAAATTCTGTGGGGGTCGGGTTCAACGCATATTGGGTTTGATATGAAATTCATCATATGTAAATATTTTTAAAAACGTCATACATTTCCTACCAAGGCAAATTCATTCATATGGTAATGGTAAGCGAACAGCTGACTTCTTCTTCTTCTCGTTTTTAACTCTCCGAGTACAGAAGAATGTCATACAAAGAAATATTTGACTTTGAGTTTGACATTCTGATGGACAAAAACTTACAGCGAATCGATGCGAATATTGTCGAATTTGCCCTGCCATTAATAATAATTCAATGGCGCTATTATTACTCTGACGAGTTTTATGGCCGAGCTTCTCTCCGAATTCGAGGTGTGCTCCTTTTGTGCATGCTCCTTTTGTGCGAATGCATTTTTGTGAGAAGCTTTTTCATGGCAGAAATACTCTCGGAGGGTATGCCGCCCACTGCCGAGAGGTGACCGCTGCTCTTAAAAAACCAAATAATTGGATTTTTACTAATTAGAAAATTTTTTTTTTTTTGTTTGCTCGGACTGGGGTTTGAACCCGAGACCTCTGGCATAGCAGGCGAGCACTCTACCCACTGCACCACAGTGGCCCTGCCATTACCATAATGAATTTGCCTTGTTTCCTACTGAATATTCAGTAGAGACGTAGTTCTAAGATCTGAACTTTTCCTTTCGTTTTTATATAGAGGTGGCGTTGAAAATCAACTACCTAAAAACTGCCGAACGAGAAGAGAGAGTTTCTGTATGAAAGAAGGCCTGAATACACAGGGCGAACTTCCATACACCTGATGTCTTCACTGCCCTTTCTTCTGTATTTACGTACATGTAAAATTATTCTTACACACACACACACACATTCTAAACAAACACATTACTGTTAAACAATGCTATTAAAATTTATTCATTAACTTTATTCTGTAATTTTTTCTTTTACATACAATAAATTATATCGAAAAAAAAAATTGTTTAATTTTTATTATTTTCGGCCTTTGAATTATAATTCTAAACTTTTATTTCTAAACGAGCTCTATGCCAACCGAGTATATATAAATGAAACGTGAATTAAGTTCGATTTTTATATATATAAAGCTGTTTTTTACTTGGTCGATATTTCAACTTCTACTACGAAATTATTATTTTTTCGCTTATCCCAAATTATAAAATTAAAATAAACTCTTTTTTGTAAAATTTTATTTGTATTATTGTAAAAAACAATTCATGCGGTTCAGAAGTGAATGATCGTTCAACCCACGAAAAGAGTAGTATTTACTGCCTTCCTTGTAAAATGCAATTAATGCGGTTTAGAACTGATGGATCATTCAATCTATGATAATAATAGTGTCCAACGTGTTCCATGTAGAGCACTGCAAGAAGTTTGCCTTCAAGAACACCAAATGCTAACTTAGTATCAAATGATTTAATATTTAAGCTTGCTGTTTCCAAGAGTCTTTGATCGTTTGCATCGAATTTCACAGAAGTTGGCGTGGATCGTTTTATATTACATTTCGATCCTTCTTCGTTGCAACTCCAGCCGATCACATTCATTTTAGCGTTATTCGGCAGACTATTTTTGAACAAGGATATTGTTGAAACTACGGGGGAAAGGCGTAAATCTACACTTAGTTCAGCAATTCCAATAGAGTCAATATGTTCCAGATCCACATGATGTTTCCTTTCTACATCGTGACGTCTTCCAAAGAGTGTTTTATTCATTTCACTAGCACCGGCAAACACGGCGACATCTTTTTCATTCTCAAGCGCGTGCAAATCAGCAGTAATTACATACTTCGTATTTAGTAATGCACCTGCAGCGAAATATTCGCTTCCATTATATACTGCCATCATATATGGGGCAGCGCTTATTTGGACCACATTATAAGTACAATCACTTAACATTGCCAACACAACAGTGGGCAACAATGATAAAAGCGGAAAAATTATACGGGTGTTCATTTTGTTATTAACTTCAGTACTTATGAAGTATTAGAAAGAAATTTACCCCTTTTATATACTAAAATATAGCAGAGGTTTTTGAAGTAAATGCGTAAAACTTAACTAGTTAGAGACAACTGAACAAACAAATAATTAATTTCATTTTATTAAGTTCCAATAAACTACGTACAAGTGTCTGTACACATTTGCAAAGAATTGAACAACAAACAAGTGAAACCGCGGCTGACTTCGGTCGTACCGAAGACTTTATACCTTTCATGAATGGGTAATGAAATATTATTTTGTCTGATTTTCAATATTCTGTGCTGCTAATTCTATGGATGACTTATTAGACATAATTGGCTTAATCGACTCAGCTCGTGAATCTGACAACAATCGTATTTTGAGCCAAACATATAAATAATATGAATTCATATTCATGAAAGGTATAAAAATTAAAGCGTGTGTAACGAGTACCTACTCATGAACATTGATGTGTAAACAGTTCCGAAATCGGATTTTTATTCCCTTTTTGATTTTCGTGGGATTAAAATACGACTATAGTTTTATAGCGATGGATGGAATGTGTTTACTTCGCCGGTTAAAAAAAAAAAATAGTTTATCCAATTTAATAATACCTTAAGCGTCAATTAACTCAAACCCACTAACATGCGCTGCTAATATTTACTTCTCAGTATTAAACAAATTTTTTTCAATTTCTCACTTTAAAAACACTGTTTTGTGTGCACATGTTTAGCATGTATAAACCACTAGCAAATACCCGTCACACTTCGCTGCGACAAATCACATTATGCCACTCCCTTCCCTATCGGTCTCCCCACCAGTCAGCATTTCCCGTTCCCCCTATCTTTCTCTCCCCGTCTCACGTTCCTTATCAACAACTTTCCATGGCCATCCAGTGCACATATCGGTGTACATCATGATTACTAATATATTTTGGATAACCGACTGGAAAATTGGAATGGAAAGAAATCTCTATTGAAGCTCTGATTGATACCTTTAATTTGATACCAACAATACCCAAAAATATTTCGGGGGCTATTTAGGCCCAATTTTCGGCCTCAATCCCGAGAACCGATTGAGGTATCCGTATAGTGTAAAATGTATATGGCTACCCTGATAAGCACCTTTAATTTGATACCAATATTACGAAAAAATATTTGGGGTCATCCGGGTCCACGTTTTGGTCTCTATCTAGAGAACCGACTGGAAAATTGGAATGGAATGAACTCCCTAAGTATTGAAGTTCTGATTGATACATTTAATTTGATACCAATATTGCGAAAAAATATTTGGGGCCATCCGGGTCCACGTTTTGGTCTCTATTTGGAGCACCAACTGGAAAATTGGAATGGAATGCACTCTCTATTGAAGCTCTGATTGATACCTTTAATTTGATACCAATAATGGTCAAAAATATATCGGGGGCTATTTAGGTCCATGTTTCGGCCTCAATCCCGGGAACCGATTGAGAAATCCGTATAGTGT
The DNA here is from genome assembly GCA_960531455.1 of Urophora cardui. Classification (NCBI taxonomy): domain Eukaryota; kingdom Metazoa; phylum Arthropoda; class Insecta; order Diptera; family Tephritidae; genus Urophora; species Urophora cardui. Next base: position 125,669,964 of record OY482670.1, on the reverse strand, counting down.
AAAATATATATGGCTACCCTGATCAGCATCTTTAATTTGATACCAATATTGCGAAAAAAATTTGGGGTTATCCGGGTCCACGTTTTGGTCTCTATCTAGAGAACCAACTGGAAAATTGGAATGGAATGAACTCTCTATTGAAGCTCTGATTGATACCTTTAATTTGATACCAATAATGGTCAAAAATATATCGGGGGCTATTTAGGTCCATGTTTCGGCCTCAATCCCGGGAACCGATTGAGAAATCCGTATAGTGTAAAATATATATGGCTACCCTGATCAGCATCTTTAATTTGATACCAATATTGCGAAAAAACATTTGGGGTTATCCGGGTCCACGTTTTGGTCTCTATCTAGAGAACCAACTGGAAAATTGGAATGGAATGAACTCTCTATTGAAGCTCTGATTGATACCTTTAATTTGATACCAATAATGGTCAAAAATATATCGGGGGCTATTTAGGTCCATGTTTCGGCCTCAATCCCGGGAACCGATTGAGACATCCCTATAGTGTAAAATATATATGGATACCCTGATCAGCATCTTTAATTTGATACCAATATTACGAAAAAATATTTGGGGCCATCCGGGTCCACGTTTTGGTCTCTATCTGGAGAACCGACTGGAAAATTGGAACGGAATGAACTCTCTATTGAAGCTCTGATTGATATCTTTAATTTGATACCAATAATGCAGAAAAATATTTCGGAGGAATCTGGGTCCATATTTTGGCCTATATCTCGGGAAGGGGTTGAGATACCAGAATTAAATGTGGTCATAATTTCAATCTAATACCAGGTGATCATTGTGTCAAAATTTGAATGTGATCGGCCCGGTAGTTTCGGCGTTCATAGGGAACAAACATACAAACAAACAAACAAACTTTCATCCTTATATATATAGATATTTAAGTACACTGTAGGTAAATTTTAAACTTTTGAAATATTACAGCGAAACGCCGAAGTACGTCAACTTAATTTTTGCCTATAGAATTTCTACCTACCATGGCGTTTCCAGAATGAGTTGAAAGATACGATTTTAATTTTTTATGTGATTTGCATATTTAGGCCATATTTATTATTTTGTGGTTTACAACTTGTTGTTGTGGTTATTTCCTGCATTCGCGGTTGTCAGCATTCAAAACCACTTCATTATGCAATCGCCAGTAACAAGGCGCTGTTTACAGACAAATGAGAACCAGAACACAGCGTGGAGGTCACAACGCCAAACGTAGCACATTTTCCCACATGTAGACACTCTATCCCTATTGGATAAATAAAATAGTGAAGGTTTCGAAGTCCCTATGTATTCTTTTGGCATGTTTAAGGAATGGCTTGTGTCGCGTACTTTCAAGGACTCTGTTGTAGTATGGACCATTCCTTGTCCGTGTTTGTAATGAACACTTTTCATATTCAATTCGAGCTTTCTCTCTTACTTGTCCTCTTAATGCCTTACCTCTCAAATGGCAAAAATATTCCAACTGATTGAGAAAGATCTAACGAGAGTAAATCCGATCTAACCCCAGCTTAGACACCGTATTTTTCTATCTTTCTTAATCCAATTTTCGCAAGAGCCGCAATTTGTGATTATTGTAAAGTCAGGCCCATTAGGGAGAGCGGAGTCGAGGATACTATCATCTCTTAGCCCTTAGCGATCCAAAACCGCGATTTAAATCGTATTTCAGAGAGCGTAATAAAAGAGAGAAATAATAGCTCTCCATTTCCAAGTGGAATAGCAGAATTTTTGATGTGCAATGTCAACCTCAGGTAGGTACTCTAATATTAAATATGTTTGTATATTAAAAGAGGAAAATTAAAACTCACAACCACCTTGCACGTGAGTGGAAGGAATCTTCCTTACCCCTCCACCGGAATGAATCTTAAAATTAAGGGGAAAAGCTGAATTTCGCCAAATTGCTACTGTTACATTTTCGCGCTAATACGATGGTGACTGCAGTTATTACACCGCTGCAACGAGAACAATTGTGGTAGTGGTATGGTTCGAAAAGTAAAGCAGTCACACTGGCTGAAAAGATGCGTTGCGTCGGTGGCAAAAATATTGAGCAGTGCAATATTTGAGATAATTTGTTATATGTTATATGTTTTATATGTTATATGTTATATGTTATATGTTATATGTTATATGTTATATGTTATATGTTATATGTTATATGTTATATGTTATATGTTATATGTTATATGTTATATGTTATATGTTATATGTTATATGTTATATGTTATATGTTATATGTTATATGTTATATGTTATATGTTATATGTTATATGTTATATGTTATATGTTATATGTTATATGTTATATGTTATATGTTATATGTTATATGTTATATGTTATATGTTATATGTTATATGTTATATGTTATATGTTATATGTTATATGTTAATCGCATAAAAATATATGAATATGGTGCACTGTGCTTCGGCATGAAGCAATACTAGTAATTACATATTTCAAGTGCGCGTTTAATGTCAGCAACACTTGACTTGATACGACGCGCTCCACACTGCTATGCTACCAAAACAATTCCAGGAAGATATACAGATACATAGATATAATTTTGTAATTCGAGCTATGAGTATATGTGTATATTAACACATGTGTTTATGTAAATTTGTATGCTGTTAGCAAAAAACATGTGTAGTAACACATGCACGCACTCAAGCATTCAGCCATTCAAGCATTCAAGCAAGTTTTCTGAAATTTCAAGTGCATGTTGGATTATGTGTAGGCAAGGCCGTAGCCAGGATTTCATTTTGGGGGGGGGGGCATTAACTAAAAAAAAAAACATTTCAAATTCAAATTACATACATATCTGCCCCGTTTGCTATGCTATGTGCATGAATAATTAGGTTTCGCTTATCACCCATATTTAATTGTTATTGCAAAATCCAATTAATTTCACCAAATTTATCTGCCAAATAAAATTTTCGTCAGCTGATTTTCAGTGCAACCAGCTACCCTGTCAAAGCTACAGAGGGTAAAAAGTGTGAGTTTTTTACACCACTGAAGTGTACATTTTTAGGAAACGAAAACAGGGTAGCAAGTGAAAAACTTATGTAGTTTTTTTACACTAAATTACCACTAGATCCACTAGCCTAATAAAACCACTAAAAAAGAAGACATATTCTGTTTGACGTTTTACCTTCATTTTGCAAACGAAAACGGAAAATTGAAGAGTGTAACAAAAATGCGCATTTTTTTGATGAAACGAAATCACCATTAATTTCAATGGTAAAATTTTAAATTAAGCTCTAACCCAATTAAGTTAATTATAAGCTTATGATTTTGTTAAACAATTTCTTAGACATGCCAAAAGCAAAACCGCAGTTATCTATATCTTCTGGAAACAGGCGCCAAATTAGGTTCAGAAGAAACGGGACAGTCGCTGAACATGCAAATCGTTTAGAGAACTCACGGTTGCGTGGAATGCAGAGGAGACATGTGGCGATTCATACGGAAATCAGCATTTAACTACAGACCGGATTTAAACTATATGGAACATTCTTCCCTTTTCATGGGTCGTATGAGTGAAATTTGCGTTTTTTTGTAAGTCTCACGGTCAAATGTATGTCGCTCTGTCGCGAACTGGTTCACCACAATACCAGAGTTTTCTTATACCTGGAAATGGCAACAGAACAAAGAATGTTTTGTTCACGGAAGCTTTTAATTAATGAACAAGATGTACCTTATTTTATGAACTAATTTGCCTACTAATGTACATATGTATATGATATTTCCATAGAGATTTCTTCTTATTTTTGGGAGGTAAATCTTTTTAATTTTATTTAAAAGTATACCTTCTTACAATAAATAAAAAACTTTCTACTCAACTTTTCTTTACGCATTATTGTTGTCGACTGTGAACCGCTAACTCAGTTTACATATGTATGTATATAATACTAACTTTATAATAAATTTAATTAGATAACCTAATAAAAATAAGAAGAACACCCTCTTTATTAATTCAAGGAGATATCCACATATATATTCGAAGATTCCTTCTTGATTTTATTAAAAAGACTATCCCATTAAAAGTAAGTAGGGATTCTTCTTAAAGAAAAACTATAGAGATATCTTCTTACTTTTGTTCTATTTTATTAGGTGGTTTTCGCTCTGTGTAGGTACCAAACGTTGTTTGAATTATTATAACTTTGAGTTTTTTGTTGTTAATAAATGTATTGTTTATAACGTTGTTTAATTTTAAAGTGTTTGCATTTCATCTAAAGGAGGGTGGTATATTACATTCCTTGCAGAAAACAAGCACAACATATGAATGTGTAACCCATTTTTACACTCTACGCAAAGCTAAACATCAGTATATTTAATTTTTGCGGCGCAACGAAGTAAGCCGGGTACTTGCTAGTACATACATAGATACAAATAATAATTGAGACTAACTTTTTACATGATTTCTATGCTTCTAAAAAATACAATAAAGCATATTTATATTATAAAAAAAAATTTAATCGCATTAATTTCGGGGGGGGGGGGGGGGGGATTGATCCCTGCAATCCCCCCCCCCCCTAGATACGGCCTTGTGTGTAGGTGTGTATACATACATGTGTATATGTCTATGAACGCCACCTCATATGCATATTACTAGAAAAGTCAAGTACTCAGACGCCATAACATAATACACACCCTTTGGTGAGACTAGCTATACTATACAATACAGCATATTTATATTATAAAAAAAAATTTAATCGCATTAATTTCGGGGGGGGGGATTGATCCCTGCCATCCCCCCCCTATATACGGCCTTGTGTGTAGGTGTGTATACATACATGTGTATATGTCTATGAACGCCACCTCATATGCATATTACTAGAAAAGTCAAGTACTCGGACGCCATAACATAATACACACCCTTTGGTGAGACTAGCTATACTATACAATAAAGCATATTTATATTATAAAAAAAAATTTAATCGCATTAATTTCGGGGGGGGGAGGATTGATCCCTGCCATCCCCCCCCCCCTAGATACGGCCTTGTGTGTAGGTGTGTATACATACATGTGTATATGTCTATGAACGCCACCTCATATGCATATTACTAGAAAAGTCAAGTACTCGGACGCCATAACATAATACACACCCTTTGGTGAGACTAGCTTAGCTTTCATTTTATACTCAAATTGCACTAAACTTACACTTTTTTCATCCATTTATCTCAAAACAAAAAAAAAATACAACAAAAAACTATGTGCATATATCCTCCGCTTCTCTTGCCGGCAACCAAAAACGCGCCAGCCAACAATGTGAAGGCGTTAAATTGATTATAGTAAAGAAAGTCAAGTGGCTGTCGGAGCTTACAACGGCACACAAGTCAAATCTGCATGCTCGTATGCCAGCGTGCATTGGCAGTGCAAGTAACTATGCATTTAAGCACATACATAACTAAGTAAGGGTGTTAAGGGTGTCAGTAAGTAACTAAAGTATTAAAATAAGTAGTGACAGCTAACAGCTGACGCTGACGCATGGAAACGATATGACTCATATCATAAGAGTAAAAAAAGGAATATGTGCTTGGCGTTAGTGAAAAATAAAGTAGTACGAAATTTTTAATAATTTGCACATACATATACATTCACACGGACACAACTACATGCATATATGCATATGTACGTATATTACACATTTGAAAAAAAGTAACTGACACTCTATCAGATTTTTTTGCTAGTTAAGATATTAAGTTGTTGCTTTTGCAAATATGCGCTCTGTAGTCTAGTGGGTTAACACTTTCCACTTTTTCAACTTTTCATTCAATTGATGATGCATGGCATTACTTATTGTTTTAGTTTTTATTAAGTTTTCTTTTTTGTCTGTTACAAACAAACTGCAATTTTTCAACTCTTTGTTCAACAGTTTTGACAAACACTTGGTTTTATGCACAGCTGCTGACATTAAGTCGTTGACTTACTCACTCTCACTTCACTTACTTACTAGCACTTGAGTTACTTGTTATATAATGAAATGGTGATAGGGATCATAATAATGTGAACTGAATCCATAAAAATGTAGGAATAAATATATTTGCATATGTGGGAAAGGCCGTTATAGCTAAAACAAAAGCAAAAGTGTGAAAAAATAGGAAAACTTGCTTGTGCATATTTTTAAGTTAACGTAAGTTGAGTTGTGCTCTCATCTCTTATTTACTAAGTGTTGGGGTAAGTGGAAAAAAATTCAACAACTATTTACAGCGAAGGTTGAGTGTATAGCTATTTCACGAAAAACCATTTTCGATCATCAGCACTCTTTTCGGAAGTGGATGCACCGGGGATTGAACCCGAGTCCATTCCAACTTCAGCCGCAATGACCCAACGGATAAACACACTCGGCCATTGTTGTTGGTATTTTATGGTTTTTCGTGAAATAGCTATACACTCAACCTTCGCTGTAAATAGTTCTTGAATTTTTTTCCACTTACCCCAACAATTAAAAATTGAATTAAAATAAAAATTTCGTGCTAAGCACTAAAAACTCTTTCAAGTAAAATTGTTAACGTTGTTTGGTATATACATAAAATAAATACCAACAACAATGTTCATTGCGAACTGCCTACAACAAAAATTCAGCACGTTTGTGGAGAATATATGCAAAAGCATATACACACTAACGTTAATGTTGAAAATGAAAAAGGCAAAAGTGGTGAAAATCCAACAGCTTGCACAGAGTCTCAATGGCCGAGTGTGTTTATCCGTTGGGTCATTGCGGCTGAAGTTGGAATGGACTCGGGTTCAATCCCCGGTGCATCCACTTCCGAAAAGAGTGCTGATGATCGAAAATGGTTTTTCGTGAAATAGCTATACACTCAACCTTCGCTGTAAATAGTTGTTGAATTTTTTTCCACTTACCCCAACAATTAAAAATTAAATAAAAAATAAAAATTTCGTGCTAAGCACTAAAAACTCTTTCAAGTAAAATTGTTAACGTTGTTTGGTATATACATAAAATAAATACCAACAACAATGTTCATTGCGAACTGCCTACAACAAAAATTCAGCACGTTTGTGGAGAATATATGCAAAAGCATATACACACTAACGTTAATGTTGAAAATGAAAAAGGCAAAAGTGGTGAAAATCCAACAGCTTGCACAGAGTCTCAATGGCCGAGTGTGTTTATCCGTTGGGTCATTGCGGCTGAAGTTGGAATGGACTCGGGTTCAATCCCCGGTGCATCCACTTCCGAAAAGAGTGCTGATGATCGAAAATGGTTTTTCGTGAAATAGCTATACACTCAACCTTCGCTGTAAATAGTTGTTGAATTTTTTTCCACTTACCCCAACAATTAAAAATTAAATAAAAAATAAAAATTTCGTGCTAAGCACTAAAAACTCTTTCAAGTATTTACTAAGTGCTAAAAATAAGTAGAAAATTGTTATGCAAACACGTTAAGTAAAGTTGGTAAGTTACTTCCGCTTACATGTTATGTTCAAACTTCAGGATGATAGCAGATTTTTGCATGCAACAGCTGCAAAATGTGTTACAATGAACTTTAATCTGCTCATGTCTAGTCAATCAACCACATAAAGGAGGTATTAGAAGTTATCTGATGCATATTCATATTTCTAAGAATATGCGCATAAAAGAATAGACTTAAATATGTTTGAAATGGGGAGCTATACACTAAAAAAGAAGAGAGAGAGAGGAAACAATTTCTTTTACCCTTCCATATATATATTTTTTCCTTAGTGTAAGTAGTTCTCAAGGAATTCTGCAAGTGGAAAGCTCTAGGTATATTTTTTGTTAAGTAATTAAAAAAGGTCTTATAATAAAATTTTATGTGATAAATATATAAAAATTAAAAATAATTATAAAGTGCTAAAAGTACCACACACGGAAAGAAATTTGTATACTTGAATCAAGAAAAATGCTTTCTTGAACTCAATTTAGAAAATTTTTAGGGAAATAAGAAAAATTGACTTAACTATTACTGGAATTAAGAAATTGAGTTTTCCAACAATGAGACAATTATTTTCTTATTCAAGAACACTAATAAAATCTATAGAAAAAGTGTTGGAAAAAAATATTTAAATAAATAACATCTTCTCTTAAATTTACTTAAATGAAGAAAATCTTTTTGCTAATATCAAGAAGAATTTAAGAAAATTGTGTTTCGATGAATTGGAACAACAAACTACAGCAAAAAAAAATTGAAAATAAATAAGGTTTTCTTGACCGAAGTAAAATATTTCTTGGTCAATTTGAACGCCAAAGTTCTTTGAGCATATCAGTAAACTACAGCAAAAAAAAAAAATTGATAATAAATAAGAAAACGTTTTATTGAGCGTAGTAAAATATTTCTTACTGAATTTGCATTTCCAAAGTAAAATGTATGTTTTTTCATTTGCCATTCGCCTTGCATATTTCTGAATATTTCTGCAATTCTCAGATTGTTAGTGAAGCATTTGGTATAAGGAGTTCACTATTTGCATCTTCATTTATATTAATTGAAATGTTGTCATTTCAGTGAACAAGTCCTAGGAAAATAAGTACTAGTTGACTAATTATGGTTTTCTAATCCCTAGGGACACGATATCGAATCAAAAGCATCGATCTGGTACTCATTTAAAATATCGGTTAAAAAGAATCGCGAACCCGATAATATCGAAACTAAACTACTCGATACTCAAAGTATCGGTATCGAAAGCGGTAATTTTCTAGAAGGTGCAACCTTAAAATTTCCTCTAAAATAGTTAAAAGAGGTATCAATCGACGCGTTCTGACCTCTATATCATGAATTCGAAAGCGGAAATAAAAGATTTTTCCACATTTTAAAGATATTTATTAAAACGGTTTAAAGTTGCACCGTCTTCTAGAAAGTTACCAAAAACGCAATAAAACTGCACCCTGAGGCATACGCATACCGCTGTATTAGTGCTAATTCCATGTCATAGTATGCCATGGCTGGCTCCAAAGTTTTGATTTTGACGTAAATCCTTTTCTAACTCATAAGAATAGTTCAAGCTGATTAAAAAAATTATACAAGTTTATTAAGTTCTTGAAAACATTTTTTACAAACCAACAGCTTTTACAAAACAACAGGTGTATTTAATGCAATCACAGTTGTAAAAAGATATTTGCAAAATATTTAGTATTTTAAAAAATAAACATCTTAAATAACATTAACAATTCATTTTCATTGAGATTGAGTGTCAGAATAGCTGTGCATTCCATGTTATAAAGAGAAGCCATTGCGCAGTATGATTTTTCTTCCCGACTTCTTCTTTCCCCTTACGGCCAAAGCAGAAGCTTACAAGAGGCAAATTTAAAATTTGTATTTCCATATATTTTATATTTTAAAAATAATTTATTTTCTAGTTGTCAAATTGAAACAATTGTCAGAAAAAAGTGCCGAATGTCAAAAAACCTATCGAAATACAAGCTGGCTCATTGGTTTTTAACCGCCTAGATGGTATTTCCTTGGTTTTTTCCAACATACATAGCTTACTCCCTTTCACCAACACAAAACTGTATTTGACCACCTCTTTCACACAAAAAACCTTGTAGAATACCAGGAAAAAAAAACGTAGTGTCATAGGGACATTAATGGAAAACAGACCCTTTTCTGTTTACGTGTTTTTAGTAAAATTAGAAAGAAAAAAGATATTGGCGATTCCTTCGCTGAAATGATGATTTTTTATTTGCAAACGTCAAATTATCGTATGAAAGTGAAAAATATATAATCCTATATCTCCAGTTATCATTATTTCTATCGCTATTTCTATCGCATGGTAATTGCAAATTGTAAGCAAGTTTCGGTGGCAAGTGTGCGCTTGTTTAATGTGAAAATCAATAAACAGATTTGGGTAACTTCATACAAATTCATACAAAAAACCTTACGAAGTAGCCCAAACCTGCAATTATTTCAGCACGTCGATCAGACCTATTTTTCGATATGTACCTACCAGTGAAAATTACTCGTGCTTGTGCATTTTTCGGCCCTTTAGGAAGCAGCTTGTCACTTCTGCACACTCGACCGATTTTCGGCACTATTTTGCATTGCACAATTTTTTAGACAAATATGACACAATTTTAATTTTCCATCACTGAATGTACTCATTTGTTCGATACCGTGGTTGAAGTACTCGATACCAAAAAATATCGTTGCAAAAGAATCGAGTAAAAAGTATCGGTATCAAATGCAAAAAATATCGATTTGGTATCGTATCGTATCGAAATTCGTGTCCCTACTAATCCCTCACGATTAGTTTTTATTTTCCTTATTTTTTACGTTTTTAATATTTTTAGAAAATTCTTACTTCATTTAATAATTAATATATTCTTATTTACTTAAGCTCGTATAAGAAAAGTTTTACTTGCAACAAAAATATTATTTCTTAATTATTTATTTCAAAAATCAAGAAAAAACACTTACCGCAAGTAAATTATTTTTTACTAGCTGAACCGGCAGAGGTTGTTCTGCTAAAATTTATTCCTATGAAGCCTAAAGAAAAGTCTTTGATTACCGTATTGCTAACCATTATCTTAGAGTCCATCTTAATGACTGCGAATTAATAAAAAATTGTCTATTCTCTGCATAAAAATTATAGTTATATTCGCCGCGACAAACCTACTTCCCCCGATCCCTATCTCTATCTCAATCCCTATCTCTATTTCAGCCTCAATCTCAATCTCCCTATCCCTATCCCTATCTCTATCCCTATCCCTATCTCTATCCCTATCCCTATCTACTACTACTTTAGCCATCTCTGGGAAACAGTCTTAGAAATCACAATGATAATAGCTGTATGTGGAAGCCTGCTCAACGCTTTTGATTTGCTACCAGTATCGCTCGAAAACATTCAGGGGTTATCCGGGTCCACGCTTTGACCCAAATCTTGGAACCCGGCCTAGGCATCACTATTTAAAAAGCTCTTTGATGAAGTCCTCCTCAACAGCTTTCATTTGATACCAATATCGCTCAGAAACTTTCCAGGGTCACTCGGTCCCACGTTTTAACCCATATCTGGGAACCCGGCCTAGGTATCGCAATAAAAATAACTTTATGTTGAAGGCCTGTTCAACACCTTTCATTTGATGCCAATATTGCTCGAAGACTTGCTGGATCGATCTGAGTCCTCATTTAGGCCTGTATTCCGGGAAGCTTCCACGTTTTCGAAATTCTATATACCCTACTATGTGCACTAACACCACATGAATCTACTGCGAAAATTTCATAAAGAACGGTTGGTTACTTTGGGAGTTTATAAAGAACACACAGCCACAGATGCACACATACACACCGATTTTTCCAATTTTCGGACTTTTCCGGAGGGATTTTCCAAAATTTTCTTCCGTACAAACCATCTCCTCGAGAATACGAACAACTGACAAAAAATTTTACAGAAATTGGCCCAGCCGTTCTCATCTGATGAGGTTAGTAACTTTTTTTACACCATTTTTATATATATAGAAGATTTATTTAAAATCCAATTTTACTTGAAGCAAGAAAATGTTTTCTTATTTATTTAAAATCCATTTTTGCTTGGCCCAGCCGTTCTCATCTGATGAGGTTAGTAACTTTTTTTACACCATTTTTATATATATAGAAGATTTATTTAAAATCCAATTTTACTTGAAGCAAGAAAACTTTTTCTTATTTATTTAAAATCCAATTTCACTTGAAGCAAGAAAATGTTTACTTATTTATTTAAAATCCAATGTTCTTGGATTTTCTTGATATTAAGAAATTATTTTCTAAGTTCGAAATCAAGTCTAATTTTTCTTGTCTCGGCATTGATTCTAGTAAAAAATTATTTCCGTGTATAAATTTGACTTTAGTGGGTTAAAGCCTTCTACTACAAAAGGTCTTTTAGGATCTTTGTACACAGATTTTGTTTGAAAAGACACTTATGGAAATTTTTTGGCGCATAATATTCTAGAACATTTTAATCCACTAGCGACCTTCAATATAATTTTTTTTTTTGAAAGCTCTAAAATAGGGATCAAAATGTCCGCTTCGTGTTGATGGTGGAGGCTTAAAGTATTCTACGAGATTAAAGCTCGTGCAATTCTACTATATGTTTCCTAGCAACATATTTCTATACGACATGTACTATTTTAACACTTTTTTTTCTTTATTTAATAATCACTCAAATGAAATTTAGCAAATTTAAAATGGCAATAAAAGAGAAATTTGACCCAATGAGGCAAAACTGTTGCTGGATTTTACTATATGGATATGTGGTCTTTCATTCTGTGTGGTAATTCTTTCGCCCATAGGCAAAAAAACACTGAACTAGTGTCACAGCGTTATTTCCAAGCGAAAATTTAAACTACATGGCGTATACGTAACATAGGGTTTGAAGTGTGTTTGATTGGGGAAACATTACCATTAACGCTTAACGCAAAAAAATACAAATATAACTAAGGAAAATTTTCGCGAAGTACTATAATATTTTGCTTTGATCATTTTTATACTCAGCTGTACTAGTACACAGAGTATTATAATTTTGATTTCATAACGGTGGATTGTAACATAATGAAATAATCGAGATAGATATGGACTTATGTATATCAAAATGATCAGGGTGAAAAGAGAAATCGATTGAGCCATGTCCGTCCGTCCGTCCGTCCGTCCGTCCGTCCGTCCGTCCGTCCGTCCGTCCGTCCGTCCGTACGCACGATAACTCGCGTAAAAATTGAGATATTTTGATGAAATTTGAAATGCAAGTTGGTATCGAGACTGGGACGGTTGGTATTGAAAATGGGCGAAATCGGACCATGACCACGCCCACTTCCCCTATATAGTAAAAATCGGAAATTTTGTATCTCAGCCACTAATATAGCTAGAGTGCTAAAATTTTACCCACGTATTGAGCTCAGGCCCTTATGAAGAAATTTGATGAAGTTTTGGAAAATGGGCGGTGCCACGCCCACTTATTAAGGGTCAAACATTGAAAGTTTTATATGTCATAACTCAGAAACCGTTGAAGATATATCGATCAAATTTGGTACGCGTAATTTGCTTACTTAGACAAATGTTTTGGCGAAAAATTATAAAAATCGGTTGACGGCCACGCCCACTTTTATATATGGGAACTATAAAGGGGCCTAATAAAAACATTTTAAGCGATATCTCTGTCAAATATAAAGATCTATCACTGAAATTTTGTGGCACGAGTCCACCTACGGACGTAAAACAAAACATATAAAAATTTTGGAAAATGGGCGGTGCCACGCCCACTTATTAAGGGGCAAATATTGAAAGTTTTATAAGCCATAACTCAGAAACCGTTAAAGATATGTCGATGAAATTTGGTACGCGTGATATATTTACTTAGCCAAATGTGTGGACGAAAAATTACCAAAATCGGTTGACGACCACGCCCACTTTTATATATGGGTATTATAAAGTGACCTAATAAAATCATTTTTAGCGATATCTCTGTGAAATATAAAGATAATTCATTGAAATTTTGTGACATGAGTTCTACAATAGACTGGAAACACAAAAAAAAAATTTTATAAAATGGGCGTGGCACCGCCTCTTTTTATACAAAGAAATCTATGAGCCTATTACTCGACAAATAACTGAGATATTATGACGAAACTTAGTTTATACACTTTTATAACTTGTGTTAATAGACACGCAAAAATTTATTGAAATCGGTTTATGACCACGCCTACTTTTTAACAAAGATATTTCTGGAACACCCTTTTGGAATTTGTAACGTGAAGTCTTTGTAACTAAAAGTCATAGAGGGATGCAATTTTGCACTAACAATAATATTTATATGCTTATTTGGATGATTGATACAAATTTTGAAAATGGGCGTGGCTGCGCCCTGTTTATGCAGCACTCGTTTCATATAAAATACACCCTATATCGAACAAACGCAAACAAACAATGAAAGCATACAGCTGAGTATCTAATGTTCGATTCCACTCGAACTTAGGCTTCCTTACTTGTTCTTACTCAAATCACACTCATTACGAGTATAAAAATAAAAGAAAATTTCGAAAGCAAGATTCATTCACAAAACTCAGTCAGACGTGGCGAATGACTTGTGTCTGCCTTTTTACCAAAGCAAATTTTTGGTTTATCATTGCCAGCTAGACATTCGTCTTATTTGCAGAATTGCCATGCGTGTGCTTCAATTTGGTGTTGGTTTTTTTTTTTTTTTTTATCATTTTCCCTTATCTTTTTTTTGCTTTCAGCGTTACCACGCAACCAGCGCCGCGGTGTTCAGTTCGTGGTTTCAGAATTCAAGTGTTTTTGTGTGTCTGGTTTATTTGTATCCATTATCTGCATCATGCTCGTTTCAAATGGTAGCGTAGAAGTCAGAAAAGCTAGTAAACGCCAGATCATCCACTAAACCGTCCACTGCCCACAGCCCACTTCCCACCACCACCCGTTTGACGGCAAATGGCAACTTCAATAACTCACTCATTCCCCTTGAAAACTTTTTTTTTTCTACTATCATTCGTATTTTTTTGACTAATTACAGTGGGCAAACGACTGCGGTGCGGTGAATAGGTGAATGAATGAATGATTGTCTAAATGTTGGTGGATGAGCTGAAATATTTGAATGCTCATGGGCTTCGTAGGCAACAGTACATTGCAAAAGTGTCTGCCTGTTTTTTACAAGACGTGGGTTGAGCAAATTTTGGAGCGCGTCTGCTGCGGCACAATGTAATTCATGGCCTGCGGTCAAGTGGTGGTTGTACAAATTTTGACTTGCTTGGGCAAAGTAAGTGGTGTGGAGTTTTAAAAAATTAAAAATTGCTAAAAATTCATGCGTAAGCTCTTTTGTTTAATAATAACGAAGCTTAATGGTCAGTTTCTTCCAATCCTGTCGCTGAGTGAGGGTTCATCTTAGTGGTGCAAACTTTTTTTCGTTCGTTCTCCTTATTTAAGGGCAAGAATTTGTAAAGAAAGGAAGAGGCAAATTAATAATGCTCGAAGTAATATTTATTTTACAGAAGTTCATAAGATGGGTGTGTAATTTGCTTTTGCGGTTATAATACAGATGAAGAGTAACTAAGTTTCCGTTCAACTCAGATCTTTAAGGCCCGCCTCGATGCGACAAATCGTAAGAACTGAAACATCGTTAACAGGAATCCAAATGGCAGAAATCCAACGACCGATAAATTTATAAGACAGAAATCCGAATACCGCCAGAAGGGTTTAAAGTTAGCGGAATACAGCAGCTTCATATTAATGCATTCACTTTTTTCCTGATGATGTGACAATATCAACAACACAGCATGCACTTTCAGAAGCCGCTCTACAACATGCCCCAAATTTATGGATGGATATTTCCTCGACTCGTAGCATATCCCTGCAAAAATTATTGGATTATATGTTACATTTTGTGGTAGGTTGGAGTACTTTCAAATTGATCATAAACATAGACCCAAACGAGCTACTCGTTTATCTGCATCGGCTCGTAGTTAGACGAACATTACTACGAAACCCGAATGTATTTCGCGATAACGACGAAGCAAGTGCGTACATATGTATGCATGTATGTACATATGCATGCCCATTTGAACGTGCACGATTTAGTAATAAAGATACATTGAAACGCAACACAACATGTTGGTGAACGCGCCAGAAAAATAATATTATTTTTATACCTTTCATGAGAATGAAATGGTATTATAACTTTGTGCCAAAAATCAAATCTTGAAAGTACTAGAAGAAAGCGTCACAGACCCATCAATATATATAACGATATGATCAGAAGCATGAGCTGAGTCGTTTAAGCCATGTCCGCCTATCCGTCCGTCTGTGTGAACGCAAACTAGTACCTCAGTTTTTGAGATATTTGATTGAAATTTGGAACACGGGTTAGTTTTGATGCTCAATTGATCATTTATCGGAATTGGCCGAATCGGACCACTATAACATATAGCTTTCATACAACCGATTGTTCAGATATACACATTTTGGGGTATAACTTCTCTCTTTTCTACAGCTACGGAGACAAAAATTTGGAGTATTTGTACCCATATGGTCCCAAATGAGGTTACTGAAATTTGTCAAGATCGGACCACTATAACACCGATATAATTGAAATTATAAATTAAACTAAATCAGGCTATGTGCATAGGTAACTTTTCATTTCTCCATTTAAGAAAGGTATGAAATGTTCGGTACGGCCGAAGACAGCCGCGCTCTTCCCTGCAAGAACTGTGCAGGTCATTTGACCGGTCATATGACCGGCAGGCATGACCAAAAGTTTTGGGATATTTCCTATCACATTCTTAAGGGCATCGGGAACTTTTGTGACCGTTTCATTCATCACGTTCCCGTATTTTCAAATTCCATTCTGTCCTTATCTATCTCATTGGTTTTGAACTTGGCTAGAACAGATACGAGTGCAAATGTGTTGGTAATATTATATTTTTTAATAGGGTTAGTACTTTCGGTCACACAATTCTAGCAGGGTTACTTGTTTTATTAAAGAAAAGCATATACAATGCTAATAGTCAAGTTGAATTGGCAGTCGTTCAAATCTGTTCAGAGATTATTAAATTTTATTAATTTTTGTATCTACTCCATGAATTAATCCAATGTAGGTACTCCTTGGATTACTCGGGTGTCATGCGGATATCGGAGTATGTGATCCCTGCCTAGAACATCGCCATGTTAAATGGACCATATTTTTTATATGAAATGTGGCAGGTTGAGGAGTACTCGGTTGGTCCATAACGAGTACTCTATACACGCGTGCATGGAGTACTCGGCTTTTTTGCAGGGATTTAGCACATACATGCATACATACGGTACCCATGTGTATGTACATATGTATTTAAAAATATGCATAAAATTATGCACATTTGCATTTGTAGCAAAAGTGGCCTACGGACAACGAACATTCAGCTTGCTGTGCTGCTGGGCTGCGAGCCATACGAGCGTGGGATGTTGACTATCTTTGGCTGGCTGCATCCATTGCGCTGGTGACCCAATCAGCGCGAATGGATAGATAGCCAGCGCAGTGAACTACATACAAAGAGATAACTGACATGCACGTTTTTTTTTTTTAATTTTTTTTTTTTGGTGTTGCAGTTTTCCGCGGTTTAGCCTTCTCTTCATTTTGCAACTGTCATTTTTACTTTATGTACAACAATTTGTTTTCTTTCTTCTTTCACATTTTGTTTCTTTTTTTTTTTTGATTATCCTCGTTTGTTTGTAGTTTTGTGCATTTGCATTTTAACGTGTCCCATTTACATACATACATAAATATTTGCATGCTGCCACATGTGTGTTTCAATATTTCTGCGAAAGCTTTTCATTTCAGCCTCGGTATGGTTGCGTGTCATCATCAATGCAACGCGTTGGAAAACTACAGCTATTTAGATACTATTTATGTGTGTATGCATGTATGTAAATTTGTGTTGCAAGTATGCACCTAGTGGGTAGTGGCGACTGCAAGGTTGCATGCTGTTTTGTTGTCACAATAACTGTGCATTTATTTATGTTTACACGCGCAATTACAGCAGCATTATGTGGAGTCCAATGAAATTAGAAAGAAAGAAACATTTAAATTTTAGTTCAATTGGAACCGGATAAAATATATAAATATGTATATCCTGTAGTGAGATTTTCAATAAAATAATTTGTAAAAAGACATCTGTTAAAAAATTGTTTTTGAATCCAAATCACTTCTTGGCAAGAGCACTCAGTGGTTGGCTTTCTTGATGGCTTACTAGAGCTGTAGGAGGGCCTTGTGCTGTTGTCCTTGCGCCTTTTGCTCAAATATTTTGGTGTCACATTGACTTGACAGTATTTCTAGATGGGTTCTAATCGAAATTAACGAATGTTTACTTCTTGCGCTAGATGTTGTGCTTCATAAGTCACCCCAAATATATCCTAAATAATGTATATGCTGGGCTTATCCCGATACAAAACGCTGTTTTATCGACTTTTTCGTGCAGAAAAGTTCAGTAAGTAAGGAAAATATTTGAACTTTTTAGCTTATGCCACTCATGTCATAGTGTTACCATCAACATCTGCAGGGAACAAATGCCGTGGACAGTTGAGTGGGCATCCGAGTGTGATAGATCATGCGAACTCGTAGCGATCATTTTGATGTATAGCAGTTTATGTCTATCTCGATTTCTCAAAGGCTTTGCTTATAGCAATTACTACTTAGTCTCAAATAATAAATAAACGTGCACAGTAAAAAAAGATAGTTTATTTCTAATATCATTTGGTACTTAATTAATCATTCTTGGAATTAAAGGGGAGCTGCCCATCCTATTATCGAGGAATACAAACAACAAAGACTATGTGATAATTCCTATCTTTGTTATATTACATATAGTATATTAAATAAAGTGAGCATTTCTACATATTTTATGGTTTTGATTTAATTCCAAAAAAGTTTAGAATTTATTCCAATTTTTGGATAGATCTTATACCATTAATACCAAAAATATTCTAAAAATAATTAAAATTTGGTTTTGATTTAATTCCAAAAAAGTATTAATTTCACACCAAGAATAATTTCTGTCTCTTATAATATATTATATTATATTATATTATATTATATTATATTATATTATATTATATTATATTATATTATATTATATTATATTATATTATATTATATTATATTATATTATATTATATTATATTATATTATATTATATTATATTATATTATATTATATTATATTATATTATATTATATTATATTATATTATATTATATTATATTATATATATTATATTATATTATATTATATTATATTATATTATATTATATTATATTATATTATATTATATTATATTATATTATATTATATTATATTATATTATATTAGTATATTATACTCTTCTTTTTTTAAACCAGAATGGTTTTAATTTTATACTTTTTGGCATTGTTATATATAAATACCAAAATAGTATTAAAATTAAACTAAAATTTTTACAGTGTGGGTATATCCAATTATATATAAATATATATTCAACATCTAATTTACACAACGGCTTTGCTTTTTGAACGCTCAATTTTGTGAATGAGCTACGCTTAAGTAGCTGTCAACGCTAACGGCTTTTGTGATTATTTTACATACATTTAAAGTAAAAACAAAAATCTATTTAACCAAAACTTGAAAATAAAAACAAAACGATAAAATGTTGCAAGTTGCTCGCTCGCTACCGTGCCACATAATGAGAGTTCATAATTTAAATGTGCTGTGACAGCGTACAAGCGTTTTAGCGCCAGGCCAGCCGATAGCTGCGACAAGTGCTCGATCAGCGCACTCTAAACACGAAAAGTAGCAAAGTGGTAAAGGGAAAGAGAGGAAAAGTGTACATGTATGAAGCATAAGCAAAAGCGAAAGCGCATGTGTGCAACATGCATTGGCGCGTGATTGTCAACGCGGCGCATGTAAAAGCACAAGAGCAGAAAATGCAAAATCGGTTGAACTGAATTTTGGTTGACTGACTGGCTTACTGACCGGCTAGCTGTTTTTTAGACGAGTCGCTGTTATTTAGTTTTGTTTTATTTATTGTTATTAGCCATGCAGATAAAGTTGTACGCTTAGCAGTCCATAGAAAAATCATGCGCAGATACATATATGAGCCAAATTTCCTGAAAGAATTTCTTGAAGATTGTGGTCAAAATTCAATTTGATGCAAATATTTAATATACAGTTTTTTGTGTTCGGTAGCCCTTTTTAGTCTCAGTAATCATAAAATTCACCGTTATCAAAGTCATCATCTCGCAGGACATGCTAAACCAGTGCGGGAGGTTTGTTAGATGTGTTGGAAGTGGGTATAGAAGAATCTCGACATGGTGTCGTGGGAAAACCTCCACATGCCGGATATATGTACATTAAGGTGGAGTGAAAGCATATGGAGATTTTTTCTTTGTTCTTTTTTTGAACGTACCAGCAATGAAAAGTTGCCTTTATACGAGTTAATGAACCGCACAAAATTTTATGGCGATAGGATGACGTTTTGAACTGCCCCCAGCCCCGCAAAGTTGAAAGCAATAAGCACGATCTGGTACAAATATGAAATTTTGAAAATTATAAAATCAAAAAACGAAGTATGAGGATTCATAAAGATGGCTAAGCCGAGTATTAAAGCGAATTTTTTTTTTGAAACAACAATAACAAAAGTTATTAAAGGTCAAAGTTTATATTATGCATTTTTTAAATTGCAATTACTGAAAAACTACTGCACCGATTGCGAATATTTTTATAACATTCGATAGGCATTTTGATTCCCTTTAATTTGGTATAAATTTCATATATGAAAAGTAATGAGGGTAAAAGGGGGGTTGACCCCCGCAGGGGGGTCATTATGGAACCCACATAAAATGTATATCAAATTAAAGGGAATCAAAATGCCTATTGAATGGTATAAAAACATTCATAATCGGTTCCGTAGTTTTTAAGTCATTGCAATTTAAAAAATGCATAATATAAACTTTGACCTTTAATAACTTTTGTTGTTGTTGTTTCCAAAAAAAAAAATTCACCTTAATACTCAGCTTAGCCATCCTTATCAATCCTCATACTTCGTTTTTTGATTTTATAATTTTAGAAATTTCACATTTGTAGCAGATGGACCTATTTTTTGAAATTTGTAGGGCTGGGGGCACCTCTAAACATGCGAGTAGGTCAATAAAATTTTAAAGGCTTATTACTGGGCTACAAAAGTGCCGTTCTGGCTTTGGAACAAATTGAATTTCCAAAAAAAAAAATTTCACTCCACCTTAATGTACATATGTATGTTTGGTATATGTGAGTCGATTCGGGATATGTACAAGTTGAATAGGCTTCCCAACCCCTCTAAGTTGTTCCACTGTTACTCGTGTCTCTCGCGGTTATAGCTCCTTTTCAGCCACCGGTGTAGGTATGTTAATTCCTTATTATCGTGTAATAATGTATGTATGTTTGTTTGTAATTTCTTCCCCTTCACTATTTCGACACTACCAACGACTTAATCCAAACACTTTGAAACCATTTTACCCAATCATAATAGAAACATTTGGCATCATCAATTACGATCAGTTTGATGAGTAGTTGGTATACTCTCTAAAGTTCTCTTAAGGTCTCTAACATTTTGTATAAAAATTGTCAGCTAAGAGAGCAGAGAAATGGCGAAAGAAACACAACTATCACGTACGTTCGTTTGCCTTGTCGTGCTGAATTTATCAACTGAAATTTATTTCATTTTATTCTTAATCGATTTCACAAACATTCAAATGAGTTTGGGCCATCGATCACTAGTTGGCATAGAAAAATCATTTTTGAAGTAAAAATGCATTTTGGATTTAAAAAGAAACATACTTAAAATGAAAATGAATGTTGATTCAAAAACTCGCTCTATGTTAAAAATTTTCTTGTGAGAAAATATTTTTTTGTGAGAAATTCAACAAAAACAATAATGAGAATCGATTTTTTTAAATTTTCTTTTTACAATGATTCATATAATTCATGGATTCCTTTTTAGGAAAAGGGAAGTATAAATAGGTTACTACAATTCAATATAATATTTAATTTGATGACGTTGGATTGAATTTCAGGTTGATATCATGGTTCGAATCCGGAGGAGAATATAACACAAAGAAGAAAAATGAGAAAAAGAAGAATAAGAAATAAAGATAGCAAACACTTAAGCCGAAGTAGAAAAAAAGAGGAGAACAAGCGGAGGCGATATTTTTTTGTAGTTGGGACTCGGATTGAGAGAAGATGAAGAGAATTCTTTTGGATACAGTTTCGAATCCGGAAGAGAAAATGATATAGAGAACACTGCAGCTCTTTTTTTCTCATAGTGCTTAAAATAAAAATAAATATTTTTAAATTTAAAATGTTTTTTCTTGATTTAAAAATTTTACAATGAACATTTTTAAAATAAAAATGTTGATTTTTACATCACTTTTAAATACGTTTTTGTCCATATTAAGCACGTTTTCATATGTTTTTATATTTTTTTTTTCCCTGAGTGTAGGTATGTGCCATGTGGCCGCTGTGGTGCAGTGGGTAGAGTGCTCGCATGCTATGCCAGAGGTCTCGGGTTCAAACCACGGTCCGAGCCAAACAAAATTTTCTAATTAGTAAAAATCCAATTATTGGGTTTTTTAAGAGCAGCGGTCACCTCTCGGCAGTGGGCGGCATACCCTCCGAGAGTATTTCTGCCATGAAAAAGCTTCTCACAAAAAATGCATTCGCCGTTCGGAGCCGGCATAAAACTGTAGGTCCACCCAATTAGTAGGAAAAACAAAAAGGAGCACACCTCGAATTGGGAGAGAAGCTCGGCCATAAAACTCGTCAGAGTTATAATAGCGCCATTGTATTATTATTAGGTATGTGCGTATTAAGACCAGGGTTGCGTGATTTTGATTTGACTGAATCACTAGTCAAAAATATTTTCTGATTCTTGATTTAAAATATTTTCAAATCAAAGATAATTTTTATTTGTGATTCGTTTCAAAAAAGAATCAGAAATACCCTTTTATTCGTGATTCAAACTATTTTCAAATCAAAGATAAAATTGATTTGTGATTCATTTCTTAAAAGAATCAAAAATCTTTTTTGATTCTTGATTCAAACTTGATTTCGAATCAAGATTCTCAATAAATTTTTGATTCGAATAAAATTTTTGATTCGAATCAAACTTTTGATTCGAATCAAAAAATTATTTTGAATCAAAACTTTATTTCAAATAAAAAATACTTTAGTACGTGATCCCACCACCCCCGCGAGTTGAAATGCAAAAAATCTAAAATTTCAACAAACGTCTACGTTGTATGGGAGGAAATGCAAGCAGATTTTCGCAGTTGCCTTAGCCAAGCATTTGCGCATACATATCTATGTATGTACATATATACTTACATACATATATATAACGAATAAATGAGTGAAAGGATGAATGGTTGGGTGAATGGTTGGGTGTATGCATACAAAAGAATGGTTTCGATATATAAATATGTATGTACATACATTAGGCTGTGTCAATTTTCTAAGCCATACTGTTCGTAAAAAAATCGGATTCTGCATTAAATTCTATGAAAAATTTCTTCTAGAGCATGCCCTAAAATCAATTTCGAGCTTGCCCATTTTCGATTGAAGTTTGCTATGTAGAATTGTTTTTAGTATAGTAACCCATATTCTTTTAAATTCAACCAATGGCTTTAACTTTATCTCTTTACATTCTTTTTCATTGTTACTTAAACGACTTTTAATAATACTTACTTATGTAGGTACTTATATTTTATATATTTTACATACATTGAATGAACCCAATAAAAGAATAAAATAACAGAATTTAAAAATAAATAATAATAATGCATTTACCCAAAATGATCTCGTACTAAAAGTGTATTTTATTTGAAATACATATATTTTTGATTCACTATAGGTACATACATATGCATATTTTAAACCCGTTCAAATTAAACGAAAGTGGTTTGTTGTGTTGCTTTACGAACAGCAATTCAATCAGTGAATTTATTGGTAAAATTGATTCTTATTTACCTATACACAAAATTTCTTATGTACTACTTATTTACTATAATACATGTACATATATCTACTCTTATTCTTACTTCTATGTAGATATGTACATACATATGTACATACCCTATAAGACAGGAACAAGAATTATCTAAAGAAGGATATCGCAGTAGATAAGCTGATTGGAATTGTGTATGTATACTAAAAAGTGTGAATGTCAGACAAAACGAATTGGCAAAAATTTTACCTTGAAATTCATTTCTCTTCTCTTTCACATTGACATTTTTAAAGAAAACACACACATAAAAACGGAAGTAATATAACCTCTATTTGGATAAGCCTTGGACAGGAATGATGGAAACTCCAACACATTCTCAGCAAACACTACCACATATAGCACTGATAGTCATTTGATACATCATTTGGAAAACACGATTGATGGAAAGAGACACGGACACAAATGTTTTCATCACATTTTTCATACCGTCCATATAAAAATGATGGAAACTTGTAGGCAGTGTGTGACAGAAATTTCCATCAAACTTGCACCTCAAATGATATATCAAATGACTATCACTGTCTTATAGGGTATATACATACATATGTATGTATGCATATGCACCCAAGTGCCCCCTGCAAAGAAGCCGAGTACTCCATGCATATAAAAACAAGTAAAAGCGCGGTTGTCTTCGGCCGTACCGAAGACTTCATACCTTTCATGAGTGGGGAAATGAAAAGCTACCTATGTATGTATGTACATAGCCTGATTTAGTATAATTTATAATTTCAATTTTGTGGGTTATTTATGGAACGATTTATTAGAAAAAATGGTGTCTGGGCTATTTAAATGGAGGATTTATACGACAACATGTGTATATCTGAACAATTGGTTGTATGGGAGCTATATGTTATAGTGGTCCGATCTTGACAATTTTCGGTAACCTTGTTTAGGCCAAAATGGGTACAAATACTTCAAAGTTTCATGTCATTATATGTTAAAATGGAGAAGTTATATCCCAAAATGTACAATCTGAACAATGGGTTGTATGGGAGCTATATGTTATAGTGGTCCGATTCCGCCAATTCCGACAAATGATCGATTGAGCATCAAAACTCACCCGTGTTCCAAATTTCAATCAAATATCTCAAAAACTGAGGGACTAGTTTGCGTTCACACAGACGGACGGACAGACGGACATGGCTTAAACGACTCAGCTCATGATTCTGATTATATCGGTATATATATTGATGGGTCTGTCACGCCTCCTTCTAGTACTTTCAAGATTTGATTTTTGGCACAAAGTTATAATACCATTTCATTCTCATGAAAGGTATAAATATGGTCCATTTAACATGGCGATTTCCCAGGCAGGGATCACATACTCCCATTTCCGAATGACACCCGAGTAATCCAAGGATTACCTACATGGGATTAATTTACGGAGTAGGTACTAAAATTAATGAAATTTAATAATCTCTGAACAGTTTTGAAAGACTGTCAATTCAATTTGATTATTAGCATTACATACATACATTCATAAGTAAGCTTTTGTTTAATAAAAATAAAATAAAATTTTTCTAGCGCAATCACCAGCATGTTGTGTCGCGTTCAATGTCCCCTTATTACAGAATCGTGCACGTTCAAACGAGCATGCATATGTACATACATACATACAAATGTACGCACTTGCTTCGTCGTTATCGCGATATATGTACATACATTTCGTTTTCGTAGCAATGGGTGAGTTTCTAAGAAAAAGCTGCTCCGCAACTGTTGAGCTGAACAGTTGCCAACAGTTGTGTAGCAGTTGAGTTAAACAGCTACGTCTTAGAAACGGTTTGATGAATTTATCAGCTGTTTGGCTTTACACAACATGTTGAGCTCAAGTAGCGAAGAAAATTTGTGATGCAAAAAATGGCGAAAAGTTGCCAACTGTTGAGCTGAGCGGAATTACTCAACAGTGCGTTTCTAAGACAAACACTCAACAGTTGCACAACAGCTCAGTCTTAGAAACTCACCCAATGTTCGGCTAACTACGAGCCGATGCAGATAAACAAGTCGCTCGCTTGGATCTATGTTTATGATCACTTTGAAAGTACTCCTACCTACCGCAAAATGGATCATATAATCCTATGATTTTCACAGGGCCTATGCACATACATACATACACATATACATACATATTTGGCGTCAGCATACAATTTGACTGTTGTTGCACTTTTGGTGCATTTTATACATTTTTGTGTTTTAAGCTACCGAGAAGGTACTTGAATATTTCTGATATGCTACAGTATTTTTGATTCTAAATAAATTTTTGATTCGAATAAAATTTTTGATTCGAATAAAATTTTTGATTCGAATAAAATTTTTGATTCGAATCAAAAATTTTATTCGAATCAAAAATATATTTTGAATCAAGATTCGTAATAAATTTTTGATTCGAATCAAAGATATTTTTTGAATCAAGAATCAAAAAAGATTTTTGATTCTTTTGAGAAATGAATCACAAATCAAATTTATCTTTGATTTGAAAATGGTTTCAATCACGAATCAAAGGGTATTTCTGATTCTTTTGAGAAATGAATCACAAATCAAATTTATCTTTGATTTGAAAATGGTTTGAATCACGAATCAAAGGGTATTTTTGATTCTTTTGAGAAATGAATCACAAATAAAAAATATCTTTTATTTGAAAATAGTTTGAATCACGAATCAAGTTGATTCTTTATTTGAAAGTTGGTTTGAAATCAAAATTGATTCGAATCACGCAACGCTGATTAAGACTATAAACTAATTCAGATTTTTAAACGCAAAGCCAAAATTTCGGTGCGCGCAATATATACATAAATATATCTTAGCCTGTCAAAGTGCATTTTTGTTAATTAATACTTTTAATTGTTTGTTGTTGTACTGTTGTATATATGTTTATGCAGTGCTAGTCATTTGTAATTGCCAACCAATAATATATCTAACCATTGATTAACGTTACCTGATATCATCGCCACAACATGCCAACCGTGCACCGCTGTCGCGCAGCGCACACTGATTTATTGGTTTAATTCACTGCACTGATTTATTTGCCACAATGGATGTTCGTTTGTGTTGCAATTAATTGCAAATCGCACATTTTTTAATTAAATTACCGAAATTACATAAAAAGTTTTTGCAACAAAAATAAATCAAAGATTGTGAAAGGCGGACAAGATACATCTTTATATATGAACGTATGATGTTTCGAAGAAAAACCCAAGTAAGGAAGCCTAAGTTCGAGTGGAATCGAACATTAGATACTCAGCTGTATGCTTTCATTGTTTGCTTGCGTTTGATGTAAACACGGTCTATTGTGGAACTCATGCAACAAAATTTCAATGAATTATCTCTATATTTGACAGAGATATCGCTTAAAATGTTTTTATTAGGCCCCTTTATAGTTCCCATATATAAAAGTGGGCGTGGTCGTCAACCGATTTTGCTAAAATTTTGAATATGTATTACCACAAGGAATCAAAGTGTACACACCAAGTTTCGTCATTATATATCAATTATTTGTCGAGTTATGGGCTCAGAAATCTCGTATATTCCTGCTTCTAAAAAGAGGCGGTACCACGCCCATTTTCCAAAATTTTTGTGTTTTTCGTTTCATGTCCGCAGTTGGACTCCTCCCATAAAATTCCAATGGCTTAAAATATTTTTATTGGGACACTTTATAATACCCATATATAAAAGTGGGCGTGGTCGTCAACCGATTTTGGCAATTTTTAGTCCAAACATTTGCCTAAGTAAGTATATCACGCATACCAAATTTTATCGATATATCTTCAACGGTTTCTGAGTTATGACTCATAAAACTCAAATGTTTGCCCCTTAATAAGTGGGCGTGGCACCGCCCGTTTTCCAAAATTGTTATGTTTTTCGTTTTATGTCCGTAGTTGGACTCCTGCCACAAAATTTCAGTGATAGATCTTTATATTTGACAGAGATATCGCTTAAAATGTTTTTATTAGGCCCCTTTATAGTTCACATATATAAAAGTGGACGTGGCCGTCAACCGATTTTGACAATTTTCCGTCAAAACGTTTGTCTAAGTAAGTAAATAACGCGTACCAAATTTCATCGATATATCTTCAACGGTTTCTGAGTTATGACTCATAAAACTTTCAATGTTTGACCCTTAATAAGTGGGCGTGGCACCGCCCATTTTCCAAAGTTTCATCAAATTTCTTCATAGGGGCCTGAGCTCAACACGTGGGTAAAATTTCATCGCTCCAGCTATATTAGTGACTGAGATACCAAATTTCCGATTATTTCTATATAGGAAAAGTCTCGATACCAACTTTCATTTCAAATTTCATCAAAATATCTCAATTTTTGCGCGAACTAGAGTGTTTACAGACGGACCAGTGATGCCAAGTGTAGGGAAAAGAGGCTACATGTAGGGAAATTCGACCTCAGATTTGCAGTGTAGGGAAAAAAGGACAGATTTTCAAAATTTAGCTAAATGTAGGGAATTTTTGAAGACAAATATTTTCTTTTTCTTTGCAACGAATTCATTTTTTCAAAAAACCTAAAATTTTTTAATAGCTACAAACAAAATGTTTCTGCCAATGCAAATTCATTATGGTAATGGCAGGCCGAATTCGGCAATATTCCCTTCGATTCACTTTAAGTTTTTGCCCATCAGAATGTCAAACTCAAAGTCAAATATTTCTTTGTTTGACATTTTTCTCTATTCTACTGTACACTGCGAGTTAAAAACGAGAAGAAGAAGAAGTCA
The DNA here is from genome assembly GCA_960531455.1 of Urophora cardui. NCBI lineage: Eukaryota > Metazoa > Arthropoda > Insecta > Diptera > Tephritidae > Urophora > Urophora cardui. The sequence goes on along the minus strand of OY482670.1, from coordinate 125,641,742 downwards.
GCTGTTCATTTACCATTACCATATGAATGAATTTGCCTTGGTTTCTGCATACTTGAATGCAATATTTCAAAGTTGTACTTTATTCTGATCTGGGAATATATTCTTCGACCTGCTTACAGGGCCTCAGGACAAACGTTCTTTTCGTTAGCTTCGCTTCTGGTCCACCCCCAAAATTTTTTGCTTTAGCTTTGGGTTCGCTCTTAGCACCAAATTTCGCTTATATTTTTTTGTTGTGGTGATCAGAGATGCGTTTGTGGACTTTTCTTACTAAACCGGTATAGGAAGTAAGTATATACGGAAATGTGGACGTGGTACCTATCATATAAAGTGAAATTTTCATGTTGTAATTGAAATTAAAAAATATGGCTGGTCGAAATTCGACCACTGGGCGATTGTTGTTCAAATAAATGCGATAACAAAAAAAAGTATTCACTGTCATCTTACAATGTGTATCAATACATGATGGGACCACATGAAATTTGTATTTCTATTAGTCAAGGTATGATCATTTTAATAGGAAATGTCTACCCCATATTTTTGTATATGAAAATAAATACATGTATACATTATATATTTATATTATATAAACACAAATAAACATAAAAATTTCTATGTATGCATATGTGGCTTTTTGAATATAAACTTGATTTCCATCAATTTTGTGCGTGTTTATTTCAAGATAGAGAAAATACGTCGTAGGGAAATTTGTAGGGAAAAATATCGTCAGCGTAGGGAAAAATAGGGAATTTTTTGGTATGCCGTAGGGATTTTTGGTCCAAGAATATTGGCATCACTGAGACGGACGGACGGACGGACGGACAGACGGACAGACGGACGGACGGACATGGCTCAATCGATTTCTCTTTTCACCCTGATCATTTTGATATATATAAGTCTATATCTATCTCGATTATTTCATTCTGTTACAATCCACCGTTATGTGATTAACCCTTCTGTTACATTTAGGTCATTTGATGACCTTTTTTTGTTTAATTTTCTCATAAATGCTAATATGAACAAAATTTTAGAATTTCCCTCAATGTATTTCTGTATTGAGGAAAATCCTTTCGCAAAAGCATAAAAAGAAGGATTTTGCATTATCAACCAAGTGGTAAACTCAAGAGTTACGTGTGCGCCCCTTCAGGTCATTCAGTGACCGCAGGGCCGTGCGCACGGGGGGGGGGGGGGGGTTTTGGGGGTTAAAACCCCCCATGACCAAATCTAAGTTGCAATGATTTTGCAAAAATTTTCAAAACACAGTTTATAAATTTTGCATTCAATCTTGACTCATAATTTTTGACAAAATTAGTACAATAATTTTACGGAAGAAGAAATTGGTGAAAGTTGCAAAAAATAAGGTTGGCCAATACATAAGTTCGGCACTTTGAATTGCACTTGGAACTTTCCGAAATTACAAAGTTGTGTAGCATATGTTCGTTTGAAATTTTTCAAAAAATTGTGCTGATAACAAAAAATTTTAATTTTTTGAAAACAGTGAGCAGTTTCAATTAACAAGTACTGTAAACAGTACTATTCAGGACCTGGTTAACTAGGTATTGATGAATCAGAATTAGACCAGATAATTCAACTATTTTGGCAAAGGGATGTTCTCATTGTTTGTTTACGTTTGACGGAAACACGGTGTATTTATATAATGCGGATACCGCTTAAGGTGGGCGTAGCCACACCCATTTTCAAAGTTAGTATCAATTATCCGACTAAGCATATGAATATTATTCTTTGTGCAAAATTTCATTCCTTTATGACTTTTAGTTACAAAGATGTCACGTCACAAATTGCACAAGGCCATTTTAGAAATGTTTTTGTAAAAAAGTAGGCGTGGTTATACACCAATTTCGCTAAATTTTTTAACGTATATTAGCACAAGTAATAAAAGTTTGTGGCCGCTGTGGTGCAGTGGGTAGAGTGCTCGCCTGCTATGCCAGAGATCTCGGGTTCAAACCACGGTCCGAGCCAAACAAATTTTTCTAATTAGTAAAAATCCAATTATTGGGTTTTTTAAGAGCAGCGGTCACCTCTCGGCAGTGGGCGGCATACCCTCCGAGAGTATTTCTGCCATGAAAAAGCTTCTCACAAAAAATGCATTCGCCGTTCGGAGCCGGCATAAAACTGTAGGTCCACCCAATTAGTAGGAAAAACAAAAAGGAGCACACCTCGAATTGGGAGAGAAGCTCGGCCATAAAATTCGTCAGAGTTATAATATCGCCATTGTATTATATTATTATTATTATTATTCGTCATAAAATATCAATTATAATAATTATTTTTTGAGTTATGGGCTCCGAAATCTCGTAGATTCCTTTGTCCAAAAAGGGGCGGTGTCACGCCCGTTTTCAAAAGTTTTTCTGTTTTTTGTTTCCGGCCTATTGTGGGACTCATGCCACAAAATTTCAATCAATTATCTTTATATTTGACAGAATTCTTTTCCGTACCTCGAAGAATCACAATGTTAAACGGACTTTAATTATAGCCATGTATTCATAAAAGTGCGAATAATATGCCACCATATCACAAATTCTCTATCAAATACAGAAAAATTTTTACAACCAAAAAAGTTTCTTGGGTATTATTTTAAGCATCAGAGTATGCAGTTTCAGAAAAGTTAGAGAACATTTAAATTTATGATGTATGGGTCTGGATATCTGTTTCAGCAAATATGTTTATCTTAGCGAAAAATGTATGCGAATGCAAACCAAAATTAAAAACCCCCCCCAAGGCTAATTCCTGCGCACGGCCCTGAGTGACCGTCAGTGTTATTTTGTGCGCAAAAGCTGATTTTTATTAAATTCGTATAAAAATGAAAGAGTGAAAGCTTCGGTAACTATTTTAATTCCAATATTTTATTATTTGTGATATATTTTCAGATTAATATATGTATGGTTTAGAGCCAAATCGCCTGACACAAAGCCAAATAGAGTATATCATTCATATTGATGTGGATGTTGATGAGTGTAGTGAAGTTGAGGGCGAAGACAATATAGTCGATTAGTTTGAGCCCGATGGTCCTTCTTAAGAATATGCAGGAAGTGATAACGACGAAGTAATCGACCTTGTATTGGAAAATGAAGGTAGTACCCACTCCCGTGTATTATTCCACAGATAGAAATATTGAGTGGTCAACGTAGTCGATTAGGCAGAATAGTGGTAGGACCACAATAGAAAATATAATTTACCGAAACAGCTTCTATAATTCTACAAAATCAGAAGTGCATACAACTGACCAACTTGTTGAAACATATGCATACAAAAGACAAACAAATGTATGGACAAAATCGTACAGAGTTACCGTTTCCACAATCTTTGGTCTTGAACATAAAAATTAAAAACATATTAAGTATATGCATTTAAATAAGTGTATAATCCGACAAATAACACTGGTCGACAAAATTTCAACAAATTTTTGTTACAGAAATAAAATTCTACTTTTCTAAAGGATTTCTGTGCGCTGAATCCGAAACTAGTCAGATTTTCTGTAATACGTACAGATTTTTAGATATTCATGCCCAAATGGGCGAAAAACACATTTTTTGCCTATTTTCACTCCTAAATATCTTTTAAATTACTTACTTATTTTAAAAATTGATTAAAGCTATGGAAAGCTCGGCCATTTCCCTTGAAGACAACGTTTTAATTTTTCGGATATCTAATTTAGGTATGTAGTAATATATGTTTTTGTACAACAAGGTATTTGTCGTCGAAAACTACGGCAGCATTTGTAGCATTTTATAGGCGCAATCAAATTTTGTAGTTGCTCAGCAGAACAATTTTTTTACGAAGCCACTTACATACGTCCATAATATAATAAACTGCCTAAAAGCGTGCTTCAAAATTTTTAATTATTTTTGTATGGAGAAAATATTGCAAAACTAATGAAGCTTAATATGCAATATTGCAAGTTACAAGCAAGATATATGAAATACTAAAACGGTTTCTTCAAGAGAAATGTCCGCGTTTTCAATAGCTTTAATCAATTTTTAAAATAAGTAAGAAATTTAAAAGATATTGAGGAGTGAATATAGCCAAAAATCGCGTTTTTGGCCTCTTTACACATGAATATCTCAAAAACTGTACGTATTAGCGAAAATCTGACTTCAGATTCGGATTCAGCGCACCGAAATCCTTTAGAAAAGTAGAATTTTATTTCTGTAACAAAAACTTGTCGACCAGTGTAATCAATTGAACTAATACATTTTGAAAATTTCCATTGAAATTATACTTCCATATCGATATATATGAAAAACACAGGTAAGGTCATTCCGTGACCTTAATGTCACATGCGTAAGTTTTTCTGAATGTAACAGAAGGGTTAAAACTATAATACTCTGTGTACTAGTACAGCTGAGTATAACTAGATGGTGGTTGTTGTTGGAATAAGTTTATGATGTCTAAGGCAAACATGTAAATGATAATACTGCTCTAGTGGTGTTTTGCGTGTATACATTATAGATAGCAGATATTTTCAAAAAACCAATCTTGAATAAGTTCAAACCACAAAAAACTCAATGGAGATACCTAAAGCGAGTAAGGAAGATACTTTCTAAATTCCCTTCCAGACACCAAGCATTTTTAAAAACCTTTGAGCAATTTTGAAAAGTAAACACAATTTTCAGATTACATTAAGAAAACTCCAAACAAGCAGCATTTTAACATTACACTCCTTTCAAAAGCAATAGAAACAGAAAAAAAAAGAAAAACTCATTAGTTCAAAGCAAATAAAAAAGCAAAAGCAACAAACACAAGCCAAAGTTTGAGCTATAATAAGTCAAAGGAATGGATGCGCCACAGCGGCAGGGACAGCATTGGTGAGCTCATCACCATCATTAATTAGACTTGGCTGCCTCATTTGCGCAAAACGCTAAATCTCGGTAAAATGTTATGGCAAACGAAATTTACATACTACATACACATATATTTACATATGTACATACATATATCTATACATATTAAAGAAAATCATGTAACGGGTTAGATGAAAAAACAAACACAAAATCCATTAACGATAATAAGCGAAACATGTGAATGAGAGCTCTTTTCACCTGTCACCCGGGTCTATGTTGGCCTATCTCACCACCAACGCCCACAAGCAGCTCTGACCAGAGTTGAGCAAAATCAAAGAAAAATGATGAAAAAAGTAAAAGAGAAAGCGCAAGAATGTGGTAATGGGGTAGAAGCAGCGCAAGGAAAAGAAGAAACAAATGGAGACGACGATGGGGATGAAGATGTGAGTGAGGAAGTAAAGGAGCCTAGCGTTGTAAGATAACGCTATGTACATATGTATGTATGTAAGGATCTGGATATTAAAAGCTCAGCTCTGTCCCAAAAGTAATGACCTGTCTGGCGCACCTGCTCGCTAGACCACCAACGGTGCGAGTGGATGCTACACAGATATATATAAAGATCTGTACATATGATATATGGCAAATATTTGACTACAACCTACCTTTTCCTTTTTTACATACACGAACGAGCACATTGGGATTAATTCTTTTGCTATGTGCGCATGTCCGCTGACACTTCACTCCACACTTTATTTTCCGACTCACTACGTTTTTGGCATGAGCCTACTGGATTATTGTATTACTTACGGTTCTGCTACATATTGCTTTCTTCCTTTTCGTCATTTTCACTGTGTTTGTAGATTTCCTTCGGAGATTTGGCTGGAATTCTTCTTTTTTCTGAGCCTAAATGAATATAGACGGACAAATGAATGAGAAATGCTATAATAAAAAGCTCTTTCAATCTATCCGAAATTGACTAGGTGGTTGTGGTTGGACGATGAGTTAGGGTGGGCCGAAATATGCATACGGAATCAGATGTTTTGCAAGCTCATTTACCAACCGATTCAGTTTAGACGGGAATAAAAGGGAGATATAATTTCAGAGACAGTATTATGAACTTCGGCCGCTGTGGTGCAGTGGGTAGAGTGCTCGCCTGCTATGCCAGAGGTCTCGGGTTCAAACCACGGTCCGAGCCAAACAAATTTTTCTAATTAGTAAAAATCCAATTATTGGGTTTTTTAAGAGCAGCGGTCACCTCTCGGCAGTGGGCGGCATACCCTCCGAGAGTATTTCTGCCATGAAAAAAGCTTCTCACAAAAAATGCATTCGCCGTTCGGAGCCGGCATAAAACTGTAGGTCCACCCAATTAGTAGGAAAAACAAAAAGGAGCACACCTTGAATTGGGAGAGAAGCTCGGCCATAAAACACGTCAGAGTTATAATAGCGCCATTGTATTATATTATATTATATTATATTATATTATATTATATTATATTATATTATATTATATTATATTATATTATATTATATTATATTATATTATATTATATTATATTATATTATATTATATTATATTATATTATATTATATTATATTATATTATATTATATTATGAACTTCGTGTCAAGCCAAGAATATTTTTTCCGCTTTACAAAACTCGCTATCGCTTACTTTAAAAAACTTTACTCGATACATAAGCTCGTTCGCTCACGACTTTCTTGATTTAAACCGCCCCTCCATCGTAATTTTGCTTCCAAGTTTTGTCTCCGGTCCTTAATAGCGCATAGTTTCGAAAATAAAGAAAACCCCTCAATCCTCAATGCTAATACTCTACACTTAATGCTTGGGTTTAGGTATAAGATGGAAATGATGGGTAAAATATAAATTTAAAAATGATAGTGATGATGACGATGGTTGACGCTTACGTCAACATGTATAGCTCATCTACTGAAGCATTAAGCTCATGGTACACGGAAAGAAATTTGTATACTTGAATCAAGAAAAATGCTTTCTTGAACTCAATTTAGAAAATTTTTTGGGAAATAAGAAAAATTTACTTAGCTATTACTGGAATTAAGAAATTGAGTTTTCCAAAAATGAGACAATTATTTTCTCATTCAAGAACACTAACAAAATCTATAGAAAAAAAGTGTTAAAAAAAATGTTTAAATAAATAAGACCATCTTTTCTTAAATTTACTTAAATGAAGAAAATCTTTTTGCTAATATCAAGAAGAATTTAAGAAAATTGTGTTTCGATGAATCGGAACAACAAACTACAGCAAAAAAAAAAAATTGAAAATAAATAAGAAAACGTTTTCTTGAGCGAAGTAAAATATTTCTTGGTCAATTTGAACGCCAAAGTTCTTTGAGCATATCAGTAAACTACACCAAAAAAAAAATTGATAATAAATAAGAAAACGTTTTATTGAGCGAAGTAAAATATTTCTTACTGAATTTGCATTTCCAATGTAACATGTATGTTGTTTTCATTTGCCATCCGCTTTCTGCAATTCTCAGATTGCCAGTGAAGCACTTGGTATAAGAAGTTCACTATTTGCATCTTCATTTATATTAATTGAAATGTTGTCATTTCAGTGAACAAGTCCTAGGAAAATAAGTACTAGTTGAATAATTGTGGTTTTCTAATCCCTCATGATTAGTTTTCATTTTCCTTATTTTTTACGTTTTTAATATTTTTAGAAAATTTTTACTTGATTTAATATTTCGTCGCTCCCAACGAAGACTATCACGGTTCAGTTAGCGTGGAAGACTAGCACGGTTCGTTGTTCGCGTGGAAGACTAGCACACTTCGTTGTTCGCGTGGAAGACTAGCATGCTTCAGTTCTCTGCGTGGAAAACTAGCATACTTCGTTGTTCGCGTGGAAGACTAGCATGCTTCAGTTCTCTGCGTGGAAGACTAGCATACTTCAGTTCTCTGCGTGGAAGACTAGCATGATTCACTTGTTTGGGTGGAAACTAACATACTTCTGTTTGTTAGAAATAAGCTTAGGGGTTAAGCACATAAGGAGGATTGTCCGAGGAGTGAAAGATATTTTATAAGTAAGTGCAAGAACAATAATTCATACTGCAATAAAACTTTAAACAGGAACCTTCAGCCAAACTATATGAAAAGTATCGTTAGTTATTACTCGGAACTCTATATTTATATATCGTCGCTCTCAACGAAGACTAGCACGGTTCTATTTTTTTAAAAACATTGTGCACACTTTTTGTGTAGTACCAAAGCATTAGTCATATCTACATATATATAAATATAGAGTTCCGAGCAATAACTAATGCGGTGTTTTATTTGATGCGAAATCCAGGTTTTATTTGCACAACATTAAAAGTAGGCCTAGTACAAGTCTAGGAATATTTGAAACTCATATACTTTTCATATAGTTTGGTTCCTGTTTAAAGTTTTATTTCAGTATGAATTATTGTTCTTGCACTTACTTATAAAATATCTTTCACTCCTCGGACAATCCTCCTTATGTGCTTAACCCCTAAGCTTATTTCTAACAAACAGAAGTATGTTAGTTTCCACCCAAACAAGTGAAGCATGCTAGTCTTCCACGCAGAGAACTGAAGTATGCTAGTCTTCCACGCAGAGAACTGAAGCATGCTAGTCTTCCACGCGAACAACGAAGTGTGCTAGTCTTCCACGCAGAGAACTGAAGTATGCTAGTCTTCCACGCAGAGAACTGAAGCATGCTAGTCTTCCACGCGAACAACGAAGTATGCTAGTCTTCCACGCAGAGAACTGAAGCATGCTAGTCTTCCACGCGAACAACGAAGTGTGCTAATCTTCCACGCAATCAACGAAGTGTGTTAGTCTTCCATGCGAACAATGAACCGTGCTAGTCTTCGTTGGGAGCGACGATTTAATATTTTCTTATTTACTTAAGCTCGTATAAGAAAAGTTTTACTTGCAACAAAAAAATTATTTCTTAATTATTTATTTCTAAAATCAAGAAAAAACACTTACCGCAAGTAAATTATTTCTTATTTATTCAAAATCCAATTTCACTTGAAGCAAGAAAATGTTTACTTATTTATTTAAAATCCAATTTTCTTGGATTTTCTTGATATTAAGAAATTATTTTCTAAGTTCAAAATCAAGTCTAATTTTTCTTGTCTCGGCATTAATTCTAGTAAAAAATTCTTTCCGTGTAGGTACTGATGTACATTTGAGCTGCTGGAAAGGTGTGTATAAATGAAAGTGATTATGCATGTGCCTCGAAAAGGATGCCATAATTCCCTTTGGGCCAGAAAAGTATTTAGAAAAAGCATGCAAAATATAGTAGAGTGGAAAAAAGTATAAAATTCATTATTAGTGCTTTCGTTTTGTTAGTGAGCGTGTAATGTATAAACAGGGTGATGATTTCGAGGCGTTAAAATGGAAAAGGCGTTTGATATGTTGTTTCGCTCACTGGCTAGCGAACCGTGCAAAATCTCAAGCAAACAATTTGGAATGCAAGTTCTATGAGTGCAAGCGCTCTGTGTATAGTTTAAAAGAGATGGAGCTAGTGTTCTAAAAACCCTTAAGAAATCACAAGTGATAAAAAATGTTCTCCATTTCATATGTTACATTTTCCAAACCCTATACGCATTTTCATTAACGTAACTAGTATCACAGAAGCTCAACGTCGAATGGACAAAATCTCATTTGTTAGCGGCTTAACTCGGATGCTTTCGTAATTACGTGATTACTTATGCGTGCGTGTGTATATACTTTTGCTCCTGCTCGAACTGCTGGTAGATACATTGTCAAACTCAACGCTAACTAAAACAGAAGCAAAGCAAATACTTTTACATATATATGTTAAGGTAAAAAATATTATTTTACCTCACAACGTTGTGTGAAATTGGGGCAGCAGAACGCAACTCACGCACGCACAGAGATTTTTACAAAATGACACAAAGTATGTACATATGTAGGGTAGAAGGGGGCACATTCGCCACTGGGGCACATTCGCCACCCCCTGTTTTCTGAAAATTCAGCAGCCCTATCGAATTTTAATAAACGACAAGTTATACTTAATTTGACCACCTCTTGTTTAATTAGCCTTAAAATTTGAAGTTTACAAGTGATTATAAACAGTAGCGTTTTTTCACTTTTTTGCGTTAGTGTGGGCACTTTTTCGTGTCAATATATTTGCCAATAACTTAATTAATTTTAACGCGATCGAAAAATTGTTCATAAGTGTAATACAGTCAATATTTTTCTTAATAAAATTGAATACAAATTTTGAAAAAGTGCTGCGGAGTACAGAAAAAAAATACATTTATAAAGAGTGGATGCACCTGGGTCATATTCGCCAGATCATAAGCGGGACTATGCTTTCCATGGGTTAAATTCACAACTGGCGTATGTGCCCCATGAAGTAATTTAATAGAATTTAAGGTCAAATAAAGTTTATATTTTATCATTTTCTGAAATGCAAATTTTTTCTCCATAACAATAAAGGCTACGGCTTTTTAATGAAAACAAATTTAATAAAAAAAAATATAGTTATTACAATTATTTTCTACACTTTGGCGATTGTGCCCCATTCCCTCGGCGCATGTGCCCCATGGGTGGGGCAGTTTCACCAATTTGGGCAAGTTGGAAAAATTAAATAAAAAAGTATAAAAACATTAAAAAAGTTATACAAAGAAGAAAAAACAAAGTAGGGGTAAATGATGTAGGTTTGCAATCAAGTTAACATTGAATAAAAATATCCATTGGTTTAATTTCCACAGCAATTCAAAAAAAAAGTGGCGAATGTGCCCCCTTCTACCCTATGTAGCAACCGGAAAATGGGAATAAAATCTTATGTGTCACCATTTCCAGCTAAAATTATATTACCACCTTAGGCAAGCGAAAGTAAAGTGTTACAATAGTGGAAATATCCGTGAGGAGTAATGGCTAGAGGAGTCATAAATAAAATGGAAATGTGAAAAATTTAGCACTTTCACGGTTGGTTGCTTCTGTTGGCATTTAAAAGTGGTAGATTTATAAATGAAGTGGAATTAAAAAGGCGAAGAAGAGAAAGCGATTGTTGAAAAATGAGAAAGGGGATACTAAATTTACCTTAGATAGATATGATTATCTACACCTTTTCAGTTTCAAACTGAACTTCAGAAAAGGAAAATTGAGGTTCAGAAAAAGAAATTTGAAGTTCAGCAAAATAAAAATTAAGATCAGAAAAATGAAATTTATGCCGGAATCGCAATTTGGCGTTCGGTCGGTCGCGCTTCTGACAAGTGAGTAGAAATATATGGAGCAAATCGCATTGTGACCTCAAGCGTTTGATCGTAAAATTTTTGTAATATATGTATGTTCATTGCAACCCTGTATAACGCCTGAGTTGAACATTTCTCTACTAAGTCGGGCGTTTGACATTAAACAAAATTCAAATTGTTTCTTTCGATGAAATATTTTTAAATTTATGAAAAAATTCAAGAAAATATATTAGTGGCAGTGAAAATGTTTCCAGTTCAGCATCTAATATCGAATGTCAGTGTGAAGCGGCTTTGAGGTACGATCAACGCGCGACCGACCTAAAGCCAAATTGCGATTCAGGCATTAAGGTCTCAAAAAGAAAATTGAAGTTCAGAAAATTGAAATTGAAGTTCAGAAAAATAAAAATGAAGATCAGAAAAATGAGATTTAAGGTCTCAAAAAGAAAATTGATGTTCAGAAAATTGAAACTGGAGTTCGGAATTCCCAACTGAAGTTCGTAAATTAGATTAAAATGTTCCAGAAAATTACACACCATAAAATTTCACTAAGCGTCTCCTTAGAAAAAATCGTTGTAAAATGAACTTCAGCCAAAGGTCGAAAATGCTACTTCTCGTCAGTCAAAATTTCAAAATGATAGTTTTCGTCAGACAGAGAAAGTCTGTTGCTAGTTTTCATATGGTAAGACGATATGTTGTTATATTCAGAATTCAGTAAACTGATCCTAAGTACCTATAAGGTTAACAGTTAACTTCGAAGAGCTTATCAGCATGTTAAAGCTTTTAGCTTGGTCATACATATGTATGTATGTATATCATTTATAAAAGTTCTACCGATATTTTTTTCGCTTTGTTTAACTTTTAACCCTGAAAAAGTCAATTTAAAACAACAAACACCCACCTGTCGGTTTACTGTTTGTAAGTGGCAGTTTACGACTCTCAGCATAATGCAAAGGAAATTTCGTACATAAATATCTGTTCTACAATTCGATGTCCACCTACTTGGAAGAATGAACTTACATACATGCATATGAACATAAAATTATACATACATATTAAGGTGGAGTGAAAACATATGGAGATTTTTTTGTTTGTTTTTTTTTTGAACGTACCAGCAATGAAAAGTTGCCTTTATACGAGTTAATGAAGCTCACAAAATTTTATGGCGATAGGATGACGTTTTGAACTGCCCCCAGCCCCGCAAAGTTGAAAGCAATAAGCACGATCTGGTACAAATATGAAATTTTGAAAATTATAAAATCAAAAAACGAAATACGAGGATTGAAAAACATGGCTAAGCTGAGTATTAAAGTGAATTTTTTTTTTTGGAAACAACAAGTAATTGCAATTTAAAAAATGCATAATAAAAGCTTTGACTGTTAATAACTTTTGTTGTTGTTGTTTCCAAAAAAAAATCACTTTAATACTCAGCTTAGCCATGTTTTTCAATCCTCATACTTCGTTTTTTGATTTTATAATTTTAGAAATTTCACATTTGTACCAGATCATGATATTTTTTTCAATTTTGTGGATCTGGGGGCACCTCTAAACATGCGAGTAGGTCAATACAATTTTACAGGTTTATTTCTGGGCTAGAAAGGTGCCAGTCTGGCTTTGGAACAAATTGAATTTCCAAAAAAAATTTTCACTCCACCTTAATATTTTTATATATATGTATATATTTGTGTATATATGTATATTTGTACTCTTGTTGTTGCACGCTTTCATTGCGGTTGTTTGATTGCTGGGCATTTTGTGGCTCTTGTTTTTCTTTCTTTCTTTTTTATTGGCTTTTTTCATTGATGACGGAAATATGTACATATGGGTGTTTCCGAAAATGGGTCAACCAAAGAGAAAAATTTAAAAATGCACCTAGGCCAAACTTTTTGATACCATTATATAGGTACGTATTTCCTTTATCACGCCACAAAATTTTATGGACATTGGGCACTGCTACTTACAAAACTTACGTTTTTCAGACTACCATATAAAATTTTTTTTTTAGCCAAGTGTATATGACTTCCGAAATACATACGCGAATTCGCAACAAAAGCGCCGGCAGACAAATGGCGTTTACGAGTACTTAGCTCAAGGTCAGACCTAGGAATATCAACATAGATACATTTACAAAATACTTCAAATCTTGTATAAAGTGTATTCTAAAGTAGTGCTTTTTTCAAGCGTTCGGACGCAAAATATACTTTGCAGTAAAAATAAACATATTTTGTCATATTTTTTAAATTTTTTTTGACAAAACACAGTTTTGGGTGCTCTTTCGGGCAGCGTTAATTTTTTCCCCAAAATCAAAAGGATTCCTGAGTTTAAGTATATTAAACATTGGAACGTCCGAACGTATACACTTTTTTTCTTCAGATAATTTTTGTTTGTTTGTTCCTTATAAAGCTATCTAGCAATGAATTCCGCTCAAAGGGCTATGAGGTGGAGGTTAAACCTCTTGAAAGATGGTCAGAAAAGCAAGGATTTCAAAAACAAAGAAAGAAAGAGAAACAAGATTTTTAGGAAAAACATAAAAAAAAACCCTTTGAAGGTAAGAATGCTCCAAGCAATTTGGAATAGATGTAGACAATAAAATATTTTTGGCCGCATAAAACTGCAAAATCTACCTGTATGCGATGGCTTAAAATAAAACAAACACCAGCCCTTCAAACATTACACAGTTTCTCATGCGAAAATGGACATCATATTACTGCCGGACGTACAGCGACATCTAAGCAACGCGATATTTAAAATACCGCTGTGGTGCAGTGGGTAGAGTGCTCGCCTGCTATGCCAGAGGTCTCGGGTTCAAACCACGTTCCGAGAAAAACACCAAAACAATTTTTCTAATTAGTAAAAATCCAATTATTGGGTTTTTTAAGAGCAGCGGTCACCTCTCGGCAGTGGGCGGCATACCCTCCGAGAGTATTTCTGCCATGAAAAAGCTTCTCACAAAAAATGCATTCGCCATTCGCAGCCGGCATAAAACTGTAGGAAAAACACAAAAAGGAGCACACCTCGAATTGAGAGAGAAGCTCGGCCATAAAAGTCGTCAGAGTTATAATAGCGCCATTGTATTATTATATTATTCTTATTAAATTTTGCTTGTACTTACATCAGTTTTTTTATATTCATCGCCACTATACATTATTAAGTATCGTTTTAGTCCTCAGAATGTGCAAGTAATGTAAATTTTGAATTAATGAGTTAATTGCAATAAAATATGTGCTCAACACTTGTTTTGTTATGAAAAATTTATGTTTTCCTTCATAGAAAAATTTGGAACGTCCGAACGGGAACGTCCGAACAAAATTAAAACCGATATTTCTCCGATAAAAAACGTCTACAGAAATATAACTTTAATGCAGTGACAGTCCTTGTATATTCCTCTGTTAGTCGTATATACATCATTTTTTGTAGCATCAACCAATTCGCAGAATTTTAACGAAATCAGGTGTAACCTCAAATACGAGGTACTTTTGAGGAACGTCCGAACGGCAACTTTAAATCCTTCTGCAGTGGTAATGTGTCATCTCCAGAAAAAAAGTTTGATAGCGTTGGATAGAGGAGTATAAAGGCTACATATGACAAAAAAATATTGTGATCCAAAGCCTACTATAGGTTTTATACTGAAAATAATATCGCAGCATGGAACGTCCGTAACGCTGGAAACACCCATATATCAATATCGTAGGCCTAGTACGTCTTCACTAAATAAAGTATATGGCTATTTCAACACCCTCTTCGCCTTGCATTTCCTTACTGTTTTTAGGCAAATACCTACATTAATATGTACATTTGTATGTGCCTAAGTATGTAAGTATATAACTAAGTACATATTTCCTTGATGGTCAAGCTGTTAAAGTTTCGTTTTCGGTTTTTTGTTTTTATGGTCGAAAGTACGAAAGTATTAGGCTTAAGTCGCCAGTTGACAGTTGAGTAAAATTAATGGTTGCTATTTTAGGCCTATTCTACCCAACTCAGCCCAGCCCAACAGCCTCCCCTAACAAAATACTTCATTAGCTTAGGTAGGTGTTTGTTGGAATTTTCTTCATTCGGATTTTTTGTTTATTTTATTTTTGTTAGATTGGAAGCTCTTTTGGAAACAGTTGAAACATTTTTTTTTTGCTTATTTTCTATGTTGAGTCTGTTGTATGATATTTTATTTTATGTTTTGTTGGTATTTCCATTTTCTTTTTTGTAATACTCTTTGTTGTTTTTGTGTTACTGAAATTTTGTTTGCACTATCGATGGACTCTAGGGCACTTTTATGCGCCAGTGATTGTTATATTGTTTGCCTCCTTCATTGCGTTGGTTTATTTGTTTCAGAATTAGAAGAAAAAGAAAGAAACATTTTGCTTTATGCTGAAATTCATAGTGTAACATTTTATCGCATTCGCTGGATTTTTATTCGCTGAACAATATCGATTTCACCTCATCATTAACTCTCCGGCGATACTCGCCCTCGCTAATGGGCAAAGGTCCATAAATATTCCGAGGAAATTTTCTCTCAAATACTCCAAGTGCCGTCTCATCTGATTTTGACATTGTCCATGCTTCTGTACTGGAATGATGAGCGTCCTGTGATTTTGGTCCGTCGAGAGAGGACTTTTCAATTGCCTGCTTGGTCCAAGGTAGCACTTACTGCCAAGTGTGATTCCTCGTTGGACTTCCGTTCTGACATTATTTTTGGTGTTAGTGCTGGTTCCCAAATAGACGAACTCTATTAATTAGTCTTTTAAAAGAAGTAGGCTTTTATTTTCCAATCCCCACTCTGAAAAAAATACCCGTAGTTAAACCAACAACTTTCGGCTGTTGAATCTCCGTCTTTGATTCAACAGCAAAAGTATTTGTTTTTACAGCAAAGTTTTTGATCCAACAATTTATTCAAAAACGGGCGTTGTTGATTCAAAAACTTGCTTGCCTTTAAAAAATTTTTTGTGAGAAAATATTTTTTTGTGAGAAAACCAACAAAAAAATAATGATGAAGAGAAGATGAAGAGAAAAATCCAAAAAAAAGTTTATTTTTAGCAACATTTTTCTCACCGTTGTTCATTTAAAGGCAAAAGTATTTGACCCAACAGTTTCCGTTGTAAACAAAACTAATGAGAACAAATTTTTTTAAATTTTGTTTTTACAATTATTCAAATAATTCATGGATTCCTTTTTAGGAAATGGAAGTATAAATAGGTTACTACAATTCAATATAATGTTGAATGTTCCACTATGTGATGATTGGATAGAATTTCAGGTTGATGTCATGATTCGAATCCGGAGGAGGATATAAAATAAGGAAGAAAAATCAGAATAAGAAATAAATATAGCAACCAGTGAATGATAAGAAGGAGAGAAGAATAGGAGAACAAGCGGAGGCTACATATTTGCAGTTGGGACCTGGGCGGAGAGAAGATGAAGAGCAAAATGCAAACAAAAATTTATTTTTAGGTGAAAATTTTTTCCAACAATCTCCGTTATTGACTTAAATCAACAACGCTCGCACCTTTGAAACCAAAACGGAACGTTGTTGGGCACATTTCAACTGCGGAAAGTAGTTGATTTAACAGCGAAAGTCTTTAGATTTACAACGTTTTTTTTTCAGAGCACTGCAAAAGCACTGTGTTCATTTCGACACATTGTACCTCCTCTACTCCTTAGCCTTTTACGAGTATGAGAGAAGAAAAACTGTTTATTTGTTTATTTTCAAAACGGCATTAGCTTTTCAAAGCACCCTTGAGTAGCACACGTTTGACTACATCCAACACCGCTACTCTCCTTTCTCTTCGTCGCCTTTACCAACGTACACTTTCCAATTTTCTAATTGTTTGTTTTTATTTTTGTTTCTATTTTCACTTTTATTTTTTTTTTTCGAGCTTACTCGCATGTTTGTTTGTATTTTCATTTAAAGTGCCTCTGTTTACCTTTTTGTTACCGTTGTTTATTTATTCTATTCTAAATTCTAAAAGTATTTAGGCTTTACTTTTTTTTTCAGTTTCAGTTTTAGTTTTAGTTTTCATTCTGTTATCGCCGGCGCTTGTTTGTTTACGACTTCTCGGCCCATTTCGCTGTTGCCCCGTTTTTGATTTAGTAAATTTTACATTTTATTGACCCGCCAAATGCACTCCATTGCGCACACACCCTTTTCAAAAGTTCTAATCTACTTCTTCCTTGTTTTTTTTTTTCGTTTTTCGTTTACTTTTTATTTATAATTTGTTTTTAATTTAATTGGCATCTTGAGTAGAGATAAGAGTGAATGAGTAAGACCCTCAGCGTAACTCATATGTATGTATTCGTATAAATGTTCATGGATTTGTTTACTTTAACTTTAGACAGCACTGATAAGATTTAGGTATTCACATTTACTCGCAAAATGTCCAAAGCATTATCTACATGTTCCTAATATTTGTTTTTCTCTTTTTCTTTATTTTCTACTTTCAGGTATGTTGCTAAACAAATAAACTAATATTTATCTGCTTAATGTTATGTTATTTACGGCGGCGGATATTATCAGTACTTTGGCATAGGAAAAGGATGATGAACAAGGTTTGTAAGTACCTATGTATGTGAGTGGAAATGGAAAGAGGTTTAGCTAAACCTTTTTGGTGATTTATGTGCGAGAAAAGACCAATGGAAATCCCTCTCGTCTAATGTTCTATGAGGGTTTAAATTTATTTATCTATAATTTCTTAAATACACTTTGTCGTGTTACAGGTTTTTGATAATTTACTTCGGAGATGGTTGAATAAATTAATATGTACTTCATAAATATGTATGTACATACATATGTATATCCGTACATATTTGTACGAGACTGTTTACAAGAGAACATTGAAGTCTTAGTTCCAAGATAATCCGCATGAACTCAGTGCGGACTCCCCAATTTGCTTATAATTTTTTGAGAATAACGGTTTCAAAACAGACTTCTCAAAGGAGCGATTTAAAAGCCACAAAAGATTCACTCAGATAACCACTAAACGCCTGACAAAAGAGTTTTTTCTTTCCGTCGGCGAATTAAAAAATTTGTAGCTCTGCAAAAGAAATTGCTCGAGTATGGGCGATTATGGGGAACATGGAAGTGCTCTTGTTCTCTCGAAAACATCGTCGTTCTTTTGACTCATGCGAGTAAATGACTTCATCACACACTCGCTTACATCAATGTAGCGCAAATTGCTCTGATCTCAGAAACACAATCTCTCTCTGAGATCATTGGTCTGAAACGTTGTACAAACTATGCTGCACATGTATGTAAATATACATAACTTTGTATCTATCACAAGTGATCAAGTACGTTGATCTATAATTGATCTCTTGGTTGATTGAAAAGAACGTTCTAAATATTTTCAACTGGGTATCAGCCTAAGAGGAAATGTTGGTACAATTGCTAATAAATATTCGTCTAATGACTTCGTTGTGTACTCGTGTGTTTTATGTGTTATATTGTATATTTATACATATGTACATACTTGTTATATTCAAAGAATGGAGGTATTAAGCTGCAACATATTACTCTGTAGGCGACACTAAACAAACAACGAGCTGCGATTAATAATGACATTTTCAAAGGAGCCGTCAACATTTATTTGATTCCTTTCAACTCGCTCAACGCTTAAGGCATATTTTTTTTTATTTATTTATATACATACATAATTATTACATATGTACATACATATGTATTAGACCTCTGCACAATACCATTTGCCTCTTCTATATTTTCGAATACTCTATGCATTGTACAATTAGTCACAGCACAATTTCAATGCAGATACGAATATAACCCATACTTTTCATTTGGAATACAAATACTATTTCTATTTGCTCTGTTGGAGCGATTAGTGTACACTATTCGCCACGATAGAATAGAACATAATAATAACCATGTTATGAAGTATTCGCAAAACCTTGTTGCTTCTTTGGTTTGTTTGTTTATTTAATGTGCATATGGCATTAAGGTGTACCAAAAAATAAAAGCCCAACAAACATATGTTCCATTTTTTTAATGATAAGAAAAGTTTTTCTTGTTCATTAAGGACTTTGAAAAAAATTATGTATCATCACTGATATAAAAGGAGAAAGAAATTTGGAGGTATTTGCACGACCTCTAAATTTTAATATATTAAGGAAAAATTTTAGGTATAGATTTCCGTATTATATTCGCATGAAAATCGGGTTGTTCCGCGAATTTCGGGAGAACTTTATTTCCTTCATAAAACCACCTTAATATGCCAAATAAGTTTCCTAACGAATGCCGAAAAAATCAAAAGAATCGAAGTATTGCTTACCGAGTTATTTTAAAATATATAGAACAGTTGGAAATATGTAGATCGTAAAAAGCTCTGGTTCGAAATTTATTTTAGACATATGGTTTGTTGGGCAAAAAAGCTTGAAATTACCCAAATTTTTATAATTGCGATGTGTCCATTAATTTTTTTTTGGTCCCTACCAATCGACCCGCCCTAGTGTGTATGCATATGCACATACACACACTCACACTAGCAGCGTAATTTTGCTGAACACAACGTCTGGATGTGTGTTTATGAAAATATGTATGTACATACATATATTTCGATTATATTCGAAGTATTCGCAAGTATATTTGCAGAACCTTTTTAGGGTCATGTAATTGTCGCTACGAATAAGTAATTGTATTGGTTCTGTTTATGGTTGTGCTCTACTTGCGTTTATTCTAAAACGACAGAAGCAAGTAGGTACTGTAATTGGACGGCCGCGAATATTTTGTTGGCCGTTTCGAATCCATTCGTGCAGCCTTCTAATATGTATATATTGAACCTTTATACTTTAGTGACTAAAGTTCAGTGTCTTGGTTTGAATGCCATCACTTAAGTTACTTAAGCTCAACTCGCTCTTATACAATTGTGAAAGTGCTTATTTATTTGCGACCGTTCAAAGTATAAGCAATATATAATAAAGGAAATTATTGTGGCATATTTTGATGGATTATTATTATATTTATGCACAATAGGTAGTATAAATATATTTGCAAGCTTTTCCATTTGGTTCTTATAAAAACATATACATATGTATGTAGGTATATGTATGCCGAGCTTAAGTGAATTGAATTGTTGGATGTTGGACAGCAGTATCGTGACGGCATGTGCCGCGATAATCTGAGAAAAAAGAAGGCACGTAATGTAAATTGAATAGTGATGAAGTAAATATGTAATGTAGCGAATTTCTATATAAAAAACGAGTACCTGTCATGGTTCCACGTTATATTTGCTTAATTGGTGCTATAATTCATTTTGAGTAATTGGCGTATTTCTATACGTACATACATACATACATACATACATATATATATAAAAGTGCTTTGATATAAAAGACACATGTGTTATGCATTAGCAATGGGAAAATCATATTCTGAAAAGAGTGCTATTAAAAGCTTAGATAAATCACATAACAAACCCAATAACAAAGAGCACAAGAAGAATGCGACATGAGTATTATTTATACTATGTGGCCGCTGTGGTGCAGTGGGTAGAGTGCTCGCCTGCTATGCCAGAGGACTCGGGTTCAAACCACGGTCCGAGCAAAACACCAAAACAATTTTTCTAATTAGTAAAAATCCAATTATTGAGTTTTTTAAGAACAGCGGTCACCTCTCGGCAGTGGGCGGCATACCCTCCGAGAGTATTTCTGCCATGAAAAAAGCTTCTCACAAAAAAATGCATTCGCCGTTCGGAGCCGGCATAAAACTGTAGGTCCACCCAATTAGTAGGAAAAACAAAAAGGAGCACACCTCGAATTGGGAGAGAAGCTCGGCCATAAAACTCGTCAGAGTTATAATAGCGCCATTGTATTATTATTATGCATAGATCATTCATTATTTAGTGATAAAGCGTAAGAAAATTGGCAACAAGTCTATCGCAAAACGAAGGTTTCGTTTAATTTTGCAAGCTCTTTCCAAAAAAAAAAAAAAGATTGACTTTTAACATTTCAGCATTTGAGTCTAGTATTGTTTGAAATTTAAACTTTAAGGACCGTTTTCTCAACCTCTGATTAATGCTAACCACGGTTAAAGCCCGGCGAAACACCATTATCGACTTCATAAGACCATGCATTTAACATGTGGTCGATAATGCAGTTCATAACTTAACCGGACTCTTATCCTCCGGTTAGCGTTAATCAGAGGTTGAGTAAACGGCTCTAAATCATTTAAGTAACTGTGTAACCTAAATTGACCTAAATTTGAAGCTTTCTTAAGTTTAAGCCCTTGGCCACATTTTTTCTTAAACATGAGTGCTTAGTTGGAACATAAAAGTGGAATCAACTTCTTCCTTTAAAAATTGTTATTTTGCTCTTTGAATAATTCCGTAAATTTTGCTTTATCACCTTCATGCTAAGTTAACCTAATTTTTGGCAGTTCCAAAATACATACATATGTATGTATGTATGTGATATCCAACATACGTGCTTACACACATACATATTTACATTCCCTTAAATAATAATAATAAATGCGTTGCAATGCTTCAAAAAATTTTCATTTCATTTAATGCTTCCAACGAATTAGCTTCCCTCCCACACAGCTTTTCGTAATAATTCTCCCCCTAACTACGTACATAAATTTGAGTAACTTATTTTTTGTTGGCTGCTGTGCTGTGAAGATTTTGAAAAGTAAATGAAAGTGGCTCAACAGAAATGACTTTCATTTGCCAAATTATATTTGGCAGGAAGCCAAAATCACAAAAAAAAAATCATTCTTGCCACAGCCAGCTTCCTTTAGCTTGGCATGTGCAACAAACAAAAGCAAAAAAAAAACAACATTTGTCTAATCTCAAGTAGTAGCACACTTTTCCATCATTATCATACAATTTAGTTTGCAACAGAATTGGCAGTATTCAGAATTCCTCCAAGTACCTAAGTAGATATGCCTGATTTGGAATGGGGTATTTTTTGCGTGTGTGTTTGCATTTTCTCTGCGCTTTTCCTTCTTTTTATCTAATTATAATTTAGCAAATCTCTGACTGCTTTGTACAATTTTCTTGGTTGCGTTTCTTCGTTGGAACTTCTTCTGTCTTCTGTCTATATTTTGAACATATAATTCGCATTTTTCATTATATAAAGTAATTGAGTTAAAATATCATAAAACATACGCCGCTGTTGGGTAGGTAATGCTACCATCTAAATTTTTGTGTGAAAGAATTGAAGAAAATATCATTTCGGAATCACTAAGATACAGCCGTCATAAACATTGACAGCGATGCAATTGAAATGGCTTAAAGTGCACAACATTCATTTTATGACGTATGTATGTTGTGTTTAGTTCCGCTTGGAAACCACAGAAGAACTTTTGCAAGTGCATGTGACACCAAATGGATGGACAAAAAGCGAATGTCATCTGTAAAGGAAGCTTGAGAGCTTTTGATTCCATCAGGGAAGGAATAAAACCACTTGATGGCAATGAGTTTTACGGCCACTGATTACACACGCAACCATTAAGCAGAGAGGCCCAATTAGATTAAACGCAGCACTCTTAGAACAAACTCATTTCACATTGTTGTTCGTGGCATTTCAGTTGTGCGTAACTGAGCTTTAAGTAAAACTTCAACTACTTCGCTTATTCATATAGTATATCTTCCATATCTTCTTCTTATATTTCATAAATTAATTTTTAGCGAAATTATTCATATTCATGTTACGCGTTGTACGAGTTCATAAAAAGATCAACTTGTGAGATTCAGTCAGAGAAATACAAGGAGACGGGTGATTGTTTGAGGAATGTCTAGGTTCTTGTACTTAACTGTTATATGTATTTTTTGCTAGGGTGTGTCATAATTATTTGTACACTCAGGGAAAAAAAGCTTTAAAACAGCATTTTAAAATCAAAAATAAATTTTTTGTTTTCATAATGCACGTTTTAAACCAAACCACTTTTATTTTAACAACAAAAATTTTTAAATTAAAAATGAAATTTTTTAATTAAGAATGAAATTTTTGAAGTAAAAATGCATTTTGGATTTAAAAAGAAACATACTTAAATTAAAAATGAAAATGAATGTTGATTCAAAAATTCGTTCTTTGTTCAAAATTTTTTTGTGAGAAAATATTTTTTTGTGAGAAATCCAACAAAAACAATAATGAGAATCGATTTTTTTTTAATTTTGTTTTTACAATGATTCATATAATTCATGGATTCCTTTTTAGGAAAAGGGAAGTATAAATAGGTTACTACAATTCATAATAATGTTGAATGTTCCACTATGTGATGGCGTTGGATAGAATTTCAGGTTGATATCATGGTTCGAATCCGGAGGAGAATATAACACAAAGAAGAAAAAGGAGAATAAGGAGAATAAGAAATAAAGATAGCAAACAGTTAGGGCGAAGTAGAAAAGAAGAGAAGAACAAGCGGAGGCTATATTTTTGTAGTTGGGACTCGGATTGAGAGAAGATGAAGAGAATGCCGTTGGATACAATTTGGAATCCGGAAGAGAAAATTATATAGAGAACACTGCAGCGTTTTTTTTCTCATAGTATTAAGATTTTAAATATAAAATGTTTTTTCTTGATTTAAAAATTTTACAATGAACATTTTTAAAATAAAATTATTGGTATTTACATCACTTTTAAATACGTTTTTGCCCATTTTAAGCTCGTTTTCATATGTTTTTATAATTTTTTTCCCTGAGCGTAGAGCTTAACCAAACTTTAACAAGCTTTTGTTATTTCTTTAAGCGCTCGTATGTGTGCCTGTGCCAAAAGTTATTAGTTCTCATCACCATTTTATCTTTAATTTCTCTCGAATACCCTAGAATCATCGCATTAGTGCATGTGTATTACGACGGCGAGATTTGTTTGGCATGATATTTGTTTGTCGAGAAAGTACTTTACTTCTAATTCAAATTTTAAGCGCCACCTTAATGTTATTTATACAAAAGTGCATACTCGTATTACGTAAATATTTTCAAGTGCAAAAATGCCAACGTTATGATTTGCCATATTTTCTTTTTACTGCAATCTCATATTTCAAATTCATATAAATAATTTTCTTTTGACTGCAAAGCACTTACCCGCACCTTCAAATACCCTGAATATGCACAAATATGCAAGTATATATGTGTGTATGTACTATTTATGTACATATGTATGTACGAGTCTAGTATAAATATTATATTATGATGACTTTTATTTACTTCACTTTTGCTATCGCGCGTGTAAATGCTGCCAAGAAAAACACTCGTCTATCGCTAGAGAGCATCTTATTCCATTGCTTTGCTGCTTCTTTTTAAAGCAAAAAAATAATGAAAAAAGGAAAAATTAAAGGAATAAAAAATGCGTTATTTTGGAATTGCTCGTCTGCTTTTGCGCCCTTTTGCATTCAGCTCATTTTTCATTATACGTGTCTGCTTTTGGTCTGTTTTTTTTTTTTTTTTTGTACAAACGCGATGAAAGACTTTCTTCTTGCATTTTCCTGAGCTGTTGCACTTTTTGTTACAGGCATACGTATCATTATATATATGATTGTATGTAAATATATTTATGCGTTTAAAAGCTTTATAGACTTCTTGTGGGAGTCATTTAGCAGCGAATGCGTTTATATCTATCGTTGGCGTGCTTAAAAGAATCAGAATGAGTGCAGTGCATCTACATATATATTGCAAATGAGAAATGTATTAAGATACTCTAACAAATTAATTTTAATATATGCAACTCATCTAGATATTTACAAGTTCTTTCCTTTATGCCCTCTCATCTACTTATTAGAATTGTAAGTTTCATGAAGTTATGCCATTTTATACTCAGATGTGAGTGAGATGTTTTTGTTCATCGTTGATGAAATAGACGTACATAGACTTCGATATATATGTACATATATGTATGTATGTATGCGTAGACTTGCGGAAGTGTTCTACATTCACGTTGTTACTTTTTTAGCAAGTCACTAGTGTTCTAATGAGGGCTCCAGCAGTACTTAATAACTGTTAATTAATTGCAAGGTGTGGTTCCAAATACGTTACTCTTTGCTTCTATTTCGTACGAGTAGAAGATTCTGTGGTCTAGGAAATAGTAGAGGCGTGAATTTAAAAATTCGATCCTACTAGGTCAAGGAATCTCCTAAAAAATCCGACCGAAGCTATTGATCTGTAGGACACTTTACCCCAAACTCCCAGGGTAGTCTGGTATTATGTATGTCCCCTGTGCATTGAAAAATTGCAAGAAAGTTGCATATTTCTTATCAAAAAGTATTTTTTGATGATGACGAAGTTGCATATCTCTTATCAACAATTATTTTTTGATGCTACGTGTTGCATAAATATACACACTTCCATACAAAAATATTATTCGTACGCTGCCAATAATTCTTATGCAATCTACAGCACGTTGAAAAAGTCATTCCAGTCATTGAAGTGGCACTCAACCTGGGTACATCTTGTCTGAAGCATCTTATATACATACATACATATATGAATGTTTGTAAGAGTGTACAAGAAAGAATGAGGAATATTCCCCATTACCAAATAAGCATAGCCAAGTTGTTGTTTGTAAACTGCAAAAAGTGACGAAGTTGGCTGACACCACAAACCATCTGCCTTGCGTTCGTGTCGGCAGTGGTGTCCATACAGCGTTGCCACAGTCCACAGACAACACAATCAAACTTTACACAGCAAACACAATCTCCAACGTAATATCATGTTCAGACATAAAAATTAATTAAGTCAATTGGGCTTGATTGAACATCTCTAGATTTGGTGTTCAGACATATTTAATTTACTTGGCCCATTTAACAGGTGGGCTCAAGATACATACACACATACACGCCGTAAGCTGAATATCAAACTCTCGTGCAAAACTGCAAGGAGGACGAAATAATTTGACATTCAGCTCACAACTTTTACCAATCGTAAACACGAATGCATGTGTAGAATAAGCAGAAATAAAAAAATTTGATAGGTGATGAAGAAGAACAAGAATTCAGCTGATCTGACGAACCAACCTGTTTAGTGGACCCTGACGCTAATGACATTTCTCTAATCATGACATTTCATTTTGCTTATGAAACAAGCTTTTTAACAGGGTTGCATGCAGAATTGTTCTTCATTAAAAACTCATTAATTTCTAATGAAGCATTAACTTAGTCAATTTTTGTATGGTAAATTGAGAATAATTAGGCTTAAAAATAGAATGAAGGCTCCTAATGTTCAATTATGGTTGTGTCTGAACATAACATAAGAGAATTTGTGGTAACTATATTAGATAACTAGTGTAATTCACAAACTATATATTATCTAATCGAAAGCGAAGTTAGAAAACTACATTAGAATTCAATTGTAAACTGAATAGGAGAAGTAGTACGAGTATTTGCAAATTCTCATTAGAATTTTATTAAAGAACTATGTACACTAGATTTCAATGCGAGAATTATAATTTGCTCGATTTGAGAATTATATGCCATTTTGTTTGAGATCGCTATGATTCTCGACAATTTCCCGTATTGTACTCTAACGTTAGAGATTTGAGAAAAGGCCTACTCCTCGCGTCATTCTCAAATCGATATCTAAACTCAGTGTTTGTTGGGTAGTTATGGCAGAATTGAAAATTTGAAAAACTAGTGCCTGAAGAACTTCAAACGCCTGTTTTCGTGGAACAGAAGACCACAATGGGCATCACTGGGGCAGCCACTTTATGTTCGTGTGAAGTCTGGTAAGCGATATTTTATGCCCTCATTTTATCTTTTTTATTACTCTACTTTCCAACTAATACTACTCCCCCATTTTGGTTAGCGGTTCCCATCTTTTCCTCACAGACTAAAAGAGTCCATAGAAAATTGGCCAATTAGAAATGGCATATAAATTCAATTAACGCATCATTTTGCAAAATGATTTGGCACTCGCCTTTACACTCTCTCCTTTAGAGTTTTTGTAGGGACGTTTTACCAACGCCAGTGTGGATCTCAGTCAGCCTCCGGCGCTCATGCTTCTTCGCTTCTTTCGCGATTCGTTCGCCCATCGTCATGTCTATTTTCGCAAAAGATTTTATGCGAATTTTTAATTAATTTATGAGCAACTGCAGCACATGCACACATAAAAAGAGGAGGAGATATTCAAATATTCCATAAGGGAATGTAGTAATAAAATTATTTTGCAATTGTGTGAGTTGTTGGCAAAGAAAAAGTAGGTAGTGTAAATAAAAGTGCGAATGAATTTATGACTGTAGTTTTAGTTTTAGTTTTATTTGTAGTTGTTATTGTTGTTGTTGTTGTTGACAGTGATATGTATGAGTTGCTATATTTTTTATTGCTTAACATTATTTTTGCTTTTTGTTTCTAGTTTCTTCTCTCTGAAATTATGTTTTTCTTCTAATTCTTATAACCAGATGTGATTACGCGACTCCTCCTTCGATTTAGTTTTCAATTTGAAGTTTGATTTAGGTTTCGATTTCGTTACAGATTTCGTTACTGATTTTAGTTCCGCTCTTGATTGCAATTTTGGTTTCATTTCATTAGCCCTATGGCGCTGGAGTCGCTATATTTGCAAAATGCGTATTTATGGTCCTTTTTTGTTAATTTTTATCACGTATGTTTGTTATGTAGTGAAAAAATTAGCCCGCTAGAGAATTTAGACCATTATTAATCCTGGTATCTAAACGACTTCCCGAAATACAGGCCAATATATGGATCCAGATGGCTCCAAAATATTTTTTAGCAATATTAATAAATATCAAAGGAGCCGATCAAGGTTTTATTTATAGTTCATGTTATGTGTAAATCCCAATCGGTTCCCGATATACCTGAACCGATTCAAATGATATAGACCAATATGTTCACCCAAATGGCTACGTACACTCAGGAAAAAAAAATTATAGAAACATTTGAAAACGTGCTTAAAATGTGCAAAAGTGATGTAAAATTCAAAAGTGATGCAAATACCAACATATTTATATTAAAAATGTTTATTGTAAATTCAAGAAAAAACATTTTAAAATCAAGAAAAAACATTTTAAATTTAAAAATGATTATTTTTATTTTAAGCACTATGAGAAAAAAAACACTGCAGTGTTCTCTATATCATTTTCTCTTCCGGATTCGAAATTGTATCCAACAGCATTCTCTTCATCTTCTCTCAATCCGAGTCCTAACTACAAAAATATAGCCTCCGCTTCTTCTCCTCTTCTCACTACTTCGCCGTAACTATTTGCTATCTTTTTTTCTTATTCTCCTTTTTCTTCTTTATTTTATACTCTCCTTCGGATTCGAACCATGACATCAACCTGAAATTCAATTCAACGCCATCACCTAGTGGAACATTAAACATTATATTGAATTGTAACAACATATTTATACTTACCTCTTCCTAAAAAAGAATCCATGAATTATATGAATCACTGTAAAAACAGAATTTAAAAAAATCGATTCTCATTACTGTTTTTGTTGGATTTCTCACAAAAAATATTTTCCACAAAAAAGTTTTGAACAAAGAGCGAGTTTTTGAATCAACATTCATTTTCATTATTAATTTAAGTATGTTTCTTTTTAAATCCAAAATACATTTTTACTTCAAAAATTTAATTTTTAATTTAAAAATTTTCATTGTTAAAATAAAAATGGTTTGGTTTAAAAAGTGCATTATGAAAACAAAAATTTTATTTTTGATTTTAATATGCTGTTTTTCCCTGAGTGTAATATTATTGAATGAGAACGAAAGAGAGGAAATGGGAGAAGAAAAGCGATTGATAGGCAGTGAGTTGCGTGAATTCGCTAGTCTTTCATATTTGCATGATAGCTACAAAAAATCACAGCTGGGTATACAACTATAGATATTTATGTATGTGAGAGCATGCGAAGATGAACTTTTATTTTTTATTACATAATATTTATGGCTCTTCGCCTTTGCAGCCTTTTTAATGCTTTATTTGGTATTGTGCAAAAACAAAGAGGGACGAACGGATGGAACGACCACCCAAACAACACTGGCAATGGCAATAAAAACTATAGATAATAATAATTGCGATTTGTATGCTTTGCATCCAAAGCCATCGTTCACAATATTTTTTTGTAGTTAGTAGAACATACAGAGTTTAACAGAGTTTAATTTTCTGTGTTGGACTCTTTTTTTTTTATATGTTTGACTTTTGCCGATAACCCAACGCCGCGCCGGTCAAGTGCCCATATAAAAAATAAAAATCTTAACTTTATTACGTACCATGAAAGTGTAGTCTACTGTATCATCAGCACTCTTATCATTTCATTATTGTAACGTAAACGAAAGTGTTTTTTTTTTAAAGAAGATGTTATTATCAAGTACGATTTAATTGATTTTTGGCACAATTGATCAGAAAATGAAAAAGTCATAAGTTTAAGTAATAAATTTTTTCATGCTCTACTGCTGGTCGACTGATATATTTTTTTTTTGCTGAAACCTTTTTTTTTTTGGGTACGACAAACTTCGGGAAGCGTCATGTAACGTTAACATATTTACATTGTACATTGTACCTGCAGTGCCACACATTTTGTACTCAAAACTTGACTCATGACTTCTGCTACATTTGAGAACATTAACATTTTAATAGTCACTTAGTTAAGTGTTTATACATTTGGTAATTTCAAATGCGATAAGCTGAAAATCTAAACCAAACCAACACGACCACGACGACCACCAAGGACATCCACACGATAACATTGGACGTTAAGCCACAAAAATAGACGAATTAAAATGGCGCAAATGTCGAATGTTGTCGGTCAACTAATGGCGTAAGCAACAATTGATAATTAAGAAAATGAAAATAAAAAGGAGCTGGATGATATTCGAAAGGAGTGACCGAACGACCAAACCATTAAAAACCCATACAAAGGGCAAATGACCAATGCGCCAACGTATACTATTGATTATTTGCTGGAACGAAATGGAATGAAGTGAAATAAAAAGCAAATCGGACACACTGCAATTGGGCACACGCTGAAGCGCCCGCGGTGGTGAATGCGATTTATACGCTGCTGCCGGCGTTTCCAACTACATATATTTTGTACAATTACATTCATGCATAACGTTATGACAGATCATTAAAATCAACTTTACCAATGAACGCGTATTAAAAAACAATTGTCATTTACGAGCACGAGCATAGTGGCAATATAATGGGCAATAATATAGTTCGTAATGGTTTACTGCCCTTACATACAACTGAATAGATACGCTTAAATAAAGATATACGATTAGTAGCATGATTCAAGAAAACTTTTCCAATGGAGAATAAATAGCCAGAGAGTGACTTATCCGTCGTCCATTCTTAGCATATAAAAATAACAGATAGTAGTGCATGCATAAGTGTTCTTACAAAAAATTTATGACTTATGAATGTTAAAAAAATTATAAAGGCACTATTTTATTCGTTTTAAAAATCCATACGTATGTACATATGTTAACGAAAGCATGGCTCGCAGTATTCTATTAAAGTTTTTTATGAGCATTTTTTTTATGAAGGCATGAAGACATATTGCTGTGATTATTTATAAACCCAATAAACATTTTACGCAATTCTCAAATTTGGAAGCATTTAAGAACTTGACTCAAAACTCAAACGTTAGCTTTCAAATGCAGCGCAAATAACCGTTGGTGACTCATTTTTTGTATGGGATTTTGGACTGATGCTCAAAGAAGAATAATTTAATTTTCTATCTGAAGAGGGAACAAAACTTATACTAAAGTTGATAACTAACATTGGAGCATCATTTGAGAATGCATCTACGCTGCAACTCAAATTGAGCATTAAGATTTTTTCAAAAGTTTGAGATTTTTTCGTTGCTGTTTATTGGGATATGTAAGTACCAGTGGCGGTGCTAGTATAAATTGGCTGGGCAAGCCTATGTATGAAGCATAGCCATTTATATGTATATGTAATTTTCTTTGCTGTATTAGCTGAAAGTCTGATTGCGGTTCCGTCATTGACTTGGATTAAATTCATTTTGCATAGTTGGTTTTATTTTTATATTCATACCGTATGAAATTGAATGTACCTATTGGAATAAATCGAGAAAATTTAGATGATGAAGAATAATTAATTTTTGATATACAATGGATAATATGAAGATATGTATGCATAAGAATTTTTGTTGTTTTAACTGTATCTACTTTTGGTGAGCACATCAACAAGCCTGGGTCAGCCGAAAGTAAATTCAAGTTCTTCATCATCAGAATGTGAATTATCTAAAAAAGAAGAGGAGAAGTTATTATTACGATCATTTGGGAAGAATTCAGTTGAATTTTATTGATGACGCCAAACTTAAATCTCTAAATCTCACACGAAAGCGCAGAGGTATTTTTAGTTTTCTTATACCGAAGGCAATTTCAGCAGTGAAATGCAAGTGGATTTACTTCTTATTGCGCTATAAGAGAATATATAAAAAAAATGAGGTAGAATTTGCAAAAGTCGTGAAATTTTTGATTTAATTTGATTTTGATTTTCGTCACTTTTAAAATTACGCTTTTGCCTCATTTTGATATTGTGCTGATTTAATATTGAGTACTCAAAATCAACAGTCGCCAAATATGAAATATCAGACTGTGAACAGCACAGAATATCAAATCACGAATGCCAAAGCCGGCTTCTAATTCCCATACAAATTTGATGTGAAAAATAAAAGAAAGTGTTTGTGTCTTTCATCTCCATGTTCGAGTGGTTTTCCAAAATAAAAAGTCGACCCCTGAAGAAATTAAAGGAGTTTTACCGAAACGTCTGTATATGTATAAAACACAAAACAGCGTTTTAATCAAAAGAAAGCCAAAAAGCTCAACAAAATTTAGAAACATAAAACGAGAACTGGCCAAAACAAAACCATTATAATAAAAAAGTGGTTTGCTATTTTTTTTTTTTTTTTCAATTTAACTCTGAAAACACCCAACTGACTTCTCCTTAGAGAAAGCGATAAAACAAACCATGTTATTCGGTTTTGAAAGCCATCATAAAAGCAAAATACACTTGAATGTTGTTGGTAGGATAACACAACATGAGAATTTAAGTAGTAAACACATTTTAAGCGTAAAATAATCAGATTTTAAAGAAATTCGTAAAATGAAATGAAAGAAAATAGTTAGGCAAGCCGGGCTTTTCGGCTTGCATGAAGCATCCGCCACTGGTATGTACGCGAGGTTGCATGTTAAGGGCGTTAAGTAACTATAAAATTTTACGACTATTTACATATGCATGTATTTATGTATATTTGTACATATGTCTATACGATATATGAATATCTGAATGAATATACATATGAATTAGTAAATGAATGAATGAATGTTCTATCGACGCGACGGACGAAAAGGAATTTTTTATTCAGACGAAAATTTACTTTAAAGCTAAATGTTATAATGCGAACAGCAAACAAATGTGATCGCAAACAAATTTAAAAATTTCAATGATATTTTGATTTAAAAAAGGAGAGTGCATTTAAGTAATCTTAAGAGGATTTGCTCCCTTGCTTCACATTAAAAGCAATTCTGGTTACACATTAATTTTTCGCTTCACTTCTTTAAATTCATGCTGATCTCCATTTCAACCAAACGGAAAATTGGAATTGTCGCCAGTAACCGCCAAAAACTGTGGTCACAATGGAAAGCAATGCGCAAATGAAATAGCTAAAGGATTAGGCGCATTAAACACATCCACACCCACACACACACCATTTGTGTGGTCAACAACTGTGGTGAAAAATTAATAGATATCACATAAGCATACATATTAGATGAGTCTTCAGCAACAACAAAAAATGACAATAAGCAAAAATAAGCGCAAAATTGTTATATGCAATAAATTATCGCAAAGTTCATAAGTTTTATTGTTGTGACATAAATTCCTTTTGACATATTCGTAAGCGGTTACATTGATACGTATGTATGTACATATGTACGTCTGTTGTTCGTTGATATCTAGATCCTTGTAGACGCACCCTAGTACATACATACACATGTACATACTCATAGATACTTAGCAGTGAGCTGCCAATGACAAAGAATTTAACTGTCTGCCCTTTCCGTGCGAGCAATAGAAGTGCTGGCTCAGCAAACGATTTTTTTGTTTTTTGCTACTTCTTGACCCCACTCAGGAACACACACGCGCCGCACTTTTATTTGGCCAGGAAAGGATATGCCAAGTAGGCCAAGCTATAAAATTGTACAGCTGCTTTCTTACTTTCAGCATTATTTTTGTACCATTACGACTTTTTCTAATTTAGTCAACATTTCTTTTTTTTTTGGGCAACATTTGTTGTTTTTTTTTTTTTTTTTGAGCAACATTTCTTCTGTATTGCCTCCTACGCTGTTCTATACGATATCCTCTCTCACAGATTTGTTTTAGGTCATTTTCGTTTATTTCTACTTACTTTTACGTACTTGCACTCATAAATGCTTGCCATGCAATTTTTATGCGACACGTGCGGCGGGCACTTAAGCTTACTATGTTTGCTGCCACTTTTACAGGAAAGCAAATCGAAATTCAGCTCACCAACAGCGGAAGTGCGTCTTGTTTTTTCCTCTTATTTTATATTTTTTTTTTTTTGTTTAGGGTGACTTCCGTTTTTGCTGCGCGATGGCAATCGCCCTCGCAAATATTGCGCTCTCTAGCTGACACTGATGTGGAAAATTCCTTTTTTATATTAAAAGTTTGATAAAGAACGAAGCACATAGACAAAGCCACCATTATTTTTTTACCCGCTGCTATTATGGGTTTTGCCGTTCAGCGTTTTTGTTTTTTTTTTTTTTTTTGCGAGCATACAACAATACCCAATACAAATAGCAAAAGTTAGAAGTGGTTCAATAAGTCCATAAAATGCTCGTTTAATAATTGCCAAAATTGGCGTTTAAGTAGAAAAAAAGTCAAGCAAATAAAGGGAGAAAAGAGATATAAATAAAAAATCAGCAGCAGCAACAACCAACCTCGCTTCCTTCCATAATTGGCACGTAACCGTCTAGACGATTCTAGCCGAGTCCAATAAAGCGCGTCAGCTGTTCCGTTTCGTGTAGCATGGCAGCATATGGGCATAATTAGGGAGTCAGCATCACTGTCCACCTAATCTTCCCAACACAGCGAAGGTCACCCTTTCTTCTGCGTTCAGCGGGTTTCGATAGAAATACTTTCTAGGTCGGAGCACCTTCATCCATTCTTACGACATACCCAACGCTGCCGCTGGATCTTTATTCGCTGAACAATGTAGATGTCTGCGTACAGCTCCGTCGATACTCGCCCTCGCCAACGCGCAAAGGTCTATAAATCCTCCGAACAGGGTGCCCAGATTATTAAACAAAAAAGCGCAAATTCGGAAAAAAAAAGCGCCCAAAAGTGACAAAAAGCGCTAAAAATTCACAAATCCTGTAAAACACATAAAGGCAACACAACAAATCTTTTATTTTGGGAATGATAATAACAAAAATAAGGTACAAAAATTGCTGTCGTTTATCGATATTTTTCCTTCGGCGCTATAAATATTCTACAAATCTATGTAGAATAAATATCCTCTAAAATTTCTTCGAAACCTATTTCATCTGAATCGCTTGTTTTTAAATTGTTATCATAAATTGAGTTGTATAATTTTGACAACATATTGTTGGATATCGGAAACGTTTTGCAGCAGAAACTATTAGCCTTCATAAAGCATTTTATTTGAACTATTAAATTTAGGCTTTCCAACGCCATCCTGTTTCGAATCTTTGTTTTTGTTGAATTCGTTACGGAAAAAATGCGCTCAACAAAAGTATTTGAATGAGGCAATGATACTAATATAAAGGCTAATTTACTTATATTTCCAAACACTTTATTGCCAATGGCGGTTTTCACTCCGTAATCTTTTATAATTTAAACAAATATCTCTATTCGCGGTTAGCAGTCCCTATAAAATTTAAGCGCATATGTACATATATGCGCTAAAACAAAAACACAGCTAATGTCGACGTCCAAACAAGGAGAAAAAAAGTTGAGCAACTCGCTGCTTTTGGTCGTTTGTTTCTATCGATATACAAGTTTCGCTTCATTAAAATCGATAACAACACAAAGTTATTGCCACATCACACTAAAAATATATATTCCACATTATACTTAATTAGTTTTATTATTATTATTATTATTATTATTATTATTATTATTATTATTATTATTATTATTATTATTATTATTATTATTATTATTATTATTATTATTATTATTATTATTATTATTATTATTATTATTATTATTATTATTATTATTATTATTATTATTATTATTATTATTATTATTATTATTATTATTATTATTATTATTATTATTATTATTATTATTATTATTATTATTATTATTATTATTATTATTATTATTATTATTATTATTATTATTATTATTATTATTATTATTATTATTATTATTATTATTATTATTATTATTATTATTATTATTATTATTATTATTATTATTATTATTATTATTATTATTATTATTATTATTATTATTATTATTATTATTATTATTATTATTATTATTATTATTATTATTATTATTATTATTATTATTATTATTATTATTATTATTATTATTATTATTATTATTATTATTATTATTATTATTATTATTATTATTATTATTATTATTATTATTATTATTATTATTATTATTATTATTATTATTA